>OY720640.1:38224690-39665539 GCA_963169105.1 Ceriagrion tenellum
TTTCATCGTTTTCATCCTCCGTCTAAACCAGCTTAAGAAATATTTTCGTATATTTGGTCTATTTTTACAATAGTCTATGCTTCGAATCCAAACAGTTCCACGCTCCGCGCGAATATTTTCACATACTGTTCCATCGTTTGTTGTCCTATCTACTTTGAACTCAGCAGTTGTATTTTCACCGCAAGCATCTTAACACTAACTTAGCTTGGTTTATCCTTTGCTTCATGTCCGTTGTACTTCTACCTTCCCATGAAAAGGTACTTCCGAGATACTTGAAGGGGTCCTTTTACTACAATCCGACTCAACACATAGTGGCTTTTACCTCCAGCTTCTTTCTACCATATACTATGAATTTATTCTTCATCTAATTTAATGTCGTTGTATTATTAGAAAACTTAGTCCATTGTGTTTAGTGACCTTTGAAGTGGACAGCGATTCCCTGCTATAACTGCGATATTATCTGCGAGGCGGAGTATGTGGATTTCTTCTCCGTTATTCTTTATTGCCTCATCCAAGAATATGTTGAACAGTGCTGGTGAGAAGTAATACATCCTTATCATACACCTACGTTAATGTAAAATTTAATTTTTTTACCTTCTATTAATTTCATCTTGAGGACTTGCGTCTTATGTAGTTGGTAGACTATTTATCTGTTGTCCTCCTTTTTGAGTTTTTCCAAGTCTACGAATGCCTCACGCATGCCATCAAATGCCATTGAGGAAGTAATGCATGCTATTCAAAATATAGAAAAAAATGTATTTATTTCTTCGCATAGCACATTACAGATTACCAAACAACTAAGTGCTGTCAACACCTAGAGACCCTTTGTTTGAGATCTCTTAAAAATCGTTTTTTTTTCATTTCCCTAATTGCGAAAAAGTACATGTATTACAAACTACTTCCTCATTTTTGTTAATTTTCGGTGCTGAGAGCTGACGGAAAAATTAAGAATAAAAATTTCTTCGTGGTTTAAATATGTAATATGAGAATCGTAGAGGAAAATTTTAGAGTAAAATATAAATATTTAAAAAAATTTAAATCCGTGAAAAATGGTCATAGGGCTCAACGTTGCATGTGATGTGCCAGATTTACATTTTGATAAGATGGCGTCGAACAAATTTTAGAATAGAGCGCCTCTCTTTCTAATGATGCTTTATGCCAGTTTATTACTGGTGAAATTTCAAATGAAATATACTATCATTGTGCAACAATTTAAAGAACAGTATCGTCATAGGACATAAGCTATTAGTTTACTATTTACATTAATTCCATACATGTGTGTCCGTCATAATCCTTGTAATCGTAGTCTGAGTAATTATCCACTTGATTAAACTCTTTTTCTTTCCGCATCACGCTTTACGCACATAACGTGATCCTTTGAAGTATTTTTCTCCCAAAACACTTCAAAGCTATCCTTCAACGATTTGTTTTTATCAAAGCATTTATTTCTCGGCTATCATAAAGGAAAATATTAATAGTGAGTGACTGGCGCAGTGACTTTCCTAGTGGTAGCATCTAAAAAATTAACAGTTTCGAAATCTCTTCCTTCAATTTAAATTTTTGAACGACGAAATAGCGGCCCTTGGGCTTTGAAACTATGCGCTCAATTGTTTTCTAGCTGTTGTGATTATCCAGAAGAATATTGCTGGACAAGAAACTTTGGTAGCTTTCTCAGTCGAATGAAGTTAAGCTATGTGATGTGAGGGATCTCATGAAATTTCATGTGATTATCTAGTCCAACTTTCACTCCTCTCCATTCCTATCCTTCTCATATCTTGCATTAACCCACTCAATTCCCCATGGTGCTCTTCATTTTTTTCCATTTTGCATGTTATTTTCATTTCATTTGGTGGAATTAGGCGACTCATAGTTTAGGAGCAATTATATGATTGATTACCTCACTGTTAATAAAATTCGAAAACTGAATTGGGGACTGCCTCTTGATGTAAAATATTTTAAGGTAATTCATTTCTTATTTCTTGATCTCAACTCAGTTATTGAGTTAATTTACTCATCAATTTGGTTTTATATGGAATAATAATTCAAAATATTGCGTGAAAGATACATACTTGGATTGGATTGCATTTTGGGCAGGCAACCGACAGCTAAGATCATTTGCGCCACAGGGCACAGGTAAAGGAAAAAGGGTGGATAGAAACTCGGCGTCGGCATTAGCCTGCTCTTAACAAAAGGCGGCAAGGGGACCAGGTTCAACGTCTCTTCCGACAGATGGAGTACTGTACTTGAAGTTCCCTCTACAAGACTCTCAAGTAGGGATCGAGTTTCCTCTGAAAAACATCTTCAAATGCATGGATTTGAAACTTGGCCGCCTGTATGGTTACGCTACGCCGCCAGTATTCTACCCACCACACCAACCCGGTCCCCAAGATACATACTTCCCTATAAGTTAGGGCTTGTTTGCCTCCTAGACAAGTATACTCCTTGCACTTACAAAATGGTGCGCGCTAATAAAATTCGTGAAGGAACTCTTCGGCCATCCCCACTATAACCGTATTGTTACGATTCTTGGATAATAGAATGTGGAAGTAAACTTAGGGTCCCTCTGAGTTAGTGAATGATTCCACTTAACCTGAGAAATAAATATCATATTCCCTAGTACTATATGGGAGGCAAGCACTATATTCACTTATTATTCAAAGTCTTAGATTTTTGACCTGTGTAGCTCCAAAAATAAGTAATTGCGATTAAATGGCAGGATAATTTTGCTGTGCTTGATGCTGAGGATTGTATTTCATTTTGATATTTGGTCTAAATGTTGATAGTTGGAATGCAGATTTGCAAATTCTTAAATATTTCAGTGAGAGTTATTTAGTGGACCAATTTAAGTTTCGGTACTTTGATCCTTAATTGTTACATCGGGGTAGTATCGAGCGGGAAATACTCGGAATTCTTCTCGATCATTCTACTGTGTAACATAGTTAAAGCATTATGACGTATTTGAAAAATTTATATTCGAAAAATAAACATTTTAAATTTTAATTAAAAATAAATAATATTTTCTTAAAATTTGAAATTTAAACAAATTTTAGTTTTACTCATTTCGAAATTGTAATAATTGATATAATATCCTTATCTGCGATTAATATGCTAACTTTTATTCTATATAAATACTCCATTAACATACCTCAGATATCACTATTTCAACATAGTTTAATCATCCTCCTAATAGCTGCAAGAATTTTCCTAATGCAGAAACAATTTGGTTTAAAATATATTTCATACAAGAAATATGCCAATTTCATTCTGCAATAATAGAATTTAAAAAATTCTTTTAATGCCATTTTTGAGAGAGGCCAGCGTGCAAGTATAACACTTCATCGAATATTAGCATATGACTGGTAGCATAGTGGCTTTTTTCACACCTAGAGCTAAAAATGTTCCATTTCAGTTCATTGAGGAGATAGAGATTGTTATCTGCGGCACAACAGAAATTTCGTGCCAACCATGTAACCAGCAATATCTTTTGTCGATTTCAAATCTTCATTGTTCGATTTTGTAATGTACTCAATGCAATGCCATAAACGTAAAGTCTCTTTTATTTGAAATTTAAGGATTGGTCCTAGTTTATTTTTTCCGCAGTATTATCACATAAAATACTATGGAATGACCCCCTCCATGTTGGTTACTCAGCTAGTTCCTTACATTGTCCTTGGACACCTCATGTTAAATTCTACCAATAGGCCGCACTACAAACACATTTCCCCTCCGCATAGCAAAGTGCAGCTCAACCCTCCTTTCATGCCTTGTCCTGCCTTTTCTTTCCGACCAGTCTCTTCCATCTTTAAGTCCCAAATCTTCCAAAATTAAGCTCACATTCCCAGCCCTCGCCATCGCAATATTCAAAACATTCCTTCAAATTTCTCTCTCTAACTCTCTCCCTCTCCTTGAGCCTTTCATCTCCTTTTCCTTCATCATTTCCACTCAGTTTCCTTTGGTCTCTCGCCACCCCTTTTTACTAGGTCTCTTCTTCAATCCTAATTGCTTTTCCCCTGTTTACCAATCTCTATTACCATCCTGCAGCTTTTCTTACTTTGGCCCTTTGTTAACCTTTTGGCAACCCTTTCAGCTTCATTTAAATGGTAAATGTCTTTTATTAGTCTTTCAGTTCTTGTTATTTCCATCTAATACTGCAGTGCCTTCGGTGTCATGTCCACTTATGCGTACTTTTTACACCGTATTCTAAAGGGTTAGCATCTTCAAACAAGATTCTTTTGAAAATATGACGCTCAGTAGGAAGAATGAGACAAAAATTAGCCTCCCGGTGGAAATTAAGTAGAAATGAAAGAGGTAAGCTCATCTTTCTTTCAAAATCCGCTGTTTTCAGCCGATAAGGAAGGCGGCGTAGCGTTGAATTTTTTTGCTTACTCCTGCCTCATAAAAAAATTGTTCCGGCTCCGGGAGAATATTTCTCCGTTCAAGACATTCATCGTCAAATGTGTAATTTTTGACAAAGTCATTCTCAAAATAGGTGAATGTACATATATGTATCGTTCTTCTGTTCCACATTACTTTGAAATGATTTTCCTTGAATTTCGAAAACAGTAGACTTTTGAAAAATCCTTACCTGAGGCTGTACATAGGTACCAACTCAGTATCGGTCGTTTAAATTCTCCAGTATACTGGGTGATTATATGTAAACTTACAATGTAGCCCCTTGAATGAAGATACTATTGAGTATTTCATATCACCTATCTCTTATAAACGGACTTGCGCTACACTGGTATTTTTGAATAAGTTTAGACTTAAAAATATATACTATTAATTTAAAATTGGACTCACTTAGTTGATCAACTTCGTCATTTTGAAAATTCAAGTGATATTGTATGATTTGAGTTTCCCAAACTCTTGGCAACTTTTGCTAGCAACATATGCCTAGTAGCAGGCTGCAAGTGATACACTCGGGGAGGAAGGAATTTTAATTTTCCGCCGGTTTTCAAAAAATTTTCATCACATAACAATAATGATCATACATCCTAAAATTGGCATAGTCGTTCTGGCAGAAGCTCCGATGAGACCCATTTTGTAATAACATTCAACAGTTCACCTAGACATTCAGTCTCCTCGTTCTTATGTTTGAACAGAAAAATCAATAAAAAACAAAGGAAAGCAGTGGGCTTCATTAAAATTTCTACGAGCGTACATATAGCGTCTCACAACTTTTAGAGGGATTAAGGTAGATGCCCATAGATACTCGGAGGCCACTCGCTAGGCTTGGATTGCTTGAGAAATTCAGAACTTATGTTTTTCAGAGCGACACAGAGAATATTATCATGGCTCCTCACTACATATCTAGGTCTGACACATGTGATAAAATAAGAGAGATACACTGCCAAATAGATAGATTCAAAAACTCGTTCATTCCGCGCACAATAAGCGACCACAATAAAAACTGAACTCCACTAAATACACTCCTATAATACATGTCACCATTTAACCGCCCAAAAACTTACATCTTTACACGGCTGGTAACTTAACACCCCCTGCCACATGCCCATGCGGTGGCTCGTAGGGTATTGTTTAGATGTAGGAGTAGATATGCTCAGTCCCTCCGTAGGATTGAAGTCGTGCTCGGAAAGAATTCTCCCTTAAAGGCCGCATCGATGGGAAAACAAGCGCCTTCGTTTAAAATTCACTCTCGCTGCTGTGTTGAACGGGAAGGACGAATATATATATATATATATATATATACACACACACACATATACATACATATACATACATATACATACATACATACATACATACATATATATATATATATATATATATATATATATATATATATATATATATATATATATATATATATATATATATATATATATATATATATATATATATATATATATATATATATTAAGGAATGAGGGGCGAGCGGTAATGTAGGAGGGGGTGGGAAGAGGTGGTAGAATTAAGGAAGGAGAGCGAGGGAGATAGGAACAAAGGAACAACGGCAATGCGTCTTCCTAATGGACCACTATTTCTCCGAGGAGAAAATGAATGAACAGTGGAAATGGGGGGTGTGACGGGGGAAAGGGGATAGACATGACGCCTCTCCCTCTGCCCCCCTCCTGTTTCCTCCTGAATGGATAAGGGCGTGTGGAGTGGAAGGCGAAATTCCTCGCTTTAGCAACGCTCTTGGCTGATCCTTATTTCTGCATAGCACGATGTGCGGAACTAACTTGGCGGTATGAGTGATGGTGAGATGAGAGTGAAGTGGGTGGGTTAGGAAATTCATCCATTCCTATGAGATGAGACGCAAAACACGGCTTAATTTATTTTTTGTTGCATGGGTGTGCGCAGCGTACGAATTTACTCTTTTTTGGAGAATTGAGGAAATTTCACAAGAAGATAATTCAAAGGTATAGCGCCAACTGTAAATGGCAGCGCCAGTTTCAATATTGATGAAGTATGTACTCCGTTAGTTTGTTTACATGTACTTGGAGACTTACTCAGTATTTCAACGGCTATTACAAGAGTCTACGGGTAAAGTGAGTGCACAGAAAGTCTTAGTGTGAGATCCATTAATTGGAAAATACCGATTCGTTTATAATAGCTCTTGTAGTTCGAATTTACGGTAAATTTGTCATGAGCATAATACTCCTTTGAAAATTTTAATTTATACGAATATCAGTAGAGGACCAAAATAACTGATTAAAATTATTTTCTTGAAGGAAGTTATCTTGGGACCACATTGAAATTCTTTGCTGGGCTATGAATCTGTTTTCAATCTACTAGAGCCACTTTGATAACCAATAGTTTTTATCAAATTATTAAAAAAAGCAATTGTGAATAGTAATTATGGCGAACTTACAAAAACATTCCCCTTGAGATTTCTATTCATTTTTATCTCTTGTTTTTACCGAGATATTTCGTGTATTTGAAAATATACTGGAGAAATTATTCTTGATAAAACTCAGTACCTATATGGGCAACTACTAATTTTTTTGACCGAAAGGTATTAGTTTCAAGAACCCCAATGTAGATTTTAAATATTAATCTGGTTTTTATTTTCAATAAAAATTTCTTAAATTCACATGTCAATGCAAATAAACTCTTTCAAAATTGCTTGCTTTATAAAACTTTATTGTTATAATACACCTGCTGTAAATACATTAATATATTCTTCAAGTGAAATGAAATCTCTTTAAAACTAGAAACATACGTATGTTTTGAATGAGGCTATTTAAAGCCGATGGAAACTTTGATTAGTGCTCAATAACACAAACACTCTCAATTGCGACCGTACGAATGTGCTCCTACTAGTTAAAAACTATATCGTGGATGATTTACTTTAGCTCTTGTGGTTTTTATTTTCCTGCGGATCGAGAAATTCTATAAGTACTATTTTTTACTAGTCTGAGAGCAGCTAATTCATACTGATAAAAGAAAAATCCATGAGATTGACAATGAACATGAAGTCTCATTTGCTCATTGTACAATATGGAACACAAACCGTAGAGGAAGCATGTCGGGTTTTCTCAACATTTTCCTGACAAATTTGTGTAAATTATATCGTACAATTATGCACAAAATTCAAAACTCCCTTCGGTTATAAAGACAGAAATTAACTATGGCTATAATGTAAGATGAGCGACAGATGTGAGCCTTGGAGCGGAAGAAGCATGGGTCGCCCATATCTTCTTGCATTCCGTATGAAGCTTCGAAGAGAAATTTGAAGTGTTAAAGAAAAACATGACTCGCCTGTGACAAAAGTAAATAAGGTCTGATGATAGTGGGTGATGATAAAGTCGGCAAAATAATTGGATTCAAACTCAAAAGAAGGGATGAAGCATAAGACTGGGCGGAGCGGAATTGGTGAAGGAATGACGGCACGACGGTAAAATCCTCGCCTGGGGAAGGTTGCACGGGATGGATGAGGGCGACGGGTATGGGAAGGGGAAAGATTTGGAGGGCCTCCATGGCGACAGGAGGCCCATTTTTTGTCTCCTTCCCAACTTAAAAAGAAAAAATCCTTATTTTTCCGAAGGCTTGATAAATGGGAGGCATGATGCGGGCTCGGGGTAAAGCGATATTGAATATGAAACAGGCAGGGGGGAGGGAAGTTGAGTTTTTTTCGGAGAGGGAGGTCGGTAATGAAGAAGAAAGGTTGGAAGTGTGTGTGTGAGCGAGACCATGTCTCTCCGCTTTTACGCGATGAATAGATAATAACTGAGCTTGGTGGGTTGTGTGTGGTGTTCCTCCGCCGACGACTGTGTGTGTGTGGGCACAGCATGGTCGAGGGGCTGAGTGTGTATGTTCACTCTCGTGTGGTTAATCGCCTTGTGTGTACTTGTATGTGGGTTGGATATCGGCGGTTTTTCGGCGTGAGCGAGGAAGAGGAAGAGTGTCCCCAGAAAGAAGGGCGCCTCTTTAGCACCCAGCCTCGCCATCCCCAACTCTGCGTCCCCGTCGCCACCACCCTACCTCGCCCTATCTTGATCCCTTTGTATCTCTCTGTCACTGACGTGGTAGAATACAGTGCGTGGGCCATCTATAACGCGATGATTCAGGGTGCAAAAAGCGTTTCCTGAGGGAAGGGACTGGGGTACATATAGGTGATGGCATTTCGATGTGGGGAGAGAGATGCATGTCAATATGCTATGCAATTGGTGCAAAACATATACATATTCCATATTGAACAGGGTAACTCTTAGGGAAATCCACAAGGGGGTGCTCAGAAAACCACTCTGTTTAGCTTTATTTAATAGTAATTAATCTCTGAGGACTTTTCTTGGCAAAAATTAAGAAACACAAAAGTTTTCTTGAGTGCTGATGAAATTTTTATATTTTTAGCCGTCGACGTTGTACCAAACACATTGGCATAATCATAATTTTGAATTTAATCAAATCTAGCCATTGAATTAAGGTACTCATATCTGGTTACTCAATGAGCAGTGAAATACTACATCCGAGGCTGATGGTTTTTCCCTGCGCATTGAACATCCCGTTGATGATTGGTTTATTTAATCGTTACATTTGTTTTATTTCAAATCTTTAATGATACAAATATATTTGGTAAAACCATACAAAATGAATTATTTGAATAACACAGAATTTGATTATTATATCGTTACTTAAGACTACCAAGGCCATTAAATATACCCTTGCTCTTGCATTGTCACTGAAATACACTTAAAGCTGTTTTTTTCGTCCCTCTAATGCTAATTAAGTTGATTATTTCGTATTTTGTCAGCTGAAATCGGCACAACGGCTTTGCGACTTAAAAATGCTACCGAGTTTGAGATATGCTGTGAGCAAATGTTAATTTTTACGATGTTTTAGCCGAAAAAATAGTACAATACTTCGTTAAAAAAGGTTAAAACGATGAAAAGACTTAAAGGCGTAAAATTCTAAATAAAGTATATTCGGAACATCTCTTGTTGTAGAGCATTACAAAAGACAGGAAAAACCTATATTTAGTCTAATTGAGGGTTGTATATAAGAAAACTCGATCCTTGAATTACTTGATTTTAAGCGTATTGTATATTTTCCCTCCGAGTCCATCCCACCTAGTGTACATACGCTTCACTTGTAATTTATGATCCATATTTTTACCTATATCCTTGCATTCTCCACCCTACTTTTTATTTGCTAGAAAAATAAGCTCATAACATCTCTCTCTCTCTCCTGTCACTCCTGACTTAGGTATGAAAATAAAGCACGTATTTAGGTATAAACTAGCGTACAAACATAGATAAATACCCATGACAACGTCCCCCTTAGGGATGAGTGCAGTCAAATGCCCATAGTACTCGGAGATATACCTGTAAAGCCGACTCTGCTTTATTAACATCCGCCACACTATTTACCATTGCTTACTATATACGAGAATGAAATTAGACTGTGGTATCACTGTCTTACATAAGTAGAAGTCTTTCAATAAAACTTGGGATCGATTTATCGTATGGTTGGCGAGGTATTGCTCACTGAAATCGATCGCTTTTACACTGCCCTATAAAGCAAACAACGGTATACAAGAACTAAATTTCTCATTACTAAAGATTTATAATAAAGACACCTCCAAATACTGATAAAGCGAGCCTCGCAATTTCTGGATGATGGACTCCTTATTTATTTTAAACGAGTGTATATAAAATTACTATCATATATAAATATACGTAGCCAAAAAACAGCTATATTTCATCAGTATATAATAATTTGTTTTGATAAATTGACATGTTTGATAAAAATCCATAGTGTATTAAATTATGAAAATAGATAGCATTATTTTAATAGATAAGTGATACTGATTTTTTGGCTTCTGATATATGCAGTTAATTATGATTTGCGTAGTAGGTTGGGAGCTATTTTAAAACTCCCAACTGGTATACCTTCTATTAAGAGTTCCTTCTATGACGTTCACCCATGACTTCCCGGGTCTACAGCTCCCACTCACATAATTTATTCCGCTACCATGTATCTATTTCATAGTTCGATCAATTCAAGGCCTTGGGAGCTGTCTTCACTTCAAAGAGAAAGTAAATAAAAATAACTACATTATAGATTCTTATATATGGCCTTTAATATTTATATTATAGTTTATATATTTAGACATTTGTGCAAATACCATAAGTACAATATGTTTTTTATGTGAAGAAAACAGTAAATTGAAAGTTAGTGGGAAATTTTAAAATGGTTTTTTGTCTTAATCATACCTAAGAATTCAATAGAATGCATTTTCTTCAGATGTTTAAGACCTAACAGTTCACAAAATGTGAATTTACCCACTAAATTCCATGGGTTGATCAAATATTTTGAAAAATACAGTTAATAGAAGGTGCTTCAAGAATTTCAAAATTCAGGTCAAATAATTGGCTACCCCATAGAGTTTACACCCTAGATTCGTACACTCTTAATTTGGAATTACTTTTCTCATAATTATATTCAAATATAAAACTCAGAGCCAACGACTTAAGTGATAACGGATCCATTACTGCCTACAGTTATTGAATAAAACTGAGCTGAATATAATTATAATTTTGACAAAACTCCCAAATTTCCCAAAAGGGCTGCGCATGAAGTCTACAGATTGAAAATTTGTTTCTGAGCATTCCACTCGCTCAAGTGTAACCATGAATGAGAGTAGCAGAGGAGTAAAATTGAAAGATATCAACGACAACCTTCTAGTAAACGAACAGGTGCAAAAACTTGATGGCAAAAAAATTATTCATTTTTCAATTAAAAGAGAAATCGGATCATTGTGAAGGAATATGCAAGTCGCTTAGGGGTCTAAGCCTAAGGTTGGCTAAGCGCATAATAAACATAATCTGGAAAGATATTTCTCCGTTTAATGAGATTTAGTGACCTATCACCGAAACATTCTGAAGCTTTCTTCAAAGCTCTACATTAAGGCGTGGGCCGAGAAGGTATTATAATCGAAGTAATGTTTATATGGCCTTATTATGCAAAGTTATCCGTTTGGATACCGTATGGTGTAATTTAGTAAATTTAACTGAGTGTGATAAACTTACGCTTGTAATATGTTAACGCATCCAATAACATGTAAAAGTATTTTTCAAGGTATTTCAAAATTATCAATATACATATCGAGGTTGTACAACAGGCTGGCGTAGAATTGATGAGACTAATTCTTTATGCTTCCAAATGTTCAGGTCATGATAAGTAAAAACTAACGAGTTTATTGTGGTGTAGCAAAAATAGGGTGAATATGGTCTTTACATATCAACTGCGTGTATTCATCAAGTGAAATTGGAATATTATCTTTAAAACAATCTTAAGTAGAATATCGATTTCATTGTGATACACTTGAATACTTCTTTCAGGTTTCCCAGTAAGTTTCACATAATAAAAAAACCGTTAGTCAGCCAAATTCAACCGCTAACATTTAAACACTGTTTTTTACAGCTTCTGGTGCAGTGAATCTAAAAAGGAATATATTAAAATGTTGCAACAACATAATGAACTCAAACCATAATAAGCAAAAAGAACAAAAACAATCGGGATGCAGTTACAGTGCTTCTTTGGTGGTGACCTTTCATAATAACTGGCAAAAACTAAATGTGACTCACATTATGAAAAAGGGTTCGATAAAGCACTTGCGTCTTTTCACTAAAGCTAGTCCTGCTTCACCCATGCATTTCTGTGTGTACTTATACTTCATGTACTGATTTTAAAAAGAAATTGATGTCGGAAACATAGTGAATAGGTTGTATATCAACAAAGAAAGCTGGAACCGTGAGCAAACTAAATAAATGCGTTGGAAATAGGTGAAACAAAAATTTCCTTCTCCGAATATTAGAAACTCTTAGAAGAGTCGCTGATTTATATGGAAACAAACAGATATCTGCCGACGATTTGTGATGTTTCCCAAAAATCGTAAACGCCTTCTATGTTCGTCCCTCGAGTGGTGCCGCCAAAAAATATAAAGAAAAATTAATAAATTAAGCAAAAGGTTTCTTTCGTCACGTCGGCGGTTGTAGATGGAGTCTTAAAAAAAAGAAAGCCTTTCGGGCTGGAGTGTAAAAGTGATACAAAAGCGAAGAGGCGTACGTGGGTAGTGGAAGGAAGAGTAGTAGAAGTAGGGATAGGCTGCTGGCTGTGGGAGGGGAGAGGTGAGCGGAGGGGGGTGTTTGGGTGCGGTGGGGCGAAAAGGGGAGAGGGAGAAAAGGAAGAATGAAATATTAAGGTCCCGTAGCGCGTGGATCCAGATGCGCCGGTTCACGCAACCTCCAAAACAAGACCGAGAGAGGGCAGCGCATTAGCACCCGGTGTGGGATGAGCCGCCGTTCGGGAGCGGCGCACTCCGGCATCCACCGGCCGCCACCGCCGATTGCCCGGCGCCCCGGGAACCAACCACTGCACTCCCCGTTCTCCCGAACCCAAACCACGAACTCCATTACCATGCACTATACCACTTTCAGCATCTCTTCCCCTCTCACACCCTTGCTGCACTCTACCCGTTCCTCTCACCACAAGTTTCGGTACCCTGTTATCGGTACTCCCCAGGCCATGAGGGGGAAAAGTGCGCTTTCCGAGGTATTAAGGGGCGGTTGCCCAAAAAAAACTCTCGCACCCCCGTCGCATAACACACCCCTTCCCTGTATTTAACCAACGGAATAATCTCGCCTCCTCCTCCAATGATACACCCCCATTACGAAGATGAGGTCTCACTTTGTTGAGATCCATAGTTAAGGCAGCAATCGATGAAAGTCGAAGAGGGAGGAGGTTGGCTGGTAGTTAGTGGGGTAATATACATATATATATATATATATATATATATATATATATATATATATATATATATATATATATATATATATATATATATATATATATATATATATATAATCACAGTTGTCGTTTGTCAAATTTTTAAAATCATTGAGTAGCTACAATCAACCGTTTCTAAATTATAGTCATTTATGAGGTTCTTATAAGCAAATAGTATGAGGATCTTTTATTTTCGTATATTTCGGATAAAAATATTCAAACATGGTGGGAGAATGTTTTGGAAGAGATTGCCATGAGAAAAATTCGGCCTGGACCGGGAAACGAACCACGGACCTTTGGTTTGCGGGACCAATGCGCAGACCACTACGCAATCCAGGCTTCCTAATTCCCATGGCAATTTTTGGTGGATACAAGGCAACTAGATCTTAGGCCCTTGCGGTCCATCAAAGATGGCACAACCAAGAGTCAGTATCCTTCACCAGCACATAAGCCGTGCTTAGCGATTTGAAAATATTCAAACATGGCGGGTGAATTTTTTTTGAAGAAATTGCCATGAGAACAATTCGGCCGGAACCCGGTCCAGGCCGAATTTTTCTCATGGAAATTTCTTCAAAAAATCATTTCGGA
The DNA here is from genome assembly GCA_963169105.1 of Ceriagrion tenellum. Classification (NCBI taxonomy): domain Eukaryota; kingdom Metazoa; phylum Arthropoda; class Insecta; order Odonata; family Coenagrionidae; genus Ceriagrion; species Ceriagrion tenellum. Next base: position 38,238,533 of record OY720640.1, read on the forward strand.
TGTTCAGTATAGTGCTTTGGGTCATCTGTTTCTATCATTTTAGGAGGAGTCAAAAAATAACAGAAATTATGGCAACATGGCTTTTATCTCTTTTTATGACCAAAATTATTGACACTAGCACTATGAAAATAAAACCTGGAAAAGGAAATATTTGTTTAGAAAAGAATGACACGGGCAATATAATCCGATACAATAATGCCGTCATGTATTTAAGAGTAAGATATTCTGAATATTCCTCATCTCTTGGGTAGCATAAAACCATTTCAAAGTATTGGTAAATAATTTTCCTGTAGCTGATGTCGTGACATTACTTTAATGAAGCTGTCAATAACAAACGAAAACAATGTTTAGGAAATGTTTTTGTAATCCACTTCATCTTTAGGTGAAATGTATTATGGTTCCTCGATCGGTTATATCCGACTACTGTGATAAAATTAGGAGATCGACCCTTGAACGATTACAATTTGAAACCCGTATGAATCCGATTTTTATGATATTACCAATAGACCTACGAATGACCATCAAAATATTCATATACCTGCTGAATTTTTCCTAAGATACTCGATCATTTTGAACGTGTCATCAGTAAGAACCAAATTTATTTAATTACAGCTATTCACAGGGTTTATAATAAACCAATTCAAGCTTTTATACATGGGTTGTAAGATCCTTTTGTAAAGAGGCATAAGGAAAGAAACGTACGATTCAAGAGAGATAAGACTCACATGATTTTCGCAATACACATCCCATTATAAATAATTAGTGAATAATGGCCGAGAGAAGAGAGGAGATGATGGAAAATAGCATCATTCAAATTGCTCGAGGACTTTTTTCTTGTTGAAATCATGTCACAACTGTTTCAAGCGTTATCAATAAAAAAAACATGAGATAGTGAGACGAAGACCAATTTGAATGACAGAGAATGGCAATTATAAAAGATTATCCTTGGTATTATGGAGTCAAAAATGAAAATTAAAAAGAAATTTTGTAAGATATTATTCGCTCTACGACATCACATGAATCAATAGAATAATTATGCCAAGTAGATTGAAGTTAAGGTTGCGATGATAATTGTCGATTCCCTTGACGATGGTAGTAATGAAAATATAAGTGCACCTGTACATGTACACCTCACCTAGCAGTGCATTAAAAATGACTCTTTTGATGGTGGAATAGGTGGAAAAAATAATTCAATGTGGTACATGAAACTAATAATTGTTAAAAAAAAGTATTGCAGTCAGTGTTTAAATTAAACAGAATTCAATTTGTAGACTCTTCCAAATATATTACTCATTTCAGTATTTGACATTCTAATAAGTACTTTTTAAAGATTACTTCGTTTGAGAATATTGAGAGGGAAAGTGGTAACTTGAGAGACGAAAGTCCGGAAAAAGTAATGAAGTTAAAGATGGAGTACAGTGGAGAATAAAGGTACTTGTACGAGATATTTATCTAGTAATGAGAGTGAAAAAGTTCCAAATTATTTTTAAAATTTAAAACATCTTTACATGAAGCTCGCAGTATGAATTGGAATAATAATGCTGACAATAATTTGTCCATTAAGTCATTAGTTATCAGTAATTCCCTAAATGTACAAGTGTAAGATGTAAACTTGACTCATTTGTTACAGTTCGTATGCAAAAAGCCTCCTCAACCAAAGATTTATCTTACGGCATTGTAGAAAGCATTATGATGGGTTTAATTCGTAAAGTTTGAGGCTCAAGACGCGTGTAATCTCCAGCTTTTGACGTAGCTTGCAGGTTTAAGCCGCTCGGGAAGTCCGCTTGCAGAACTTCATATAGTTTTGGCAAGTTTTTTGAGGAAACATATTGTTGCCAGTGTACACAGCAACTAATCTGGCTCTGCCCTGACTTGTGGAAATATTTTCAAATACCCAGCAAATTCTCGAAGAAGAAACTTGTGGGAGTGACTTTCCCCTGTAAATTCACATTTAATATGAGTAATTACTATAAAAAAACTGTGAGGCATACGATGTACACACTCTAAAACTTCTGACGCGGCTCATGCGTCAGATAGTTCATGCGTAGTAAATTAAGTCAATTTGTAGAGCTCAGCCTTACCCCATCTCATGCCTAATATTTTTTGGGATAATATCTGAAGAATTGGTGCGGAAGGTAGCAAATATTTTTTTCAATAAGAATTATGATATATTTTTCTTCGCAATGAGGCTAAATTCGTATTATTTAATTAATTTGAAGTGTTAACCTTCTCAAACTAGCTAATGTTGTAAGACTTAAGCATGTGGGTACGAGGGGAGAGGGTGGAGAGGACGATAATGGAAGGATGGTGAAGGGTTGAGATCCAATGGTCTTGAAATAGGGGAAGTGGGTTGACATGGAGTCACACAAGGGACATCAAGGAGTGTGAAGAGAAGTTGGCGGGAATAATCTCGTCGTATTTTTGTGAGAAATAGGTGTTTGGAATAATTACACAAAATTGACAATTCCTCTTGGTCAAATCTTTTCACCTTTAGCTTAAAATAACGCTATAAACTATTGAAAAAGCTAACGTAGCGTAGTTTCGCGGGAGAGATTACGGTTTGTCGAGTAAAACAGCTATTTCACATCGAAGCTCAAGCAAGACTGGTTTATTTTCCTTTTTCTAGAGGGTTTTCTCCGCAGAGGTTCGCCACCTCTCAAGGTCCTTATACCCTGCATAGAGACAGGGATTTCCAGGGACGCTAGCCGCCTTCGGCTCCCACCGCTATGATCAGCTAAAACCGTTACACTAGTAATTTGACTTGAATGTACATACTTACAAACGCTTGATAGAAATAAGTTAGATTGCTGATATCGCGTATTTCTAACTGTTATTTTACTCTCGTGCATGGTTTCAATGCCATTGGTTCCTGAAGAAACCTCTATAGTCAACTGACTTGTTTAATGTTGAATCAGGTATTATCTAACGTGAAATTTCAGTTCAATAAACCTAGTTTGGTTGCAAAATCACATGAATCCCATCCATAAACCGGGGTTTAAATAACGGCGGTGGAGATTTTTTGTGAAATACCTATGAATACGAGAGTGTTCTGTGGAGGACACTCTTCAAAATGGGACGTTTGGCTGAGAACCTCACGATGCCTTTTGTTAATATCAGGTTAATGCTTACTCCAGTTTTCTATCCCTCTCTGCTCTTCCTGTACCACTTATCGGAAAAATATTTCAACAATCTCAACTGTCGGTTGTCCAATTTGTTCACTTATGAATCTGGGCAACAAATGGATTTTTGGACAACAAATATAACTGTATGGTTCACATAATTAGGTAAAACTACTCGGAATTCGTCACAAGGCCATATTCATTGGCGAGTCATAAGGCTTTATATGAGGCAATCTCAATGGAAATTACTGCATTTTTTACGGAATTTGTCCAAACCTTGGTAACATAGTCATAAAATAATATAGTGCCTCTTATGCATACAAAGATCAGGTTAACCATTTGGAAGCCTTTTTAAAGGAAAATTTTAGAGCAATATACTATTAGCCACGGATGTTGGGCCATTTATTTACTCTTTCACCGTCTTCTTGTAGGTCTGCTTTTTGATATCACAAAAACAATTAGCCGCATCTATTGCGCAATTCAATGAGTCCTTGTGGTAAAACTAAGCGGCATATTTTCCTTGACATTGCAATTATATTACATGCATTTTGACGTGGAGATCTCTGATTAGAAAATGGGGATCACTATGAATGCCCAAACGGTTTTCTCTTTTGCATATCATATAGACCTTTATTTCCAAGGAAGTGTGTACAAATGATGCATCACAGTTTATTTCAAAGAAACTACTAAAAGGATTTTAAGAATTAAATAAGCCGAACGGGTGTCACAAAGTCGTAGTTTCCGCAGCTAATACAGAGCTACCTCATGAGTTTTAAAATAGGCTCATTGCACCAAAATTTGCACCAAAGCTGTTCTTTAAACTGTATTTGAAGGTTTTTTTTACCATTATTGGAATATTTGTACAAAATAAGTCGATTATTCCAAGAAAAAATTACTAAATTAAACTTGCCGTGTTTCTGTTCATCCTATTAAATGCAAAGCATTTCTTCCTTTGTCCTTAACCGAGAGGAATATCTTTTAGAATCACTCAACTTGGCGCAGCAACCGTAGTCAACAATTAGGTGACAAATTTCTAAATAAAGTTCTATGATAGATAATTTAAAAAATATCAATCAATTGCTGAATTTCTGTAGGAAATATGTAAATTTTCTTTTCGAACGCCCGTTCTTTAGCAATAATGGATTTACTGCCTTTGTTGTTTCATGCTTTGTAAGTATAAAAGTGGACCAATATTTAGTTCTTAAATTCAAACAACTCAATTACAAATTCGATAGTTTTGGGAATTACTGTTAAACTTTTATATGTTTAGGAAATTATCAAAACCTTATAAGCAATGACTAACCTTCAACCGTCACCTCCTCCTTACTCATCCATTTCTCCCTCCCCCGCGTCACACACTGAACTCGATATATATGACTGAGAGCCCTGTGCAATGTACCTGATGACGTCGTCTTCTCGGCAAAATCCATTTTACAATAAATACTTCACGTAACTGAACACATTTAATGAACAAAACTTACAAAGTTTTTTTTTCATTTCTGAACTCTTTTACATATTTTAAAGATATAAAAGTGTTCTTATGTTTGAGATGTATCGGTGATTGAAATTGGAATTTCCTAGTTACCTATTTCAAAACAACTATAGACATTCATTACAATGTATTACCTTAAATTTTCCATATTGTAATAACAAAATGTTTGTCGTCGATTGTGGGCTGATTTAATTTTCTAAAAATTTAGCTAGAAAAGCTGGCAAAATATAGATATCAAGTTCATTCCTTGAGACGAGAATAAAAAATGAACTTGAAGCGAATAAGGGATGGTCTTCACTGAATGTCAGACTAATAACATTAAAGATTCTGGCAAATATAAATTGAGGAAAAATTTCCATCAACAATTTCCCTATCTCCGGTTGGATTTGCAATTCATGAAGACAAATTGAGTCATCACAAGTGGACAAATACGCAGAGTTTTCACAACCATTATTAATTGCTTGACTGATTTAGAATTCAAGCAGTAGTTTGAACTGACTTCTGCTGGAGTTTTGTAAAAGTCGAATGAAAGCCTAGAACTGTCTTTTGAATTATTTTAAAATTTTTCATGTTTGCCAGCAATTTGCTCTAACATATTTAAATTCCATTGAATCATATTTCCTCCTCCATATCAAATAGTTTATTCCAGGCTGGACTATTTATTTTAAGAATTTAAGCCTCGTAAACTTGATTCATTTTACTTTCCACTGCTAAGTAAATGTCAAAATAAGCTAATGAGAATAGTTTTCCTTATCGAGAAAAACAACCTGGAAAATGCTTTTTCATACTTTCGTTTTTCCCATTCAACATTTGTATTTTTCTTTCAGAAGGATGCATAAAAAAATCCAGTTAAACTTTAGTGCTCGCCAATCAATTGTTAATTGGAAGGTTCCCTGATAAAATTCCTTGTATTGTAGCTATGAAACACCAAATAACTCCATGCTTCACAGTAAGTTTGTTTCTATTTACTGACCGCATACCAATTGCTACATTTCTTGGATATTTTTAGCAATTTTTTCGTGAACAATCACGAGCATTTGCCATGACTTAGCCACTGTTTCCGATCAGCTATATTTATGTTCAACGTACGAATGTTTTGAATCGGTCATTCGGGATTGATACATGAGGATATTCTTTAGACGAATACAATCTGTAAAATGTTGAAGCGAGTTGTCTAGAGTAAGGAGTATTGAATATGATTATGAAGTTTACAAAATTGTTATTTTTAGCCATAGCACTCTCAAAGGTATATTTTTCAATGACTATGTAATTGTAATACAACTGAAATCTACTCATCGCCAATGTGATATGTCTGAATAATTAAATAGCACAAAGTTTTTAGGAGGTTTACTTTTTAGGAGTACAATCAGCCCAATATCCCACTCGAATTCGGACGTGATTCTTTGAATATAGAGGTGTTCATTTTGGCTTTCAGTGATATTCATAGGTTGGACGTATTGTAACATTAATCACGTCCATGGAAGCCTTATCTATCTAATATCATTTCCAAGCCTATTCTATGAAGCAATATCTGTTCAAACTTAGAAAAGTTAAAGTAACCGTTTCCAGGTTATCCGCCGTGTCGTTTCATCTCGTGAACATATTTATGGTGGAATATGGTCTATTCTGCAGACTCTCTTACGTTCTGGACCTAAGGTCAAGGCATTGCTAAATTTACCTGGGAGAATGAGTGCCTTTTTATATCATTATATTTCTTTGTTGAAACTAAAGGGATATGAATGAGAATTTGTTCCGTTCTAATTTGTCATTGGAAGTTCATTTTGTTACAGGATTTTGAAGTTATAATCTTCAACAGTTCATTGTTACTATGCATGTTACATAGTTGCTATTTATTTTTCGCATTAATAATAATAACCAGTAGTTATATGTTGAGTAGTGTACTGCAGGGTAGCATGTTGTTTTATGCATTACTCTCCTGGTTTCTGGTCTGATTCCGTACTGTTGCCCTGACTGTTTTTGGCCTGCGCCTGGCATTTGGAGGAACGTGCGCGGTTATGATTTGAACTGGGATGAGTGTTGTATGCCAGGTGTGGAATCACCCCGTGCCACACACCCTAGTGGTGACTTTCACGGTATTTCGTAGATGAAGATATTACTGTAGTGGCATATTATCGTGTATTGTTATTAAATTTATGGCAGCGTTTTTTTATATTTGCCGTTATATCCTTTCCGTTATTCGCGTTGGGTTATTAATACATTAAAGCATGTTGTAGTTTAAATCGTTTATTATATTATATTCTCAGCTTTATGTGCCTTACCCCACATGCCATAAGCAAACGATACATTTTTGATTAAATAATATTTTGCATCATTTTACCGACAGCTTTTGTTCAGTAATAACAGTACGAACAGTACAAGACTGAAAAATATTGAGAACCCATGCAGTTTGGATTTAAGAAAGTTAGAAACAATATCGAGACTGCAGGTGCGCCCAAAAATTTAGGGAAACGTGTAGCGGAAGCAAAGAAAAGACAAACCACTTATCTCGAAGAAGTTAAAGAAAAGCGATGGTTAGCGGCGAAAATTGGGGTAAATTACGACTAAATCCAGTACAAGGCTCAGAATTTTGAATGAGATCAGCATAAATTGTTTATAATATACATAATTTCCTTTCCATATTCTAGTAGAACCCTAACAAGATAGCATATTTTTCCCCAACTGGAGTGACTTTCTGTCACCTAAATTTTCTTCTTACCCTCGAGCATACCTCGATATTTCGCCTGCGGCATCCGCGAAGCCGCGATTTCGACGGCCTCGCGTGCGGACGTTTTCTATATAAAGGCCTTCCCTTCCATCTCTCTCGCCGACTCCCGTTTCTGAAAATACCAAGACCCTTGCTGCAAATTGCGTCATCGCTCGGCTGTTTATCGGGAGGCCAATCTTACCTCGAATTGTATTTTTTTTCAGAATGCAAATTCTTGAAGAAATCCTACCGCCTGAGCCAATTAATTTATGAAATATTGTAGGTAACAGGTCAATAGTCCGCTAATGGCTTACCTCTACGGCAGCCACGTCTTCTATTGCAGTAAATTAATGACAAGGGCCGTAACCATAAATCTAATGTTTACCAAGAATAAAACATCAAAATGATGTGTAAGAACTAGTTTATCTAAAGTTACAGACCAGTGAGTCCACATCAAACCATGGGAAAACAAAATTAATATTCTCTTGCGCATGTTAGTGCAATTCTCATTGTTTTGAGCATCCTTGATTACATATTAAAGAAAAAAGTAAGACTCTTTGATCCCTATTGATTCTCATTATTTGCATAATTTGGTGTGAACATCATTTATGAATTCAATTTTGATCCCATAACGTATATTTGCAAAGATTTAATCTAACTCAATGAATGAATAACCATATCGACCCATCTCACAATGTGATCCTAATATAGCGTTGCGTACCTGATATAACTTGCGTACTCATAACGATGGGTGATTTAAACCAAAGTCCTTGCGTGTGCGCGCCTCAAGCCTTTCTCGTGAGATATAATTGGTTACCTTGCTATAACCTTATCTCTCTTTCTTATTATCTCCATCCTGCCTCTTCCGTGTTACCGAAAACCCCTCAACTTTTCCTCCCATCCGCATATTGCAGGTCTACGCCAGGAACCTTTACGAGAGCTGTTGCTGCATGCACTTCCTCGTGGGAACTCCTTGAATGCAGGCCCTTATGGCGGTAGATTCGTAAACTCGCTTCTCCAAAGCTTCCCTCCGAATCCTCGTCACCTCTCAGATATCGACTGCCAACCTAAATTGACATAATGGATGTTTGCGCTAATCTAAAAGTGGAAATGCAAACGTGCCGACGCCAACCTCGCAAACACAATCACGGATGTGGGTGCGATGGTCTAGCATATGTGGGTTTGAGGACGGCGGAAGGTGAGGATTAGGGAAATCGCATATCGTCCCTCAAGCTGTCCCCTTAACTCCACCGCGCCCCACGAGGGATCGCCACAGTCGGGCGGACAGCCTACTGCTACTCTGATGAAGTTTCCGCCCCGGATGTGGGAGCGCTTCCCTTATGGAATGAAAGGCACGCGGGGCTTGCTGATTATTCACCACCTCCGCCGGCCGAGGGGGGGAGGGAGGGTGGTTCGAGGGAACGGAGGTGGGGAGGGCGGTGGCGGATGGGGTGTGGAGGATAACCCGTAGATGCTGCGAAGCTGAGACGGTGCCTCGTGCACTTCCTGCTGACGTATCTACGGCCAACGTCGTGTTCCGGTTTGTAACGTGAGTCTCCCGGATTTGCACGATTCCGGTGGTCCTAGGTTGGGGAGCATTTGTGGAAGGGATCGCGCCTCGCCATTTAAATCCATGTGTGTGAAATTGAATGTGGGTGTGAGTTTGTACATTCTTTATTTACTCTTGAATGCCAGGACCGATTTTCTTGAAATTTTGAATGTGAGTTTATTTTTGCACTAGGACAAACATAGGCTGTGTTAGAGTTTTCTCAGTACTCTTTTGGTCCTGGAACTGGCTCCTATTATTTACTCCTCTAAGAAATGAATTAAAACCGGTGCATCGGTGTTAATTTTTGCAATTCCAAATTACTTGTAAAAGAGACTTAGGGGTCAATTTTTTATTATCCAATGGCTTAAACAGTGGTGACTTTAATTCTTGCAATCAATTTTGTTCTAATCTTAATATTTGCTTAAAATTATGTTTTTAGAGTGGAAATTCTCTATTTTTCTCCTACTTCAGCAATAGTTTATTTACTTGGCAACCTGACGTATGGCTTTGAACGGCATATTGTACCCGGGCCTTTTATGGGTTAAATTTGACAAAATGATGGATATAAATTAGTTGAATTGAATTTTTTACTGTGTTATTTCAAATTTAACGCAAGTTTTTAACTAATTATATATAGAATTTGGATTTAAAAAGGTTAAAATTGGGGGATTTGGTCAGGTTTTAGTTCATTTCCAACCCCACAATATGCGTTGTATGGATATAATATAATCTGCATTTAAGGGGTCACTTTTTTGTCTGCTAGTTAGGGCGTACCAGTATGCGTAATTTATTGCTTTAGTAAAATTTATCACCCTACATGAAACCTTTATGTAGTAGCTATTAAACAAATTAAAATCCTAAGTTTAGAGGAATGGTTGGGGTTCCATTGGGCTCAAAGGTTCCAAATCACTGCTGTGCCATTAATTCTTAACGAGTACTTGCATCCTGACAATTGTTTGTCTTATATTGGATTTAACCGATAAATTAAGCAAAATGCAGCAGGATGAAGACCTTTACCAAAACCTTTTCATGAATGAAGATAAGTTTTTCATAGTATAAGAATTTAGTACTCCATTTTTCTTCTAATTGTGTACAACGGTATTAATGTTTTTCTTCCACTCTCTGAAATACCACAGGCTTCCTTATATTGCTCTTTTTTTCCGTCATATATTTTCGAAGTACGAATTTAAATCATCAAACATAACAATTGGTACATTTTTGCATATTAAGAATGTACAGCATTTGCCCATAAAATTTTCATGGGACGAGACCTATCATAATATAAGGTAAGAAAATGTATTTATCTAAGGAAATCGAAATATAAGAGGTCAAACCGGAGGTCGTAAGTTACATGAAAACTATCTCATAAAACCCGTCGAAATTTTATTTGATAATATTGATGTTTGGAGGTTGCGCTAAAATTTTTTCTCGATTTTATGTTTCCTCTCTGCCTCTGAAATTCAACGGGAACGTCATTTGGCCCGTATTAGTATTGCTGGGTATATTTAAACCTAATATATGATCACCTCGCCATATTTTACAAAATTTATTTTCCCTGAGGAGGAACATCTATGGACTTAACCGTTTTTAAATGCAGTCTGGTAATTATGACTCAAAGTTATGTCAGTTTGGAACAAATATGTAACCGATAAATGGCAAAACTTACCGTAACATCTTCATGGATGGATTTTTACGACCAATTCTCCTCTTCTTCCGAGTAGCCGTCTTACTGGCATGAGAATAGAATAAGAATCAGAGCAGAGGTTATACTAAGGGAACTGTTTCATCATTGCAAATGCTTAGTTTTAAGATTTGCTATTCCTTGAAAATTTACTTTTTTATTCAAACAAAATTGATCTTTCTACCATTTCAAAAGCTATTTTCTTTGGCTAACTGAAGATTGGGTAAGAACGGAAAAATTCGCCCATGTATTAAACGGCTCACAACTTTAGCCTAGTAATTGGTCATTGATTGGTCCAATTAAACTTCATCAAAAATTTTACTCTTACCCCAATGCATCCAAATAGCTCCAATAGTAATAAATTAATGGCGGTGGATACCATACCTGAAAATCCATTTTCTGACCGTTTGCATTTACATCGCTGTAGTGGTAGGCTAATTATTAACAACTATCTTATTAAATTTTGCGACGCTTAAAAAACAAAGCAGTGTCTTAAGTGCATTTTCAATTAATTAATTCAAAACATATCAGAGAAATTTATTTGAGAAATCATCTATAAATGAACAAAATTCCTGAAATAAAATCAGCTTTAAGCATATTTCAAAAAAGTTTCAGAATGTCCAAGCTACTTTCTTTGTCTTTGAATTCAAGGATTCACAAGTAGATTTTAAACCTACTAATTACTCTGATAGCCACCATAAAGGTGATTAGCAGTGGGTAATATCATCACCAACATGAACTACAAGGAAGAAATTTACTTTCAACAACATGCACCACATAATGGGTATCCTACAAACACTACACAAACCACTAAATCAATGTATAATGTAACTACGTAAACGTGAAACAAAAGTCATGCAGAAAAAATGCAAAACATTTAGTTAGCACTACTCGGCAGGTTTAGAAGCATGCATTAGGAGGTATATTAATGAATCAGCTACACTGCCTGTCAAATTACCTACTTCTAAGTCTTAAAGCAGCCATTATGGTCTCTTATCGATCGCGGGAAAAACTAAATTTTAAACTTTTCTGTTCCACAATCTATTTCCCTAATTTTATTCTCATGACTGATCTAACGCAGTATGTTGGGGTTCGTAAGATATTGAAAACTTCTGGAAATAAATCTGTTTTGAATTTACTTAAAAGATTGAGTCTAAATTTCAATCGACAGTCTGATAGCGATCCCATCCTCGTTTCTGCAAGAAGTCAGTTACAATAACGAGACTATCATAACGGCCTTTCACGTATCCTGCTGGTCTTCTCTGCATACGTTCTAACTCTGTTTTTAACACTCGACTGCTCAGAAATGTCCATAGCTTTCATCTGAACGCCGTAACACATTTTGTTTGTGGATAATGGCTCTACTGTCTCCTTAGCAGTAAACTCTCGATTTTAAGTGTCGCATGGTAGTGAACGAGTGTGATTGCGGACAAGTCAATCGCTTCTCTTCTCGCAGATTTGTTTTTTTCATGATTGATGCAGAATATAGTAGCTACACGCTCTTTTAGGAACAAGCAAAAGTCAAATGTGTCAGATTTTACATTTTCCGTGCATCAGTTACTCACTGAAGTCAATCCACCTATATCTTCTTGCGGCCTTTAGTTATTATATGTAAAAAAAATCAAAAGACATGTCCCACCAATTGTTTTGACCGCCGGCTTCCATAAGCTTTTAAATTTAAATAAATATAAACTTTACGATGCAGTACATAATAACTGAAAATACCATTCTCTTGCCAGAAAAAGATCTATGATCGTGAAAATTTTCCTTGTACGGGAGATATTATACTGGATTCCATTGTCCATGTCATGTATTGGCTATCATATTAGGTAGCGTCTATGTTAGACTATACACCACGAGTGCAAGAGTCTTGCAATGTACCAGTGTTTACCGATTAAGGCCAAAATATCATTTACCAATGTAAACCTTTTCGCCAAATAACTTTAATAAGTACTACTGGCGTATCAGTAAAATTATAAAGCTAAACGCAAATTTTATGCTCTTTGACTTAAGTTTGTCGAATAGCACTGGCGATTATGTATATTGACACATGAACACTCGGACTTAGTGGCTCCCTAGAGCGCCCGTGTGGAGTGATTTCGACAATGAAAGTAAATTTTTATGAAGATCAGATAATCTGATTTGACTTTAACCCTTTTTCTCACATCTTTGTTTAATTTCTATGATATCCTACACTTTTCCAGCCACTAAAGACAAGCAATATTTATAAATTCCCTGGATCATACCACATCCGATTTTTCCTTGGTTGCCAGCCGTTTTCTGGGTGTCATTGTCGGAAGATTTTTTTTTCGCTTTGGACGATTCTGTTGGCCCGTATGTTCCAGGAATCCCAATTGGCTATCAGGTTTTCCAGAGACCGGGCCAACAGAACTTGTCATACATCCATGATCTGGATGGTAAAAAACCCACCCAGGTGGGACTTGAACCAACGACCCCTGGAATTGTAGTCGAGGACTTTACCCCTCCGCCAACAGGGGCCGGCAAATTGATTAACTCCAACGGTACGTAATTCGTTCCTTGCACGAGTAATGAAAGTAAAAGGCTGACTCTCCACTTCTCAGCAATCCGATTTCCACCCTTCCCACATTTGTTGCCCCTTATGCAGCGTTTCACCACACGATAGGGACCTGTGATGGTATTACGCGGGCTGGTGAGGAGGAAAGAGTCGGGGGACTTAAGGAGAGGCAGTTAGGCGTCCTCAGAATGATGAGCACGCTTTTAAAATACTCCTCCACAACAATGTATCGCAATTAATTGCACAATTAGGGGATACAATCGCCTACGTTACATCTATTTGTTTGACGGAATCAATTTTACGCCTCTCGAGCGTTCTTGGTAAATCTGTAATTATCTTGCACATTTTGAAACTACATGGCCTCAACTTTTTACTCAGAATATAATAGTGTAATTTAGGATATTCACGAAAGAAAACGGCTTAGGCGGTGAAAATAAAAATAGTAGCTATGTTTCCAGACGGAGTCAAAATAACGCTTAAGGGCGTTCTACTGTTAAAGTCAGCGTAAAATACAAAAATAAATATTTTAAATAAATAATAATGAGCGTCAGCCACTATTTGCATAGTTATCAGATAAAATGCTTTTAATTCTCTCATTAAAATTTCCTTCCGATTTTCATTATGACCACAGCCGTGAACATGAATCATTTCACTGTTCATTCAAACCTAAGAGTGGTTGACGAACGCAAGTATTGTTTTATACGGTTGTCATACTAGATTCTTTTTTCCGAAGTTGAGAGAAAATTGATAAAAAATAGTGCCATGATTTAATTGGGCATCGTATACAGGTAACCGTTCCATTCCGCCTGTTTTTTTTGCCGAATGATAGAGAATAGTATCCTGCCCCAAGTATCTCTACTTCTCTCACTCTCCCGTTTATACATGGGATCATCAGCGCCCTCTCCAGTTTTTACAACATTCTTGGTTGCTAACAAAATTTTCCAAATGTGGTATCCCGCCCTTCTCTTTTTATGCTATTGAATGGCCACGTCAAGCTACTAACGACAGTCACCACCTCTACAGGCCATCCACCATTCACAGTCCCTTTGAGTCCTTGGTAAAGGTTAAGTCAAATTTAGGTAGAAAGAAACCTAAAAAAGAGGATGCTATATTTTGGGGAATAAAGAGAGATAAAAATAGCACGTTGGCGCTCGCTAAGCGAATTAAAATTTTTGTCAATATAGCTGATGAGCCAATGGCAGCCTTACAAAAGTTGCCCGTTAAAGTAGACTAGAGTAGAATGTCTTAAATAGAAATTTTAATATTACACATGACTAGAAGTTTATCTTATTATGAAGGCATTTTTTTTGTATTGCCATTGAACACAAGAGTTGGCACTCTGATTCTAATGATATTCCCCATGATTCCATTTTCATATTTTCCGGAAATGTGTGCAGTACTATTACGAATGGCTGGTCAAAGGCCAGCTAAAAAGTGAAAAGATTATGATCAAATTTCTTTTCTTGACTCAAAAAAATATTAGACTTCATTTTTTCAATGTTTCCATAGTTTAAATTCATTTATGATAATTTATTTGCCTTAGTACGATACACCTACCCTGTCTCAACTGCCACCAATTGACTTAGTGGTTCTATGCTCTAATTATGACTGAAAAGTTCAGAATCAAACTCCAAATATTTGCTCAAACCTACTTATAATTACCATATCCTCAAAAGATTTTCATCGCCCGTAATATCGGTTGTTTACTTGATAACTTTCCCGCCGTCTCAGCTCATATTCTTACGTTGTCCTCAGAATTCGTTCTTAATCCTCGTCTGTACCTTTCAAGCGTCGCCATGCAGATATTTGTACCGTCTTTCCCTCCGAAACTTTCTTCCTTATTACTCGCCCCCATCTGCAACGAGCGCATTGTCTTGGGCGATATTTCCGTCGCGTTAACCAAACCGCTAATGAACGCTTCCCTCCGCCTCCTCAATGAGCTCTTGCATA
Organism: Ceriagrion tenellum; assembly: GCA_963169105.1. Lineage (NCBI taxonomy): Eukaryota > Metazoa > Arthropoda > Insecta > Odonata > Coenagrionidae > Ceriagrion > Ceriagrion tenellum. The sequence goes on from OY720640.1 coordinate 38,253,564, forward strand.
AACACTAAACTTGCGATGCTCATTAAACGCTGTACTCTGAAGGAGCATTGTTCTCCGACGAAAATGTTTGTCTTCCCGCGCCGTTCCGAGGGATGCAAGTTTTTCCATCGGTGTGCCCACCAACCCTTATTTCTCCTCTTCCAATTCCTCGCACTCGTGCCACCATTTGACGCTCCTTAAATCATTCTCTAATATCGTCGGCATCTTTACACTCCACTTCTATGATGCGAAGAGTTTAGTTGTTTTCAAAAATATCCAATATATTGTTCTCATTGATTGAATTCTCCGCCCAAATTACTTACTTCTGACTGCTATACAAAACGTAGGTAACTTATGCCTGCATTCACACGTCTTTAATGACCATGTAACTGGCATCACTACCTTTTACACGCTCTATTTTAGTGGTCTCATCATCTACTGGTCACCTGCAGAAGCTGATGATGGATCTCTGGAGCATTATAACTATCGAGAATCGGTGGTCGGGGACTACCGAGGAGAAGGGTCTTATAATTGACCAGAATCGGTCCGAATCTATTGGTCCGGTAGGACCGTGAACCTATGACGTACTCCGACAGACTGCACTACGTCCACCGTTAAAGGGAGTCAGGGAATACCCTATCCCAAATATTTTGGGTAACAGGCTTCTCCGATTCTCAACAGATGTGCGGTAAGTCTTCGCGTAAGCGAGACTGACGGCGACTCGTCCAATGTTGTTGGGGTAACCAATAGGTACGAGGACTGTGGGGAGGCGGGGGCCCATTGTCGTCCTTTTGACTTCAATCTGCCTCCTGGTATCGGCCTCGCAGTGGTTGTGCTTCGCTAACCCTTCCCCTTTCCTTTACCGTTTTCCCACTACCCCCATGCTTGGCAATAAGCGATAGCTTCAGGCCGAGAGGGAGATTTTTAGCCCGTGGGGAGACCCGAAGAACATGTAACTATCGAGAATTCGAAATGAAATATATCTGTCTTCGATAGATCTATTATGAGCTTACCCAGGTTGAAAAAGTTAACATGTTTGGTGCTAACCTGGCGCTCGCGGTACTAATTCTTACAGCTGGCCACTTAATGATTTTACTGCGTAATTCGTGACTTCAACGTCTTCAACCTACGATTTCTGGCCGTCCTATTGTTCATTTCCTATTTCAATATTTTTCAAATGGAAATTCTACATAATATATGTTAAATTCCACTTTCAAGTATAAAATAATTATATTTATAATATTTCTTCCCTATCGTACGTCACCATGCATAGCGCGGCATCATTCGGAATCCTATCCACTTCCTTTCTTGCCCTTTTATTTTGCCCTCCGGCGCACTTCTTTAAGGTGCGACCGCAAAGGATAGTTTTAGAGAGAAATGGATGGGGCGAGTTGAGAGATTCAAAGAGGATCACTTGCTTCGTTTCTTCTCTCTCCTTTCCCCATCTTTCTACCCAGCGTCACTCTAGCAGACACAGAACAATACGCGTGCGGAATGGGAAGCAGTTTCAGAGTTCTTTGTTGTGGTGAGGACAAGGAAATCCTTTGGGGGCGTATTTTCTACGGCACGGAGCTGGTATATTCCGCCGCTTGCTGGTTTATTTGTTTCAACCTTTCTCTCTGCTTATATTTCAGTGATTCCGTCCCTACCCCAGCTCATTCTTTTCCTCTCTCGTCAATTTCGTCACTTAACAAAAGACGGGTGGCTGTTTTTCTTAGAAGGCTGGCGTGGATTTTAATTGCTGGGGGCTTTGTGCTGGAATAATTTAGAAATCCATCCAACCTTGATTGTGAAAAGATACCGTCACTCTGAAATTTTTATGATATCCTTTAAAACATGACAGAATGGCATGAATGCCCAAAATGCGGAAATTAAGCGGTATCCTGTATTAAATAAAAACATACGTTGCTTCATTATTGGGAAATTACTTCTAGGTTCTATTTTTGAAATTAAGATCTATTAAAACTAGAGTTTAACAGTGCGTGAGAAATATGCCTGTATTTAATATTTTACAAAACAGTTGGCTGAATTTTTATTTTTTTCCCTCTTTTGGCAATAAATGAATGGATAGCCTCATTAAACATAATAGAAAGAGTATTCTTTACTAAAACTTAAATTCTTTCTTATGTTGCATGAGTGATTCCGATAGTTTCTTCAAATCTAATGTAACAAATCATAAAAGCAATAGCATTTATGCTAGTGTATTACCCTTTAAACTAGTGTTAACCTCGCCAGAAAATGCATTGATAGTATCTTCATGGCCTTAAGAGCTCCTAAGAGCGAACATCTAGAGCCTCACAACTCATAGAGGGATTAAGGTAGGATCCCCTAGAGACTCGAAGGCTACACGTGAGGTTTAGCTTGCTAGAGAAATTCAGAACTTGTGTGTTTTAGAGCGACACAGAGAAAATAACTATGACGTCTCACTACATCACTAGGTCTGACAGAAGCGATAAAATTAGATAGATAATTGCAGAACAGATAGGTACAAAATCTTGTTCTTTCTGTGCACATTATGCGACTACAATAAAAACTGAGCTTCACTAAATACACTCTCATGATACACGTAGTCATTTCATCTCCCTAAACCTTCCATCTTTACACGGCTGGTGTCCTAAAACCCCTTATCATATGCCCATGCGGCGGCTCGCAGGGTAGTATGTAGATGTAATAATTATCGGATGCAACCATTGCGCTTGGGCAAATTCCGTAGGCTTGACCTATTGGAGGACTATTCATTGAATTATCTTTAAAAACTGGGGTCGTCAGTCCGTGGAGATGGTCCTTATCCCTAATATATATATATATTTCTTTCTCTCCACTACTTTAATTCCTCCAAAATACCGAATACGTTCCCTATTGACCCCTCTTCCCCTTGTACACGTATGCACCAATCTCTACTTTATGATATATGGCCCACGCGTCTGCCACGTGGCTCACTCCCACAAACACCCCATCGTTCACTCCAGCCACCCTCCCACTTCCTTCCTCTCCACACCAACCCTTCTCCTCGGCTTAGCTTCCTCGGAGGCGGGGGGCGGACTTTCATGAGGTTTTTTGCGTGTTGGGGGAATTTTTACACCCCCGCACATGCCACACTTCCGCCTCCCACATTGTCCGCCACATCGCCCGTCGGAACGACTGAGCCCTAGGCCCAACGCACGCAGTATGGTATCATACTTTCGCACAACCCAGGCAGTGTCACATATTCATATACATCATGCACCCATATATTTTCCCTCCATACCTCGTGCCCTACATATTTATTGCGTTTATTACGTGGCATCAAACTGTTATTTTCTAATTTTTGTGCATTTTGGGGCTCACCAGGGGTGGAAGTGGCGTCTGACGGGTGTTTTGTTGGGCGGAGGGCAAGAAGAGACGGTTTTTGTTTCCTCTGGGCGGTAATTTACGGCGTCACTCCGCGCTCATGTAAATTTGTTTTGATCTCGTTCTCCATCTCTCTTTCTTACTCGCTCCGCCTCGGAATTAGTGGCACGTTTGTTGCCTTTCCTTCGCTCGTGAAAATTCATTTTACATTTCCGGAGAGTTATTTATCATAAATTCTTATTATTTCATTTCGCAGCCCTTTTTGCTACCCCGAAACAGCTTTTCAGGACATTACCTGCTTACTATCAGCACTTAGTGGAAAAGGATTACGTACTTTTGAAAAGCATTCTAGTTTTTCCTTTTTTAAGTTATTTCTTATATTAAAGATGACATTAACTTACCACGTGAAATAAAACGTTCCAAATATGGGGAATTATTTTACATAAGGTGTGGTGTGTCGTTTGTTGGAGACAGGCATCTAAGTACTCTCATCTAGTTGACAGGAAATTTATTCTGGATGAACTGAAATAAAAGCCGGATCTGAGGCGTGATCGCAACCCGCCATAAAACTTTCGTTTGTATAATTGTTATAGTTTAATACTTCAGTGCCAGGAGACCGAGCTTTGCCCGGTACACTGACGGTAATAATTATTATTAAAATATATAATTCGTGTTATTCAATGCAATAGTATAACCTTATTCTTATTTTATCGAGAATAAAAAATGTCAACAATAATTTCTGAAATAGTTTTTCTTGAAAATAATAAGTTGTCAGAGTTACAGCCCTGAAACCCATAAATTCCCACTCTCAGAAGAATAGGTTCCGTAGTTTTCGAGAAAATGTTTACATACCCATACGCTCATTAATAAAATTAAGCGTGAAAACCGGGTGAAAATTCCCGTTTATAGCCATTGCAAAGGTTGCCAAAGAAATATGCAGTCGTTGAAATCGGTGAAACATTTGCAATTTGGTGATTAAAAACCTAATTTTTAACAAAAACAAAGTTTTAACAAAATCGATTGCAAGAATTTAATGCTTAATTTTTTCCATCCGAAAGTGAAAATTAAAACCCTATATCGTGATTGCAAGTAATTAAACAAACAAAAAAAGGTACCTCTGTATTGATTGAGTAAAATAGGGGCCCAATGTGCGGTCCTTGGGGCCTTTGTAGCCCTAAGGACTTTAGTTCAATGGATTCCTCGTTCCCGAAAAACACTCATATACCGACTTTTAGAAGAATCGGTTCGGTCGTTTCCGAGAACATATTTACAGGCCTAAGTATACATAAGTATAAAATTATACAAGAATCGCTCGTTTAATAGAATAAGATATCATAACTTAACGCTCACGAGAGAAAAAAGTATGATGATCATTCATCCAACGTTGTCAGGTGGTTTAAATCACGAGTGATTTAATTTTATTAGAGAGGAATCCATGACAACCTTGATTGCTCAATCCTAAGATTGGTTTACTGCTGCCTTTTAACCTTCCCTATTTAACGCATGGTCCCGTATTTACTGGTAGCTCTTTCATTTGATATGGTCAATGAACTTGTTCCAGTGTCTTCTTCTGGGGACTTTTCCCTCTATGTACCTTCCATTACGTTCTACACAATTCTATCGTTCTTCAGGATGTGTCCATTCCATTTGGGCTTTATTTTACATGTAGTGTTCCATATGATCATTTTTTCCTTTACTATTCAGTAATTATTATTTGATTATTACTTCTTTTTTCCGTCCATTTTATCTTCAGCTTTCTCCTCCCGGAACAGGCTTCGAAGTCTTTCCTACTGTTCTGGTCAGCTTTTCCAATGGTCCATGATTACGTTCCATAGAGTGCCATGCTCCAGACAAATTTTTTTGCATACCGTTTTCTAGTTCTTAGGCCTATCTTCTTTGAACACAGTGGTTATCTCTAAACTATGAACGCTTTCTTAGCTAAGGCTATTCTTCGTTTGGTGTTCATTGTACTTATTTGTTCCCTTTAATTTTTTATCGTGACTAAAAGCAAAGGAATTTGACCGATGCATACATATTGGTCATCCAGGTTACCTTCGAAAGGGAATAAAAATTTGTAATCTCGTAAATACGTGTTGCCCGATGCTAAAAATTCAAATATTTTTGCGTTCTCACAGTCTGAAGTTTTTACCTCGAGGAGCCCACACGCATTCACGAGACTGAAAAATCTTCTATTCCCGTAGATATTCACCTGAATGACCAATATGCATACATAGGAGTCTTTTGCCTTTGTTTTTCATTGAGATTTTTGATGCCTCTTTCATGTAACTTATTTGTCAATAGCTCTTTCTTGAATTATTATCGTTAGTTGACGGAGAACATTTTAAGGAAAGTCACTGTGAGAGAAGCGGACTGAGTGGTCTATTCTGGCTTGAGTTTCTGTGGCAAGAACGACTACGCAAAAGTATAATTGATCCCACCCGAGTTTTTTTGTAATTTCCACTAGCGCTATCTAAACCTACATCTATATATTACCATGCGAGTCATATGGGTGTGTGGCAGGTGGTGTTAGGACACCAGTCGTGTAAAAATGTAAGGGATAAGGATTTGTGAGGAGAAATGGTGACATGTATTGTGGCAGGGTGTTTAGTGGAGGTCAGATTTTATTACTATCGCTTGTTGTGCGCGGAAAGAACAAATATTTATACCAATCTGTTTGGTAATGTGTCTCCCTTATTTACCGCTTCTGTCAGACCTAGAGATCTAGTGAGGCGTCGAAATGATATTTTCTGTATCGCTCTAAAACACACCAGGTCTGAATTTCTCAAGCCACCTAAGCCATAGAGTGTAGCCTCCAAGTCTCTAGAGACACCCACCTAAATCCCTGTAGAAGCTGTTAAACACTATGTGTACGCTTGTAGCAGTGTTGCACGAAGCGTGCAGCTTTTACTTGTATTTTATTAATTTTTTTTGTAAATATTTATGACCATGGCCCCAAATGCTCACGGCGTATCGAGGTGTGGCATAAGCAGAGCGAAGTAGCATCTCTCATTGACTTTTTCATGCGATAACCTTCCTATGAAAGGAAACCTAGTTTCTTTAATGCTAAGTAGTAGGTGAGGGATGTTCCTTCTGGCGTGTCATGTGACTTATAAACATCCTCAAATATCTCGCATACTAATTAACTTAAATAAAATATAACGACACTGTCTGATAGTCCTAATTAACCCGCATAAAATGACACCCTTGTCTTTGCAACGAAGCGAATGTTTAACCCACAACAGTCGAAAAACATTTGATATAAACAATATCATATATCTCGCATACTAATGAGCGCAGAGAAAATATATTCACACAGTTGGATAGCCCTAATTAACCACCATCAAATGAAATCATCACCTTTACGACAAAAGGATCAATAAGACCGCAGCAGACCGAAATGTATAATATCTAGCAACCCAGGAAAACGCCCATGCATGGCATTCGTTCATGAAACAGTCCGTGACATTCGCACCGATTGATGGGTGCAATGTCTATCCCGCATCGATAACATTGAGCTCCACTCTGGCCTCATGTTCAACTCGCTCAGCTGCAACGCAATTTTTTTCACCATCAAATCATTCCCGTCCGCCACGTCTGATGCACAATACCTCCCCTCTCCTCCTCTATTCTTCTAGGTCACTGTATGCATTCTTCTGAGACGCCTTCCACAACACATGCGGTTTGTTACGAAACAACCCAGCCAGAGCACTTTCTGACTGTAACCCCGTTGCCATGCGGAAATACGAGAGGCTTCGAAACGGGGAGAGTGTACGATGCAATCCAAAGATGAGGCGTTGTCAATCCATCTAAACCACACAAGGCTCTAGAAATCAGAATACTCCCCTCCCCCTCAACAATCACCCCATCCGAACAATATATAAGAGCATACAGATGACTGCGTGCTCATTATACGACCTAAAAGAGGAGTGAACATAATCATTCTCCAGCAAAATGAATTCTAAAGTCGCAGGTTTACAAAGGATCCCAACAGCTCGCCTGGGAAATGCATACTTGCGGGTGGAGAGACAGCCCGACGGGGACACCTCCGAGGACCTTCCTATTATACGCATAAGAAATCCTAGTTTCTTTAATGCCGAGCCGCATATGCTTTGTATGTGTAATCTCCACGATATATCAGAAGTTAAGGTAAATCCAAGATATTTAACTGTATACTTTCGTAGGAAGTGAACTGTGGTGAATATGCTAATATAAAACTCTAACCCCCCACTCCAGGCACCACTAATGAACGTTGTTAAGGTCAGAATGCGTGCAGGTATTCCTTCTGGACCTGGGGACTTGTTACTTTTAATCGAACGCAGTTGTTTAATTATTCCATCACTTTGAATTGTGTATTGTGCCATCCTTAGTGAACACACTTGCGAAGTAGTGGTTTAATAAATTAGATTTTCCGGTACTGTTGTGACCACTATGCCGTTTACCTTCGAGGATATCGCCGTGTTTAATCATTGTAGGGTGACTAACAACTGCAAGGTTTAATATTTTTATTACCTTTTGTAGGTTTTTTAATATTTGATTAATAGAGTGGGTTGAAATTGTATTAAGGCCTCGCTTATATTACAAATTATAGCCGTGTGGTTGAAATCCCCACCGATAATCATCACGCCTTAGTTATCTTTCGAGCTGAATAATGTTAATTGAGTTTCTAATTTGTACAAAACGTCGATTTTGGAATTTGGAGGCCTGTTAAATGAGCATATGTGCATATTTATTTTGTTTTGTACCTTAATCGTACACCAAACACTCTCAATTCCATTGTCGTCTAATTTGTGTGAGAACTATTCAAATACGATATAATTGCTATGAATAGAATGAAAAAAATTGCGTTGCAGCTGAGCGAGTTGAACTTGAGGCCAGAGCGGAGCTCAATGTTATAGATGCGGGATAGACATTGCACCCATCAATCGGTGCGAATGTCACGGACTATTTCATGAACGAATGCCATGCATGGGCGTTTTCCTGGGTTGCTAGATATTATACATTTCGGTCTGCTGCGGTCCTATTGATCCTTTTGTCGCAAAGGTGATGATTTTATTTGATGGTGATTAATTAGGGCTATCCAACGGTGTGAATATATTTTCTCTGCTTTAATTGGTATGCGAGATATTCGAGGATGTTTATAAGTCACGTGACGCGTCATAAGGAACATTCCTCACCTTCTCTACGTCGCATATGTTTTGTATTTGTGTTATCCAAGATATATCCGAAGTTAAAGTTTTCCCAAGATATTTTGCTGTATTTGAAGATTTTATGTCTACTCCACTCACAAGTGTACGTATAGAATTTTTGCAGGAAATCGACTGTATGGCATTTACTAAGGAATATTTCTAGCCCCTACACCTGGCACCACGAATGCATAATGTTTATGTCTGATGACAGATCTTCAAAGTCCGTGTCTTCACATATTTCACGGTAGATAACTGTATCGTCTGCAAATAATTTTAATTTACCTCTTACTAGAGAACATAGGTCATTAATATAAAAAATAAACAAATATGTGATATAATTACTATAAGTGGTACAAATAATCATATTAGCTTACAATTTAAATACAGATAAGAAATAAAATCTATTCAATGATCAAACTACGAAGAATATTTTCTGACTACCAACATTCATCACGGTTGAAGACGACATATCTAGCGAAGTGAAAGAGGTGTTGTGTCCAGTGCCTCGATTCACCTCTGCTAGTTGAATCGACGTAGTGAATAATTCGATTTCCGGGGATTTGGATTTCGCACGACCTCTGGCAATCGCGAAGCAACCCAATTAGAAAGTATGCTGACCCAACATGCCCATCGACCCTCTAAAGTTCATGTCCCCAGGATAGACACGGGAATGCAGACAATCGGTGACATCCATTGCCCTGTATTCATCTCTAAAAGTGCACCTTTTAGGTATATACGACCTTGTAAAATCTCAGTGACTGAGAATTTGCTCAATTTTTTTTCTGAAGCCTCGTAGATATAATACTTTTTCTCACATTTTCAATGAAACATTAAACATGACTGCTGTTGGAACAAATGTAATACAAATTTGATCACACAAATACAACATTTTAAAAGATATAGAAGCTTCAATTTATCGCAGAATAAGTAAAGAATCGGTTTCAGAGCTTCGTGATAATTTATCTGTTCTACATCTACATACTATCCTATGAACCGCTGCATGAGGGTGTGGTAGGGGGTGTTAGAACACCAGCCGTGTAAGATGTAAGATTTTGGGAGGTGAAAGGGTGACGTGTAGTATGGGAGTGTATTTGATGGAGCTCAGTTTTTATTGTGGTCGCTTATTGCACGCAGAAAGAGCAAGTTACACACACCAGTTCAGTTTCTCAAGCAAGCTAAGCCTAGCGTGTAGACTTCATGTGTCTAGGAGCTCCCACCTTAATCTCTTTAAAACCTGTGAACACCATATATTCGCTCGTAGCGGTTTATAACGAAGCGTGCTGCTTTCTTTGAATTTAATTATTTTTTTGGTTAAATCTTAATGACCAGGGTCCCAAATGCTCGTGTCATATTCAAGGTGTAGCCTAGCCAGAGTAAAATAGAATTTTACTAACAAGTTGCTACGAAATTGTTTGGGAGTTAAATGATTATTACGTAAATGTTCTTAGTTCTTTTCATTTATGTCTAGAATTAATTACATGCTGGTGCCGATCCAATTAAATTAAATCATGTATTTATCTGGGTGATAATTTAGAAATGTAGCTGCTTAAAATTGGTTTTTAGATGGAGTATTTCTGCGGATGCAAAAATGAGTCGGGGTTTATAAATTTTATGATGATGAGAGTTACCTCAATGGCATATAGATGCTTATATTGCGCTTCCAAATTCTATTTTTTCCAGCAAATACTATTCCTTATGTCGTGATCAGGGTCTTTAAAAATACGTTTTCAAATTTATTTTTTAAATTTTCAATAACAATAAATGTAGAGGAGGGATATTCACGCATACTTTTCCACAAGGAAATGGCAAGTAGCATTGCTACCCTAACCACATCCAATACTTTCACCGGAATCTGCGATGCATTTTCCCAGTATAAATCATCGCTTTTCTCTACGTGTGCAGTAATAGGCTTTGACGTCTTTTCGCCAGACACCAAACGTGAATTGCGCACATCTCCTTCTGCTTCCTCAAATCTCTTCTACCATTTCACCACACCTCCCACAAACCCTGCTTCATCGCATTTTAACGGACCATTCATCTCGTACAAGGCATGGGATATGAGATATTACATTCTTCTCCAACTCCTTCCATAAATTATTTTCTTCTCCTCTCGCTCACGCCGTGCAGTATAAGTCCCCTTTTCTTTGTGAGACTTTTTTTATTTTATTAGGTTAACTTACCCAGGTCCCTAACCATAAACTTTTCCCTCAATTTTATCCCTTGCTCCGCGGCGACTCTGGCGAAGATTCCCCCCAACAACCTCCTCCACCCGCCTACGAGTCCCTCACGAGGTCTCAACGCCCCCCCCCCCCCCCCAACCGTCTCTTTCTCGCTCCCCCTCCCAGTCTTCCTTCTGTCTTTGTCTTTAAAGTCTTCTCTCATTTTTTCCCTTTTTTAATTCACCTTTCTCCGCGTCTCAGCCCCCATTTCATCTCCAGAGGCACCTTAATAAACAAAAGTTTCTCCCTTGCAAAGTGTCTCCGGTCACATCTTTCATGCAGAAAAAAAACATTTTCAGACGGACGTTAAAACCTGTAATGCTACATGTGCCAACCTGCAAAACGACAGTTTTAGAAGTTTATATTAATTTTTAATGCAACTGAATTTTCAATTGACCCCAAGTTCTGGGGGTGCCTCTGTAATATAGTCGTCCAAGATATGTTATCACACTTGGAATATTTTTCTCCATACCATGTATTGAATTGAAATACATCTCAATATTGTCGTTCTTATTCCATCGACATGTCTAAATACTTAGAAGAATATGTGTAGATTTTTATGAGAACTTATGAAGTGATCTCTATCGATCAGCATAAATATACCAAATATACGCGTAGGCTCTAGGTTCTTCACATAGCTGGAGGATCACCGTCAGTCCGGGGACATAATTATATTTTACCGGTATTTGAATTTTTCAGGCATTGAAGTACATGTCCCGTTGAATGAAAGTCACAAGTTATTAGATCTAGGGCAACATAATGTTTACCCTTACTCAGTAAAAATAATTGTAAGATATTTTTTTATTGGTGCAGAAAGAACACATCATGAAAAGTTACGCAAAATGATTGGTAATACACAGAGTGCAAGAAAGAGTTACCCTATCTGGCGTTTTCTTTTAAATTTATCCGGCTTCAAATCCTAGGTAGTTAGCTTTCTAGCATGTAACTAAGTTCTTCACTACTGTGCTAGAGTATTGCTATGCTTAAACGTTTCTGCTTGAACTATTCGATGAATCAGAGGAAAACCTTATACGAGTCATTTGAAATAAGCTCAGCATTGATTCAGAATTTAATTTAGGTATTGAGTAATGCCAAGAATATTCAGTACCTACAGGTTACTTGCAATGTACAGTTTGGAATATGCCGCATAGATAAAGGTAAATAACAAGAGAGAATTAACTAGAGTCGACGTCCGTATTATTGTGGCATAAATTCATAAGTAAGCAGTTAAAGAACACATTAGCATAAGATTTTGCTCTTTCATACTTGAAATTCATCGCCCAAAACCGTATCCATACTTTATATTTATGTTGGAAAATGTGCCAAAGGAAAGAAAAATGTAGAATGTGGTGTAATTATTTATATCTACGAAGAAATTACTACAAAATATCGTGAGTAATGCTTTGATGAAGTAAATAAACCGAGGAAAAATACATTCATGCTGCGCTCGTGTAAAATGACATCCTGATAAAGAAAGTGGGAAGATCTTGGTCGCATGCTAAAAAGAATGAATCTACGAAAATACCGTCTCGTCTTATCTCTCTTATTCTTTCCCTTTTCACCCATTAATCATTGCCACACCAACCGTGAAATTCGAATATCCATCGCTAATGCACCCGCGCCACCGACCGCAAAAAATGGAACCTCAACCGCATCAAATCCACCGTCACCGTCGACCCTCCCGAGGATAAAAAAATAAATGTGCCGACAAGTCCGAGGGAATATTTTATGAGCGCCCTCTCTTCCCAGTTAACACGTGCCCCTCCGTTCCAATACCTCCGCACACATATTATTCCGATTCCCCTCTTCCGATTCTGTCTCCCTTCTCCACGCCCCCACGCCTCGCCCTCCACATCATTCCAATAGCACGGTGAGGAAGAATATATTCGGTCACGGCCCTGGGCCAACTGTAATGGCGGGAAGTGCTTTAAAGTGTACCGCAATCGCCTTTTCCATCCGAGTTTCTGAAAGAGCTACCTTGATTTTCTTTTTTATCTTTTGCTTCTCCTTTATCTCTGACTAAATGCGCAAGAAATGAGTAGAAAAAGACGGCTTCAGGTCTTATGAGGGAAACGGAACAAATAACGAAAGCAAATATACATGCATCGAGGACTGAGGGACAGTTACCCAAAGGCCTCTCCTAAAAATATTCATTGAGGGCCGTAAAATTTCCGATTCGCAGAAGACGGCTCTTCTGCGAGGAAGCACAGGGAAAGGAGATTCAGCGTTGGAGATCATATTTTCCAGGTTGTTCGCGTGCTTGGAGGCGTGTTTTGGTTGAGGTAAAAAATTTCGCTGAAATATATTGGCTGAGAAATGTTCTTCGGCATATGGATTTAGTTTTTTTGTGATGCGGCTTTAGGTCTTTACTGTTAGATTTATTTTCTGATTTGTAATAAATAGTCAAAACTTACAATTATTTCAGGGGTACGTCATCTGCAGTGTTCACCACCGTAATACGCAACTTCTTCAAATGCTACAAATCTTCCCGGGAGTATTGAAATATTTATAAAGGGTAAATTCATCTCGAGTATGGTCATTAAATTGAATAAGGGCATCAAATTCTAGGTAGTTTAGAAATATAAAACAAATGTTAGGTTACAGGTCAGGGGATATTAGAACATTATGAGATAGGAAATATAGCCGATCTCGTTGGTGACGGGGTTAAGTCCTCGCCTGCTAACCGGAGAGTCGCGGGTTCACCACTCAGGGCATGGGCGTTTTGTGTTCGTATGTTGTAACAGTTATTCACTCGATATGAATTAGCCAAAAGTTCTGTATTCGAGGTAGTTAAGATACAATTTTAAAAAATTGTGACATCCTTGAATCATATACTTTAATGTATGATTGTCTTCAGCTTAGATATTTAGCCTTACTTAATATTCGAGAAATTATTTCTTCTGATAATGAATAAAATTTTTGTAAAATTGGAGTGGATTGGTCACCCCGTAAAATATTCGTTGTGCATAAATTATTTTTTATTAAAAGTATGAATATTGCGTAATATTTTATTTTTTATGGTACTGGGAACGTTATTTACAGTAATAATTCTGATAATTTACCAATATTGTCGCAAGTTACATTGTGTAGATTTTCATCCTACTTTGATACAGCTGAAGTTTTTAAATTCCAACAAATGCAACTTTCGTGAAAATAAACGTTCTATTTTCACTCTTTTAGAGAAATTAAAGCATGTATGAAAAGGTCAGCATTGTTGATTTTAACTTTAAACGGTAACTAACCTAGTTAGCCAAGCGTTGAGTTGATAATATATTCAGGAAATGCTGTCCTCATATGGAATTCCGCAAAGAATATGCTGAGCGTACGCTAGGCATATATTTGTTGAAAATATGCTCAGAACATGTGCAAAACTTCATTAAGTTCTCATGGCATCATCTGATAATTTGCTTAGAGTTCCCTATTCACTTTTTCCCTAGTAGTTCCCTTATTTTATGCCGATGATGTATTCTGAGCAACATTATCTCACTGGTTTTGTGCTTTCTCAACTCCACTCTTTGCTAAGATAATAACCGTTTGGAATATAAATGCACAATTCTAAATATTTCATGCCTACTTTAAAATATTATAGAGAGAGAAAATAGAAAGTTTCAATCTGCTCAACGAACTAGTACATCTGCTATCAGATGCTCAGCACGATCGGTCTTGACGCAACCATGTTTTGAGTACCAGTTAGTATGTTTATTGCGTACTATGAGGGTGTCATAAGTTCAGAATTAAAATTTAATCGTTTTAATATGCAAATTGATTTATTTTATATCACTCCACAAAAAATAATGCAAGGTAGCATTAAATTTTTATTATAATCATTGGAAAATAATAGATACAGAATGTTCTAATAAAATACAGGCGCTAACAAATCACTTTTACAGTCATTTTGCTCTTCTATGACTTTCATTAGACCTTTGAAATCATATATTCCGAGTAAATTATTTGAAAATGCATGAGTGATAAAAATGACGTTATTAAGAATGCTCCTCAAATTTAAACATCTCTAAATAAAGATGAAAAATTGCAACCTGAGTATGGTTTTCCTCGAGATTTTTCATGATTTGGTGGTGACTAAATTTAAGAAAATTATAACTTTTTCATACATCTTTTTTAGAATAAGACAACCATGGCAAGAAATTGATCAAATCTGTTTCCAATTGCATATTTATTTTGAGCTAATGATTCTCGTAATTTTAAAGCATATATAATAATTATATAATTCTTGTATTACATGATGTATGGACAATTTGCCAGCTAAGTTGGGCTGGAATTCAAATCGTTAATCGTTGAATGCAAATTTTTATAACTTCTCTAGTAAGCCAAAAAGAATTCTTGGTCTGTACTTTACTTAAATACATCATTTTATATATAGGAATCAGCCATACATGTTGTATGATACCTAAATGATGCAAGATTTATATTTTTAAATTTCATCTCATTTTAAGCATTTTAACGACTTGGGTTGGCGGCGCTGAATTGAAGCAAATTGAAGCAAAAACGTTGTATAAAACGTGTTTTTTTATTTTTAATAATACCTCAATATTTAATGAAAATAATTTAAATTATTTATAGGTACTATAATAATATACTAAAATATTTACAAATGATTATAAGTTATTTTGAAATATATGTAAAATGCAATAATGTGATAAAATGGCATTAAATGTCCAAAAACTCCAACCGGTAACATATAATTTTACCACCTTTATTTGCAGATAATACTGATAGGTACACGTATTAGAATTAACGTAAATCTGTGCATTAATGAAAATCATTCCAACCGCCGTAAGTTACTCATATTAGGTAAAAGGAATCCGCAGACACTCCTATTATCTGTGGCTGATTTTTAGTTTCGATGATACATTACTCATGCTCAGCCAGTATTGGTTAAACTTTGTTGGAGTAGAATAGCTATAAATTAATAAAATAGCTGTAATAAAATTGTTACGGTTAAATTTAAGCTTTGCCCTCTGCTATTACCCTAACCGTTCCCGTGTTCTGAGACTTCTTAAGTCTTTTTGTAATGCCTGAAACACGAGATATTTCCCCAGAACCAATGCTGCTATATTCTCTCGTTGACCTCTCTCACAAGCGCAATGGTTCATCACAGATCTCGACATCCGTTATCGTTCCCACATGAATATGCGTGAGTCTGGTGCACCTCCAGTAGGACATGAATGTATGCATGCGAACGCACGTTTACACGCACTGAACTCTTCATTTGAACTGTCGCGAAGGTCAACCGACGAGTCTAAACACATTGAGGGTAACGAGAGAAAAGTTCCAGCATATCTGACCACAAGAGTTCGTTACCCAGGATATCAAATGATGATATAAACCAAATCATGCAACAAAAGACTCGGAAAATGTTATGAGGGACGGATTGAAATGCGTACATTATTCTGCTTTTGATATTATCCATGAATGCTTTTCATGCTGAAACTTTAATTCTTAATTATCTTCGTGGACTGGGGGCACCTCTGAAAATCAAGAGTTCTCATAGTGAAGAAGGGTCGTCTTGCGTGCATCATGAAATAAACTCACCATTTTCATGCCTTACCATAGTGCTTTCTATATTTACATTTACAAAATATCTTCTAAGCATTATCTTTTTTGAAAACGATATTTATATTTTCTTCCTAAAATACGTTTACCCAGATGCGGTTCTCACATTCTTTCTCCAAATATCTCTAGGCGATGATTGATCTATAAACGTACCTCAGATAACAAGGTACCTCAAGTTATCAGAACTTGGATAATCACCACTGTACAGTAAACAGATACGTTTCCTGGCTAAAATCTTTCCATACTCAAATTTTGCATATCCAACTTTGATAGAAGTTAAAGGCTTTACCTTTTTCTTTTTTTATTTTATAAAACGGTTCTATATGATTAGACAGATGAATGGACGATTAGTACTTCAGGAATAGAATTCCTTAACATCCTCAAATTCATCTGACCTTTTACAATTCATCTTAAGGTGCGTATTGGCACATAACCGCTCATCTTCAATCCTTTTTTTAAAACCCTCTCGACGCGTCTTTTCCCATCTAGATCAAAAAAGGAAGAGAAGTGAGTCTTCCTTGTTTAAAAATAGCGTGAACAAAACAAAAAGAGGTAACCGGTGGAGTGGAAGATGAGAGTGGATATTCCCAATCTCTCACGCGATGGGCTATGGCGTCATACTTATGTATCTATACTCCCAGCCTTCCGCATTTATTTTTTTATATTTTTTTATTCCGCATCAAAAAAAGATCTTAGGGTAGGGGAGGAAGAATGGCTGGAGGTGGGTGTTCGAGGAGTGGGAGGAAGTGGGATGGCAGGGTAGGAGAGTGGGTGTAGGTGAGAGGGAAGGAAATCGCCGATCGTTAGCGGAAGGGAATCGTTCATTGATTCGGGCGAAGGACGTCCGTTTTTATTCGACCGAAGAACCGAAGGGGCGAAGCTCTTTCTCCCTCTTCTTTGTTATCGCCTGGCATCATTCCCTTTTGTTTTATAATTCGTTCTCGAATGTGCCTTTGTCCTTTCTGCGGCCAAAGGAGTCCATTTCATTTTCTGCCATTCAAAATTCTCTCCCGTTAACGGTCGCGCAGACACTTCAAAACCTCTCACTTTATCTTTCTCTTCTTCTCACGAATTGGCATTTTTCTGGCATCGGGTAATTATTTTTTTAGCTTGCCTTCCATAGTGTGTTCCCTCTTGTGTTGAGCTACAGGATTCCATTTTTGGGAGAAATAAGTCTAACTATGAGTAAATATTCCAGAGACTTAGCCTACAGTTGTCGTCACCAGTCCTTCTTTTTTTCATTAAATTTTTCCCCTGAAAATGAAACTATTTGTTCTTGTCAGTACCTATGAAATCAATCATAATTCTCAGTGAGAAATCTACTTGACTTGAAAGAGCGGGTTTATAATATCAAACCGTTTTTATGTGAAACATAATAATTTATATCACTTGACTTGAAGGAAAGGGCTCAGAGTGTCGTTATCATGGTACCGATGCTTTAGCGATGCATCGTTCACTTTCAAATAACTCTGAGGTATATATTATTCGTTAACTGAGTTTCGGTTTACTTTGGTGAGCAAATTTCTTTTAGAGCATAGAAATGTTTGCAAAGGCTTTCCCATCCCATTATATGCCAGTGTTAAATGACCTCATAATATACTTAGAAGTACGTTATCAGAAAATGTAATAAAATTCGTTATTTCAATGGGAGAGAGAGCATGAATTCCAGACATATGAAATTCTGGATGAAAAAGGTATAATTTTAATTTTTCCTCAATGTATATTTTGCCAATAAATTCATTATCCCCATTGGACTAGCGTGATTAACCAACAGATGTTAGAGTCTAAGGACCTTCTATGAAACTCATTTGTTTATTTAGTATGAATGTCAGTTTTTTTTTACTCTCCAAAGTTTTCGCAGAATTTACTCGCGGCCAACACACCGCAGGGTACAATGAAAAAAAGGTCCTCTTGGTGAAAGGTAGTAGGCATTAGATAAATCATTTGAGCTGATTTTTTTGTATTACACGTTGTAAGTGGTGGGATAATTATGCCCATATAAAGAATGAAAGGTTAATTTAGTGAGAATTCAAATAAGTTACTAGGAATATTCTATAAAAACTCTGTTGATCACGCGCTTCATCATCTCTGCGGTCAAATCCTTCCTGGTTCCTAGTAATTCCCACAAAAGGATGGATATCTACCTATAGGATCTGCCAATAAGCGCAACGAGAAATCGTAGGCTGCTCTTAGCAAGCCCGTAGACCACACGGAATGGAAGAGCGTCAAGTACTCTATCGCTCCGCTAATGTGATCCAGAAGAAAGACTAGTGGGTCGGTGGGTCGAGTGGCAAGGAAGCCGAAGTTCGTGTTGATTAGGATTGGTAGAAGGCGGGACGTGGAGAAATTGGTGAGGAGTAGAGATGCAAATCCATTAGTTACGACTTCCGGTAGCTCCAACCTTTGGAATCTCCAACTCTATCAATTTCATCTATCCCGGCCCCGACCACACCATCTCCTTGCTCTCCATGGCGTGGGTATTCCACTCCGAACGCCACCGAAAAACTTTAGGCAGTTAGGAGGAGGTTTTAGTCTAGTCATTCTAGAAACCTTATTCGAAATATGTGTTTAAAATTAAAGCAGAAATACATAACACCTGGTACCAAACATAATATTAATTAGATACTCACAAACTTTCTTTCACATGCTTTAAGCTAAGCTTTTCACACATATGATATGTGTAGTGGCGGGGTACAAATTGACTTGCAATATATGCTTTATTTCTATAAGTAACTTCTCAAATAAAAATATTATTGCAATTTTGTCAGAAGCTTTATGATTAGGGATACTATTTGTTTGAAATTGATTGAAAAAATATACGCACTGCTAATCGTTACCCTAATGACGAAATGTAGAACAATCTAAAAGTGTTAGAGCTTCAGTGCATTTCGATCATTGCAAGTGCTCAGATACGGTCAGCCAGAGCAATTGATTAAAAGTAAGTAAAAATTGAGCGATATGCAGCTCTTATTTTCGTATCTTAAGAGAGTTATTACTTCTTTAACAAGTGATAATTTATTGAATTTAAATTGATCTGATAAGGTGATATAAATATATAAAACTTCCATGCATTACTATGTTCAATCCCCTAAACTTTCTTTCCAACCCGGCAATACACTCTTCACATTGGTCCATATTGGCATTCACTTAGTGTGAAATGAAGACGGATGTGGGTGATAAGGAATTCGGGCAGATTTTTCTAACTAAACGACCTCCTATTCTACATGGCCACTTATCTCTCGATTCTCTATCTCGTGGTGTATCCTTCAGTCGGATATTGCCGTTGCTGTGAAGGACATTATTGCTCGCGTCCATGGAAAGTGGATATTCTGCTCTATTAGAGAAGTATTTTTGGTGTAAAGAAGTTCGATCTAGGTAAAATGTATAAGTTAAAATTCATATACGAGGGCTGTTCAAAAAGTAATGATAAAAGCGCTCTACAGAAAAAATATTTATTCAGTCTTCGAAATCTAAATGCTCGTTTTTGAAGTAACCGTCGTAGGTTCTAAAACACTTTTGCCCCTGTTCCTTCCACTTTTTAAACACAAACGCCAGACGATCTTTCACCGCGCCTCCACAGCTTTTAATTACCTCGTGATTTGTCTTGAATTTCCGTTCCCTGAGCGGAAACTTGACTACGGGGAACAGCGAAATGTCGCAAAGAGCCAAATCAGGATTGCACGGTGGGTTGGGTATGATTGCGACGCCGCGAGCATTCATGAAATCCACTAAAAGTGAGTGATGTGGGGCCGTTCAGGTACGGCCGATACACGATGTTGTATTTGCACCGGTGTGAGGAGGCGTGGCACCCATTTCCAAAACCCGTGTTGCATGGCCAAATATCGTGCAAAATCGAAAATGCGCCGCCAACTTAAAAGACATACATGAGGCAAGCCCCTTAAGAGTAATTCGTCGTTCTTTGCGGATGATAGCGGCAGCAGTATTCCTTACAACCTCGGTGTGAGACATTGAAGGACGCCCCCCGTGCGGCTCGTCGGCAATGCTTTCTCTACCCTCCACGAACGCTTTGTACCACGTGTAAAAGTTCACCTGGTTTAAAACATCTTCATCATACACCCTAGTTAAAAATTCATGCGCATTTTTTCGATTCTTCCCGAGTTTTACTAACAATTTCACGGTACAACGTTTCTCTTACTTTTCATCCATGATGGACATCGTAGGCCAATATCTTACACACGTTTCGCGAATCGTCACAAACGTCCACTTACTGCACTGATCGACAAGAAACTGGTCGTTGTAGTTGGATAATAGAATGGGTTAAAAGATAGCATGCAGTATTGCTACCCTTCGCGAAACATTTTTCCTCAAGGTCACTATTATCATTACTTTTTGAACAGCCCTCGTATATTTAGATATGCATATTTCATCTTTGAAGGGCTTTGAATAAAGTAATAAGAATGGAATATTATAAACGGCTGAGGTTCATTTTTTCAATTCTTTTTTCATCCAAACCATACAAATAGCGCTGAACACGAAGTTTGTTATTGCAAGCGTTTAGTTAACAAACTTAAATAAAACGTCAAGACAGCATTGTCACCATATAAAGATAAATATTGATTGAATAAAGAAGGATTTCATTTGAAATAGAAAGTTAAATTAGGCATTTAAAAATTCATGCCGTCATGTGCCCATACTCACCAAAATTAAATCGTTAGTCTATATTTTTCAAGGGCATTTACGTCATGATTTAAAGGCAATTTTCTACAAGTATGTTTTATTTCGGGGATTTGGTTACCTTATTGACGGATGAATGATGTAGATAAAAAGATGGCGGTGTAAGATATCAATGGCTTGATCATTATATTCAGTTAAGAGATCATGAATTTATGAAATATTATTCTTGAACCTTCTACTTGATCCCGTAATAAAAATAAATTAATATAAAAATGAAAGTTTGTATTTCACTTTCATTTGCAAAAGAACACACCTAACTAAATGTGTCGCAGGATTACAATGGTTTTCCTTCCTTTGAGTGATAACAATAAACGACCATAATGGTAAAGGTGCGAGCTCCTTAAATTTCCCAGTGTCACACAGAGGATCTTTTTAGTGATTACCTGGACAAACGTTCGTCTTTTACCTGTTAGGGAACCATACTCGTTATTGCCATGAAATTTCATGAAATGGAATAGTTGGAAATTTTGTCGTTACACATCCCGTGTTTCATCACAGTTGGAGATTTTTAACATTCCGTCGACAATCGCATAATATCCCTATTTTGTCCACCCTTCTAACCTCAGCTTCCGTGCGCATAAGTCCCAAACTATACTAATTAATCTCAGATTCCGTCTTGGAGTGAGCCATTCCTACCAACATAGTGATACAGTTCCGGATGATGAGGATGAATTTTCTCGTTAGTGTTTACCGAAGTTCTCCTTGTACACAATGCAGCTCATTAGATGATACACAATGTAGATCATTTTTTCCCATACTCTCCATATATCTCATTGTGACATTTCGCGTTACTTTCCCTTTTTCATTTCCTGGCTACTTTTGAAATGAAAATTTTATATTATTTTTTCCCATCCCAATTTATGGAAAAAATCCTTATTCATCCACAATATAGCGTGGTAACCGTACCGATGCTATAAAAATATTGAATGAATATTGAAATGATGTCGTTAGAAAAGGAAGGCTTCCAATTCCTCCCGAGCATCTTCCTGTGGAAACCTTTTCCCGTCGTCATCATTCTTCCTATATCCATCCCAGGTTACGGAGGTAGGCCACTGAGCATCGTACTTCCGTACAATTTGTCGAGAATTCAAATCCTTATAGGAAAGAGCTCTCATGCACGAGATGCTTAATGCATGAGTTTACTCTCTAGCGCCCCAGTTGAGTGACAAGCGTTCACCGTTCGCTTTCCGCATCCTTGTTCCCGAGGAAATAATTACTGTGGTGCGTAAATGTACTCGTTTTTCACGAAATATTGATATTTTCAGGTAGCTTGATGGAGATTCTCCTAACGTCAAATGATAAAATTATTGTCTGGGTTCCTTTAAATGTGGTCTCAGTTTGTTACAATACCTGGATGTGTTGGAAATATTCCATGAAAGCATTTTCCATCACTAAAATGTAAGTTTATACACGCTTTTTCATCTTTTTATATGTTTATTAAACAATTGTTCATCGTTTTAACATTCATTGTCAGTTATCATTATTCGGAAGGTTTGTATTCTGCAGCTGTTCATTTCACTCTCCTTACGACTAACCATTGCATTCCTACATATATCTACACTTCATCGTTTGTTTTAATTTACCTGCTGAATCATTTCCTTGGTTTTCCTCGGTGATTCTCCTGACCTATTTCTCTCTTCCACATTGGAGTAAAGAGCCCGTTTAATTAGAAAATTTGGACAGGTATTATTATGATGTGTCAAGACGCTGGGACCTCATTACTTCTAGTATAATATTTCTTATCATTATTATACGGCCAATTTATGATAATTCAGTTTTATCTTGGGCATTATACATTGAATCTCGCACTTTCTTGGCTTTCAAATGTACCTTATATCCCTCACTTGAAGCAATAATATGCATAATAAATAAGTTTGTGAGGTAACATTTTCCTCAGTGATTCAACAACTATACAAGATGTAAACTAATATCATGAATTTGTACTCTACGAATGCACACCGGTTTAATTATTTTCAGGGACAACTTTTAATTTTTCTCGTTGGTAAACGAAGAATTTCACAAAAGAAATTATTGCGGGCTCTATTTTTTTGGAAATGATCCATTTCTCTGGTCGTGTTCTAAAATCTAAAATGAATTCATTTTATTTTTCCTTTTTTGTTTTTTTATTAAGAAATTAAGAAGGGCAAAATATATGATTTTATTTCACTTTCACTTGATTGACTTAGGAATATAGCACGTAATGGTCCATATTTAGTCGAATTGAAGTAATTTATTTGCAAAAAAGCACGGAAGAGTGATTGCTTAAAAGGAATGTCACCTTGTATCATATTAGATATTACTTCATTGCCAAATGTCACCGTACACATGAACTATGAGTACATTTGTACTTAGCCGTTTATTCAACATTCATATAGTGACCGCAAGAATGGTAGCTAAGAAGTGAACTTGCTTTACATATCATTTAACGACCGGAGTGTTAATATGCATAGACTGCGCACATTTTTTAAATTTGGCATTAATTTGTGGGCAGAATTGTATCATGCTGGCGAATGTATTGAAGATAAAATTATATGATATTCCTCTCCATATCAGAGCTAGCAACGACGTAGATTTACTGTTGGGAAGAAAAAAGCTCTAAGCAATTTCCATCTTCTTCTTTTCATGTATAATTTGATTCCGTTCTATAGTATTTAACGTATTCTGAGAGACTATACACTCGACCGTTTGAAGAATCTCATATCATGAAATGAAAGCAATAAACACCACAAAATAATAGCTCGAAAAATATGTTATTCTTTCACGTAGATATTTTCTCGACCACCATGAATATTTGTCCCTTTATTTGTGTGTCTCCTGAAAAATAAGTTCAAAACCCAAGTGTGAATGATAATAATCGCTAAATTATAGCTGGTATTTTATTTTCCTTATTTTGTATTGAAGAAATGCTTGTAAAAGTCCATACATTCTTGATTTAAATTAATTAACCCCTGACTTCTTCTGTTGGCAGGAAAATTATTAAAAGATGTAACTTTATTTGTCATTCAATTTTCATTTGGAAACATGTCTTGAATGAGTTTAAAGTTTTTATCTTCAGTCATTCACTTTAAACCAATCGAAATTTTAGATTCTTGGATATTAGCTCCATTAGCTGATTCTTCCAATGGGACCTCTACCAAGACGTTTGAAAGACATCGTAGAACTTGCGAATGGGAATTCTATGGTGCCCTTCTCATATATATGCCTCAAGTGAGCTGGCTATTCATTTTCCCTTTCTAACAGGAGTGTCCTGTATCCACATCCGCGACCTTCTAAATGGCATCCTTTTTTCCCTCTTTCTCACCTCATGACGGGTTCGCCTCTAGAGTTCCTTCTTCCAAGCGTCTGAGCCTTAAATGGATGTAATCCATTTTCCTACGGGTGAGGGACCCTTGTCACGTGATTCGTGGAAAAAGCAAAGAGTTCCTTTGGGAATGGAAAAAATATTGCAATTTACCTCTGCCATTTTACTGCTACCTCTATTATCGGATGACGTTTACACTTACACGTTTACACCTACACGAATCTAAACGCTGTATGCATTTTCGCCTCTGAGTTTGTTTCGTGATATTTCTCCCTTAATTCATTACTGGGTGGTATCACTCGAAGGAGAACTTAAGAAAATACGAATTCAATTTAAAATGGAAGCCCATGTAGTTGTATGATCAATATCTCTTCGATGTATTTGGTGAGATTGGAATTGGAAAAAATAAAGTATTGACATATAAATGTTCCGGAAGGGAACAATGAGACTTGTTGTGACGCTAGTACCCTTACTCTTTATTGAATTAAGATACATGGTGATTGCGCGGAAAAGGTGCTTGTTTGTAAAAGAAATTTAAGCTAATAACATTGGATTGCTTGTCAGCTAATATCTCCTCCATGAAAGTAAACATCTGTACAATAAAAATAGTATGCTCTAAACATTTTAAATAGCATTCTTGAAACAGTTCGAAAGGCCTACATTTACAAATTTACTTTGAAATATTCAATCGTAGCAACAATTGTAGGTGTCGTAGATGATGTAAAATATGCTCGTGAGGACAGGGGAGTTCATGGTCGTTCCATGTTAAACAAGGAGTGATAATATTTTCAAGCATTATTCAATAAATACCAAAAATATAGATTCCGAGGTTGGAAACTTAAAAGATGCTTAACGTCGTACTAATACCAACGGGGTAATACAAATTGAAGGTTTTCAATTTTTACTTTTTCCTTAATTCTCAGTTCAGTCTTTATATATATGGTCATCTTATATATTTCATTTATAGGAAGGCTAACTCAACTTTTGATCAAGTGGTTGTCTTCCCCCGTAGTTCATAGAATTAAATGACCAGCTATCATAATGGTTATGGAAATGACCTAAAACCTTTCGGAAATAATTTTTTGCTTGTTTTCTGGGCGCCAAATAATACTTTAACTTCTAATTGGTGGTCACCATTGGATCCTGGTATGTCATGGAGCCAGTTACACACCCAAGCCATCTTCCTTCAAGGCGAATTTTGAGGAAGGGTTTATGCGAACTAGATGTTCACGCCTTAAGTTTACATTGTAGCACATATTATATCGTCGTTTATATAGTTAGCCAAACTGGCTAACACACCTTACCGGAAATAGGGAGATCCGGGTTCGAATTCTGGTCAAGTCAAATGATTTTTTCATGATAAATGTCAACCCTTGGTGTATATGCACCCGTGCGAGTGTCTTTGCACCACATCATTTGTCAATACAATGATTGGAAAATTCGCCAATTTTTTTCGTCATATGAACGACATTGTTGGGTTTATCCACCGCGAAAGTGGCTTTGTACGCACGAATTAGTCTTTTTTTAATGGCTTTTTTAAAATTTACAATTCAATACAATATTATTTTAATTTAATACACTATTTATCCTAAATTTAATTCAATATAATATGTATTCTGATTAATGCCTGCTATACCTATTGTTTGTTAGCAGGTGCTCTTTTTTAGTGTCTATCGAATTACCAAAAATATAAAACAGATTTCAAGCCTAAAATAAAATGACTTTTTATGTAATTTGTATTGTAACGAATGAAAAAAATTAAAATAAATCAGATTTAACAGTATACCACATTAACTCAATCGCATTGCTGTGCACGCAATAACTATTGTTTCACTTCATTTATTAATAAAGATATTTTGCCAGTTTCTCGTATGGATTGTGGTATTTTTTTTAAAATCATCGGAACAATGTACATTAGTGAACTCTAATCGTGGTTGTTATAGTATATTGGAACATAATATTTTACAATTCAGCGGAGTCGAATATCATGATTTACGCTTCTTCCTATTTTGAACTTGTTTTGAAAGAAATTGTCACGCATTATGATTTACCTACTGAAAAAGTTGATTTATAGGTAATAAACCTCATTTAATATATACTATCACTCACTTTCGTCAGTCTCACTTGGTGGCATTCCATCATTAAAAAAATTTTAAGATGTCAAATTTTACTAAAACCACTCGATTTATTAAAACAACTTTTTTGTTGTTGTAATGTTGTTGTTTTAATAAATCGAGTGGTTTTAGTAAAAGTTGACATCTTAAAATTTTTTTAATATATACTATTGATTCATTGGATTCAGTAGCATCCCGAAAGGCTACTATTTTATTTTGAATTTGAATTACCTCATGCAAAAAACTTCGGTACGTTGTACTCCAGATTTTTGGTCCATACTGCATGATAGCTTCGACTAAACCTCGGTTAAGCAACTTTTTCTCCTCAGTTGGTAACGCATATTTTAGGAGTGATAATTGAAAGAGAATCCATCTAAGCTTTCCACACACATAATTCAAATGTAATCTAAATTTGTATTTTTCTCCTAAAATCAGACATATATATTTAAAATAATTAAGCTGGGAAATTACAAAACATAAATGTAAGCGCAGTTCTCTTGTGCAACAATGTAGATTTGAGGCGTGAACATCTAGTTTGCATAAATCCCCCTCGAAATTTAACTAGTCATTGAGACTTGTGAACGTTCGTCTAGTCTGAAAGTTACAACGCAACACATCATTGAGCATACGGTTGATCAGTTATGAATTCTCTGCCCTGGTTTGTAATTAACCAAGAGAAACCACCACCATTCCCCGCTCGCGTTCAGATATAACGATCTGAAGTATTTAGGTTTTAACGTAAGAGAAGGAAAATAATGCGCCTTTGACTCTCGTGAGCACATTTGGGGGAGAGGGGTTGCCGTTTTTTCCATACCGCTCTCGTAACCCGCCCTACATTCATGGGTGACCCTTTGCGGTCACCCCTTATTCCGCTTATAACTGCCTTTGCATCCCCTCCAGAGAGTCAGCCACCCCTTGAAGCGACCGTTTTTGCGGAAGCACTGTAAGGGGTTGTAGAGGAAAGGAAGAAGGAGAAACAGCGGGGGAAAGGGGAGAGAGAGAGAGATAGTGGAAGGGGTGCAGATTCGCAGCTGTATTTATTGCTCTGCGGGGAGAGCGTGGAGGACCACGGGCGCCTGGGTTTACGAATTATCACGCCAAGCGTTTAAGAGAATGATTTATTTCCCGAAATCCCCACGCATTCCGACCCTGCGCCACCCGGCGAGTCCGCATTAGAATACATAAACGGAAAAATCACATACCTAATGCAAAATCTGTCTCTGGTTACAATATTTCATTTCATGGCATTGCTCTTTGGATGCGAGGAATTTAACTAAAATATTATCATAAAAATTGGTTGATTGCTGTCACTTCAGATGTTGCGTGAATGTAAGATGAATAGATTCAATAGCCTGAATAATGATAAAATATAACCCGGCCTCTATGGTAAATGTCCTATGTTTTGAGAATACTACACTTTTTTACTTGTTGCAAAACTACTCATCATGGTATGTATGTCAAAGCGTAAGAGTAATTAAATCGTCTATTTAATTAGAATAGAGCGTTCGATGCTTGCCATTTCCTTTTCTGTGTAGTTCAACATACAAAAAAATGACGCCAATGTTTTCATTCCTGTCAGATCTTCAAAATGAAATGCAGTTCAACCTATCGTGAGTATATTGATGAGCGCTAGAGTGTGTCCGAGAAGAAATGAACGCCGATAACCGTAACCCACATTGTTGCCCTTGTGTTAAATTTCCAGTAAATGCGCCCGAGATGGATGTGAGATTTTGTTTACTACTTTTATGGTTTAAAACATTTCATTTGAAGTAAGAGGTTGGTGTGACACTTTTAAGTTCTTACTTAAAATTCTGTCGTGAAACTTGTGTGCTTATATATTTCTACTCATAGGGAGATTACGGAACACTTATTTGACGTATCGTTTACTCGTCTCAGTCAGGCTTGCTCAGTCATTGAGCCTGGAGGAGATGTGCACAACTACCTTCAAGGTGCATCCATAGTAAATTATTCTCATCTTAAACAGCTATTTTTAAAAATATATTATTAGGTATAGCTTAAGCGTAAGATGAAAATATAAATAACTTGTATGTTACATTCGATATTCCCAAAGTTTTTCGATGAGGAATGTGTAAGTTAGTCCTGTTGGATTTCGCGTGGATGATAAGATTATACGACTAAAGTTAGAGAAATTCATAGTGAAAGTATACCTATTTAACCTTTTATTTTTGGTTTGACTTAAATTAAAATATGTATTTAAAATAGACTTTAAACATGGTATATAGAAATCAGTATTACAATTCCTTATTTAAAGAGCTTAAGATATAAGTAACATAAAGTAACATAAGGAATCTGAAGGCAAATAAGTGTAAAATCATAATACTTCCTCATTAATTCTGTTCTTCAGTTCTCTTCTTGTGATCCTCTGTTCTGGAACTTCAGATGTCTTCAACAATATGAATGTCTTGGGTTTATCTAACACGGCACATTGCTCGAAGAAATGAGATTGTTTGTTTCGAACCTTTCCAGCTTGTAGCAAGAGTCAAATTCTACAAACTCTTTTGGTTTTGTTTGTCACTCCTTTCCACAAAAATCGACATGAAAAAGATATTAGATTTTCTGTAAAACGAAATATTTACTACAGTGCGAATCTATTCGTCGGCACGATGTTGAAACGTGTATTCTTGATTTGCGTAAAATGCCACAGCGTTGGAGTACGTTCCATACTCCCTTGATATCATTAGCAGAAGCTAAATGGCCGATTTTCCTAGCCTGCTTGGTATGTGCTGATGCGTGACGCGGTGATATAGGAAAACCTCCTGAGCCCGCTCGCTTCAAAAAGTATGTTTTTTACCTTGCTATGTGCGCTGGATGAGACTAGACGCTTTGACATTCCAGCATTTATCTACATTTCTTGGTCTTTTGAAGAGATAAAGTTCCATCAAGACCACCCAGGCGAGGTCAAAGAACCCTTTTTCAAGCAGCAGTTTCGTCCACGGCTTAGTATATACCATAACTAGGCATTGCGTATAAGCAATTTTAATTACATCACTGGAGATAATCACTTGCATTATGGCCATCGAGTGGTGACATCGTCTCTCTTACCGAATTCCGTTTTTGAATAATCCGTACTTATGTGCTCATTTTAATGCTCTGATCTAGAATGGAGAACCTTTTATTGGGTCGACTACGAAAATATCATTGGCATCCACCTCTGTTCTTATATTGTACCCTGAATATTAAAACTCAAATTAATATAAGATTCCTTGTCTTTCAATGAATACCATATACGCTATATTTTCAAATTACTGAACTATTCAAATTTAATCAAAGTCTTCATTATCTGCAAGTGTCTACTACGTTCTTCAACTGATATGTAATTCCACCTATCATAAAACTGACCTTTTGAGACACAAAATGTTGAATTTTTTGCAATAGAAAATCTAAAAATAAAAAATTTAAAATGCCTAAAACTGCAAAAAGCCAAAGACATTTGTCATATGTAGTCACCGAAAAGGTTTTTTTTAAAACGCCCCATTAATTTATTTTGTCTTATGTCAACTGCATAACATATGTCAACTTCAGGCTTTTATTTGCACTATATAACCGAAAATAAAAGATCAAGTGGCCAGAATTGCATGCTTGAGTTACTTTCTTTCCTTCCAAATTTCTGTTCTTCACTTCGAGAAACGAAAAGCTCTCCATAGATCCACCAAAAGTTTGTTTTCTTTCTCTGAGAAGAGTCTGTGTTGTCCGAGGCTGGGGGGCATAGATGCACGGTGTTGACCGTGGAACCAAAGTGGCGGTTGGCGGAGGTCCGGGTGAAATACAAGGCGAGGCGTGCGAAGGGAGAAGGGAGCTTCTGGACACGTCAGCGGCGGTGAGAGAGGTCGATCGAGAAGGGGGGGACTTAGCTGGAGGGGGTGAGGTGGTGGCCAGTTGGCTGGGAGGATGTGAGGCCCCAGTTCGCGCTGCCGCTGCTTTCTTTTGTTCAGCCTTTTCCGTTCTATCCAGCCGCGCACTCTCTCTGCGGTAATTCGCTTCGAAATGCCCTTACCAGTCCTCCAAAGGATGTTAGGCGAGTAGGGGAAAGCCTAGGTTTGGGCGAGGGGATGGATATTGGAAGGGGAGAGAAGAGCAGTGAGCGCGAAGGCTGACCGCACAGACTCTACGGAGACAGAGGGCGGCGGCCAAAACCGCAGAATCCGGAGAATGCTCGTGCGCGCTTAAAATGCCGCAAGTAAAGGATATTTTCAAATTTGGAACGGAAAGACTATCCCTCCTTCACCGTCTAGCCTTCTGCTGCTTCCCCACGATCTTCGGGAAAGGGAACGCCAAGCCCTTATGCACGCGCACGCACACTCATACGCGAGAATACGTTGGCAGAACAAGAGAAGGCATATGTGCGCGACTTGTACAGACACACATGTCCTTCTCGTTAAACCTTCCACTTAATTATATATCAGTCCCTCGGTCTCGTGTTCCCCAAGGGCAAATGATTTAATGAAATTAAGGATCCGAAGGACGGTAAATGTGTCCTACATTTTTCACTTATAACGTCACGGCTCTTCCGCTATATACTCACATGTCTTCTCAAACTTTAATTTATTCTTCCTTATAGTTTTCTCTATCACACTCGCGTCCCGTACAGTGCGCAAATCCACTTGGGAAATAGAGCGCATAAGGGGAAGAAAGTGTATTTGGTTTCTCTGAATAATCTTGGTTTGGAGAGGGACTGCTGAGTGACTGAGAAAAGGAGTAAATCCAAATCAGATTCATTCATCATGAACAGAAGTTACAACATTCCGTCATATTAATGAAAAAAACAGAAAAGCATACTCTAAGAGGCATAATTTTTATTTCCCTTTTGCACCTTTTGCTTTGTGTGGGAACAGGTGGACTTTTGAGGACTAATCAATAAAATTTGACTGTTTGTAGAACTCATCTAACAAGTTTAGCCCGCGCCAGGATCGAAAAGGCATAACTGGCCAGCTATATGCTCAAGAATTTGGAAAAAACTTGCTCCACCAAAGCACAAACAATGATCACATTTTCGCGGTGGAGATTTTTTTATATGATACCAGTGAATGATCACGTCAAGTAAGTCTGGCATCCAAATATTCAAATTATTACCTTATATCACCTATCTTCCTATCTCTTTATGGACCCTTTTTAATTAGCAAAAACAATTTGATAAATCGTATATGCACACAGTAGATAAACTATGGGAGTTAAGCAATTGTTTTCCAAAGGTATATATACATATATTTAGACGCACCTTTAGCCTTCTTTATACTACACCTTCCGTATTGCCCAGTGGTATTCTCCTCCGACCTTAGCTTAATGATCCTAATAAGCCCGCTCTGTTAGGTTTTAGATAGTGTTCTGGTGCCAAGGAGATAAAATAAGTTGATGCAAATAATGCTTATCCCTTTCCTTGGGTGTGGGCCTGTAAGCTTATTAGTTGAAAATTACTTATATTTTGATAACAATGATGAAGTTTATCTTAGCAAAAGTAGAAGAATACATTCAGCATGTATTTAGACAGTTGTACAGTAACTATGCCCATATTTTCCAGGCAAAGAAGCCATAAGTTGAATGAATCAACGCTTACTTTTTAGAGGAAAGATATGAGCCAGGAATATTTGCTTGTTTTGATGATTTATAATAAATCTATTCCATGTCTCTGCAATAAGGGCAGACTTGTCATCTGCCAAACGCTACGAGCGAGTTGATTAGACATCAAATCTCAGAATCCTCATTACTTCCCTGAATCGATCATGTGATATCACAGATATACAAAATGGAAAGCCCGATTTCTCGAACCACAGAACGTCTTTCTCTATCCCTTTGGGTACAGTGTCACCCCCACATGCATGGGACACAGAAACGCATCGAGCTCTTTCAACGGCACGGACCAATTACCATAACAATGAACATTGCTGACCTCGATATTATCTTTGTTCTGGTCTAATAGAAAACCACAGAAACTTATACCGTGAAGTCTCTTGTAGGGCCTATCGCCAGAACTGCAACTAGAATCTTTAACCTGCTCGGTCCTGGTATATTGTATACAATACACAGACGTTTGAACTTTTTCCCGCTCAACAACCCAAAATATTGGCTATGCCACTTGCTGATAAGTGGCAGCATCTTTAAGAAGCTTGAGTGGCAGAGATATTAACTCTGCAAACAGGGCTTACAACGCAAAATGTAAGTATGAAGAATTTTCCAAAAATAATGCTGGATATGACTCGGGACTGAGGTGGCTATGGTGAGATGTATGATAACCGGTATATCGTTTCCAACTCTACCTTCTGATTTATCTTCCCGAAGATCATTCAGCGAAGCCGCAATTACCTTCAGCATAAGGTTGTCCTTGATCCATGCTCCACTAGTGGAGATGTTACTTTGAATATGTCTCTATATCATCCAGAGACCATTCAGGCATGTCTAGATGCACATAGTTGACAAAAAGTATAAAAAAACGAATGGTGTGGGAAAAAGAGACAATTATGACCGCTCTGAAATTATATGGCGATTTGCGTCGTCTACCTTCTTGGCAAGGTGCGATTATCCAATCCCAGACCTGGATATTGCAATGCATTAGATTTCTAGTTGGTCGAAGGTATTAGCATCAAAAGAATTGGAGTGGAAACTCTAGTTGATTGAAGAATATATTGAAACGTTTTATATACTCAAAAGACAATGTGAATATAGTGCTTTATTGTGGCTTTGTAACTCATAAAAACTCGTAAAATTGAAAGAAATAGGCAAATGTGGTAATTTAACTTGAAATAAGAAAATCAATTTTTCTGAAAGAAAATTAAAAGAATTCCACTTCCACTAATTATCTTACACGACAAACAGAGCTTATTTCCTTCTCGGTACAAAAATATCCCATTTGCGGTATTAGGTGTTTCTAGTTATTTCTCAGAAACTTCGTGTTCGAGGGCAATTATATTACAATGTGAACAACTCTATAAAGTGTTAATCGAAAATTTTAATGGGACAAAATCCGCGGTTCTAGTGTAAAATGGCCAAGGATGATATAGGTTAAGTGAGGAATCATCCCAGGGTACGGTAAATTATCCTAGATGGTAGGCAATTATATTAAATTAGATACTCCCACTGTGACGCTGATGTCTTGGAAATGCATAATTTTCAGGATATGCATTGAAACGACCAAATCTGTCATTTGGAATTTCTTGGAAATTTGAGACCTGCAGCTGGAAAATTATCCGTTGCTGCTCAGCCAGGGTTAAAACTTATTTCATGCCTTTTGTCTCAAGCGCTACCAAAACTTCGGTCCGGCGAGTTTCTCCTTTCTTGCGATAGTGAAATACTACTTGCTTTCTTGTATGTCCAGCCTAGTATTGCCAAGCTAGTGACTTTACCAACGGCTATGCCGCATCTAATTGTTTTTATAAAAAATTGTCTAAAAGAAAGCCCCCTTTTGATAAAACCAGACAATGCAATAGCTATTTTTAACACAATACAGACTTTTTGTTCATTTGAAGAGATATTGGCTGTGTGATACAAAGGTAGGTTCCGCAAATTATGTCCACACTTTTGACTTAATGATATCGATAAAATGTAAATATTTATGTCGTACCTTTAAACAACAGCATAGTTTAAACTGTAGGTTCACCCTTTTTTGGACTCGTAAATCTAGATTGAATACTATTTTAATCAGTTAAATACAATAAGTGCATTTTTATCATGTGACTTTAGCTAGTCACTTAAGCATTTTTCATTTATCGCCAAATTTCCTACCCATTGCATGAATCTATGGGGTTGGACTGATTATAATTTGACAACACATCCTGCCTAACATATCCCGTAGCCTACAATTCACCACCAACTTCCTTTAGTCGACGAACGAAATAACCTACAAGAAATTTTTTCACATCCACTTTCTTAGAATTTCTACCCAAATCACAAGTTCCATTTCCGGAGGAAACGAATGAAGTTGAACAGATCGCCATTGCTCCCCCTAAGCGTATTACTCGCGGAGAAGTTGTGGAATTACGCCTCCAAATTGAGAGGAAATGAAAGAATATCGAAAGAGGTTACTGTAGAGGTCGGCACGGTGAAGAAACCACTTCAATGCCTCTTCAGCGGGCGGGCGGGCTTGCTGATTGGAAAGAAGAAGGAATGAGAGCAGGTGAAGTGGAAAGACCGTCCAAATTAAGCTTGAGGGCCAATTAAGTCTGGGAACGGAGTGTGTTTGCATACATTTGAGAATTTTCTAACATACTCCTCCTCGTTCACGGTCCTCGCTAACTTCATACATAAGGATTGGAAGTGAGATGATTGGATAAGTGCGCTTGGCATCCAAACGAATACTGGAATGGATACTGGCCTTTGTAATGAAGCCATGATCACCCAAGTAATGACGCTACATGGCGGCTACAATCAGATTACCGGATCTTGATTCCCGTTAACGTGCATAGAAGAAATTTTAACCTACTGAATGCTGTACTGAATACTGTACTGAATGCATTTTGGAGACATTCCCACTCAAATTAATTCATTCAGTCATTGATATTTCTTATAATTATCAAATGTGTTATGTATTCTATTGTGTAAAATGTATTGGAATAACTTATCTAACGCTCAATCTCTAATAATACCAGTAATGTTTCCAATAGTGTATATTTATTTTGTGGAGATGATATCTGTGTTACTTCTTCTATTAAAAATTCTTTCAATTTAAATAATGGTAAAATATAGAAAAACGATAAATGGTAAAATATAGAAAAATATTCAATACGATTCATTGTAAAATCGAATGCAGAGATTAAAAATGATGTAAATGGATGCCATTATGTTTGTAACATATGATTGCAGTGCAAAATATGCCTCTCTAAATATATTAACCAGTATATTTAGCTTTTTAATGAAGGACATTCGATGTTTCTAACATGAGAAAATGAAATGTTTTTGCATAATTTGCTTTTTACCAGCCCAGAGGCTCTTTCAAAGCTGTATTATATACGTGCCGTAAAAGTAGGCATACATATTTCACGCAATAATTTATGAACAATTTTTTCATTCAAATAATATTTCTATTTCTTATTCATAGTAAAAGAAAATTTTTTATACCTTAGATTAGTTTTCGTATCTTATTTACGAGAATACTGACTTTGAGATAAAATTATTAAAATGTTACTCTTCATCCCCATTACTTAACTTTAATTGCTAGTAGTGTGCTTACATTGCTTTGACGTATACTTATCTAAGAAATACATGGGAGTAAATGTGCGGTTTTGGCATTTAATTAAACTATATAATTAAAAAAATGTATATGCATTTCATTATACTGCTACGAGAAAGGTTATCTTTAATATGAATGATATTAATCGTGAGAAAAAATATTTTCTCTCTAAAAAGTAGCGAAACTGACTTTAAATTAGACCAACAGCCTGCCTTAAACTTTTTTATTAAATGACTCAAATATTGATCACGTAATGGCTTCTTACAAAAAGCTACGGTAAAATTATACAAAGTTTTTACGAAATTCAATCTAAATCTAATTTGAGAAGGGCCAAGTGACACCCTTACTCTTCCTGGAATTTATCAGACGAACCTAGGTAATCAGAAAGACATTATATTGGAAAGACAATGTATTCAAATTCATTTATGCATTCATTCAACCTCTCTTCTGGGGTGTTACAAGAAAATGCGTTTTCTAAGAAAGAGAAGAAAAATGGCAGGAGCGTTTCAAAATTAGAATACGTGAAAAATACCAACACTGAAGGAAGTAACCGTGCTTAGGACTGGAACAAAAACGTGAAAAAGACAAGGGGTGCCCTAAAAAGTGTAAAGTTACCCAATCACATCTTGAGAGGCATGAAAGTGACCAACTTAGATAGAAAAAAAGTTTCTCGAGAGAATTTATAAATTGGAAAAGGAATGTCGTGAAATGAGAAAGATTTACTCCAGCTATTCTCTTACACCTGATAAGAAATGCTAAGAAAGAACACCCCAACAACTTTTCGAACGCAACCAACTTTTAGCCACTCCTTCAAACATAAGTAAACATTTTTGAAATGGATGTATTCAAACAACTTTTACATTCCACAATGGTCAAAGCAATGGCACGATCCGGATTTCGACGCCAAAGCATCATCATCAGGAGCTAAATGCCTGTATAAGTAAATGTGATTAAATGAAGATAGAAATGCGCGACTCACTGTCGGTATTTTATAAGTCTATGCATTATTTTGACTGTAGAAGTTATAAGTAGTAAAATACCTTACTGATTAATACATGAGGTGAAAATCAATAATTAACTTAGGATTGGAAAACAAACAATGGTTAAAGGAAAAGAATTTGAGGAAGAGAAATAATTACAGAGGAGTTTCAACGCCCAAATTACAATATTTAGCGTAGCTTTTCAGATGTTGTAAATTGTAAATTTTATACGTAAATAAATAAAATTTCAAGAATAAACTAAATCTACTCGTATATTTGGTACCTATCAGCTAAGAGAATGAAATAAGAAGATAAAAACTGGTAGAGAAGAGGATAAGTGGAACTATTTGCGGAGAGAACTAAGAGAAAGTTGAGACGTGGGGAAGGAAAATCCTCTGAAACGGAAAGGCCTCTTGTTATTTGCTATTTAATTTTTTTTCCAGAAGGGAAAAGAGAAGAATTAGAATGGAAAAGATGATGAATAAAAAATAAGATCCCCGGTTTGGAAAAATGTGGAAAAGATTGAGCAATTGAGGAGGGAGGAAGAGAGAGATTTCCATGTATTATACGAAATGTGAAAGAAGAATTGGAAGGGAAAGGAAGGCTGGCACTGGTATAGATTGAGCAGAGCCATATATGCAGGAGAAAAGCCGGATTTAAAGTGGATAAGGGGTGTGGCAATTGAATCACCATTGGAAAATTGACAAAATGAGATGCTAGTTAATCTAGCGTTAGGGAAACAAATAAACGTGAAATGATGTGTAAATGGTTGAAAAAATTACTGATGCAATCTTCGTGATATTTTTGTCACGGAATGAAAATGTAAACCTTTCCTATGGAAATTATACCTATGTTTGTGAAACTTTTACTTTTAACACCCGAATATAAAATTTAGGTAGAAGTCGAATTAAAGTGAATACATTTTAAATTGAGGAGTGGATGGCAATGTTTTTATGAAGAGGAAACACTACCGTCAGTGTTTTTAATTTCAAGCAATTAAACAATTCTTTCAATTTTTCAATTTAAACATTTTTTTTAAATAAAAATAGTTTAAGATCGCATCTTGAAGATCTTTTTATTTTAGAAAGCCTTGTTATTATAGGCACGCATGAGTTAATATTAAGAAAGCTAGCCAGTACTTTCGTATGTAAGTGCTGTGAATGACTATTGTCTCTTACTATAATTAACAAAGGCTGTATGTCATTCAATAATTGTCCTTTTTTAGGAACTTACACATGTTATTACCTTCTGCTGAAGATTAGACGAATTTTTGCCTTATTTTAAAATATCTCGAAACAAATTTTTTTGCGATGGTGATGACTCATTATTTAAACCTGTATTTTATATTTAGGAATAGAAGTGACGTCAATGCGATATTGTACTACAAACCAAGATAGATCTTGTTTAATTTTATTACTTAACAGCAATTGACTCATTTCCTAATGAATGATGCTTATAAAACATTTATATCCGTTCTTTACGTAGGCGGTCGCAGTGATACAATTGTGTTTGTGTTATATTTGATCTCTTGGAAATGAATTTGCCATTGCATATAATGGCTTGTTCATCCAGATCCACGCCGCTCTTTTTAAGGGGATGAATATTGGTAGAAGCTCTTAAAAATTATAACAATGACGCGACAGCAATAGTATAAAGAAAATTAACAAATTTAAAGAATAAAATGTAACATATATTTCCGAATGGAGTAGTTTATGATGCAGAATAGATCACAATAGAATAAAATAAACCTTTATTGTTCTCTGGGACAGGTCTTTTAGAGCAACAGTACGATACAATGAAATAGCAGTGAGGTAATTAACAGCAATGCAATTAACAGCAACAGATTTAGTTCAAATCAGAAAAAAATGGAGCTTAATAGTATAGAAAGAGAACGATAAAAATAACTGCTCTCAGTGAAAGAGAATTAACAATTGCCAAATTTAAATTGATTTTAAAATTTCAAACACGCAAATTTAAGCTTTTGCCTAGAATGGGATTTGAACACAGGTTTTCCTCCGGTTCCGTTAGCCTCTTAAGCGACACTGGCCTCACTAGAACCTGTAGTAGGGAAATCAGGTTTTCTGGGCCAGAATTGTTAGTTGGGTAAATTATGGTTAGTTATCTATGGAGTATCCTCATGGAATAATACGTGAGCAACTCTCTTTGCGCATCTTTTCACGGGAGTAGGGAAAGAGGTACCGACGATTTCCTTTTATAATGACTGCTATGATAGTTAAATTGCCTTTCACCCAAATATTGGCCCTGGACTGCCTATTTTGTTATTTTAATCGTAACCGGTGGAAGTATTTTTTCTGTTACGCAGAGGAAAGGCTTCTCGATCACATCAACTTCGTATCCTCACAATGCTACGGTATACATCACAGAGTTCCATTTCTACGTGTATGACTGCCATGCCACCTCATAGGAGAAGATTTATGTATAGTGGGTCGTGATGCTTGGCACTTCGATGGACGCCGATCACAATTCTGATTTTTGTTTTACCGTACATTAGGAAAAATCTATATTTATTCGATCGCAGCTGATTTCTTCGGAATCACACTCTTAAAAATTTTCAGTGTACTTGAAAGGATATTTTTACTGTATAAATTTTTACGCTAGGTTTTTCCTTCGTATTTGCAAAATATTTACTGAAAACAGTGCCCGCGATTTTGTTACATCAAAACATTAAAAATTGAAAGTTTAAATATTACCGATAAAAATATTAATTTGTCATTACTATTATTTTATTCATAATTACAAACCAACGGGTTGAGCACTAGCTCACTTATTTAATTTTCAGAGAGTAATCGAAACAGGCAATTTGTACCATTCGTGCAATTGTCAAATTTTTAGACGCCGTAAATTTTTTATGCGTCGTAAATGAAACATGAGGTATTTGTCACCAAATACAAATATCAATGGAAAATGATCAGGCAGAGTTTCAAATTCTAGCTTGAAAAACCTTTTTCTGATAACAGCTCACTGTGCGCCGCGTAGACCTCTCAAAACATTCCGAAGCTACTTCCCCCATACTCCACGGACTTAGTGCTAATGATCGAGGGCTAATTAGGCCAGAATTTACATTATATTTCATTTCTCAAGTTTTTCTACTTGTTTTCTTGTTAATTGATCATTGAATGGTACTTCAGATATCCATTGAAATTTTTCGCCATCATAGAAAATGCTTTATTTCTTTAAAATATATAATTACTAAGGTCTTCAAGTATATTTGTAGACTATCCTAAAAATATTGGAACACATTTTTACGGATTTTCTATGGACTCCACCACCGTTTTCTCTTTAATCCTTGGCCGATGTTGCTGGAGCCGTTAACCATTTTCTGCAGAAATTCCTTTAAAACTTCTGTAAGACTACCTGAAATACATTGGCTTTTAGCTTAAGTTAGTAACTTCATTTGTGGATTTTTCTGTTGAGCTCAGCATTATGGAATTTTGCTTGTGTATCATTTTAAATTACCATAGTTACCAATTTTATAAAACACTTCTCAAGGAATGATAGCTCTTAAAGGAATGCTATAGAACATTAATGATGAAAGTTTCAGCAGTTTTAAATTCATCCCACATTCTACCAAAAATAATAAGCTAATATTTCGCACATATTCTTAGAAAAGGAACTGTTCCTATATCAGAAACAACTATTTACACTATAGAACTTATGTTCTACGGAACAATTTATCAAAAAATGTTTTGTAGGATATTTTCAATTAGTATTTATTGCGCGCTAATTTGCACCCACTAACTGAATTCTGCTGGCCACACGATAACATTTCACGATTATACTGGCCAAATACCGATAATTGTGGTCTCGTTCCATACTTACCCTATGGAACGCGACCATATATATTTTGATGGTATTAGTAATCTCAAATATTCAGTTATAGCGTAGTTCATACAGAAATCGTAAATCGCTGTTTCAATCACCGTGGAGGAGGCTTAAATGTTGAATTAATTTTTTTCTAATAAATGGATACCTAGATAACTTTATCTTTAAGGGATATTCCTCACGGTAAATATAATTCTGTTTTGGATCTGAATGGGAAAACATTAAGAATCAGATATTGAGCAGTGGATAATTTGATACATTTAAGAGACATCACACTCTTTCAAAAGTCATGATACTTCGTGCGATGAATGACTCAGACCCTATGTCTCTTACGCATCTACTTTAAACCTCTCTCGGTCGGTTCAAGACATTGTACTGCCAACAAGGATTTGGCTGAAGGTAAATAAAGTGCTCTCTGTCTAATTTTCTTTTCCTGGACCATAAATTACTGGAGGCTTCGCGATGTGATGAAATAAAACCTCACTCGAAGATTAAAATGGAATGGGATTAAAATGGACGGTTGGGTTTCGTGGAAAACCAATTCCCGAAGCGCAGCGTTTTCATTCCGCTAGACGAATCCTTCTCCCCTTCGGTCCTCGTGCATCCCCGAGTCCCCCCGGCACCGAATACTCCGCCCCGCTTCATGAGCACCCCTTTCCGCACTCTGAAACCCACCCTTACGTATTCCCCCATCAACGACCCTCCCCTTCGTCTCGCTTCGCTACACTTCTTTGACTCGGCCAATTATTATTTCCTCTTTCTCTTCACTTCCCCTCGCACCTCTCGGCCCCACCCTATTCTTCCAACCCGAGATCCTCCTATGTATGCGTTTCCGCTTTCGAGTTCCTTCTTCTATCCGATCTCACCTCGTAATCTAGCATATCCTCCACTCCGTTTTCATTCCACCCAATTCTTCCTCCGATCCCATCTGAAATTCTTTATCAGCCCTTGAAACTTTTCTTTCTGGCTCCTTCCACCTCATTTTCTTCCTCAATTCCCCCCAATCAGTTTCCTTTCTAACTGTTTCATTTGTTTTTTTGTAAGTATATGTCTAAACAAAATGAATGGATGGGTGGGGAATTTTCATCGCTTCCCTGTTTTGAGTTGACCCTTCCCATTCTCTTTCCTCTAAAATGTGAGTCAATATTTTCCTTGTGTTAAATCATCCACACTATTATATAGTTTATTTATTTGAAGATTTCCAAAATAATTATCATTTTTTTATTTTTGTCCTAAATATCATTTCCCATCATTTTCAAGTTTAGTGGAGATAATAAGTAACGTTATTTTGACCCTTTTTTTTTAAAGAAGAACGTCCTCATTTCGACTATTAATTTCATGAATTGAGGAAATTTAATTTATAGTCTAATGCTCTGATTTATTTTTTCTTTAATAATTGAATTACTGGAGAAACATTAGAAGGTACTATTATTATTATGATATGTCTAGTTGATTTTTTGCCTCATAAATGCTTCGTTTGGTAGGTATTAGCAAAGTCTAACGAATTTATTCATTCTGTTGGCATTGATATGTTTCTCGTTACCATAGATGTTTTCCGTGTCGTGTTCGTTTTTGCAATGGCATTAGCTCATGGAGGAATAGACTCATTCCTTATTAAAATAGGATGTAATAGCATTATTTTTATGAATCTAATTCAAAATAACGAGTGTAGGTCAGTGTTAGTGATTCAAACAATCACCAGCGCACTGGCCTATACTCGATATTTTTAATTGGATTTATGAAGCAAGAGGTCGATAGAAGAATACTCTATTATTTTTATGGTAAACTCAAATAATCTTTGGCACTTTTGTTGGATCTATTAACATTTCCCACTTTTTCTTAACATATACCCGTGTCACGCTAGTCTCATTGTACCGCCATCTTTAAATCACTCCCAAATTAAATTGTTGATTCCCCTTATTCTGATGCAAAGCTTCCACAAAACGCATTTACGAATTCTTCGGTTTCCACGTGCCTCATCCTCTGCTATTTGTCGTACTTCATTCTCTTTATTTCCTGTTTTTTACTCTTTAACCATATCTCTTCATCCTATCCTTCGTTGTCATGCTTCATTCATTATTCAATGCTTCAGC
This sequence comes from Ceriagrion tenellum, assembly GCA_963169105.1. Taxonomy (NCBI): domain Eukaryota; kingdom Metazoa; phylum Arthropoda; class Insecta; order Odonata; family Coenagrionidae; genus Ceriagrion; species Ceriagrion tenellum. The sequence goes on from OY720640.1 coordinate 38,296,056, forward strand.
GTACTCCAACGTGCTCTGAGACTCCAGCTCCTTTGCCTTTCACCGCCAAATACTCCTTCTTCATCTCTTGTTTAGTCATTTCGGCGTATTACGTTCACCTTCGTGGGTTAATCATACAGTCCAATGTTTTTGGAAAGTGCTAATGAACAAGGGGAACCCCTCTGTTTTTCCTGCTGTTCCAAAATGAATTTGGAAGTTTTGCGCGCCGTGCGCTTTGAAGCGCTTGGTTCAATTGTCTCACGCGGGCTGTTTGTGAACGCTCAGTTCATTATAGCAGGTATAACATTAAGCACATTGCGAGCAAACCGATTTTTCCTTCAAACGCGTTAGGTTTTTTTACACATCTTTCTTTATCCAAAGATAGCAATCATAATTCAGAATGAACTAAGAATTAACGGGTTCAACCTGGAATTAATTAGAAGGAATCATTTAAAGGATTGGTTTAACCATTGTCCTCAGGGCTAATATCATAATGTCAGATCTGCTTATTTAGCTTTGTATTCTTCCAAATTACCTAGAAATGAATGCAGCCATTATACATTTATTCCTATTATCCATAGACGATTTATTTTAGAGTCGACCCAAGTGATCGTTATGCTGATTAAAGAGAGTAGTTATTTTTAATACCATTTCAAATAACTTTTAATATCATTGGAACATGGGTTTTTCAATTAGAGACGATTATACATTTGAATTTGGTGTCTTGCTGCTAAAAAAAGGTTTCCAACAATGATGTATGATATCAATGCGGTCTAAAAAATGCAATGCCAGGTTTATGGATGTGTCCATCACTTTCCATCAGGTAAATGATTCGTTCTCATTATCGTCTGAAACCTCGAGTCAAGTTATTGCTATTTGATAAGTTCATGAGGAAAAAGCTGAAATAAGTTGTACCAGTTTGTGTCTGCGATTGACTCGTTTATTTTTTAAGTATAAAATAAAACATCAGTTCATTTTACAGTTCTATAGCTTCATCATTCAAAGCATAAAAATTAAAATAAATGCATTCAATTTTATGGAAATAGAAATTAATTTTCCCTTCAGGAAGGCACACTTGCGTTTGGCGTATCTATTAGGAAATTAGAAATGTATTATATTTTAGCTAAATGTTATTTTCGTACACTTTGATATCTAAGCATTTAGATTTTATGAAGCGATACCCAAAAATTTTTTGGGATCCAGTATTTCCTCATAATTCTCAATGAAAATTTATTATTGACTTGTTAATAATGTAAGGTATTAATTTCAAATTTATCTTTCACAAAATCGTTATCAGCGGAATATTCACTTACGGGACAAAAACTTATTTTTAAAGGGTAGAGCAGAGTCACTCTACCCTAGAGGAGGAATTGCGGGAAGATGGTAGAATCACTACTAGTGCCACGGGATTAAAAGGAAAAAATCGGTCGGAGTCTATCGGTTGAGTCATATGAGAGAGTCACAGGGAATTTTCATATCATATTTAGCGTAAGAGAGGTGAAACACTGATTTTTTAATATCTCACCATCACCTGATGGCATCTGATTTAGTAATAGCAAACCTGTGACACGCAAAGACATGTTGAAGGACAGGAATAGTGTACGTACGGCCATCGCACAATAACAGTCAATGGGTGCTCATATATTATTTCATATACTAAATGTAAAACTTCTATAGTCAAATAAATTAAAAGTTTATAAAATTCCATTTTAATATATTATGTAATCTCGCGATCAATATGGCAACCTTGCAGTAGGTCCCCATCCGTTTCTGCAACGATGAAGGAGAAGACGGTGTAAAAGAGAATTTTGTAGCGCTCACTTGTGTCCGGGAAGAAAGATTGAATTTAAATCCTTTTGGGAGCGATTTGTAACCGTAGAATTATTTTTAATATTTTCTCCTTTTATGTTCTATTTAATTTGTTTTATATAATAACTCCACTGAGATAAATTAACCAGAATCACGAAAAATGTTATTTAATATAATAAAAAATAAAAAAAAATAATATAAAAAAAATAATATTTACGAGTTTTCATTAAGAAAATATTTTTGCTTTAGTGTATTGGAGGGTGGGGGGGGGGGTAAAACTGATACCTGTTTCCACCCTCGAATTACCAATGCCTCTGCCTCCAGCCTCCAGACTTTCATAGTAAATCAGAAAAGTATAGATCAATAAATCCAGAAAAATAGTGAATATAATTTGTGTAATTCTCTCGGGCTCGCCACCGGGTAAGAAATTCTTAGGCATAGTGACTAGAATGATGGAAATATGAAATAAACATAAATCTTCGATGCACCATCTTCCCCCCGCTTACCAACTTCTCCCAGATTTAATTACTAGAAATTCGAGGAGCACAATATTTCTAGACGCGGAACCCGAGTTAAACAAGGTTTTCTACTACAAATTTTGACTCTGATCATGAGGTTCATCACCACCACTGATATACTCAAAAACGTAAGGCATGATGGTTGAATTAGGGGTTTGCTTGGATATTCCAGTGCCTGAGTGGGAATTCGACAGGTATTTCCTGACGAGGTGGAAAGATATTGTGGCGCTCAAATTTTTTAGTCACTTTCTTATCATGGAAGGGAGTATTACGATGGATGTGAGCATATGAGCCAATCACTTTTCGGCTTTGCAAATACAATGTAAAATGGTCTCAAAGTAGCTTTCTTGTGTTAATCTCTCGAATCTGGCGGTTTATGGACACCATATAGCAACCAGACTCATTCATTTACGTATTTCAGTTTCCGTGTCTTACTATTCCTTCCTACAGTTTTTATTATTTTGCTTTGATTTAATCTCCACTCTTCTGTCCAGTTGCCATTTCTTTTCATTTTTCCTTCTTCCAGAACTCTTCAATTTTCTCAATGAAATTTCATATTTGGTTTATTCCTGCATGTTGTTTTCCGTTATTTTTGAATCCTTCATTCTTTTTTGTCCCTTGGACTTATATTTTTGCTCTTATAAACATGATATTTTTCCTTCTGTAAGTCTACTGCTGGAAATCCTGAGTACGCACATAACACAACTCTCCTGATCTCATCTGAAATTTATTTCATTTTTCACTCTTACTGTGATCATAATTCCTCTCGTAGCTTAAATCGCTTTTCCCAATTCTACTTAGCCCAGGATTTTTAATTAGTTCAAGTGACTCACGCGCGTGTTGCAGTATTGAACTCAATGTAACGGCCAAAAGAAATAACACGTCTTGATCTACCTAGTTAGTGCGAAAATTCAACTGATGTAAAATCTCGGGCGTCGGATCATATTTTCCGAGAAATTGCCTGCTCAATTCCTTTATTAGGATTTGTGTTTAGCGGTGAGGAGTCTTTTCATTGAAAAGGTCGTCAAGATAGCCATCAATATGTGCTATTAGTTGTAGGCAGAAAGACTCATTTACGATTTAAACCAGCGTAAACTTGAACTTCAACAACAATAGCTAGATTTTTCTCACTTAACAAAGTCAGCCCGTATTGGGCCAACCAAAAACCTATTCATCATTTATTTCCCCTGTACCAAATATACTTTTAACATTTCCACTTTATTCCCTTAGCTGATTCACTCGATACCCTCAAACCCATTTTTTCCAGTCCTGGGGCCTGAGAAACAATACTCCCAGCAATGCTTCCTGGCGCAGTATGTCCCTGCCCTGCTCTCCAAAATGCATCGCTCGCTCTCCCCCAGGACTGCGACCAATCAATTTGCCTCATTGACGAAAATGCAGTTCCCCACTCTAAGTGTGCCCCGAGGCATGTCGAGAATGCAAGGGTGGGTGAATCCTGGGAGCGGGAGTTGAGAGCATGGGAGAAGGAGGATGAGGAGCGGCAAATCCAACGGTCCTACGCGATCGCTCCACCTTCCTCTTGTGGAGGTTTCGTGATGAGGAGGAGGAATTGGGAAACTTTGCCGAGGGATACAATTGAAATTAAACGTCGTCAAAACGAGAGTGGGCTCCCGGAGTAATTTAGTTCCGCTCACTTCCCCAACGGCCGTGGAATATAGGACGAGAGGAAGAGTGGAGAGATTTTTTTCCCTGTTTTTCGTCGTCTCGGAGCTGTGTATCGGCGTGGCGGTTCTGCGCTTCTCAAGGGGTCTGGGGGTTGACGGGTTTCGTCGGAATTTACTGGAGTATTACAACGCCTCGCCATCGTTAAAAAGAGATATCTTACATTTTCGTCATTTACTGCCAGTTGCAGGCTATATTCCCGTTCTGAAAATCCGCCCTCAGACGCTGAAAATTGGGTCAGTTATTATGTTGCTCATTTCTTTCTGCTAATGCTATAGTTTAGTATTTAGGATATCATTTCAATATAATCTATACCACTTTCCTTTAACCGTTAAGTTTTGTTATCCATGCTGATGCCAATGGATAGCAACAATATTTCTCCGATAACGCTGACCGATAAAAAATAAATACTCGCTCTAAACTAAATATCATTTCTCTTTACCTGATAAATAACTATGTAGAAAAAAATATAAATTCTCCTTTACTGCAGCTACTTTAGAAACACGAGGAAATATGAAGATTTACATATATCATTTTACTTTATATTAAAACATTCCTTTCATATCAAGTTAAATTATTATGTACTCCTGGGTAGATTCGTCCATTCAGAGTTATCTATTCCGTGGATACCATTTAGAGAATATTTTCATAACTGACGTCGCTTTCCCAACATAATATACGAAAAGCTATTGTGGTAACACATTCCTTCTCATGACACCATTTTTATCCTAGTAATACATGTACTTGTGTATTTTACCCCTGAATTGTCTAGATTTTGTGGTGTACATAAAATACGTTGGAACTCACGCTTGTAGGGGGGGGGGGAAGGAAATACGCAAATTTGTAAAACATCATCCTGAAGAGCATGGAATGGAATTGGCAGGTTTGAAACAAATATTAATATAGCAGTACCAGGAGTAATATTTTACTGCAGATTTTCTTAAAGAAAAATACATACAGATCCTTATATACACTTCATGCTACGTAATAATGAAGTAAAACGTTCAGGAAATGTAACTTTCACTGTAGACAATGACATGAAAAAATGTAGAAATAGGCAGAATTGCGAAAGAAAAATATCGCTGCATTGATATTTTCCTTAAGTTACAGCTGGACTAAAACTAAATTCGCAGGTCACAAAATAATACCTTGGTTTAAAAAACAAACTCCAGCACAACAGAAACTAAAACTAAATGAGCTTCCCGCCTCAAAGAAAGCACGTGGGCAAACATTAAAGCACTTCAGAATATTTGAATTTCACTTCGTAGTAATTAGTAGCGTTTTGAGTTTCAGCTCTGGTAATAACTAGCTATTCTAAGCTCTGAGGATGTATTTTTATTTACTCTATCGAGGTACAGATATACAATAGGTGAAAATCTGGGATATCATGTAATTTTATATCGAACACATGACATTTAATATTTATCCTCCCATTTTGCTAAGGGAATGAGAGAAAATGGGCATTGAAGAAGAGAATACAATGAGAGAGAAAATGCAGAAGATACGGGAATGGAGTCAGAAACGGCAGTACAATCAAGTGATTGTAGAGCTCGATGGTCCACATTTCCCATTCAATTTGCCATCCTATCGTGGACATCACGAGTTTCTGCTTGGCTTCCTCAATCTTCCATGCCTTCACACGTACCTGAAATGGTAGGGGGAAGACCAGCGTAAGACATGGGAAATCAAATCAGAGCACTATGTCAGAGAGTGTTTGGAGGACTCTATAAGTAATCCCATTCCATCCGGAGGGCTACGGAGGCTCGTGGAAGTAGTTTATGAAATGTAAATATCACGTGGTGAGCCGATCGAGTTCCTGAGGAGACCGGTCGTTTATTGAAGCAGATGGAGGACTAGGTGAATGTGCCCAATGCAATTGGCCGTTACACCGTATGTGTTCCTGTCTTTTCTAGATTTCTCACCCGTTCTGGATCTACTGATAGAAGGTACGGAGCAAGTGGTATGAAAATACAAGAATAGCGCAATGAGCATCTCCCGTTTGGTTAGTAATGCTATTACGTCAAAATTGAGTGGCCTCTGTCTGCGACTTTACTTATTACTCTTCTCTTCGAATACTACTTAACCGACTGGGTTATATTTGCATGACTCTGATGTAAATACTTTAAAGTGATAAAGGACTTTTTGCGAATAAAAATTTGTTAACCAATGGTAGGATTTCTTCGACTTCTACGAAGCCCAAAAATATTACTTTGCCTACAAATTCTATATTTTGGCGGACAAATATCATCTTTAATCTAAAAACAGGAAACCTGTTGTCGAATAAAATACTTAGATTCATGCTTTAAAATTTAAATTCACTATCAACTTTTGAAAGAAAAAATTTCAAACCAATTTCATAAAATAATTGCTGAATATCATGCGTTTCAAATAAGTGCGACTTGCTTTACTGGTAACAAACTCGAGTACTTAGATGGCAGATAGCCTTTACCAGGTCGATATCCAATATATGGCAACAATGCTGCCTAGTTTTAAGGTGATAAATCACTTTGTCTTGCTTGAAAGCTTTGAACATTAAATTAAAAATATTTTGCTCTTATAAAACGCTGTAAACATATTCTACCTTTCTTTCTTTTACTTTTCCAAAATGCCATTGCACTCTGATGTCTCTGTCGGGGAAAATGACTTTAGTTATAGCTTTACACTTGCAATGAGAGATTTGGGCCTTCTTTGAAGAGTTTTACGTGAAATTTCATAACAGCTTCTCAATATGGTCAGCAATTTAAGAGTTGATTTTTCAATAAGCAACTCTTCCAACGCCTTCCAATAGATTTATGCCAGGAATTAGTTTTGTCTAATCATATACTTGTTGAATTTGTGTCAAAACATTATTGATTGGCTGTTGAAAGCAATTTTTTGACAAAAATATGTATTCCGTCGTCGAAGGTAACCGATTTACGAGCTAGGCTAAGCTCATATTTTGGTTGGCTCTCAGCTCTGCAAATTTGGCTCTGCAAATTAATTTGGCTCTGCAAATTAATTTGGCGTAATATATTTTGAAAATAATAGCATTGTCAGACATCGAAACTTTGGTACTATAACTTCTGACCCTCTTGCCGATCTGTGAAGAATTTGCTCGTGTCTTAGTGTATTATTTATTTTTGAGGATTTATTCCTTACGGTTTATGCGTTTATATGTCAAAACAATTGTTATTATGATAGCTATGAAAGGTAATTTATATCTGAAAGAGATTTGCAGTTATTTTAGTAGTTAAACTGATTAGAAGACATACGACATACATGTGATAACGTTTTCAAGTCTTATATACTCCAATGATACATAATTACTATAGATAAAATCAAAAAGAAGATCTAATTTGATAGAAAATTTAAAGACCCGTCAATATGATGACAAAATATGCGTAAAATATAGACAAATATTAATCTTGACTATATTTCTATCCCCATCATTATTTGTTCTATTTTGCAAATTAATCAAAGAGTGAATTAGATCCATGATAGTATTTGCGTACTTAGGTTACCTTTTTTCGTGAATCCGTTTTCTCCCAGCTATTCAAAATTAATAGCGATCGCCCATGGTGCGATTTATTTTCGAATATACGGTAAAGATTTTCCTCCCTTGCGTCCAATTTTTTTACCCCTGTTTTATATTTCTCAGCTTGTAATAGCCCATGATCCCGGGCTCTCTTCGTCGTATGCTGTTCATTCAAATATTTCTCTTCTCTTTTATCCTCATTTGGCACCACACTCCGCCGTTTAGTGTCGCCATCGTCGGGTGGGGTGGTCCAAAAGTGCTTTCTCCCCTCCAATGAGAGATAATAAGAGTAGGATGGGGTGAATTGTAGGAGGAGAAGAAGAGTTGAGTGGAGGATAGTGAACATAAAGAGGCGGTTTCCTAATGCATAAGCATGAGACCGAGAGGTCAGACTCCAAATGATGAAGTACCATTATACACAGGGTGACATTCAAAAGGGCTAATTTAATTTTAAAATCACTTCAACGACATTAAAAAACTGAAAATTTGAAGATTAACATGAACGTATACCTTGGAGACAAAATTTATTTTCCTGCAATTTTGATCTCTGTCCCAGAATTTTTTTATGCTTGTCATAACTCAAACAACTTCGTTAAATCCCATCTCAGGTTTTATTGATTGGTTTACAGGCGATTTAAATATTATTTCCTCCCATGGTCTTTCAAAACTCTGGGATTATATGGGAGACCAAATATTCAAATTTTATTGTTACCTCTTTTCACCGAAGTCTTTTAGAAAGTAAAATATTTTCCCACGCATTATTTTATAAGAGGCGGTAGGGAAAAGAATTAGGAGAGGTAGATCGTTACAATTTCTATTTTCCCTAATATTTTTTTTAAGTTTAAACACGTTTAAACACATTTAAGGAAATTAATTTATGTAGCTTTTGAAGAATAATACTGCAATGTTCACTAAAATATTTTACATGCACGAGTCACCTTAATACATTACACTTGTCTTCATTTTTTTGTAACAGTTGACTTTTATGTCAAAAATGTTTCAGGTTTGGGAACCAATATGAGAAGCCTTCTTACTTCAATGTAAATGAGCATAAATCACTGGTGTGAGCGTATTTTATAGTGTATAAATGTAGAAGCAATATGTGTATTGCAATAATTATTAGCCTTTGAAATTTTCCCATCTAAATTTCTGCTATAAAGGTAACGCACCTTTTCGTCTGACTCGGGTGTGAAAGTCTTAATTAAAGCATAATATGATATGATCAGAATTACTACTGATTCCGTTGATACCGATGATGATAGATATCTCTATGATGTCATCCAGCAGATTATATTGTACGGTTAAATTAATCGCTTGGCTTTTGTATAAGGTTGATAATCCATTAATTTTTATGTATTTAAAATTGACGATGTGAAATCATATTATAGAAATGTGGACAAGAATTTCACGTTGGAAGTATCTTCTCCTTTGTAATGTCAAGTTTTAAGCCGAGATGGTAAACAAAAAACAGTAGCTCAGCTAGATACGCACCTCTATTCAAGAAGCTTTCAGAACATTTCACTGGCTGAAATATCGACGAAAGATATTCCAGGTATGTGATTCATGTATAGCTTTTTAATACCTCTATGAAATTTTATCATATTCAGCCAAAGAATCAAAGGCATAGCCTCATCTATTTTTACTCGGCAGGGTGGTAAAAAGTGTGGAAGGCAATCAATGTCTAATTAATCCCTGCACTGACAAGGAGTGACACATTCCCAGAGAAGCGGACATGTCCCTTAAGCCGGCATCAGGGCACATCAAGGGAAACAAACTGCGTTACGCCACGTCAACCGCGCTTTCATCGCACCCAAGGTTGTAATAATATGAGGACAAGGGAATCTGAAAACGTCAGAGGCAGGAGAGAATTTTCGAGGGAGGTGAGACTAAACATGAGTAAAAGGTCTCATGCGAAGTAGGTGGCAGGTCAGGTAAGGGGATATGACGGCGGTTTGGAAACGACGCGACGGAGGGTTTGCAACGGAAATGTTTTGAGAGGGCCAGGAGTGAAGTATCATGAGAGGGTGGAAAAGGAAACCGGTAGGGAGTGTTGCTGGGTAGGGGGAATATCAACGAGCTAAAGTAACCATAGAGGGTTATTCCTCTCACAAATTCTCAAACTGAAGTAAACTTAAAGCTGCCTTCACGGAAAAAGACAAGAATATAATTCCCTGTTCAGTTCACCACTTGAGATTGCGAGGGTAAAGAAGAGAATTAGAGTTAAAATTGATTATTATTTTATATATATATGTATATTTTTACACCATTTTCACTTCTTATAAGGCATATGGCTGTACTTATCATTAGATTATGACATCGGGTTTTTTTTTCAACTAAGTGTGTCGTTAGTATTTAGAGGGACAAGTATCTCAAGAGAACAATGGAAGTGTATACCTTATAAAAACATACTCACTTACTTACCTCCTAGTAGACATTAATAAGTGCATTATTTCGGTGTTAACAGTTACTGATCAATCGCTTAATCTGATCTGAATACGTATCAATCAAGTTTTTCATAAGGTATTCAGCTAGATGATTCTGAACTAAACATGTCCGTATGTTTTACTTAGCCAGTTTTACGAAATGTGAGCGTGGAGTAAGAGATCAATGATTTCATTATGATGATGATGATGGCTAGCCATTTGATAGCAAATTATTACTTATTATTAATTTGATGCTAAATTTTGGGATTATATTTTGAATTCAGCTATCATCAATTCCCATGATATTATTCAGTCACAATCCGTGGGTAACTATTTCATATCCCTGGTAAGAGACTTTACAAGCGTATTTTGGCGTTTGCATGTTAAACGTCCCAGTTAATGTGCGGTAAGTCCAAATACTGCGGCTCGTTTTCCCATTTTCTACCATACGTTGTGCATGAAAATTATTTCAAAGGCGGTTTTCTTCTCCGTAGACATTCTAGTTCGTTGGTCAATAGATTGAAAAATACGCCAATTAGGGAGGCTGAAGTAACGACTGATGATGTGGAAGCATAATTCATTAAAGGCGAATTGATTATATATATATATATAAGAATTAAATCAACGTACATTTTATTATTTGGTATATATATATATATATATATATATATATATATATATATATATATATATATATATATATATATATATATATATATATATATATATATATATATATATATATATATATATATATATATATATATATATATATATATATATATATATATATATATAAAGGTCACAGGCGTGACTAGCAGTTACATATAGAGCACAAAAAAAGTAAAACTCACAGAAATTTTGATATATTTCGGCGGACACAACCGCCTTCATCAGAATGTTAGAAGGTAGTGACGGGTAAAGGATAGAAGGGAGGGAGAGGTGGGGGAAGGGGAAGGGAAGGAGAGGGGGATTAGTGAGAGACATTGATGCCGGGGGGGAGGAACGCGTGATAGAGCCAAATTAGGGAGAGCTCTACAGAGTTAAGTTCAATAGTGGAAGCAGATGGTGGAAGGGAGTACAAAACTGAAACATTGTAGCAGTTGTCAAAGGATTTCATGTGTTGAGAGGCGTGGATCGCCACGGGAAGGGAAGGAGATTGAGTTGGGTTCTTGCAATTGGCACGGTGATTATTGATCCGTATATTGAGGGGGGTGGAACTTTTTCTTATGTAAAATGAAGGGCATATATATATATATATATATATATATATATATATATATATACCAAATAATAAAATGTACGTTGATTTAATTCTTGCAGGTATAATCAAAATTAATGTTTTACTACACTTTTCAAATCTGTCCACATCATAATCATTATCATTAATCATACAACCCTAAGATCGGTTGACTTCAGCCTTCCACCCCTCCCTTTTTTTGCTAGATCCCTTACGTCCAGGTAGCTTTTACTATGTACTTTCCTCATTATTTGGTCCATGTACTTATTCATGGGACTTCTGGGGACTTTTTCGTCTAATTTACCCTCAATAATGTTCTTCATAAATCAATTTTGCCTCAAGAATGTCCAACCCACCTGGTTCTTCTTTTTTGTATGGTGTTTCATGTGGTCCTTTCCTCTTCTAATATTCACTAAACTTCGTTATTTCTTATTTTTCCGTCCATATCATCTTCAACATTCTCCTCCTGCACCAAGTTTTGAAGGTATTTCGTCTTTTCTGGTAAACTTATCCGATGGTTCAAGCTATCGATCCATAGATGCCACGCTTCACGCCAATCTTTTTACATATTGTTTCCTAGTTAGTAGTCCTATCGTCTTTGTGCATAGCAGCTTTTTTTCACAATTGAACGCCTTCTTAGCTGGGGCTATTCTTTGCTTGATGTCTGTCGTACTTCTTCCGTCAGACGAGATGACACATCCGAGATAGGCGCAGGAATTCACCGGCTCTAACCTCCCTCCTCTCAGGGTTACTTCTGAATTCAGCTATTCTCTTCCGAGTACTACGATTTTTGTCTATTTCTTATTTCTTTTCATATTGTTTAATTGGAGAACTTGGTCCATTGTGTTTGGCGACCGTTGAAGATCATCGCGGTTTCCAGCTATGACTGCGATATCATCTGCGAAAGGAGCATATTTATTTCTTCTGCTTTTTTCTTTATTCAGCTGGGTCCTATTCCTTCCGCTTCTCTTATGGCCTCCTCCAAGTATATGTTGAACATTGCTGGAGAGCGGTTGCTCCCTCATCTCACTCCTTGGTTAGTTTTAGCATCTCTTTTTCTTCCACCTCTGATTCGCATTGTGACGACTTGTTTTCCGTATAAATGGTAGATTATTCTTCAGTTGTAATCCATTCCGAGTTTTTCCAGCATTCAGAATGTCTTGTTCCACTCAACATTGTCGAAAGTTTTCTTCAAATCAACGACTACGACTTCCAATGGCTTATTCACATGTATTGTATTCTCTACCATTACCCTCACGCTGAGTATGGCCTCCCTGTTGCCTCTGTTTTCCCTCAATCCAAACTGGTTTTAGAAAGGTTGTCTTCAATTTTTCTGTCCACTCTGTGGCTAATTATTTGTGTATTATGTTCGAGTATTTTTGATTCGTGTGGCACTCAACTCAAAGTTCGGTGCTCCTTACATCTCTTAGCCCTTGCCTTTTTCGTTATTGTAATTTACGCTTCTTTGAAAGTCCTCTCGAAGTGTTCGCTTTTTTAGCTATTTTTTACTATAGCGTACAGGTTGTCCCTGGCTTTACTTCCAAGCCCTTTGATAATTTCGCCGTTAATTTTGTCTGCTCCAGGTGCTTTGTTTTTCTAGAGGTCTTCTACTGCTCTATCAAATTCACTCCTCTGTATGTGTGGCGCACGGTCTTCCTTATCACCCTCGCTATCGTCAGTTATTAGGTTTTCTTCCAGCGGCGTCAGCCCTTTGTAGAGTTCTTTGATATACTGCTTCCATCTATCCCCAATATCTTCATTATCTATCAACATATTCCCATTCATATCCCTGATGTTTTTCGCTTCTTGTTTACCTTTCTCTGAAGTGTTTCTTTACTAGCTTGTTTACTGTTCCTGTGTTCCCCTTTATTATGCTTTCGTTGACTTTCTCGCAGCGACTTTCGATCCAATTCTCCATAACCTTCTTGCATTATCAAGCAACTTGGTTCTTCAAGGCAATTCTTCTCTCAACTTGGTTCCTTACCTTTTTGTAGAGGATTGCCCCACTTTCATTTCTAGGATTCTTGTATATTCTTCTTTCTTCTATTAGTCACCTTATCTCCGTCATTATTCATGGCTTCTTTTAGTCTGCTCCCTTGCTCCAAGCCAGTTGCTTTTCTGCCTCTTCTGCAATAGGTATTTCCAGCTCATTCCATTTTTCTTCTTTCTCCCTTTTTCCTTTATTTCCTAGTTTTTTATCGGTTTCCGTGGCAAACCCCCCTGATCACTTCTTCAACCAGTATTTTTGTGTCCGTTTGTGTTTGTTTTGCGTGTATGTAAGTGTTTAATCTTCTTAATTTTCTTTGACCGAAATTGGAAGCTCATAACTAATAGGTTGTGGTTACTACTTATATCCGCACTGGGATAGCACTTACACTGCTTTACTTGGATCTTGTAACTGACTCTGAAAAGTATATAGTATATATGATACCTGGAAATATCCCCTGGCATCTACCTCCTACTGTAATGGTGCTCAAAGAGAACATTAGCTACTATCATAATCATCTCATTGCAGAACTAAACCAGCCTTTCTACCTTCACATTTCTTTTACCCAGTCCAAAGTATCCTAGATAATTTCCTTATTTGCCCTCTCTTACCACTGCACTCCAGTCTCTCTTTCCAGCCTTTCATTATGGTGAGCTGGTATTTTCCCTTCACTAACACGAGGACTACTTCAATAGAATCGTATACTTCTTATATTCCTTCCTCCGCATGGCTATACTTCGGCTCATGGTGTCCGTCCGTTGGCTCTCCTTCCAGCTTCACCTTTAGAATTCCATCGTTGTTCTGCCAGGCTTACTTGACTCGCCTGTCCCACTCCTTCTTCAGTATGATACCTACACCTGAAATCCTTCACCCGTCTACTGAATATATCACTTGGTATTCATCGCTCTATTAGAGCACCCTCGCATCCACCCACTTTATCTCGCTTACTCCCAGTGTATCCACCACTAGCAAATTTCTATCTTCACGTTCTCCAGCTTCCCAGTCACTCCTAAAGATTTCACATTCCATGTTCCGAGCCTGCACTTGTCCTTCCTGACTGATTTCCCCTACTAGGTGACCCCACCCGAATTTGGGACAGTTTTACCTCTGGAGTATTTCCCGGAAGGAATGCCATCATGCCACATTGAGTTATGTTGCAGGGCTGCATCTTCTAGGGAGATTAATGTGGTGGTTCCCCATTTCATATCGCAATACCCCGTGACCTTATTCTTCCCCAAAACTGTGGCTGTTGATTACAATCAAATCTTCTTCATCTGCATTCCTCTATTCCTACATTTCTACAATCAATTCTTGATCTACGCCATCAACGCCTTCTGCTAAGACTTCTGCCTCTCAATAGTAGGGGAGCGTGACAAAGTTGGCTGTCAGGAAAAAGTTTTCCATCATTTGGTCTTGAACCTGCGCCCTTCGAAATGGGAGTCGGACACGCTAACACTGGTTCAAACTGGTTATAATTAACATCTCTGAGTTACATGACCCAAAATTTACCAATATATCTTAAGTTCATTATTCTCAATGAGAGAATGAATTGCTTTTCTTCGTGCATTTATTAAAGGTTTTTGAAAGAACAAGTGGCCGCTATTACATAAATAGGCAAAAAAACGATTTATTTACTGCTGAAGTCAACTATTCGGATTTGGAGGCAAAAGAAGAGGAAAAGGATAAAAATTGAGAATTATTTTGAATATTGGCTTAATGGCATATGCATTATGCCAAGTTCTTTTACAGTGTAAGGCTGAACATTATTGAAAACCAATATTTAAAACATTTATTGAAAAAATACTCAATTTTTTTCCTTTTTCTCTTCTATAACCTCTAACTTGTATTAATTTCAACAGAATGATTTGGCTTCTTACCTTCTTATATCATAATGGCCTCACTACTCAAACTCCCTGAAACTCAAGTCCCTATTCTCACTCTATTTGACCTTGATTCATGTACACACGAAGACCGAACTGACGTCGACCGAAGTTTTAAGGTTACCTACTCCAACTTCTTTCTCTCCTACTTAAACGCCAAACCTCCCTTTAACCAAAATTCATGTATATAAGGACAGATCAAGTAAGAATTTTTCGTTGATCAGGACTTAAATTGCTGAAAACATGCACGGATAAAAAATCAATGTAGACATGTACAAGAATATTGTTTCTTTTAAAGAGGGCAATCAGGAATTTCCACAAAGCTAATTTCAGTTTAAGTTCATACGAATATGGTGACTAAATCCTTAAAGGGTAAGAAAAAAAGTACCTAATTGTCTAAAACATTGTTTCATGAATTTATTTTTTCACACATATTCCAAAAAATGCTTCAAATGAAATTTTTTTGATGCTTTATCTTTTGCTCAGCTAAAATTTCTCGAGTATTGTCATTTCAAGTAATAGTTAGAATTTCCTCTAGTTTTTAATTACGTGATGCTATCATTCTTGTTCAATGGACTGCTATTTTTTTAACAAAGGATCACTCAATTTCATTTTTTCCAGTATTAAGCTCCAGACAAATCAATTTTGCAGTTCTAGGAATAAATGTAAATTGTCGCTTCTAGCAAAAAGTTAATTTACCAACTTTGATTTCTTAAAAAAGGCATTAATACAATGAGTATCGTAGGAATTCATTAACATCATTAATGATATAATTTGTTTTCCCATCAAGCCTTCTCCAAGCTTCGAGTTTTACGAGAAAATTAACTCAAATTAATTGTTTGAGTAGTAACAGCTTCTTGATGGTGGATTTATTTTCATGTGTATATATAGGGCAATTTTTTCTATTGTATTGGTATGTATTATAATAAAATACATTGTTATTCTTTACGTTCAATTGTGCTAATTGTTAAGTTTTGTTGAGATATTAAGTCATCTTTACGGTGAGTCCATTGAAGAAGGTTATTTCGGTCGAAATCAGTGCTAAAATCAGATTCAGTTACCGATGTTAAATCTTTCCATCTCCTCTCCAAGTTTACTAACAAGTCGCAGACAATCCACTCCTGAACTCTCGTCATCTATGCATTGCACTCCTGTATCCCGTGCCTGGGGCTGGTAACAGTTGCTATAAAGGTTTAGATGAATGTGTTTGGATAGTTATTGGCAAAAGTCTATGCATACCATAAGCTGCGATTATTGTGAGAAAACGTTTGAGACTACTAGAATTTTTTTAGACCAAATACAGTTATCTTTGACACAAACCATGATCAGTGTAAAATATTAGGAAAAATTGAAGAACTCATAATTTATGGATACATGATGTCTAAGAGGGGATGGAGAATTATTGGTACTTCTTGTTCATTTTTCTCTCTCAGTGGGACTGGATTTTCCATTTTATCGACATTTCCCAGACAGGAATGAAACATTGCCACTTCGAGGATGATTAAATCTACTTAAGAAACAGTTGGGGCTATGTTTTTAGAAAAGATTCCTTTCCTTAATGCAGCTACAGCATAAAAACCTGCTCGAAAAAGGGTCTGCTAAGGATTTACTGTGAAGAAAGTAAATTTCTCGTCCGTTGTGAATGGCTTGAAATTCCTTGGCCGAGTGACGAATAGCTACCATCAGACGACGAATTTCCTGCCCCATTTTTAAAGAACCCCTTTATAGTCCTACAGTCCTGAAAGTTGCTGTCTCTAACTTGATGAGTCTCATACGTCTTTGATCACGAAATAAATATTGTGCTTTGATATTCAGAGTTCTTGAAATTTTCCCGAAAATTTATTTTTTCGGCTTCCTTCAGTTATTTTAGTGAATCCTGTGTTAGCTCTTTCATTGACAATGAAGGAATATAACAGATGTTTTTACTCATCTCCCATAATTTCAAGAGATATAGGCATGAAAAGAGCTATATTTCAACCATTTCTAGGAAAATAAACATTAAATGATTCTATTTTGATAAGATCACCTATAAAAGTAATAAATTTTAAATGCTACAAAATAACGTCAATTCGCAGTCAGCTATATTGCTCTGAAACATGGGTATTACAGTAAAGCCAAATCAGAATAACAAAATCCGATGATAAAATTTATTAGGACCCATAGATGAAAATACCCTCCATGAACATTATTTAGATGATGGTATCCGTTCGAAGCTAAACATCGCATCCGTCACCAAAATTATTGAAACGCTTTGAAGATATTGAACAACTGGAAAACCCAAAGACTTCTAAACCCCATTACAGATGTAAAAAGTGATTGCAGATGACCTACGGATAAACAACTAATGCGGAGTTGAATTTTAAGCCTGGGTAAATGCTTTAATATGTAATTGCAGCAGTTTCGCTCTGCATTTTTTTCGAGTTCTCTACCCGTTGACGGTAGGTTATTTTTAAAGTCATAACAACTTCTGATTTTCTCCACTTTAGGATCCTATGCACCTCTATAAATTCCTTTTCTTGCTCAGAATACGATCCATCCTTCTTCATATAATCCTTAAAACCTATTCTAATTCTTCCACTTCCCCGTTTGACCAACACTAGGAAGTGGGGATGGAGGAGTAAGAGGAGTAAGGAGTTACTTCCTCCAGCTATCTATCCCGCCTCCTACTGACTCCATTCTAAAGTCTCTTTTTCTAGCCCACTATACTAGGCACTTCCACATATGTCTTCCTTTGTGTACATGGCTTCTTCTCCATTCTTCTCTACATCCACAACTCGAACGCGTGCCGCCAATTCACGGCCTCTTTTCTCAGGGCTCACATTTTTGTTCCATACAACGCAACACTCCATATCAAGCTCTTCATCAGCCTCTTCTTTATGCCCTTTCTCAAGGTCCCCGTCATCTGCTCCCTTTAGTTACTAAACATTTCCTTAGCTAACGCCGTTTTCCTTCTTAATGTGTAGCTATTTACATACACATAGAAATACCGCACTCTCGCAACTGCCATTTTAATGATTACGTGAGACCCTCTAGGACAGATTAAATCATACTCTAATCCGTATTCATGATGAAGTATTCGATAGCTCACTAGGTCTTGTGCTGGACCCAATTTCGTGCGATACGATCTTAATAACCCTACTTACTAAGAGTGCCCAGGCTCTGTATCTGCAAACATGGGACTATCCCAGTAACCATCTCTTTTATTTATTCTCTTCCCTCATTCATGTATATCCCGGACCTTCATCCATTTCCTGCCCATGCTCGGCCCAATTTCCCCATCCCCCGTGGCCCCCATCAATGCCCCACTCTCTTCTAACACCTTCAAAAGAGACGACCCAATAGCCTCTTCCAATATCAGACATCGTACATTACTATGATTTACTCGCATCCCCTGCGCCCGGTTAAATCTTGCCCTTTATCTTGGCAAGTTTTTTATGTAAAATGGAAATTATATCGATATTGGCTTGAAATATATTATAAATGAAACCATTCCCAAACCATCCCTTACATGGACCCTCCACCACCTACGAGCTATATCCACACGGGAATATAATCCATAGGTGCCCTTTTATGGATCCAATACTACTTCCACACATTTTATAACCCTGCGGGTAGCTATGTGTCATCATGTGGACATCGCTCTCCTCATATCCCGTTACACTGTATTCTGATCTCAATAGTTTGACGCCAATCGTCTTGCCCGTTTTCTTTACTTTTTTCCATAAGAAGGTAATTTCTTTATGGTAGGTGTTAATGTCTCCCCTCATGGACAATGAGTTCTGATATTGGGTCCACTAGACTTTTTTTCTTCCTGTGGCTCCATCTAATGGTGAGAGAGAAGCGATAATCGCGTACGATTGCTCGCGAGGTAGAGCGTGTGGACGTGTGGTAGGGTGATAAAGGGCAATTTAGGAGGACCAGAGGGGTTGCGAACACCATTACCGGGGGAAGAGGAGGATAGGGTAAGGATTGGGTGGAGAGACACCCAAAGGATGTAAGTTTTTTATGGACCGGAATATGGGGTGAACGCTGGATTGACTACGAAGTTTGGAGAGCTTGAGCTCGAAAAGTGTCCTCTACACACTCCTTCAGCCAGAGAAAAAGTTGAAGGGTATGAATAACCCTAAAAGAGGGGCAATATCAATACACAAACTAAATATTAAAGGCTAGATTTGTTAACATGAGGACCTTTACAGTTTTTGTAGGTATCTACCGGATATTTGAACAAAAAGAATCCTTGCTAAAAATGCAAGAAGTTGGTTGGACGAACACGGATGATATTAATTGAAAATGTAGCACTTGCTAAATATTTTGTTCCATGAATGATTGTGTGAGGATTTTAGAACATCCGGAAAAGTTGAACGCCATGAAAAAAAAGTTGCAAACTTTCAAAGAATACGTACTCCATAACAAAATCAGTCCAATTAATAATGTAAATCGGAAAATCTATATAATAAAGGAAATACAAGGGAACTTTTTGATTGTAAATTTGTAAATATTGTTTAACATGAAGTATTTAATGCATGGCGAACACGAGGTGTTATTGCGACTCCCACTGAGTTAGGTATTAGGCTACTGCCGGGGTTTCCACGGATTTCATTTCCAGCACCATCAGCACATTAAATACAATGGAATTGTCACCCGTCAAAACGTCGGCAGCGGCAAAACGTCTTATGTGATGTGTATCCCAAGATCACCGTGCATTGTAAAAATGTATTTATTCTTTATTGTTTCCTATTACTACTGCCTTGCGCTAGCTGGTCTCCCTCAGTGAGAAAACTGAGCTCCATATGCTGTCACGATACAGGTGTCCTTCATTTTTTCATTAATAAGCATAATTTTATAATGATAACATTTATTTTCAACCAAGATTGGTCTCTATATATTTTATATAAATTTGGTTGCAATTGGCGTCCCATTTATTTTGGCTGAAGTGGTGAAATGCATTTTTATATTGAAACTAATATCTTCTAATTTTGTGGTCAACCGATGATATTGCTTGCTCCATTATTAAATTCTATTTAAAAATGCTCAGCGTTGTCAAAAAGTTTTGAAACACAATAATATAAAAATAAATACATGCATATTTTTATATATCTTTAATATAAATTTATATTTATAAGTTTTATCCAAATTATTCCAAATTATTGCTATCATTACTTTTTGTTTATACCTACCAGGTTCTTATACCATTCCTTTGGAGAAAAACCACAAGAAATATTTTGTTTTCCAGAGAATTCCAAATATATCGCCTGATTTATGTTGTATTGGAGCAAGAATGAAATCGGTTGTCTTTATAATGACAAAGGGTGTATATTTATCTTAATAACATCTTTCTCTCACTAATTCCATTAGGTATAATCTAGCGTTACATTGGTCAAAACGAATGGTGTACCTGTTTTCTGTGATCAATAAGAAAACAATTTATATAAATATATTGATTTATATTACAAAAATATGCACACATCTGTTAAAATTTCATCGCTTTCCTTTTAAACAAAACATTTCCGCTACTGTTATTTTAGCCATTCAGACTGAGTTAACATGCACAAAAGTGAGTTATTATGGACATTTTAAATTAAAAATCTCATTTTACATTCTTGTCAGAATATATTTTTTTGTTTTTAAACAAAGAAATTTTTCGATCTGCATTTAGTTTCTGTTCCATCAAGTTTTCTGCTACGCTTATATTACTTTTGTTTGTACGGACTAAAGTGGCATCTCCTTTTTCCACTTGCATTTCTATTGATAAAATTAAAACAAGTTCCTCTATCACCACAGGTGATACCACACCAATAACACAGGAGCTCTTTTAGATAGTTAGACTTTACTCGTTAGGACTCTCGTCATATCACTGCTTACTGGAAATCTATCAGTGTGCAATGCTGTTTCCTCGTGGAGGGCCTTTTTTCGGCCGATTAGCGTCTATCGAGGCAGGGAAGAAAAAGATTAAGAAAATCGTTGTCAAAACCTTAACGGAAGCACCTTCTGCATCATAGGAAGCATTTTGTGATGCTTGATGTTGGAGTTCTTCATAAAGGAATGCGACGATTCAATTGCGATTCCCTTAGCCGAATACGGTTCAGTACGCTCTCGGACCTTCTGGGCAGAAATGAATTCCTTCCGGATTGAGCAGAAGGTTTTGGGAAGGGGAAATTTCGGCGCAGTGGAGTTTTAACCCAGTGGATTCCATGGCGAGGCGGAGTGAGCACTTTGCTTTGCCACTCAGACTCCACGGTCGTTAGCATCGTGGAAGTCGAGATGCATTTCCTATCGGCTCTTGAAAGCCTCACGATTCCTGTCGTCTCATATATGTTCCAGCAACGATTGCTAGCCTCCTCATTCTCTGAATCACTTAGCTGAGCATTATATGGCTTTATAACTCTCTGCCACTCCTACTCTTCCTCAGTTTTAACCCTCTAAGTGCCAAATATTTTACCAATGCGAAAAGAAAGTTTCCTCATTATTATTAAGCTAGCTGTTCCAACCAAAAAAGTGACGGCAATATATTCTTAGAATAGTATGCTGTTGCCACATAATGTAAACAGACGTAATGATTACTATTGGCACTCTTCGTTTTGGAGGTGAATTGTCATAAACGCAAAAGGGTCACAAAAATTTGATAAATTTTCTCAAAATTTCCGCGTTTTAGTCTCGAAAACAGCATTCAATGACAACCAAAATTTTCTTTTCAATCTTCATTAGTAAGGTACCTTTCTCCATTTTGTGTGATCATATTTTAGTCAATTGTGATGAAATATTCAAGCAACAGGTTCCGACTCGAAATTTAGAGATAAAGCTTTGCCAGTCTGGAGAAAATTCACATACTTTTCTCTTTAAAACGTCGATTTAATGCTATTACTACACAGGTTCAATAAACTTATAATAGATAAAGAAGGATTGAGAAAATCTTTATTTTACTTTTTTTAAATTTCTTATAATACGACTACTTCATTCTCCATGTTGGGCTTTAGCAATTCAGTTAAGAAGAATCTAGAGGTATGAGCTGAATTCGGCAAACCAGGTTTTATAGAGTTGACTTATCGGTGTCCAATGGTCTGTTTGAATGATAAGCAATATCATAATTGAAAATCCATTATTTGTGCTGAATGAGAGCTATTGATTCGAAGCTGTTAAAACTTAGCATCCTTGAACTGCAAAAGATCGAGTAATCGAAATTAATGCATAACAAAAAATCTCTTCGTTAGGCAAACTACGCTCATAAAATAATTCTACAGTACCATGTGATTAATTTGAAATTATTATGTTTATACTTACAACACCGCCATATTTTAGTCATGATACAATGAAGCACCTCAGCCCATATTGAAAAGTGTACGGGTGTCCAAATTATTTTCTTATTTACCCGCCGTCTCTTCTGCTATGCTGCTTATGTGAGGTAAAAATATGTCCACAAGTGAAATCTGGTGGTAAACTTTTGTCCAGTTGAAAAACTTAAATTTAATTAGAAAAACAATCTCAGACTTTTCTCTCTTCTAAAAATTGAGGTACATGCTCGGAAAACTAATGATTACATCTTTCCTCATGGCGAGTAATTTCTTTGGTTACTCACGGTGTTTTTCTTGTTTTCAGGTGAGTTCACCTCATTTTCGAAGGAGGAAAGGTGCCTACTGATTAATACATAAAGAAAAAACTTTTTATTACCCATTAGAGGAGTCAGAAATATCTAGATTTTGGGCCAATAAAAATGTTTTGCACCTTCCATAGTTCAAGGTAAGTACTTCATATCAATCCACGTTCTCTTTCATTAAGGCTTTTTAGACCGCGACCTGAAGTGAATTTTGTCTAGCTGTACTCAAGGCATTTCCGTAATGGATGGAGTAACGACCAATATTACTTCAATTGTGACTGATCTTATTTTCATTTGGCATCAAATTAATCTGGATCTATAATAATAAGTTTCAACGACATAGACTTTCAAAAAGAAACGTCGTAGCTACAATAAGACAACGGGACAGTGTTCCGTGGCCT
Source organism: Ceriagrion tenellum (assembly GCA_963169105.1). Classification (NCBI taxonomy): domain Eukaryota; kingdom Metazoa; phylum Arthropoda; class Insecta; order Odonata; family Coenagrionidae; genus Ceriagrion; species Ceriagrion tenellum. The sequence continues at coordinate 38,319,081 of OY720640.1, forward strand.
CCAAGGTTAGGAGGGTTTGAGGAAACGGAAAGTGTAAACTTTAGGAAAATGCTAAAATTAATTTTTGCGTTGCTTCAATCGTATCTAGGTCTAATATTATCGATATTGAATTGTAAGACATGTTGAAAATGAAATGTTTCTGTGGAGAATTTCTCAATTCGTTTATTTTCTCCATGGCTATTGATAGTCTAGAGACGCCATTGGTAAAGATATTAACTCTTGCACTCCATTCTCATACGCGCTTCGTTTTTTCCTAAAATTTCAGGGTTTTGCTCTGAAAATAACAAATTATGCACATTTTTAGCTGTATAAAGTTTCATTTGCATGAAATAAAAGGCTTGGAATGGGGACTCACTTTTGCCGGAGGTAATAACACCTCATGCTACATGATCAATACCTATTGCAAAATTTCATTGAGATTTTTATGGGATATTCTTCTCAAGTTCTGTTTAAGCTCACAAAAATTTCATCTATTTTACAGTCATAAAATTAGTGTGATGCGATTATTCACGTCCAAATACATGTAGATTCGTGGTGCGATACCAGGCTGTGACGAAAAGCCACGGAGATTCCTTTTTTAGGCATACACGCGACTTTTTCAAATTTTAGTGTACTTTTTTGAAAGTCTTGTTAATGTCATTGGTTGACAACCTCATATTAAGATTAGGTATTTGAGTTATTAAGAGAGTTTTTAGTCGTTCACACTATTTAAAAATGAGTAAAGAATATTATAAATGTTCCTTGTTGGATTTGGTTTCAAAACCTCTCATTATTTCCTAATTTGTTTAATTAATTTTATTGTCACTTTTTTCAATGAATCTTTTCCGTTTTCTTCGTCCACTTTCCCTCAGCAACTTTGACGTTTCCATCTTCTCATTCGCTATATTCTCCTCTGCGTGTGGCATTAGTCTGCTCGGGGCAGAAACTCCGCACCTCTTTACGACATCCTTCCTAAGCTCATTCGCCGCTTCCCTTGCCCACTTTGTTCCCACCCGTGCCTAAAGCTCTTGAACCACCCCACCACGGCTCCCGCTCCACTGACTTGAAAACCAAGGCATCCGCCGCATCCAGCCCGTACTAGTCTTCCTTCCCGTAGCAATCTCCCTAATATTCCCGTACAATGGCTGTGGCAGACGCATGATGCTTCCATTTTCCTTTCCTTTGCCACCTGAAAGTTCGACCTCTTAAACCGTCATTAGTCTCGTATTATCCTTGGATTAGCCTCTTTTATTTGTCATTAGAAGAACGCTTCCGTTTTACCCCACCGTCTTATATCCCCCGTCTGTTTTTTGCACTCCGAAAAGAGCCCTCGGGATTCCATTTTCAGCTCTCCCTTTATTTTTTGCAAAAATTAAGCAGAGGAAGCTGGAATTAATTCCCTGGAATTGTGTGTCCGCGATAATTCTGGTGTCGTTAGAATGGCCAGGTGGAATAAAATACGACGCAGAGTGACGGTTTAAGAAAGGCTGATAAAAAAAAAAGAAAATGCAATATCTTTTCTGCTACAAGAATGATCACACTTTACAATTTATTGAAATAAATTCACAACCGTTTCCAGTTTAAATTGCGACATATTTTTTTTATTTTCTTACAACTATAAATGAATATTAAAGAAATTATAGTATAACAAAGTGAAAATAGCCTGTTCACATTTTTACTATAAATCGTAAGAAAAAATTTCTTTAAGTTGATCTTACACAACTATTTGTGTATGCTTTTAGCATCGAGGTGGATTGAGTATGAATGCTTGATAATTCTTTTAAAGGCTCCCTGATCAATAAGTTTCCATTCAGTATTAGAGGAGGAATAATATCGGGTGTTTAGTTTATATATTCTCTGCCTCATTCGTTTATTTTTTTATGGCTGGCAATTCCTTGGAGGAATTTTGAATCATACTATAGTAAGTAAATTGCATCTAACGGATAATGAAAAATGATCTGGGTAGGAATGTTAGATTAAAAATACAAAAGAAATTATTGTGACGTTTGAACGCTGTCGTGTGTCAGAATTCTGTACATTTATTGTTGTTTTTTTACTCATTATGGCCAAGAAGATCACTTCCGACGGGAAAAGATATGAACTATCCGGCAGAAATCAAGAAGAGACTGATATGGAAGTTTCATTTGTTTAGCCGGTCATCACCCAAATTCTTCATTTGTTCTTGTAAGCCTTTTTCTACGTATCAGCTTAGGGTAATGACGTGAGTTTTGTTACGTCCGAGCAACCCTTTATTTTCTTTACTTTCCTTTTGATTTCTTCCTTCCTTGTCATGTCTTGATTTTATTCCAGCTTTCCTATAATTGATTTTAAAAGGTCAAATGGGGAGTGAGAGAACTGAAAAATCTAATTTCTTATTAAAAGTTGTTCCTCACTATTCCTTTCCTCACGTGTGCGGGAGAAATATCTCCGTAATTACCCAAATTAGTACCCGTCAGATTGCTTCGTTCACTACTCTACGATCTTTAGCTAATCCCCTGGTGATTGGCGTCATAGTAACCTCATATACTTAAAAGGTGGTATATTTATGTCTAGTTATGGCTAACGGCCCCAAAATGAAGGTTTGTGGTCAGAAGCTCCAAATTATGATCAGAAGTGTTATATTAACATCGAAATGACTGAATTGTAATCGTGAGATCTCTAGAGGTCTAACAACATAATTCATTTGGGAAAAACAAGCCTCGAAGATAAGAAATCCCTGGCTCACAATATGCTATTTAATCTTAGAGTAAGTTACTCAGGATGAATTTGAGTATTATTCCAAGCTACTCAGCATTCAATGGTTGCCATGCATACCAAGAGATGCTTTTGCCATTAACAGCTGGTGTATCATTTTTTTTCTCTTTCTCGGTATTATGCGACCTGATTGCAAGTGAGTATTCCGGGTGTCTCATCCTGAAACATTAACTATTATTGTATGGAAGATTTTGCTTATTTATAATGTGCATCAGATGCTAATGCCCTTCGTCATGGTGTAATTCACAAAAACCCTCCATTCTTCCCTCACATTTAAACATAATTTCCAGTGGTTAGGCTTTAAACCATCCCATGACTTTTATTTCTTTCAATTATTTTTAGCGAGCTTAATAATTTCCTTTATAAATATATTTACTCCCGATAACATTTAATGTACGTATACTGAGTGGGCTGTACAATGTATCTCTATAATTAGGAGAATTTTGACTAAAAATTAAAAAAGTACAGAAATCCTTCATCCAGTTACTTCACTTTCTTAATAAATGAACCTCCCCCCGGAATTTTGGGCCCCATTTGCTTGCTTGTCACGAACCCAGTTAGGACAGATACCCTTCGGGGTGGTTTACCATGAGAAGGGTCAAGGGGATGTACTGATCATCTTATGACACTCGTTAAGGAAGAGACTTCGGTAGAGTGAAAGCTCGGAATCTCCCTGCAATCCAATCGAGTTCGGTCAGCGACTTCGTCAGCCTAACTCGGCTCCTTATCCGTAAGGACGCCTCATTCGCTGGAACGTTCGCAGGACTAGAGAGATGATCGCTCATATTCCTAGCCGTGGTGAGAGGTACAACTGCAATAACGAACGGAGGTATACGCCTGGATACTCATTATGAAGCCAGGGTGCCAAGCGCTTCACAAATATATATTGCTAGAGATATTGTATAAAATTGTTAGAGAAGGCAGCTACTTCTCCCTTGTAAGACCCCACTTAGAATACGCTGCCACTGTTTGGGTTCCTCATGAGGTAGCTTAAAAACAGGAGTTAGAAAGCGTGCAGATAATATCAGCAAGATACATAAAAGGCCGTTATGATAGTTTCGTAAGTGTTGCTGACCTCTTGCTACAACTTGGATGGGAATCGCTTTCAGACCGTCGATTGAAAATTAGACCGATAGATCGATAAGAGGCCATAATGGCTGCGATAAGACTGAATCTGGGTAGTTTTCAGGTAGTGTGGCTGATTGATTCATATGCACCCTAATGCATGTTTCTAAATATGCCGAATATGCCATGATTTGCACGTTCCCTGCATGACACTCCACATTAACGTAGTTGCACTGTAGATCGGTTAGGTAGTTTTTGCAGCATGTCTGTGGTGTGGTGCATGCTGATAAAATTTAGTATCTACACTGCATTTCATGTTTTTGATACGTCACCCCCTGCCAAAAAGCCTTGTAGTGAATAAGTAGATGTACATGAATATTTTTTTCTACCCCTATCCTTTTGCACATGAAGCTCACGCAAAAGTTCCTGGCAGTGCACAAATGGTTTTAGGTGATATAGAAGGAATCTTTCAAAATCCAGCAAAGCAGGGGAGGAGGTTGTCTAGTGGCGAAGGGAAATCAGAAATCCTTTCTAATATCTGACAACGCAAATGGTTAAACATTTGGGATGGGTCATCATTACCCCTCGTCCTGTTTCCAATCGTATCTTTATGAGGCCTGAAAATAGTAGGCTTGGTAAATAAATAGTGATTGGTGAATATAACCAGGACACTATTATTATTCATGTTATTTTTATATTAGTTTTTTTGTGAAGTAATTTGCTTTTTCTGCCATTTTCTCTCGTTGCTTCACTCACTTCCCCTCTGCTCTTTTTCATCATTCATTTGAATTCTATCTCCCTCCTTGCCACACAGTTCTGTGCCAGGAACATGAGCGAGTACTACACTCCCCCTCTTTCCTATGTTGAATCTTTCTCTTATCTGTATCTACAAGATTCAACAATCCGGCGCGACCTTCAGAGGTCTCCCCTTCTAGAGTCTAGCCAAGACTATATCCTTCACAGAACAGTCAGTGATTCCCTTTTTGCTTCTATTCCCTGTATCCTTCTCTGTATACTTCCTCAGTCATTCACCCTTGCCCCAGTCTTGACTCGAGTTTCCTCTTCATTTCAAAGTTCCGTTATCCCTTCAACTCCACTCCCTTCACTTATGCTCCATTTCCTGCTAGAGTCGCCATGTCCCCTTAATGCGCTGAATTATTCCGGGCTGAAAAAAATCCTCGCAATCTCCCTCTTCATCAGTTTAACTCCTCTTGACTTATTTTTCCCCCTCGTTTCCTCGCCGTCTTTTCACCATTTTTACTTATCGTTAACCATTTGTTTTTCCCAACTGGTGCTTGCTGTCTCAAGTCAAAATATTTTTTGGTGAATGGCTGGATGTCTGGACTAAGGTGATTAATTCTCTCTCTTGGATTTCATCTATTTTTCCACCTCTAATGGTTATATTCTCAAGACACTCATTCTTTTTTTTGTTTTTGAAGTGCAAATTAGCATTTTTTCCGTAGGAAAAGTACCAGAGGTTATTTGAATGAAATGCAATGAACAATAATATCCCAGTTTGAGCTTCTCATGAGCCTTTTATAACACTTTCAAATGTCCGCGAATTGCAAAAACTGTTGAAATAATCTGTAAAAATAGGAATTATCACAATTTTAAGGTTTTTAACTCAATCATGATTTGCCAACTTCTGCCAAAGGATGCCACTTAACCACTGCTTGAGATATTTCTTGAATAAGGAATAAAAATTTTTCATTTACGGAGTATATTGATGAAATAGGCAATTAAAATAGAAACCGTATATATTTTGGTTTGTCTATTTTAAAGAACTGCGAAACTAGCCTCGCAGTAACTTTAATGGCGTCTCCCGCTAGTCATCCCTCGATTTCTCAAAATCGAGGGATCTGGGTTCGATTCCCAGTCCAGGGGAATGATTTTTCCTCTATGAATTACACACAATTTTCGTTTATATTTTTTTTACTGTTCCTTAGTTTATTTTTCTTCAAGTATGTAAGATAATATAGCCTTCTTTAATTTTTCATTAATTTGATATTTTCGTAAAGTATTATTTTGGCCAATTTTTTAATTTTTAGATGACTTTAAAACTAAGGCACCTAGAGTACTCGTAATTCACTTTTCTTCTAAAAAAAAGGTTCAATGAAAACACTATGGGCACTGATGGATTATCGCTACTGCCATAGATCCATAGGCCTGACGCAGGAAATATTTCGGGGACTCAACGTTTGTCTTCTCCGCCGTTTGTCGTTCGCCGCTGTCGTCGCTCGTGTCCCGAGAACAAAAGGGAGCGCTGCGAGCGTCTCAATTTCATCGCTTCCCACCCGTCCGTTCGCCGTTTGCGTCAATGCCTGGACTGGGGCACTTAAGCGAATGCGATAAACACACACACACACACACACACACACACTCCCAGGAGTTCACTTTTGACCGGACAGAGAGAGGGCAAGCACTCTCACTTGTTTGCGTGAGACGCCACGCCTGGCCTCATCCTCTCCACATTGTCGAACACATCGAGGAGGGGAGAAAGCCTTTTCATTCCACCTATATTTTCTCCGTTGTTTTATCTGTTTCCTTCCTCCCAACTCCAACTTCCTCTTCCGCACGGACAGCTGCTTTTCCCCTCCCACTAACCCCAGCTCGGCCTCCCCCCCGCTTGTTTCACCTCCTTCGCCCTCTTTGACTCGCCACCTCTTAAAATTCAATCCTCCTTCTCCGTCCACCCTCCCCCTCCGCCAGGTCATTCCTCTTCATCTGACTTGCAGATCGGCGGGAAACAACGTGCGTACAGCGGATTTCGATTCTCTTCTCTCTTGTGTGTTTCGGGGGCGGCACTGTAGGAAGGGCAGTGCCGTGAGCGGAGGCGGAAGGTTAGAAATGGAGAGAAAAAGTGAGAGTGGGGTCGGATGCAGAGGACTTGACCCACGCAAATGCGTCATCAGAGTCCCTTACAGTCCGATAAAGGCCCGGGATTGCGTGCCGAGGGTCTCCTTTTCCACCTGCGTCCACCTTTCCCTCTCTCTTCCTTGGTATTTTCTCTCCCTCCCATCGCCTCTTTCTCCCTTCGATCTTCCCAATAACCCACCATGTGTTCCTCGCATTTTCTTAGGCCAATGTCTCACGGCCTACATTTTTGGTTATCAAATATCAACTAAGCTGGTTCGAATATGCACCACAAGTGGAATGAAAAAAATATTGTACGTCATTTAATAGAAAATTTTAATAAGCATGGATTTTCCAAATTGATATAGGTTTTTCCAATTTTATGACTGAAGAACTGATGACAAAAAAATAGGTTCTAAGTGGAAATCTGTGCTCTCACGAGTGAACACCACGACACTGAGTCGTTTGGAATGCTCATATTTTATGTCGGATTTGGCAATGAACATTAAAATTGAAAAAATTATCCTGAACTAACTTTAGACCATTAATAAAATTAAGACGAGATTGATGAACTAATTGAATCATCGAGCTGACATCAGTATCAGAATCGTTATAAGTGTATAAAATAGTATAGAAAGCATCCCAGAACGGGAGGTCCCATATCGACTTCTTCCGTGATCCACTGTTTCTATTTAAAGCGTTTTTTACTCTCAGAAGCAAATAAATATGCACATAGGTGAGAAATAAAATCTACTAACTCAGCGTACATTTTTCTAAGATATTTCATGAAAGGTTTCTCGAGAGACTTTAGTTAAAAAGGATTTGGTAAAATTGCCGATGGGGCAAAATGAATTTTAGCAAAATTTTGATCGTGGGACATGTGTTAGTAAGTAACCCCTCAACCCGGCGAAACTACTTTTTTCTTACCCCTCAACACTCACATTGCACACAGTTATGTTTTGACTTACTACAAGGTATTCAACTATCATACCATTTTAACTCTATTACTTGCATCCATATAAAAACAATCCTTGTACTTTTCCACAAATATAATATACTTGTGAAAAATATATTATATTTAATATGGATTAAAATGTAAAATAATTACGCATTAGGATGTAAAGTCTATTGCTTGCATTTGATAGCTAGGTTCACAATTACTCAGCCATCACGCTGTTCCCTTTATATGATAAGTGCGATCGAAAATTTTTTATTAAAAAGAAATGTCATGTAAAGCACACTATGCTTTAATTTTCTTATTTCTGCCATATTTTTTCATATCTCATTTACTAGAGTTTAGCTCATAAAATTTTTGCATCGATTCCCATGTGTATTACAAGTCATACGCTTCCTGCACATCCTCCTGGTCTTAAAACTCTTTTTATCCCTTTTCTTATATTTTCCCTCATTCATCGACGACTTTTTCGGCCTACCTCTTCCACTCACGTCATTCACTCCACAATAACACAAAAAGTTTGATATTTTTCTCTCATTCACTCTTCCAGCGTAGTCAAACCAACGAAGTACATTCCTTTATTGTGTGTCTATTACAATACCATCAAATTCAAGTATTCACTGCTTAATTCAATGAACATCACAGATAACTTTGCTAGAAAGGAAATGGATATCTATAGTCTCTAGATTTTCTCTACTGAGTGATAGATTATCTTTCAGTGGGAATATGTCAAATGAAAACGTTCACGCAGAGATATATATCCAAGTGTTTAGCCCATAAGGAGTATTCTTCCGGTCTATAGAGAGCGTCACGCATGGCATGCGGTCCGCGGTCGATAATCTTGACAAATTAATGGAAGCCGTGACCAGGAGTGTATATTTTAAAACCCATGCAAATGTAAATACATCTCGTTTTAAATAAATAACAGCATTTTTATCTCACCACGTTACATTAATCTTTTGGGACAGCAGAAATATCTCAGATTAACTGGGAATGGATTACTTGATTGCTGATTATTCTTTCCTTCAATGGATTGGATAAGACTGTCCAGGTCAAAATATATGCGGTATCAATTAGCACGAAATATCTGCTTTTAGGTAGTTTTCTCAGCGCCTTAAATCGATAAAGCATTTTCTGTATCGAAATAATTTTTTTGCTATTCTATATATTTAGACAGAAACGTAAGCGGTTTTTTAGCATTATTTTCACTAAATCTTGCGTTTAAGGTGAATTTATTTAGAATTTTTTAAAAACAGTATCTTTTTGAGTTTATGCCAAATGTATGTCAGATAAATTATAGTCCTCAGTCAGTCATTCCTCAACTCTACTCTGAAAAATACGAACTCTTTATCGTCGAAATATCAGGAGCTTTATTGCCATTGTGTTTTCTCTTTTTTGTTTCTGTTTCTTGTCTGCCTCCCTGTAGCATTTATATATTCATACGTCGTCACTCAAGTGATCCTCCGTTAAATTATATAAATAATAAATTTATTCTGTTTTCAATAAAGATTCCGTTTAAAAGAAAAAATCTTGAGATCTGAGGAAAATTGGTTTTATTAGTAAGAAAAGTCAAAAGTACTTTGATAAGTACGTAACAAATCTCATATATTACAAATATTAACGGTATCTGATTATTATGAATAAATTACAGTATAACTAAAATTAATTTTAGTGAGAACCAAAACTTATGAACAATAATATTTAGGGCTGAAGAGTGGTAATATAATTTGAAGGAAAATCGGCCTCTATAGCGAAGTCTAACTATTTTTTTTCAGGACTCAAATGGAGTCACATTTTCTATTTGTGCTAATACGACGACTTTAGGTCTCAGGAGGATATACTGAGGTACGAGAGCTGATGACTAAAAACACTACTTTTGAAAAAGATGCAAAATAGTTTCACATGGCGCTGGAGTTTCCGAAAAAATTTTACCACCCATCTTGTGTGGTAGTGAGCTGGAGTGCACCTTTGCTACGGTGACATTGCAGAGGTAATTCAGGCCAAGGTACCACGGTTAAATACAAACGTGCTTAAAGGTGTTAAATGTAGAGTAAACACCTTCTCAGGTTCTCACCGCGATCTCTCGTACGACCGCGAAGCTAAAGTAAAATATACCCAGGGATGGTCGCTTAATCTGCAGGGGTATAGCATCGCTGCCCGGTTCCCGGCTCTTGCGGCTTCGTCCCTGTTCCACCTGGTAATTCCGGTGTCCGCGACCAAAGGCAGATTTCCGGCCCTCTCTTCATGCGGGTTAACTAAAACAATTCTGCTGCATTCTCTTTAATTTCCCTTTTCTATTACTTACGTCTACAGACCCTTCCCCTTGATTGACTTATTTACCCTTCATACTGACCCCTGGTCCCGATTGAATCTCTTTTTTTGTTAGCCCACAGCGACCACAGTTATCATCATAGCCTATGTAATCAAGATACTACAAAGGAAAGCATTCTTAAGGGAGCTAAATTGATAATGTTGCTTTTTATAAGAATGGCCACCAATGTAAAATTGAACGTTGTATTTAGTTGTATATAAGGTGCCCCACATGATTTCTAATGCATATGTGGTGTCAAGTACCTACTATCGGTATGTGATTACTTTGAAAATTTTCTCATTATCATTGCACATTATATGTATGTGTGTGGTATCACATCGTTTTGATTCGAATAAGAATACCTGTAATTATATTGCCCATACACAAGAAAAAGTCAAGACAAAAAAAGGATGAGGCATAATTAGACCTAGACTAATAGCGCCTTACGAGACGAATCTTACAAGAAAAATACGCTAATCAATTTTCATAACATCAGTGCCAAGGACTACAAAATACGGAGTCAATCTCCTTTTTATTTGATAGTCAGCACCTAAATAAGCTCATAATTTGAGAATATTGTGAATTTAGTGCGGACAGATAAAATCATAAACCATTTAAATCAATTTAAGTTCTTTGTCGAAATCTTATTTGTTAATTAATTCTCCAATAAAAATGACTTTAGTATCACGATAAAATTTTTTCTCTCGTGCAGTGATGTAAAATATAGCTGTTCTTAATCCACCATTTTCATAATACCGTAAATTATGTATTGACAGCGGAGCGAAAGGAAGTGTACTCTACTCTCTTACGTACATTGACATTTTCTTGCTCCGTTTCCTCCAAAATGTATTTTGAATCAAATGCATTTGCTTATTTCACTTGTTGGCATTCGTTTCTTCTTGGTTAAATTTGAAGGCGTTAGTTTGATGCCTCACGTAATTTCTTGAAAGTTTGTTAACCACAAATAAACCCGTTTGCCGGATGTTATCAAGATAATATGGGACAGGAAACATGTACAGAAACTATTAGAATAATTTACTTGAAGTTAAGGCTATTGTCAACCAATTGATTGATTGAAGTAAATTACTTTTCCTCAATTTCCTAGTGCTCTCTAAAAATTCTCTAAAGAAAGTATAAAAAATTCCAAAACCTTTTTTGAATGTATCCGTAGTACACAAAATTCTTCGGCGTACAAAATTTTCACAAAAAATATTCAGAATATACTCTTTATGTTCATTATTCCACGCGCCAGTCCACCTTTTTCACTGAGTGGTTCAAATCGAGGCGTTTAAAATTTTGTTTCTTTCAAACACCTGGTAAGTTCAGAGTAGTTACCGGTTGTTAAAACACCATTAACAATAATCTAATGGGAATAATTACTCAGTGATTACTCTATATTAACACGACATGATTTCATATGGGACGTTGCTATGCAAATGTGTGGAATTTTCCTCCTTGCTTGCGGTTTGTGTGCATAGCAATTGTGTGGACCTGATTTCTCCGAGGCATAATAACACTTCCAGCCTCAGCTAGTCCTACTCCACTTTAGAACAGCTTCTCATTCTTAGTTATATCTCTCGCAAAAGGTCTTGGCTCTGAAAACGGGACGATTTCGGTACACGGGCAATGGAATTTTGAAAATTCTAGGAAGCAGCGAGTCCGATGGTTAATTGTTGAAGTTCAGTCGGCCTTCCTGTCTCATTTATCCCAGCGCTAAAGCATTGAGGAGTGGAATAATACACCTAACGTCATACCGCCCCGTTTTTCCTCGTCGTACAATAAGAACCTAAGATTGGGTCCTTTAGTAATAACACGTCGAAGGGTGATTTTCAGTACTTGTTTGCATTTATGTGCCACATGCCTTTTTCTTGAAGTAAGTGAATAATTCTTCCTCCCTCTTTCCTGCCTTTTCTTTCTGTCTCTCTCTCGTCATCTCACTCTCTTTCTCTCCATTTATCTCGCCATTATCCCCACTTTTATCTTTCATCCTATCATTTAAGGTCTGCTTCAGAAACATTTGAGAGAGTTACGTCCACTTTTTGCGCTTTTTCCAGCTTCTTGAGGAAAGTGAGTGATAAAGAGAAAAAATAAGCAAAGCGGAAAAGGGTTGAAGGTACACGACTCGCTGAAATGCGCTCTAAAGTGGAGCGATTTTAAGTAATTTAATGCTAAATTAGAGAGAAAAAACGTTGTATTTCACCACTGATATTTTATTATTGTAGGCAGGTATAAGATGGAACTAGTTCAAATTCATAGCCGTCATCATCAGGTAAAAATTTTGCTGTTATTTTTAACCAAATAACCGATACTGTACTATGCAATACATAACAACTATGCAATGAAACTAGTTGTACCTTGTAACTACAGCTATTGAATTTCGGTGGAAAGATACGTGTTTTTTCTGCACTTAAACGATGAAACTCCACATCGTTAAGCCTGCAACCGTCGAATGAGTAAATGCTTTTGGGATAACAAAGGAGAAGTTTGGAATGACCTTACCAGTGAGTGGTGGAGTCATTTCTGGAGTAACGATGATCTTGAAATGTCAAGTGAAATGAAGACAGAACCCTGCCATTTTGGGAAACTTTTGATGTTAACAGAAATTAACGGAATTTTCTGACATGTAACCCATGTCAATTCTAGACGTCTGTTTCCGAAGCAACTCCCTTTATTCCCTCGATTCTTCTCTCTCATTTGCGTTGCTCTCCTCTCTTACTGTCCACTCTTCCTTTTCATCCCCTCCACTTCAATCTATCCTCCTTTCCGCGCAGGTCCGCACCAGGAACTTTTGCAAGAGCTATACTGCCACGCATGGTCCCTCCTTATCAAACAGTCCATCCCCCTTTCTCAGCGTTTCCTTCCTCTTCCTTCCCTTCTCTTCTCCCCTCAACCCTCCTCGACTTCGCATCCGGAGTTTCGCGTGCCCTCCCACGAGAGCCCTCCATTCCCCCCCACCCTCTCGTAGGGCCAGGCTACGGTCCTTCCTCCCTCTCCACACCCACCCCCTCTCCCGCAACTCGCCCCTAATAACCCGGACCGCTTTCACTCGCGTTTCGGCCGACTCGCCGTACTCCACCATCTACATATCCCGAAGGCAATAAACTTAATGCACGGCTATTAAACCTCGTTGCTGCTCTCATCAGCTCTCCATTCACGGACGATTATTTTTACAAAAAATGAGCACTCAATGTGCGTAGTAGAAGGCCATTATTCTCTTGTTTTTTCGTCTCTTGGCCAAAGAGTTATTCCTCAATGTCCTGTCAGCCTTTCTCGGAGTTCTAAAATTATTCACGACCCACGATTGCCAACCACTGCATTCGTTACTCGGTGTGAACTACATTCTGGATCTGTGATGCCTCTAAAATTTACGTGTTTTCGAGAGCATAAGAAAGAAGTAAAAAAAACTCCTTTGTGGCTAATAAGTCTTTCCCTTGTCTCCCTTATACCTTTTTGATTCCATTGTATCCGTATAGGGTGGGATTTTTGTTTTAATGAGACCGTAAATGGAATATGCATGAGGTTTTCCGTTCACACTATCAAATTTTGCCTATCAAAAGCTTTGGAAAATATCGGTCAAATTTTTCTCCAGCAATTTTAAATGTGTTCTCTGTAGCATTAATTGACCGATAGGTACCTCTCCAGTCATGAGGTTGTTTTCCTGTTAAAATTTCAGAGACTTAAAATTCATATGTTTGTGATTTTCAGAGGTGTTTCAGATCTTTACATCAAAGTCGACAGAATTGTTTTCAATGAAGTGAATTTGTAATTCCACATAAATTTTATTTTAGGCGACCCTTGTTTTGACGAGGCACGTCATCATCAGGTTGATGATTTTATAGTAGGAGTGATATGAGAATAAACGGAATACAGGTTTATTTAGCCCATTGTGATGAAATGACAACATGAAACAAATGAGTGAAAGATGAGATGAGAATAAACGCAGTACCGATTTCTATAGTCCACTGTGATATTTGTACGGTTTGAAATTTATGATTAAATAGTGGACCTGATCATGACTTGCTATGTCAAAACCCGGGTTGTCATAGATAAAATTATGTGAAATTACCAAGTTACTTCACTTAAAATGTGTAGTAAATTCCATGAAGTCATGCCTGAGACAACTGAGTCAAGAGATGTGTTTTGATTGTACGACAAGTTTGCTGAATTTGACCGAAGCATTGATATCTACTACTAGCATACTTACAATTGGTGAAGTCTCACTGGGATCTGTGAATTTAATAGATTTAAACTCTAAGAAGAGCTACATTATCCAGTTTTCAGTTTTTCAGCCAGCGCTCAGTAGTTGATTTCCTTAATAGTTTTCTTTATTGTTTCGTACTATCCTTGTTCGTACTATTTCCGTTCGTATTGTTTCGTACTATTATTGTATTTTTGCTCTTTATTATACTGTACCTGCATGGAAAATATTTTGTACAAGCGTAAAAAATAATACGTTCGGAAATTTAACAAATAATAACACGGCTGTATATTCGTTCACCACACGAGTATATTCTCTAGTTCATTGTAGGTTAAGGCCATTGGGAATAACATTCTCCTCGTATATTCCAGATTCTCTGTTTTGGTCCTGTTGAATAATAGATGTTTATAAATGCTCCTGAATAAACTCCGTTGTCTCAGGCGTAACTTTATGGAATTTGCTTAGCATATTGAATGAGGAGCAGTAACTTTGTGATTCCACATTTATTTATTGTAAACTACGGGCGTTTACAATAAATAAATGTGGAATCACAAAGTTACTGCTTCTCATTTAATATGCTCCTGAATACCTGGAGGAACCAAATAGCGAATATTAAAAAAATGATTACATGAGAATCAACGGGATACTGGATTTTTGAGCCCTCTGTGGTATTTTCATGGTTAAAAATTGGTGGATAACACTTTCAACGGTCTAAGTATAAAAATATAACATGTAATTTGCGACCTATACTAGTTTGTATAGGTAAATATTTAGTTAAGAAATCGCTCACGATTTTTTAAAATAAATATATTTTTCGTCCGAGTTATACTGGAACATTTTATTATTGTAACATGAAATCATGGCAAAAATGCTGTCACAGCGTGAGATTCCTAAAAATTTCCCGTGAGTATGAATGAATTGAATAACTATAACAAATACTTACCGGCATAATTTCCATTATTACTCAGTTCTATTACAATATGACGTATTACGTCGAGCTATATTTAATAGTTTTGCTATTTGTAAGTCGGTGAAATCATTTTCTTTCAAAAAAACTTACGGTTAATAAGCAGTCTGTCTTTACTTCCGAATCACAGAGGTGACGTGGCTCTCATCTCAATTAGGGCTGACCTTAAAGTGTCACCTAACTTTAGCTGGCGGAACCCGTTTCTTACCCGCGGATAGCATTGGTAGGTGGAATTAGCGCAACGTAAGTTTATAACGACCGTTATGCAACTCAAAGGGCGCTTTCGTTTTCGCCGCTCGTACAATTCATCACGTCCGCGCCGAGTTGGTGGCAGGAAAGAGGTGGGATAAGTGAGGAGATTGGAATGAGAGACAAATGGCTGAAGGAAGGGGTGTGGGAGGGAAGAGAGGGGAGTGTAGGGGGAAATTGGAGGAGAGATAGGGTCGAGTAGCGGGAGTGGCTGTGAATGTGTTTCTAAACGGCGCACGCGATAGAGCACGGAGCGGTGCAAGACAGATTCATGGCATTCGCCCAGAGATGGATATGAAAGGGGAGGAAGTGGAAGGATTTAAATGGAAAGATGGAAGAACTACACAGAGGTTGTAGGAGAATAAAAAAAGAATCTCATTTGGAGCCCGAAGAGTTGAATAAACTTACACTGCTACGGGCAGAAAATCACGTAAAAGAAGGATTTATGCTTTATTTGAAGCGCAAGATATATCCCCTTTATAGAATCTGATCTTTTAATGTCTGGTAAACGTGAGCCATTCAATTACGAAGTCTTTACATCTATGACACAGGCTAACTAAAATTACCTCGTTTTGTTTAGTACCTACGATTGTCATGAAGTGGCATGAACAGTATCGAAGGAAAAGCATAAAAATGTTGACTAAAATGCAAATATATTTAACAGAGGTCTAAAAATCGGGCTTAAATGACTTAAAATCAAGTAAAATCCTAAACGCTTTTTCAATAGGCTGCCAACAAACAACGCGTTAGAGACGTTAGGAATTTTTAAAAATGAGAAAACAAGTGAGATATAATTATTTTTATATTTTACATGGGGTTATATCATCTGCCATGTTTAAGTCCAATTATTGTACTTTATCAGGAACATAAATTCATTAGGCCAAAGTTTTTCAATAGTGAATGTACTTATTCCGGCTAGTGATATCTTTATTTCTTTGCAAAATGCAACCTTGGAAACCCTTAGGCCAACCTTTTGCCTTCCACATTTTGGTCGTATACTTGTGGTACCGCTTCCACTCTGCGATCGCAGGTCCCGCTCCCATATTTCACACCCAAGGCCCGCACACAAGTTTCACGCACGCCGCCTGCATCCGCATCCATCACCCACACCCTGCATACACGTCGAGCACTCATGGCAGTCGACCGCGCCGCGCAACCACTTCAGGCACCCACAGTCCGCACCTCGATTCCCGCAACCACACCGCAAAACCACACCCAACCCATCGCATAGAACATCTTCCAAAATAAAAGCGAAATGTGCTATCCCTTTTTTTAACATTGCCTCCAATCTAAATCTCACATCTTTTATATCAGGATAAAATTACCGAAATATAGCCTCATATACTGTCATAAGCAGTAAACTCATGGAAATGTGAGGAGCCAAATTAATTCTTTTACAAACTACAGGTCAAGTAAGTTAAATGTGAAATCTATTATTTCAAGAAAACAAATGATTATGCTTAAAATAGCGAAATATAGAGACAAACAAAAAGTATTAGCAAAGTTTGAAAACGCGATAAGAAGAGAAACCCTGAATTGAGGATTGGACATTTACCATACGTTACTAATAGGATAAGCATGGATATTGAAATTTAAGGAGAGTTTCTGACTCCGTACGAATGGGCAACAACAATAAATATGGATATAGGGATGGATCTTAGATTGAACACATAATCATAATGATGTAAAGAGACTGTATAACATGAGGAACACAAAAAAGGAACGGACGAAGGGAAACTCTCCAAAGAGGAACGTAAAATATAGATCCTGAGGCAGAATATCTCTATGACGCCCGTGTAAGACATGGAGAGACCAATAACAAAGAATGTCATGAGAAGCAGAATACCAAATACTTACAGAGAGAAGAAGTAGAAAAAAATATATTGAAAGGAAGAACATTCCAGAATTTAGTCATTCAGGTCAATAATTTAAGCCCTAAGTCTGAAAACGTTATTTGACCATGCTCGAAACTTGCGTTAATGAAATGAATGATTGCTAGGAAAGAGAGTACATAGGTTTAAATCGTTACTTTCATGCATAATGATGCATGAGAAGCAAGAACGGATATATGTTTTGACACGATCAGCAATTATCATAATAACTTCAATAGTTTCCTTGTTGACTACCCTCTGCTGTGAATGAAAACCAAGCGTTGTATTTTCGAGGGTCAGAGGGGCATAAGCTTAACTGAAAATATACACGAACATTTCACTAAGTGACATATATTGGAAGAGGAAAGTGGGTGAGTGAAAGATGAAAGGAAAAATTTTGGAGTAAGGAGGTGCAGAATAGGGACAAAATATGATATAGGAAGGGAAACATGCGAGCTACAGACTTTTACAAGAATTTTGGATGCAAATAGCGTAGGAGTTTATAATCTGGATAACATTTTCTGGAGTTGCGCAGTTGACGATTATTGCACGGGCCACGGAAGTTCCAAACTCCTGAGAATCGAGAAAAGGTTTCTTCGTATAGAGAGGGTCTTTCAGGAAACCTTTGTCATTACTGCCAATGGAAGCGTTTCAAGGAGTGAGATGACACATCACCACCTGAAATCTTGTTCAAACTTGTACACAATAGGTTTGATCATGGCGAAGTACATGAATTATTTTAACCCCTTGCCTATGACCTGTGCTTGTGAATATATCGTGCTTTTTTCCACAAAATGGTTATATTTTTTTGACTCGCTCTCTCTCTCCCTCGTTGTCTCCCTCTCTTCATCTCCGTTCTTTCCCTTCAACCCCTCTACTTCCCTTCCTCTAACTTCCCCTCCTTATTCCCTCAATTCTCGCAAAATTATGAACTAAGATCTTTTTTGAGAGCTAGACGTAAACCACCCACCATGCTCCTCTTGCCCTGACAAACCTCTCCCTCCTCAATTATTCCTCCTCCCATCCTAAATAGTAGGCATTTTGTAGTTTTCATCGTGCTCCTTCTCCTCCGATTTTAATTCTCAAATTCTCCACATTTCTCCCGTAATGCTGAAGCCCTGAAATGAAAAAAGAAACATCTCTATACACAGTTAATTGTCTGCGGGAAGGAGGAGAGGAACTTTGTCCAAAACAGACTGTATTTACCCCAAAATTGAATAGTGAATCCCGTGAAAAGGCATCCAAGCTGCAAGTGGCAATACGCCTTTGCTCTTACCTCGCGATAGTATCTCTATTTGAAGATAATGTTTCTTTGTTACCTTAGTATATGAAGTACGCAAAATTTGTTTTACAATCATAAGCCCCCAAGCAGGTGCTTCCAGTGCACCTTCTCTAAGTCTATTTGCCGATGAGCATGCTTTCAAGTCAAAAAAACATCCAACACATTGAAGGAAAACATTATTTGAAATTAACACAATCACCAAAATTGTTAAGTGGAACATATCTGTTCCATTTTCCCATCCTCATTCCTTTATAGTCAGAAATATGAAATTACCTCGCGTTTCTATCGTGTTTTATCATCTTTAGTTACCTCTTGCGAAGTGGATTTTGTATTCTGTATGCCTTGGTGTGTATATAGAACTAAGGACTTACCTGGCATATTAATTTATATTTCCTATCAGAGCTATTCTAAAATTTAGTTTAAATTGTGACTTTAAAATCTACATTTTGTGCGAATATTAAAGTTTACTCCAGCTGATACTCAAACGACTAATGAAATGAATGTGATCTAATACTCGAGCGATAACTTTTATTTCGGTTGAATATGTTTTTTTTACACAATAAAAACGACAAACAGACTAGGAGAGAGAGAGGGAGAGAGAATTGCGCATAGGAGAAAATTTCTTATCAAAAATATCAACTTCTGGTTCACTATGCGTGAAAAGTACTCAAGAGTCTTAAGGGCGTAAGTAAAAGTATTCCGTACCGTACATTGAATGAAAATTCATAGTTTTGAGATAAAAATATTCTTCTCTGTAAATTTTGATGGTAAAACGGAATACAGAACCATCATTTTAAAATAATTTACTCATCAGGGATCAATATTCCAGATGATATCTAAAATAGGGATCAATTTTTATCGATAGAGATACCGTGGTTTCTAAAACCTCATTTCGGAATGAATTTTTTTGAGCGTAATAATGGACAAGGTCATCATTTTATATTGTGATGGAGTCTGAAAACCGAATTACAGCCACCGTCTTCACCGCCATATTTAGATTTTGAACAAGAAATTTTTTTTAAATTTCTTTTGTGATCCACTCACCGTATTCTATTTGTTAGTTCTAAACATGGTGATATACTATACAATTTCACAGAGCTGTTACAGTTAACCCGCTGGAATTTTTTCTTCACATCTTCCCAATAATAAACACTGTTGTGTTCGGGAGATGGACTCTGGTGCTAAATACCAAGGCACCATTAATACTGGCATTAATTCCAACGAAAAGCCCTTGCACTTCCGCATTCGACGGAAACAGAGAGAGCGATATTGCAGCCAGCGGCGTAATCGACCATTGGATTTCGATATACGACAAATGCTTCGTGGGAAACAACGGACGGGCACGCTGGCCTCACCTTCGTTGTAATGGGCATCGAATTGCCCTTCCCTTTAAAGTTTCGTCGTCCTGGGCGCACGGAAAATATTTACCCGTTACTCGCAGGCGCGACGCTCGTTACACTCCACCGTTGTGCACAATTTGTGTGCCTCTCTCCGGAGCGGCTTCAAAGCGCCACACCTTCCTCGCGCGTAAAACTGTTTTCAGCGCCGACGCAATATTTCCTGCATCGCCCTCTATACGGCCGATCGAAGAAACAAACGGCGTGCAATACGACCGTCGAATGCCGCTCCAAAACAACAACAGCATCAAGGGCCCTCACACACTGGTACTCACACGTATGGACGTATACCACTCCCTCGCAATAGAACCATTTCTCCACATTTCCCCTTAAATTTTTTTGGCTCCTCCACATTCCCTTTTCCACCCTTATTCCCTTCGCCCTTCACTGCCTCCCTTCTCTTCACCCGTCTAAAACATTCGAATCTCCACGACCGCGCCCACCCGCTTGCTTTCGCCTCGGAGACGTGGCTCGCCTTGTCCCCACTTGCTGTGTGTGCACGGTGTATGCATGCGGAAGGTCGTAAAAGGTATTTACTCGAATGCAAGCCTCGCACCTGCCTCCATCGCATACGTGCCCTTAAGGGGCGAGTTTGGGGGAGTGTAAGGGAGTAGGGCAGTGAGCATATCGGGCATCAAAGCGAGGAAGGGAGGGGGGGGAGCAGGAAGACAAACAGTGCAGGAGAAAGAGAGTATTTCGCTCGGAAGACTATTCTATTTTGGGGCGGAAAGAGAAAGGAAAGTCAAGAGTGTATAAAATTAGAGACTTGTGTCAAAATATAGATGTTAAATTACATTGTAGTCATAAGCACTTTGTTTGACAATAATACTGCCAAGGGAATACGGAAACGAGCAAAACAAGGTTTCAAGCGCTTGCGATATTTGCGGAAGATTTGTTTATTCTAAGAAAGCTTAATTAAATTTACACTATTGAGACATTTTGTTTCTCCATTACCAAGGGAAACTTAAATGTTTTTTTCGGAACTGATACTACATACTGATACTACTAAGTTTAGCATACAGGTGATGTTTTGTGGAAATAGAGTACAGACGCCATTATCTCACAATAAAAAAAACATTCAAGGTGAAAATGGCTTGCCTTGAAAATGACATAACTAATGTCGAAACCTTGGTCGGTGTGAATAAAACACAGTGGAAAGTGAACAACATCTTTTATTGTGAGATCACATCACTGACACTATTGACAGTACATAGGATCTTCACAAATGATTTATTTTTCAAAACCAGAACACTAATTATGATGCATTTTTATTTTTTTCGTAAAGCGAACTAAGCTAAAGCAAGCGGAATATCATTATTAGTATTATAATGGAATAAAGGTTTAAAATGAAGTCCATATTCCATTAAAAAAATACCCTCGGAGAAAGTAACCAACAGAGTAGTATTTAGGAGAAGAGATAAGTTAGCTTTGAAACCATGTATTAAGTTATTATAATCATGAGATGAACGTTTAGGAAGACTATCATAAGCTAGGGGAAAGGTCAGAAGCAAGATTGTATTGAAATAAAATACAATATTTCAAAAACCTAGACAGCCCTCTATTACCGCCTTTATGAGCACAGATACATGTAGTAGAAGGTATATCTGTGTTTCGGTAATCGCGGAACGTATGGTACAAAGAAAAGTTATGAAGCGTATAGCTATCGCAAATATCCCCAGCGTAGAGCTTCGTGAAAATAATGGGGAGAAGTAAAGGAGATAATGAGAACGAAAGAGGCAAGGGACTTAAGTACTGAGCGGAAAAGGCGCGAGGTGCACTCTTACAAGCAAGGATTGCGATCCTATCTTGAGGTCTCATTGTAAAACAAGACGGAACGGGACGAACGATTGTGATGACTCATCCCACTTCTCGAAACCCCTGTGATAGCAGCAATTAGTAAGGTTTACTGGTCCCCCACTCTAAAAATACCCTCCTTCTCCGCTAATCAGAACGTTCCATAGACCATATCCCAATATCGTTGAGGGCGCAAGAGGAAATGAAGGACGAAGAAGAAATGGGAGAATGACATAAGTTCGGAGAACATGGGTGGATTTAGGGGAAGGACTGGAGTGTACAGGGAATGCTGGAGAATGATAGTCGTTCGTAGAGGTTTCTTGGAATAAATGTGGTAAGATGTTGCTAGATGTGAACTCCAAAGGGATGAACGATGAGGGTTAAAGTGAAGACGGCCAGCCGAGGGAAGAGAAATAGAACCAAAGAGAGTAGGAAAAAAAACTCAGAAAGACATGGTGATGCAATTTCGGATGGGAATGACAGTTGGAGCCCATTTTACCTATATCGAACGGGAGTACTCTTGGGCGTGTTGCTGTGAACAGTGCAACGCCTTTAAGACATCTTCACGTTAAAGGGGACGTCTATGGGGATGATCATTTTATCAGGTCATACTTTGGAATATAAGAACTACATTGTTTTTAATTAACATGTTTGAAGACGATTTTTATGTATGATCCAACTTTTAAAAGCAAGAAAGTAATTCCTACCGTTTTGCATAATGATTCCATTAATTTGATCAACCCTCTTAGTACTGACTACTGCCAGTGGTAAAAGCGAGAAATTCGTAGGTTAATTTTATAAAATGTATCATTTTACGAAAAATAATATGAAGTTATTGTTTTAAAAATCCATATTTGGTTTCTTTATTGTGTATAAATGGAATTAGATAATAATCATAAAAGGCTTTTACATCCTCTAAATAATATTTGTAATTACTAAAGTACTAAAGTTGAGCAATTATTCCACATAAGCCGATATATCGGCCCGCCGCATTAAGAGGACGAAGGAACACGCTACAAATTACAAATATGTGTAGCCATTAAGGCAGAAATGTTGTACCTGCCCGATATTCTGGATCCAGGGTATTGTATGACCATTAACTACAGTTCTAAAAATCAATTTATTAATAAATATGTTTAATTATTTATATAAATAACCTACAAAAATGGAAATTGAATCTTCAACGTACCCATTCCTTTCAAACAGAACCGTAGGATTCAAAATAATTGCTTGAGGGTAATCACCTCATTCTACTCAAAATCCAGAGAAGAGGTCGGAGTTATAAAAAACATTGTGGAATATTACAAAGTGAATTCATTTACAAATCATCGTAATGTTGTTCCACCAAGTGAAGCCTGAAAATTTATTATAGATTTTATAGGTATTTAATTGTAGTAATATCATAAATAGAAAATTAAGGAATGTATGAATTGCAATTGTATATGCTTTACAGAACAGAGGCAGTTTTTATGTCGTACATTATCGCAAGCAATGCTCATATGAAGAATTTATCCTACATTTAAGTACTTACTTACGACTAATCGTTCAATGACATTAGATATTTTTGTGTAATACCTCTATACCGAATAAGGAAAAGTTGTATATTATGCTGTTTAAATAGTTGGCCCTATTTGAATCCCATGCAAACGGTAATTGAAAATACTGCCTTGATTTTACAATCATTATCGTGATTATATCGTTATGATTACCTGGTTGGGAAAGGATATTAAATTGCACGCAAGAAAGCGATCTCACGAGGGTAATTTTGGAGCGCATTACGTGAAAAAGGTCCCACAAGCGGTTGTCGTGAACGTTTAGCTTCTAACCCCCTACCTAACATTTCACTTAAGCCGAGAGACGGAGAGAAAAAATATCTGCTGGACGTTCGTCGAATATTTTCTTCCTGAAAGTCTCAACTGTTTCTGTGTGGGAAACTTTAATAGTAAGCTTAGTTAAATTATACTCATCGTTAAATTCCTCACTTCATTTACTTTACGCCAACAAGGAGTTTGGCACTTCGCATCTGCTATATATATATATATATATATATATATATATATATATATATATATATATATATATATATATATATATATATATATATATATCCACTTGGCGAAAAACACTTGTAGTGCACAGATATAAAAAAAGGTCACAGGCGTGACTAGCAGTAACATATAGAGCACAAAAAAAGGTAAAACTCACAGAAATTTTGATATATTTCGGCGGACACAACCGCCTTCGTCAGAATGTTAGAAGGTAGTACCTTCCTTCTAACATTCTGACGAAGGCGGTTGTGTCCGCCGAAATATATCAAAATTTCTGTGAGTTTTACCTTTTTTTGTGCTCTATATGTTACTGCTAGTCACGCCTGTGACCTTTATATATATATATATATATATATATATATATATATAATATGAAGAATAATAATGATGAAGGTGCGGGCGACCCACCGAAAATTTTAAACTCGTGAGTTTCCATTTTATATGTTTTATGTTTAGTGTCACCCTGTGACGAAGCTTTATATATATATATATATATATATATATATATATATATATATATATATATATATATATATATATATATATATATATATATATATATATATACATATGCAAATTATAGTTCAAACAGAAAGGTAGAGAGAAAATGGATAGGAACACATAAAATTGACGAACACAATGGTGGTGTAAAGATGGAAATATGGCCGATTCCAAACAGAAAAAAATCGACTGGACCGGAAATCGAACTACGGACCTTTGGATTTTGCGTCCAATGCTCATATATTTATGATACTAAGTACCAACCTTGACAATGATACGAATTTCCGAAATATTGATCGTTATGGAGTAAAAGAAAATGCGGAATATAATCAGGTTTAGTATTTAAAAAATTTTTCATTCACACATTTTGGCAACTTGTTGGAAATCTACGGAATTACTTCTTCGAGCTCGAGTACCTTTAGAAATTTAATCGAATGGAAACGAATATTTGTCTTGCCAACACGAATTTTTAGTCACAATATGGACTCCTAGTTGTTCTAGGTTATTATGCTCCCCCGACCTAACTTTCAGCTACCTTGAACTATCAACGCAGGATTTTTGGAGCATTGCTCATGAAAAGTCCTCTTTTATCCAAATAATAGCAATAAATATACAAAGAAAAACCTTCAATTTCTTTTTTCAGGAATAATTTGTCTTAGGATCCTATTTTATAACTTTTATGAATCATTTTACAAAGCTCGACAATTAGAGACACCTCACTAAGACATATTTTATCATAATTTTCAATATTTGGGAGCAAGATTACGGGTAAACTTTAAATCACTTAAACCATAACAAAGATAACTTATTACATTCGAATAATTACGCTTTATTAAAGTTTTTACCATTAGGTCGTTTCTGCCACAAAATTTAAGTTGTTATTTTAACATCATTGGCGAAGTTTAAATTATTTATATGGAACAGGTAATTTTCCAAACGATAAAATCTATTTCTGAAAGCTTTAAACAATGCGGCATGGAGAATTTGATAAAATATATGTCGTTTTGTCCACAAGAGAAACTACTAAAGATTTTGGAAGATTTACTAGTCCCAAGGACCACGAAAATGACAGGATGGGACTAAGACTGAACAGTAATATGTCGGATAACCTCTGCCAGTTTGTGTTTTTGTTAATTTAATTGTGAGGACACCAGGTTTGGAGACGTAAGGAGATCAGGCAAGGTTTTTACTCATGGAAGGTGACGTTAGTGCAATTTCATATTAGGGCGTTTTTGTCTTTTATAATGCACTTGTTTTACCCCATTACTGCGTCTGCAGGGCAGGCAAAGCCAAAATATTGAGAGAAATTGTTTGTAGATATACGTAGAAATACGTAATTTCTGGACACAAGGAATTAAAATGGTTGGGTCACAAATTCATCAAAACATTTCCTAAGTTTTCCATTTCCTCTTTCAAATCCTTCCATGATGTGCTCTGTCTTTCAATAACCCCTACCTTCCATTCCAATGGCGGATCGTGGGGTAATGCCTGGGCATAAGCGTATAAAAGATCAACAAATCCATTGACTCTGTCAATAGTTGGCAGAGGAAAATGAATCTAATTTTTTTTCAGTGTATAATCAAATAATGAACCAATTTGCCAAATTATAATTCAAAGTGACGGGTATAATATGACTGTACTCAAGAGTAAATCCATAAAAGCTTAAATCTGATAGAGGAGACACGCATTTTAGAGCACAGGTTCCTTAATCCTTAATACATTTGGAAAAGTGTCTGCAAGCTTATTACTTTTTAATCATCCCTCGTGCCACATTCATTTCTTATCGCACTCTGACTGAGACTTCAAAGATAAGTCATAAAATCAATGCTGCATTTTTTTTATTATTCCCCTACATTACCATTTACCACAATGAACCTCTCCTCTTGCCAAAAGCCGTTGACCGATGGCTAATATTTGACCCAGCGTTTGGGGAATGGTGCTTATAGCCTGTAGTCGTGCTTACGGTTACTAAATCAAGAAGCATAAATGCGGAGGCTACTTAGTATTAAACTCTTTACCGTAAAATTCAATTAAACATGGTACTGTTTTCATTTATGTTTCACATTCAGCAAATTTCTATAATCGGGAGATGTCTCATCTCTTTTTTATGCTCATAAGTATAGTTGAATGAGAGTGACTCTTCGCAATTATATTGAGTTGCCGTTTTTATGGAAGATTGAAATTTTCTTATCACTCAAATTAAGATTTTAATCCCATTTTTGCTGCAAAACAATTTCTTTTCTGTTTTCATAGCAATTTGTAGTAGTTTGGAAGTGCCGAAAAGGCATGGTTGCATGTTTGCCTGCAACATTTCCTTATTCCCTTCCAAAAGTCTGATATATCAACACTGAATACGTTTCATCCTGGCAGCAGCTTTATAAGTATGTTTTATAAATTATCCTGA
This sequence comes from Ceriagrion tenellum, assembly GCA_963169105.1. Lineage (NCBI taxonomy): Eukaryota > Metazoa > Arthropoda > Insecta > Odonata > Coenagrionidae > Ceriagrion > Ceriagrion tenellum. The sequence goes on from OY720640.1 coordinate 38,345,709, forward strand.
TAAAACTGGATGCAAGTGAATCCTGGGATCTAAGAAAAACGTCTCAGGAACAATTTTTGCTCTATAAATTAAACTTCCTCGGAGGTATCTCCCCTCTTCATGAGCTTACAAATAACTCGCACTCATGCCTTTCCGGCAATTCCTCACAACTACCCGGTTCTATTTACTACAGGGAAGTATAAATGGGTAGTCTGATCGTTGAAAAGAGTGGTTTTAGGCAGTTGTTAGCGTTCTAAGTTGTTCTTTGTCTACTTTCCTATTTCAAAGAATCATGCCTAATGGCTGTATGATAATCATCCCTAAGCTTCTTGGAGGATAATCTACACTTAGGAAATTCCCGCTACCTAACATGAGAAATGGGTTAATTTATTGAAACAAAATGTAAAATTAAAATATTAGGCTTTTTTATTTCAGATAATAACTATAAAGATCTCAGATTAGATAAAAATATTTATATGAAAATCACTACCGTAATAAATAAAATAAGTTACTTTTAGCATGTGAAAAAATATTATTTAAGCCGCATTTGAAAGTTTTGAAAAGGGCGAGATAACGTTTTTAATTAAATCATATTTTCAAATTACGAATCCAGAGATGAAAAGCGTAAGCCCTTTAAGGTATCTATTTTTACAGAATGTCCTTCCTCATTCCCGTGAAAATATTTTATCAACTCCTAATTCACCATCTTCCATCAAATTTTCATCGCAATATTTTAAAAATACTCTCCCCTTAACTAGTTCTTTGGTTTTATAGTTTAGTTTTCAATGCTGTTGATCTCTCTTTATTTACCTTTAAGGACGATATATTGTACTCATACTTTCGTTTGTAGTACCACGATGTCTAATAGAATTTCTTCAGTATATATTTAATACAAAAGGAGTTTGCACAGAATCGAAATATTGAAGACTTTTACACATGTGTACATAAGTGTACCATCTAATACTAGTATATGATGTTTAAAATAAATATAAAATTACTAAATAAATATTTTTTAAATAAAAACTAAAAAATATAAGAAGATAGAACCATTACTTTTATCCAAATGGCTGTGCAATGGTAATTTTTTTCGACAAATGTGGACTATTTATATAAATTATTGTTCAAAGTTGATGTTTCCTTTCTCAATTTTGACCCATCAGTACATATTAGTTTTTTTCAATTAATTCATGTAAAATTTATTATATATCCTTTAAGTTATGAGCAATAAGTCTCTATTATTGTGGAGGTAGTCTAAACACAGTTGTTCTAAGCGGCAGACGAAAGCTTTCCAAATTTATACTCAAATTTGCCATTTGGTAAGTTGTTTCTGGAAATTAATAATCTATTATCATTACTATAACTCTTCTACTATCATAATCACCAAAACAAGACGTATGACGAAAATGGAAGTCATCCATTTCTTAATATTTTCTTTGTCTTTTAAAATTCAACATGCTGATATTTACCGTTTGTACACCTTTATGCTGCCTGCTTATTTCCAAAACACTTTCATACTAGGATATTTACTCCTCCTCAGTCATAATAGCTCTTGTCGTGCTATCCTCAGCCGATTATCTTCCTGTCACAAACGTTCATTCCAAAGTTCCACTCTTGCAGTTCCATCTCCTAGAACTCTAGTATCCTCAAACAGTAGCAGTAATATTTCTCAGCCGTAATTAGCAGCAAGGGAGTAGGTAACGTTCTCAAGAGCTCAGCGTGAAGCACCAGACGGAACTTCTAAATGTTCTCCATTCTCTTGTCACCCTTCCCGAGGAGATTGTGGGGTACTTACACGGTTCTCGCGGAGCTTAACCGAATCTCGTCCGCACCTCCGTTGCTAAACAGGTCAAGCACGCCACTGCTCTCCCTTCGGTTCTCGTTCTGGTGGGAGAATTTACGGCATGTGACCATTCACCCTGCAGTTGTAGGAGCGGCCCAAGTCCCCAATTTTCATGCTTTTCCGTTCGTCTTTCTCTCACGATTACTTTACCTTCCACTTTAACTCAAAGTGGTTACTGAATTCCAAAAAGTTCAATGACTACTTACTTTCGTATATACCTCCTAAGAATCGCAGAACGAAATAATGCTTTCCAGATTCAAGAAGCAGGGATTAAATCCGCCTTCAAATATGACCTGCATGCATTCAAGTGATGGAATTCGTCTCACTTTTATTTGAATCAATAACTTGAAGGCTATCAGGAGAGCTTAAAGTCTAAATTAGTGCAAGGGTACGTTTCCACCCTTAGAGTTTTTCTATTTATTTTATATATATTTTATGTTTTTTATATATTTTAAAATTTTGAATGTTGATTTTATTTTATTAGCATAGGTCAAATTTCCATTTTACTTATCTTGGACATATTAAAAAAATTGCATATCGTAGCCTGTCAGACGATTTCCTTTTTAGTGCCAGTGATAATTCTTAAAAGAAGCGGAAATATTGTCAGCTAATTATAAAATAAGTCGGAGTTTAGCTTTATCTCGAATACTGCAGCAAGTCTTCATATATTAAGTTTGTCTTACACCTTTCTTTATCTGTTACCAATTCAATCCAATCATTACTTTCAATAGAAATTATTATCATAGCAGTCACAGAGCACATAGTCAGAGGTAATCATAAAAATAACACTCCAATGCACGTTGATTCCAACTTCTTTCGGAGTAATAGTTTACTATTAGGAAATTATGATATTGCTACAACCTCCTCCTGGACCGCCGAATATCGAATAAAACATTCTGTTTTCATGAAAATGAAAAATTAATCAATAATTGCAAAAACAGCGCCATATTTGCAGGTATATTAGTTAGTTAATGTTATGAAGATGTAAAATCAAGGATTTAAATAATTATTTAAGCATTATATATGAACTCTTAATTTGGGAAAACATCTACAAAAAAGTAATTTCATCAATTATCTAGATCATTATATACCAGTTATTAAAAATGATTATTCCACAGAATATGGTCAATATTGTTTTGTTTCCTGACTGCTGAAACCGTCCTAGTGTCTTTTATTTATATTCATCATTACCTCATTGTTCATTTTACTTATATCCTCCCTTGACCTGTTACACAAGCATGAATTTTTGAATACATTGAATGTTAATAAAACTAATAATATGCTCACAGTCTGAAATAACAAATGCCTACAGCAATAGAGGAGAAATTGAATCCGGCGAGAAGTAAGGTATACAAACCCGCCCCTTCCAATGTGGGAAATTTCACTGAGAGAACAGTCATATTTCCCATAGTACATAGTATTTCCATTTCATAGCATTTACGACATATTTGTATCAAACTCTACATAGAGGCAACATTTTTCTCGAATATCTCAGGTTAGGCTGGAATAAAATTTGTAAAAACTCATCTCTCTCCTGATGATAATGACTGATTGTCTACAATAATGTACTATGTTCCAGATTTGAACATAGAAATGCAATGACCGAAAAATATGCCCCTTACAAAAGAAAATTTACCTAATTACAGGCGTTCAGATCCCGATAACTTAAAAATCTTATTGCTATAAATCGTTTCATTTCTTTTAATCTGTTCCTTGGAAAAGTAGCTTTGCAAATTGGTAAACCCAAGACGGACTGCAAATTGATACCTAGGGACAATTGAAGTGTGATAGTTACAGGGTAATCCATAGTGGTGGAGATGAGAGTCAACCTGGGATAGCTATAGAATTGAACGCAGAATCGAGAACATGGGTAGTAAATCTTGATCAGGTGAGCGAAAGGGTACTAGTGATAGGAATTATAGCAAGACTGACCAATTATTTACTGGTCCTGCTTTACATGCCCACAGGAAATCATAGGAAGGAAGATGTGGATGGGCTGTATGAATAGCTGGAGGAGATAATCAGATAGGTCCCGGGAATAAAAAAAACCTGATCGTAATGGACGACTAAACGCAGCAGTTGGGGACAAGAGAGAAGGTTATGAAGTTGGACGGCATGGATTTGGAATAATAAATGATCGTGATGAGAAATTAGTTGAATTCTGTAGGCGAAATGAATGATCAGTGACAAAAAGTTGGTTGAAACACCATCTTAGGCATGAAAAATGCCGGGAGACACTGGGAGATATGAAATTGGTTATATCCGGGACTAATGCATACTCGAATTTTAATTTATTTATGATAAAATTTGATGCTAGATTTAAAAGGATTAGTAAAAGTAGGAGGATTAAGAAATGGAACTTGGAAGCTTAGAAAGGTGAAAATGGTAGGAAATACCAGGAGCTAGTGTCAGGGAACACAGCAAAATCCTAGAATATCGGAAGAATCAAGGAAAATGGGGAGAATAGAAAAATAGGCATTATAAGGGTGGTGGAAAAACAATAGGGTTCGTAGAAGTGAGGTAGTAGAGAAACAGAAGATTACAAAAGGAATGATTAAAAATGCGAAGGAGATAAGGAAGTGAAACAATGTCAACGATAATATATGTGAGAGGAAGAACAGGGAGTTTAATAATGAAATCCAACAAATAACCAATAAAACGAAGGAAAATTAGTGTAAATATGATTGCAAAGCTGCAAAAGAAGAAGTTGGTACGTTACACAATAAAGTAAAATTGCGATCTGGTAGTAAGAGAGGGCAAACGGCACCAAAGGTTAATGACTAAACAGGTAGGATTTTAATTTAGCAAAAAGATAACCTAGATTGGTGGAGAGAATACGTAGAATTTGGCAGCGATAGTAGGCCAACTGATTTACATAAGGAGGGTGAGTGAACACTAAATGAAGATTACTTCGGGTCGGGTCAATTATACTTTACATGGAAATAGAGAAAGCATTGAAAGAGATGAAGGCAAGAAAATCTGTAGGGATAGATAAAATACCCTCGGAGTCGCCTAAGAATTAAGGAAATAAAGGTAGGGAAGCTTTTTTTTCGAACTAATTTTCAGAATCTACGAGGAAGAAGTTTAGCCAATTGTTTTGATTATTATTCTACCCTCATTAGAGTCAAGACAATCTTCATCTACCTTTTCCCGTCCAAGGGCTTGTCACAACTGAGCCATTTATCCTTCAAAGTATTTGGTACGCTAACTTGTCCATTTGCTTCACTTAACTCTTCTACTCTATGATTCAGCTCCGCCAGCTGAATTCCGTGAAACCTCCATCCCAGAGTCTTCTTATGATTGACCGTCCTCCTACAACCTTTTCCCTGTGCTTCTGATGCTTTTATTATCGACTAAAAGCCCTTCCGCTGACCAGTTGACTAATGCTTGACCTCTGAATCTGACACCTTCTCTTCTCTGATTTTACCCAAATCTATCTCTCAAGATACTCAAACCGTAGGCATTCCCAAGAAATGGTGAGAGTGACCACCCATGCATCACCCACAGCCCTTTCCACAGTCCATTCGAATCCTTCATTTTTACCCCACCGGGAGCGACTTTTTCGTCCATGTAGTCCTAACGTGACTTCTTTATCTCTCCTGTGTGCTGATACTTCCTTCGACAGCTCATGAAATTTGTTCTATCATTACATATTTCCATTGAATTATAATTAAAGGAAAGCAGTTCTTGAAAATATTATAAATTTCCCTCTTTTTGTCACAATTACTTTAATAGCAAGATGTAAAAATCGTGATTTTTCCCTGTATTATTATCGCCCTTGTTAATTATGCAAACGATAAGCGAATTCTCGTATTTATCTGATCGAAATTATATACCATATTCATTTATTTATCTGGCTCTCAGATATATTTTTGGAATACTATATTAATCTCTATGTTAGCTCTTGTGCACATTTACTTGTGCAGTCTCAATTTTTCTAACTTTTATAGACTTTACAGAGTCTCTGAATTTATAGTAGCTCAGAAAGAAGTCCTTTAAAAAGCACCTGATGGCTCAAATCCCCAAATATAAGGTAGGTACTTTGAAATACTTGTTAGTACTTATCAATAAATTTGGATTATCGGAAAACCTTTCTTTTGTTCTTGTAATTCCAAGTAAACTTCCGTAAGTGCCTCACCCAATGTAGCTACGTCCCATTCTGTGGAAACTAATTATTAATCTCCCACTGAGCTTTATTTATTTAACTATTTTTGAAACATGGTACAGGCATGTTGAAGGCCAATTATACTCTTATATAAATAGTTTTACTGTTACGTTATACCTATTTTAACAGAAAAAATAAAAGTATTTAAATCATGCGAAAAAAGGCATATCAAAAACGCCATGGACATGAGTATAATATCATTTACAATATTTTTTGAAGATTTAGACATTACCCGTAGCACAATCACCTTATATTTCAAAGTAAGTACTCGTTTACCTTATTAGGCATTTATTACGTAAAAAAATAAAATCATGAATTGCAAGTATTTTGATAAACCATCCTATAATCAATAATCCATTAATTTAGATTATTATTTTTATCCATTGGAGGACTCAATTTACATTCATTACATGCGTGGAATACTCCCTATTCATGGCAAAAACGTAAACTTAGTTAGAATTTACAGAATTAATTATTTACATCTTCACCTAAGTAACAAAATTTCTGTACGTTTCCAGTTTCACATTAGCCCCTTCATTCTTAAACTAAAATGCTGAAACTGCATCCTAGCCATGTAACTGATGATTTATTTTTTAAGTAACAGAATTTACCTCGGTAGGCTTATTGTAGACCTACTTGTCTTTACAAATATAATGTAAATATTTGAGTCGACTAACATCTATGCGTCGTCTTAACTGCTCTCATACCCTAGAAATCAGAGGTGCTTGTTATCTCCAAAAAAACGGCACAGAGGAGAAAAACTGTGAAAAAGATTTTAAGTATGAAATAGACTGTGTGAACGTAGAATTTGAAATAGCTTTCAACCTTGCATCTCATATTTGCACTTTCCTCCTCGTGGCCAACAATTTTTACGACGGCAATTTACGCTGAGAATTCATTCATACTAAGTGTGCATACCGGACGAGTATAATTTAATCCGCTTTCATCAAGTCTTTACCTTTCCATTGCAACAAACTTGGCCCTAAAATGTATGTCTAATTTTTCACTTTGATTTCCCTTACCACCGAAATGAAGAATCAACATGAAAGTCGAATACAAGGTGCTGCATTCGTGTTCCGAGCATTGTAAAGGTCTCTATCGACTGATTCAGGATTCAATTTGATCTCCTCCGTACTTTCAAACGGCGCTTCGTATCTCTCACCATTTTGCTGAACGGCCCCTCCGAAAATCTGAATGTGAGAATCTCCCTGCAGGGAGCTGAATGGTGGGTTACGCTGAAAAATTCCTCAGATAATAAATAAGGTGTTGGAAGGAAGGTCGATCGTCTAAAACTTTGAAAGTAGCCCAAGGTTGTGGGGATTATCAAAACACCATTGAGATATGGCAATAACAAACTTTGGAAGGGATTTTCTATAATAAAACAACTGATTTACAATGCTTATAAAACTGTTTAATTGTTCACTCGGGATGTATTTCTCCAACATATGCCTGTTTCTGGCCTTCCTTAATGCTACCGGACCCTTTTGCATGCTCCGAAAATAGTTTAGCTGAACCAAAAACCAAAAATTCAGCCGTGCCGAAAGTTATTCGAAGGGCCAAGTTGAAGAAGCTGAAATGACATGGTCTGATGGGAATTTCTATCAGAGGCAATATGGTGCGTTTCATGAGCCCATTTTAACCGAAGAACGAGATGCATCCTCTGTGGAAATTTTGAATGAATTTAAAATATTGATGTGGTTGATATCATTCGAAAAGAAACTTAAAGGTATGCCAAGTTCAAAATGTGTTCAAACCCTAATGTTTCATGTGATGGAATGCAAGTGTTTATTGCTATTCCAGTACTTTCCGGGTATACTATGGTCCCAAGTAAGTAAAGTTATTCGGAAAATGAAAAAGATCTTCGAAAAATGCAAAGGGATTGTTTTCTACAAATTTTCCTTCATTCACTCATTGAGTGGACAAAAACCATATCGATAGTAATGACAAAATGCGGAAATTGAGACATTTTTCTTCATTGCTTAGAGACAGTAGTCTAGCTTACAGCTACTAAATCAAGACGCATAAATGTGGAGGCTGCCAAGTATTACATAATAATAGGCAGCCTCCGCATATACACACCTAGGCAGCCTCCTTCCATTCCTTCCAAAGTTTGTTATTGCCATATCTCAACGGTGTTTTGGTAATCCCCACAACCACAACATCTTGAGCGACATTCAAAGTTTTACGTGATTAACCTTCCTTCAAACTTCTTCTTAATTATCTGATGAATTTTCAGCAAAAATTTTCAGCATCGGGTGCTGAATACACCCGATGACAATTTGATCTCTTTTGAATTTTATTAGGGCTTGTCCGCTCAGTCTAAAATTACCTACCATGCATGATTCGGTAAAGCAGCCACACCTATAGTCTAAATGCTGTACAGGTTTTTGCCAACAACAAGAGATTTACCATATCAACTGTTTTCTGACAGCATTTTCACGGGGGAATCCATTTCCTTTGACGTTGCAAACAAAGAGCAATGGTTTTCACGGGTACGGTGCACGAGAATAGCGTTCAAAGAAATTGCCACTTCACACCCTGAGTGTCTATGAAGAATGCCCTGAGGAAGTATAGAAAGGAAAGTACCTGTAGGGGCAGAGCTTGATAGTATTCATCATGGGCGCCTCTGCTCTACATAGTTCCGTGAACTGCCACTGCGTGGCATTGCGCCCGTACTTCCGGTACGAGTCTTTTCTGTTGTAACGAGACTCACGTGTCACTCAATTCCCACCTCGCCTGCCGAGCAGTTGTATCTGCATGCGTCTCAATGTACTTTGATTCATTGTGTGCATCTCTTCTTGATTTCCCTGCGCAAATCCCCTGATCTGATGGAATATAATTAATTCGTTGGATGGATCATTCTGTGGCAACCGTAGCGTCGACTACTTATGGGATAAATCCAGTCTCATCCGTGGGATGGTAATGCCAATCGAAAAGAAATAGAATAGGTATAGTTTGACCATATGCGATTAGCCAATGTAACAAGTATACGAGGGGCACTGATCGCATTGATAAAAATTGAAGAAATTACCGTATCGATTTCCGGAGTAAAAAAGAGTGGTGGCTATTGTTTGTCCGGTTGATTGATACAGAAATCCACAATGAGTGGATTCAAATGAGAAAGGAAGGGAATTTTATGACCCAGTTAGAATTTAGAAGGTAAAGAGTTACTACACATCTTATCCATTACCGGTCAATTGTAAGGGAGGGGATCGGGTTGGTGTGGTGGCTAGAGTACTGGCTAACCATACGGAAGGCCAGGGTTCAATCCCTGCAAAGGAGTATGATCTTTGGAGGAAAACCGATCCCTACTTGAGTTTCTTGTGGAGAGTAGTACTCCATGTTGGATGCCTGTCGGATGAGATGTTAAACCGTTGTCCCCTTGGCGCCTATCGTTAAAAGAAGGCTAATGCCGACGCCGGGATTCTATCCACCCTTCCTCTGCTACCTATCCCCTATGGTGTAAATGACCTTAGCTGTCGGTTGCCTCCCCAAATATCCAATCCAATTGTCAGGAAGATTACCAATGAGACAGAGTATCATAAATAGCCAGGTCAGTGACATTTGCAATGATGGTCTCAGTCATTTTGTTGCTAGAATTGCTGAAAAAAAGAGGAGAAGCTGTAGACTGTGTGAATCAAAATCTAGAATCAGTGTATATAGGGTAATGTTGTAAGTGTATTGTCTATTTTGTGGAGTTTAATACCTCAAGATATGAAAGTTTTGAATGGCTACCCTTTGAATTAGCTGATTCACATGATTGCAACTGAATCACTATTATTTCTATGTTTGTTGTGTTGTTTCTGAGTGAATAATTATTTTGCTTATCTATCCATTTTACAAATAAAAATATATAGTCTTCACATTCAAATTCCCTTTTACAAAGTCCACACGATCACAATACTTTGAATAGCAACTATATAATGGGAGCTATTGCAGGGAAAAAACATGAAAATCACTGTGTGATCAAAAAATAACCCCTCAAGAGCCTAACGTACCGTATATGGTACACCCTACATCTCTGAAACAACGTCGGATACTTCGATTATATTTTGGAAATGGAATAAAGAAAAAGTAATGAGTTTAACTGTTGAGTATAAATTAAATCGAAGTTAAAAAATAATTCAGGCATTAAAGGGTGTATTTGTCCAGAAATAATGTAAACGCAATGAGTTTTAAGGTGACTTCAAGTAGGAATTCACCATCTAGTAAATCAATGATAGCCTTATCCACATGTGCCTCGTAAAATTTTACATGCGCAACATTCTTGATTTTTAACTCGCGAAACCAAATTCAGATGTCGCGTCGCTTAAAAAGTAGTCGGGGAGTTATTTCCGAAAGTTCTCGCAAAAAGGTAATAGAACAGTTGTTGTAACACAGTATTTATAATTTAAATTCTATCCTGTGAAAGGAGGCAAACTTCAGTGAGTGTGGCAAAAGTGGACAAGCCGAGAATGCGAACTCAAGCTCCGGAAAAATCTCCAAATGGTGCCTGCATTGTACTAAAAATCACTTGAGCTGAAATTTTCAAGTATTGAAGCCAAGCGCGAAGCGTTTTGAGCCTCTCTACCTAGTCTGATAACAATGGGTGAATGGAGAGGCCATGATGGAGAGCAGGTGGAAAGAGATAAGTTTTTCGTGATGAGTTTTCCTATCGTTGCTTTTCTTTGGAGGAGGAGATAGATCGCTTCTTAAGGTGCATTAGGCCTCGGGATTATTAATTTGATTTTCAAATTATAAACTGAGATAAAACACTCAGGATTTTTAGGCTAGTTTCTGTGATGCTTTGCTACCATTAACATGGGCTCATATTGCTCATATTAGATCACAAAAAGTGCAGCTCGAACAAGAAAGCATATTCTACCTTCTTTATCACAACTGTTGACAAGAAGCAAAAAGTCCAATAAATTTAGTAAAAATGCAATATGTCGCCACCTTTTTCCTGAATTTATTGGCGTAAGTTGTCATAGTTGATGTCAAAATACAGTATTTTCCAAAATACAGTACCTAAATGTTGCCACTGCCATCTCCTGGTATGGTCGCTAAAAATATATGGGTGGAATTATTTGGAAGATTTTGTGTTTAATTTTGGTTTCAATTGGCAACCCAATTCATCAGCGAAAGTAGCATTCTTTTAAATACTAATTAAAGAAAAATGTGTACTTAAGGAATTGTTCTGACTCACATAGTCGGACCAAACCCACTTTAAACGTAGCGAACGAATTTATGAATGGCGAGGGTGGGAACATGATGGGTGGTCGATTCGAGGAAGGAGGTGGGGCGGGTGGGAGATAGAGAGAAAGAGGGAGGGAATGGATAGGAGACCGGCTGTGCCTCGTGCGGTCTTGCGCTCGTGGAGGGAGTGAATCTGGAGTTTGGCAGGAGTGTCGGAGGCTGATTCCCGAGCCAGTCGTGCGAAAGGACCGCTCTCTCTCTCTCCCACGAAAGAGGGAAGAGAGAATTGGGGGCGTTGGAAGAGAAGCGAAACGAGAGGGAGACAAAAGGGGGAGGAAGTGGGAGGGAGCGGGCGGGAGGGGGGGGGAATTGGGTGGTTAAGGCGCACGCGTGGGCTGGCGGCGCGGCGGTTAGATTGCTTTTCGTTTACTCGAAGAAAGAGCTTCGCCCTCGAGAGAGAGCCAAGGGGGCGAATATATTAAAATATCCCCGTTAAAAAAATCGAGATATTAGGTCGCTGGTTAAAATGAAATTGATACTAGCGATGGAGGAGACTGTGCCTCTACACCTTAAGGGATAGATATATAATAAAAAATACACGACATTGCACTGCGACAGGGCGGACAAGCAATATTAAAATGAATAGGCCGATATTAGCTGTGGGTTACATGCTTTGACATGCGAAAAACTCAAGCTTCAAATTTGTTTTAATGTATTCAACCCTTTGCAAGCTTGTTTTCATTGGTAGAGGCGGCCAACTCTGGATTTATAGGAATTAAATTAATATTCGGCGCCGAGTGCGACATCAGTGCACCATCTCGCGGAGATATCCTTACCCTTGTGTTTCAGCCCGGATATACCCCTGAATTTATATTCTGCAAATGTTTAAATATTTTGGACGAAAACTTCGAAGCAACAAATGAACTTGAGCACCTAAAAATTTTAACGACTGTTGATAATTATAAATTAAGGAGGAAACCGTATGTTACGTTAATATTATTGCATTTTTAAATATGGAGGTTAAGTATGTATCTTCACAGATATTGATTTCTTTACTTCTACATAGCATCTATGAATATACTTTTTAGGGGTAATTAGAAAGTAATACTGTAGTAATATGAGTTTTAAACAGTTTAAATCTCTTTGCTCGGTTATATTTTTAACAAAAACATCAAATAAAAAAATAAAGATAAAAATATAAGATAAAGTAGAAGATAAAGAAACATTTTTATTCAAAGGTTAAATTTTAACTGAAATTAGATGAAGACCAATGGCTACACAGTATTAATTTGCCTTTTAAATGGGCGAATTTTTAAAATTTATTCAGATAACTATAATCACTTCATGGTTTTCAGTGTGTTCTAGGTGCGAATTAATTGGCCGTGACCAGGCCTATAATATTCCTTCCAGTTCCTTCCAGTTACAAAATATCGCACTACAAATCGTAAGAGATATATTATCGAAAGCTTTGATAAATGATGAAAGCTTTCACAAATGCCAATGGGAGTTTGGATTAGGGATCTTTGTTGAAATGGAAATATAGATACACGACACACTACCAAGGTAAATGGTACGCTAAAGACTAACATATTCACAGCTTTTCACTTAATTTCATTACTGAAAACTGTACCAGAGCTACAGTTATGTTACTAATATCTGAATTTATTTGAAGAATATGTATAATAGCTGATTCATAATATTATCCAGAAAAATAATAACGATTGATCTATTGATGCCAATTCTAATTCCAATTTCATATGTAGCTGCTGTGGTAGTGATTTCTGTACTTTTTGCAAGATGAAATGACATTTTTTGTGATAATCCAACAGAAAGAAGAAAACGATATGTACTGATTGTTCAACACCAAGCAAGCAGTTCCCACTTCATAAATAACATGTAATAGTTGACATGACGGTATTTAGGTTTATAGTTTTTTCATTGAAACAGAATGTAGGCTAATAATATCACGACTGTCCTAGAAACTATTTTTACGGAAAACGATCACAACAGTCAAGTGGAACATGTGCAATTTTCTATCTACGATGAGATATCCCAGATTTCTCTGATTGCTTCAACACCCATATGATTTAATTCAATTAAGCAACCACTTCAGCCAAGAGTCTGCGCTGCCGTGCTCTACTTTCGTGTTCTCTGTGCTATCCCGCAGTCCCAACATCTGGACGTTAGCTCAGTTTCGAGTGCTCCTATACACTCAAATATCAAAATTCTTCTCCCTTATCAACCCTCCCCTAACTTCTTCTCTTACTCACTTCTTATTATGCTATTCCAGGAACTGGTGACTTTTTTCAGCCGCTGCCGGCTCTCCATGTCATATAAATCCTCTTTCATGTAAAACATAAATTTACTACCATGTTCGTCTCATGCTTTTGATTCACTACCATAAAAACAGCTGAGTTATGCGTTACAAAATATTCCGTCCTTGTACGGTTACAATATATATGTCCTTGCACTTCTGTGATCTAAAAAGAAGAAACGCTATGAATTTTTTCACAGTAATTGTATCTATATCGTGGTAATACCCAGTTTTTGACATAATTATAACAATTATTAGGGAAAAAAATTTCAAATACTGTACTCTGATTGCTAAAAATTTGTCGTATTTAACCAAAATTACAATTGCATCAAATTGGTTGCTCTAAAATTTTGTTGCTGCTGATAGAGACAATGATGTTATTACTATGGAAAAGTAGTAATTGGCTCTACTGAATACCATTGACCCCAGTAAAGTCCTGGCAATGTGATGGAGGATGATTTTATGTGACATGGGGCATAAAAATAGATTTTACCTTATTGGTAATATTTTCGCCAGAAATAGCTGAAAATATGTTATATATGCATCCAACAATGCCTTTGAAATATTCTGTTTAAATAACTTACTTTTAGAAAGAAAGAAAGAAAAAAAATTATTGTGCAGGAAGAAAATCCGTAAGAACAAAAAATTATAGTGAATACAGTTTACAGGCGAAATAATTATTACAAAAAATGTCTGATATCTATCACAGTACAAAAATTATGTGTTCCATACTTTTAAAAATTATACAATAATAAAGAAATCATACAATAAGAAAATTATACAATAATAAAGAAACCATAATGACATGAAAACAAAGTTGACAAAAAATGAAAGTAAATTATGTTATTCCCGGGAAAGTAAGTAATCATGGTATTTTATTTAAAATGTTTAAACTGATGTGCAGTTTTTAATTTGAGTAGGCATGTTGTTCCATACGTGGCAAGCTGTTACAAGAAATGACTTATTATTATAAACAGCAGTGCGATAAACCTGGGAAATACAATAGATTGGGATCAGACCTAGTGGACATTGTAGGAACTGAGGGACAACTGAGGAATCATCAGGTCATCATACAGGTACTTAGGTGGTTTATTTTTAAACAGAACAAACAAAAAAGATCCCAAAAAGTACTCACTATGAAATTTGATATTGAGCCATCTTAGTTGTTTATAATACGGCGTTATGTGGACGTCTCTGCGAAGGTCAAAAATGAACCTAAGGCAGGAGTTTAAGGCTCTTATCTTCTCCGTTTAGGTCATCGTATACAAGACAGCAGTAATCTATCACAGAGAGAATAAGTGTTGAAATGAGTGTTTTTCTTGTATTGAAAGGAAGTAAGTTTCTGTGAACTTTTAACTGATAAAGTACGGAATGAGTCGTGTTCGAAATATTATTTACATGATAAACCCACGATAAGTTATCAGTTAACGTAATCCCTAGATTATGCACATTGTTGGAATATAAAGTATGAAATGAGTCTTGTTCGAAATATTATTTACATGATAATCCCACGATAAGTTATCAGTCAACGAAATCCCTAGATTATGCACATTGTTTGAATATGGAATAGGGATACCATTAACCACAATACTGGGAGTTATAATGTAGCTAATACTCCGTATCATCCTGGAACTACCAATGATAATACCTTTGGTTTTGCTTGAGTTTAGGATGAAGTCATTCCGAGTGGCCCGTTCAGTTATGTTACTTATGTCCTCATTAATTTTGAATACAGCCTCGACTATTTCATAGGGCGAATAACTGCGGTAAATTTGGAGGTCGTCCGCATACAGCATGTATCTTGTGTGCTTAAGACAAGTTTGTAGGTCGAGTATATACAAAGAGAATAGCAGGGGGCCAAAGACAGGGCCCCAGTCACCACTGGTGTACCCCTTGGGGTACACCAATGGTGACTGGGACCCAAGTTGAGAGATTACCTTGAATATCTCTTACTGCTTGATAACGGTCAACTAGGTGAGAATAAAACCAATTTAGCACGGAAGACGAGAAGTTAAGGTTTTTCAATTTCTTGATTAGAATGGTATGATTAACACGATCGAAGGCCTTACTGAAATCAAATAATACCAGCACTGTCACCAGTTTTTTGTTTATAGCATGACGTAAGTCGTCTGTTATTTTTATTACAGCTGACTGAGTCGAGAAGTTATTACGAAATCCCGATTGAATTGGGTCGAAACTGTTTTTCTGTGATAGAAAATCAACTACTTGTGAGTGAACAATACGTTCTAGAGCTTTCGAGGTGGTGCACAGTATAGAGATGGGTCTGTATTCTGATGGATTTGAAGGATATTTGACCTTTTTCATTGGTGTCACCAAAGAGGACTTCCAGAGCTTAGGAAACTTATGGAATTGCAATGAGTGGTTAAATAGGTCAAGAATAAATGGAATTGTGACCTAATAAGACTTATTTATCATGTTGTAGGATATCTCATCAAAACCAGTGGGATTGGATTTGGACCGAAAAATAAATTTATTTAGCGTTTCGGGAGTTATATACTGGAAATAAAAGTTTTTGTCAGAAAATGTTCCAGTGGGATCAATTAAATTGGGAAGGTGAGAATAAAGAGGGCAGTTTCCTTGATCAATGTTTACTAGGCTGGTGAAGTGAACATTAGGCCAAAGAATTATGCCGGTTTCGGACTATTCCGGGTTTTCGTAGTTCCTTCCAAATTTGCTTCGATTCATTAAGCCCAGAAAGGGCACTAGATAAATAGTTTCTCTTGGATTCGTTTATCAAAAGTTTGACTTCGGCCCTCAGTCTATTGTATTCGGCATGAAGGGCTGGCTGTTTGTAACGAATGAAGGCCCTATGCGTTCTCTCATCTTTTTTCGAATGTCTATGGTCGACCATGGGGAGGTAGGGCGTTTAGGGTGGCATATACGCACAGGAGCATGTCGGTTGAAGCAGCATACTAGATAATCGCTGAAAATTTTAAGTTTATCTTCGATACAATTTGACTGAGTCATGTACAACCAATCAGCAGAAAGTAGGTCATCAAGGAATCTTTCATGATTGAAGTTACTAAAATCGCGAAACGTAAGAGTAGGGAGTTTGGAAAAAGGAAAGGTAAAATTATACGAAAGGGATATTTGGTCATGAGCAGATAAAAAGGGCACTGGTGACCGTGAGAAGTACGATAGCTTCTCCATGTCATCCACAACACAAAGATCCAGGCATATGTGGCTATTTAGCGTATGGTGGGTAGGTTGCGAAGAAACCAAGTGAAGATTGTTGCAGTGAAAGAAAATCTTTAGGTGAAGACAATCATAACTTCCAGCATTCATCATATTCACATTAACGTCACCACCAATAATGACATTTTTATATGCTGTCGATTCAAAATCGATGATAGACGTAATTTTAGGTGGCATATATACTATAGCTAACAACAATGTCGACGTATTAATTCCAGAAATTTCTATTATAATAAATTCAGTTGTGAAACAATACTCAGATGGGGAAGTAGCTAAGACTGAGTAACTCAATCTTTGTTGAATAAAGGCATCGACACCACCACCTCTTTTGCCAGTCCTATCTTGGCGTATTCAGTTGTAACCCGTTAAGTTCACCATATCATCAGACACAACTGGTTTTAGCCAAGTCTCAGTCATACAAATAACAACCAAAGATCTTTGCACAAAATAATCCCTAAATTCGTCAATGTGAGGTAATAGTGGCTGACAGTTCACGAGGGATTAATAAAATGATTGAGCAGACGAATATTTTACAGGTTTTGGTTGACGTATCCCCATATCTTTGTCGAAAGTATCAACTGTGTTGCCAACCTCATATCATAAAGTCTCAAAGTCGGCTTCACAGCGTATAGAGATTCTCCTTCCCCCATCCTCTTTTCTTACAAAGATCGACCCATTGCGAACCCACAGATATTTCAATTTGCCCTATAATTTTAATTCCCTGGGGGCGGAATATAGCCAACGGTTGGAGGTGCTGAGAGATTCGTTGATGTATATTGTATGAGAATCATCCCAGCCAAGATCTTTTGTGGAGGTTTTTCTTCTCGCGTCGCGCTGCAAGCAACTCACACACGAAGTTGTATCGAAGTAGCCGAACTTTTAAGATAGGCTGAGTGGGGAAGGCGTTCCTGTTTGATCGGGCGTTAATCCTATATGAATAGTTAATGTCACTTGGGGTTAATTTGACCCCAAGAAGAGATGCCACTTGGCAGACTAATGTCTCGGGTTTTTCATCACCTTTTTGAGGAATTCCATGAATATCCACGATACTGCACTTTAGCACTTAAACGAATTTCCAAGTAATCAATGCGTTTTTGCAAAGCCTTGCTTTCTTCATCTATGCTATTAGTTTTCGTGTTGATTGAATTGAGAGACTCATTAAGGAATGCAATGCTCTTGTCATACTCTTCGATCGTGCGTTGCCACAGTGACAGAGTATGATTTATTGAGGACAGTTCGGCTTTGATGGATCTCTCGAACTCACGTTAGCCGTCCTGTAAGGCGGTGACACGCTGCAGCAGTTCTCTCTGCATACCGTCAAAAGATTCCATGGGGGCTGGGGTCCGTTGATATAAGAACGGTGAACCGACGGGTGTGTCGTCGCGCCGTTTTCTGCGGTTTTCCAAAGTACAGGTTGAGCAGATCCAGGATTTTCCCATAACCTCTAATGCCTGCAGATTGATTTCGGTGAGATCGGTGCATTATAGACGGTGAACTGTGCTGCAACTACCACACGTAAGAATCTTCTGCGTACGTTTGGTTGGCTTGGTGCACACAACACAGTTTTCAGGCATTGTGAAACTCTACTCGCTCTCAATACCGGGCGCTCAACATGCGACCGTTCAAGGTGACTGCCTGATGTCGACTGATAAAGGTTGGAACAGGTCAAAAATACCTTCTTCAGTGAAGTAATAAAGAGAAATTAAGGTAATATTTGGTGCTGCAAAGCGGGCTGCATTTTGACCTCTACTAATAGGCGTCATGCTATTTCTCTGTTGATATATTATGCAATGTTGAATCTCATGAAAATAGTCCAATAAAATTTTGAACAGCAAGTGTCAAAAAATTCCATTCCGCAATTCGTAGGGGATACGTTTTCATAAATCGGATTACTGGACAACCTCTCACCAAATTGAAGTAAATCATTTTTCCTCAGATATTTATACAACCTTTCCTCGATTTTAAATTTATCCTCTCCCCGAGTGAATTTTAAGAAAAGCAAACTCACGCCATGTTCTACAGAAAATGGGTAAAGAAAATTAGATATTCAATTTTATAAATGTCACACAACTGCCGTCGTTTTACTTTATTTATTATCTTACTATGATATTTTTGGACTTGTCTCTTCCAAAATCTTATGAGCTAAGAAGTTTGGGAGGTGTTTAGTAGATACGTAGCAATATTCTATTTATTTTTTTCATCAGTTACCTTAACGATGGGCCAATTTCTTTCACGTTAGTTCATTTAGCACAGAAAACATGCTCTAAATTAATCTCCACTCCTGTTTCACTTGTCCTTCACAGAGGCCTGCGTAATTACAGTTACAGCTACAGTAATTGTAGTAGCCGGTAATTACAGTTGATTTATTTCCCAAACTTCCCGGACATGTCTGTAGAGGGAGGCCTCAGGTAATACATTTTTCGTCGGTAATGGCCGCCAGGGGAGTTCCTGTTATAATAGAATATATTGACATGCTGTCATGTAGACTAACATCAAAATAGAAAGCTATCGCAGAATAAACAATCTCGCTTACCTGCCTTTATTGTCATTCTCTAAGACTCGGAAAAAATCAGTTGGACTTCTTTTTTGTTGACCTTACTCCTAACTTGTCATTCTTATCTCACGCAGCTTTCCCCCAGACTAAATTTAAATTATTTAAATAATAAAAATAAAAATTATAAATAAAAAAAATGTTAAATAAAATGATTCAAACCACGTATTCCGGGCTAATATATGTTTTTTAAACATTTAAGTGAGCGTATTACGACCAAAAAATACAACTTACCTTGTCTAAAATGGACTGCCTTAATTCATCACGAGAGGTTTCCCAGATATTACTCTACATTTAAAAAATATTTTTCATGTACAAGCCACCAAGAATTTCTGAGTAGACAATGCTGAAATAGCCAGCAATATATGAATGGCAATATCACGCAGTGGCTGCCTCAAACCGGTGCTGGAAAACAATTTTTTCCTGTCTACTATCCAGAGTACCTACACCTACTTCATTATTTATGTTGAATGGCTTCTCAGTGCCAAGAGCGTCATTTTCTTGCTAATGAAACCTTTCCGGCGGTTATCAGAGTCCGGAGCTTCGAGCTAGCGTCATTTCCATTCAAACCGTGAGCTCCCAGAGAGCCAATTTTTCCGACGTTTTTTAATTAGAACGTTTTTTGAGGAAGAGAGCGACGCACTTGGCTCGATTAAACGTTTGCTCTTCTTCCCATTCCACTCCCGTATCTCTTTCCTGCGATTCCCCGCCCCCCACCTTCTCCTCGCCTCTGAACAGACGCCGAAGTCAAATACAAATTGGAGCGCTCTCCAGGCCTTGAGCTGGGGAAAAATGATATCGTTCGGAGAACTCCCAGAATTCCGTGTTTTTTTCCTCCCCTTCTTATTCCTTTTGCGTAACATTCCTTTCCGTGCTCGCAAAATAAAAATCTAGGGAGTGATCATCTTTCAGTTCTGTGCTGGCATTTTGAAATCATCGCGGTGACGTGGGGCTTCCAATCTGGGCTCGTGGCAGAAAAATTAAAGTGCCTTTCATATGTACTCCATATTCATTTATATATTTATTGCACGTGTGATCAATCACAGAATCGTGCCTCTTTGAGATGATGTCTATCCAATGACAGTTCGCTTGTTTAGTTGTTGGCCGGTAAAACTCCAATGATTTTCTCTCCCGTGTTGTTTTTCCCGGGAACAAGTGTGGATTGACGAAGAAATGAGAAGCTCTTGTCTTCTAAGGACTTTTTAAGCCCATTTTATACGGGAAACAGCATTGAACGATTTACAACTGAATTTTTATCTCCACCGGGAGTGCAATAATTATTGAATAAGACCAGGGTCTGTTTTTTCCATCACGCGAGCATGCATTTGCGCATTCTGTCTTGCAATACATCACCTTATGCGACGCAATTTTATATGAGCGTTCGTACTTACTTCACATGCCCTGTACATGCCCTGCACAAGTACATGCCCTTTGTAAAAAGGTCTTGGGGAAAAATATTTCAACGCATGTCCTGCTCCTAAAGGAAACTCAAAAACTTAGTAATGGTGACCTGACCGTCGGAAAAGGAGCCTGATTTCTTTCAAGAAACATATTCCAAGTAACCATTGCGCGCCATTTTTTTCTGAGTATCGTTCTCAGAATGATATTTACCAAACATTTCATAAATGTTATTATTAATTTTTGTTTAATAATTTTTACTTCTCCGGCTAGCAAGAAGACATTTGAACGCTACAAGACTAGCAAGAAGGTGTAATGACAGTGCCGATGACTTTATCGGTCATATTTTATTTTAATCTTTTCAGACGAGCATTGGAATGCGTTTGATGCATGATAGCGAATCGGAGATGCCAGGGAAGCATTCTGTGGTGAAACTGGGGGCTCGTACAATTCACTGCGAATATGAGGGTTTCTTTGAGGGTGGTTGCGGGAAAGATAGAAGTGATTTGTCTTGATAAATGAGAAGAGACAATGGAAATGGACTGCGGAAGAGGATCGGGACGCCCTGTAAAGTGCCCCCTTGGCATTACTTACCGTCGATCTACCGAGCTCCCTTTCCCTCTCAAGTTCCCTTCTTTTCAAAGTCCAGCATCCCTCTTTACCGAATCCTTCGAGTGGCAAACCATCACCCTCTCTCACACATACGTTAATGCCAGTTTTATCTCAAGTTTCATGAGCCGTATGCGAGGTTTTATTTCTTTCCAATGAGACATGGCAAGCCTTGACTGCTTGCCTGTCCTTATGGACGAACAAATTTTGCTCGAGGGAAGTGATTCTTTTTCAAGAGTTCTGATTACTTTCTAATCTGATTACACTGATGATAGACGTTGAGACTAAAACCCATGAATAAAAAATAATATGGTCTAAAATATGAGGAGCTTGAGTATTGCGAAACAAGAATGTGATCAAGAGTTTATTTGAATATTAAAATTAATTGAAACCTCTTTCCAGCCTCTAAATGCGTTGTTTCAGCTTTTTAAAAGTTACCAGAGTATAGTTGCTCATTTTACTGCTTACTTTACTTAAAGAAGAATTTCTTTGTCATTACTGAGGATTCCGTGTGCCTTTATAAGATTACGAAAAACGCATTTACATTTGTGAATTGTCTCCATAATATCATTGCGTATTCAGACTTCTAGAAGCAAGACCGAAGTACTTATAAATTTAATGAAAGAAGAATCAAGAAAAAACCAAGTGGAATAGTTCTGCCGTCTTGCTATCATAATTACAAGAGACAACACACATCATACATCTCTGCAGTGAGAAGAAAGATAGCTTTGACTGAGAAGTATATGAAAGTGAAAATATTCTGTTATCAAACTGGCTCACGAAATTAGATATTAGATAATCTTTCTCGAAAACATTTATTAGAAGTATAGTATCACATGGATGTGAAACTTGAACATTAGGAAAGATGGAGAAGTCTCGGTTGGAATCAATGGAAATGAAAATTAGGAGAAGGATATTAGGATCGAGATGGATAGACAAGAAAAGAAATATAGAAGTTTTGAGGAAAATTTCAAAGGAGAGGAATGAAATGTAGGAGATGAAGAAAAGGAAAGTTAATTTCTCCAACATGTTTTGCAGCATAACAACTTCCATGGAAATATAATGGAGGGAAAAAACTAAGAAATAATTGAAGAGGAAGTCCAAGAAAAAAGTTTCAGGATGACGTAAATAGTTAAATGGAAGTGACAACATATAAGGATTTGAAAAGAATAGTAAAGGAGAGAGAAATATGGCTGTAACGGCAAGGATCCGCCTTTAGAATATGATGATGATTCAGACATATGACTGCCTAGGAAGATAGTTCTCATGAAGCAATAAGGAATTAGGTAGATACAATCACAAAGACAATATTCGTAAAGTTGACGAAAACCTACTTTAAAGTCTCAGGAGATAAGGATAACTATGAATCGCAATTCCATTTCATATCTCCGTGCGTACATTTTCCTTTCCCTGCCAATATAAAGATATGCTTACTATGCAGGCTTTGGCAGCTTCCGATGGATGCTGTGCGTGAAATATGGATGGTTGCGTGAAAAAAATACTGTTTCTTTACCTAAGCTGAATCTAACCTTTTTTCAAAAATGTTTAGTATATATATCACGAAAAATATTTAATGTCCTCACACATCAAGGAAGAAAAAACATACGAAAATTTCTTAAGGAAATAATAAATTGGTTATTACCTAGAAACATTATTGTTTTGTTCTGCAATTTTCATGTAATATTTATTGAATTAAATGTAAAAAATGAAGCGTCATTTTAATACCATTGTTATATTACGTATACCTGATCATGTATTTTTGTCTCATTTTAGTAACCACTGTATATGACTCTGTATATCTCTGAGTCATTTTTTGTATTAGTTTATAATTCTTCTCTGCAGGTTTAAACATTTTATTGAAAATTTTAAATCGATTTTGTTTTTTGCTATTGCTTCTTGCATGGATTGTCTGATAGTAGCCCCAATACAGGCTCATCCTTAGGGGTTATCTATGGTGTACTACCATGTAATTCCTGAAATGAATTTAATTACACTATTATTAAAATTATATTGTTATTCAGATAAGACATTTTTAGTTTTTTTACTTAGAACATCATTATCGGACCCCATATTTGGCTCAAACATTTCTTTTACGTTGCAGTAAGCGTGTTTAGTAGCATAGTGAACGTTGCTGTTATTATCACCGTCTGATACATGTGGTTGTTACGACTATTGGATGTCCCTCCGTTTTTTCTTTCCCCTCATGACTTGCGGCGACCGCTGGAGATGCTTTTTTCTACGTCGCACTGCCGCCTTAATAACTGCTGGTATAAAGGGAGACCGCTATGTCTTGTTATTCAGCTAGGAGGATATTTAAGGAGTGGAAGGGAGGTCAGTATTGTGTAAATTATTGTGACTGTTTGCTATTTCTATTGACAGGTTCATATTTCAGAGCAATTCAATTGTGTCCGTCAGAATTGGACTTTGTGCAAATTAAAAAACTAACGCATTAATTAAAATTTCTTCTCGATTTCGAGACCATTTTACATTCCAGGTATCAATTTTGAAGCTAAACACCAAGTATCCAAGCCCAAGTCATTACTTAACTATATATTTAATTGTTGTCGGCTAAGTTAAATATTAAATGTGAGATTAAGTCATCGACACTACCGTAAGTTAAAAATATATAGGAGAAATAAAATGTATTCTTCTGCACTCCACCTCGTTTTTTTTCGCAGCGAAAATGTGAATATGGGTAGAGTAATTTTTTTCTACGTAATCATACTTACAGATATGGGTAATTGACAATTAAAATGCGTATCCTTTTTGGTTATATTTATAGGAATTTTTTACATAATACATTTTTACCGATCTAGTTTTTTACAATTCAAAACTATCTCAACTCGTAGTCTTGTGACATTTTATGTATGTTTCATAAAATTAGATAATCTCCATCCAGTTTTTGTTGCTGTTTTGAATCGATAATTTTGTATTTAAAACTGCTTTTGCGACTAAAGTCATTTTTCAGATACTCTCTGCCGGACGCAAACAGAGGATGCAGCATTAGGCCGAATGGCCGTAATACCGTTTCAAAGTTGGGCCTAACCCAAAAATCCCTGATTTCGGCGACTGATCGGGAACTAGTACAGCCATAATGACAGGCCATTGTCCTATAGATTTTCTTCTACATCAATAAATAAAATGGATTTCATTTCATTAGAGAGGTTGAAAACAAATATCAAGGTATCATGCCCAGTCAAATATACGAAAAGTTCTCATTATAATGAAACTTTTGCCTACACTTCAAATGTCATGCCAAAATATTGATATACTATAGCCATTACATGATTTAAATGAAGTACAATTGTGAAACAGTTTTTTGTATTACCATTAAGCATACTGCATTCGTCGTGAGTTCCACTGCGTTATTAGATCTACTTATATGAAATATGGCACTCTTATTCTTTTGAATAAATGAAAAAGTTAGTTAAAAAAGCATACTCATCGATTCCAACTCGACATTTTGAAATAAAACTTCACAGCATTCAATCAATAAGACTTTGTTCAGCCATGAAAAGAATTTCAATCATTTCAACGTGCTTTAAGAACAAGAATTAAAATGGACTTATGATTCACTTTGTCGTCTAATGTTCATCGCAGAAAATGTGACCACTTCAACAAGGGACCTCAATGGATAATTTGGTACGAACGGAGGTATTTGAATCAGTAACCTTCCGCGCATGTTTTATGCGTCACAAGAACGTGATATAGAGTTGACTGTTCGGGTCCACTTTGGGCCCAGTATGCAACCGCGTGTGCAAGATAATCTGTTGGTTTCGTGTTCGGGCATCATCAACGAAAAATTTGATGCAACAAAATCCATAATTCATGCCTTTTTAATGGAGAGGGAGTGAAAGTGGGAAGAAATATGGGTCCGAGAGCTGGTGGTTGCGGCGATAGGGTGCGTGGGGTATGGTGTGCCCGCCTGGGCCCAACGATGGTGGAGACGTATGGGGTCCGTGCGGAGGGAACGGGGTTGGGATGGAGATTGGGAGGCTGCGAAGTGATTGGATCCATGAAATTTTAGGGACGCTCTGGTCGTAACTACGGCGGGTCTTGCGGGAGCGGTTAGGAGAAATTTGATATGTTGGGCAGGTACTTGGAATATGGAGGAAGCAGAGATAACTTATTTCACTGGAAAATTAAAGTTTGAAAATTAAAGAAGAAAAAAATGAATTTTGCCAGCTCAACCAATAGCTAAGAAGAATTTTTTTTAAAATGTCCGATAATGATGCTGGTAAATATCGGAAAACGTGGTTTTAATGTAACGGTTCGGAATCTCAATTAGTTTTTAAATTTTGTTGGTTATTTGATTGGGGCCTGATGAAAAACAACCGGTATGTAGTGTACCGAACTACAAATTCTGAATCTGAAAGGGGTTTGGCAATGAGCACATGCGTACAAGGGGATAATTTTCCGAAAACCATTTTAATCCTATGACAATTTTGACACTTTTTATGGCAAAGGACAATGGTGTGATTGCAATTATGCTGCCATTTTAATTTCAATAGGTGAATATGGTATCATATCATCATTTGCAATATTCATCTACAAAGTATGTCAATATGTTTATCTTCCAGTGTATGACAAATGAATCTAAAATCTTTTGCGGAAAATTTTCAACATTATCATTAACGATAGCATCATAAATGATAATCATGCCGTTAAAGCCATATTGGTAGAAGAGTTAAAGTTCATATCAATTGTAAAAGCTGCAGTAAACAAGAAAATTATGGAGTGAATACACTAAAAATTTCTCTGATGCCTAAATCAAAGCCATTTCAATGAGACTTAGCAAAAGATAAATTACTGCGGTAATGATCAGATATTTGAAATGGTTCTTTGTTTACCACTTTCCAGATTTGCTTATTGATAAACCATTTATAATTCATTCTGCACCATCTCAAACACCCTATACAGCCTTATGATGACGACTTTCACTCCTTGCAATCGGAGCATTCAGCCACACTGCATTAATTTAAATGTACATTTTGGCAGAAAGAAACAAAAAAAATCGTATTCTGCATTAAGCACGATCACACCAATCTGTCTGCCCCACGATCGTGTAATTCTAAGCGAATGGCTAGTTTCTATCTAATCTTCTCCACGTGAGGATTAATTTCGGTGGGCCGTTACACGGCACGGGATGGGGCGTGGATTAATGAAAAGCCGTTTACGGTCCCTGCATTTCCGGCCCCGGGCCACTTAGCTGGGTTTCCCGGGAAGTATATCCCTTCCTTCTCACTCTCCCCTCGCCTCATGCAAGATTCAAACGCGAGCACAAAGCTCTTGCAAAGACCTTACATGATGAGCAGCGGAGGAGTCGGATGAAGTCAGTTCCTTGCCGAGAGTGATGACCTAATGTGGCTCTCTGTAACCCTCTCTCTCTTTTTTCCCTCCAACCCTATCCATCCCTATCACTCCCTTTCCACTTTCTCCCGCGCAAATTCCAGCCAAATATTCACACCTAATTTCCTTTTCCACCTCCCTCTTGCTCATTCCGACATCTCTGTTACGGATCTCCCCACGAACGGGGATGTTCGTGTCACAGAGAAAGTGATTCCGAATATTTCATTAGAGGATAAAAGATGATGATCACCAACGCAGTCAGATTGAGCATAAATACAAAAAAATAATTGCCTATTTTATACGCAGTTTAGCGTACCGGATGCAACACAATTTGCGCGGACCGGACCAATGCCTACCGATTGCGAAAAATGTTTTTTTAGCAATATCATCATTAGCTGTAATCAGTCAAAAGACTTGTACTCAAATGTTCTCCACTCCATTCTCCTACCAATCAACCACTTCATTCCTTCGTAATTATTCAATTTGACGTCCCTCAAGATTTGTCTCATGTATTCCACTTTCGGTCTTCCTCAGTTATTTTCTCGATTATTTCTCCTGCCAGTAAAATGTTTTCAATATACTATTGTTCACAAAATACTGGTCGCACTGGATTCACTCGTGAGCCAAAAGTCGCCCGCTTGCGCTATTTTCAACTATATCACACTCGTTTACAATGTACTATTACCTGTTCCGGGATCAGAAATGGCCACTTATCAGGGCTGATTCTCATTTCAACGGACCTAGATTCGGACTCTCAGACCTTCTTTCGCCATTGAAACCCTGAGTTCGACCCCACCTGAAGGTCGACGGCTGACCATCGTGAAGTTTCTGCCTGTTTTTTTTTCAATTTTTCAAGATCAAAAACAAATGACAATAGCTCTTGGTGCTGTATGAAAGACATTGATAATGATTCAAAAGTGTCAAAACCATGGCTCGTTTGTAGTAAAATGAGTGGAAATTACAACTAACAATTAGTGATTTTATTCGTACCACAGCAGAATGAGAGCAGAAAATTAAACTGGCCAATTTCAATTAAACCACCGAGCCTCTCTCTTGGAGAAATTCGGTACATGCACTGATTAGGGACCGGGAGATAAATGTAATAAAACTCGGTTTAACTTCGCGGAAGTCAATGTTAATTAGTAAAATTAACTTTTACACTCCACTGGTCAGTTCACAGATCAGTTTATTGCACAATACGGATTTCGATGCCTGGCATCATCTTCAGGTGCCCACTTTCAGTGGAGACCTTAAGTGAGCAGAGACTGTCAGTATACACCTGAAGATGATGGCAGGCATCGAAATCTGGATATTGCACAAATTAATCTGTGAACCTACCCGTTGAGTGTAAAAGTTAATTTGACTTATTAACTTAGAGAGTTATCCAATCAAAATATATTTTTCCCCATCCCTGTAATTGGTTAGGTAGCCATTGCAATTAGATTCCACAAATAACTCATACCTTTACTGTCATAATTAAAATAATATTCAATACTTCAGGTATTTTAGCCTTTTCTAACTACCACCCCAATATAATACAATATTTTATCGTTGAAATCTAGAAAAGTAAAGTACTTTTTACATATTTCACAACCAAGCTCCAAGAAATGGTAGGTGCAAGTGAAATAAATAGTTTTATAATTAACATGATAGCTTTTGTGCAAGTGAATGACATAAAAGGGCCAGCAAAGACATCAGCTTGACTAGCTTGGAACTATGTTTACAGATTTTGAGAATTAGTGTCATGGCTTTCCCCCCACCAGCCAAAACATTTTTTGGCATGTGAAAGGATCGTGTGTTAAAATCAAGCAATTATCCTTCATTGAAACTTCTTACTAGACTTTTTGTTTCATTTATTTCATTGGAATCTTACACAATTCCTGAGCTATTATCTCAGTTTAATATATTACGCAGAATATTAGAGAATTTTCACCTTAATGTGTGTCTTATCGTGGTTCTCTTAATACTTCCTATTTCGCCAGTGAAAAAAAGCCAGTTGAAAATGTTGAACTGACGAAAATTAAGCCATGAAGTACAAAAACATAGGTGTGAAGTTATTATGCTCTCCACCTCATAGTAAAAAACACCTGAGCCACATTATTGGATAAAATGCTCGTAGTGTCCGTCAAATAACCTTGAACATGCCACGCTTTGCTTACATTATCACCTATCAGCTTAACTTTGATTCTCTCTAACCCTTTCTGGAATAATATTTCTGGCTATATGTGCAGCATTTGGTAACGTTAGCGAAAATATAAAATGCCCTCGGCATAAAAAAGCCGTTTCCATGTATTTATCTGACGTGGAGGACCACCACTCACCCGTCCCCGCCATATCTCGCCCTTTGCCATATTCCAGCCCCTTCCCTTCAGCCTAAAGAGCCCCCTGCCCTCTCTTGCACCATCCCTTATCTCTTTCTCTCTTGCCACCGGCAACTCCCCCTTCATCCCCACCCTCGACTCCACCCCTCCCCCTTCCCATGCGTTCACACACCTCTCCAAAAGTGAAACTTTTTGGCTCCATCGCCCGTCACATGACTCACACCATCGATTTTACTCTTCTGAATGGCATTCCGAAGCGTCGAAGGGGGTGGAATGGGTTGAAAGAGTAGGAGGAGGAGGACGGGTTAGAAGGCGGTTTTCTTTCTTTTCCGCGCGGGTGCCCGGGAACAGGGATGGGAAGTTGGATCTGCGACCCTACCCGGCCGAGAGTCGCTGCCTTGGAGGGTAGCAGATGATGGTCTATCGGGATACGTCTGTTGGGTGGAGAGTGGGAGGATTAAGTTTTTTTTGGAACAAAAAAAACACTTCCTCTTGGGGTGAAAGGGTTTGTGGGTGGATGCAGAGACGAAGAAGGGGTGGGGAGTAGTTTTGGGACAGGGACGGGTGCGAAGGGTTGAAGAACGAAGGGCGAGGTGTGCGGAGAAGAACAGGAGACTGACCTTAATCTTCCAGGCCGTATCGTTCCTTTACGCCACATCCACCAACAATTTACGGCAAAAAGCTTTGGAAATCCCGTCCCTCGCCCCTTCGCCCCGTCCCTGATCTCCAGGCGATGGACTCGCGCCTAAGCGTGCCCCGCTGATTTATTTTTCCTCGACCCGTTCTCCTTTCCCGATAGAGCCGAAATTTTTAGCATTTAATCAATTCAGCTCGGGTCCGCTGATAGAAACTACGCGACTCGCCGGGACCTTATTTCAACGAAAGGAAATGATAATGTAAAACTTTTGCCATTGATACGGGTCAGAACATGCACGTATACTGAGATCTATTGTTATTTACCCAGAAAGAGCTGATAAAATTAAACTTTTTCAGAGGCCTCTACACAAGTTGTAAATTCGAAAGATTTCTTGCACATTTGATGATGCTATCAGACACGTGATTACTGAATTCGAGGATAAAATTTCTACTCGACCGAAAAAATTACTCTCTTAATTTTATTGACGTGGCTATGTTCTGAGTAAGTTTTTATTTCCATAGTGCAGTTAAGCAGTCTAGTCATAATTGTTTCTTGTTCCAGCGTATATGAAGACAAAGTAAAGTTCATCCATTGAGGAATCAAGGAAATATATGCTGGAACTACTACAGGTAAATGAATTATATCAGAATTTGCATCTTCCACGGCGGAATGGCCATACCTATGTGTTATATAACATTTGTGAGTAATTTGAAGCAATTTGTAAAACACTTCGAAAAATTGTCCTTGATTTATTAGGTTTACTTTATTTTGGCAGTACATTTTTATAATTAAGACCATCTTACATAGTTTTCGCTATTAAGAATTGGTTGAAAATTTAACACTTTCAGTTTCTTTCGTTATTGTAATATCCTTATTGACATACATGATAGTTTAGCCGGCAGCTTAGCTCAAAAACTGGAAGACCTCCTGAAGCAATTATTTTTTCACCATTGTCGTTTGCAATTTTCTTCTAGATGTGGTGAATTGCGGTTTTGCACTAAAATCAAAATTTATATTTAATTGTATCTCATCTGCATGTACAGTAGTGCGGGAGAGAATTGATGGTTTTTTAACGGAGTGGTGATGCTAGATACAAGATTTTTATGTGGAAAGAAGGCAGTTGGATTTCGTAGGAGAAAAAATATTAGTAATAAACACTAATAAATAAATAATTTGATTCACACTTCACTCCAGGCATATATACTCATGAAAAATACAGGAAGATATGGTAGATTTCAAATTAATTGCACCATAGTAAGGCAGAGCTTAGTAAGGAGTGTTTAAAGCTCACCAAACTATACGGGATTTATTCGGCCTCAAATAATGACTTAGTTATGATGAAATGTTTTGTTAGATTCCTATAGGCTTTGTAAAAGTTGGAGGATTGAGAGTTGGAGAATTGAAAGTATTAAAAGGGTTAAAGAGATGAGAATACCAAGTGGAAAAGAAAACAGAGGAAGCAACATAATGGAAATAATCGGGGAATAGTGAGAGTGTATAAAAGCAGCCATATCATACAGGTGTAGATTTATGTATTATGATCTGCTTATAAATAATTGTAGAAGCAATAAATTCCATTTTATCATTCTCTTTCACTAAGCTTTGACACAGAAAGTCTCTAAGAGAATATTAAATCCAGACGAAATTTTATGGCATCCTTGATGTAAGGGTTTATGTTTCCCAGTTCTCTGCTGCCGCGCAGTTGCAGGTGAACTATAAATGTCAGGAATATTGAGGTACTGCTCCATTTGGCATGCTAGCAGGTCGAATACGGTTCATTAGGAATAGTGCAAGAGAGAGCCGCATCATAAGGTATAACTTCACTGTTACACCCACATCAATTTCCTATTTATAGACTCGCAGTTAAACCGACGGGCAAATCGAACTGATATTACAGATAGAGAGCTAAGTTCCGTTACTGCAAAAGTTAGCTCATAGATAGATTGGGTAGTCAAATGACCAACAGAATCTGATCTTAGTAAGGGATTGGTTCATGTGACCTTATCGCAAGGATTCTGTGACTGACTTGAATCACATCCTGACTGCGATTTTGAATTCTATCATTCCATTAAAGATTCCGCTTTGGAGTAAGTGATACAAGTCTCTCCAGACATGAAACTTTTCAATATTATCTGATTGCTTAGATAAGAAAAACATATTCCGATTAACAAGGCAATATATATCATTGACAGATATACTGCTAGGTTCGCTTTCACTGAAATATTTTTCCCTACATAATATGTTCACGCTCAAAATATTTTAGGTAACTTAAAGATGCTAGAGAAGAAACATAGAGTTAAAAACAGCTTTCTTAGTTTCCTGACAAAGTTTGGACAGTCTAATGGTAAAAGTTGTGAGTATTTCAATGAAAATGTTCCACTAAACTCTTCATTTTCATTGAGTGGGGATAAATGTTCCGCGGTTACCTTTTTCTCATCATAGGGTTGAAAATCCTAAGTCTTGTCCTCTGGCGAGGATTAATATTCCTATCTGTTTTATTCGGTCGAGAAACATTTCCCTTTCAACCGCCACATCATGGATCGATGGAAACACATTCCCTCTTCCCGATCACCTAGTGCGTATTAAATCTCCTTATTTCCTGCAATCTGGCGCTTATCATGTGACCCATGGATGGATCATCGCCAGGTTATGTTTCTGGCAGGTTCTTGGGGACATTTCCCATTATTTTATTCATTATTTAAGTCCACCTTGCCCATTTTTGAGTACCCTGTCACAGTTGGCAACTGACTTCCAAGGCCCTGCCGAAGCCAGCGATAGCGTTGAAGAATGGACCCCATTTTTTTATTTACATTTTCATCGATTTTAGATTTGCGAGGTAATATTTTGGCG
Organism: Ceriagrion tenellum; assembly: GCA_963169105.1. NCBI lineage: Eukaryota > Metazoa > Arthropoda > Insecta > Odonata > Coenagrionidae > Ceriagrion > Ceriagrion tenellum. The sequence continues at coordinate 38,378,113 of OY720640.1, forward strand.
GAACTGCGAATCTATTATTTTACAGAACTCATAGCCCATTTTTATTATTTTCTCGCTCAGTTATTATTGAAGGGAAATAATATTTGATTAAGAAGAAACGCAAATTTCTTCAATTCCACTGGTTTATTTAATTTTTGAAGCTTTCATAATGCAACCATATGGTCATGAAATGTCTTCCACGAAAATCTTATCGTAGTAATAAAACAAATTTAGTTCTATAACTAAATACTACTTCAGAAAAAAATCGTTTATTTGGAAATTCTAAAGCATAGCATATACTTTACAATATTGCAGAAGGCAGGGTAGCATATTTGTCAGTGGATTGGGTAGCCCAGGCTTGAAATCGAAGTGGACATCTCTCGTTCAAAATCGAAAGAAGCCTCTGAAATGGAATGCGAGCGTTTACAAAAAGGTCAACCGGGAACTAAAAAGGGTACCTCGATATATTATTCTGAAAAGTTCCCCACTGGAGTTTGCGCTTTCGGCCCACAAAGATTACACCGACCTTCGCGTTTAACACCGTTATGTAATCTATGCTTCCCAAACTTTCTTGCTAATCAACAAAATGGAACTAACAAATTGTTAACTTCATACGCATCTTTCTCATTCAAGCATCCATTTTTTGTTCTTGTTTTGAAGTCAATTCATACAAAATTGAGAATAATTGAAACGGGCTTTAACACTCCTGCCACATACTTACAGATTATAATTATCAATGAGAAATCGCCCGGAAAGAAACGGAGATTTTGAAAATTTAGTATGTATAACTTTTTCTTCATTTATTTCCTCCCTTTCAGCTTGAATAATGTATTTCCATGAATGATATTATTTATATAATATAATAATATTTCCGAAATAATGTATATAATGAAATAATGTAATTACTCCTGCTCGTCAGTTTCTAAGGACAATATCAAAAAGTTCCCGTTTTTTATGGCAATTTTTTCTATTAAGCTCTTTTGGCACATAAATGAATTTATTCGAGTTATGTCCTCTTCAAAGCTCTCCAAAACTCCATTAGAAGAGAAATAGTGGTTCATAAAGTTTGACTGTACCTCAGCTATTATAAGCTGGTTGTCTCCACGAAAACTCTCATAGGTCTACCTCTCCTGTTTGCAAAATGATATCGCAATGGGAAATCACCCATCTTCCACAGCTATGGACTATTTGCTGTGAAAGGATTATTTTCATTAGTTTTAAGTTTGCTTTCTAATGTGTTTGATATGTTATAATTAGTTAAATTTGTAAAATCTAAATACCTGTTTTCACTCTTCAGTTTTAGCTCTACTGCTTTTCACTAATTCCAAAACTTTAGCGATTACTAATGTAATATAATTATTTATCGAATACTAATGTAATAAGACTGCTGCCTATAGTGATAAATTCTGCCTTAGTGAAGGAAAGTTACTGATATTTGCGTTACCTGATGCAAGGATATAACATAACGAGGTTACTTTATTAGCAGTTCAGGATAATCTTATAAGTATTTCATTACCTCCTATTCCATTACGGAATATACCTTGAACTTTTATAACTAATGGGGAATAGGAAAAATTCACGAATTGATTAATAGGTATGCAGCAATCCACGATGGGCACCGTTTCTCTCTCAACCGATGAGGTTTAGCATCGTTGCGAGTCGGTCGAATTCGGAGGGATGATGCAAGTGTTTGACCGATTAGCGTTGCATCTGCTTGCTTGAAGTAGAGTACAAGTATGATATGATCTCGGATGCAGAAGCGCGTTTAATTTTGAACCAAGCAAATTAGCTTTTTGATAAATCACGCTCTCTTGAGTCAATAGAATTTATTCCCCGAAGAATCACTTAAATGAACTATACGTTTTCAGGAATTGAACCGTGTATATTTACCTCAGATTAGGTTTTTCGTTTCCAAAAGCCTTTCTCCATTGTGATTGCTCATTTTATTATTAATTTTCTCTTGATCAAATTTGTGCTCTATTCAGTCTTCCTTAGTAAGTAAGCACTGAAATACATCAGTCAAACGAGAGAAAGCAAATAAAAATATTATCCAGGGGTAATATTTACTTTAGGAAGAAGGTACATTATAATTCTCAGCTACAGATTTAGTCGCTTAAGAAAGTTTAATGTAATAAAAATTGAGGAAGAGTCACATAAGTGGCAGAAGCCATTCAACAAACATGTCTGGATTCTTGATGTGTAGAAACTGTCGTTGTTTTACCCTGTCCACCATGGAAAAGTTGAAAGTAAAATGAGAATCAAAGCAAAAATGCATTCATTGTGCTACGCCACACATTCACAGAGCTAGAACATGAAATCTTCTGGGGAAGTTACAATCTTACAAAACTAATCCCACAATGCTCACCAGCAAATTTGGTTGATTAGACACATTGGATTAGTGAAAATACGATGTGATTGGAGTATTGAAAATACGATGCAAAAGCCTTCGTTCTTACAAAATACAGTGTAGTTGTCGAGCGTTGGGAGGTAAAAATAATTCGTCTCGTAAAGCTAATTCACGACGCTGCACTCAAAACGACGTTTCCATGTTTAATTATTGCGTTTGTACAATTATTTCCTGTTATGTTTTAGGTGGGCGTCAATGGCACTGACGTATGTACTTTTGTTCCAACAGCCGAAGAGATAGGGATTTTTTCCCTAGACACGATGGTTGAGGTTACCCAAAGTGCTATTATTTCCACCTCGCGATGTAAGCGTCCTTACTTCTATAGCATACACCCGGTTATATCTTATACGCCAGTGCTCTCAGCAACTCTAATCCCTCAAACCCATTGATTTATTTTCTCGCAGCCCAACCGTTCAGTCTCCAACAGATTGAATAACTTCTGCATCTACTCATTCCCTCCCTCCCTCACGCACCATATTTACGCGCATATTTCTGACTTGACATTGATTGTTCATCGAAGCAGAGAATCACGGGCTTACCTCACAAATGTGAGCTTCAAATTCTGCATAAGGTATTACTGGTCAAAAAACACTGATAGAGGAAGAGTGGGCAAGGTGGAGTTCACCACTCACGGGCATAGAGCCTCTTAATATTTTGTTGCCATTATGCTAGGATTCAGACAGATGGTCTTTTATTACTATTATTAGAGGTGATTTACCGGTAAAGGTCCTCTATAGCTGGCCTTCGTCTCTTTACTGGATTTCATTACACAACTAGAAATTAACGCAAACTCCCTTCATCCCATTCATATGGCCTATTCAATTTCTTTCATCTCCCATCTTTCCCAGTATCCTCCACTCAATCACAGCCTTCAGCATATCCTCGCTTCTTGTTACGCGTTCCATCCACCTACTATTCCGCCTTCCGGTCTCCATCAAAAGTCCGCCTTTACACTCAATGCAATTTTTTTATTCTCCTCCATAGCCGCATCTCAAATACCTGAGAGAAACTCGCATGTCTATTCCTGAGATTCTTCCCCAAGATGCTGAAATATTAAGCTTTAAGTTTTATACTACACTAATCATTACATTAGTCTTATTTCATTTCTGTCTCAGTGTTCCTATCTTTTAAATGAAATACGGTTTCACAAAATATCCCCATTTTGGTGAATTTTCCGGTGATTCTTTTCCTTTAATAGACAACCTTACCAGATAAATTATCCTACTTGCTCTTGTTTATTACTCATATTTTCACAATTAGCTTATTTATGTAAATCCATGAGAAACTCAACAAAAAGTGTCCTTATGATTGCACTTAATGTCATTTTTTCTGTTGACTTTCCAATACGACTTATATAGGTTTTATTCTTTGGATGACCGAATAACTAGCAGCAAATTCAGCGTATAAGCATAAACACCAAGGGATTGCATTTGCCATAAAACTCATATGAATTTTCCACGATTCTAACCCGTATCTCCAAATTGCCGACCAGATGTTTTTGCCTTTTACAGCACTAAGTCATCTTCCTTCAAGGCAAATTTTGACGGTAGTTAATGCAAACTAGGTGTTGGCGTATCAAGTCCACAATTCGTCGTGGAGAAGGATGGCTTGTCCATGATCGTAAGAATAATATAACAATAGTAATTTCCACACTATTTTTAATTAAAGCCGACCATGGTTTTGACACTTTAAGTCATTATCAAGGTATTATCAAGGTAATGCTATCGTTATTTTAATCTTACCATCACGAATATAGAATATTTCCGCAGGTTTACGTCTGAAATTCTTTCATACGAAGAATGCTTGGTTTTCTAACTGCTAACTCATCTTACCGGCTATTGAAAGATTAAATCTCCGTCAAGTCAAATGTCTTTTTGGTGAATATTATCCCTTGGTGTGCATGTACCCGTACGAGTTACTTTATTCCATATCATTTTTCAATGAAATGGTTGGAAATTAAGTGAAAAATTCCACAGAGGAAGAATTATCTGTCTTTGCCGTGATAAGAACCCAGCTCTCTCGATATTATGCCTAATGTTTTAGCTAGTTAAAATATTTAAAAGTTCTAAAGTCCTTTGAACTCTTTTTAGCTCTGGATAGGTGAGATTCATTTCTGAAGATCCAACAATTTCTCAAAGGTCGTCGTATTGTACGTGCAGCGTCACCGTCCCCGAGGATGAAGTGGATGTTCATTTAGAACGTATTTTGAAAGTACTGCGAACTATCCGTTGTAATCATTTTACAGTGTCACCTGCAAGTGCACGGAAGTGAAAAATTACCTCTCTAAGGAAAATTCGGGTGATTATTTTCCTTTGTGGAATACGCATACAACATTTTATTTCCAATAGGATGTCACCTACCAGTGGGTAAGGAGTTTGAGAAAAGTTTGGATGATTTAAGTATGCAGGACTGTTTCCCTCACAGATTGTCAATTTAAATTGATTTATTTCCTTCTAAGATGAGTAATAGCCACGTGGGGATCAAAATAAGCTTTACAGAACATATTCATCAGTCTCGGGTGCTTTAATATGCTTACTTTTAAAATACATTTAATGGCTAATGGTGAATGTTTGTCGGGTCTAAACAGGGTTTTTGTAAGTTTTTCGACGATAGGTTTGCCAGCATATTTCCAGCTAACATCCACAGGTGTATGGAAACTACCCGAAATGAATCACCTCTGCCCTTAAATAGCTAGTCGAAGGACGTGAATGAACTGGGTGAAAAGCCTGGGAAACCTACACCATTTGGACGTTTCCGCGAAATTCTTTAATCCGACATCGGATGGCTGGTATCTGGCATCAATTTCACCCGTCATACTAACTAATTGTGACTGGCAGTTATTGTTCACTCACTTCAAACCTTAGCATTGCAAGCCACGTGCGTAAAAGGCACTCATCTCCATTGCCTGCTGAATTCAATTTTACAATGGTTGCATTGGGCTTTATTCGTAGTCTTTGAAATAATCCCTTAGTGAACGAATTTTTCTTCTGAGGCTTGAAGCTTTATTTTCACGGAACACTTATAGCTGTCGACCGTATTTTGAACTCGTTCTTTCCCATGACAAGCGCGGTTATATCCTTTTCTGTTTAGTTCCACAGAGCCTAAAGTGGGATACTCCACCACTGCAACGGACAATGAAATTATTTCCTATATTCCCGCATCCTCTTGCTCCCCACACGTGTCATGTACTGTCTCTACCGCCCCCTCGTATCCCATGCAAACACTCGCCACCCCTTCCACTCCGTCCAGGATCTGCCGAAACAAAAGCGGAGCGATCGGCGACTCGCCCGCGCGCCGCCTCTGCACCAAGCTATAATGCACACAAGCCCTCGCCCGCCTGCGTGCGTTATCTGTCCGCTCGGCATTTCTCGCCACGTTCCACTTCACGCCCTTCAACCCTTTCCAGACCCCTCCGCGTCACTTCTCCTCTTCCCCACTCCCACCGCTCCCCTTCAGCAGCTAAAGCGACCCCCAGAGATCAGTTACCCCCACCCGCACGCGCTGTAACAATGGGGGCGTTGAGAATGGGATGATATGGAAAAACCTCTCTCAAAACCGCATCTCGCCCTGCATGGGTTACCAGAGGGGCATGAACTAGTGAAGGTAGTGTGACTACTCCTCCAAAAACAACCTCTCTTTATCGTTTTTCGTTCATTTTTTTATCACTGTTCACCTTTGGGCGTTCTCTCTACACATGGACCGACCCCTCTTAAACTCCAGTCACCGTTCGTTCACATGCCCTATCAATGGCTGTTCCTCTTTCATCTGAAACCCTTCCCCTCCCCATACACAATCTTCAGAACCCTCTCTCCTTCCACCTCTCTGAGGATCATCTTTTCGTGGTATGCTTAAGTATGCTTATGAAGACCTAGTGATCTTATACTGTTCCTTGTTCCTTTTGTAAACCTTAAAATTAGCATTAATCTCCACTATTTTGAGATAATACTGAAATTTTCGACAAGTAACCCATTTGTAGGACGTCAAGGGTTTTTTATGACCAAAAATTATTAATTTGGTTGAAATTCTAAGAATACACTTCCGAGGTAAAAAAATACTAAAGTTATTCCACATACCTGGCCAGCGATGTAACATTGGGAAGTATCAAGAATTGATCACCTATTGCAGTCCCAGAAATTCTCGTAACGGAAAAAGAGAGGGTTCCACGGTGAAATAAGTTTGGAAGATATTTCCACAAAAGCACAAGAAAAATAGTTTCACTCACAAATGATTTACCACTCTGTTCCCACTTGCATTTCTAGCAGGAGAAGTGTTGTAATACAGCCCTCAAAGGCCACACAAAAGGTCCCGCGGTGTTACAAAATATCCGTTTTGCGAACCCTCACACTGGGTGGCACTGGGGATTGGGAAAGCGGGATAAGAGAGCGTAGGAATGATTAAACACCAATTTCGGGCCGATGCCTTACAAAAAAAGTATAGAAGTTCAATGGGCTCTGCATAATTGCCCACAGAAGCTAAATTAATCTTTCACATACGTAAATGTTCACACAAAAGGCCAGCCAGGTTAAGCTCCTTGAATAAATCCAAAAATAGACAACTATGGCTATCAGGTCGTATGAAAGAAAAAGAATTCTCACACATACGTTCTGTTTCAAATTACTATTTTGGCACCTTTGGCGGTCTTTTACTCTATATGTAATTATCAAATTGCAACAACTATGTCCACGGTTGTATAGCTTTTCATGATACTCTCTATATATATAGTCTTTACAATGCGTCAATATAAAATCTTCAGATAAAGTAAAATATCTTGGTATTACTTTAAATTCTGATATATCGTGGGCATTACACATACAAAACATATGTGGCACAGCATTTAAAAAACTAGGTTATGTTACACGTATAATAGGTAGGTCCTCGGATGAAAAAATCAAATGGAGATGCTACTTCGCTCTGGTTAGGCCACACCTCGAATATGCCGCGAGCATTTGGGACCCTGGTCATCAAGATTTAACCAAAAACATTAATTAAATACAAAGGAAATCACCGCGTTTCGTTAAAAACTGCTACTAGGGTACATATAATGTCTCACAACTAATAGAGGGATTAAGTTGGGAGCCCCTAGAGACTCAGAAGCTACACACTAGGCTTAGGTTGCTTGATATATTCAGAACTGATATTTTTCAGAGCGACGTAGAGAATATTATCATGACTCCTCTCTACATCTCTAGGTCTGACAGATTCGATAAAATAAGAGAGACACATTATCAAACATATTGGCATAAAAACTCGTTCTTTCCGTGCTCGATAAGCTATCGCAATTAAAACTGTGCTCCACAAAATACATTCCTATAATACATGTCACCATTTCATTTCCCAAAAACTTACATCTTTATACGGCTGGTGATCTAACACCCCCTACCATACGCCCATGCGGTGGCTCGCAGGGTATTATGTAGATGTAGATGAATGCCATTAGCTGGCCCGTAAGGCAAGACTCCACCGCAAGATCGAAAAATCGAGTTTTATTTTCGGCACCGCAGACTTTCTCAACGGATTCCCATTTCTAAAGCTTCAGTAAATCTAGTGATGTAAGTTACTTCCGGTTCCTACGTGTCCTTTTTATCTGTTTTTCTACCCGATAGCAGAAAATTGGTTTTTAAATAGGGTCCACCATTTTGTTATATTGAAAGTGCTAAAGTCCTTCTACCTCATTTAAAATTACGTATTATCAAGAAATAAAGTCTTTTTTATGAAATGATATAACTATTTACTCCATCAAGCGTCTAAAGAAAGGTTCTATAACCACTCCATTTTTGAGATTTTCAGGGAGAACTGGATTCCGACTTTTTTGCGTATTTTGTTCAAATTTAAAGGGTCCCAAGGTAAAAATACAAAATTTATTCCACTTACCTTGGCAGTGACGTAACATTTGGAAGTATCAAGCGCAGATCACCTATTGCTATCCCAGAAATTCTTCTTATGAAAAAAGAAATGGTTCCAAGATGAAATGAAAGATTAGAAGAAATTTATATAAAAGTACTAGAAAACTAGTGCTTGTTGAGTTTAATTCAATAACTGTTATTGAATATTGTTGAAACAAATTGAAAAAAAAATTATATTTGGTATAACTATTGTAATGGTATTCGGTGTTATCTTCTACTTTTCTTCCTTATATTTTTATGCAATAATTCATTAAAGTAACTCTGACTAACTCATTACACCCCATCAATACTTTAAAGCTTTAATAAGCGATTGCTATGGTAACCGTCGTTTTTCAAATGAAGATTCTCTTCACCGATCGCCAATTGATTGTTTTCCTTTATTTGGACACCGGCCATGTGGAAGTATAGCTGTACATTCGTCACTCCGTGACCCCTCACCAGTAGTTCGCCTCGCGTGAGATGTGGGGCGCATATGCCATAGAATTGCCTCCGCTGACCCAGAACGTTCGTATTTTAATCAAATTTGCATTGGGTTGAATAAATAAATAAATAAACGACCTCTTTTTTTACCAATTCTGAACTTAACCTCCCGTAATGCTAGGTCAGATGGCATTTCAATGGCGAAATTCAATGCGGTATTAAATCAATCGCGAAGCAAATGTGGTGGTGCAGGCATACCTGTGCGTGATTGATGCATTGTCATTTTTGCGGCAGGTGAAAGGAGGTGAAAGGGGAAATGGCGTACGAGGAGAAGAACCTGAGTCAGCTGGAGAACAATGCGACATTTTTGCTAGGACCGATAGCTTTGCAATTTGTTGCTCATGGTCTCGTGAACTAAAAATATTCGATAGGAAACTCAAGAATATTATCATATCCGTATTGTGCTCTAAACTCATTTAGCTGAGAGTCATTAATGATCATGACTCTTCAGTTTTTTATTTGGTGTTTGGAATGGAATGGAATACCAAAAATTCATACTGATAAACATTAATCTCCATTTTCTGTATTGTGTGACAACTGTGCGTAACTCACCTGAGTTAACTTTCTTATACTTAATTTTTATGTCTTCAATGTGTTGTTATACTGCAAATAATCAAATGGTAATTTTTCATTACGGTTACCCACCTTATGAAGTGAAAAATTAATGCGGTGAAAGTTTAAAATGGCATTCTCATTTTACCCCTTGTACGGTCACATATGCCAGATAAGTGGAATAGTGGTTCTAAATATAACGAATCATGCTACGCTCAACAATCGTACCCCACTAGTTGGCTTGAAGATTGCATGTGACATCGTACGAGTGAATTCTTTAGTTGTGGCGTCATGTACAAAAACTATTGATGAAAGGGAAAGAAGAATACCTCAAGTTTTAAATTTCAACCAATTATTAAATCAATATGAATTATGTCAAATTTAGTACTCCGTCAAACAGAAGCCTAACATAGGCCCATTTGGGTCCTGGAAGCGGCGAGGGAACAGCTCCCGTGGTATACAATACTCACCATGTTCATTCACAACACTGTTTTTGTTAGAGCTGTAGTGTAAAGAATATTTTTAAAATCAGATTTTGAAGTATTTTTACCTTAGTTTTTCTTTTACTACCATGAATCTCAGATAAAAAATAACTTCATATTTCTATATCGCTTACCTATTACCTTTTAGAATTTACATATCGTAAAACCTTTACTGCTGCTATCATCCTCACGTAAGTTGCACCTTTTCACTCAAAACTCTTGACAGATTTGATTCGGTGTTCATCTAAGAACTTAAAACATGATTTTACTCTCTGCATTCATTGACAATGAATTTGCGCGCTTACGTTGTATTCCTCTTCAAGCTTTCTATGCACTTATACTGACGCTGACTGAAAACGAAAATGGAAGTGGAGAGTGGGGTGAATGAGAAAAAAAAATCCATTCTCTGTGAATGCGAAATCGGTGGGGTTGGTCGAAACCGAGAGGTGAGAATTTGGACAACCGGCGGATATGTGTTTGGAATTCCAACCGCGGCAAATTGACGGACGGCCCGCGCCGTGGAGATGACGCGTGTCACTCTTGACGAGCCACACGCCTAGTGAGAAGACTTTGGTGGGAGTCGGGAGTACGAATTTATTCGCATTGAGAAATACGTGATCGATAACTCATATAGGTCAGCTGTCCAGGGGAGAGCAAATTTTGCTTTGCGTACTATTCCGCTTCTCCGGTGTCAAAGTTTTCTCCGCTACATTTGACAATTCGGGGAAGTTTCATTCGTTTGTACAATTCATATGGCGACAGATAAGTGGGGTGAGTGTCAGCTGTTTCACAATTTGGTTATTTTATTCGTTATTTTTCTTCGAGAGTGGTCATTTGTTCTAGTATGAGTAATTAAGCTCATAGTTAGGGTTTCATAAATGAACACACCTCGATTTTTAGATAAAGTTGCTTTATGAAACAACTACAGCTAACTAGGCATAATAAACCGTCATCATAAACGAGTTCGATCAATAAGAGTAGGTTTTTAATTTATAACGCACATTTTCAGCCTGTGTTACAAACTTGATGCAAAATTCCACTGTAGGCATTTTTTTGTCTACTTGTTTTGTATGTAAATACCTACTATTCTTCGATTTTGTGGTGTTGAACTGTGTTTTGTAGATTAGGTAGGTGATTAAGTAGGTAAGGTAGGGTTAAGTACGTTAAGACAGGGTTAGTTACCACTTCAGTCACTCATTTTAAACTCAAAATAGACAACGGTGTATGGGTATTTGCTGTAATATATTAAGTTTTTGTTATATTTCTTGTGAAAGCTGTCGCAATTTTTAAAATAATAATCATTAAACAGTGTCAATGGTTGCCTTGTTAATTCAGAGACAAATGTGATACTGAATGCATTTTCAATGCTGGCTTATTGAAATGTTATTTTATTTAGTCTCACGTTCCCATGCCATTTCCTTCGAATAGAGTCTATTATTTTCTCTTAGAAATAAACTCGCAACTCAGTGAATTAGTAGAACTTGTTAAAGAATACTGATCGGTAAAAATTGTTATAAAATCTTCCAGTCGAAAAGTGATAGGTGTTAGCAGCGGATATTTCTCATACGATTTTCTGATAGTGTTGCGTTTTATTTTGTCACCACGAGAGTAACTGCACTGTTCACAGCTCCAATGGCTCCTGTCCCTCCGTAAATAATGGTTCTGTTGATTTAGGAATTCACATTGGCAGACGTGTGAGAGAAGGGCAGGAAAGGTCAGGTAGGTGAACCAGAAATGAAATTGGATTGAGAGTGACGTTTTAGATTGACAAAATCCGCATATGAGGATTATAAAAGTAATGGACAACCCCGGAAAAAATTCTGAGAGCCGTTTTCCGGAAACCGATGGAAACTTTGAGCGAACTCTCACCCTGAATTTGATCTAGATCATGGCAGTAATTATCATTGAACTTTGTCTACCCTTTTGAAGCATAGAATGTCCCAATTTTTTTGTGTATGTATTATTTTGCGACATAAATGTCTTTTCGTACTCCAGTTAAAGTTCCTCATGCAGATTGCGTTTTATTTTTTTTCTTATACGGCTTGGGGCCGGCTTTTATTTATTTTTATGTTTATTTGATTGTACCACTTAAGTAGAAATCGGTACCTTGTAAATAACAAGCCCTTCGACTTGTTGAACGGACCCATTTCGTATTTATGTGTTTGATATTATCCTATTAATGGAAGAAATTCTAGTTTTCAGATGAGGCTAATTAGCAATAGAAATTGGAACTCTTTCTAAAGATCGTGGAAAAATTGATGATTATCGAGTTTTTAAAAGATCAAAATGACATTTCGTGAAATAAAAGAGTTAAATTAGAATTTGGCAGTCATTCAGCTCTCATCCGCATACTTGAGTATACAATATCGATATGATACTTCAGCTCGACTCTTGACGATAGTAGCACCACATTGTTTTGATTTCAAGCTAAAAATGTAATTAGACAATTTGCACTATAGGTACCATGTAAAGACTATTAATCAAAAATAAAGCATTATCCCTTACATCCGAACTAAAACTTGGGCATTCCGGTTACTCGTTATAACCTCAAATTTTACTCTTTTACCGCTAAATTATCATTTACCGACAGGATGGTATCAATAGATATTCCTTTTTATCTTTCATAATTTTGCATATCTAATTATTATATAATTTAATGTTATCATTTCTCGGTAGTATCACAACTTATACACTTTTACCGCTAAATTATCATTCACTGGTAGGATAGTATCAGAAGATATTCCCTTTAAATGTTATAATTTTGTATAAAATATATTTTATAATTTAAATTATATAATTTCTCATTATTAACATGAACATTATTCTATTACCACTAAATTTTTATTTACCATCAGGGTAGCCCTGAAGACATTCCCTTTAAATTTTACAATTTGAAGATATCACTTACGATTATTCATTATGCATCGTTAGAAAGGATATCTAAAGCTTCCTTATCCAGTTCACTTTCGGAAAACGGTGGAATTCCTCAATAACTCCTTGGACAAGAAATGCATTCCTCCCCTCTCTGGTTATTAATTTATTGTCTCAAGAACTGACACCGAGGGATTCTCATCGCTAGTTATAGGCGTCCTCTTAGTCCTCGAACGAGATTTTCAAGCCCAGGAATGTGGAGGCAAGGGGTCGTTGAAGAGTTATCTGAATGGGCGACGTCGATGGGGCCCTGGGAAAGAGAGGGGAAAGTTGTTGGTCGGCAACCCCTTTTAGCCCCCGGCCCCTTTAAAGAATGAGGGCGGAGACACAGTCTTTGGAAGGGAAATTCTGGATACCCTGCAACACAGTGATATAAAGGGGAGAGTGGGAAACGAATTTCAATTTATCTTAGTATATTACGTGACTTCCTCTCTTACTTAAGTCATTCTATCTCTCTTCTATATTTCTGCCCTTTGTACAGTCATCTACTACTTTTTCGCTCTCCTCTTTTCTCTCCATTCGTTCCACTTCATTCCCCATTCTTTACCACTGCCTAAACTGCGAAATCCTCTCGATTTTGAATCCAGATTATGTGATCGTAATCTCTCAGCTCACACTTTATCTTCCCCTCCACAACTGTTTTGAATCGAATTACCCCTGCAATGCTCATTTCATTTTCATCTGTGTGCGATCGATCGACCGATACTAGGATCACAGAATTTAGATCGCCATCTGTAGCTGGCGATAGTACACCCATACCAAGTTGTCTTTTTGTCAATTTTCTTTTACAATGCATAAATAAGTTCACTTGCACTAAATGTGTCTCCATAAAATCCTTTAACTCCTCAGTTTATCATAGAATCAATCCGGAGAATTTGATTACACTGAATGTTGGGGGAAAGTGACTTGACTCGCTGACTTGGCTTGATCTCCCATCTGGAGGCGACCCGTGAGGCTCTTTGATTTCACATCATAACTTTAACACAACTAAACTCACGACGCTGACACAGAGGAAGTTATAACTCTAAAGGTTCGATGTGTTTCATAAGCCTCCTAATATCTCCACTCTCACTTCTCGGGGCCACAGCGTTGACGGAAAAAAGAAATCAGGGTGTGGCATGGGAAACAGGAACGGCCAACAGACCAGAATAATTACTATAAAATGCGCCCTTAAGCGTTGTCTCGATTTGCAAGAGAAACAGATAGAGGGAAGGCTTTATAATTGGTATGAGGGTATGACGCGTGAGAATTGGGTTTAAGTGAGGAGGAATGATTTTAAAGTAAGCTTATCATACGTTCCCGTTAGACCGGAACAGTCCTGTTGTCCCGGTGGGAAATTTTTCCCAGCTGACACTGAAAAGTTTCGGAATGTTTCCGTTTAGATCCATTATCTTCTACTTGGATAAATATGCAGCGATAATGCGTGGCGAGAAATATGTAAATCAGTCAGCCTACTTGCAACGAGATTGGAACTTGGTACTCCAGAACATTGTAGCAGAGCAAGCAGGCCAAGCCAGTATCAACTATGCTACTTCATAATTGTAATAACAGAATTAAATATCTCTACATCTTTCACCTAACTTTTATTAACAAAGCTTCGATCATTTTCTGGTTTCAGTATCATCAAAATTTGAAATATTCCATTTCGGATCATCAGAATATATCAATCCTATTAAAAGAGATTTGAGGGAGACTTAGAGTTTGATTGATGACGAAAAGTAAAATATATAAACATAACTGAGTTAAGGATTTAGTTACAGGGCAGTCACACTCTCATTACATAGCCTTAATCATCCACCAAGCGAGCTGGTCCAGCGGTCAGACGGAGAAAGGGCGGGAAAGAGACTCGTCAGTATTCCTTTTCACGTTGGCTGAAGATAGCACCAAGGAGAGAGAGAAAAAATGAGAAGAAAGAGAGGGAGAATTGGTAGGATGAAAATGAAGAAAATAATGACAACGAAGGGTGTATGGGAGGAAAAGAAAAGGAAAATTTATCCGTGACGTATCCTGAGCTCCTACGCACACTCAAAACCAAGACCATAGCTGAAGAGGAGGTTTCAAAACCTCGAGATACAGAATCCTGAGCCTCATCTTTCATTACCTGGCTTCATTCCTTTGCAGCAGAAAGCTATATTTCCGGCACACCAAGGCAATTGGATGTGTATATATACCAAAATGAGGGTACAGAAACATGCGGGAACTACTGGCATTTTATGAGGAGTTATGAACAGTAGAAGGATTTGGTTTATATTTTGCAAATAAATTAGCTTTTAATGACTAAAGAAGCCTCAATATACCATAATATTATTAAGAAGGGTAGCTCTTTCCCATTTTACGTAATGATAATTTTAAACAATGAAACCTATATCGTAATGAAAGCTACATTAGTTAGTGGAAAATTAAACGGATTTATCTCATCCATGGTATTTATTTTCCTCACTTTATTGCCTCAAATTTTTGACTTTATTTCATAAATTTCGTCTGTTTTGTGAAAGTCCTTTATAGCATAGAATGTTTCACGGGATAGCCAAGTCTATTCATATAAACTCTACCTCATTAATTCATTACATTCGTAATTCCATTCAGTTACTCTGCGACATCTTTTATGACATCTACAGTGAGTACATATGTCCTTTTTTATTTATATCTTAATTTACCCAACTTCATCCATTTTGTATATGTCTCGGGGGAGATATGTAATGAGAATTGAGAACTTAGAGAGACTGGAAAAGGGAAAGCATGGTCTCGCAGATGAAAACAAGGAAGGAGACAGCCCGCCGTAGAACAAAGTAGGAAGTGAGAGGTGTGTAGTGGGTGTATAGAGAGCGCATGCGTAACCTTTTTGGTGCCTTCTTCCTCTGCCCAAGTTAAATTAAAGACTTTGGGGTCCCTTTCACCTTTCTCTTCCTCTTTCGCTATCCCCTTTAAAAAGTTTATATTAAAATTTCACTTAATCCCGTTCACTTAAAAGGAAACACTCCAAAGTTAATTCCCTTAACGCTTCTGAGTTTATCTTAGCGTGGGTGTTAAATTCTCCGTCGTTATTACGGGTCGGTTTCTAGTTTTCCATACCCACCACTCCATAAATATATTTCGTACGTAAAGGAAAATGGTGAAGGTAGCAAATCATGTCAATAGGCAGTTTAAGCAGGAAAGATTAATTTAGTGGGAGGTTTAGAAGTAGATGAGGACTAAATCATTAAGGGACATATAAAAAGTCTACAGAGTAGGACTTTTATTCATGAACGGCTAAAAAACAGGTCTTTGGATGCATGGCTTTTGTGATAATGTGAATTAGATGCTCCAGTAATATATTTCCGAGAAAAGAGAGCCAATTAAGCTGAGAGAATGAATAAGTATCGAATAGTTTGACTTTTTTTATTGAAGAGTGAGAGAAAAATGATATACCAAGAAATTCATGGTTGGTTGAGGTTGAAAAAAATTAAAAAGAGTAGGAAGATGAAGAGTCTTAAGAACGAGAAATCATATAAAAATATTGCATTTTTGAGGCAGAAGCAACGAAATCTTGCCCAACAGGGCAGTATTGAGAATAGTATTTACATATAAGCCAGTTTTCTTGGTGTGACCTGGAGAATTCGAAACTTTTGACAATTCCGACGTATAAATGAAACGGCGTGATGAGTACGCCTACGTATGAAATGTCTAAAATATAAAACATGAGTAATTTATAGTTAATTACCTCTAACTTGACGATGATTTACGACAAGAATACCGTTTTGTGATATAAAATATGGAGCGCGTTCCCATAATGGATTTCGGATTTCGAATTTCCAAGAAGAATAATATTCGAAATACCAATTACTTATTTCCCGGGAACTTACTTATTTTGGTTTGCACGCCCCCTCAGGCCAGAGTGGAAAATTTTCCAGTCAGATGGGCTGTTAACTGAGAAACCTGTCCCAACACGGCGGAAAGCCTTGCCGGAGGTATTTATTTGGGCTGAGTAATCGTTTCTAGGAGCAGAAAGTTATTTTTAGGAATCAATGTTTGCCAGGTGGAATGAGATTCCGCGAACTTACTTCCCCTCAATATTGTACGTTGCTTTCACCAGTGCTGAGTCTCTCCACCACATTCTTTGTCTCTCAAATAACTTTTTTGCTACCAAAATTTGTATAAAAAAGATTCTACCGGATGTAGAGAAATAATCATTGTAATTGCTCTCTCTTGAGGAAAACTCTTGACTCCAGGAACTGTCGAACTGGAAATATGGTCGATACAATAGATGAGTTTTAAGAATGAGGGCAGAGCATCAGTGATATTCATTTAATCCGTGCAATTAACAAGGGTAATGTAGCGTAACGATATGGCAACACAATAATTCTTAACACCAATTCTCTTAAGTGGTGTTGAGAACGAAAATGTTTGTGAAATTTAAATGTTTCTTCTGAAATGAAAAGATAATAGCGGAAACTGTCAGTCCTTTCACTCGAGCTAATTAAATCCATACATACATACATATCAATCACGCCGTTCCCTTTCGCGGTAGGCACAGTCACAAAGTTTCTCTCATAAATACATATTTGTACACCTAACTCTGTTTTAATAATTTCCTCCATGCTGACCTATCATTGCTAACCTCTTTCGAACTCATTTACACACTGCTTCATCCACGCCCTCCTGATTTTAAGACTCCTAATATTCCTCCTCCTAAGAATTTCCTCAACAGCACTCAACCACAACTATCTCGGCCTACCTCCACCTCTCGCGCCATTCATTTCACTCTTATATATCTGTTTCGTTATTCGACTCTCATCCATTCTCTCAACATGGCCAAACCAACGAAGCACACTCCTTTCACATATGTCCATTACTGGAGCATCTAACCCGCATTCATTTATTACCCACTCATTCCTGACCCTATCCATCCTACTTTTGCCGCAAACACTCAGATAACTCATACTCACAGCATTTAGTCTAATCTTATGCTTATCCTGACAAACCCATGTTTCAATACCATACAACAAAGTATTTTTTGTAATTAAATCCATCGCAAAAAAATAACTGCTCGGTATATTAATTTGATTTGCGCGTACTTATTTCGGATAGTTGAGATTTCACACTTCTGAAGTCGACTTTTCGGTTTCCTTCCATATAACTTCAAAACTTCAGTCTTAAACCGTCACAAGGTATATATGTGCATCATAATCATCCCCATGTTATTATTGGTTTGCTGGTAGTTTTGGCTTAGGAGTAGGATTGAGTTTTTTGTATTTATACTGCAAATATCATTCAGAAAACTTAAAAAAAAAAAAACAATTATATCACGAAATATATTGCATATGGAAATAAACTGGATATAATTTTCTAGTTCAATTGCATAAATAATAATGTTCAGTAGATAACAAAAGAACATTTTAAAGTCATTTGGTTAACTTTCCTTGGAAAATTTGCCGAAATTTAAAAGCGACGCACTAACTGGTTGGGAGGATAAATACAGAAGAGTCTTTCTAATAACTTCACCAAACTTAGCCGTTTTTGCTGTCAAATAACTGCTAATGACAGCACATTTAGCATAGATCTCCATCGAGCATAGGGTTATTCCAGCAAACTTTTGTATTTGATTTCTGAGAAAAACTTCCTGTCTATTTTATGCGTAAATACTTTAGATGACATGTTTTACACTCTGAGAACTTTTTGATAAACAGTTAAATGAGTGAAATTTATATAATCCAAAACAACCTTTCCATTTTTTAATCTTGAGGACGTTGTCTTATAGTGTTTATCATTTTTTTCACATTTTCAGGACATAATCAAGGGAATATTTGTAATCGATATTTATAAAATTAAGACCTTTGGGCTTCCAGGCACTTTGAAAACGGTGCCATATTGTAATAATTTTGCCGAGAATAAAAATGAATGCTTGTTCGTTGGGAAACATAGTTTAGCTATTGGTGAATACTGCATGCTAAATTAAGATAAGGGGAATCAAAAATGGAAACGGGCACCACCCATTGAGTCGAATATATTATATTTTTTAATTATATATTATTTCCCTAGCATTCGCACTATGCAACCACTAAGTCAATAACTGAGCAATCGCAATAACGGTCCCAAATATATTTTTACAGCACTGATATAACCTAAATTAAATCAAATCATTAAATTGACCACAAACGCATGCACCAATGTTTAATGAATTACCTTTCACCGTTGAGTATTTAACCGCAACAAATGAGAGCAAAATTATGTGCACAGGAGAGATTAATGCAGGTTGATATTACATCATTAAACATGGTTCGAAATATAACTCCCGCCGAACAAGCTATTGAAAATAGTATGAGGTCAAAGGGAACGCGTCGTTTGTAGTGACCAAACTTCACCTGTAGTGGCATCAGGTAGGCAATTTATAAAACTCCAAGGATGCAGAGATAGCTTCCTCAATTTTCTAATCATTTATTCAATATACTTGCGCATTTTGTCAGTCCTAATGATTCTATCAATCATATATCTAAGCTTAAGTTGTTTAAAAATGTGTATACTTGAAAGTAAGCATCACTCAAATATTAAGACAATAGGGATGGCGTATGAGCTATGACCAACTTCTCATCCTCAAGCAAACCACCACTTAAGAGAAAGAGTTTGAGAGCAACATCAACTTTTATTCAATTGCTATTGGTAAATGATTTTAGAATCCATTGGAAACGATATTATAGTTAAATGAATGATTATCTCAAGTCCCTTCCTCGTTCCCAAGCTGGAAATCCGAGCTAATATGGAGCAACTCATTGTATTGATTTAATGAAATAAGGTAAATGTTTCAAATTTCTTAAAAGCTTATTTTTTTATTGAAACATATACTTGGCGCATCAATTACCTCATCAACGGTCTTGACGAGTCACTAACAACTATCAGTCCCACAGAATATCTCTTAAAACCAGCTGCCGCTTGTTTGACCGATTGTTTGGAGGGGCAAGGATTACGCCATCCACATAAGCCAGGCCTGAGCGTAATGTACCGGGGAACCACGGACTGAACACTACATTTTAAGTTAGGTTTTATGATCTCTGAATAAATTGGTAACACTTAGTACGCTGATGCCGTAACATGAAGATTGCATGAAGATATTGTGACAATGCGGCATTAGTAACATTAAATGGCTACACAGTTAATGCTTCTTCTTCCTTGAAAAACATAATTATAGCTGCCGCAGTATTTAAAAAATAAACAAAGTATGAAAAAACTAACCTATTAGTTATAAATAGCATTTTGAAAAAAGAATCAAAACTGTTACCTTTCATGAGATTTTTTTTCTCTGAAAAATTATGTAAACTAGCGATGGTGCCGTGAAAGGTTTACCTCAAATGTAAACTAGTGAAACCACTGTGTCAGCACATATTGGTTTTACAGCACACAACGCTGCTGTATTTGAAATGCTAACGAGTTGTACCATCTATATCACGTTAAATTACCCACAGCGTAATATTACATGATACACCCAAACTCTCCCTGAAAATAACTCATACCTATGTTAAGGTGGTTGGAGCGATTTTCGTTAACCTAAATGTTTGAACGAATCATTGCATAGGTGAACTTGTTAAAAATGTGAATAGCTAAAAGTGCATAAATAGCCAATTACAGATTTGGTTCAATGTTGTTTTAGCACGGGTCTTTGTGAAATCTGAAAAAACATTCCAAATAATTTGATTCTATATATAGATATTTTCTCAGAAGGCATAGTAGTTACTTCCATATTTTTTATATTTTCGGGCAAATATCAGGGCAGCATTTTTAGTAAAATATACGTTATTATATATGATTACATTAAATTAAATTTTGAATTGTGTGCCATTTTCCTAAGCGATAACAATGCTAAATTAAGGCAGAAGTTTATAAATATAATTCTTGCGTCATTTATTATGCTCAACGCCCGGTTAGTTCCACTGCATGAAAAAAGTATCTAAGAAAATACTGTTCCAAGAACTATTGTCCTACTTCCTTGAAAATTTATTAAAATCTACAATAATCGACGCATGATTACCACGCCAGCCACAAGGCCATATTGTCCTGCGGTTAGCGTTTGATAGATATCACTCATTAGGTGCTCAGCCTCTAAATGTGATCGGAAAAATCTCCACTGCAGAACTCAGATTCGAGCCCAGGCCCTCAAGATGAGAAGCCCGTGCCCATCGCCGCCGCTCCTGTTTGCATCCCACGAAGAAACTCTCCTCGACTGCCACACACTTCCCCTCCTCCGGCGTGAAACACCTCGACTGTTAGGTCTCCTCTGGCAATCCTTTTACTTTGAGAACGGAGGAAGCCGAGCGGCTGGCGGTTAAGAGAGCTGGAGGTGTTCGAGACATGGGGAGAGGAGAAAGAGAGCAAGAGAAAGATTCTGTAAGGGAAGAACTTGGGGGAGAAATGACTGGAAAATGGGAGGGGAGGGGATCCTGGTCGTCTATACTCGAGAGAGAAATTCCTTCGCACGAGAGGAATCTCCCTTGAACGCCAGCCTCGCCTAACGGTGCTTACACTGAATTCCACTCTTGCCGCCCTCCATGCCAATAATGGAGCCTTGAGCCAAATAACAAGTGAGTACTCTTGGGGGAGAAGCGGAAAGGCAGCTTGGGGGTCTCAAGACTGTGTCGCTCTTCCGATGCTGAAGGGTGGACTTCTCGGGGAAGGCGCTCTATTTTCAACGAGGTGTCGAAAGGAACTTCGAAGTGTCCACGAGGGCAGCAGATTCCAAATGTATTACACGAACGGGGAGGTGAAATACCGTCATCCGCTTTGAATTTTGAATGCCTCTGATGGAAATGGAAGAAGGTCCGCCAACATTGGTCAATACGAAAATTTCTACCGCATATGGTTGACCAACTGAACCATTACCATGGATTTTTCAATCTTTTGAGTTTCAAATAACTAATTTAATACCCACTAGTGCCGAGACAAATAAGTTACTGTGATACTATTTTAAGTGCATGGGAAAGAGGAGGAGGTAAATGTCAATTCACAAATTACCACAAAATGAGCTAATCAGTAAAAACATGCTTAATGATACACAAAATTAACTAGAGGCTGTCTGAATGTGCGTCGTCGCTGAAGGAATTGAATTTCACGACAAAGTTCCTTACTATCGTCGCCGTAAAAATAATATTGCCCTGGACTTTGACGTGTTCCACATGAACACTAACCATGATTGATAGGGGTTATTATTGAAAAAAACCTTTATTTTACTTTAAAATGAAACATATTTTTCAACGATATCATTCGCCAGCTTAATGTTAGTCGAAGAAAACGAATAATAACACGGTAAAAACACCCTACTTCAGGAATTGGTCATGTTTATAAAATTGTAGAACAACAATGGTAAATTAGAGAAAAGTCAAACTTTTATCACGAGAGGAGTAATTTATCATGAACCTGTAAATATATTTTAAACATCCGTCCATCGTCGCTCAACTGCTTCCACGCGATCAACTTAGAAAACAATTTCAATCAACAATTTCTGTGCAAAAAGGTTGTGATTTAAATGATACCTCTTTTTAAAAAGACGGACGATAGCGATTTTTTTTCTAAAAGCAATGTGATGGGAGGTATGAAAAGGACTTTCCTGATGACGTCATGCCGGAAGCATGTATCGCTTCGGGGGCTCTTCCGAAGGTGTGCGCAAACTTTTCATTGCTGAAATGCGGAAATTTTAAAGTTAAATAAATGTTCTTTCCAAAGATGCTTAATAAGACTTATCAGTCATGCTCAGTGTTCATGTGGAACACGTAAAAGTCCAGGTCTATACTATTTTGGTGGTGACAATAGACTACACTAGTACAGCGTGTGGGTAAAACTTGATTAGCGTCTGTAAAATCATAAGCAGTATAACATCCCTAGTACCAAAAGCATATTTTAAGAAAACCTGAAGAATAGTGAGGTTTCGCACATGTTATCCTGTAAAACTGGGTTGAAACAGAGTTTTCAAGATGCTACAGCAAAAATTATACTTGTATGAGTTACAAATTCACATTCCCTTGGCATGTTTGCGCACTATGCAGCAGTTCATGTATTAGCACTTTTGCTATCATCGCGCAATGGAGGCCACCCTTATGCTATTCCACGATTACTTTTTTTTCCTATCCCTCTGACCCCAGGACCAGTTCGGATTCAGGTTCATTCTGTCAGATTTCCATGTACGTTTTCCGTGTCGGATCGAACAGTATATGGATGATAACGTGTTTAAAAGGCCACACAAATGCGGTCGATGGAACGGGTCACCGTAGAGGAGCCGATGGCGCTATCGCTTACGCCCCAAATACGGGATTGTGTGTATATTTCTCAGCGTTTTGCCGCGAAAGGGACGGTCATCCATTAAACAATGAATGATCGCGGGGAAAGTTCAGCCTAGCATGAGCAAGTTTATGAGTACGATATGCACATATCTGGTGAGTATGGTCTACAGAAACGCGATCGTGTGCCCTAAAGACTAAAGAAGAAGATTCACCAACAGCTTTGGCAACGCATGTTCTGAACGTACCATAAAATATGGCTGGAGATAACAGGATAGAGACTGTACAATTTCTCAAGTTTGGTCATTTAAATACTGCCAAACAAAACCGGCGATTCAGTACATTGATAAAAAATAAACCAACCACATGCGTACTATGTACGAAACTTGGGTGTTTCATTTTCTTTTGATGAATATGTAACGCATTCAAAATACATTCAAAAGCGTTTTTATCCTAACGTATATACCACAGCCAACTTGCCTTTTTTCCCCACATATTATCGCGCTTGTTAAGGTCATTAAACTCTACGAATCAACGAGACCTTTGTGTTGACAAATTGTAAACAGTCTATATTATTAATCAAGTTAAACTATTGCAGGATGGTCGTGATATTAAGGGCAAAAAAGAGTCCATCTAAATTTAAAGTCACAAGTAAATATCCTGCATCACGTTCTGGTCATCTAAAGACGGAGAACGTAGATTTTATTGTGTTATACAATCATATCTATACCTGTGACTAAAACTGTAATGTACATAGCTGTATAACCCTTAAGGTGACACTACATCCTAATTCACACATGATGATTGGGGCTGCTTATTTTAATAATAAAAAAGTATGTTTATCCAGTACTGTATTTCCTTGTTGCCTCAAAACTGCGTACGAGGATATCACGCTCAAGACTGAAGGCTTCGATTTCATACTTGAATAAATTAAAACTAAAATCAATCGGGACCTAATCATACGATACTGATTTTAAAAGATCTACCATAATATGTTGAAACTCCTCACATACTTTATTTGGACGATTCATGGATAACTTGAACAATTGATCATCTTGATCTACATTTGTTGTTTTTCTTAATTGAGGAAACTTGCGACATCCACATAATTAATGAAATAAGTTATTACTCAAGCCGTATTGTTGACATTTGTGATTCAATGAGCGAAAAGGATTTGTTTGCTCGGTAATCTTAAAAAAAATTGGCGCTTACTTTGGCTCTACATTGCGAGGACATTTGATAAATTCTAATTCAATTGCGAATCCTTAATCGCTTTCTCTTGCGTGTCGTGGCAATACCGCGATAATTGGAGGAAACCAGATAATAAAGTTGCTCGGAGCGGGACAAGCTGAGACCGCCTGGGTACATCCTCGATGAGACTGTACCGCCCACTGCATGAATCACTGCCTGATTAAAAATGAGTAATGCGGGGAACCTTTTCCTTAATGTGCCTGTATGTGAGAACAAAGCTCTGTGATGGCCTTTGGGGAACGCTGGATCCAAGTTTCGCAATACATATTCATTTGCTAATCCACTCGGCACCAACTCAGGAGCACGCATATTTCTTAATCCATTGCCTTGCCTCACCTTTTCTCCTTTGTCTTATTCTCCCGGATCTCCACAGGGGAAACTTCACACCACCCCTTTCTCATTCCCCTTTCAACCGCTCTTACCATCTCCTTTGTCAGCTGCGTTTCGGTTCCTTGGCCGTGTTTTCTCGGCCAAAATTGACGACTTCTTACCTCGCCACCTCTTCATTCTTTTTCTACATATAGTATCAGTTGGCTTCTCTGTTTTTCCGTTCTCTCCTCATCTTTAAAACTGTCTCACAGATTCCTACACCTGCTTTATTTTGTATTCCAGCATCTTCTGTGATTTAGTCATTTACTGGAAACTGTACTCAGAATAACCTCTCTTTCATCCACCTGGAGTCGAATATTTGGGTCCTATGACAGCTATATGATATTATGTCCAGCCGTTTACCATTGTGTTAGGAATAACCTGTTTATAAATTATAGACAAATATTTATGAATGTTAATATCCTGGAAATTAATTAAATGTATAGTAAATATAAATGCTTTCTATGACATTTATGTTTTTATGCCTGATCTATTGGTCATCTAATAGAGAAAATAGTTATTATTGGTGTATTTAATGTTTATTACTTTTACTATTTCGGCCATCAAGTTTTATATTTTGCCATCTAGGATTATAATAATTTAGTACTCTATATCTTATAGACTATCAGACACTAGCCTGTACCTGTTTTGCGTAATTCTGAATCTACAAGGCGAAGAAATGGCGTGGAGCAGAGTGTTAGACTCCAAGCTGCATTAATGAAAACGTGAAGTCACAGAAGGAACGAGTTCTTTCAAATGATTCGTTCGACTTTTAATCTCTGATATTTTTCCACATTAAGTTTCTCTCACATATAGTGGTAAGTTATACTCTGATTTTCACCCAGAATTACGTTTTACTTGAAATTGATAAGTTGCCTTGAAACCGTAGCGATTCTCAAACTTCTCCTTTAAACAATAGTATTGCCACTCGCTCCGATCCCTATTAATATTTTTACAAAAAATCTTGCTGTTATCTTTTACTTTGTCAAGTTCTTCAATAAACTCTCTCTTTGTTGGGTTCAAAGTTTTGGAGCGAACTCAAAACGAGCATATGCAAGACGATGGTTTCTCCCTTACCTTTTCGTCAGTGGGTCTTCTAGTAAACAGCTTGGTAAATTCTAATTCAATTGTTGTAGATCCGCATATGCTTAAACTGTTTACCCTCCTTAAAAGCCAAAATTAATGGCAATGAAGAAGTATTTGACACTTTAAAAGGCATTTGAGACAAGTGCTTGGCACGTGAGAAGCGGCATTGATATGAGTCCCTTCGTAAATAGTGTATTATAGAGCTTAATTAAAGTCACTTTAGCCCCAATCATAAGACACCAGGAATCATCATGTTTAAGATCCAACGAAGGGGCCACAAAGTCTGCTTTAATGCTAATTTAACGATAAATCACTGCATCTCACAAATAATCTCATATTGGTGGTAGTTTTGGAGCATTCATACGTGATATTTGATTTAATTTCAAGAAGTAAAAATTAAAATTCTATATGTCCTCCTCTTTCCCCCAATATGGTAAACACAATGAGTAGGTACCTATGTCAGCCTTAAGGAATGCAGGAAGAGATTGGGCAAAGTACCGTATCTAAACTGATGGATGTAATTAATTTATTATGATCATTAAGCTTAAGCCGTAAATGCCTCTGGCAAAAGACACCATCACCAGCATACCGCATACCCGAATAGAAGTCTTGGTAGTTCTAACTGCTAAAAGTAGATAATTTTGGAGCCCAAGAGCTCAGATTTCAGAGAAAAAATAAATTAGTGAATGGACTGTAATAATTTAAAACGTTATTCAATCATCCGCGACTTATGTTCCTAACCTATCTATTGAGGTAAGATGACTTTAAAAGCAAATAAATACAATTATTTATTGAATCCCATACTTTTCTCAAGTAGAACAATGGGAAATGTAGTTTTTCTCGATGATTAAAAGAGTCGGAAGTTTTCAGGTTTCTCTCGCATTTGTTTATCCCTGTGGATAACAGTTAGACCGGCATTTGGGCTGGCATCCTCGTGTCCAAAGTGTATCTGCTAATTTGTTTTACCGACATATTTAGTGCTCTCGGCCCGCATTACAAAGGGCTGACCATTCAAAAGGTTGAGAAAACGAAGGAAGAATCCTTAAAATCCAGACTTATTAAGCAAAAGTTGATTAGAGAAAATGGCCCACATATGTCTCTCTGGCTCAAAAAGAAAACTACGAATATTGAATAATATTGGAAAAATATGACGGGAAAGTTAAGGAGATATGTTATTTTTCTTTCGTGAGACCTAGCTTTGAATACGCCGTAAGCATTTGAGACCTGTACAAAGTTAGCTTAGTCTTAGAAATAGGTCAAATACAGTGGTAAGCAGCAAGATTTGCTAAATGTTGATACGAAAAACTTATCAGTGTAAATTATTGACGTAATGCGGGTGGGAACTACTAACTAAATGAAGGGAAATGTATAGGATATATTTTTTATGCTAATTTGAGACAGACTGTATTTTACAGGACGTGCGGCATGCATATTCACCTTGAGCCAAACTATTTCCGAATACACTATCACAGGTATAAAATCTTGGAAAAATAATGCAGAATTGATAGATATAAAATTTCGATCGGAAAAATATCCACGAACAATAAGGACCCATAATAATAACGGTGGATCAATTTCATGGAATTTTGAACCTAAGTATAAATGACTCTATAATTTCACTAAACATCATAACATTAACCATATATATATACATATACATATATATACATATATATATATATATATATATATATATATATGTACATATTATTTATATATATATATATATATATATATATATATATATATAATATATAAAACATACATGTATATATATATATATAGAACATAACATAAAAGAAATATAATCATTATGAACAGCAATCATTATGATTTCGTTTTCCGAATTTTTTTATCTAGTAGTACTACTTTTATTAGCATTAATAATACTAACCGAGTGTATCACGACTGCATTGCATGCTAACAATATAGTCTATGAAGCTCTTCCCAACTTTCTGGTTTGACCGAGCTATTTGGCATGTATATAGAGAGGGGTAGGGGGTAACGTGCTAGGTTTTGATTTGGACTGGAATGAGTGCTGCACGTCTTACGTGGAATCACCCTGAGTCATACACCCGAGTGATGGCTAGTAAGTCTTTTCGTGAATATGGAACTTACTATTAGCCTAATAATCCTTATCGCTTATCCCTAATTCATCATGGGATTTCTTCCAGGCAGTCGATTCAAAATTAGACTAAATATTTGATGTAAAATCAAAAACAATACATTTTCCTTCTTATGTAATCTTACAAACTCCAGCAAAAGCCAGTAAATCAGGCCATGAAAATAAAATTAGGGAAACAGACTGAGGTAAATTGTCGTTTTTCTTGCGATCGAATGGCAATCATGATGAGACTTTGTAGTAGATTTGTCGACAGGTAGTGTAGCTGATTAATATTTTCTTTGCTTTCTAATGCTTACTTCATGATCTGTATCGTAGTACTAAAATCATTTTTTGAATGATTCATGAATAATTCTTGCACCTCGTTTACATAATATACATTGATATGAATAGTTTCTGTTGCATTTGCATATAGCCTAATGCATGTCGGTGAAAGTTACTGCTGCATTGTAGTGCATACATAGTCATTTAATACCATGGCCACACAAACCAAAGATGGTTTTTGGCCTCGCCAACTATTCGCTTCCACTCGTTTTCTATCTTCAGCAGCCTCCATCCCTGGTCCTAGTCCTCTCAGATCCTTTCCCACCTCGTCTTCCCATCGGAGTCTGGGTCTTCCCAAAGGTCTTCTCTCATCAGATTTACCTTTCTAAACTTGTTTTACTATAATGTCATTGCCTCTTCTTAGCACATGGCCAAACTATCTTAGACGCTGGCTTTTTATAATGGCTATTATGTCTGGATCAGTATAGCTTTCTCTCAGCTCTCTACTTTTTCGTACCCTCCAACGTTCTCCTTCATGGATTGATCCAAAGATCTTCCTTAGGATTTAATTTTCGAATGTTATTAGTTTCCTTTCTGATGACTTTGTTAGGAACCACACTTCAGCCCGTAGGTTAATATGGGCTGTAATAGGGTTTTATAGATCCTTATCTTTGTTTGTTTGCTTAGCAATTTGCTCCTCAGTAGTTTGCTCATGCTCCAGAAACATCCCTAAGCTGCTTCTATTCTGTGTTGAATTTCTGTCTCTTATCTATTATTTTTATCTATCATTTTACCTAAATATTCAACCTCCTTTGTTATTTTGAAACTGTAATCCATTTCATTTAGGGCGGTTCTTCATTTTCGTCTCCTCTGCATAATATCATAGACTTTGTTTTATCTTTATTAACCTTGAGCACTACTTTACTGGCTTTGTTATTATTTTCTCTGCTAATGCTTTCAAATCGTTTCTATTTTTGCAATGAGAACCACGTCATCTGCATAAGCTAATACGTTAATTTTTCCGCCAATTTAGGCACCTCCTTGAGTATTTTTCACCCCTCTTAACACTTCCTTTATGGCTAAGTTAAAAAGTATAGGATATAAACCGTCTTCTTGCCTAGCTCCTGTATTGATTTTAAAACTTTCTGTGTATTCTCTTTCTACTCTCACTTTACCTTTGGATCCTCCTACACACATTTTTATTAAGTTTATTATTTTCTTGATATGTTGATTTTACTCAACAAGGTCCACATTTTTTGTCTCACAATACAGTCATATGCTTTTTTGAAATCTGCAAACAGAATGTAAGAGCTCTTGTCGTGCTTCCAATATTTAATTATTACTTCCTTTAGAACATATATATGATCTATAGTTGACCTCTCCTTCATGAATCCTGCTTTATGTTCCCGTATTATTTCTTCAACATAAACCTTCAACTTATTCAAAAATATTTGTGATAACTTTTTGTAGGACGTGTCCAAAAGGGAGATACCTCTGTAATTTTTACAGTCCATTTTGTCACCCATCTTATGAAGTGGTATAATCACTGCTTCCTTCTAATCATTAGGCATTTTCTCTAGTTTCCATATTTTTAGAATAAATCTGTGAAGATATGCATATACATTCTATCCTCCATATTTAACAACTCCATGGCAACATTGTAGTACATGTTGGTGATAATTCACCTCTTGCCACTCACCCTTGAACGTGATTGAAAATTTAGTGATAAAATCAATTCCTGTATATGTTTATTTGCTGAATATAAGATATTATTTTAAAATGGAAAATTTCAGATTTTTAATACGTCACATTTTTTAAATTATTTTTGGATAATATTTAACAGTAAGGCGTGGACCGTAAGGGGATAAATGTTACTAAGAAACAGGAATTAAACTAAGCATCACTGTTGGTATTACCGATGAGCACGTGAGCAACAATGGTCTATTCTTGTGTCTTCCAATCACTAATATCATTACATTCCCTGCAAATTGCTGCTGTCACAACTCGAGTCACATTTTCTAGTTTGAATAGATCAATGTCAGGGATGTTCGATTTCAAAAAGCCAAATATTGCCTACATGGTCTAATTTGAACCTACTAACAAATACAATATATCCTAGCAATATACTGGTTTCTTTAGACCTAAGTTAATATAAGTTATTTATGGTCAATTTTTTAATAAATTCTTGGTTTCACAAGTTTTAGATGCTCACATTTAAAGGACTTAACATTAGAAATTGACGTAAACTTATTTATTTTACATGCGTACATGCACATTATGAATGAGCGTCAAGATGCATTAGTTGCGTTTTAATTGAATATTTTGATCACTTTATTCGAAGTAATAAGTTTGAAATTTAAATCACAATATTTTCACTAAACATTTCAGCTAAATTAAAAGGACTATCTTTTAAATGTTATTACACAGTTTAATTGATATTCCTTTCGACTCGATGTGGTCTACTGTTGCGTATATTTATCATTTCATCGATTAGAAAATCGATCTTAGGCTTCTTCGATGTATCATAGAATTTTCGGTTCGTAATGCTCAGGTATTTCTCAGTGGTGAATATTCTCTCAATTGGCACTTAAATTTTAAATGATTATTGATTATATAAGAAATAGCAAAGTCCAATGTTATCTCCTACTTTGCCAATGAAACTATATTTAGTGAATACTAATAGATCGCGTTAAAGGTATTTTTAAAAATAGCCATCTAATTAAAATTGCTGTACCGATAAAGTTTCTTGCTCTTATTATTTTTTAACTAATTTAAAAGACTTTTAAAGACTAAAAACCTCCTGAGCTGTAATTTTCCTTGCATTACTGTTTTTTTTTTCAATTGGTAAGGTATTAAAAAATAAGAAAGTAAGTTCTCTATATATTCTCTTTTATAGATCACATTACTCCTACAGATAGGTAACAGTTTCTAGGTAAACGTTGGTCCCTGAATGGCAATTGATTTATCTCAGTGATAAGAAAGCAGCCATGGAAAACAAATTCATTTAAAAATCATACACCGCACTTCGTTGCCCACTCCATCATCTGAGAAAAATAATTCATATTTCTTCTCTGTCTGTTCATAACGTAAAATATTTCTCTTTCCACAACCCCGCTTAAAAAACATTCTCCCTTCACAAACATCTTTCCTCGTCTTTCTTCCACTAATACTCGATATCGAAATCTGCTTTGACTGAGTCGCTGAAATTTTCGGAAAAAACGGGATTTCAATTTCAAGGCTCGTCTCACCTCTCTTTTACTCTTTCGCCTTTCCACTTCCCCACGCCCACCCTTCTTTCCTTCCTCGTTTGCCATTCCCGTCTTCGACCTTCTTCCATCTCCCTCTTCTCCTTCCGTACCCGACAGCCCCCAGTTATTTTTTCTCTTCCGGGACACTCCTTCTTCCATATTCTCCGGGGGAGGACCTCATCACCTTCGCTCACTCTTGCCCCCTGCCACTTCCCTCTCTACAGTCTTTCTTGGGTGCCACCTCGTCTCTTCTCTACCACCGGGCGAAGCCACCCACTCCTGCCCCATCTCCTTTCGCTCCCCTCCCCCCCAAACGAACGCCAAACTTCGTCTCCTTCCTCCTAATCCTGCCCCTACGCATTTTCCTATTTCCCCTCTTCTCCCCCAACCCCTCTCTTAAGGCACTAACTTCCTCATAAACCATTCTCTCCCTCCCCTTTTTAGGGAGAGACTCGGCCTTCACTCGCGACACTCACCCATTAAGAGCATTATTCCATAATTGCAAAATGGGTAAGCTTTCCTGGGGGCTGAATAAGGCGAGACCAGGAAGCTGAAGCATCCTGCAGAGACGGAGCACCTTCGCGCCCTCCCAACACTTACCATTCTCCCTTCGCCCACTCCTACAGCTTCCTTCTCCTCTCCGAAGGGCACTCTCTCTTAATGAATTAAGGCAATAATTTACGTCCCCGCGAATCACTCATCAATTTTGGAGAATTGAAAAAAAATTAAATTTCCATACAGTTACTACCAGATTTTTTACGTCTTTTTTTAGTTAATACCGTATGACTTTCCCAAAGGATTGGGTTGTCTGGGAGGCTAGAGCTCAATCTTACCATTCTAAGTATTGGGGTTTAACTTCCGTTGGTAGAGAAATTTTCCTATGTATTTAATACCTAAAATATCGTGCGAAACTTAACTTATGATATATCGCAGGGAACACACGTTCAAAACGTATGTGGCACAGCATAAAAGAAAGGTTTTGCTAAGCGTTTAATAGGAAGGTCCTTGGATGAAAAAGTAAAAGAGAGATGCTCTTTCGCTCTGGTTAGGCGACACCTCAAATAGGCCTCGATAATTTGGGACCCTGGTCATAAAGATTAAACCATAAAATTATAAAATACAAAGAAAAGCAAAATGCTTCATTATAAGCTCCTATGAGCGCACATATATCGTCTCACAACTTTTAGAGGGATTAAGGTGGGAGCCTCTAGAGACTCGGAGGAATAGCTTGCTTGAGACATTCAGAACCGTTATGTTTCAGAGCGACACAGAGAATATTATCATGACGCCTCACTACATCTCTAGGTCTGACAGAAGCAATAAAATATGAGAGATACAAGGCCAAAAAGATAGATATAAAAATGGTTCTTTCGGTGCACAATAAGAGACCATCATGAAAACTGAGCTCCACTAAATACACACTCACATAATACACGTCACCATTTCACCCCCAAAAACCTTACACTTTACACGGTTGATGACGAGACATCCGCTGCCACACGCCTACGTGGCGGCTCGCAGGGTAGTATGTAGATGTAGAATATCTCTGGTTGAATAACTGCAGACAATCCATCCAGAGTGGAAAGATATTTTTTTAAACCAAATTGGACGAAAAAAATCCGTTGCAAAAGAGCAACACAGGAAATTGGAATGAGAAAGTGACTTGGTGGAAAGAGCAGGACCTCATCCTTCATTCAGCAAAAGACAGGTCGGCTTAAAGCGTGTCAAAAGAATTCTCTAAAATTCTGCCGTCTTAAGCGAAAGAAATTAAGCGAAAATATTAGGTCACGTGATGGATTTTCCTCGTCTTTATATTTCCTTTAGTCCGCTCAGAGTAGCGTCTTTTCTACCAAAAAGGTTTTTGTGTACGAATTCTCACTTCACTGGTGTACTAAATGCACACAGGGGCACAATTTAATCAGTTGAAGGATAGTTTTTCCTTTGCACTCCTATGTAATAATGGTACCGCAACTCCCACGACTTTTTTCCTGAAACTATGCTTTTTTCGGCATATTTTTATACAAAATGCTCCTCTTTCATTTTAGTAAAAATACTTATTTGTTTTCAGAAGTATCAGCTTTAGTGGATAATGGTGGAAATCTAAGTGATATAAGGCTCTTTATTGCTTTAGTGTGTGTCTTGTTCCTATGACGTGTCCTTGAGTGTATCTTGTAATGTATCTTGAAATTGAAATCTGCGGAAAAATGCCAATCTTTATTATCATGGCGTATTATTAATGCCTGACCTGTTAGTTGATGGCATCTACTTTGAGAGAAAGCACTAATTAAATGTCAAAGATTATATAAACGTCAGGTACCGTTCATATTTTAATGTTCGTCATTTCTCCTCGTATTGCTAAAAATATACATACTTTTCTGTTCTACCTTTTCCTCAAGATAGAAATTTGAGTGAAAAAGGGATGGGATATTAACTTTACTCTTTTATCCCAATTGTTATGTTGAAATGCAAGCTGCAGGTATTATCTCTTCTCTTCGAGGAACTTCATGAAAAATTGCATTTCAGGCAAGTTAATGGAATTTCACTTTCAAAGCATTCAATTCAATTCAAAATTGAACGCTTCATGCCAATAAATTTTCTTCAAGTTCTCGTGCTCAATCAAATAATTTTAATACCACAATGTTCATCTTCCTGCAATTGAAATATGATGTGGGTATTAGTTTTAAAGTATGAGAGTTTGCGACTAAAAGCTGAATTTAGTGACAAATTTTACTTATTTGTTTGTTTTTCTAGGGGCCTTAAATCCTTGCTCTTCATTCTCTCAATGCCTCGGAAAAACTTTTTATTTATTCTATTTATAAAGCAATTTGTTATAATTTCCTCTTCTGTTGAGTGATAGAAATATGATGTTTCATTCAAAAGTTTTAGAAAATTGATAGTGGTATTCAAGTAACATTTTTCATCAGTATCAATTGGAATTTTATTATTGAATGGATTATATCATAGGCTTAATTCCGAAGACTTGACAATGAACTAAGGTGAACTCTCCATGACGTTTAGAAATGATGTCCAAGAAACACTATCTCTTCCGTGAACTGATGTTAACATTTTGAACCTGGATTAAAATTTGACCATGGCCGCAATCTCACGGTGTAAACAATATGTAAACCTATGGGAAAGGAAATAAATAAATGTGACGAAAATGTTAAAAGAGTAAGGTTCTTAAGTGCTATGTCTAATTAATTATGAGGTTCATATTTCTGAACTTCACTCTTATTTCGGCTTAATATTAGGTTTTTAATGGATCACTCATAAAAAAGATTATTTAAAGAATACTTTTCCAGTGTGCAAGACAGCCGTTCAATCTGACAGTAATTACGATTTATTACTGAAAAATTGATGTCTTACTGTAATTACATCGTTTCAAGAACAGTAAGCGTTCTTATTTACTCAAAAATATTCGTTTTAACCTTCAGTTTAAAAATACACGCTCCTAAAACCTTCTGGAAATTTCAATAGTATTTTTATTTTGTCTAATTAATTATGAGGTTCATATTTAGCCCACCTCATAGGCAGGATAAACAGACACTTTTTTTCTCTAATTTACTGAATATAATTGTAGAATCTTGTGCACTTACGGCTGCGGAAGTGCATAAAAGTTTAATATGAATGCCTGGAAGTTACCAAATTTCAGGATTTGTTATTTTTGTCTCGATATTAACGTCCGAATCGACATTTCTTCTTCGTTAATTGACCTTGAACATAGCTCAAAGGCACAGATGAGGGACACTCATTAGTGGGAAACCAATTTAGATGACTGCTCCATCAAAAATTAGGCGCTCTTGTCCCTCCCTTTTTAATCCAAACTAGTTTCCGTTCTGCAGCATTGCATTACCCCAGTCTCACATCCAGCCAAACAGAAGGATTTCGACGTGCAATGTGCTGCCTCATTGAGTCCATTTTTCTTTCCCCGCCATAAATTGGTCCGCGTCGTTTTGATATTTCTACCGCGTTCTTCGCGAATTAGAGCCTTCAAAAAGATACGTGTTTTTCTGGAAAATCTGTGCTCAGAAAGAAAAACAATTCACGAATGAAAAGTTAGCTTTGTTTTCTTCCAATTATATCTTTTTCTGGTACAATATGTTTTGACACATCATCGTCATCATCCATAAATCCTTAGAACAAAGAAGATACAATTCTTTTTTACCAGATTGCTATTCATATTCCAGAAATAAAAGGCAACTTCGAGGATTGATTATCATAGTCAAAATTAGGGTCGGTAAATCTTGGAATGCTGCGTTTTTTTCTGGAGTTTATTTTAACATACCCTAGCATACCTTTAAATTTATTCCAATTGCTAACTTTAAAGTCCCATATCTATTCTAGGTAAAAATCGTGTTTAGCGAAGCATACTAGCAAAGGGAATAGCATATTTGATACAGGTTGTATTTTATGATTGGTAAAAAATAGAATGTTCTATTAAGGTTTTTTTTAAAAAAATATCGCAGTCTACTTATTTCTGAACTTCACTCTTATTTCGGCTTAATATTAGGTTTTTAATGGATCACTCATAAAAAAGATTATTTAAAGAATACTTTTCCAGTGTGCAAGACAGCCGTTCAATCTGACAGTAATTACGATTTATTACTGAAAAATTGATGTCTTACTGTAATTACATCGTTTCAAGAACAGTAAGCGTTCTTATTTACTCAAAAATATTCGTTTTACCCTTCAGTTTAAAAATACACGCTCCTAAAACCTTCTGGAAATTTCAATAGTATTTTTATTTTGTTAAATCTTTCTGATAGGAAGAGAGTCTTATCAAAAGGATTATTTGGATCTGCTACCGCCAT
This sequence comes from Ceriagrion tenellum, assembly GCA_963169105.1. Classification (NCBI taxonomy): domain Eukaryota; kingdom Metazoa; phylum Arthropoda; class Insecta; order Odonata; family Coenagrionidae; genus Ceriagrion; species Ceriagrion tenellum. The sequence continues at coordinate 38,414,236 of OY720640.1, forward strand.
TTAAAATCTCTTTGAGGAGACTCGGGGCCGCATTCATAGTCGTTACCTGGGTGTCCCCCAGGTGTGGGGGAGCCTCTTGGCTCAGAAATAGTATTCATAGTCGTTACCCAAGGGACTGTTGTCCCCTAACCCTCCCCCAGGCCGTCGATTTCCTGGGTAAGGCATGAAGCTTACCCAAAGCTCCCCTATCGAAGTACTGCTGCCCACGCGTGGGATGAATTGATACTACTGTACCAATGGCGGGGCACGATAATATCAACAACTTTCGATAGTAACGTCTTCTGTTTACAAACACGGGTACTTACAGAACCAATCTCATATTCCTCACCATTCATATTACATAAATATTCAAGTATTATTGTAAACATTCTTTCATATTCCTTCAATCATTTTTCATCAACATTTTGTAACAGTATACTGTATTATTGTTTATAGCGTGCTTGGATACGGTGAGAAATGAGCATCGAAAATATCGAGAACCATTCAGCGAAACCGTTCATATTTATTTTTACGTGGGATTGTTGCCAAATCTCTTACCCAGGCGTTCCCTGGCTGGATGTTACCCAGGTAAGGTTTATAAATCGCTCAGCGTAGGGGTCCCCTAGGTGTTACCTGGCTAGGGGATACCCAGGTAACCCCTAGGAATACGACTATGAATACGGGCATCGGTGTTCTTACTGCAGTGACTTTGTTGACTACGTAATTTTTTCGTCTCTCCGTACATGAGATGATGAATAAATGGTTAGACTAATTATTAAGTTGGAAAAATGAAATCCACTAATTCATTTGTCAAAGCCCTATAAAGCTAATTTATAAAACAAATTCCATTCCGATTGCCAAAAAATAAATGGGATGGAAATGTAATTTATCAATGAAATTATTGTTCAAATTAAGTGTTATATTGTATTTATAATTTTCATATTCTATATTTCAGATTCCGATGAAATAATTTTGTAAAATTAGATTTCCAGAATGTTAGAATATTGATTTAACATTATCAGCATCACCTATTCTCTAACGTCAGCCTCCCTTTGTCTCCATTTCCCCGCAGTGAGCACAGTGAGCGTGGAAGCGGTAGTGGGCCGGAGTGTCGCTCTGCCCTGTGACATCGAACCAGCAACATCTGCCGACCGCGTCTACATGGTGCTGTGGTTTCGTGAGTCCGCAGGAAAGCCCATGTACAGGTCAGTACACTCTGCGGTGTCTCACTCTTTGGATAGGAGGTAAAAAATAAGTTCCCACTGCAGTGAATGTCCTCGAGCCTCGAGGGAATTTTGGGTAAAACGTATATTTGCGTCCTTGTTAGATGCACACCAGAAATTATTAGTTTACCAATAGAGCATAAAAAACTTAGAATTCAAAATACTTTTCCATATAACTCTATTCAATATAAATATAACGGGAGCTAAAGAAAATTCTCAAAACTTGAGTTAAATTAGGGCCAAGTTGGCATTTAAAATGTTAAAATGGCTCAGGTGGACTAGGTTTTGTATATGGATTAAAAAACTTGTTATTATAATTGGTTTATAATTCTTTGCCCCAAATTTTAAAATAAGTATCTCATATTTTCTTCTCCATTTTCCTCTGAAAAGTTAGGTATTGCAAGTGCTCTTAAAAATAGTAGTTGCATGCAATATTTTTTTATTTTGGGGTAGTAAAAGTTCACTGAAAATTAGATTTAAATAAGGTGACGCGTTAGAAATATTCTTTTTATCGTATAAAACTTGATCTTCATCATTTGTTCATGAATTTTTTCAGGATACCTTTTCTATCAACTTTATATTTTAAAAATTCTCAAAGTTAGCGGTTTATCTATGGAAAAACTGCCTATTAGTTGAAGCAAAGCTCTGATATGATTTATTTCGTCCCTCAATTAGAACAAATCTGACGGATTCTATTTTAAATATATTTTTCTTACCGTATGCCTTTTGCAAGTGGGTTAACTTGGTAAACAAATAATTACCTTCAATGTCAAGCTGTCAGAGGTAGTATTTTAAGGTATACATCTTTTATCAAAGAACAGCGTAATGCGGGAAAGTCCCCTCTGCAGTACCCCGGAAAAATTCTACGAGAACTATCACACCGAATCGCCTCTGTTCTCTTGGGTGCGGCGAGTGAGTGGTGCAGAAAATAGGCACGTCGCACGTATTGGTAGAACGGAGCAGTCCCTTGCTTTAAAAGCTCCTCAAAGCGATCTCTCTTCCTTGTTGGGCCACTTCGTCGTCCCTCGCCCGCGTCCACACTTTCCACTTCGCAAGACATATATCAGTGAGCAACAGTACTCCAACCTAGCATTACGGAGAGGTGGTGGGTATAACGCTCCGTGTGACTAGCTAGTCACAATCTCCGAATCGCTTTCGCACAATCGCCGCTCTCCTGCGGTGGTCAAACTCCAGCTCTTATCTGCCCAAATGACGACGATCGATAAGACCCGCGTGGCGTTAGTTAATGCTAAGGCCAGAATCCGACTTGGAAAATCGTTTTAGTTTTCGCTGCTGCCGTCACCTTTCCTATTTCCTCACTCGAAACTTTTCAAAAATACAACCCTCCTATATTATTCCATACCGACAAATCAAATTCAGTCGTCATCGTCTTATATTTAATCAAACTCCGGTTTTTAAGCTTCTCCAAAACCGCCAAAAATGTAACCTGGGTGCCGCCCAAGGGCAGCGAATTAATTCCTGGGCAGGATTTCTCTGTAGATCGGTGGAGTCTCAGAGTAGGAGGTATCGCGGACGTTCAATCCGAATAGTATTTAGCCGTGGACTCTCACGTGAGAAGATTTTTTCTCCTTTTCATATCGAAAATAAGCATTTATGTAACGGATTTTAAAGTTTTTTTGACTCTCCTACTTGAGTAGGATGTAGAAGATACAATGACCATGATCCAGTGAATAATTTTGGAATTTTTTCACTGTTAAACAACAGATGTTGAATCAATATAATATCAAAGGGTAATAAAGTTATCAATCATAATGATGATCTAGAGAAGTAGCTACTCTCAACAGCATTAAAAAAACCTTGTCGTAGTGAACAATTCGTTAGTTAATAGGAAGTATGAATTCTTGTTGAGTAAAAATAACTTCTAATCTTCGAATTCATACTTTCATATCATATTTTAATATGTCTTGACATAAACAAAACAGCGATATGTATTTTTTTTCTGGTCAGCAATTATCTTCAAAGAAACCTTTCTTCATTAATTTTCTCTGAAGTACGCTCCGCTCCTAAATTTAAGAACTCTTATAAGGTATAGATGGTAGGGAAAAATTTCTGTTTTTATCCTGATTTTAAGTACCAAGTGATCTTAAAAAGTTATTTTGAATAAATAAGTAAAATTAAAATGATATCCTGCGTCTTTACTTGAACATGATGACTTAAAATTCTTATTTAATGGTCCCTCATGGATCCAGATTAATTTAGCCCATTTTAGCTTTATGAATTTGTCAACACCCTTCATGGACTGATTGGAGAATGTTTTCAACATATCATTTTAACCATCCTGCATGAAAACAACATTCCTCGTTGTGATACTTTTATGTAGGTGCAGTGAAAATAGATCTGGATAGAAATTATGTGAGAAATTAGCGTTTTACCCTGATAAATATGGATTTTACTTTACAATAACTACTTTCGCTCACACCTTTTCTTGTGTTGTGTCGATCCTATAACCACTCACGAGATTAATTACCTGTTTTAGAATACATAAGATACAAAAAGGCAAGTTGTGATATTATCGTGTGCTACCATCTCTTAAACAACGCTACAAACAAATTTTACCCTTAATTTATTAATTATTCTGTTGTTGAAACTTATTCTAAATTTTATGATAGATTAATTGGTAGTGATATGATAAACAAAGAATTTATCATCCTAGGTGATTTCAACTGTCAAAATATTATGTCTTAAGGAGAAAACAATGACGCACTTTGTATTGAATTAGAAATGTTCAGGAATATTATGAGTATGAAGCAGAAGAATAGTGTGATGAATCGATACGGGTAATTGCTCGATCTTGTTCTCACGAATATTGATGCTATTGTTGTTAGGCGGACCCCATGTGATACTTCATTGCTAACGAAGGATCCATATCACCCAGCCATTGAATTTTCTATTAACTATTCTATACACTATTCATATAAACTGAAAAGAAAATCCACTAACATCTCAAGTGACTCCTATAATTTTAAAAGAGGAGATAACTTAATGTTATACAATGAGTTAATTGGGAAGAATTGGAATGCTATTACGTCTATTAAGAATGGTAATGAATGTTTAGTTATATGCTATGCTTATTTTTATGAGGCGATGGATGTAGCTATTGCCAAATTAGGATAACAAAACACAAGTATCCAATTTGGGTCACTTATGACCTGATTAAAAAGATAAAAAGAAAAGCAAGGCATAGATAATTGTTTTGGGAAGAATGGCTCAAAATATCATCAGATAATGTACAACACATTAAGGATAGAAGTTTGCAAAATTTTAGCGGATAATTTTCATTTATATTTAGAAAAAAATAAACAGGAAATGAGTTATAGATACTACGACAGTTTTTGGAAATTTACAAAAGATAATAATTCAGTAAACACTCTCCTGAGATTATGAAATTGAATGGGCATGAAATGGATTCTCCGGAAGAAATAGCCGAAGCATTCAGAGAATACTTTATGCCAGTATATGAAAATAATACTGTTACCAATGAATCTGTAAGATTAATAAATGAAGTACTCGATTGTACTAATAGTATTTTAATAAGACATATTGATACGGGAGAGGTGTTACAGGCAACCAAAAGTATTAAAACCAAAAGGCTAGTTGGACCAAATGGCATACCGGCGTATATTGGTAAAGGCTGCGCAGATATTATAGCCCCAACTTTAAGCCATCTATTCAATGTTTCCTTAAAAACGGGAGTATTTCCAACTAAATGGAAGACTGCTAAGGTATGTCCCATTTTTAAAAACGGAGAACGCGATGACATAAAAAATTACCGCCCAGTGAGTATTTTGTCGCTTTTCTCCAAAATATTAGAATGTATTATATATAAACATGTCAAATTTCAGCTTAAGAGCCAAATGAATAAAATTCAGCATGTTTTCTTGCCGAATAAATTTGTAGTAACAAATATAAATAATTTCACAGATTATGTCATCACTGTCATGGATAGGGGCTCTCAAGTAAATGCCATCTATCTTGATTTTAATAAAGCATTTGACACAGTTAATCACAGTCTGTTGATGGAAAAACATCAGAGCATTGGGGTGACGGCATCCCTCTTCTATCTATTACGCTCATTTTTGATTGAAAGAAAGCAATATGTAGTACATAAAAATGCAACATCAAGTGACTACCTTGCATTATCGGGTGTACCACAGGCTTCAAATTTAGGCCCACTACTTTTTTTATATTTATTAATGAACGGTCGCAATGCTTTTATAACACCAAGTGCTTAATGTTTGCAGACGATATTAAGATATACAAAAAAGTAGATAACTTGGCTAATTGTTTACAAGTACAGAGTGATTTACTGAATTTTATTATATGGTCGAAAAAACTATTTGTACTTTAATATTAATAAATGTTCTGTTATGACCTATTCAAGGATAAAGAATGTTCTAATGTTCAATTATTCAATGGACAAGGAGATCATTGATAGAAAAAGTTAAATAAAAGATTTGGGAATTATTTTTGACTGTAAAATGACTTTTGTAAATCATATATTGAATATTACCATGTCTGCTTGTAAGCTGCAGGGTTTTCTATACCGAATGTCAAAGTATTTTAGGAATGAATTTGTGCTAAAATTATTGTATTTTTCTCTTGTAAGGAGTAAAGTAGAATACTGCTCTGTAATTTGGAATCCTTATGCAAAAAAGTTCAGTGAAATGATTGAGAGAATTCCAAAAAGGTTTTTTAGATGTATGTATTATATTCGGTATGACGTTTATCCCATCATGAAGAATCATATAAAATACGAGGAATTATTGAAAATGTGTAATTTCCATAAATTATCTGATCTGAGAATATTGAATGATCTTATATTTTTACATGATGTAGCAAAGAAAAATGTGGCACGTTTTTGAATCGATTAAATTTTCATGTTCCATCGGGAAAAGGTAGAAATACGATGACATTTTATGTAATGAATGTTAATAGTGAATACTGTAAAAAATTCTCTATAAACAGATTGTGTACTACATATAACAAATATTATAACGACCTTAATATGTATCAAGATAGAAAAAAAATTTTTAAAGAGGCATTTTCAAAAGTAGTGAAGTAATGTTGTCGATATATAGACTAAATAATGTATTTAACCATTTGACTGTATTAACCAGGTATGACTTATGTTAAAAATATAATTCTATTTTTTGTTCAATTATTCATTGTTTATCCTGTAATTATTATATGTTGTTATAATAATTTTTATTTATATGTTGCGTAAACATTAAAAACAATAAATAAAATAAAGAGTAAACTGTTAAAGATTTTAGGATTACCACTCTTAAAGAGCTTAATATTGCCTTAAAATGACTACCAGTTTTTGAAGTCATTAAACTATTCGATACTCCAATATAAAAATAAGTCTATGTGGCTGTCTCTGCCAAAAAAACTGTAAAAATGAAAAAGTCAGTTTTTAGAGCTTTATTCTCTCAAATAAGTAGCCAACTCATATGGTTTCAAATTATTTTGAGTATTATCTGTTAATTTTGTTCACAAATTTTATTAGTTGAGTAAATCATGGGAAAATAATTTGAAAATGGACACTACTGGCACTATATGAAGCAAATACACTAACGGCTAATATATATAAATATATACATATAAATGTTTATACAGTAAGGTAGAAAGACCGCAGAAGAGGATTATACAGTAAGGTAGAAAGAGCGTAGAAGACTCAGGTCTTCTACGCTCTTGCGAACAAGGTGCTAGTGGCACCGAAATATTAAGAAACTCTGTGTGTTCATTTTTTTTTTGTTTTTCTGTGTTTAGCGTCTGCCTTTCTCTAGCAAACTGTTTATGTATATATATATATATATATATATATATATTTTTTTTTTTTTTTTTTTTTTTTTCAATATTGTTAGGGGCTCATTAGTCATTAATTCTCCGATCCATGCTCGTTAAAAATTAACGTTCTTTTTATGCAATATGAGCAGTGCTATAGTTCTCGAAGTATTCATATGTGAGAATTCCTGTTATTCCATTGATATCAGTTATGTAACAAGAATAAATTGCGATAAATTGCGTTTGATGACAGGTAAATTTCAATTAAAATTTATAACGATAACTGATAAAACTTGCATATTGCTGAATATTACATTATTTAATTAAACATAAGCCTTACTAACCGGTAGAGACATGCAAATGACGCCAAATTGAACAGGAAAAATTAGGTCAGCAACAAGTTTATTTGGTGTGATTTCCCTATATGAATTCCATCCCCGCAATGCAGCCACGCTGTGAGGAAATGAAGCAGGTATGGGCGTATGAGATACGTTTCAAGCACACCATATTTCACCCCCATCAAAAAGCTCGTATTCCGTGTATGTTGACATTTGTGAAAACACCGGCTCATGAACTGGGCGCACGAATTGCCTCTCTTCGCTAACGCGGTCGTAGCCTTCCGCTCCACATGGCCTGCATTTATGCAATTTTTGGTATTTGATGTTTCATGAACGTAACTTTAACGGATGGGAGCAGGTAAGAATATTAATGTGACCTTATTGCTAATCACATTTGAACGTACTTAATAACCAAACGTGAATTGCGAATGAGAGGAAATATAGGTATATTTACTCTGATAAGGAAGGGGAGGTGATAAACATAGGTCAGCTTGTCACTTTCTCAGATTGAGGAATACAAGGTCATCTGCTTTCGGTGTACCCACAAAGGATGATCTCTTTATGAAAAATAGATGTTTGGTTAGACCAATGGTACTTGGTAAAAAATGGTACTTCATCAATTTCCTCGGAATTCGAGGGTAAGCACTATTAGTAATGACCTCGTATTTAATTTTGGCTCTCAGAGTGAAAGAAAAATTATTAAAATATTACGAAAGCAAAATTGGGTGACGGGTATACTCACCTGCTTTCGAGGTTCCCACGAAGAAAGATTTCTTGATGGAAGATAGATGTTTGGTTGAACCAATGACGAGTAGGTAATCTACAAGTCTGTGATTAAGTCTTATCGAGGTAAACGCTTTTATTTGACTCTATCGGGGGCGGTTTTCTCCCGACTTAAGTGTACCTCGATGGCCTGAATACTCTTGGAGCGTGAACGAAGGGCTAATGAATTTTGGGCTCATGAAGAGGAAAATCCACAATATCTATTACGCGAAAGATAATCATGTCTAATTTTACCCATGTCATTTTTAAGCATTACAACGACGAACGAAGAGGAAGACGATGAAAACTATAATTATAGTTCGTTATATTCATTTAAAACTTTATTTTCTCGTCTTAGGTCGTGCCGAAACCTATTTTATTGAGGCAGTGTAGTAAAAATGTTTTCGCAAGAGTAATGAAAAATTGCTCAAAATTAAAACAAATGTTTAAAAGATTAAATGCTTTAGATAGTTAGTGCCTGAGTCTAATTGCTTTTACATATTCCTTTGAAAGCTACGCATTTCATAATATTTGTCTAAAATTTTACTGTAGCTTTGATTTTTTCAATCGTATCCGTTTGCCAAGTTGCACAAAACCAATTTCAGTTACATAAGAATGGAAAAAATATGCTCTTTAAGCGAACGGAAAACTTAAGCACAAGTACTGAAATTAAGAAATTTCATGCTGTGAACGAGGTCTCGTTTCTTTACAGAGAAGTTTCGCCTGCGTGGAGGAATATTGAGAGCGAGAAAGTCAAGGGAAAAAATACTACGATAAATGGCCGTGCCTTGAATGCTAATTGCCCCCACTCAACAATATCTCCTCTTTCACCGACCTCATTGTGCGCTCTTTCTCTCTCCTTGATGGAATAAGAGTCGATGGAAGGCACGGGTCCCTAGCGGAAGGTAGTGCTGAGAGTAGGGGATAAGGAATAAGAGAAAGAGAGGTTGATAGATGGATGTAAAGATCTAGTGATTGAGCCATATTAAACTTCTTCTACCAAATCTCTTGTCACAAATGTATAACATTTTTCGATGTTCATAATCAAATGTAAAATATACACATATATCAATAAAATGGTTACACAAATGTAAAAATTAAATGATAAATAATTAAACACTAATGACTATACATACATTAGAAACTACACTACACTCATGGTTATTGGTCACAGTAATGATGATATTTACATAAACAATATATCTTTGAGGAATTGTCAATTCTTCATTCGTGAGATTACTGCTATGAAAACTTTGAGTAACTCACAGCATCAAAAGCCCGCAGAAAAGTAGGGGCGTGAAAAACCTGCAAAACCTACTGATAAATAGGCTAAAGGTTGCCCTCAATTTAAGCACACTATTTACATCATGAAATGATACAATTTTTTAAAAATATCAAGCGAAATAGTACGCAATTTATTTATTTTTTCTGGACGTAGAAACTGAAGCACCCTAACTACTCCTCAAATAGACGTTTTTCCTTGAGAGTGTTCCAGTGTTGGAGAAAGACCATGGTCGGTGAGGTAGGGACGGAGGATGAGGCGAAGCGGTGGTTTGAGCGAGTCTAATGGGGAGAGAAGTAGGAAGAATGAGTAAGGGGCATAAGAGAGGGGGCATGATTGTCTCCGTCCCCGAGGGAGGGCACTCTCCTCTCAAACGAGACAAAAGGAAGTGTCGCCATCCCGCGAGGGAGAGAGACAACAGTCCTATTCGGAGAGGGAGCCTTAATCCTTACGGGCTGGCGTCCGAAGGCGAGGCGCACACGTCCGGAAGCCGAAAATCTCGGGCGCCGCATGAGAATCGAACACAATGGAACGGGTCACACGAGTGAGCCTCCTTCGTGTGAGGGTCATGTGTTGAGCTGAGACGGGTATGTGCGTCTAAACGTCGCAAAATGGAGAGACTGTTCGGGTCAGCGTACGAGAGAGTGTATGGGGTTTTTCGAGTGTTGCGCACAAGATGTTTCGTACGTTTACTGACAATTAAAGAAACCTTTTGGTATCCATACAATGTATACAGTTCTAGAAATTTTTTTTCCGATGCTTGTATTAAAGTGATGCAAATGTGAGTTAATAAAATTTTAACAACCCCTAATCTCTCAAGGGTTTCAGTAATGAAAGAAAAGCGTAACCCTCCTCCCCCGTTTTTATATAACTTTCCTCTCGCATTTTTGCCCACTCGGTCATCGTCTTCTGCGCATTTATATTTGCATTGGCCTCTCCGGAATAGGGTGAAAAACTGGATATACTTGGCTTTGTACTTGTCTAATATGGCGTGTATTATTGGCGTGTAGTATTGAAATGACTTATATAATTTAATTTTCTTCATTAATTATCACGTAGTAGTGAATTTGAATGAAAAATACCAGTAAATTTGACCTTTTGTAGTGCGTTACTCCGTGTACAGCATGTTTGTCCTTGTAGCACTTCTCTGACTGCTGTTGCATTACTCTCTTGACTACTTTTGATCATCGCCATGGGGTAGGGGGAGAGGGTCTGCGTTGCCCGGTCTTTTACTTGGACCAGCAATGCCCGCCTTGTGTGGAATCACCTCTTGCCGCACACCCAGGAGTTGGCTTGCACGTTATTTCATAGATGTGGAGGATTTAATTGACGTAGAGAAAGGTCTGAAAGGTTGTCAGCAAAACGTGGGGTTCAGGGTACGCACAGGCTGCAAGGTTGGGTGAAGAAAGGATGGATTTGGTGAGTGAATGAGTGGCCTTCTTCCGTCGGTCCTGGCTCAAGAGATCTCTTTATCCATTCACTTAATCCTCGAGCTGAATTAGCCCCTAGACCCAGTTTCATTTCCCCCTTTCTATTCTACCTCCTCCCAAATCAATCCCTTTTATGGTTCACCTTCCTTTCAAGTACTTTTTTTCTTTCCTATCTATATCTCTAATCCGTCACATCTTTTCAGCCCTTAGTTCCAATTTTCTTTCAAGATTTATAACGTGCATGTTTAAGCATCAAGATCAATGACCTTCAGTTAATCTTCTATGTTGATGAGCATTGTTTTTAAATATTTGCTCATGACGGAAGGGGAAATTCTTCCATTACTTCGTTTCTACCGGCCTAAGATTATAGATTTTTTTCTATTCAAAAAGATGTGCCACATAATACACCATGGCATAATTTGTCACTTTTTGATGCCTTATACCGGAATCTGTTTGTGGAGTGCAGTCTAATGAACTAAGATAAAAAATAAAATCAGAATGATCGAAGGGCTTCACTCTTAAAACTACATTTTTGCTGTCCGGGAGTCCCGTATCGGCCATTCATCATCAGCCTTTAGGGTGTCGAACTGAACGGGAGCTGAAAATGAATTTCATTTTGATTTTCTTTCTCCTCTGTGATGTGGTCTATCTTTTGGAGACCAGACACGAGCATAAATAACTATCTATCCCTCCACCACATGAATTAGTCTGAAAAAGAGGTGCATCTGAGCCTGTCCTAATTACATCTAATATGTCTTATCATCTAATTAATTTTTATATCCTTTGAAAATACTCTTATAAACCACATGATTGCAAATAGACTGGTAGAGAATCCGAAAATCTAACATAATTGGGACAGCAAAGAGCTGTTTGTGTTGGACGAATCCCAGCCAAAATATTTCCTGATTGGATGTTAAGTTTATGTGAAATTGGGCTATCAAACTGGACAGTAGATGATTAATGGCATTTGATTCAGTCTTTCAAGATTACAAGAATCACCACGTCCAATAGTTAATTCTCAGTCACTTGTTTAGTTGAAATTTTGGAGAAGAATAACATTATGAATGAATTCTTATGAAACCGTTAGAAAATATGACGCAAATCGTACCTGTTTCTGTTCGTCTCAAGACCGAAATCCAGACAATTGAAATGACTCTGTACAAACATGGTCTCTTTTTTTTAAAGGAAAAGTAGACCATTGTACTTCCATTAAGTACTATAAGTAAATTACTGTTAAAAATTACAGAATGACAGTCATTTTTGGAGTTTTAATAAAGTGGTATGCGCAAATACACTGTTCTTATTCAATCAAGAGACTATACCTCTATGAAGAAATATTCAATCAGTCAAATTTTAAACAACAGATGCCTTATGTGGCATAGAATTGCAATAGAAAAACAAAGGGAAATTTGAGAAGAGACGAGTAAGTTGCAATCTAAATAAAAGAGTTGGTTGGAATTGTAAGCTGAAACCCTCGTCAAACTGATAAATTTAAAAAATCCACGGTGCAGTGTTTAGTGTAACACCTCTAATGCTCTGCAAAGAAAAGAAAACCTGTCTTTTATTTACTTCGTTTTGTAAATATGTATTTACTATAATTTAGATCTCCGAGAGAATTAGGAGTTGGTATCCATGGTGGCAACTTTTGATACGAATCCATCCTGGGTGTATGAATGTTGTGCTGGTCATGAAATAAGATTTTCAATCGATGAGATACAACCATAGGTGCCAGATTCCGTTAAAAACACGCGTTTGTTACTCCAAAGGTGATAAGATAACGATAGGGGTTAATTGACTACCAGTTCACCGTTATATAGAAAAACTTCTACCCTCCTGTTCTTCAAGGGTTAGAAAAGAATTTTATCACAATTTTTGCAGCGATATATATCGTTTCCGGAGATTTCCTCGGTTGGCAATCATTATTCTACGCATTTCTTACTCTGGTGACTCTCAATATAATGACATCTTAAGCTCAGAATTTTAATCCATATCTTTCCGGGGGCAACCTGGGAATGTGAGAATGAAAAATGAAACATGTCCGCGAAATTATTACCTCAAGGGCATTTTGCCGAAATTTACTTTTTATATCTGCTTTACCATTAAAACAGGATAATTTTTACACATTTAAATGTTTATTATTTATGGTTTTTTATATAAACTCTGAATAAATAGTCATAGATATTATTAAAATGTTATAAAGTGAAATACATAGGTTACATTATTAAGAAAAAACATATGCTTATGCATTAAAATTTTTAATATTTATGTTTTCAATACTGCTGTAAACACCAATTTTACTCGATGGGTGTCTGTAAGAAAATTCATCAAACTTTTTTCTGTTAATACTAGACCAACTCAGAAAAATTTTATTTGGCTAAAGGAAGAACTTATATTGCGATAAGAGTGACATTTATGTTTGTTGTTTTCGCTAGTATTTCTCTTCAAAATTAGATGAAGTATTGATGGAAAGGTCTTTCAAAGGTTGGTATCTGTTCAGTAATGGAGTCCAGTTTTATCTATGCTTGTGTAGAGGTACAGTATAAATACAGATCCTCCGTCACTTTAATTTCAGCTAGCTTCTTTCTCCGAAGGGAAAATTTAGCCCGAAAGAAGATTGGCTTTCCCGGCCTCCGAAAAAATACTTGAAGGTTGTCCAACTGAGACCTTCCATTTTGGCCCTCATTTCCTTTGGATTCTGAAAAGAGGAGAATTTCTCGAGTTTAAGTTTCTCTATGACTGAAACTTTTTATTGCGAAAGGATAAGTTGGTTGGCAAACAGTCCAATCAGAACTTTGCAAATCCAAGTTTCTATGTTGCGCATTTCAAACTTGTTTCTTTGGCTTCAAGCAGCATCAAATACATTTTAGCTCAATAAAACATTTTAAGTTTTCACAGCTCTATTTAGGCCGTCAACTTAAGGTTAGGAACATTAACCAAATATCAAAACTGGTAATCACTTCATCCAGAAATTACTAGCGAAGTCACGGCGTACGATGGCGAAAACTTTTTAGCTGAATTAGAATATTTTTGCACTCAAACTCAGCATTTTACCCATGTCATCCTTTCCCAACACATATTTCTGAACGGCTTTCAATACCCAGCTGAATTGTGCGTTTAAAGAATATTCCTTTAATTTGTTTATAAAATAATGCCACCGTTTCTACTACCTTCGGCATTCGTCAGTCATAAAATAATCACTACAGTTATCTCATCTATTCCTCAGCCATGTATCCGATTAATTCCTTCATTTCCATTCCCTCATATTTAGCCTAATGAATCCATTCCTTGGTATTTCTCGATTAATGTTTACTTCCATCGTTACCAATTAAAGGCAGTTATTTCGCTAATGTATCATTTTTAGGCTTTACTTTCACGAACTCTCATTTCTCCCCAACTCGCTACAAGATATTTTTGTTAGTTTTGCTCTCTATAACTTGATTTTGATCATTCATCGCTATAACCGACTTTTACAGCTCCTAATCTTATATTTTCTACTGCTGCAATCTTTCCAGCCTTGCTGTTACATGAAATCATTCCACAAACATTTGATAAAGCAATTTCTATTTCTAACTTCCATCCTTTTTTACTCTACTTCCTATATATTTCTTACTTCTCTCGTCACTGAAAATATTTCTTTCCATCCAAAAACTTTTTCATCACATAATTATTAAGATAAATATACTTATTATCTTAACTTATGTGTAGAAGTAAAAATTGCACAAAGGCCTTCTTGTTATAAGTTATTAATGATGTCTATCTTTCTACAAGTCCGTTGATATACGGCCAGTATAATAGTTTGAAATATTAATTTATTTTTGGGAGGAATTCGCCAATTTGTATAATTCGCTTCTGACTGCATGAGCCAATGTAAGGGAGTTTTATCATTTCCTATCGTAATTTTACTATACTTTGCAAATTACAGAAACAAAGTCTCATTTTAATATGTGGTATATTTCCATTTCTAACTACTCTCCCCGCCATATTTTATTCTCCTTATAACGGATCCATATACGCATATGTTTAAAAGAGTCCCTTACCAGTTAACCTTATGTTTCTTGTAGAAATCCACAGCTAAATTTCTATTATTTTCGATGGTAAATGAACATGAGTTGTAATTTAAGCTACGTAAACGGCATTACTAGGCTGAATAGTGACCTTAAAATGCTGAAACCATTCAATAAAACTATTCATCTACCAAAAGATCTGTCAGCATTTTCTACTGGTTTCCTTGTAATTTCATATGAAATTCTGCTTTCATATATCCAATGACTCTCTTAGCCCTAAGCTGGGCACCTTATGTAGATGATACTCTGTACCGACTACCTTTAGCCGTATCTATCACGAGTATGAGATCTCAGTGTCTATTTCTCCGGGGAATGTGTCTGCTTTCTGCTTATTAATTTGTGAAAATTATCACCCAAGTCATATTTACAGCCATTATACCGAAATTTGACACCCGGTACTCTGCGGATGCTGACACTTATATTAAGGATTCGATATTTGTCACTTAAAGGCGCATGTTTTTCGTCTAACGTTCAGAGGTCAACCTAACGTCCACAAATTGATTGCCAAATTTTACTATTAGCGCACATTCCTCATATAGTTAACATATTTAGCGAAGTACATTAACTTCTACATCTATAAGCTAAAAGCTATATTAAGTTTTAAAAAGCACGCACAGATTTTGGTGCAATCTGAATTTTGATGAAATTTTCTTTGCGGATACTATTACTTCGGTGGAGGTAGCGGGCTATAAATGAGTTGCATATGTGACGTTAATTAGAGTTGATCGTACCCATAACTGAACTGTATTACGTAATTAAATTCAAAGTTAAAAATGGATTGCAATGCGTCCATGATGAAATTCATCATAATATTACAAACTCTTGCTTTTACGGTACCCAAATATAGTGTGGCTATTGATTTTCGATGCTGGGCTCTCTATGATGTAATTTTTGCTACGTAGGGCGGGACCATTCAATCGGCAAGTGACTGATTTCCTTCTGTATCACAACGTACTTCTACTAAATTTCTACTATACTATACTTCATAATAAATAATACCCTGGCTTTTTCTTGACAGGAGAGAGATCCAAAAAATGCCAATATTGTAGATGTATGGGATCACCAGAAGATTTTTATAATTTTTCAAATACCCTTTACTACCAAGTTGCACGTTGGTAAAGTGGCACGTGCATTACCAACCATTATATTTATTAGGAAGAGCAAAACATTAAATCACGACTAAAACCCAAAAATTCAATACTGCAAAGGTTAATAAGCCATTGCTAACAAAGAAATGAAAGTATTAGAAAATATCCTGAAACGGGCAGCCATTTGCAAAGAATTTGTTTACAAATTTCGACTTTCACGAATATGAATTTTTGCAAATGATTTTCATCTTTAATTTAAGGATTCAAATTCTAAATATAATTAATTTGTGAATGTTTTTTTTTGTTATTCTCTTTATGCTTGCATACAGGGGTAGAAAACGTTTGTGGCACTTAACCCGTAATGCGTATGATGTCTTGGAGGGTCAAGTTAACGAGGGGAATGGGACAAAGGGGCTGAAGGTGAAACCGGAGGTCCCCGCGGAGGTTATTCGATACCCATGCCCGCTAATCAACGGTTAATTCATCCATCGATTTCTAACTCTCCGCTGCCGTAGGCCACTACGTTTCACTGCGTCTGTGCATCAGTACCATGTCATTCCCGTTAAGATAAAATGAATGAATTTATCTATTGCTGACAGGCCTATAAAAGTGTCTCTTTTTAATAATTTCCTTCATAATTTCCTATTTATGGCATACCTCTTTCGCTTCTCTTACAATTTAACATTTCTTCATAGACACTTTTATTGTTAAGGCTCCTCCATTCCCGGGAGGGTGAAATCAAAGAATTGATTTTCTATAGATAGGCCTGGAAAATAAAATATTTTTAATAATTTCCTTTGTAATTCCCTATATTTTCAAACATATTTTGCTTCTCTAACGCTTGTGGATTTCTTCATAGACATTATCTAATTGTTATCCCTCCTAATTTTTCTCCCATGAAGGGTATGTACTACCACAGCCATCATCAGTTTTGCATTCTACTTCTTTCTCTTCCTCCTACACTACTCACTCTGCTTTCATATATCTGTTCCGTTCCATTCTTTCCACATCATCGGACAAACGAAGCACACTCCTAAATAATGTGTCCATTAATGGAGCAGCTAACCCACATTAACTAAAAACCCACTGATTTCTAACCCTGTCCATTCTGTTTGCCGGCAACAATTCTCCAGTAGGTATGCTATTTACTCTGCATTTAGACTACTCTTATGCTTATTTTTATACAAAATTGTCGCTGCCGTTTAACATCATTTGGAGGGGAACACTTCTGTTCAGCGCGATTTTTGCTTCCCCAGACAAAACATAATTCCTTGAGTTGCTCATCATACTAGATACTAACTACCTTCCGGCATTTCAAAATTTTACTTACAATTTAATTTTTATTATATTCTGCCATCTTTAATTAAGACTGGATTTATTTATGGCTTTAAAGGTGATTAGGGATGAAGAGGTTTGTTGTTCAAACACCTCACTCACATCATGCTGGTAATTGTCTTTTACTTATGTTCTTCTTGATGGATCAAGATGAAAAAAATAATACAATATTTACGTACTGTCCGCTAAAGCTTTACTTATGGTACTTCGTAATATTCAGATTTTTTCACCGGTTGGTACATGATTTTTTTGTTGGATAGGATTGGATATGTGGGGAGTCAACCGACGGCTAAGGTTATTTGCGCCATAGGGGACAGGTGAGGGAGAAAGGGGGGATAGATACCCAGGGTCGGCATTAGCCTGCTCTTAACGAAAGGCGCCAAGGGGACCACAGTTTAACGTCTCATCCGACAGACGAAGTACTGTATTTGCGGAGTGTTCTCCACAAGACACTCGAGTAGGAATCGGGTTCCCTCTGAAAAACATCCGCCTCTGCAGGGATTTGAACCCTGGCCGCCCGTGTAGTTGGCGAGTACTCTAGCCACCAATTTCCAAGCGTTCTCACCATCACAGACAGACGAATTTTTAATCAAAAGATGAGCTATGATAAGTGCTGAACGATTAGGTAGACAATTAATCCTATCAACAGCCATAGGGTTTTCTTTTAGGAGCATGGAAATAATTTTTTTATAATTCATTCACTCCTACAACAGATAAATGGCAAAATTTCCTTAAACTTAATCACAGTATTTTACCGTTGTGCACAAGTACCGTTCAAGATACCTAGAGACTGCAATCATCAGATGAAATTGCTTATTTATTTTCCTCGTAAAACTTACTCTTATTCCGAAAGCTAATTACTTTCAAACCGTGATTGATGGCTAATGCTAGTTTTCTCTGCGAGGAAAAGGATTTATTTTGCAAAATTTACGTGGGAGGCTCTATCTAAGCCTGCGTAAGCATGAATTCATATCGTAATTTAAACCGTTTAACCAATTTTATTCAATTTATTTTCTCACAAACTGCGGCTCCATGTGAGGCTGTAAACTAATGTAGAAATTGGAGGAAGTGTTTTACTGTTTCCTCATCATGTGTATCCTTATAAAGCATATTTATATCCTAGAGAAACATAAGTAGCTATTTTGAGTGCAAAGTCATTAGGGCCGTATGAGGGATCCATACAATTTCATCGTGGATGAATAATTCAAAAACATTATACAAGTGTGTAATGTTTGTTTCCTACTCAGAGTGTTTGACTCATGAAGTATGTGTCAGACTCAGTTGCGGTTCTCCGGAAAAATTCCAAAGTAATTATGAGTTAAGTGATGAATGATGCATGATGCATTACTTTGCCTGACGCTTTCGTACAACTCCTCAGTGGCGCTGTCATCAAGCTTGTTACGTTCATTCGAGTTAATCTCTACCGATTACCAAGTCAACATGAATTGCGTACTCCGGAATTTCGCCGAGCTCTGTTTATGACATGAGTCGGTATTAGTAAATAGCGTTCAGCAGGAATTCTCATGCAGTTTTTCGGCATTTTTGCGGGAAATAACCTGTAAGCTTACCAGGAATAATGTGAGTAAATAGCACTTTGGAAAACAATTAGAGGTTATGAGTACGCAGTGAGTTTCTTAAAATAAATTCACAATATTTTAAGAGAGAATATGAAACCAATGTAGTGTTTTCATGTGTAATTAGTATTTTCATGTGTAATAGGACTTTTGTAGTTTAATTTGAACAAAATTATCGCCTAAAATGATATTAGACAAGTGGTATAAAATTTATAATTTCATAACTCTGGATAAACCGTATGTTTTTAGATTTTAATTATTTTCAATAATTCCTGCATCCATTATCATTGGCTATTTTGAAGTTAAACTCCAATAGTTATATTAACTTTAAACTAGATAAATTTATTAATTTATTTAATTTTACTCTATCTTAAAGATTTACTAACGCTAAAAATTAATTATTATTAAATATAAATTTCTTATTTAAATTTAGGAAGTGTATTTCAATAAAATATTTGTTGTTCCTGCTTTGGAATTCCTGCTAGTTCTCATCTGATTTGATTTCATTTGCTGTTATTGCCTATTTAGGTTAAATTATGTGCAATCTACGATCAGTGTTGAGGGTCCATTCCACAGAGTGCCCCAAGTATTTTTGTGTTTCAAACAGAATTATTTTTGGGATCGTTTACGTCCCAAGCAAAGTCACTTTTATCTTTTCATCTTAGTTATGAAATGAAATCTGATCGGTAATTTTGCTTTTTCGGCTAATATGTGCGCATACCGGAGTATAACTACGTCTTTGATTTGCTAAAAGAGTCAGGGCATAAACGAAGCTATAGTTTTCAAGGAAACTTGAGCTCAACAGCCTCGTAATTTAACAAGTTTAGGTAAAAAAGTCTTCTACGGCCATAATTAATTGGCATAACTCGTCAAACGGATGAAGAAAATAATTTTTGGCGTGTTGGTTTAACGGAAATGTCAGTGACCAACCACAACCTCTCGACCAGAAAAACTCATTGGTTCCTTTTCCCATTTCTTTATTTTTGTAATTTTCAATATTTGTCCTCATCCTTTTTTACTTTCAACCTTGTGTTGCAAGTGTATTTTCACTTCAGTTCGCTGAAGTGGGGCACCTTTTTGCCGAAATACACGTACCTGACGCTCACCTTCGTCTTTTCGTGTCTTTTATTTCTTGAACCAAGATCTTCTTGAGTCTAATTCTCCCAGAAGTGGATTCTATTTGAATTAGTGAGTGAAAAATTTTCTGAGTGCATGTGAGTGAGGATTTTCTGGAAGAACATTTGCTGTTAACGTCTTACAAACTCTGTGTTTGTCCCTGGCGCGGGATTTCCTTCCCATAAACATTCACATATAGTGTGTTTGTGGTTATAACCCAGTCATCCTTAACGAGGTCTCTTTAGCCCTGTGAAGGATCCCATTTGGGTTGAGTGTGTATATCTGTAAGTGGTCAATGGTGAGGAATCAGCATTTTCTTGAACCACCACAGAGGGGCTTTCTGGGCGAGAGGTTGTGGTTGGTCACTGACGCTCCCGTTAATCCAACACAGCAACAATTTTTTTTTTCATTTTGACGAGTGTTGCCAATAATTACAGCCATTGGAGATTTTTTTACCAAAATCTGTACCATAAAGTAAAAAAATCACGTCCTTCATCCTTGTTACATTTAATTACGCTACCAGAATTTGGGATATTCAAAAGGTAGGTTTAAAAAACAGCGTTAGAAGGCGTGCAGAGAAGATCGGAAATATGCGTAAATGGCCGTTATGATAATCTCGTAAATGTTTGGGTTTTGCTACAGCTGGGATGGGGATCTTACAGACCGTCGATAAAATATGAAAATTGATATTTTATATGAATTTAATTCCATGCACATTTTCTGACGATGCTGCTAACGTCTTACAAACTCCAAAATACTACAGTAGATCATATTATCACAATAAAATTAGATAAAATTTAACTACAGAACGGTTTTGAAACGCCATTTTTCACCTATCGATAAGAGATTATAATGGCAGCTGATAGGGCTTTGAATTTGGTGAGTCAAAAGGTTGTTAGTAGATTATTTCCTACATTGTAATCTACATTTTACCCTGCCACCTCAAGGTGTTTATCAGGGAGTGATTTATCCCCAAAATGCACAATAATGTACAAATTTATTAGATAAATGTGAATTATACTATAGTTATGCTACCAATACTTCATAAACTATTTGTATAAATGTGTATTACGACTACATAAATGGGATACAAGAATCATTCAAGGACCATGAAAGATGGTGTGTTAGTGTAACGTGACATGTTAGGATACAACCATTAGGGACCAAATAAACTAATCAGCAACACGATCTATTAATTAATCTACTTCACAAACCAATTAGTGCCGCTTGAGTCCCTTATAGATCGAGGAAAAACGTTTGTCTTAAACTCATCTGTTCTGTAACCTATTTCACTAATTTATTCTCATTATCTGACCTGCCATTGTATCTTGAAGTTTGTAAGATATTAAATTCGTAAAAAATAAATTGGTTTTGAATCTATATATAAGGTTAAGTCTTATTTTTAATTTTTGATTGATTCTCATCGCTTGTAGGTCGCTTAATGTTTAATTTGTAAGTCAATATTAGCATTAAAAATCTTAGGTACTAGTTTCAACGCTAGCAACAAACAACAATCATAGTTCATGTTCAAGTTATGTAAACACAAAAAGCACATGACGGCTATTGTGAGAAAAAAATCGACTTGTCTTACTTTAATTCAGGAAAAATCCATAAAGTAGTTTGAGTGAAATATCATTTCACCTAGAAATCAATGAAGTTGGTCTCATTTTAATGAAAAATACCTCACCCTTCTGAAGTATCAAAATATAAGCCCCTTACCGCACTACTTCCCGAGATATTGAACGAAAAACTACAGGCCTTTTACATGGGAAATAGTACGTGTATGCACTGCAAAGAGATATAATTTTAAAAATATGGTATTTCTAACACCTATATCTCGTCAGTTAACTAACAGCCTGTAGTTAATAAGTTTCCTCGGCTATTTTGAAAATAAACCATGTCACCTCCGTATTTTTTTCAAGATCACAAGAAAACCTCCATTGTGAAGGAGTTTTAAACGTACAATGCGAAAAAAATTAGTCAACTCCAAGACTCTTGTGTTTTTTTTCATTTAATTACTTAAATTTTCAGCCATGTTTAAGTATATTATTGAGTCATTAATAATTAAATATTTCATTCATGCTTCCTACAGCTGCAGAAATTAAAACGCATATTTCGTATATGATCTCCATTATGATTAGGGTTCTATCTCGCTCAAACTACCTTAATTTACATACACCTTCGTTGAAACTGCCTTAAAACATATACTTGAGTATTTCTATTGGAGTAGTCATTTAAATTCCCATGGAGATGAATGATTTACAGAAAACATATCTGAGGGTTTTCTTCGCCTTAATGTCGGTATTTCGATTTTAACGCCATCGGAATGAATTTATGGGTGGATTCGTAATGCATTTCCTCATTTCCTCTTTTCTTCATTTTTCCTCATTTCTCTTTCCCCACAGTTTCGACGTTCGCGGCCGGGCATTCTCCAAGGCCAAACTCTGGTCTGACGAGCACACCTTCGGCCCACGTGCTTACTTCGTCACTGTGTCACAGCCCGCGCAGTTGACCCTCGACGGAGTCATTGAGAGGGACGAGGGAGCCTACAGGTGCCGCGTGGACTTCAAGAATTCGCCCACCCGAAACTCCATCGTCAACCTCACCGTTATTGGTAAGTAACTTCTTCATCTCTTCTGGTTTTGGCTTTAATTCTGTACCCAGTGGCTTGAACTCCAAAGCCTGCTTTGGATATCATTCCTTAGGCATTCTTAGTACATGCTCTTTTCGCATTTTTGTCTTCTGCTAATCTTTGTGTTACAGGCTGAACACCTAGCTCCTCTCTTATGGATGAATTCATTAATCTGTTCAACCGTGTAATTTTACACCCTTTCGAGGCTTGGGTAAGAAACTAATACAGACTATTTTACATTGGCTTTCTCAGCATTCAAGTCAGGAACATCCTGCATCCAACAATCCTGTATCGGGAAACATATATTAATATGAACCACGTTACCAAAGGTAGCAATGTGGATGACTTGGATGTACTTTAAGGCTGCTCTCCTCTTCTTTTTGTCCTTAATCTTCATTTTGTCATAATTAAAATACCACCTCTAAAGGGCTGGTTGAAACTATCCTTTATTACTGCTGATGGGGTGAACAAATGGATGGATACGCATTTTCTATTCTATAAAAGCTCAGAATGGATACTGCGGCATTTGTAAGTAAAAAATAATAGCTTTTGCATCTCAAAAGGACTCAAAGCTCGATAGGGTGAGGCGAAAATGGTGTGAAATAGTTAGACAACGGGATGAAAGTGATAAAATCAATTAATAGTGGTCAGAGAAAGTTTACTTTAGATGCTTATTGTGGTTATGAATACTGATTTTCTTGATTCAGACCATTTGATTATTAGGTTAAAAATTGCGTATTCAAGTAAAAAGCTCTTACGGTTACCTTTAGCTCTTGAGTTAATTTTATTGCTTCTGTAGCAGTTCGTAGAAGGACATGTTGCCTTAAAATTACACATTCGGTTAACAATATGCTTAAAGGCTTTATATAGTATGTTTTTAAAAAAAACTATGCCTTTGACATTAAGTTTTCTGATTCAACTCTCTTAATTGTTCATTAGCCTCCATGCTTTCGGTCTAAGCAAAATTATACTCTGAAGAAATTTTAACGAAGTAGAAAGACAGTTCGTTATTTCCGATTCCAAGGCTCTCTCTTCCACCTGGTCCTTTTACATCACTGGGTACATTAAATTCATGTTCTTTTACATCCAATCTTGTGGTTATACCAATGGTATCAAACATTTTTCAATTTAAAAATAATCTGGAATGATTTAGCTCTCAGAAAATAATCAAGACCTTTTTTACCATAACCGTGAAGCATATGATCATTTTCGGGAAATTAACGTCGAAAATTGAAGTAAAGTGTTTTTTTTCCTCGGTTATGTGGAAATATAAATCCATGAAACATTTTATTTGCCAGTAAATGTATCAGACCTCTCAAACTTTCCTGTTTTTAGAAGACGAGTTGTAACTTTTGGTGACGTTTATAGACAGTAGACTATGATTGGAAAAGCTACGCCGATACTTGCACACATTTACACTAGACAAATAATTTCATTTCGCTTTTGATATTGGTCTAAAGCAAAATTAACTGTGGTTAAATGATAAAATCAATAATTTTAAATATAATTATATTGTAACTGAGTTCCTCAATTAATGTGATGAACTGAACATTACCGAGATTTTCGTAGTGAAGGCAAAGCGGCAAGAAATATTTTATTCGTGTAGTCCACTCTAATGTACAACTTGTAGACGTTTTGTATCGCAAGCAACGCAGTTGAAAGTGATTTCATTGAAATATAGTTAAAAGGCCTTACGAATACAATCTTATAGATAAGAATGCCTTTGACGTTTCATTCTCTGGTTCTACTCTCTAATCGTTGTTTTGCCTCCATGCTTTCGATCAAAGCTTTTTAAAAACAAATGCAGGGTAATATTTTACTTTTTTCATTCTATTCATAGCAATTTTATTAAATTTCATTTACATACATTCTTACTTATGAAAAAGTAAAGGGATTACTTGATTACAAAACTCTACAAAATTATTCATTTCTTTATAACTTACGAACTTTTCCCCTGGAAATTCAAATGTTCCTAAATGTGACCCCCTTTAAAGGTTTCATAGGCAATCCAAGCATCTGCTGGATTTGTGTGAAAAACCATTTCCGTCTTCATTTTCTCTCGAGGATAAATAAATAATTCGTCCTTGGAGAATGTAATGAGGGGCGTCAGTGAGAGGGGAACGGAAAAAAATTGTTTCGTCGGAAGTGACTGGAAGGGAGAGCGAGCGACTTTAATTGTTAAGTGGTTTAGTTTGCAACGTTTTGAATGGTGGAATTGTCAAAATTTTTGCAGGTCGTTCTTTATGCAGAAATGTCGATGTGGCAACCAGATTACATGAGTTCATGAACCTTGTGTTCTCCAACACGCTACCTCGATGACATATATAAACTCCTCATTCTCAGGTGAATAAAATAGAGACTGACGACAAGAAAATGCAAGTATAAATTCACAGGAATTAATATTTTATTGTTTATTTTGTTCTATACAGTCCTTGCTGGTATAGAAAATACATTGAGTGGTTTTCATCTGTCCATGAATTGAGAATTTCCCAAATCACACTATGCACGCTAGTTACATTTATGGAAAGTCGAGAAAATAACCTAACATTCCTAGCGTATTCATAATATTAGCATTCAAATTATTTAATATTTTTTTCCAAGTAGAGAGGCTATTAAGATATCGTAGTATTGGCTTTCATTTCCAGCTAATAAGAGTTCTATTTCCAATATTCTTAAAATTCTTATATTTTTCACGCTGGAAACCAAATCACGATATTTGGAAAACCTGGGAGGTATTTTATTACCATTTAAAATATGCAGCATAGGAAAATATGAACCATCTTACGGAGTAATTGATGTAGTTACGTTCAGGCGGAAAATGACATAGTGCTGTCATATTTTAATTCAAATATGAAGTCTGATGACAATACGCTCTACAGAACCTGACGCGGGTCATACAATGTAAACTTAAACCTTTAACCATCATATGCTCGATTTTTTTTCCTGATGAGGACATTTCCGGATATATTAATTGAAATACTTATAGGAAATTAAAAAAATGAGTGAATCAAATTTTATCAACGCAATAATATTTTTGTAAATGCAAAACACACCAAAGAAGATAATATTCGCCCGGAAAAAACATTTGATTTTGACGTAATTAGAATCAGGATCTTCCACAGACTGGCCATATGTGTCAATCAATAACACCACCCTGCCATCTTATTTTAACTAGAATTTCAAATAGTTTTAAATTGAAGAATCAGGTTTCATTCATCTCGGTAAATATCTATGCACCCATGAGTGTGACTGTATGCCATGCAATTTCTACAATACCCTATATTGCAAATTTATTATTACGATCGATTATTTATATATTTTACAATCGACCAAAGAAAACAAATTTATGAATATTTCCAATTAATATAATCAAATCGTTGAAATAATTTTGCCTACGCCCAAACATTCCCTACGATAACATATATATCGTTGCAAGATCCGACAACTGTTCTTTTCCGAATTCCGCCCTTTCCGGGGGATACAGCCCCGAGGCGTGGTTGTTTGGATTTCGGATGGAGGTCAGTTTGCGCAGGAGAGGCGGGCACTCACGCCGGGCGTAACCAAATCCACACACAAACGTACGCACCGAGTACATACGCACTCATGCACGCGGACTCAAACATGTACACGCAAGCGCACACAAGTGTGTTAAGTCTGTTCTGGGTCTCCCTCTCATTACTTAAGGGGACCTTTACATTGGTCTGTCTCTTTGGCCACTATCTCCCTCTCTCTCCCCTTGCTTTCCCTCTCCGCATCCCATGCCGCACACCTTCCTTCACCCTTTAAACATTTCCCTTTCTCTCTCTCTCTCTATGACGCACCCACTCCTCTGACGACCCTTCTCTCTCTGTCTCTCCTGGCCCTCCAAGGCCTTTGCCTCTACCTTCGGCCGGCGGGTCTGAAATTTGTGGATATTACGACAGTGTCAACACGAATGCTGAGGTGGGGTGTGGGAAGGAAGGCGGTCTCGGTGGGCACCGGGCGCCTCCCACAGAATGAACGTCACCAGGGCCCGGGAGTTGTCGGCTGGGTCCCAGGAGTGGTGCGGCGGGCGGGTGGGCAGTCCTTGGGGAGGGAGAAGGACCAGGGCCCTCCCCTCCCCGCTCTTCCTTTCCCCGTGTGGGTTTATTCTCCTGGCGTTGGGTTTGGGAAGGAAGGGTTAAAGGACTGAAGAGAAGATGTGTCCTCCTCTTCTCCATTTGTGCTCAACCCTTTTCCATTCCCAAAACCTCCTTGGCGCCATACCCTGGCTAATTTGAGTGTCGTTATGGTGAAGATCTCCGCCCCTCGCCACCTGCTATTAAGACAAAAAACCCTTTGGCAGGGGACATCTTTGGTCATCGAGGAGCCGATGGATATAAGTGTAGGAGATGTGAAAAGACGACACCCTTGGATGTGTCGTTGCATACAGCTCAAAATATTTCCTAGTTAAGACGTAACTAAATCACAGTTTATAAAAGATAAAAATACTCACCAATGAGAGTTTATGGTGAGATCCTAGTTCATAGGTTATTAAAATACTAGTAAAGGTAAAAAAACTCTTCTGCAAGATGTGAGAAAAGTTATAAACGATTTTATTTAGAGTATCAATTTTAGAATGCGATTTTCATAAGGTTTAGAAAGGCTCTCCTACCGCTTATATTGTGATTTCGACATGATGATGACACTTGATGCAGCACAGCGACGAAACCTAGATTGTGAAAATATAAATCTCATGTGGACATTACGAATTGTTTCCATCTATAATCATGAAATTATTCCACAAAGTTACACCTGAAACCATCACCTTCATGGCTTTCCTACTTGTATGTGTCATTTTTTAAAGTTAAAAATGAAAGTGAAAGATATTTGTCAGCTGAAGATGATATAATGGCTTCTAGCGCGTTTTCTTGGATGTGATATAACGTTGAAACGATAGAAATAAGGTTCACTACCGTCTATATGTACAAACTAGTCGCGCTACACATTACAACTAGTCTCGTCTTTCTAGAGAAAATAATAATTAACTTGGAAATAGGAAAATGGACCTGACGAGGCTTTTATTAAGCATAAAATTTTTCCTTCAAATATTCCCTACAGTATGCTAACCTAGTGAAAAAAAGGTTTTCATTACAATATGAAGGTAATTCCTCGACTACCTATACTTAAACTGGAAGAACGTGTGGCAACAGGCTAACACAACTATTCAACCTGAATGAATAACTAGAAACTGCTTTTGTTAGGTACAAGACCTCAAATTCAGATGGATTACTTGCACGTGTGCCAAGGAGTTAGCTCCACAGATTGCATCATTCTTAGAAATTGTATTTAGCTAATCAAATTAAATTTAGCAAAAGTAAAACACAAGGTGTCCCAACACTGGGAAATAGCCAACATTACTCCAATATCTAAAAATGGAAACAGAAATAACCCCCGAAATTACCGGCCTGTATTGTAAACATCACTATTAAGCAAGTTCCTCAAGCACATTGTTGTTAGGAATATTAAGGAATTCCTTGATCGTCGTAACTTCGTACACAGCAGATATTACAGCTTCCGTTAGGGTAGGTTCAGACACAGTTCCTCACAAAAATCTCATATAAATTTGCTTTTATTGTGGAGTCATTAGTGAACTGGAAAAGAGACTTTATCAGCGATCGAAAACAAAAAGTAATTATTGGTGGAATTTGCCCATATATGGTTGGATTCACATCCCATGTCCTACGAGAAAGCGTTATCCGTCCTCTTCTATTTTTTTATTTATATACTAGATCTAAGTTCTCAAATTAGCTGAAAATTAAGATTATTAGCAAAGGATACGATCATCTACCGCAAAATAAGCGAGGACGCGGACTTGAAGTTTTGTCTTCTGACCACAACAACGTTCATTCGTAGTGCCAGGACTAGGGGCTAGAAAAAATCTTACGAAATTCACCACAGTACACTTCTTGCAAAAGTCATCACACAAATTCCATATGTACACTGGGGGTAGAGTAAATGTAAAATATTAAGATAAAGTTAAATACCTTGGAATTACCTTAACTTCAGATGTATCGTGGAAAACACACGTACAAAAATATGCGGCATAGCATTAAAGAAACTAGGATTTTCCAAGCATATAAAACGAAGGTCCTTGTAGGAAAAAGTAAAGGAGAGGTGCTCACTTCACTCTGGTTAAACTACATCTCGAATATACCGTGAGTAACCGGCACCTTGGACAGAAATATGTAACCAAAATAATTAATTAAATACAAATAAAAGCTGTGGGCTTCGTCAAAAACTACTGCTCACAAGCTCAGCTCAAATGTAGTGTTTCACAGCTTTTAGAGGATTGAGGTGGGAACCTCTAGAGACTCGGAGGCCACACTCGGAGGCTACGCTCGGAGGCCAGGTTTAGGTAGCTTTAGAAATTCAGAACTGGTATGTTTCAGAGTGACACAGAGAATAATACCACACGCCCGTACACGCTAGCAGGGTAAGATGTAGATGTAAATTTTTTATTTCGTTTTAGAAAATGTTGACCAAGCGTCCTCACCGAACATCATGCCTTTCATATTTCAACGAAGATTCGCTGACCTATTGCCTGAATGAAAATATAGCACTAAAAACCTCCGCACAACGATGATATAAATGATTGCCAGTTGGATAGCATATTTTTCTTGTTCAGAAGTTGACTTGGCTTTGCAATGCTATGGTGCATTCCGTTAAAAAATCTTTACATAGCGCTAATTTCCAGTAAACAACGCCTTAAATGCATTTTAAATTCCCTTAAAACTAAAAACGGCAGTTCTGGTGTTTTCATATGTAGCCCAAAAGCATTTTATCACAGCTAAATGGAAGTGCTTTGCTTGACCTATAATTGAGCCACGCAAATACCTAGAAATACGTTTTAAGCTGGCTGAATTTAGTAAACCTTTATGTGGCTAGATTCTTCATTTTTGAACATTATTTTCCTTGCGGATATGAACCTCTTTTTTCACATCGCTGTCTGATACATAACTGAATACGTCATTGCATTTTACCATTTTTGGAAAATGTTTTGTATTTTACTTCGACGAAATTTTAAATATTGCGTTAACTAGTTCATATTACATTCTTTGAAATAAAAACGATATATTTGCGTAGCTTTGCTGAATTAATGAATCATTAATAAGTTTCAGAAAAGAGAGACGTTGATGAGTATTTGCAGCAGATCCCATGGCCAGCATACGCATCCGTTTGTAATTATATATTAATGGCCAATGTCCGATTCTTTGAAATAATATCACCTCAAAAAACGAAAGCTATGGGTGAGATATTTCAGGAGATATTGAAACGGAGGACTGTAAAATATTTGTAATATTGTGTTAAATTCTGGGAAATGTGCACTAAATAAATCATATAATAAATTTGGGTATAGGTTTTCCACTATTCAATAAAATAAATATTCTATATTTTTATCCCACGTTCCATATTGTATCTGCAGAAGTGAAAATAATCCCAAGCTAAATTTGATTATTAGTATTCTCGAAACGTAAGTAGATGGACTAGTACACTCTAAATAAGATATATTAAGCTTTCAATGTTGGAAATTCATCTTAACAGAGTTAGTGCTAATAAATATCTTCTTCATTTTTGTATTCAGTCGTAATAGGTCCAAAAATCGAATTGGAATGACATTTTTGGCTATGGAGGAAAAATTTGGGGAAATCTAGCGTTGGAATTTGCTTTCTGTTAACGAATGTCACCAAGGGATCCAAGTGCGATTTGACCAAATATGTAAACTTGTTGAACTGCTCTTACCAAGGAATAATATTATTGTATAGGATTCTAATAAGAACCTCGCCCTCTAGGAGTGTTTGAATTGAAGTAATTGGGGAGACAATCGAGTCATCGTGTTATCATCCCAAGATCCTCCATCGATCCTTGCATTCTCTAGATTTTACAATGCCTATGTATATGATGTCTGGAAGCTAGGGATAGCTTCATGTCAACACTTTCCTTTATGGTCTCATCAACTATTGGTATGTATGGCATGGTTTTGAGAAATCAGATATCACACTTGCTGACTCCTACTTGGATCCATAAAACTGTTATAAAAATAGAGCTCGATGGATTGACATGTCTTATATGAGAAGTATTTCACGTTGAGCCTCAGATGTATAGACAGACTATCAGCACTTGACAGTAATTAAATTTGTGTTTACAGAGTTTTGAAACATGGCATTATTTTAAATTTTAATTATTTAAACTATCAAAATTTTTGTTACTACGCTTATAAAAACTTTGAAATATATTGAGGTTGAATAATTAAATGTAGCAGGTGAATTTTATTCTCTTAGAAATGATTAGTAAACTATAGCCCAGCGGTATTAGTGGCCAAGCACTGGGGAAATGAATATCTTTTCGAAAAGTTAACAGCAATGTACATCTAGGAATAAGTAATAATGCTAGCCGCTTACAAGGCGTGAGAAAATTGTCTTTAAGCATTTTGCTCAAACGTGGGATCGTGGAAATGCAAATTTTCTTGCCCCGAAGAGTATTACGGGGCAATGAAGGTATTTGCAACGGTTTCTCAAACGCGTCTCATTTCTTGAAGCGTTGCTAAGTCTCCTTTCCTGAGTCCGTAAGTAGATTACGTACAAACTTCCGGAACCAAGGAGGCTCCCTCTCATTCAGGCCCCGTTCTTTCACGCACACCTTTTGCACAAACAAATGCACGGCGGGGAATCTTCTCCCACAAAC
Source organism: Ceriagrion tenellum (assembly GCA_963169105.1). Lineage (NCBI taxonomy): Eukaryota > Metazoa > Arthropoda > Insecta > Odonata > Coenagrionidae > Ceriagrion > Ceriagrion tenellum. Next base: position 38,445,570 of record OY720640.1, read on the forward strand.
TCAGCCCCAAGCCATTCCATCGTATTCAATGGAAACAAACCTCCCAACCATTAACCGCTCCGCATAATTGCGGGAGAATCGAGATACGCACTTGGAACCATGCAAGATTTTTAAAACTATATTTATGAGAAGTGCACAATCTTAAAGACAAAGCATCAAAATTTTATCGAGAAACAACATAGATATAAACAGAGATTTTCTGCTAAATATTTCGCACACTTTTTCACGCGAGGATCAAAACACTACGCAATCGGAAACCCACCAAAAGACGTCAAGGTACGGAATTCCTACGAGAAGCACTGATTTTTCCCACATAAATATAAGCCCATAAGCCTTATTAGCTAAATATTGCTGATTTTGTAATGAAAGGAAGCCCACCGTTAAAGTTAGATCCATGAATCTAAGGAATAGGGCGAAAAATAAATATTCTATTCCGTGAGGTTCAGCGCCTGAGATGTCATTCTAACTCATGTGACTTCTTCTTAAATTCTCATATTCATGCTTTTTTATAATTTGCAGAAATAGATCAGGCACTTGACGCACGTACATTGGTTTGTATAGTTGAGTTTTTAGGAATTTCCGCTATCATTAATTGCTACCCATTAGCCCCTTCTAGTAATATTGGAGCGGACGCAAACGTTCCCAACAGGTCAACGGTGCAGATTGTCTTGGGGCACAAATCAATTCTTGTGTAGTAATAGCAGGCCCCAAACTTAAAGTATAGTTATACGTGCTTCTTTTTTCCTTGAAAGCTCAAGGTGTGCGCTTGAGACTTCATTGTTCCGAGGAGCTCAATTTTTCTTCGAGGATCTCCCGGGGTGTACTCGTTACAGTGGATACGTGTACACGATTACCATTAACTCCGAAGTACTTGGTGGAGCTCCCTCATTGCACTCCTTTCCCCCACCTCACCACCGCTCTTCACTTGCGCCCCCTCACTTCCCACCCCAAGAGGAGAGGCAGGAGAGAAGAGAGGGTAGCTGAGTGGAAAGGATTCTCGTGAGCTTGCATGGGAATGAATAATTTGGACACTAATGCCGGAAAGCTATTTGATGTGAAACTGTTGGAGAGAACCGCTGTGGAAGGAGGAGGAAAAAATGATGCTCTTTAACGTTTTTCCCCGCGAATAACTTTTGCTTCGCGCTGGAGCTTATCTACGATATAAGTGTGGCGCATCTATTTTTCAGGCGTGAAAAGTCTTTGAATAAGTTATGCTCTCCCTTCGCGTGTTTTTCTCGTATATATTTCAGAATTCAATGTTGGAGAGAGTGTTGTTCAGCCGGCACAGGAGAAACCATTGAGATTCATGGTTAGATTTAAGAAATGAATTTTTAAATGTCATATTTATCATTAAAACATTTTGAATGGGTAAGACCTCGATGCTTTGAATCCTAGTTGGAAAATGTACTTAAACCCTCGAAGCTAATTTTTATGTGAAACGGCTTCCTTAAATTTTAAAATAAATATACTACTCCAACTGTATGTACCATAAACGTCTCGCAGTGTCCGTATCCTTTACATCCTGAGCCCATTTGAAGAAACGTTGATGAGAAGTTAACAAAAAAAACTTAAAAACGCTAGACATGAGAAGATTTTTTAAAACTTGAATGGCGATTTTGGGATATCGGTATGCTGTTTGACAGAAAAGTAGAAATAGTTTGTTGCAAAGTAAATGTCACTCGTTGGTAGTACTAACTTTGAGTTTGTCAAGCAGTGAAAACACACATTTTTCCGAGAATGGAAGTATGAAAAACCGCGTAATTTATGCACTTCATGCAAACTTGATCAGCCTCATCATAAAGAGCAGAGGAATTCGCAATTATTCTGTTTGAATAGTAGTTTTATGGGTAATATTTGGCGAGTTAGAGTGATAGAAAGCTATATATCTTATGACAGTTTTTATGGAACGAAGTACACTTGGAAGATGTATGTTTGTTTGAAAATATGAATGCAGTAAGACGAGTCATTTTCTTTGATTCTTACTTAAACGAATCAAATATTCCAGGTTTGACTACATATGATTAGAAGGGTCCACCAGTTCTTATTTTCTTACTTAGTTCTACATTTTATCACTCCTTGAGTGGATTTTATTTCGATCAAAATTTATCTATGCGTGACTTTTTGTGCTATTAAGCTTCTTCCACATCCAATATATACTGGGATATCAGATTTTATTAAATATTGATCTCTTTTTTATGCGTCGACGGAAGTGTAAGTTCTATATCAATCACATATGGAGAAATTAATGCACACTCAATTTGCTGAATATAGAAAAATGCCTCTGACAGTGAAAAAAGCGCCAGTTGGGCGAGGTGGCCAGTGAATTGGCAGCATGCCATCGTCGGAATGGACGGGAATGATTTAAGAGCCACGTGAGTCGGAAAAGGGGACGAAAAGGGTTTTATTTGACTTCGAAGCCCAGCCAGGATAGCCAGCTCCACACACAATCTCCCTCAAATGAAAACCATATTCTGCGGTGGCCGCCAATGCGGTGGTCATTTTCCGGGAACCTGTAAGTAATGCCCATTCTATTGATACTTGAGAGCTGTATCATTCATTTTCCTCCCATCCCATCACCTCAGCCCTCAAACGGAAGAATTTTGGCAGTTAAGCATCATAATTGAAAGTAGTTTACATGTCGTTGAAGTTGTTACATAATTAAATGCAATATGTTTACTTTTTCATACAGTTACTTGCGTCAATCATAGTATATATAAAAAAATCAGATCTATATCACTCTAGAACTATAATAGAGTGGTGATTTATACCTTGTTTACAGTACTAGCTTTCTGACCAGGTTAAACCTAACTCTAGTAAAAGTTCGCCGTGTAAAGGCAGGTTGGCGCTAACCGTAGTCAAATTTTTAACCACGCTAGAGTTACTAGAGTTGGCGCTAGTTACCGTAATTTTTGACGCTTGTAAACGCATGTTAGTTAGAATATTAGTTAAGTGATCTAGTCTACATTTAGCTTTTACTTGAAGTGTAGAATATATTATGAGAGTTTATCTTGTCATATTCCGTATCCATGCGTCAGTAACAATTTGCTAAATGTATTTAAATGCATGAGTAAATTGTACACCGTATAATAAGCTGAAATTTACCTTAAATGCGCCAGCGAGGACGGGTCATGGGCTGAAGAAAAAGTTGTTCATTCCGCTGCAAATATTGAGACAAGGTCTCAAAATGGAAGTTTTTTTATGTATATTGAATGTCAAGATAACATCTTATATTGTTTTTAACTATAATAAAAGAGTTTAAACAACAGAAAAACGTAATATTCTCGGGGTTTCTCCATGGTAAAGTAAAGAATAGTGACGCGTTGTAATATTGGGAAAATTTCATCTCTCAATCTGCATCTCTCGATGCATAAAGTAATGTTTAGACATAAAATGATAAGTGTATAGTTAAGTCTTTCAATTGAGAATGCTTAGGCCTTGTTATGACAATAGAACGAGTATTCTCTTATTGATTATTGAAATAAAAATCTTTAAAGTAACAAAGTTGTAATTTCTTATCTTAATAAATATAATTACCTAGTAATATTTTTGAGTGAGAAAATTGCCGCATTATAGAGAATTTACGATAATTAACAATATGGGTCCAATGTGCCCGGATACGTTATTCCTATAAGGTGCCCGGATATGGGTTAAATACTCTTGAATAAGAAGTCTAACCGAGCAAAACATTTGCATATTCAATCCTTTTTCTCCCCAATTGAAGTCACGCAAATATAGCCCTCACCCCAGGAAACAAATGAAAATCAACTTGCGGCGTTTATGGGGCTATGGGCTACATCGACTTCTTGACCCTCCAGCAGAGACCACCAGTATGATAACTCGGTTTAAAGAATGCCGTGTAAACGTTGGTTAGTTAAGCCGCCATATTAACTATTATTCTAAACCTAGTAATGTAAACGGAGCATAAGGGAGATAGATTTTAGGCAATGTGGTAACGTAAGAAAATATTTTGAGCTGGAAAGTGAATGCGAGAGAAAATTTACATAAAACAAGCAGGGGCATTAATTTATAAGAACATTGGGGTATAGCACTGATCACTGAGTAAATTGCAGTACACCATGCCCATATTTGTCAAAAGACAAAATAGTCCACATTTCTTCAGAATTTATTTATATAAATATATATAGGCGACTTTTATACACCTGTCGCCGGCTTTCGCTTCCTTTTCTCCAAGCCTCTCAATTTTTCCAATCTTTGACTCCCAATTGTCTCTTTTTCATACCTTGAGTGACCTACTTCATCCAATCTTCTGGTGGTCGTCCCCTTTTCCTCCTACCTTGTGGCTGCCAGTTCAGTATTTTTTCGGCCGTCGTTAACCCTCCATTCCCTTTACGTGTCCATACCATTTCAACTGTCTACTCTCTATTTTTTTCTATATTAATCCTAGTACATATATTTTCATAGGGAATTCTTTTTAACCTAGATATTCTGCAGCTTCTCCTAAAAATTCTTCTACGGACTCCAGTCTTCGTCATAGTCTTTGTGTCATGGGTTTCTGATCCATAGAGAAGCATGCTTTAAATAATTTTTTGATATATTCAGTACTTAGTCCTAATTTCACTTTCTTCATTATTTTATTTCGCATGGTAAAGGAAAAAGGAAGGTAACTCAAGCTCTCTTTTAATGCAAAATATTCATTATTTTTTATCGTCCATTGGATTTCGAGGTGTGATTGGGTAAATTTCCCCGTTTTTTGCACCTTCCCGATATCCCGCTCCACTGAGTCCAACGCTCCCACGCTCGATCTCGTGCACCTTGAGCTCCTTTCTTTTAGAGATACCAAGTGCATTTTCGGGTACTGAAGAAGGAATTAGAACATTGCGCAATCGCATATAAGGTCGGCAAGTCCCCCACACACACCCTTACCGGGACTCAGCGAGGAAGTAAGGGTGATGGATAAAGGGGGTTAGCTGTAGAAGCGGCCTGTCCTGAGGATTAAAGGAGATTCAGCAGCAGTTAAAACCGGATTTGGAGAATGAATTAGGAAAGCGTACACGCAAGCCAAGGGGATTAAAAGATAAAAGGGAAATGCAATAAAGGTTTTCCTTATACATTCACTGAAAAAAGCTCCTGCTCCTACCAAACCTCACCCTTATTCGGAGCAAAAACAAATTCCGCGAAGTATATGTGCCAGCATCATCAAAAACGCGTGTCCACCTGCGAGAGGTGTAAAAAACGTGCTCTCTTCCGAAAAACAAAGTAAAAAATACAGCGGACCGTTTTATTGGCTGCTTTCTTTCAAGTGGAAACGGGACGAATGAACCTTGGGCTTTCACATAAAAGGAACGATTTGTTTCGCGGAAGAGGCGCGACTGAAACCCAGGTATGAATTTAATTTCATTCAAGAATATCGCTGGCTTGTATTTCTCTTCCTTCTAATAAAGATGATTAAATTATTCATGTGACTGTAGAATGCTGTGTTCCCTTAGCCCTTTTATCTCGAATTTATCATTCATTTTCCTAAATCATTGCTCACGGATTTTTATGTCAGAAAATTTCCTATTTACAGCTATTTTAAATTATGATAGTTGTGCTATCTAGATTTTATGCTTAAAAAGTTAGAAATTTTTTAAATTATTCCGAAATAAAACTATATAAAAACTTGTAACACATCTAAGACAAAATATGCTCTGAGTGGCACTCGATGTGCAAGTTGATTGTTTTCATAGTATAGTCGCTTCATTCATCACCCGAGTGCAAAAATTTAAAATAACCAGAAAAGCAAATTCAGTACTGTGCTATAGAGAGAAAAACGCAAAACAATGAATTGATTGACACAGAGCCTCAAACATTATTTTTATTTTTGGTAAATGCAAATTGCATAACGAATATTTGTAGTGGAATAATTATAGTCGACAATATAAAGAAAGAATATTATGTATTACCTCAGCAGGTTTTGTCATTAAATACCTGTATTATTCGCGTATCTGTGTTGTGCTTTATGTTTGATCTTTGTAATATAGTGACGTGATATATTTTCTTAGCTATCGCTTGCAAAATTTCAAATAAAAAATAAAGAAGTGAGGAGATAAAAATTCCCTTTTGTTGCTGTAAGATAGTACATTTGACCCATAGAAACTCCGCAATTAGAATTTTTATGATCTTGGATATAAAGTCATTTGTTCACTTTACAGTCTCCCTATTTTCATCCCCAACTAGCAGATATCCTCTCTTAAGGATTTATTGCCCTTTCAGTATAAAGTTCGTTGAGATAAAAAAAATCTGCATTTACTAGGTCCATGATCAGATGATAGAAACAAAAAAATTGGTATGTGAAAATGAAAAGGTTTCGTACGTTTCTTCCAGATATTGGACAAAATTCTAATATATTCGTTGTGCAAATGCTAAATGACTTCATGCTTTCATTTAAGCGTACGGTCGTAAAGTGCTTCATTACGAGGCACATGCTTTGGATAAACTTTTGGCATTTGAGAACGAAAATCCATTCGCTAAAGCATATTGCTGTGAAATGGGAAAGGCATCTCTGGCACCGCTGCGCTCAGGTTGAAATAGTTGTTTACATAAGCAACTGTCGTTTGTGGCGAGATTTTAATACCTTTAGCGGGAGAGAGACATAAAGTTTCACCCACGTCCGGTAAGCGTTGATGAGACAAACCTCGCGGTACACATCTCCCAAACGATAGTATCATCAACAGCCACGTCCCACAAAACTGTGAATCCGCGCCCATAAAGGGAATCACCACGTTTCCATTACATAGGCTCATGGTGTCGCCGTTCTCCACATCCGAGCTGCAAAGGCGTGTTTCACACAGGATTACAGGGCAATCCGTTTCATTCCATATTATGCAGTGGTCACTAGGGTGTATGGAAATTTTAAAACGACCCCTAGGTTCATGTTATTTCTTGTCATGCCCTGATGTAAATATTTTTATTCAGGTGACTTTTTGACCCTAATTGATCATGACTGCAGCATGGGTTCAAAGCAAGCTCTGTATACAATGCAGGGTACAATCCAGCAACTGCGAATTCAACTGCATTTGATTCTGAATTCCGTACCCACTCTTCTACAGCTGGACGTATGGTGATGAGTCCAAAGAATACGCTAAAACCTTAACACCCCAAAACACGGCCGGGCACCCATGTACAATTCTCCGGTATATCGGTATGCCATTGATGTCACACGCATGACTACAGATTAAGTTTTTAATTTTGCGTAAAAATCATGTCGTCCCCATGAATATATGTGACACCTAGTCCCACCATCAATTTTCAATTGGCATTCATTTAGATATAACCATAATTTATGAAGTTAATTATTTTTGTGTGGGTTCAATAATTTATTGCTTGTTTAGCAATAACTATTTGTGAGCATCGTAATCAAATTGATTATAGAGTCAGTAAATTTTTACCGAGTCATCAATGTAAGGCTACATAAGGTAATTAAGGCGAGATATTTACCAAGACATCAATCTAATCTCTCACCCATGCAACTCACATGCACCGTGGGTTTAACGCTTCTCACTTGATATTTATTAAAAATCCTTTAACTCATTTCTTGTGAACAATTTACTAACATCGCCTGTAATTCCACAATAATTCCTATTCTTGTATGAAAACTTTGCTTACTATATTATTAGCCGTATTAGAGTGAGTCTTAGAGATTCATATGATGGCAGGGTCGTTCAATTGACTTTTCGAAGCAGATTCCCAGGTCGTACATTCTTAGTGTCTATATTGTGTGTTACTGCAAAAGAATAATAAAGAAAGATGCATCGCCTTTCATATGTTTTGCATGCGATATCTCTCTTTTATATCAATATCAGAGTAATCGGTTGGTGTTTTTATTCGGCCCTTAATTCACTTGGATTAGGGATGATTTCGAAAATGAATAAATATAGTCCAATCACAAACGACTATCTCCTATCGTGGCTTTTATTTACGTGTTCCGGGAGATTTATTCAACAAGCTGTTTTTTAAACTGTAAATTACGTCTGAAACTTAACTAAATTGATTTATTCCTTGAAAAAAATTACTACCGCGAAAAATCTAATTCACGTTCAAACGTCTACCATAACTAAAATTAAAATAAAACAGAAAATCTCCAAAAGCCGTGAAAAATTGGCACCCTTCGTCAACAAACACCAAACTTACTGTGTTAGTATGCTGGGAAACCACAGCAGCGACCAACCACAGCCTCTCAACCAAGAATACCCCCCTGTGATGGTTTACGGGAATGTTACTTCCTCGCCAGGGACCAAACACAGACGCACACACGCAACCCAAATAGGATCCTTTGCAAGTTCTAATGAGACTCTGCTAAGGATGTTTGGGTTATAACCTAGGAACCTTCATAGGGCTAATGAGACCCCGCTAAGGATGCCCGGTAATTTACGCAAGCACACAAAATCACTCACTCACACAAACAAATGGGACCTACTTCTGGGAGAATCGGCTAAAAAAGAGCGTGGTCAAATCAACACAACAGGAACGGACGAGGGTGGGGGTCGAATACGCGTATTTTGGCTACAAAGTAGCCCTCTTCAGCGAACCGAAGGTAACGCGTCACGTCAACACAAGGTTGAAGTGAGGAAGGATCAAGACATCCGAGTTGTAAATAAAGGTAAACTGAGGAGGAGGGGGGGAAAGAACATCATCCAAAAGGGAAAGAGAGAGGGGGAAGGGCGATAAACAATACGCGAATGGAAACAACCAAAGAAAATGATTGGGGTAGGGGGGGAAGTGAGGGGGGAGGTGTAAAAGGGAGTGGGGGTTGCAACGGACGTAAAGTTGAACGTTGAAGGGAGGGGGGGAGGAAAGGGAAAGAAAGTGAGCGGTTAATGGCGTCCGTTAAGAAACGTAACGAATTATTTAAAGTTCAAATCTGAGCAGAGGTAGGAATGAGGGATGGATCCAACGTCGCTGTTTAGGAGTTTGGCTTTATTATTTAAAATAAAGATACTCTCGTAAGCTTCTAATATGTTATTGCTTGTCTGCTTTACGAGTTTCAAATTATCTTTTGTTACGTCGTGCCCGGTCATGATTGGATGCTGCGCTACACCAGAATTTTCGGGATTGTGATTTCTGAAGTGAGAGTAGTGTTCTTTGAATCTGGTTTGTAAAGTACGTCATGTCTATCCTATGTAGGCAAAATGGCAAAAGTTACAGTTGGTTTTATAAATGCCTGATTTTTCTAATGCCGGAATTTTATCTTTAGCGTTTCTTAATAGGTTTTTAAGCTTGTTTTGGTTAGAATAGGAGACTTTAGTTTTAACTGATTGGAAGATTTTATCGATCCCTTTCGTTTAACGGGGATAATAAGGCAATTTAATGTACTTTTCGGCTTCATCTTTCTTGTGTGTGGTGGAGTTAGAAATCACATGTTTAAATTTATGCTTCTTCACAAAGTTTTTTACTGTTTCACAATGTTTCGACTGACTGTTTTCAAGATTCAACAGTCGAAAACATTGTGAAGAAGTATAATTTTAAACATTTTTAATTTATATTTTCTCAATGTGAATATGAATTTGGAACCTCATCTACATCTAGATCTATTTATTACCCTACAAGCCACCATAAGGATGTTTGGTAGGGGGAAACTTATGACCAACATAAACTATGGTGAAGAAATTAACTTTCTCCAACATGCAGCACATAATGGGTATGCTAAAAATGCTACAGAAACTACTAAAAGAATCTTTGATGTAACTATGAAAACGTGACACGAAATTCATGCAGGAAACATGTTAGCAGTGCTCGGCAACCTCATATTAATACATGTTTAATATTTTCAAAGATACATCACTCGTTAGATTTCGTTATTTATCAGGCAAGCCCTTAAGCCCACTTTAGTCAGAGCCCACTCTCGACTATCGGCCGATTTATCAGAACGAAGATATCTTACCCGCAAATTTCTGAGAAATCGCCCCCAACGTGTCAATTTGGGTGCGTGCCTTTGCTCTCTTAACCTCAATACATGGATATAGTCAATACTTGAATGTTGCCCCATACATATCACTTCATTTTCGCGTCACATCTTTCCACCCGTGGGCCGTTCAACGAGAGGGACTTAATAGCCAGGCGAGCTCTCGACCACGCGTCTCTTTCAGCACTCGGACAATGACGGTGACGGACAGGTATCAAATGGGATGGACGCAGCTGAAAACGGAGAGAGAAAGAGAAACGAGGAGCGAGAGAAGGTTGAATGGAGACTAAAGGCTTTGCTAACAGCGGGAATGGGACGGGGAGGGGATGAGAAAACGTTTGCCTGTTGACCGGTGTGTCAGTGTCAACGCTAACATATTGGCCGGCGCGCGGTCTTCAACCCATCCAGACCCTCTACCCCACTGACCTCCCACCCCACCTCCAATTCCATACCTGTCCTTTAAAACTCCCCACTCCAATTCCCTGTCCTCCTCCTTCCCCCTTGATCCGACGGCAACGCAACGGCCTACACAGAATGACGTCAAACATTTACCGAGCGCATCGCACGGAGGAAATTGTTTGTGCCTAATCCAAACATCTACATTATCCCACCCAGCGATCGATAACCTCAGGCGGGCGTAAAACTCGTGATCCTCTGAGGAAACGTACGACGCTGCCGCCGCGCCGTGGCAAATCTAATAATCTAGAGGGGAGTAGTGAATGGATATTGGACCAAAAAATTTCAACTATCGGTCTATGAGATTTTTTATTAAAATAATAATAGGATGCAATAAGTTGAGCTGTATGATGCCTAGAGCTATTGTCAACCAAGCTTCCTATATTACGATAATGGAATAAAAACTATAAATTTGTAAAGGTATTCCATGTTAACTTTCGTTGTTTAGTGAGTCATCGAGATTTATTTGCTTACTCCCACCTCCCATTCCTTTCTGCTGTAAAAGTGTGAGAAAGCCCATCAGTATCTCATTTAGGTTTCAGAGTTACCAAAATGTTCCTTAAGTTTGTTTTTATCCTAACCTTTACTTTAAAATTGCTGTACATTTCTCTGCTTTTCTAGGGCCTCACTCTAATTCATATCGTTTAATACCAATATATTTCTCTAAGTACTCTCGTAAAATTGATAGCACTTCTAATAATTTTTCTGTACAAGCTGAGGTCGTTGGAAAAGTCTCATATCTTTTAAAAAGTACACTCCTAATTGTTCTCCTTATCTCACATTCCGAATTGAATCTTCAAAGTAATAAAATTATATAATAATAATGCACAAACAAACATTATAGTTTTTACAAATATGTTAACGATACCATTGGTTGCAGCACATCGGCGACATCTTGTATTTAACCCCTTATTAATGCTGATTTAACTTTCACCAGTGGTAATCTAGTACTTAAACGTTCCCCACCCTTCTTATCATCCCCCTAAATTTTTCCATTCTCCCACCCTACACTGAAATATTTATTTCCCTGGAACTGTGTAAAATTGTATCTTCCACAAGATATCGCCTATACGTTAAAACTGGTTAAAAAATTTAATATTTGTTAATATTATAAATATTGAATGTTGTAATTTCTGACAAACTTTCTCGCATTTGACACTGACACCAATCATTTTAATATGTTAATGCTATGAGTTAATATAGTTGTTCTAAAAAGGATATTTTTCCCCCAATCATTTGATAGCTGTCGATAAAATAACGGGATGAATTAGTGTGTTGCCTTCAGAAAATCTAATTAGTTGAGTAATTGTATAATACGTTCTAATTTTCGGCAGAAATGTTACTCTCTGGAAAAAGAATCCTTTAATTACGACGACAGAGAGGCCGTTCTCGCAAGTGTGTTTTTTGAGCTGAATCAGTTTACAAGGTCTTGCACTTTGGTTGCTGTAACACGTAATGATGTTTGATCGCAAATTGCGCCTGCCTATAGTTATAAGAACCCCACACAAGCAGAACGCAAAACCCACCGCGATGACATAGCTATATCCCGCTACCTTTGAGGCAGAATTGGCATTATGAATAATATTTCAAAGAGTGGATCATGGACCCAGCATCTGAATAGAGTCTGATTAACAAAGTTTGGACTCATAAGTTTCCTCTCTTCCTCTACGATCACTCAGCTCAACACGTAAGACGGATGCTATTTGGTATTAATACGAACCACGGTTGTTTAAGTTGGTTTTAAAAACTCCGTGTGTCAGCATGCCAAAAGATGATGGATACACGGGATTTAATAAAAAGAGTAGCCTCTGGCAAAAATCCACATGTCAGGAAATAATAAATAGATAAATCACAACAGAAAAACATATCAATAACCCTAAAGATCAATATATGGCATTTAAATAGAATAAACACACTACAGAAAGATAACTCGGTTAGCCAATTTATGACTACCTGATCTATGTGTTACCAAAGATAGACTTACATGGTAGGCATAATACCGCTGAAAAATGACAAAAATACGAAATAAAAATGAAATTGGATTTATGAGCGAATGGCGTTGAGAAGGAAGTATTGATTGAAGATTATTAGCAACTATGGCATATTAAAAAAACTGTCGACACTTCACTAAAATATGTTGGTATCAACCGGGGATTAGACTATAATTTATGAACTTTCCTGGAAGAAGATCGATGAAATAAATGAAACGTGAAAGCTAAGAGTGCGCGTGGCGTTAATATGGATTCGTAGAAATATGGAGCTCTGTTGCCATACTTAAAACTTTCACAGATAGTCCATGAATGCTAAAGGAGAAAAATATAAAGAAAGATAAAAATTATGAGATTTACCTGTTTCTCTTTGGATTATTTCTGTTTAATAGAGGAATCGGAGCAAAAATTGTTAAGTTACTTAAGTTTTACTCATGAAATTCAAAAAAATATTCTGAATTCCCAATTTTTATACCATGATTCGTATTTTAAAGCATGATAAACTCTTTGTTTAGTCTTAGAGCCGAAACAAATTATTTTAAAACTCAAAAAACCATTTTGATATCATTGACATCGTAAAAGCAATAGATAATGTTCATAATGAAAAACTGATGGACTTTGTCTGGGAAATGACACCTTCCTAATAGAACAATCGTTTATTTTACTCCGGGACAGGTCCCTTAGAGCAAGGATACAAAAATTATACAATATTAGAGCAGCGATGTTATGACAAATAAACATATTATTTAATTCAAATCAAAAAATAAATAGAGCTTAATAATTTACAATGCATAAAAAAGACAAAAACAGCTACTCTCATTGAAAACAATAATTTTACATGTTTAACAGTTGAACTCGGAGATAGATAAAAATACAATCAATATATAAATAAATGGTACAGGATAAAAATAACATAAACAGATCATAAGGGAAAAAAACAATTATTGTCAAATTTAAAAAAAATAAGGGTGGTCTAGAAAAATCGAGTCTTGAAATGCTTCGTGTGACCCTCAATTCGACTTAAAATGGCCCGAAAACATCCTTTACAAAATATTATATCAAAAACTTCGCTGGTGGTTGCGCCCCACACTTTTTTATACCCAACATAGGTGCCCAGATACCTTGAGCAACATCCGATGGTTTATTGTATCCACTAAGAATCCCTGTGTTGTTTGGGATAACGCTTGGCTGTTTTGTTGTTGTGAAAATTGTGAAAATGTACGAAGTTATCGTTAATATACGCATGCATCAGTCCAGAGTTTTTAGAGGTGACCGGTGCTGAACAGCAATTTTTTACAGCCAACTTAAATCGATAAATTTATTTTACAGTGGATTAGCTCCAAAATATTAGCTACACTTCAATTACATCTGTTGACAACTAAATATGTACAGGAAGATTTTCTATGATTAAATTACAAACTGACTTTAAGTATCCGAGACAAATAACACTTAAAACGTCTTGAAAATATTCAGTTTCATGGACGTTGCTGTTTTTAGGTTATATAACTATTAGGGAGCCTAAAAAAGGAGCTGCAATGTACAACAATTTTAAGTGACAAGTTTATTTAGCTGAATTTTTTCGAACTTCTTTATAAGTTATTTACCAAGCTCCGTCAAATCTTTCAGGATTGAGAATCATGTTATATTTATCAGTAGGAGTTGTTTAGAGCCGGATTTTGTATGAAACAATATTTTCTTCAGTTGAACATTTCCGCAGCAAAGAACTTGAGTTCTTAGACATGAGGATAGTCTGAATTCCAAATCCCGATGTTACTGCTTTCATATTTATCTCCGCATTACGTACAATCCTACGTAAAAACTCCTTATGGAGGATCTACTACAGTTTAAAATTTATATTATCAGCAAACAAGATGTCAGTTACATCACTGAAAGAGAAAAAAATCTGATTGCGGTTCGAGGGATATTGAATTTCACTAAATGTTCCGGTTTGTGTGTGAATGTAATAAGCGAACCTTTGTCGTGCAAGGATGGTTTCACTTGAGTGAACGGAAACTAATTCAGCCGAATTTTCGTCCAACTGATTGAGTAAGTTTCTCTCTAGGATTGGAAAACACATGCGCTGCTGCAATAGAAGCGCACTTTGAATGAATATTTTAAAATCTCTTCATCTGTCAGATTCATCGCGCCTCTCGTCTTTGAATCACTGCGCCTCTGCCACTCCGTCTCAAGTCTCCCACTTGTTCCACTTCATTCTGAACTCCAGCAGCAGCCCCAAGTCAAAACCTCTCTCTTCTCCGCTCGACTCCCGTGCCATCCAACCGCTCATCTTCCTTGGGTGTCGTAAAACTCTTCACCACCACCTTGAAGACGCCCGCATCGCTTCCGAACTCCTTCGTCCAAAATTTTCCGTATCCCAGTCCCTTGATTTCCTCTGCACATCCTTCCCCCTCGCTTCTATCTCCCGAGTGCAAATTAGCCTGAATATAGCTCACCTGAAAGCTTATGAAATGAGTCTTTTGAATTTGTACACTACACATTTCCCAGGATTAGGGTGTAGGTTTGGTACGGAAGTTGAAATCAGAGCAAAAATATAATGGAGGTATTCTCAGAATAGGTGAATTAAAGAGGCAGATGCAAAAATTTGTTTGTTTTAGAGAGAAACTGCTTGCAACTGTTGAATTGAATTTCGACTCATTTGTCATATAAAAAATCTTATCAACCACAATATTCGGGATGAGTTAGTTTTTGAACAAAAAAACCTATAACATAATGAAGTCCAGATTATATATAGGCCGCCCTTCGTGAATCCATTCTCCCCAAGAAGTTTATTATCCCAGAGGACATAGGCAAGCGCTCAAAAAATGTTTTCGACAATTCCCGTCCCATAGCAAAGTATAGGTTTGAGAGAATTATCACTGTGCAAATACAGGTCCTAACAAGGTCTCTCTTTGAAGCAACGACCTAATCAAATATGTCTCACCTTCCAGACAATATTTAGTAGTGTAATGACTCTGAATAAACCAATTCGTCTTTTTAATGATGCTTCGTGTGTTCTTCTGTTACTATAACAATTTATTGCCACTGCTATCATCAAGAAGGTTTTATGGCAAAGAAATTTTCCAACAAGTTTTTCCTTTTTTTGTGCCCAGTTGTCATTTAATGTAACAGCTCTGTACTTCCCACTTCTATACTCGTTAGTGTCTCAATTTATGTGATAAATAACATCCTTTCCCCTATCTACACTTCTGTAGCTTAAATATTCTTTCTGCACCGTTATCGTGCAAGATTCGCTGCAATCAAAAACATTTTTCATATTCATGTTTTACTGAAGTTATTCCTTACTTGTAAATTTGTGGTGCTAGTTTTCCTGTCACTTCTTCTTCTGACACTCTGCCTTCTTTTTGGACACTGATCTATGAAACGTATTCTTACTGCCTCTTCCAATACTGAGCGAACGCATTCACAACTCATTTTAGTCGTCTATGAAAAATTCACCGTCACATCGTAAAAGCGTCGAATACTTTGTAATGAAAAGAAACGGAGTTACACGTACTCTTTTGCTGGACACTATTTAAAGATATCAATTTAATGCGACGGTAAATACCATAGTACAATTAACAATAAAACCTGGCCTCTGTTTCAATTCTCAGTATTTGACATCACGCAGCAAAAACAACACTCTAAATTACCCAATCAAAACATTAATAAACACCCAACACATTAATAAACTACCCTGCAACACACTTTGCCCATCACCTCCACACAACACAGAAATTCACATAAATCAACACCCCTCAAAAAATGTGAACAACCACAAACCACGGTCTTTCAGGTAAAAACAATCAGTCCACCAAACATCTTTACAACCAGCAAACCTGCTTGTGGTAAATGCAATGAGCAAGGTTCCGTGCATGCACCTCCCCTCCTTTGACGCGTTCGGACCTTCTCTGCTGTACTATACGGCACCTCGTGCGTCATGGCGACACCCCGTGTCCCTGCTTACTCGTGCGACCGTGGACCTGTTGGTGCTGTCCCCCCCTCACTATTAGCTTACACAAAACACTCAGTAAAAAAACTTTCCATCGATAATCGTCCTCCAATATTCGGATTATCGTGGTTACTCGTGGCAGGCGGTCGACACAATGCGACCCCGTCCAATTCCTAGCTCAGCGTGGTTACTCGTTGCAAGCAACCTAAACAATGAAAAACCCATCGGTTCGTCTGCCCCTCCTTTAAAGGTGTCTTGTTGCGATATATTGTTACCCTTCTGGAAATTTCTTACGTGTTCGAGATTTCTACATATTGTTAAACATGCCTAACATAAATAAATAAATCGCGCGATTGTATACGCAGTCGAAATTTCCCAGCGCACACCAACAAACATGAGGGAATGCGCCCTATTTAACATGCTAAAATGTAGTTCTAATACATCCTGAAACTATTTAAAATATATCATGACATGAATAAAATATCCGCAGAATGAAATCACGCCACACCGTAGTAAAATAAAGCACCCAACCGCCGAGAACGCGTCAAACATGCAGTTCAACATGTTCTGAACCAGAATATGAGTATGTTACAACTTATTACACTCATTCTTGGGTTTTCCTGTTTGTATTCTGGTACGGTTATATAAATGCTACCACCTGTCTAATGTTGGCTGCTTTTTTCAGCCTTTGATGAATTTTGAATAAATAATAAATTCTTAATAAAAAAATGTCCATGGATTTCACATTTGGACTATATGAGTTTGTTTTATTTTGCACTATAATAATAATCGCATCAAATTTTGATTTATAATTCGGCTTCGAAAGAGTAAACCGTTTTAGGTTAACATTCTTGTAAATGGGTCTATAAGAACTGAACTATATATTTAGGAATGGCAGGTGAACAAGTTGTTGACTCTCAACGATTCATGTACTTTTCAGACTTCTGTGGAGATAAACTGCGCACTTTGGATACTCATAACGTTATGATTTGACTCCAAACAGAGATATCGATGTTAAAATTTACATTCCATCCATCAATATTTTCTTCATTTGCTCAATTGTATACATCTTTTCTCTTTTACTTATATCAGAAAAAAAGCAGGAAACCGGAGACTAACGTGTAACTTATGGGTAACCAAAACTGGCTTTCTACGACAAAAAGTTTATCTATTTCGCTAACTATGCCCGAATCATCGTTGAAAAGTTAGAAACTAATACTTGAATTATATTTATTTCAAGTGGCTTGAGGCTTAGTTAGAGTAGCCTTAAGCATTACCATCTCTATTAATCATCAATTATTGTGTAAACTGCTTCAGTCAAATCTACATTTCTACATCTGCATCTACAAAATACCGTGCAAGCCACCACCAGGGTGTGTGGCACGGGGTGATTCCACACCAGGCATGAAGAACTCATCCCAGCAAAAATCAGAAAGGCGCACGTTCTCCCGGATGCCAGGCGCAAGATATTTAGCACTTCTGAGAAACCCTATTTAACCTAGTTAGTTTCCTATGAGTAATCTATCACCATAATTTGAGTCCCTTATTGTGCGTGGAAAAAATGAAATTTTTAATCTATCGGTTCTGCAGTCTATCTCCTTAATCTTATGCCTATAATTGTTCCCACCGAAATAGTTTGGCTCTAGCAAAATATGTTGAACGTCCGGCAAGCATATATTCTAAGCGGGATAACTAGCCAAAGGAATACTATTATTCCACCCCTCAGATTTCCTGTACAAACTGTGAGGGAGCACGGGATTCTACCAATGGGAAAAAAATCACGATCGCCCGCACAGGGAAAATGCGATCTCAAGAGGTTACGTGAGAGGAAAAGCCCTTGCATCACGACCAAACAGTACCCGGGACTCGTGAATGCGGACGGAGAGAGGGAGTAAGTGGGAAAGCGACAAGAGAACCCCTGCTCGTACCAAACTGGGTCGTGCGCACGATCGCTGTGAAACAGCATCCCAAGCCCTTTTGGCCCGTGGAAACAACTTTTTAAATCCCCTTCTCTCCCCCTATTACCTTCGTCCACATTTAAGCCCTCTCTTTTCCTCTTTCCCACCCTCTCGCATTCCCCTCCCATCCCCCCTGCAAATCGGGCGGCAGGCATCCTACGTGACCGAAGCGACAATTAACCGCCCCTCCTCCCAGTTCGAGCTGACCATAATGGAGAAGGATTTAAGCACGGGCGTTGAAGTCTCCCGGTATCCTATCTCTCCCTCCCCTCCCCATAAAATGCTGTCTCTTCCTGCTCTGTCCACAATTAAATACGTCCCGTGGTGAATGGGATCGCTTTAGCGGCGCGAAATGGTTCGGTCGCCGGCGGGCGAAAGGGAAAGACTGGGGACGGTAGTCCGGGAGGGACGGGGGGGAGGCTACAGGGAGGAAGTACGGAACGAAGAAATGGCGCGGGGGGGGGGGGGCGTAAGGGGAAGTTAACAGCGCATTAAGCTTTAAAACAGGGTATTCGGGATAATCACGGCGCGGCAAAGCGTGTGTATACACTGAGAGTGCCGGATTTGTCTCCGAGGACAAGCCTCAATCTACGGGATCTGCGTTTTAGAGTGCGCAATTTGTTGGTTTAAATAATAATTTAGCGCTCAATTGTCAGTAGGATGTAATATTGTCAACAATGCACATTTTATTTCAGGAATTTTGGCGTTTTTTTAAGAATAAATAAACTAATATGTGCTAATAGTATAATGAGCAAGGTGTGAGTATCCCAATTTAATCGAGTGGTTGTCTAAACAACCCTACTAATTCATAAATAAAAATTAGAAATATTAATATTTCACGTGGTACAAACACTTGTATTCACGACACAAATGCAAAATTCCTTAGTATTTTGTCATTTTCTACCAATATGCTAAAAATCTCTTTTAATATACCAGCTACAGTTTAGGCTTCAATATGCCCTTAATTGAGCAATTTAGGATGACATGTCTTATAAATATAGAGGGGGTTTGGATTTTAAATATTTTTGTGAGGGTATTCATACCTTATTTTTGCCGTAAGTTACACCCTGAGAGATAATTTTGTCCAGATGGAGCATGTAGAGCGTTCCAAAAACACGAAGTTAATAAAAACCAAACACGTAAATTCGATTAAAATTTGCATGATATATATTCATGTTTTAAATTGGATTACCCCTCCTCCTTTGTTGTGTTATTCGAGGATATTGTCGATAAAGTAACCAAATTTTTGCTCATTATTTTGAGAAATTGATTTTTGTAAGCATATTAAATGTAAACATTGAACAAAGATAGTGATATTTCGGTGGAAGGAAAACTTATCTCTGGACCGGCAAATTATCAATATTAGTTATTTATCAATGTAATAGTTTGCAATTGGCATTGCAAGAGTATCGTATTCATTACTTTAAAACTTATATAAAAATGTTAATGAAATAAAATTTTTCCTTATTTAAGGATTAGTTTTGAAGGTTTTTACAAATGCTTTTTCCTATTGAGTTACAAGTGTAGATATTCCTTTGATTAAGATGTATGCACCTAAAAGCACATAAATAATTGGTTAGCTCGGAAAAACTTGTAATGACTAATATTGTCATTGTTATATTATAATACAGCCATAGAAATAAAATCAGAAGAACAATTCATTAACTAAAATCTATATTCTTTTTTCCGTAGTGCCACCAACTGACGTCCGAGTAACAAAACCATCAGGAGATGAAGTGCAAGGTTCGGTTCTTGGGCCGTTCTTCGAAGGGGAAGACGTCGTCCTCGACTGTTTTTCCGTAGGTGGTAAGTAAAATTTCGTATTCAGCTTGTTTGTGCAAATAAGTTCAAATAATTTATTCTGGTTGGATTAATCACGTAATAATAAAATATTTATTGCATGGCCCCATGAAAATTGGTAACTTGTAAAAAAATAATTCGTTTTACTTTTAATACTTTTATCACCTGTACATTGTAGGTAGACATCATCATAAATAGTTTGGTCTAGCCTTTACTGTGTATTTAGAGCGAAATGTATAACCAATCCTGTTTATGCAGCGGGGAATACGAAGATTATCCAGAATTAAAATCATCTAAAAACATTCCTCATCAAAGTTTTTAGAAGTATTTAGAAATCGTTAAGTTGATATTTAAAAAGGTACAGAGAGAAAACGCTTCTCTTGATTGAAATTAAAGTACAGTGGTACCTTGAGATACGATTAATTCGTTCCGTGACTAAGCTCGTAAGTCAAAATACTCGTATCTCAAATCAATGTTTCCCATTGAAATTAATTTAAATGTGATTAATTCGTTTCAGGCCCCAAAAAAGCATCCCAATGTTTTTTAAAACGTTTTCAACAAAAAATATATTTATATAGAACAAATATTTTACACACACAAAATGAAACCTAATAAAAGATAATTTAAAGAAATAAACATATTGACAAAGTCGATTAGCGTTTGGTACGTACGTATTGTTTTTTTCTTTTCCCTCACTTTTGCTTCATTTTTTCTTCTTCAGCAGTTTTTTCTTTTTTATCACGCTTTCGTCACTTTCATCCACAGGGCTTTTCAATAGATACCTGTTCAAGGAGCTCTGTTTCTTTCTCCCTTTTAGAATGTTTCTGAAATGAGTTAGACAAGTGTCATCAAATAGCGCCGATGCACAACCAGTTGCAACCTTTTCAAGGTGGTTCTTTTCAACAAAGTCAGAAACTTTTTCCCACATTGCCAACACTTCCTTTATCTCACTTGAAGAGATAACCTCCTCCGCTTCTGGCTCCTCTGCAATCTCCTGCAAAAATTCCAATTGTTGCTGCATCTGTAGTTCGGCCAACTCTTCCGTAGTCAGTTCCTTGGAATGTGCTTTGACAAGCTCTTTGATATCTCCCTCTTATCCACTTCCAGGCCCATGGACCTTCCAAGATATACAATCTATTCCAGTACTTCCTGCTCAGGACTAAATCTTTAATTCCCTTTTCAATCACAGCCTCAGGCCACATTTTTTTCATGCAGAGATCAAGGTCCTTTTTTTAACACCCTGCCAGGTTATATCAATGATTTTAAGGAATATTACAATGTTGTAATGGTCCTTTTAAAGCTCTCGAAGTGTAGGGTTTGTGCTCTCTGTAACCTCAAAGCAGCGTTTAAACATGTGTTTGGTAAAACGTTTCTTGAAATTGAAATTGAAAAATCACCTGTTGGAAATCTCCACTCTTACACCTTGCTCATGTT
Source organism: Ceriagrion tenellum (assembly GCA_963169105.1). Classification (NCBI taxonomy): domain Eukaryota; kingdom Metazoa; phylum Arthropoda; class Insecta; order Odonata; family Coenagrionidae; genus Ceriagrion; species Ceriagrion tenellum. Next base: position 38,467,056 of record OY720640.1, read on the forward strand.
TGTCTATTATCCTGGAGGTATATCTTAACGGCAGGACCAAAGACCAGGTTGACTCTCTCAACAAAAAACTTCCTGGTGACCCACGCCTTTGCGTTTGCCCTCCACATAACCTGTAGCTTCTCTATTATAACCTTATAACTTTATGGGTCTTGAAGGCTCTGGGGTTTTTTCAGTGGTATACGAGCAACGGCTTGACCTTGCAGTCGCCCCTCGCATTTGCACACAGTGCGAGAGTCAACCTATCCTTAATGGGCTTGCTACCTGGCATTATCTTTTCTTCTGCCGTTATATTTGTTTTGCTTGGCATTTTTTTCCAGAAGAGTCCTGTCTCGTCACAGTTGAACACTTGTTGGGGGATGTATCAATGGGCTTCGATCAATGTAGCAAATGTTTTCACAAACTCATCAGCCGCCATAGAATCAGAGCTTGCTGCCTCACCGTGCCTGACAACGGAGTGAATACCGGTCCTTTTCGAAAATTTTCGAACCACTTCCGACTGGCTTTGAACTGCTCCTGTTCTGAAGTACCTGGGCTCTGCTGCATCAAATCTGCGTAAATGACTCGTGCCTTCCCGCAAATTATACTCTCAGTCACTGTGTCTCCATCAAACTGCTTCTCTGTCAACAAGAAAAGCAGCAGATTCTCCATTTTTCATGGACAGTGTTGCGTAGCTTTGAAATAAATTTTACACAAGGGTGTTAAAGGGTGTTAATTTTTAGCAAGCAGGAGTTATAGCCTTTATTAAGTCCTGCTTCAGATTAGTACATATCGTATAAGATGTGCGATCGTCGAGAATTTCCAAGTCTCTGACTCCAACACCTTTCTCATATTTGTCTATTATCTCACGCTTTAATTCCATGGATATCACCTTTTTCCTTTTCTCACCACTGTTCTTTACACTCATCTTCTTAGAACTCATGGTTATATGAAAAAAGTAACTAAATAACTACTGAAGTTCCAAAAAAACATAAAATTAAAACAACTCGACAGAGATGCTTCTGCAGCGAAGTGAACATGTGAAGTGAACGCAGTAGACTCGCAAATCTAAGCGGTGGCTCGCTATGCCAACTGGCTGTGACGTCACCGAGGCTGACTCATACCTCAAAAAATCGTATTCCAGGGCACTTGTATCTCGAGGTACCACTGTACAATTTAATAGTAAAAATGTTCTTTTTTAATGCATATTGCAATGATATATGTATAAAATATTTCCGAAAATTCCACCACTGAGAATAAATTGTTTTTTTGGAAGTAGTGGGTGAAGAGAACCTGCATAATTTCGTCTCAGGATAGCAAGGATGTTCCAAGATTTAAAATACCATACACCTGCCTCAACCTAAAGTTATATTATATACTTTGTATATTGTAAGTATATTTTGGGAGATAGAACCCATCTCCCCACTCTTTGAATTTATGTTTTCTTCAGCAAGCTGGTATTTGTCCTGTAGCGCTAGATCAACCTTTATTTAAATCAAAATTAAATATATCAATAAAATAAACAAGAAAACAATAACATTAGATCAAAATAAATATTTGATTATTTAAATGAAAAATAAATTATTATAAATTATTTGTTAGATATTGTATAGGATATATGTAAAATCAAATTATATGCATCAGGTAAATTTTCATTGCCGGAGAATTTATGTTTTCCGTTATTATATATTTGTTCGACATTTTTTGTTATTATTATTATTCAAGCCATTAGTTTGATTCATGCGTCCTTATCAGTTTCAAATCCATTGAAATATCGATACCGTCGCGTTTTTCCGGATGAACATGATGTTCCAGTATTTTCTTTGCATTTTATACATAATATATACCAAGAAAGAAGCCGTCCTTCATTTAGCATATGGTTATAAATGGAGACCCTCATTAAAATTTTTGCGGCTGTGTTTATGAGAAATATACTGGTGAGAACCTGTCAGATGTGGCAAGGCATTGCAAGATTTTCAGATTCTCGTATAGGTGGAATGAAAGTTGAGACCCCAAACGCTACAATCAACATCCGAGTTCAGTTTTTATTTTATAAAAAAGACTCGAAGCATTATCGGTATGGCCACTGCACTACTTTTTTTACCCTTTCTTAGAGCCAGAAAGATTCCAACCTAGAATTTTAAGCAAAGCAATTTCCACAAAACCCCCTTCGGAAAAAAGCAGCTTATTCAAGGTTTACCCGTTGGTACAAGCTACATGGAGCACATCATAAAAATATAATGGACTTCGGTTCATCTTCTGAAATATCCGTTAAGTTAGCATTTTGAATGTTAAACTTTAAGTGTGTACGTAATGGAAAAATGTGGTAACATATGGGAACAAGATAACTTTGTCAGATTTGGAAAAAGGGTTTAACTGTTGCGTTGAATAAAAACAGTTGGTGAATAAATTACTCACAACAAAGGAAAAAACTAAGACTCAGTGTTAGGATGAGAAGTGAATAGAAATAACTTTGCGTCAGACATAAACAAGTTGATGTATTCAACAGAATGGGAGTATTGGCTAGGTCATACTCGTCTCTCGGGCAGGACACTTGTAGCTACACGTGAACTCTTGTACATACATTATTTGGCTCAAAATTGCGAATGCCTTTGACATCGGTCTCGCCACGTCACCTCAAATAGTCGACTACAACTCAGGAATTGAGTAGAATCTCCCGCTGACGTACCAGTTGGCGCTAAAATCAATCATAAAGCTCTTCGTTCAAGGTGGGATATTTTCAAGTAGCACATTTATTTCTTCTCGTTTCTCTCATTCCACATTGTAAAGTAAAATATTTGACAGCGGCAATGAAATGTCTAACGAAGAGATCCATCAATTTTCTATACCCCTTCTTGCTGAGCTTTACTCTCGAAAACATGGGTTTGGAGCAGTGGTGGTTCATAGTTGGTTGAGGCCCCGGGCCCAGGATAAAATATTTGGACCCTGGAAAAAATGAGATGGGAAATATTAAAATTAATTCCAACCTTATTTTGCAGAAGACTAATTATTAGGACAAAGCAGCAAATACGAGTCTATATTCCATGTAGCGTGGGTTTTGCACTTCCATATGAGTCCATATGCGGCGTAGTAATATGAAAATATATACATACTATCAGGCTTTACCGGCGATTGGAAATGTAGCAGTAGTTAAAGCTCAACCAATGAAACTGAACTCGGTTTAATTAGAAAAAGTGTTAAGTACATTAGCATGTAGTGGGTATTGCCCTGGAAATAATAATTCTTTTTGAGGACATGAGAACGCTACTTCCTTCACACATGGGTGCACGCCCAGTGCGCCCACTGCTAAATCCGTGTCTGGTTTGGAATCACGTGGCCATGTTATGTTCATGTGATTCACATTGTCATAGTGCGACCCACAAAGGGTTTAACGTAGATAGTCACTTTTAAAGAATGCACACGGCAGCTAACAATAAATTTCGGAAAATTTAGCGATTGATTCCGGGAGAATTTCTAATTTTTACGGCAAATTTAATGTGATGGCTATAATAATGGATCATGGTACTACTTGTAGTACTTAATTTTCAACTGTAATACTTAGTAAATAAGAATTCACGTTTAATATTTTTTAGCATTTCGGGCCACTTCACATTTCTAAACCGCTCATTGAAGTCAAGGGCATAATTATTCGATATTTATTTGGCAGATTTCAGCTTACATTAGAGATGAGTCTAAGGGCTCTTTATTTTGGTGATCCAGTGGCCATTACACAGGAAATAATATTTTTTTGAGGGCATGGGCACGCTACTTCCCTCACAAAAAGTATACAAAGATGTTTTAAGTGGCACTTCGATAAAAGTTAAAAATAACAATGGTAGCATAAATGTGAATATGCTCCAATATTTCTTCAGTTCGTTGTATTCAAAATTATGGATTTGTTTGAAATGAATGAAGGACTGTTCATTATTATCTTGAAATGCCCACCACACAAAAATCGAGTTTGCTTCTACGTTTGTACGTGTGGAGAGAAAACCTCGCTTTTAATCTTTTCAGGGAGTTCGGTCATGAAATATTGAATACCACCTAGAGATACTTAATATCTGTCCCACGCCGCTGTTTAAGTGGCCAGAAAGGTTCCCCATAAATCACGGCAGTTGCAACGCCCGCAAATGGCGATGAGTATTTCCCGAAATCTTCTCTCTGATGGGGTTCTAAAGCACGTCACAGATTCAGATAACATGTGGTTTTTGGCGATGTGTATCGCTTCTACCGCAATGGATTCCACGCTTTAAAATCTCAACCGACAACCGATGGAGGTATAGGAAAGCGACGACGGTAGCTCTGTCAAACGTTCTCCGCCAAGCAACGCTGAAGTATGCACAAAAAATGTCAAACTCTGCGTACATTTACCTCAAAGCAGGTGAATATAGTCTCGGATCTTTTGTCACGAATATATGAACTCAGTATCGTATTTCCAGAACATTCATCTAAATATCAATTTCACGCACGTCATTCATATTCATTGGCCACATTTTGAAGCGTTTAACACTTCTGAAACAAGTCATTTATGTATTTTTCTAGTTATCGTTGCATCTATTTTTTACTGAACTCAGACATTTTATGTAGATGTGGGTTTGTACATGTATATCTAATTCTTGTTCCGAAAATGGAGCCAAATATTTCTTCTAAGATTTCCTCTCTTACATTGGGGAGAATTTTCCCAAAAAAACCAGAGTATTACCTTACCTAAGACAAAAAGTTGAGTTTCCTTAGAAATAGACCTAATAATGTGTCGATAATAACATGTATATTAGTAAAATAACATAAGCAACATTATTAATAATCGTAAATTGTATTTTAATTACATAACCGACCATTATTTTAATTACCCTCTTTGTATTTTATTTATCCTCTGTTGGATGGAACAGAACCGTCTCCTCTTCCCCCAACTCAGTTTATATACATAGACACCCATGCCCTGGCCAGATAATATTCTACCCAAGGAGGACTCAAACCCGCGACCCTCGGGTCAGCAGGCGAGGACTTTACCCCGCCACCACCGGGGCCAACTCATAATTAGGCATATATTTATCTGCTCTGTTTCTAGCGATGCATGCTGGAGTTGAATGTCAGATATATAGAATAGAAATCAATGTTTTAACATCATCATCATACTTAATGGATTTATTATGATCTTTTTCTGCGCTGGTTCAGCGGAAGACAGTTGTGAGTGCTGCAATTTGTCTCTTGAGAGCAGAATTATTTGTGTTCAACGTAAACGTTGTTCACGGTGAACAATGCCAATTAAATGCTAACCCCACAATTTTTTCCCATTCTAGTCATTCGAGAACTGCCGCAAGAATAAACTGCTTGAGCGTTTAATGTGAGATATTGTTAATAAAATGCTCTAGAGTTCCAAGGGCTATAACTTTTCAACGAGTAATTAGAAGACCTTATAACGTAATCAATCATCATTCAATTACCTCTGATTAATTTTCTCTATCTTTCCGTTCATATTTCCTGTTCCTTGTGTTAGTCCCTGAATAGTTATTTATGCAAGTATTCTCTTATTTCAATTTTTCAATTCCCTATTTTGAGGATTGTTAATGTCGTTTTTTTTAAATATTTTTTCAATATTCTGCCATTCAGGCTTAATTTGACGAAAATAAATTTTAACGCGCCACATGTCTTATATCATTTCGTTATTTTTTTAGAATGAATAATTGCAATTTCCAATGAGTTCATGACGAATGAATTTTTTATTGAAAGAGTATCCGAGATTATATTCAAGTGGCTTAAATAAATAGAAGATAGGATTTTTTTCTGTTGCTATCATTAAATAATTGTATCAGGTTATCGGAATGTAAATGTATGAGTCTTATGATGTTTTGAAATATTTATATTCAAACTCATCGACATATATGAACACTGTATTCGAAAATATTAACCGTGCGTATAGCTCAATATCATCAGTTTACGGGAAATAAGTTCTTGCAAAGTGAGAACGAAGAAAAATGTTTTCACTGTTATTTCTACTTTGTATTTCATTTTTCACTGCCATAATTCCGTTAAAAAGCAACGCCAATAGGAAAAGCCATCAGCAAGAAAAAGAAATGTCATATTATAGTGTTGCTTGCTTAAACTATTGTCGTAAACAATGGGATACCTTGAGTAAATTTCTGTATTACGAAGTCATTTTGATTATTGCATTGGGAACTTTCATTATTGCAGTGAGAGTTGCCATGAATTATTGACAATAATTTTTATGACCCCCTTCACTTCATCATTTAATGAGATAACTATTAAAATTCTATAACAAAAAGGACTACTTTAACCTTTACCTTAATATTTCAATAAATTACCCATTCAAGTCCTTTCAGATAGCATGATATGTATTAGTAAAAAAGATACACTCATCAAGAATGTCCTCCGAATTCACTTTTTCGTTGAGAATTTAACCACCATTCGATTTGAAATTCGGTAGCAACATGCATTTTCCTTCTGATTATGTTTTTTTTTCAAAAATTTAATAAAATACATGTATTCTTAATAGCCTTCAAGACTATAAATTTTGTTCATGTTAATAAAGGATCCTTCCTTTAGGATCATATTTCTCATATGATTATTAGTTTAATACGGTGCATGTCCAATCGTCAACTTTGATTCTTGTCATCTTATCCCACCGTACAGACCTTAGTTTTCTAGACAAGGTTCCCTATTTATGGCTCAGGCAACAAAGCATTTCCATTAAAGTGAGCCAGCCTATGAAGTCTAATTGATGAATTTTGATAGGAAACGACGAACAAAGGCGACGAAATTTCATTCTCCTTGATTGTGCACAAGTTATCGGAGTATTTTTTATGCCAAAGGAACGAGCCGGTGTCCTTGTTTGGCGGCTGCAATATCCAATGATTCGAGCTAAAAGAAAAATGCTTCATTTTGCCCGTCCTCCCTCCCGCATACCGACTCGCGGCCATTCTTGCGCTATCGTCGCCCCGCGCTCGCTGCACCCGACCCAGCGCCACCGCTGCTGTCACATTTCCAGGAGCCCTTGCAATCGCAAAACAACCGAATCTACATTTATTTGCGAAAATAAAACGTATTAGCGTGCGACAGGGTCCTTGTCGCTGCCCGCATTTTTTTTCACATAAATCTGTTTCCACGTATGAATAACCGCCAACGCGGCTGTCCGCTCTCTCCAACGCTGCCCCTCATTCCTCGTGCCTCCACCACTTCGTGCCCTTCCCCTTTTCCACTTCTCCGCTATCACACCTATCCTACCTTTCTTTCTGACTGGCTATTTTTTGCAAGTTTTCTGGTTTCTGTTGATCTCAACTTAGTCCCCTTTGCTAACTAAAGTCCCACTTTAATTGGCAGAATAATTTCTTTATACTGTTTGTAAAAGCGTTTTAATTTGTTGCATTGCTAAGCGTTGACAAAAGCTATCATATTTAAGTATAAAAGCTCTTATAATCAATACATATTGTAATGGGGAGCATATGCACTTTCTAACGATACCTACATCGGGTATATAGTTGCACGAGAATATGATCTGTAAAATATTTCGTAGCATTAGAGTAAGATTCCTATTTAAAATGCGGTCGTGCATTGGTGAAAAATTTTTGTGTATGGGGAGAACTTGCATTGGAATTTCTGAAATTCACTATCAATTGTCAATTGTATCTCTCGTTGAAATGATATTATAAAGTAGTCAATAGCATGGAGTGGTGTTTTTAAGTAGTGTCTTTAGCTGAGCCTCTAATAATTAAAACAATAGTAAAATACCAACTGCGTTATAAAACTAATGAATATTTGTGTTCTTAGATATGGCATAATTGATTAATTATCTCCAGGCACTCTTTCCATTCGCAAAACAGTAATGGTTCGTTTTGTATATTTTTAGTTGGCCTAACCTCTGACACCCAATGATGAAAATTCAAAATATTGCCCTGAGTTATATGCAAGGCAACCTAAATGAATTAATTGGCATAAATGTGGCGCAAGAATTTTGTCTACATTTTTAAAATATTATTTGCATTGTGAATTTTAGGTACATTTCTGGAGTTTTAATTCCCTTTAAGTCTGCGAATCCAACACTTATTCGTTAGACTGGTTCATTCAAGCTCTGGAGGATGAATTCAGCAACTCCACCCTCGGTGCGTATCTACAAGGCATAAATTATAAAGCTATTTGTCTTCTGTCAAGTTGAATAGCTTCCGGAAGCGTTCATTTCTGCGTTTAAATTTAGTTCATCCAAGTTATAATTTGATTCAGATTCGTCATTCCGACGTTCAACCTATTTCAGCCGGGAGAAACCTTGAAAAACGTCAACAATTTTTCAAATTAAAAATCCCCTCTTTCTGGCTCGGCCGTTTTATTTCAGGTCCTAACAAATATCTGTTATATTTCAACAAATGAAGGCTTTTCTCATGCATATTTCCTCGTGAAATTTGAATAAATTAAAGCATTTTTCGGTCATCTCAACGCCGAATGCCTCATTTGTAAAAAGTTTTAATTTATTTAGGGAGCTCGGCCGCATTTTAAAAAAATTTCCTGCGGTTGGTGTTGACAAGAGGTTGAGGAGTCCTTGTTAATTTATCCCCAAAATCGAGCAATCACATCCAATTTTCCTTTATTCTTCCGTCTTGTCGTAACTCTATCCGTCTTTTCTCTCCACTTCTGGTCTCTTTCCCTTTCCGTTCTCCCTACTCCAGGGTATCTCACTCCCAACTTCTGGAAACCCCCATATTCCCAACCCTTTCCTAAATACGCCTTGCTTTTCCCCTGCCTTGACTATGCTCCCCACTCCCCCAGACCGCATACGGTGGCAACGATACCCTAGGGCACATTTCCGTCCCCACCTCCTCCCCTCCCTTAAACCTCCCTCCCCCCCCCCGGAGCCAACTTTTGCGGGTCTCCACAAGCGGAAATGATTTATCTCCCCCAAACCCGGCGGCTGTTCCAGCGCCCGCGACTACCACTGCGAAGACGCACGCCAGCCAATCGGATGTCGCCGAATAATCGGGTTTTCGCCGCGTTGACATCGTTAGCCGCGGTGGAAGCATTCGTTTTCCCCTGGATATCCCTTTCCTCCCCTCCCAGTTCCCCTCACAATTCTCCCTCAGCCACTCTCATCTAGTGATGGAAAGGGAGGAATATATTTTATTTTCCTCCCGTACGTTTTTGAATAGTCGTTTTGATTTATTTCTAAAAAAAAGTCCCTCCGCTTGTTTATCTGTGCATATTCTTGCAAATAAATATAAAAATCTTCCCCATTCCAATGGCTTATTTCATTTGATGGTTTTGTTTCAAGTAATCTGTTACTTTTTTTCAAAAATTTCTCGAAGGTCCGTGGTTGTCATCCGTAGTAACGTTTTTTAGTCGCAGACTTCTAAATTTGGTTAATAAGCTCGGGTCCGTTTTCATGTTTGTCAGATGCCAAGTAAATAGTTGACGGACGTCCTCGCAAAAATATACCGCATTTAAAATAGGTGTAATTAGAACTTGTTACAGTTAAAGCTTGCATAACTGTCTTTCGTGGTGAGGTAAGGTACATGATATCAAAAAGAATGTTCCGCAATGCGGTTTGTCGTTCACTAAATCTTCATGCACAAGGGAAATAGACCTAGTTTTACTTTTGATAAGTTTTTAGTAATATAAGTCAAAACGAGATTAAATGAAATTGAATTATAAATAAACATTGCACCAAGGTGAGTCAGATTATAAATTATACATATTGTGAAATTCTTATAACACTGTTATCTACACTGTTTATGAATCAGATGAACATATGGGTGCCATTTTCTGTACTAGTCTAAGTTTTACAAGATATTTTTGCTTACTTGTGGCTCTAAGACTCATCCAATCATAACTATGTATGAAAAAATAGGCAACTTCCACTGTGATAAATTTATTCCACACTGGAATGCGATACTGGGAATAAATTTATCACACTAGAACTTACACTATGATAAATTAATTCCAGAGTGGAATAAATTTATCATAGTGGAAGTTGCGTATTTTTAATACTTAGTTATGTTCCGATTCCACTCCATCAAGCCTAAAACCACAGAGTTCATTCAATCAATATATATTTAACGAGTAAGCAATTTTCAATTCTTAAAAACTCTAAAAAAATAGAAAAAAATGGTTGCATAGCTCTGAAAAAAATAAAATTATAATTAATTTCCGTAAGAGTATATTTTACCAGTGTCTTGCGCAGATACTTCATCTTTACATTGGTATGTGGGTTGCATGGTCATTTGGTTTCCATTTGGCTACTAAATTTATCGATGGTTAACTTTACCATTGTCTAAATATATTTTTTTCTAATTCTACGAGTATATGAAATTGTAATAGATTTTATCCTGGCATGAGGTAGCAAAATCAATATTTTAAAACGCCGGATAACGGAGGAAATGATCTCCATTGTAAATAGATACGAAGACCTCATATCTCCTGGCTGGATTTATAAAATTAAAACATGAGGTCAAGAAAAGTTTGACATCAAAGGACCTTTATTACGTTTCGGCTTTTATAGGTGCTTGCCAACTACCGTCTTTACCGTCAATTCTGCCAAAAGTTCTCAAGATAATAGCCTGTTCCCCACTTTTCCATTGTCATTGTGGCGAGATGACTGGCTACGAACGGCAAAACGGACGCTTTCGCGCGCCAGAATCCATCTCAAAGCGAATTAATGCCTCTTTTCCTCGAGGTGTGGATGCGACAGGCTAGGAAACCTATCGCCACCCTCAACCCCCGCTCCACTCACGAAAGATATTTCCCAAGGAGGGATCAACGGCGCCATCTAATTCCGAATTCAAGCAATTCTCGGCAAACGGTAGTCTCGAAATGAGGTGCTGAAGTCATAATCAACGGAATAAAGAGAAACCGATGCATTAAAATGCTGTAAGGAGGAATATACAATGAAGGACGGGGAAATTTAATCGAGTACAGAGACGAAATTTAATGTAGATTCTGCGGAATAACAGACCACAGAGTTGGCTTTTATTCTCCCGGTGTTATCATTCCATTACTGGCCGAGTCTCCTCCTGTGTGTGCAGTAAAGGCATCCCTAATCTTTGTTGGTGTAAATCCCGAGCCGAAAATATTGCTCCGGGAATTTATGGATGGAGTCGCTGTTTTTCTTCATCGCTTACCTACATTGTTATTTTTTCTTTATTTTACATCCTCCGAGGTGGTTTTTCGAAATATTGCTTTGGGAAACTTAAATTTTCCACTGATCCTTATTTTTGCTTTTTCCAGGAACTGGCAGAATTTAATTAAAGTGGTTTTACGTTTCGGATTTTAGCTTATATTTCAGTGACAATAATCATACCTATGACTGGATATTTAAATGGCGCACTGATAGATGGATAACCATAGCAAGCACTATGCATTCAATGCAATAGTAGCCTTTTTCTCCTGGCTCCGGGTTCATACCATATTAAATGCAACCTTAATTATTAGAAGTTAACTTTTGGAAAAAATGACTGTTAGAAGACTAAAGTAATTCAGGTATACAAATCTGTTCTATTTTTGTTTTAAAATACACCTCTAATAGAGCCAATCTCCTTTTTGAAGTAGCTGTTAAATGTTTTATTCTCACTTTATTAACGTTTAGCAAGCTAGCCAACGAACGTTTAAAGTTGAAACAGCACTTGGTTTAATACAAACAATGATACAATGAAAAAACAAGCAAGAAATATTACTAGAGGTAAAATATATTCTCAGGATCTCTTTCATTCATCACTCTGTAATTCCGTAGATTTGACTTTTATGAGTATAGCTCTAATCGATCCCGTTCTGTGCAGCATAGACACTTATGATGGATGTAGTAAAAGATTCAACAATTTCCGATGCAATTAAGTTGCTAAATTTTCGAAATCCAGCCTTGATTTTTTTTAATTTTTGAATATTGACTTGTTTATTTCGTTCAACATTCTTGCGAGACATAAATCTCTAATCGGTGACATTTACCTCAGGAATTACAATGGGATGAATAACTGGGTCAATTTTAATTGTCCCATGCAATACAATCGGGAAGGAACATTTTCGAACGGTATGCACTTCATCATCTGTGAAATCTATCCATCTATCACCTGCGTGCAATCATCACCAAATCGTAAGCACTTAGGCAAACTCGATTCGGTGAATATAAAAAGAAAAATAATAATGCTCTCTCAAATTTTTAACGAGTTCGAATTGGAGATAAATCCTTGCACATTATTTTTCATCGGGGTAAAAAAAAACAAGAATGGACGATGCACCCAGACTGCTTCCATCAGCGGACACGGCAGCAGCGTCCGAAATGAATAATAAATTTCCCCGCGCGTTACTGTTCCGGAGCTAATTTTCGAGTCTTCCGCATTCCGGGGTTGCGGTTGGCAGGTGTGGCATCGGATATGTCCCCCGGAGGAGGGATTTCAACCAGGTTCTCGTACGCGGGAATCCGTCAGACTCCTTCCCACCTCAGAAATTCTACGCGATAGCTGGCTCACCGATCCGAACCGCGGGAAATGACGTGTTACGGGCGCAGCTGAACTCCGGGTGCAGTGGCTGCGGGAAAGAAAGGGGTGAGGAAGAGATGAGGCGCGGGAGCGGGGGCGGACTAAAGAGCCTCCGCTCTGGCGGTGCGGTACCTCTCTCTCCTCACCCCTCTCTCGCCCAGTACCCGCCCGCTCCCTTCTCCCAGCTCCTCCAATGCTTCACCCCCGGGTCGTCCCAGATATCGCACGTTCCACGTCTACGCCGGGGCAGCGGGAGTGCGATGCTGGGCCGTAGACGGCGGTCCCACTTGACAAATCGCGCACGCATAAGCCGGGGCAAGATTAATGGTGCTCGGTACAGCGGAGGCGAACGAGAGTAACGGCAGGCGGGTCCGAATTGGAAATTTGAAGAGAGATAATGGCCAGGGGGACGCGACCCGGGCCGGCTTTGGCCGGTCACGCTTGACGGACTCCCAAGTACTGTTCGCGGACGTACCCGTACAGCTATACTGTCGTAAGGTTGGGAGAAGGGAGGGCAGTGACAGAATTTGACATGCGTTCGGTTTTCGTTGACCAATGGGAGAGAAAAATGATGGGCAATGCTGAATCTGAGTATAAGAACTGAGGGTGTCTTCTGCACACAACTCCGATAGTCATTATTCATTTTAAAAATACCATTAAAGTAAAGATTTGTACTTCAATTAAAGGCCTGCCAGTGTAGTGTAAAATGTATGAAAAGCTTATTATTTCATTTTTTTAATTTAAAAGGACATTTTTGGCTCATGAAAATTTAAAGAAAGTTTCTAAATGAAGTTAATTTCGCATTCGGAAATGAATGTGCATTTGCTTTTTCTTTACCATTTTTGGTTTAAATTAAATTAAAAGTATTAGTTGCATCTTTCTACCTACAGTAGTGCTATATATCCTTTTCAACAGTAGCTTACATGATCTAGCAGGTTCAGTTTTCATCTTATTCTGCTCAATTATATTACTCGTGCTATTTGAGAAAACTGCTAAAAATATGTTTATAATTTTTTTCTTATAATTTAATGCCAAAATATCCCACAAGACCATAGTAAAATTATTAAATTACTAGAAATATATCGCAGAGTGGACAGGGCTAGGTATTACGTGAACGATGAAACCTCTGTCTTAATACCACCGAATATAACAAAGTCTTTTACTTATCATTCACAATTAATTGATTATCTCATTTCATGTCTCTTGTGTGGTTGTAATTAGGTTTCTTAAAAAGACGTTAGTTACATAACTTTGAGCTTTATTGAAGGATTTATGTCCTAATTCGTCCTTCAGTCTCTCCTAGTTGCATATCAATGAGCAATATTATGTATCCGCATTTTTGTTTAAACTATTTAGCGTGAAAGAAGAAATTCCGAGCGTTCAACTGATAGCTATATTTTAATTTCTTTTGACTTCCCAAAAAATATATTTTGATACATGTTCTGGGTATCATTTTTTTATCGGTGGTCGAACTCCATAAATTCCACTCAGCATTGATTGCATCGTTTAAATATTCCCCGAACGCGGAAAGATTCATCTTTCCCGGAGTCAAATCCGTGACAGTGAATATCTCTCCGCATAAGTTTATCGTGGAACTTTTTGCGTGATGCCAACATTGTTTTAAAGCTCATCGTTATATATAGTATCTTTATTCAATGTTATTCTTTGTGATGCATGGTCGAAATGCACGATTTTTTCCTATCGATTTTTCTTCTACAAGCGGTGTTATCCATATTTTATTTCATTTGGACGGGTGCGTGAGATGGAAAAACAATTCGTGTTCGCTGGACTTTGCCATTTGGATGTAAACACGCTACCCTTGCCAATACTTTCTTCCCAGCCACCTTTGCGTTGTGATTGATGATTTGACGATTTGCAATTTCGGACGCCGATTTCCACCAACCTTGGCGCCTTACGGCACCCAAAAGGTTAATTTCAATCAGTGATCAGTGTATCAAATAATTGCTTCCATGTAGCAATCACGTATTTCATCGGCATTTATAAAATATATTATCTTTCTGCGTTTTAAAATTCAATTTTTTTTAAACGCCGTTCAGTTTTTTTCCTTGTTTTGTAATCGCGTTATTGTTTTGAACTTCATAATATATCAATGCATTGAAAATAAATGGTGCTAGAATTTGCCATGCTAAAACAAGGGGGGATTGAAATCCTTCTTACTATTTATTTCATGTTTTCACATTCAAATCAACTGTGAGCAATCCAAAAATGGTAGAGTAGTTTTTTGTGTACTTAGGTAAGAACACATCAATTACGTAAGAGACATGTAATTCATCAGAAGCATACAGTAGATTTTAAAATTTGACATAATTAGCAATCAATGGAATTCACTGAGAATATGTGATTTGTGCCCACACAGCTGTCAATGATTTAATTACACCCATCACCAAAAATTCCGTAACTTGCTGACAATTAACCTAGTTAAGTGAAATATATTCTGTATTTTGCTGACAAGTAGTTTTACTTTGTTGACCCTCTGTAATTCATTGACTGGATGATCTGGGAGAACTACCAAATTTTTAAATTGACTCTCAAATGCTCTGCGAAAATCAGTAGCAAGTAATTCGTCCTGTATCTTTCCCAAAGAGTTACTAATGCAGAAGAGTGTAACAGAGAACTCTATCCTTGAAATATTTTAAACATACCCTCATTTTTTCGTTCGATGGATTATTTAACCGCGAAACCTCCGTTATTAGTAATATATCACTAATATATCACTTATTATCAATAAAACAGTTTTTTTTGTAAAAAAAAACAAACAGGGGATCGAAAAATAGTGAGTGAAACATCCAAAATTCTATCAAATATAATAGCGAGCCACGATTTCCATAAAAGTGCCTTGCCCAGTGACTTACGAACCTATTTTCATTCAAAACAAACGCCATGAAGTAAGGGATGTAATATAACTAAAATATAGGTAAAACTATTTTCAGTTATTAAAGACTTTAGTCGGATAGTTGTTATAATATTTCTGCATGAGAGTAAAAAATTAATTAAAGAGCACGGTGAATTCCATAATGTAATACAGAGCTTAAACTAATCGCATTCAAAGCTCAATACGATCAAGTATATCTTGCAACGACATAACATTGAATTTAAGTATTCAATTATAGACTGTGATGATTCAAATATTGATTCAACCAGTTGGATATTTTTACTTTAACCTTATTTTTCTTCATTAAATTTCTGTCTTGAAAAATATGCCGCAGATGATTTCTGATTTAAAACAGAGCGAGTGAGGTTATTGAGGCTCATAAGGGTTAGAAATGGATTAAAGAAAAGAGATTTTCATTGATGGATTAATCCTTGCCAGATATGACGGAGGAAATAAGAATATCAGCGGTTAATGATTTAAAGGAAACGTAGATATGTATGTATTATGAAGTAGGCTGGAGTACTAATTTCATGTTCAAGGTGGTAGTGAAGATGAGATTAGGGGAATAAAGGGGGAAAAAAGTCACAATTTTGAATGGCGTTGAATACAATAGTTTTTCTTGATATAGAGGTAAATATTTGTTTAAATAAAATTCGTAAAAACCGTTTTCAGGAATATCCTTGCAATAAAATACTTCTACCTCTGTGTACCTGAACCTGAATGTAATTAGCAGAAAATTTATCAGAGAGACCCATAACTCAGAGATTCATACAATACAATATCGAGTCATGGTAGAGTCGTTTTGACAGTGTTAATTTTTTACATACAGGCATAAACGCGTTGTAATAAAATAAATAAACATTAAAGATACCCATTGAGCTCATTTCAATAAAATGTCCTGCTGAATAGTAAACTTTTCAACGAGGCATATGCCGAATTGCATATAAGCATAGTATTCTTTTTGCCTTTCGTTTCGTTATGCTTTTGCTTATATTATTTTCCCACTTATTCTTAGGTAATATTAATGTATTGAATTAAAAAAATTATTTTTATTTTTTCTAGAATCAGGAAAGGATTTTCATTTGTTCCACGGGCATTATTTGAAAATATAAAAGTACAAAAAATGTGTATGTTCGATTAACTAAATGTGAACTCACGCATTTAGTCGAAGTTAGTATTAAAATGTAGAGCCTTTAAGTACCTATCACAAATATTTGTTGTCTCGTACCGATAGCGCTTAGCTCTCAAAACCTATATGTGCATCTATCTCTCACTTTGCCATACACGATTTAAAGCGATACTAAGAAAGTCATGACCCACTTCCTATTAATTTTTCTAAGAACATGTTTCCCCACGATAATCCTGAATGAGGTATCCAGGGCGCAGTGAGAAATTGATACCCAGAATTCCTCTTATTGATATCCATCTCTTTCTTTTCCAAAGTCATTCCAGAGCGTTCTCCAGGAAGAGGCGGAAGCTCCAAAGAAATACATTCAGCATCTTGCGCGATGTCCTATTTCACCCGCCCTTTTTTGGAAAAATTTGCGTCACTGCAGAGGCGTCGTAAAACTAACGAAAACATCAAGGAACGGACTAAGGCAAGGGAAGACGCTCCCTTTTCCGTGCCCACGGATCTAGCAGAATCCACATAAACTTCCTCGGGGCCGAGGTAACATAAGCGGCGAAGCCATTTCTTAGGGCAGTCCAACAGACGGAAGATATTGCGGCAAAGAAAAGAAAAAAAACACGTTAGGAACTTGCGAAAGGAAAAATTATTCCAGAACTTCTCTCGGGAAAATGAATTTTGAGAGAAATATTTGCCGGAATAAGCATTTCTGTGACGGAGAGACGGTTACATAAAGATGCGCCATTGCGATCTCAAAATAACTCGATCGCTGAGTTATCGTGATGTTTTTAAATTAATCAAAGGAAACACTGGGTTGCCTCCGGTGAAATGGTACGTTCTTCCTCGGTATTCCTTGAAAAGAGGACTTTCGAGAAATTTATTTTCTGAGATAAATTGAGTCGCGTATTGAATATGCAACTCGTTATTTCTGCGCGTAGGCTTGTCAGAAGTCTAACCAATTTTAAATATATAATAGATATGTTCATCTATTTTACGCATTCACCATGACACTTAGCAAGCTACACATTCACCATGCCTAATGATGATAGTTAATAGTTAAAACAATGCGTAAAGGCATTGTGCAGCACAAATTTACGTGTTAAACTAAACAAAATATTAGTAGAAATATTTATGATTCGACCCTAGTAATATCAGCATGCTGATCGTTGCATGAGAGATGACCGTGAAATTACGTTGTAACTTTTAATAAGGCATAGCGTGCTTGGCATAAAAGCTGGAATTTGGTAATTAATTATATTTTTCTCGTATTGAAGTATTTCTACATCATTACTGAATTTTCGGTTTGCCACACTCATATTTTTGGAAAAGGTTTGCTTTAGAGATGCGTAAATTGTTGATGTACTACAGCGTAGGAAGTTCAAGGAAAACATTTCGTTCTCGTAACTAATTGAGGAACGAACCCAACGAGCTGGTATCATTCATCAAAAAGTTACACTGGGCTCTCCATCCTACAGAGTAGAAGGATTTCCTTTTCTTCTCATAAAAAAAACATTATTTTTAACCAATTTCTACGCGTCTCTTTTAAAATGGTTCCCCTTACTGCTGCGACAGTATACAGCTACGAATAACTTTTTATAAACATTTTTGAAGGTTTATGTAAAAATGTTCGAATTCAAAAAGAATGCTGGCCGAGGCCATGAGATGCAGTAACAATAATTCTAACTTACGGGCATTTCCTACATACAACGGAATCGCCCTTTGATAATACTGTTTGAAATAGTTCCATCTGCGGAAAGCGATACTGCAAAAGGCATGCCTACCAAAAGGTAAGATTCATGGTCAGATAAAATTTCTGGGCGAACAGAAGTTTTCAAAGTTAATTTCGAACGATCGATTAACTCTCGCTTTGTTGCGGGTCATTTCCACTTGACCAAGCTTTCCAACATTGAATTCGACCTTTGCTTGTTTGCTCACTCAGTTGTATTTTCCGAATGGTCAGCAGTTTTGCTTCACAATGGGATGCCTGTCATAAAAACGCCAAATCCCGTTCTCTTCAAACTTTCGATTGTTATCCATCACCATCTGTCCTCGTCAACTCGATATTTTTTATAAAAAATAATTGAATCTGTAAGATATGATCTGAAATAAGTTTAATCTCTTCATTTCCGTGAAAATTTATTGCGGTCTAGATTTCTTTAATAAATTGATACTGCCAACAAACTCGTGTTTAACGGTAGTGATATTTGATGAAAATTTGATCCAACTTTATTTTCAATGTAATATTTTGTGTCTCCATTTCAAAGTAAGTAATCTATACCGTTTACTGGTAGTTTTAGTCTACATATGTATATCTTTGCATTATTGAATGAAGTTTGTACATATCTATAATTCTGATAACCCCTTAAAGATAATAACATGACTCATATTACCTCCTATTCACCCTAATTACCACTCACTCATTGTATACTTCTTTTTAGTTACTTAATTATTTGAAGTAGATTAATATTTCAGGATTATCTATTGAAATATTACGTATTTCTTTTAGTATTAAGGGTCTTGTGCTTGAATATGTCTCATATTGATTTACTTTTGTCTGACTAAAATGGAGACAGTTTGCTTTATAACATAATTTAGCTTACCATCTGTAGATAGATTCATAAAAGTGTGGCGAGAGTCTTTTAAAATGAATCCTGAAGCTTATATGCTCCTTTTTGCGATTCCTTGCCATAAAAAATACTCGCATTGAAAATTTTTAAAGTTTTACCATTTAAATGTCAAACGTAAAAGACACTTCTGCTGTCAAATGTTATTAGAAAAAATTGATGGTCGATTTAATGACGGGGACGATGCATAATGAAATTATACCGTATAATGTTTATTTTTACCTAGACAATGCGGATGGTCGTTCGCTAAAATATCAAAAAGGGTAAGCAAAATTTCTTATTAATCTCATCAGGAAGTCTTATCTCCTCACTGACCATGCCGAGCATTAACTTATTCGTCATATCCATTTTTTTCCATTTATATCTCACATTTGAAATGGTAATTTCAATGTCAATAGACGAAAATTATGTTGATTCGTTAAAAAAAGCAAAGGACATAATTTTTAATATAACCACCTGTAACGCTATGCTTTTTGGTCTGTCACATTTGGTAGCGATACTGATTTCCTCGGATTTTTAATTCGCTGTTGCAGGTAAGCCTCCTCCAACCGTGTCCTGGTTCGTGCGGGACAAGCTGGTCGACGGTTTCCCCGAGGAGAGGCGCCCTGGTGGGGTTGCGGTCAATCGCCTGGAGATCCGGAGTATTCGTCGGAGTCATCTCAACGCCACTCTCAAGTGCCAGGCTTCAAATACCAAGCTCGCCATTCCTGCCGAGAAGTCGATCAGGCTTGATATGTTGTGTAAGTAAAATGAGTGCGAACACTATATCGATTTTAACGAAAAACTATCGGCCATATGGCTTCTGGTTCAATAATTACAGGGCGATGGAAAGGTCGTGAAAAGCATATTTTAAAAATTATTTTTGTAAATGGAACAATTATTGGGAACACATTTCATTTTAGTGGTTTTAGGCAAAGGAATTCAACCACGCAATTAGTAATGGAGATGACTCTAGAAGTATATTTTTTTGTAATTTCCTTCATCACTGCACATTACTATGTTCATGGTTTACAAAATTCTATTAAAAAATTGGGGGAATGCGTATAAACCTGAGTAGGATTCGAAGGTTTACGTCGGGTTTGATTCGAAATGGAGCTACTTTTGAGCATTCCTCCGCGTGATGTCCATGGTTGACAACTATTTCTCTAGCCATCCTGCTGGCGTCTTCAGGTCTAAAGTGGCGATACATTGTTCTGGTCCGTCTTATATTGCAGGATCTGATTGGCGTATTACTGGTTTCCCTATTTCTTTTATTAACATACTCTTCCAGGAGCTAGGGATATTGTAACAGTCCTCCCGGTTGAAGTTTTTAAGATGTTTTGCGATTTCACAGGCTTCCCGGATTAATCTGGGGTAGTAGTGGTTTTCTTTAGATAGAATCATAGGAATTTATAAGTCCACCTTGTGGCCGGGTTCTGACCAAACATGTTCCGCGACGACGGAGAGTCGGAACTGTTTCTTCTCCGTAGCTCGTTCGTGTTCTCTTATCCTGCATTTTCTTGTCTGTCCGATATAGGATTTTCCGCTGGAGCATTCCAGTTGGTACACACCCTCAAAGAGTGTGTGCGGGAGTTTCCAGCGATGTGCTAATTAGAGAAATTATCACCAATCAAACCCTTCCGTATAAGACGGACCAGAAAAAATAGATCGCCTCTTCAGACCTGAAGACGCCAGCAGGATGGCTAGAGAAAGAGTTGTCAACCATGGATATCTAAAAATATTTTTTAAGAGAGTATTCGACTCTGCTTAAAATATGATATTATTGGTAACCTTGAAATATGAAATGAATTATTTTGAGCGTAGAAATAAGTATGTAAATATGTAGTCGAACTATTATGAAATCCGTCATGTGCGACGTAAAAATACGAGTTGAATGGTATTGCATTGTTATAAAACAAAAACTGTGAATACAATTGTTTCACTATGATCAATTAATATTATTAATAATACGCACGAACAGCTTCACAAATATCTGTATGTCAACAAAATTTACTTCTTATTGTTATCTAAATAATATGATAACAGTTCCGCTAATTTGTTTGATAGGCAGATTTCGACTTGATACTCCAACCAGTTTCATTTTTGCACCTTACGTCGTCTGAGGCAATTCATAATTCTTTCTTTCATATTTTCATTTATTCTGCACGTTATATAGATCTATGGTCCAATTTCTCTGCCTTTTGGACCACCAGATTGACTCGAGAATAATAAAGAAATAAATCTTTGATTATGGTTTGATGACATGTCATTAAGCTATCTTGTTGCGGTCTTAGATAGCTAACATCCTAAATTTCTGTAGATACTGGATATCTCTATCGGTATCTCTGTTATCTGATCATATCTGCTGCATTAATGTACTGAGTAGTCATGCCTTAAGTAAATTAACAATACTTAAGAAAACAAGTCATAAGCCTTAATGTTAAGTACTGTAGCTAGCCACGTTAATTGTCTTGCAGAAGATGTAAAGTAATACTATTCGTGCTCTAAGTGTTTAAAACTTTTCCCCTGTAAAACAATTCAATATTGTCAATTTTACAAATAGCCTCATTGCTATTTTTTGACTCATATATTTGTGGCTCTTCTAATGTCACTACGGAGATTGAATTTAATTTTGTTGATTAATTACAATTTCATTAATTCTACTTACACACTTAGGTTAACCGCGTCTTATGTGTCTCATATTTTCAAAATATGTCAATAATAAACAATCATCAATTATTCACTTTCTAGTAAAGTTGTTCGAGAACAAATCATGATGCCAAACCATTGCTTGACACACACTTAAAAGTTTAATATAAAGCCGCGTAAGGAATTATACGCTACAGATATGAGTGCTCCAGTTTTAATAACTGGTTCCACATCATTTACGGAAAAATGAGTTTTATTGCGCCACAAAAAGAGGTAACAAAAGTTAAATTAGAATAAAAATATATAGTTTAGCCTACACTATCAAAGCCAAAGTTAAGTTTTGGCTTAAGATGGAGATATTTCACTCATTTCAAAATTGAATCATCCCCGGATATCCCTACTTTAGTCAGCCATTGTTAGTTATGGGTGATTTTAATGGAAACTACGACGCATAGACTGAGCAGAAAGAAGAGCCTAAAGGAGTTAGAAATAGGGAAAATGTTACATACATTTACATGTGCATATAATTTTTTTAATTTAATTTACATATACACTTACATATACATACAAATACAATATGTCATATAGTACGAGAAAAGAATGCGCACCAATTGTTTTAGAATTGTTTTTAGCATTAAAATCCTTACCGGGCCCAAAACGGATACCCAATAGTTATACCAAATCAATTATTGGAGAAATTTGAAGTAAAATAATTAACAATTGATGGCGTTGAACTAATGATCAATAGTACAAATATACATGAAACATTAATGACAGATACGTGGAGATAGTGAGGTTTGAATTATTTTTTCCTTCACTATAATTAACTTACATATCAAGAAACCTCGTTTCAAGCCAATTTGATTTTTGGAAGCCTAAGTATACATTCTCCAAGATTTATGACGCTTAGAAAAGCAGCCGTACTTTCGTCCCCCTGAAAACAGTTTCAAAGCAGGGAACGAACGAATAAATATCGGCATCTCTATCAGGGTCATTAGAGCTTTAGCTCCGTGAATGGATTTAATGGTTTCTTTATCTTATTTAATGCCGCGAAACGCTATCTGCAGTCCTCAAGATATTTAAAGCAGTTACTCCAGGATAAATAACGCGAAGATCTGCGAAGAGCCATTTCTGCAAAAAAAAAAGAAACTTTTTCTCTCGAAAAAGAAGCCATAAACCATACGCAGGGCTGTTGGTCGCAATCCTCACAGCGCACATTCCGTTTTTCTTCTTTTTTTAAGAACCCCTCCGAGTTCAAAGCGGCGCAGCTTATTATTAGGTATAAAAAAATCACGAAGCGCACAGTAAATTATCTCCGAAACTTCATTTCCACGCATCTCCTTAAGTCTATTTCAATTAACGAACTTTTCTCACGGAGTGGCCCCATTACACGTAAATTAGGCCTCCAGGCGGAGGGCAAAACTCCTTTGATTTTTTTCCCAACCCTTTCCACTTCCTCCCCCTCCACATCACGACCGGCGATGTAAAAATGTGACATTTTTAAGGAGGCGAGGGCATTCGGGATAGGCAGGCGTAAAAACACGCTCGGAAGGCCTTCGCGTGGCTAAGTGAGCGAGAAAAATTTTTACCCGAACTTATTACGAATTCTAAACATTGGAATAAGGAGGAGGTAGAAAAGGGTTCTGGTGGGGGGGGAGGGCGGAACTCGGCAGGAAGAGGTGGTAAGGGTATATTTTTATCGGCAATAACCAAGGGTGCGGACGGTTCTCAAGGGGGGAACCAACGGATACACTTTTCGGACAGTTTTACCGCTTGTTTTATGCCTCAAAAAAGGTCGTTTCCGCGAAACAAGTCGGGCACCGGAGGATTGGAGTGCTGATGTAGTGGTGTGAGCGAGGGCGGAAGGGGATTGTGGGAATGGTTTGAGGACGCGGAAAGAGAGGAATAGGAAGAGGAGAAACAAAGGAACAAAGAGAAGATAGGGGGAATGATAGTAGAGGGAGAGATAGGGAGGGAGAGATTTGGAGAAAGGCCGTATGGGGAATGGGAGATAGAGGCCGTGCGAGTAAATCAAGTCGTTGATGGCTTAAGAGTGAATGCAGCTGTTGCTGAGGCAGTTGGAGCGGAGAGGTTGTGTGTAAGAGGCGTAAAGGTTTGAGGGGGCGCTCAGGGTGTCCTCAAAGAAGAGGAGAATTTTGGCGAAGGGTTTGTGCGTTCGGGACGGAGTAGTTTGTGAGAGAGGGAGGACCTGAGGAGGAAGTGGGTGTGGCCCTTGAGAACTAGGCGTGGTGGGAGGGAAGAAATGACTGCGTGAGGAAATGGGGTGGGTGGAGTTTGGAGGGAAATTGAAGGAATCGGTACATAACAAGGGGAAAGAGGAGGGAGGGAGGGACTCTGGGTTTGAAGGACTAGGAAGGGTGTGGAAGTGGGTGAAAGGGAAGCGGAGGGAGGGATGGAGAAACGTATGGAGAGGACTCGAGGTTAAAGGGCATACATCGCGGCGGAGATTGTCACGGGGAAGTGGGGAATCGGTTGAGAGACAGAGCCAAAGACAAAGGGTTTGAAGCGCTGGAGGACGGGAGTGCGTGCAAATGACGCTCCGGAATCATAAAAGGTAGCTGAAGTGAGAGATAACCGTCTTTCTCCCGCCTTTGAACCTGACAGGCATTCTTGACGACTCCCTCACGATTCGCACGAGCCTGCTTTTTTGAAGGGTAGAAATAATAAATTAATCCCTCGGAATGGTTTTAACATCTGTTCCTCATGTATTAAAAAATGTATGACGAGAGTTACTATGGGAATTCGGGATCAGTGGATGGTGAATTTATGTTGAGCGGAGAGAATATTTTGTTTGTAATACCTTTGATTTGGACGACAAATAGGCGGTCAGGTATTTAATATTTCAATCGAACCACGGTAAATAAATTAGTATACAATCTTTTTCAAAGCACAGGAATTTTAACATACATTACATTCTCTTTTAAGCCTAGTTATTATTTTGAATTTTTAATTCTTTGCATAAATTCTTGAAATGTTTGTTTTCTTGACGGAGCCGATTGCATTTCTGTTTAAATACAAATTGTTTGGTGTTTTTCCTATTCAATCCAAATAAGTTCTTTCATTTGGGAAAATCTTTTACACAAATTAGCTATTTCATAAAATTTTCTATGCATAAAAATGTTTGAAACAGGCATAACTGCAAAAAGTATGGATTTACTTCAACAAATGTTTATGTAATTAACAAAGTTCATACGGTGGACCTCAGCATGCTTGAGCAAGAGCATAGTGAATTATTTTTCAGAAGTATTCTTAACAATGCCTGAAAAATGCTCACTGATGTGGCTTTGGTAGGAACCCCTTATGTTCACAACTCCTACGGCAAA
This sequence comes from Ceriagrion tenellum, assembly GCA_963169105.1. Classification (NCBI taxonomy): domain Eukaryota; kingdom Metazoa; phylum Arthropoda; class Insecta; order Odonata; family Coenagrionidae; genus Ceriagrion; species Ceriagrion tenellum. The sequence continues at coordinate 38,492,117 of OY720640.1, forward strand.
TAAAAATTACCATAATGTGACTTCTTAGAATACCATTCATCAAACCGAGTTTCTAGCAAAAAGTCTATTCTAAAAATTACTTTCTTTACCATTAGAAAATACAGTGAGTGAATTTTATCAAAAATTTGCAGCTACATTGACTGAGGGGTAAATTATACGATATTTTCCTGTAGGTAACAGAATAGTATTCCCGGTACAGTGAAAATATCGGATAACTCAGAACAAATATCGACAACTCGACGCTTATATTGTTTTACATTCTATTAAGACACACTTTTAGCTGGACCAGTCAGTATGCAAATAGACACTTAAAAATGCCATTTATAGCAGTTTATTTTAATTTGCGGAAAGATATTATATTGCTATGTTACAATGCCTTTTATCGGGAAATAGTCTAGTACAATGAAATATAATATTTCATAAGTATTTTTGTGGTGCATGGAGTTTGGCTGGATGCAAGAAAATTATTTTTTGAGACTTTACTAAGGTAATTGAAACTAGCTTCAGCGTTCATTATTTTAACGTTTGACACGGGATTTTTTGTTCCATTATTCCTAATATTGAAGTACGTAATTAGATAGCGAGCCAAATTTGCCTGCTCAGTCATATTCCTGCTTGTGAGGATATCCTAATATTCTACATAGTAGTAATCTAGGCTTATTTTACTATTATTTCAAAGAAACATAATTTTCTTATTGGAGTTATTGAATGCAGAGTAATGCGAATAATCGTTGATGGATCTCTCCAGTTCCCTACTGTATATACTCAGCTTCAAAGTGATTAGTATTTTAATCGATTTTCGCATCAAATTAAAATCTAAAATTAACCCTAGTTATGAATTAGCGTCTAATATATCTCATGAATCCCCTAGGCTGCTTATTTGCTCTGACTGGGATCACTGAATGAAAGTTTTCAATATCTGATAAATTTCGACGCTATTACAGTAGGCTCGAGATTGTTACGTAAGCAAGGAGCCACGAAGAATGTGCAAGCCCAAGCTAATTTAATCTCTGAAATAGGTACTCATCCCTCAAATTCAGCCAATTTTGATGAACCTAACCATTGCTTTCCGAGCACAGCTCAATGCCGGCACAAAATATTAGAATTTTGAAATGTTTTGAAGCAGAGCAATGGAAATACTGTAGGGCGTTGATGAATATACTTGGGAAGATAATTTGGTATTGGGATAACGACTTGACCTATTTTGCTCCAGGTGATTTATGCGCAACGCGAACGCAAATTCAGCTCAGAAAGGAAAGTGGGTGGGAAAAATTCGTTGCGCTAGTTATCGTATCGGAGCAGCCTTGCAGCCGAGGTTGAACGAAACGAGAATCTCTGTTCGAGACCACCGGAGAATATGGAAGTTACGTGAGAGAATTGACTCAATGAAGACAGAACCTCAAGAAAATCATGCCTTCTGTTCCATCTACATAAAAAACAAACTGCACACTAAAAACATTTTGAACTAATCTTGATAAGGAGACACTTATGCTATCCCCTTACCATAAAGATGAATGCAACAGCGCTTGGAACATTTCCAGGCGACCCCTCTTGAGCTGCCTGGTATAAGTATTACTCCCCTCACATTTTTTGCGCCTTATGCTCAAAATCACATTGCCTTTTCTCCATCACTAAATTGCTGGGAAAATCTGGAATGCGCCCAATAAATAACAAGGTATAAAATATATAAGAAAAGGTGAAAATTTTAAGCAGGTAAACTATGCAAGATCGCTGCTTGGGGACCGTATATATACACTGCACTGCCGTACAAATATGGTACCACCCTAGGAAGTAAGAAATTTCCACCCAGATGGATATTGTTTTCCTTGTGTTGTGATCTCTCTTTTTCGATGAGCATTCTTATTTCGTATGACTTGACATTTTCTTCTCAAATTGCTTGATTTTATTGGTGGGAGTAATTCCGCCTTACAATTATATATGAATTTCCCTTTTGTTCGTGTATCAATTCCCACGTAATTCAACGTAGCTCCCTTATTCGATGTCTGATGCAAGGTGTAGTGTCTTACGTTCTTCGATTAGAAAGATATGTCCCTTATCAATGCTTTTTTATCCAGTCATCCTATTTTTTCAGTATCGTCACGATTTGTTGTCACGGAAGACTTTGCATTCAAACTGTTTTCCCCGAAAAAAGATCAATATTTCGTCGTTAGAATGCGCAATTTTTTTACTAGATCGGTGAGGATTTTTTTTCATCCACCATCAGTCACCCCGCAATGATTTAACACGTTTATATTCTCGGAGGTACGTATTATTGATCATAAATTGATGTTTACGCCCTTGAAAACAAAAGTAGCATCCGCTGTCAAATGTAAAACCAAAACGTAAAAGTCTCAATATCTGAATAATGAGATTTCATCATATTTGGAGAGACATTAGGAGATTCATTAACGAAATTTATAACTAAAACAAAGACGAGAGCACCGAAGTGTCATGAATAAATTCTTTGGAAATCTACGCAAAGGAATCAATGACTATATTCCACACAAATTGAAATGTAGGAATGTAGAACCTCGATGGTATAACCACAAAGAGAGCGGGAGCTCAGAAGACAGAAGCAATTACATAGCTTATATAAAAATTCAATTTAATCAACTAAAAAACCAACGGAACATACAGCGAGAGTAATTTACATTTATTAACGCTCAAAAATGAAGAAAATGATGCGCACTACTCTTCGAAACTTCAAACAAATACTCCTCGGTGGATTATTATATGAAAACGCCAAATCATTCTGGTCCCACGTGAGAGAGCTACAGAGCGAATAATCTACGGTATTGTTTTTAATGCATAAATAGCACATGCGGAGCAGCATTGACGAAAAGAGTATTTATTGTGTGTCATTGAATATGAAGATCCTCGAATGAAAAAGAGAAAAAGAGATGCACTGTTCACACTGGTTGTATCGCATCTTGCATACGCCGCGACATTTGAGACACTGGACTGCCGGCCCCGGGTGGCGGTGGGGTAAAGTCCTCGCCAGCTAAACTTAGGGTCGCAGGTCACAGGTAGAGTCCCACCCGGGTGGGTTATTCACCACCCAGGGCGTGGATGTATATCAGGGTATGGAATGAAAAAAAAGATTTAATAAATAAAACAAATAAACACAAAGGAAAGCTGTGCGCTTCGTTAAAAACTGCTACGAGCGAACATGTAGTGTTTCACAGCTTTTAGAGAGTAAGTTAGTAGCGTCGAGAGACTCGGAGGCTACATGCTAGGCTTAGTAAGCTTGAGAAATTTAGAACTGGTGCGTTTTAAGAGTGACACAGATATAATTTTTTTAGCACTATGCTACATCTTTAGGCCTTACAGAAGTCATTAAATAAGTGAGATCCATTTCCGAATAGATAGGCACAAAAAATCGTTCTTTCCACCCACAATAAGTGACCATGTTAAAAACTGAGCTCAACTCAATGCACTCCCATTTAACACGTCAACTTATTTCACCTTCCACTTACCCCACCTTATCCCTTACATCTTTGTATGGATGCTGTCCTAACACCCACTTCCACACGCCCATGCGGCGGTTCGCGGTGTATTATGTAGGTGTGAATGTAAATGTAGATTGTTTACAAGGATATTGATCTGCTGCAGCTCTCCAGTCAGTTAACTGCCTTAGCCATTTCTAAATATTTCCTCATAATTTTTATTTTCGTGAGAATAAACATAATTCGGAACAATTAATTTATTACCCAACATTTACAAATAGCAGAAGAGAAATTACCACGCTATAAACTTGTTTTCAGAATCGAGTTACAAAAATTTCACTTCCCTTTCTCAAGTGTGATTGCGATTCCGTTGTTGTCTTGTGTTTCCGAAGACATAAACTTTGTAAGTATAGTATGTTCTGCGGGTGAATATGCTTTATCTCAAGTTCATCTCAGAAAATTTAAGGAAGCTATCATTTTACCTATCTATAAAAGTATCAGAATCTTCAAATGAAAGAACTTTATATTATTTCTTGGCTATGAGATAGTCTTAGTGTGAATAGTATCGTGTATATTATAGATAATAATAATGTGTATTTCATAATGAAGATAATTTAAACTCGTGTTGTTCGAAAATATTAATGCTTGTTCTCCGTCGTATCCTGATTACTCATTACCCCAAGCGCCGCATTGTCCGCTGGCATTCCAGCCACAATATAAAACCTTTTCCCGAAAATATTTATTATTTATGCACTACGCGTCTTCCAGTGGGTCTCTTATCGCCCAATATTCCATAACTTTTCTTTCTATATCCCATTCCAATCTGTAACTCTGTACTCAACGTAACACTTAAGAAGATCATACCATACAAGATGTCCTTTATTAACTTATTCCACCACTGAATTTCCTATACCTGCTTCTTATCTTCTCTTGCCACATTTCACTTTTCTTCTTTTGCTTCTCCTTCAACTCAACCTGTCTACTTTACTTCAAATCCACTTTTGAAGTACCGAATATTTGCTTATTTATTGATATTTAATGAATGTTTGTAAAAGCAATGCAAATTAACCTGAGTTGTCTGTAGAGGAAAATATTTAATACTTAAATGTATATACTCTATCCCCCTATCTTATCAATAATAAGAGTCATATTCCATCTTCAAAGGAGAACAATAACTCTAACTTCAACTTCCTGAGATATTATGATTTGCTAACATTCTCACTATTAAAAATCCGAGATCTTAAAAAAAGTCACACGTCTCAAATTTTGTGATTTACACTTTTTCAGGGATAAATGTGAATCAATTTCTAACTTTTGGCGCTAAAATAAAAAAATATACAAATCGAGTATTTCTGTTCAAAACACCCTAACTTATTACGGTATTTTCCGCAATGATATTCCATAGAAATATGAACAAACAAAATACTCACCCATTCAATGGTCAGAAGAGTTATTTGTTGAGGGAAATAAACAAGCAGTCTTGAAATGGGTCAAAGAAAAAATAGCACTTAGGAAGTGCCTCCAATGAGTGCACTAAAATTTGAAATTATTTCACGTCTAATCGGAAAATTGAAGGAAAAAGACATTTACAGACATATTTCCTTTGAAATTGCAGAATATTTTATTGAAAAATTCAAAGCATAAATCATTTAGTTTGAACGCATAATCGGATTGATATCCCATCTTATTAAGTAATGACTTAACTATACTTTTCCTATATACCATGAAAGATACTTTTTGAGCATGTTACTGTCATCTTTATAGTTTTCACATAACTATTTACAATTTACTTTTTATTTTCAATTGACTATTTAATTTCACTATTTACAATTTTAGCGGAATATAATTTTTAATCTAAGACCAAGAGTGAATGCTGGGTCATTGCCCTACCAAAATGAATTGGTATTCCCAGTTATTTTCAAATGAACTCCTAGTCGAGTCTAACCTAAGTCTAGCAGTTAACTATTACATTATGTAGCAGTGCTAACTATTACATTATGAGAGAAATATTTATGAATAAAGGAAGCACCATATTATTCTCTTGTGCCTAAAATATTTCAATCGGTAAAATATAACAAATTATATTTTCAAAATAGCGCAGTCATACGGGGAAATCAACTTTAGGGCTACAATATAGAGATTCTTCAGTTTACATCAAATTAGTCATTTGGCATTTGGAGTAAAACCATTACCATCAAAAATCATTTAACCCAAAAACATTTGTTTATTAATCCATACCTGTTTAACGCAAACTATTTTAGATATTGTTCCAAATTTTTCTTATTTACCACAGTAAATTTTTCCTCAGCTTAGCTGACCAATTCAATCTTCAAATATACCCTGAGAACCTATTCAATATAAACGCGAACACCGCACAAATTTTACCAAATGATCAGTTTCCTGAACTGATCTAAGATGGCAGAAAGGAGGAAAATAGAGTGAAGTACTGAAGATAATGGGTGTAACTCTAAAATTTGATGTAGCATTACAAATATTGTGTTAGACGTCTTTTATTCGTGGGTAACTGAAAGACTTTCTTTTCTATCATTAAGTCTATTTAGGCTATAGTGTAATTTATTCATATTTTTTTTGTATTACAGTTTTAAAATAGTAAAAACTAGGGAAAACTTTTCGGTATCTTGCAATGAATTCTCTTCTACATTAATACTTTAATTAAAACTTCTGATCTTCTTTTTAGTACGACCTCTGTCGGTACGCTTGCTAAACAAGCCTACCCACTTACGAGCTGATCAAGAATACGAAGTGACCTGCGAAGCTGTAGGGTCAAGACCTAGACCTGTTTTTGCTTGGTATAAGGACGGCAGGAAGGTCAAGAAATCCAAGGTGAGTGTTCAGAAACTGACTTGAATTATTAAAAAAATATATGTCATTCAATTTCCGTTAAAACTCAACAGATAAAGAAATTCATTCGGACCCGTAGCTTTCAATATGTTTCAATCAAATTTGATACAACTCACGGAATGTGTATATATCTCATATTTAGACCTATTCTTCATGGGTTGCAGTTCAATTGGAAAAGCATTTTATTTCACGATTTTTAGTCTTATAGCAAATTGTTATTGAATGTATTACTCGATCAATCGTCGCAATGCCCTACTCCTTCCTCATAGAAAAATCAATCGAAGTTCAAACCAGTATTGTTGAGAATTGGATATTCTAACTGGTTATAGCATGCAAGCGTGAAAGAGTACCTCATAAAGACGGTTTTTGATGCCAAATGCAAATGCTATGGTTTTCAATGATAAAAATCTTGAAAACAAATGGCTAATCATTAGCTATGCGAATGATAATGTGAAGCATAACTTATTTTCGCTAAAACGTAATCCTAATAATCTTATTCACGTTTGCATGTGCTGTAATTCTGGATGACTTCTGAAAACTCTAACCTGGTCTTTTTCTCATTCTTTATCTGCTGTGTGTTTCGTCAATATGCTTTTCAGATTTCAAAATATATGCATCCAGAATTGTTTTAAAATTTCATCTAGTAATAAATATCAAGTGTATTTCTGCACTCTGGCTGCGTGATTGCGACAGATTTATCCCATTCGAATTATATTCTTTTTCAGTGGCATGAATCTGGGAACGAGACTGTATCTGTGAGTGTTTTGACGATAAAACCGGGACCAGATGATGACCGCCACCAGGTCAAATGTCACGCCCACAATCCATATATTTCGTCGTCTGGCCTCGAAGATATCCTCAACTTGAACGTCCTTTGTAAGTTTCAGAATTCGTTTTGAACAACAATAATATTTATTGATGATTTATTTAAATATTTTCATATTAATCCAAACATCTGTCTATCATAATGGTATATGTAAGAAAATATTATTATGAGCTATATCGATACCATTTAGTTACCCTGGAGATTTTTTGTTTAATGTATTTCACAAGTATGAACAGTCAACTTACATTTACTCTTGTATTTTTAAATTAATTTACCATATTTCAGAGGGAAAAAAATTTTTTTACCACCACCTGGTGGCTTTTTAATTTTATTTGTGGTGGTAATATAAAAATAGTTCCTCATTACGAAAGTATATACATTAAATTTATACAAAAATATAAGATTGATGTTTTATTTACAGGTTTTCAATTAGGCTGCGAATCAAGGCCACAGATATTAGCCATTGCGGAAATAAAATTCGCCCAAAAAGAAGTAAAGTCTCGTTATACAGATTGACGTTTACGATAAACCGTAAGATTGATTAATGTCAAATTATACTGACTTAAAGACAGCTGGTGAAAGTAAATATCATTTTAAGTATTTGGACGTGCAAATCCACTGAGCTCTATTCCACCAATATATTATTTGTTCCATATTATTGTCTAATTTTTTAAGAAAGAACTCCTCCATAGCTTCCTAGTGATATATTAAGGATTATAGGATGGAAGCATGTGCATACAATGGAAATTATGGACATATTTATTTTTTTAAATATGGAAAATAAAATTTTTAAATCATGTACATACCTTGCAAGAAATTCAATCTCCTCGAAGTTACTAAATTGAGAACGAGGTTTGTTGGGAGAAAATCAATTTTCAATAACCTCGTGTAGCGAGCAGATGCTAGGAGCTGGGCAGGATGTAAAGAGCGGAGTAGGAGCTGGAAAGTTCAAATATGATATTCATTTAATCCCATTCATGCAAAGGCATTTTATAATAAAAATGATAAAAAATAGGTGTGCAGGACTAAATTCAAGAAAAAAGCCATATTTTATTTCTTATTTAGTCGGAACGTTTTTTTATATTTTATCTCTGTGTTTTAGAGGTTATTCTTTCATAGATAGACGCTTTACGTAACTTTTTCTTACCCAAGAAGGTTTTTGTTGCGAAAGCTAAACTTACCGAGTAGATTTTTTTGTTTATTTTAGTGAGATGATACTTTTATAGAAATTAATATATGAAATAAGAATTGTCTTATAAAGCTAACGTACACAGTGTATTCATGTTTCAGGAGGGTTATTACTGCTACGTCATAATATTTCATGAGTAAAACAGAGCAGTATTAAGAGCTATTTCCGTAAAAAAAGTTATTTCTGAACATCTATGGCTAGAAGTACCCATCATACGGATATCCAAGTGATTTTCCAATTTAAAATAAAGCCCAAGCCGTATGATAACCTGCTTCGTACTTAGGAGAGTAACACTTCTTTATTCGTTAAATTGCACATAATTGAAGACGTTTTGTTTACAGTTTTCACTTTCATATATATTTTGTGCGAGTATTTTGGTGAAATAAAGAAAATTATTCAGGCTGTCAGCTCTTGAACAGAATCCCGGTCAAGTCCATTTAAATAAAAAAATTAATTGGATAATTTTTGTTTTCATAGCTGATTTTTTTACGTATGTGGAACAGGAATACCATTAAGATGGATGTTAAATTACAAATAAATGACTAAATCTCATCATACGATAGATTTTTAACCATGGGATAAATTTCATGTGAACTATTTGATCGAGAGACAGAGCACTCAAAACGAACATCAGCATTGCATTGACACTATGTTCCCTTAAGCTTATTCCTGCCTCTCATGTAATATCAAGATTTTGTAAAATGAAGCACACTCACCCAAAATAACATATGGAAAAAGCGGAGAGTTCCGTACTCCTCCACTCCTCGGCATTACAAATTTTTCTATAAGAAGTTTGAATTTATATATTCTTAATTTTGAAGCTAAAATAATTAAAAATTGGCTCTTAATCCTCGGCCGCATCATTGCACTCTTGTTAAATTACTAAATACACAAATTTTCTCCTAATTCTCAAGGTTTTTTACAAACACTCAACCTCTCTCCCACTTTTTGAATATACTCAGCGTGATTTGCGGTCCTCCTTCCCCTGAACCCTTACATTAAATCCTGACCACGTCACTATACGTGATCATTAGGTCGGGTTAAGTGTGCTCCGTACGCACGTATCTCAAGCGCTGCAAATCCATTGAGGAGGCTTCGGTAGGATTATTTCCCTAATTGATTGCAGCCTTGTTTCGTTTGTGTCTCAGATCCACCGCAGGTGAACCTCAAATTGGGCAGTTCACTCAACCCGAACGAGATCAAGGAAGGAGACGACGTCTACTTCGAGTGCCAAGTGAGGGCCAATCCGCGGGAGCAGAAGATATTGTGGAAGCACGAGGCAAGTAGACGTGTAACTCATTCCTCCTTGTCTCTCTGTTTTATGCCCGATGTACTCTCCATGTCCACTTGCAGCCACGATACCACACTACTATACACAGGATCATCCGTGAACTTACTGCAGAGTATATCGGTCTGACGAGAAGGCTTCAGTCTCCATAAATCCGTGTAACTTGGGAGAGAGCTTGTGAGTTTAGTTGTAGTAAAACATTGTGGCTGCTTTGCAGAAGGACGTTTTTAGTGGAAAGTCCATTACCTACAAACTTGCTCTTGTCTAAAAAGCGGGGTTAGCGGTTAAAAACCTTAATGAAAAAGTCTTCGTCTTAAATTCTTCCAATCTTCATCTCCAATGTTAAAATGCTTATTTTGTAAAATACCGTAAATACTGTATGATTTTACACTTTCCCGGCGAATTAAATTAGTGTAAATTTCTCGGGCTCGCCACCGGGTAAGATTTTTATAGACAGCCGACGTTTCGGGTTCCGACTCGTCACCCATTCTCAAGGCTAGCCTTGAGAATGGGTGACGAGTCGGAACCCGAAACGTCGGCTGTCTATAAAAATCTTACCCGGTGGCGAGCCCGAGAAATTTACACTACCGTAAATACTTTTTGCCATTTTTTTACGTTTTTTTTCAAGTTTCAAGGAGAATGTATGAATAGTTTTAAGCAATATCAAGTCGTTGGAAGTTATCATATTTAAAGTAGTAATCACATAACTACCGATGATTTTGATCATAAATCATTATTTGAACACAATAATTTATTAAAAATATATCGCAAAGTTACCCTTTCCTAGAATACAACTTTGTGACAGATTTTCCTTTATTGCAATCAACACTTTGGCATGTGTCACAAATCTGTGCATACATGTGGTTACTTAAGGACTTTGAAATACAATGAAAAATATATGTTAAATTATTTTTGCTCAGTAGTTCTTTTTGTTTTGGTATTAGATTTCATCAGTCTCACTAGACCATCTCTAGTGCATGCCTAACCGCTCCATCACATCCATTGAGTACCTTGTTTATGAATTTTACAGGTCCTTCCTTGGTCACATTTACCCACAAAAACTACGAAAATATAGGCCTGTAATAATAAATTTTTCCCGTAATCGTTAAATGGATATTGAATTAATCGTAGTCAGTTTCTTACTTATTGTTATCTCATAATTCATACACAACAGATTAGCATCTATATATATAAAAACGAATGTATGTCGGTGTGTCCTGTATGCATTACTACACCGTTGATCCGATCGCCAAGAAACTTTGGAAAGTGGTTGAGTACACTCTTGCGAAGGTTTATGGTATAAAAATGTTTTAATTATCGCCCCCCACTCCCCCCCAAGGCCCTCTTAATCTTTCTAATACTTTTCGCGCAACAACGTCCGACGGGTAAGCTAATAATCCTAACCTCAGTTTTAATCCTATCGTGCTGAAATTTTGCCGAGTAATAGTTCAAGGCAGGAGGAAAGTTATAGGATACTTTAAAATGATCTCAGGACCCATAAAAGTCCCATGGCCCTCTTAGGTGAGCCCTTTAGGTGGGAGTCTCAGGGCCCTTAGATGGTTCGCGGTACGTATCGGGTTTTGTGCAGTGGTTTCATTTTTTACTTTTTTTAATTATTTTCCCTCAAGATAGAGAGTTGTAATTTTTTAATCAAATGTCTGAATGAATGAAAGTTTTAATTCTGTCAATTAATTATCCTTTTCACTTCGTAATTGACTGAAAATTGCGTTTTTAGCTGCAGAAACACATATTTTTCAGTGAAATCAACAATACCATATTCGCTTGACAACCAGATTTCGGTTATTGCTGTTGGAATTCATATTGCTTAGTTGAGCCGATTAGGAATTCTAAGCATTGGAATTTGTGCATCGGTTAATTATTTCGTTTTTTAAAACAACTTTAACTAAAGATATAGAGTTGAAATTCATTTTATCGCATACCCGAAAGCATGATACTACAAAAATTAGTGGTATCATGCCCGAAAGAAAGAAGAAGAGAGAAGAAGTTTCTCCCTTTTTCAATCGATTTTCTTATAAGCATTTTCCTTGACAACCAAATAAATAAACAAAAATAAACATCAAATCAAATCTTAATTAACGAATCGCCAAGAAACTTTAAGAAGTTGTTGAGTGCACTCTTGCGAAGGTTTCGAAGGTTTAAGGTATAAAAATGTTTTAAATATCGCCGCCCCCCCCCCTCCCCCCCAAGGCCCTCTTAATCTTTCGAATACTTTTCGTGCAACAACGCCCGACGGGTAAGCTAATAATCCAAACCTAATTTTTCAAATACGATCTTTATTTTAACCAATGAGAGATGTTCTTATTTTAACCAAAGGAAATTGAGAAACCATTGAATTGTTGTGCGCTCGCCCCTGAAGGTTTCTGAATTATTAAATCCATTTTACATTAGGTGGAGCACCAGTCGTTTCAAAATATTAGTGTTGGCACGCGAGCTTCGCAAAAAAGCGAGGAGCGGCAATCAAGCAAACGAAGCAGATCGTTTACGAGTTGCTCAATCACGTGCATCAGAATCATATTAGTGAGACATTATTTGTTTTATAAGGTACGTAATTTATTTTTGCGTAAAATATATTTTGGTGCAGTGGTCTCTTTGTCTGATTATTTTAAATTCTTGCATTCGATTTTCGTATATCCTTCGCTTTTTCCTAAAATTGTACATTTTAGCTCGAAAATCTTTAATGTTTGTACTGCTTCAGAAAAATAATATTTTATTAACTTGGAAGCCCCAGCATAGGCATGGAATGGAAATTCATGGCATCATTTGTACGTTACAAATTTCTGTGTAGGTACGAGGAATTCATTGGACTGAGTCCAAAAGTCGTTTAGGGACCAATTTTGATTCCGGAAAAGATTTGTGGGTCAAACCATGAAAAGTATAAAAATCAGTGGGGAATTCAGGATGGAGTATTTTATTTTTCAAATTTAAGTAGGCAATTGGAGGAATTTTGTACATGCCAATGTGTGTACTTTTTTCATGTTCAGGAAGCAGCATACTTTGTAAGTTTTACTCAGAATATTTATTGCACGACCGGTTTAGTTTACAAATTTAAGGCTGAAACTATTGAATTTGTTGAGTGTGTACTTTTTATATGTGTGCCTGCTAAGAAAGAAAAAGAGGCAATGCAACGCATGCCGGGCACAGCAAGTTTGTATATAAAAACCAAATGATCGACTCTTCATACATGAGCTCTTTGTGGCCCGTATAGCGGTAGAAAGTGCTTGTAAAATAACTATATGAAACCAATCCATTGATCATTATATTTACTTTAGGCACTCTAAACCATAAAATTGAAAGTAACTATGAATATATATCATATAACAACTTTTTGACAGTGATTTACATTATCACAAAGTTGAACCACACTTCTACAAGTCATACATATTTAGTGAAAAATGCTACCAAATAAATTCTTACCTAAACACTACTTTCACTGAATTATTATTATAAATTATGCATTTAAATACGTTCACTTTTAAATTCATACCTGCTCTCGATTTCTTTCACCTAAACAAAGTTTAAACACTTCTGAAAATCACTCAGAGCGTACAACATAAAATACCTGAAGAGGACTCCTACCACCTTTGCGCATGTATTTCGAGTAGCCACCAACAAATGGCAGAAGCCACTCTACCGAAATATACTCCGCGTCTACTATTTTGGAATCCCGAAACTCTAAAATAGTGTAATAGGGTAGATGTGTCACAAAGTTGTACCCTCTGTCACGATGTAGCCCCGATGTACGGTACCTACATCAAATTCCTGACTCTCTATGGTTCTCAATCTAATTCTCAGGATTCTCCAATGTGATTTAAGCAATATCAGTGCACACTGACCCAGCATTGTATGGCTAGTAAACGTTGCCATAAAACAGGGTGCTGATACTTTCCCACTCTCTCAAGTTTAATGCCGCTGCTGCGTTGCCTACGGCGTGATGTCTTCTCCATTACCGATTTCTTTTAAATGAGCTTTTGCCTCCTCGACACCCACCCCGCGCAGTAGATTACTACCATGTTCTACTACCACTTTCCATACTTATAGGAGTTCCACTGCTTAATCGAGTCCATTGGCTACAACGGTTTCTCTTGCTGCTTTGCCGGCGTCTTCAGATCAGGTGTAGCTATGCATGCATTTTTCACTTGCAGGGGCCATCAAATTAGTAAGACGGGAGAGCTGAACCGGTCTTTCTTAACAATGTAAAAACTAATGTGAGAACGGTGGCTTTCGCGAAAGGAAGGAGTCAACTTGAAGGAATTTATTGTGAGCCAGCAATGCAAAGACAAAAACGCTGTTCCTCTATACTGGCTAAAAGCCTTTCCAAGGCAATTTAATCTTCACGGGTGATTTCTATTTTTCCTTGTGCTGTATTTTTTCCGATTGGCGATAGTGAATATTTTCCTGTAGTATGCCAAATTCTTTGTCAGTACCTTATTTTTCAATTTTATAATAGCTTCAGAGAGCAATATGACCACGCATGAGAAAATGAGTCGACATTAATCTGGGCGGCTGGCGCTTGTCAGTGGGAGGGTGTTTCGTGACGCATGAAAAAAGGAATATCTTCAAAACATTCATCCGTCATTATAATTATCTTTCCATTTATGACTTTGTATGTGTTAACGTTATTCAAAACGATTAAATTTATTCTATATTGGTCTAATTCGGTGCAAAAGTTCCTAGGACTAAGTCACTTAACCTTTTCCGGTCCAAGTTTGATTCCAAATTCAATCACGTCGCTTTCCTGCGTCGTGCGTCGATTTTGTCATATATATTCCATATAGAAGATGATGTAATCTACGTAAAACGAAAATATGTGGTGAGATAAAATAAAGTTATGAATTAATGAAAGTCATTTGAAAAAATCGGCGCTCGATGCAAGAAAGCGACGTGATTCCATTTGGAATCACAGGATCGGAAAGGGTTAAAACATTTTTAGCTATGGTGTTTTCTGAGGAAATATTGCAAATTATAATGGTATTTCTCGATGCAATAAATACGTGATATTGCACCCATATCATCATCATTGGTCCCTCAATCCTAAGAATGGTTGGCTGCAGCCCTTCACCTTTCCCTTTCTAATGCCAGTTCCCTTAATTACAGGTAGCTCTTTCTATGCACCTTCCTCGTTGGTCCATGAACTTATTCCTGGGTCTTTCTATGGGGACTTTCCCTCTCTTTAACCTTCTATTATGTTCTTATCAAACCCATAGTGCCTCAAATTGTGTACAATCCATCTGGTTATTTTTTCGGTATAACGTTCCATGTGATATTTTTCTCTTCTAATCTTCTGTAAGCTTAATCATTTCTTGTTTTGTCCCTCCATTCTTTCATCAGCATCTTCATTTTATCGATAATATTAATCGTAGTTTTTTTCCAAGAAAATGGTTTTTAATATGATTCAGCAGTTTCTTGAAGAATGTAACTTATTTTCCTCTGATGAAATTATATTTTCATGTACTAAACAAACTTATTTCTATCTCTTATTTTCTTCTATTTCACTTTTATTGGGCAATTTTGTATGATACTGAAAAACAGTAGTCTTGTTATGACATGCAAGCATAGACAACCATAGGAGTAATGTTTTAACTGTACGTCACCAATGTAATAGTTACATTGGAGCACCACTTTGGAGCCCATGTAGCTCAAATAGGAGACGATATCTATCTTATGCAAATTTATTTCATTAGGACTTTCAGGGATAGCAATACGATAAACTGTGAAACTCAATCTCCCTCACGTTTACTTTTGGTAAGTTAGATTGGAAACGGAAAACTTTTGCAACTGTTTCTCATTGGTCGGTAAAAGTTCAGGTGAGGCTTGTAGAGATTTCCTAAGTGTGACGCCAAGTTTTAGAACAAATTAGTCTAGCGGAGCTGCCCCAAGATCATTGGCCTCAGAAACTTTTTTCTTGATATAGTCTTTGAGGACATCCTATTTTTTCACGACGCATTTAGGTCACCTCTGATGAATGCCCTTCGTCTTTGTAGACATAGACTGAGTTTTGTTGTTCTGGTTGGAAGAATGCTGTTCCTGGCCAGTAGAAGCCGCGAACAAAGATTGATAAGACTTTTATCATAGCCATGCCACCTACAATGGAAGCAAAACTGTATAAATGTGTCTTTTCTGTTACCAAAAGTAAAAACATGTTTCATATTGTCAATTCCTTATCATGAGCCTAATACCAACTTATGAAGAAATATGTGATCCGTAATATCGATTCCGAACAACTATAGTGGCACTGTTCCCAATGCAAGCCTAAGCTAATGTACCTATATAAAATAATCGACATTAGTTACGAACGCGGAGAAATTTCAAATGTTGCTAAATCATAAATTTTTCCATTAATTCGTCCTTTTATCCTCCCAGAATACCATACACCAACCCCTAACAACCAACCATCTACCCTGTACCATCCCAGGTGAAATCACCCGTGGATATAATATAATTTGGCCGCCCCTAACAAGGAGTGCAAGTTCCGATTGTGATTTCTCAATTCACACATTGAGGGATAATTAGGGGTCCTAAGCTCGAGTTTCACGATTAAAAGCGTTGACAAGGATTACTTATACAGAACCTGGGTTATGAGGGCCTGCGAAGTTTCAGTTGTATATTTTGATGGAATTTGAAACATAGTTCTCTTCTATGTGTAGTCGTAAATAATTCTAATAAAGAAAATAGTCAAGAGTTATTAATGAGCTCTATGTCGAAGTTAGTTGTGTGAGTACCTCTGTTGCGATAAGCTAAATAAAGTCATGTTTGGTGGAACTTAATTAGTGAGTTTTTACCCAAGCTTCATTTTGTATTATTGATAATTCAGACAGCATTGGCTCCTTAGCTCAATAAATAAAAAATAATTTTCAAATTGATCATGTTAAAGCTTTTTATGAATCACTACAAGGAAAGTTCGCATTTAATTTTTTGACGAAGTAGCTGCAGATATCACTTATAAAGATGACGCCGTCACTTCTTACACAAGACTTGCCTGCTAGTCTAGTTTAAAGTTAAAATTTATTTAATTTTCATATTTTCTGTCCCCTTGACTGACAGCCCCCATGACCGACCGTCTTTGGATTTCGCTCTCGTAATCCAGTCGTAGGACCGACACTGGCTGCATCCACAGACGTCTTCAGCTCTTTGAAGATGTTTATATCCACTGAAACGCTTCGTCTTAAGCCTTGCGATGTCAGATAAATTTTGTAAGTTAATCGCATTATGGCATTCTAGGTTTATACCTGTTGCTGCACGTTACGAAATTAAACTAAGGTGAAATCTTGTGTAAGAAGAGACTGCGACACCTGTAGAATTGATATTTGCAGCTACTCCGTCGAAAAATTATAAGGATTTCCCTTGTCGTCAAAACGCTTTCACGAGAACAATCTGAAAACTATTTTTTATTTATTGAGCTATGGAGCCGATGTTATATTAATTGTA
Organism: Ceriagrion tenellum; assembly: GCA_963169105.1. NCBI lineage: Eukaryota > Metazoa > Arthropoda > Insecta > Odonata > Coenagrionidae > Ceriagrion > Ceriagrion tenellum. The sequence continues at coordinate 38,509,174 of OY720640.1, forward strand.
AATAATTCAAAATGAAGCTGAAGTAAAACATCACTAATTAAGTTCCACTACGGCCAAGGCTTTATAAGTTCGCCTGATTTTATTTCCGTTATTCTGATCTTTTTCTAATGATCATATTTCATATAAATACAGCGATATTTAATTACGATATTTACAGAGAATACACTTCCTCATTACCTAAAATCAAACACCATCAAGCAAAACAATTCACAGCAATCTTTAAGAATGGCTAATTGGCGTATTTGGATATAATTCTCCATTAATACGAGATTGCTTATTTTAGCATCAAGTATAATATGCTATATCCGATCTTCAAGAAAACCAACCGTTACCCATGTATTTCTAACCGAGTAAAATTTATTTCCTCTTTATTTGTTTATACCATAATCTTGACTAGCATAGTAATGGAATTAGGATATCCTAACTTTGTATACAGCGAAGGTGCTTGTTTATTCATGAAAATTTTTCATATTTCGCGAGCAAGTCATGTCGAATTCAGAAAAAAAACATTAAGAATACATTCAGAAATCAGTCAGTAGCCATATTATAAAGTTAGATCAAGAAGGTGGATTGAAAGACATTCAGCAATTGGCTTTTCCATTTTGGCAATGGACGGATGATTTCAAAATGCGGATATCTAATGAAAGAGCTAATATTCACGAGGGACGTGAGAAACTTATCCAAATTCCGTATCTGTTTTCCTCAACTTACGACAATCTTTCAGCGAACCAACTGAGCTTGTTGATACATGTAACCATATTTCGAATCAGCAAGAAGACCTGTTAATTATGGGACGTGATCCAGTGACTCGCGATTAGATGGCATCTTGGACACGCAGGCAGTTGAAGGAGTGTTGTTTGCTCCGAGAAAGAAAGAACGAGGAAGGCCTCCCTTAACGAGCTAATCGTAAATTATGGGAATAGGTCTCGAGTACTAGTGTCGGATTTTGATCGGGGCAACTAATGAGAAAATTACGTGAGATTCTACAGCATCTTGGTTTCTCGCTAAAATTACACGATCCTCAGATCTTTGAGGCATGCCCTCAACTCGAGACTCAGACTTGTTTCGAAAACCTGATTAAGCCTCGGAGAAAAATTTAACAATTCCCGCGGGTCGCACCTCCGAGAAGGTGGTGATTTTCAAATGCTGTAAGGGGCAATAAATCATGCCTATTAATCGCAACAGTTAATGCCGCCTAATGAGAGGTAACTTGAACTTGGCAATTGTTTGATGAGTATGTTGTGATATTTTTACCTAACTATTTCTCCACCAAAATGGGCTCATAGTAGAAGAAAGATTATTTAAATATATTTCCCAACGGTATGGTTAATTAAATCCATGTAATTCTGATCCTCCCGGAAAAAGCAACGTTCTCTCATGTCAAAATCAGTTTCAGCCAAGGTAAAAAAAAACTCTTCACAATTATCTTCATATTATAAAATATGAAGCCAAGCTTGTTCAGTGCCATTTTTTCTTAGTGCATCCTATAGTTTGACTGTGTGTTTTTCAGTATATTTTCACTTTCTACACCTGCTCCTAGTAAACACATTTGTGAGTCTAATTAGTCTAAAATGTTAATATTTACGGAAAATACTCATGTAGCATATTTAGAAAAGGTTCATAATTTTTCTGCGTTAATTTTTAATATTTAAAACAAGTAACTAGAAGTCTTGGCGATTGTTGAACTTGAAAATTCATTACGGTATTTTTTTGCGAATTTCTCATGTGTTAATTGGATATAGATATACTTTTATGTTTTCCACCAAAGCCTTCACATTGAAAAACTTGGGAATTGTATTGTTTCATGTATTACAATAGTTAATATTTTCCTAAAAGATTAATTATCCTATTGAAAAAGGTAAATAATTGTACAGGTTTTATGTATACAAATCCAGATGCCAATGTGAATCACAAAAAATTAATGCTTATGAGGAATTAACAAATATAATTAGGTAAACAAAAGCAGTAATTATTCCATTACTCAAATTCGTTCATAAATGGATTGCTATTTTTGGTCTCTGTTTCAGTTGTCATTTCCATCACGAATATCACTGTTCAACGTATAATGAATCAGCAATGCCTCTCAAACCAACATGTTAAGATGAGTATAATTTCATTTCAGTGGAATTTGAATTTACCCCTGCTATCATATAGACCAGGACGAAAATTTTCGACGATAATCTCACTTGAAGTGTAATGGCGTCAAAAATATTCTTAAAATGACTTACCAATTAAAAAATGTTGATTTTACTTCGATGTCAGAACACAATAGCTCGACCGTTCTAGACCATTTGTAACTAGAAACATTGTTGTATCCTCGGTCAAGGCGTGAGTTTGGGGATAATGGACAAACGAACTTGAAATCTCTCGAGCATAATTTTAAAATAGGGAAATAGGTATATATTTTCAGTACGCATTTGTGCCACAACATGACTTTATTTAGCTAAATAAATCTAGTCAAGAAGAATATATCCATATTATAGTAGTTTGTGCCAATAAATCTATCATTAAAATGGATTACTAATGCTTTTTCATAACATTGATCAAAAGTAGACTACTTCTCAGAATTTAAATTAAAATCGATTTTTAACTGTAAGATACACTTCCATTCTATTGTGTTCCATCGAACCGATTCCTAAAGCTGTTATTTTACGGAAAATTTTGAAACTTTTTATGGTCATAAACATGTATTGGACCTTTCTACGTTTTTACTCATAGAACTCAGGACAGTTGTTTCGTCCCTCATAATTTTACCCAGCGAAACATTACATCTTTCTGCCTTTAAGGAATATTCTTGGAAATTTTAACTATTTAGGCACCCGTTCCCATTTTAGTTCTTCCGATTTCCTATTATCTTTTTTTTCTCTTCGTAAAATTTTTTTCTTTATGGTCCAGGTCGTTCAGTGTGATAGAACTGCATGTGCATATATGCCGAGGGTCTTCAAGTTCAGAGGCTATGGAAATATTCGGTCTTATTTTGAATTTCCACCACATTTTGTAGAATAGCATTTTCCAATTGGAGGTTACTATTATGAATTTCAGCAGCTTGTGACGCTTTCATGCATTCTTTGTTCAGTGCCCGTGAGATTTTTCTTAGGTAAACAACTGAATAAAACAAAAACTTTAATTCATGGTGGCATTCTTGTATATAGTCACCTCAGCGAAAGGTGAAAAAATCTGTTCGAACTTAAGAAACGGACACGACGTCATTATAGCTCATTGCCAGGAGCGTTTTGCCCGGCGTTCTACCCCCGGAAGGATCATCAAAGAAAATTCGATCCATGTAGTTTCCCTGGGTGTCAGATCAATCTAAGAAATCAAAGGCGAACTAAAGTAACGAGCGAACTTATCGAACAATGGTGCGTGAAAAATCACAAGTTGTTGGAATTTGTTACGGTTGTTTGGTTGTGTTGGTATGGTAGTGTTGGTTAGAGGTAGGCCTTAGGTTTATCATTGATAAAAGTTTTTTATGCATTTTTTACTCAATGAATTTATACTCATTGTCATTTTGCCAGACTGGACTTCTCATAAAATATGAATCATTCATATGCAAACTTTTAATCAGATTTCGAAAGCTTCTAGTCTGTTCTGGTCGGCTTTTTCAATGGCCCAGGCTTCCGATCCATAGAGTACTACGTTCCACGCGAGTGATTCCACATATTGGTTCCTATTTTGTGATATTTTTCTTTCAGCATAACAGTTGTCTTTTTAATATAGAAACCTTCTTAACTTGGGCAATTCTTTGCTTGACATCCGTTGTATTTCTTTCGTCCCACGTGAGGGTAAGTCCATGATAGGCGGAGGAATCCCCTCGCTCTAATTTCTCCTCTCTCAGTGTGACTTCTACATTCAGCTCTTCTCGTCCACATACTAGAGTTTTCGTCTTTATCTTATATATATTCATGTTGTATTCTTAGAGAACTTGGTACATTATGTTTAGAGACCTTAGAAAATTGTCGTTATTTCCAGTTATGACAGCGATAACTTCAGCGAAGGAGAGCATATTTGTTTATATTGCTCTCCTTCTATCATTCTATTGAGAGAGCATATTTATTTCTTCTCCATTAATCTTTATTCCGCTCAATTCAATTTCTTATGCATCTCATATGGCCTACTCATGTATATGTTGAACAGTTGGGGTAAGGAGTTGCTTCCTTGTCTTATCCTTTGTTAATTTTAGCATCTATATGACTTCCGTCTCTTATTCGCATTGTGACGACTTGCGTCCTGTATATTTGATTGATTTTCTTCTGTCGACGTAATCCATTCCGAGTTTTTCCGGTATTATGAACATCTCGTTCCACTCAACATTGTCGAAGGCTTTCTCCAGGTCCACCAAAGCGGCATATTATGCTTGGTCATATGCATTTTTTCTCTATATTGACTCTCAGGTGGAGTATGGCGTCCCTGGTACCTCTACCATTCCTAAATTCATTCCGGAAGGTTTTCTTCAGTTTTCCTTTACAACCTTCTTCTTATTCGTGTGAGTACTTTTGATACATGTGGCACTAAGCTCAAGGTTCAGTGCTCCTCCCAACTCTTAGTCCTTGTCTACTTCGGTATTGCAATCATTACGCTCCTTTGAAAGTCCTCTGAAAGTCTTCCGCTTGTGTAGCTATTTTTTTAAATGTTGTACATGTTATCTTTGGCTTTATTTCCGAGCTCTTTGATAATTTCTCAGCCGGTGTTTTCTGCTCATGGAATTTTTTTTGTTCTTCAGGTATTTTACGGCGCTGTCAAACTCACTCCTCAGTATGTGTGGGCCCCGGTCTTTTTCGTCAACCTCTCTTTCTCGTCATTCATCAGGTTTCCTTGCAGCAGCATCGGCTCTTGGTAGACTTCGGAGATGTATTGCTCCAATCTATTCTCAATGTCTTCACCCTCTATCGATATATTCTCCTTCGCATCCCTGATATTTTTTCTCCTCGTTTACCTCTCTCCAAAGTATTTCTTTGCTAGTTTTTATGCTGTTTCGGTGTATTCTTTCTTCATTTTTCGTTGAACTCCTCGCAGCAGCGTTCGATCCAACCCTCTATAGCGCTCTTGGATTTACAATTAACATGGTTTCGTACATTCTTGTAGAGGGTTGCCTCACCTTCGTTACTGGGGTTCCGAAATTTTCTTCTTTCGTCTATCAGTTTCCTCATCTACATTGTTATCCATGTCTGTCCTCTTGCTCACCATTTGTTCAACCACTAATTCTGTGATTGTCCTCTTCAACTAATTCCATTTTTTGTTGCCCATTTCTCCTTTATTTTTTAGTTTCTTTTCGACAGCCGCGGTAAGTCTTTCCGTGTACCCTTATTCAGCATATATCATATTTAACGCGGACTCCTAAAATTGAAACAAATATGTTTACTTAGCCTTTTTTTTTGTTTTAAATTTATCAGCTAGTATTGAATACTATCTAGTTTAGTTAAATACATAAAGTACTAGCGTAGTTTTCAGGGGTGGTGTTTACTTAAAAGGTGTGGTCAATTCTCGGTCATGTTTAGTTTTGTTGTAATATTTCATTGGTATTTATATTAATGGTGCAGTCATGTTGAATTAATTCGATTAGTTATTAAATTTATATTGTTTCTGAAATTTAAAACTATATACGCAGTAGTTATGCAATGCTATTAGAGAGAGAAACTGGAGAAATGGATAAGAGGACAAAAGGAAACGAATTTCTTAATATGACCAATTCTCAACCATTTATAATAAATTATTATATAGAAATTTAAAGTAAAAGCATAAGCATATCCGAATCATGATACCAATCATCAATAAGACTTACAACTTACACATAGAATTCTATACGTATGGCCCTTTATGTATTCAGAATATACTCTTAAAGAAAGAGAAATGAGCAGATGAGTACTTTTTTCTGGGCTAAATAATGACGTTCAGTCAAAGTTATGGCTCTAATGATTCCATTTTTGTTTTTTTCTATCCTATTAAATAGAGTTGAATGAAATTCGTTGGAGTTGGGTACCACCCGATTCAAAAATGTCGCAGAACGGAGTCGCGAATATTTTGTATGGTCCCTTTTGCTCTCGCTCGAATTCAAAATGTCCTCGTCGCACAGGGGTAGGGGATGGGAGGACGGGTGGTGGAAATGCCTAAAGGTGTGCGCAGTACGAATGAAAAGATGTGGAGGGCGCAAAGAAAAGCAAAAAAAAAATTCAAGTGACGCGGCCATTCCCAGTGTGTCACTCTCTATGCCCGTTCCCTCTCCGTCACTCGCAATCGGGACGCTGCAACCCAAAATGCTCCCGATTTCACTTCATCATCGACTCATAGAGGCCGCAAAACGTCTCTCCTCCTCCTGTCCCCTGCCTTCTCCCGCCCCCTATCCACACCCCCGCAACCCATTCCGGCTTCCTCATCCTTCCTCCCTCATACCTCCCCTTCTCTCCTCTCCCCACACCACAGTGCGCACTCAGCTCCCACGTTCCAAATCCCATGGCTCCGTTTCGATTCCAGATAATATTTCCTTTTATTCCATATCCTAACTCCCTTTCCTCGACATATTTTTCCTCCTCATGGTCCCCGTCTAAGCGACTAATGGACGGGATTTGCACTTGGTCTAGTGTCACGAAATTCTCGCCAGGTGACTTCAGTTCCCTTCCGATTTCTATCGACTTACAAACCCGAGGTTATAGGTACACATGGAAAGCTGAAACTACTGGGAAAAGCCGAACTACATATATTCATATCACCTCAAAAATACATTAGAAATCTGTTTAAGCGATCGCCACTAAACGGAAACCCAGGCTGAACACAATGGTATTCCTGGTGTTCTTCCTCGTTTATCCATTTTAAAGGATAATATTTCGCCAGCGTTCTAGCGTTCTAGCGTTATTCATCGGACCTGAAGAAGCCGGCTGGAATGCGGGCAAACTATCGTCCTTAAAAATAAATAAACGCGGACGAACACCAGGAAAACCATTCTGTTCATCACAAAGACTCCGTGGAAGCCTTCTGGGAATTGTGGAGACCTGGGTGAACAAAAATATGAAACTTACACATTGGGTAGGTCGTTGCGTATCGCAGTCAACTGCCGACAACTCCAAGATGCGATAGTATCGACCGAGTGGCGTAGCGTGGAAAGAAGAATAATATGATTTCGTGGCATGAGCACTGCGGATTTTGCATTTTGATTTGATTTCCGGAAGTTTTCATTCCCTGAGGAAAAATTTCACCTCGATAAATGGCCTCCTGCATCTTGTTAGGCTTCAACAGACCTGTAGAAATGGCAAGGGAAAATTGAGATTTATTTCGTTTCACTGAAGAAACTACAACGGAATTCAAAATTAGGTATTTGAGCTTGCCGGCGAAATGACGACTTTAACATACACTTGCCATAAAAAGTTATAATATTAATAATACATTTACTGGACATTAAGCAAAAATACATTGCAAGAGTCTTCGTCAACAAACACTGAACATCAAGATCAAAAGGAAATGTCAATATTATTACACTCAGTAAATTCATTGAGGGAATAGAAAGCTTAGATATCAACCAGGAGGAGAGGGCCTTTTTAAAACGCTGGCTGGTAACTTTTCTTGTTTGCAAAGGCAGAAGATTAAAAAAGTGCAATTTTAAAACATTAAAAGAATTAGATAACTTTGTCAGTTTACATTGGGGTAGAACAAGATTATCTTTCCTCCTAGTTTTATAGTAATGGACATTTGCACCAGTTTCATAGGAACTGAGGTTATCCTTCACATTACATACACATTTGTAAATAAATAGGCTGTAGGATGTCATGATTCAAAGCTGCCTGAAAATGGGCCTACAGTGCTCTGTTGGGTAAGAGTGAGATTTGATCCTGATTGCCCTTTTTTGCAGAATAAATATATCTTTGGAAAATATATCTCTGGGGAATGACCCCATAATTCTATTCCATACATAAAGTGGCAGGAATATATAAATAAGGAGGAATAGATTGTTCGCAGGTAATCCTTCGGAAACGAGTAGAAACATGAGTAGAATTCGGAAAAAAAATTAATAGATCCTTTTCAAAAGTAAATGACCTTTCAGTATAGGTTTTTTAAATGCTAATGAATGAGAAAGAAATGAAGTAGGAGTCTGTTAACGACTATCTTTTAAATAATATTGATTAGATGGTCATATGTTACATATCATGTGAATATACGTAACTTGTTAATGTTGTAGGGTTTTTTCTACGCCTTATGATTTAGGGACTAAAGTGTCGACGGAATACTGTGATACAGTAACGTTTCCAACAGTAATTTGTGGAACTGATAATTTCTGTAAAGAATTCACTAGAAACTGTAACTACCCTTTTGGTCAAGATTTTTCGAAAATTGGCATAAAAATCTGAAATTTTGTGAGTATAAGTACCATGTGTGATATTTATAAGAACATTTTCAACCAAATTTCGCAACATGGCAGTACCAACCAGAGGGGTAGAAAAGAAACTTCCCAATAATAGGACGATGTGACTAGAAGAACCCGATGAGAGCTTGTCGAAATGTATGAGCAGAAATGTAACGTCCCATATTTGAGACGCTGATGATAAAAGGGTAAAAAAGAAATAAGTAACAAACAAAAAGGTTTTCCGACATTTTTAAATTTTCAATACCCTTTTGAAAAGTGGTTTTCCTTTTTCAATTTTATCAATGGGAAAGAGAAGAAGCTAAATTTACACTATTTAAACCTTAGCCATTAAACCTTCGTGTCACCATAACCATTTGCGAGAGTACCTTTTATCGTGCCGTGACAATTGAAAAATATGGCATTCATTGTTTACTCATTTCGCTTACATTGTTTGATCTTCTATATATATAAAAACGAATGTATGTCTGTGTGTCCTGTATGCATTACTACACTGTTCATCCGATCGCCAAGAAACTTTGGAAAGTGGTTGAGTACACTCTTGCAAAGGTTTATGGTATAAAATTTTTTTAATTATCGCCCCCCCTCCCCCCCAAGGCCCTCTTAATCTTTCTAATACTTTTCGCGCAACAACGCCCGACGGGTAAGCTAATAATCCTAACCTCAGTTTTAATCCTATCGTGCTGAAATTTTGCCGAGTAATAGTTCAAGGCAGGAGGAAAGTTATAGGCTACTTTAAAATGATCTCAGGACCCATAAAAGTCCCATGGCCCTCTTAGGTGAGCCCTTTAGGTGGGAGTCTCAGGGCCCTTAGATGGTTCGCGGTACGTATCGGGTTTTGTGCAGTGGTTTCATTTTTTACTTTTTTAAATTATTTCCGCTCAAGATAGAGAGTTGTAATTTTTTAATCAAATGTCTGAATGAATGAAGTTTTTAATTCTGTCAATTAATTATCCTTTTCACTTCGTAATTGACTGAAAATTGCGTTTTTAGCTGCAGAAACACATATTTTTCAGTGAAATCAACAATACCATATTCGCTTGATAACCAGATTTCGGTTATTGCTGTTGGAATTCATATTGCTTAGTTGAGCCGATTAGGAATTCTAAGCATTGGAATTTGTGCATAGGTTAATTATTTTGTTTTATAAAACAACTTTAACTAAAGATATAGAGTTGAAATTCATTTTATCGCATACCCGAAAGCATGATACTACTAAAATTAGTGGTATCATGCCCGAAAGAATGAAGTTTCTCTCTTTTTAAATCGATTTTTTTTACGCATTTTCCTTGACAACCAAATAAACAAACAAAAATAAACATCAAATCAAATCTTAATTAACGAATCGCCAAGAAACTTTAAGAAGTTGTTGAGTGCACTCTTGCGAAGGTTTCGAAGGTTGAAGGTATAAAAATGTTTTAAATATCGCCGCCCCCCCCTCCCCCCCAAGGCCCTCTTAATCTTTCGAATACTTTTCGTGCAACAACGCCCGACGGGTAAGCTAATAATCCAAACCTAATTTTTCAACTACGATCTCTATTTTAACCAATGAGAGATGTTCTTATTTTAACCAATAGAAATTGAGAAACCATTGAATTGTTGTGCGCTCGCCCCTGAAGGTTTCTGAATTATTAAATCCATTTTACATTAGGTGGAGCGCCAGTCGTGTCAAAATATTAGTGTTGGCACGCGAGCTTCGCAAAAAAGCGAGGAGCGGCAATCAAGCAAGCGAAGCAGATCGTTTACGAGTTGCTCAGTCACGTGCATCAGAATCATATTAGTGAGACATTATTTGTTTTATAAGGTACGTAATTTATTTTTGCGTAAAATATATTTTGGTGCAGTGGTCTCTTTGTCTGATTATTTTAAATTCTTGCATTCGATTTTCGTATATCCTTCGCTTTTTCCTAAAATTGTACATTTTAGCTCGAAAATCTTTAATGTTTGTACTGCTTCAGAAAAATAATATTTTATTAACTTGGAAGCCCCAGCATAGGCATGGAATGGAAATTCATGGCATCATTTGTACGTTACAAATTTCTGTGTAGGTACGAGGAATTCATTGGACTGAGTCCAAAAGTCGTTTAGGGACCAATTTTGATTCCGGAAAAGATTTGTGGGTCAAACCATGAAAAGTATAAAAATCAGTGGGGAATTCAGGATGGAGTATTTTATTTTTCAAATTTAAGTAGGCAATTGGAGGAATTTTGTACATGCCAATGTGTGTACTTTTTTCATGTTCAGGAAGCAGCATACTTTGTAAGTTGTACTCAGAATATTTATTGCACGACCGGTTTAGTTTACAAATTTAAGGCTGAAACTATTGAATTTGTTGAGTGTGTACTTTTTATAAATGTGCCTGCTAAGAAAGAAAAAGAGGCAATGCAACGCATGCCGGGCACAGCTAGTGATATTATAAAATTCATTTTTTTGCTAGTATTTAATAAAATATACTTCTTTACCATCCGTAAACCCAAACTTACACTGTTGTAACAGCTGTTACGGGAGTTAGGTTAGAAGAAACTCTGCCTTGTCTAAAAAGGTAATTCGATTGAACGATACAGATAAAATTTTGCGCTGCACAATATTTCAGTCCTGAACCAGCAAAAATGCCGAGAACTTGTGTAAAATTTTCACCTTATCCGTAAAATCACGCAAACTTAGGAAGATAGTCGTCACTGCCAAAAATATCATTTATCCCCACTTTCCATTGCTAGTTGTGTTTTACAATGCAAAATTATCATAAAAGTGCCGGAGAATAAGTTTTGGTCCAGTAAACTTATGGTCAATGGTTGAATTCTTACAATTATTTCTCGCGGTGATTTCTTCTTGGGAACTGGTTGTTTTTGAATATCTAAAATGTAAACTACGGCAAATATGCTATCGTAAGCTCAAAAATTTGCCTCAACTAAGAAAAAATGGGGTAAAAAAATCTAGACTATTTCAATAAGGAGATATTTGTGACGTTCAGATGGTAATTTTGATGATGAAAATAAATTAACGGTAGAGACATAACAGATTTAGGTGTTTTCATCTAATTAATCTTAAAATATCAATCATCAATGTTCCGATAAAACGTCTTTTACATGTAAAGGTTTCACCTTCTATACTTTAGACAAGCGAGGTTTTACTAAATGTTCATCCCTCCTAGATAATATTTGCTTATTAATGAGTAAATGTATTTTTCCATTTATCTACTGTAATTCGCACGCTTTTTCTTAGAAATGGTAAGCAGTAGTTTTTTTGAAAATGGCATCCAAGGGTTTGTTCAGAACAATGAGTGAATCGCGTGAACGAAGACTATTAGGTTATCCATTTCAAAATGAAAAATAATTGCAACTTTCCACACAGAATTTTTAATCTTTGCCGACCATAGTTTCAGCACCTAGTGTCATTATTAGGGTCATCTAAAATGGAAACAAAAATTAAAAAAACCTTGATAATGGCACTAAGTGCTGAAACCATGGTCGGCAAAGATAAAAAATTCTGTGTGGAAAGTTACAAATATTTTTCATTTTGAAATGGGTATATATCGCTTCCACAAAGTTGAGCCTGATACGCTTTTATATATACTATTAGGTTATTGTATCTTTAAAATTTCAAATGAATATTGAGATACAGTGTCGTTTCCAATAAATTTTTATCATTGACAAATAAGTTCCAGTAGCACTTCACCCATTCGAAATGCACACCTATAAGCAGTCCGAATGGATGAAGTCGAATCCCAGCTTGGGTATAGATAACCATGGGAGTAAGAGTAAGTAACTAAGTAAAATTTCAAGAATATGTATGATGAAAGCAGCATTTTTAAAAGTAACATAGTTTATGTTAAAGCTTTGATAATATGGAGAATGGAGTAGAAAATACGGCTTGAGAGCATTTGATTTGAAAAATTGGATTAATAAAATATCATGAACAATAGGAGATGAGAGGAGAGATGTATGTATTTGCGAAATTTTCGTGCTTTTCATATAATACATCGCATCCCAAATAGTGAAAATGAGACACCCATCCCAAAGTTTGATCTTCTATCAAAAGTTTTCTATAATTGAGTTGTATGCTAAGAATGCCTTAGAATTTGTTTTACTTCTTGAATGCTTCAGATTATACATTATACTCAATTTTTGTGACTGTCATTTGCCATTTATCTAATCTATATTGCATAGAAACTTTGTCATCGGTGAATGAAGAAGTATTCAAGCACTGAAAAGGTTTCAATTTTATGCTTGATGCTATAATTCGCTCATTCCATTGCCTCAAAAGTATAGAGTAAGACGGGAAAATGACGCTTCTCATATTCCTGTGTACTTTTGAGGCTTTCGAAATAGTTTTCCAAACCAGTGACTCCTCTCTTTCCTTATTCATCAAATCACCATCTGCTTTGCTATAGTTGGTGGTTTCTGGTGATACTTTGTGGAATTTGCTAAATATTTTGAATGAATAGGGTAAACTTTGTTTTTCCACAATGAATTTAATGACTTACGACCATGGTTTTGACGATTAACGTCATCATCAGGTCTGGACCTGATGTCGTTGCCATCGTCTAATTGTCGAAACCATAGTCGTAAGTCATTAAATTCATTGTGGAAAAACAAAGTTTACCCTATTCATTCAAAATGCTTTGCTATAATAATTGACTTTTATGAATATTCGCATTCATCGCTTCCGACTTCCGCTTGTGACATCAGCCCTTACCCTTGTTAGATGGCGGCGTTAAGTGCTACGTATTACCTCTATTCAAATATGTATTCGAACTACGGTTTCCCTACCATTGTATGAACGATTGTACATGCAATACTACTGCGAAGGGGGCATCAGACACACGCGTGTGGCCCCTCGCGACGGGACACGCGTCGGAAATACAGCGCCCGACTCGCACACCTATGTGTATCTGTCCGGCTGCTTTGACGGATGATACCCACACACGTACGTGCTTCGTCCTCGCATCCTCGGGGACTAATCGCATTCGCTGTCCGGACGCCCCGGGGTGACGCTCGCGAAAGAAAAGCTCGGTATCGATTTTTTTTCTACCTACCCCTCAGCAGCAGTGGCGCGGAGTTCGGAGCGCGGATTTGACGAGTCGCAAACGAGTGAATGAAGTAGATGATGGCCGGTTCGCCCGGGTGCGCTTAATATTCCCAGAGCAATCGTTTTGACGAATGCAAAGAGAGAGAGAGAGGGAGAGATGCGCTCGGTCGTGATTTCGTTCGGGCGTAAGAACCTCCCACGCTTCTTTTTTTGCCGGCCATTAATTCCTACCGAGCCATAAAAACGTTCCTGCTTCCGATTCATTTTTTCCCCACTGCCTTTGACTTCATGCTGGAGTGGAATCGGGAATGGTTTGATAATGATTTCGTCCAGCGAGAGTCCGCTGTGAAAGCAAACATTCAGCCGACAGATATTTTTTTTAGGAAAATACCCTTCGAGAAACGATAAAAGGTTTTAGGACCGTAGGGAATGCACCCAATATCTGATTCTGGTATTCCACACAACGCATCTTTGCTCTTCAAATATCATAAAAAATTGTTATCTTTTAAATTTTACTGTGAGCAAATAAGTAATTTATTTCAATTTTTAAATTCATACTTTTAAGATAATGTTGCTGGTGCAATGGTTGGAATTTTTTTAGCCATCAGTTTTTGGTGAAGTGAAAATAAGTCGTAACATGATATTATCCAATATCTTAAAGGAATACTTTGACTTTTCATGCAATCTTTCGGGGTATTATTCTGATACAGCGCAAGTTTTTAGGCTCCCGTCAATTATCGGGAAAAAAGGGAAAATGGAAATTAAATGTCTGATGAAAGTTTTATCTGATTTCAGTGAAAATCAAATTAAATATGGTATAATCGGCTTTTAGTTCTTGGAAATAATCTCTCTCCCGATAATATTTCCTATAAGACAATGTTCTTCATTTTACTTTTGGTAGAACTTGACTGATTATTTGAAAGATTCAACTGGAGAGAACTGTCCAGCCAAATAAAAATTACCTTTGGCCCTTCACAAGTAATTGATGCAACTAAACATTATATTAAGTATACAACTTGCAGCCGATAAAAGTAAAGAAAATTATTCTGTTTCTACTAGTGGTAACTGCTGTCGGAAACGAAAAAGAAGGAAGTCATGTAACCTTAGTCATAGAGATAATTAGTGCTGAATTTTAAAAGCGTTTTCTTCAATCAATAGTGTTTTATTGAATGAAAAAACCATCTCCGTGACCTCATATCTAATTAGATAAGGTTTTTGACAAGAATTTTTTAAGAATATTGCCCTCAATTCCTTAACTACACACAATTTTAAGGACTATTGATGCAAAAGGAAGGTAATTATCAAAACATAAATCTAGAGAGCAATAATACATTTAAAAATCTCTCGTTTCTTTGAACGTGATTGAATAAATACTGAATACCGAAAAAGATATATCATGTTCATAGGACTTGCCGGAGCACCATTGAGCCATTCACCTAATCGTACGAGAACTGGGACATCAAAAGAAACTATCATTTGTTCCGTAAAAAGCGAGACAGAAAGAGTAAAAAATTGAATCTTAAGTTCCCCTTTCGAGTGAATACGTAACCTTTTTGAATAAGAGACACGACAGGCAAGCAAAGACATCACAAAGGAGCAGGAGTCAACTAGCGGCACATAAATTAAATTTTAACCGTCTGGGCTCGTGAAAAAATAAAACAAAGTGTAGCGGATCAGTCATACGGGAGTTATTTCAACGGTAATGGGTTCGGAAAAAAGAGCGATAGAGAGAATTTCGATAAACCGCACGAAAAACTTGTCAGAGTCCGGTTCAAGAGAGGGTAACAGAGAGGAAGGAGAGGACGCTCCATGGCACCAGCAACGGGAATGATGGGATATTTTGTCTCTTTAACGCCGCGAAGCCTACAAAACGCTCCCGGCCCACTTGTCTCCGGCGCTATCTCACTGATGCACGAACGTATGTACGTCTCTTTAGTGATTCTGTAGTGCCCTCTTCCACTTTTTTCACCCGCCATTTTTTACACGCTTTTTTTTCCTTTTTCAAACCCTCTCGTTCACGCATAAAAAGCCTCCCTCACTCATGGTAATCACGAGAGGACCATTCTCATTTCGACGAAAAATTAACGCCCGCGTTGTGTTCTTTCACTCTTCTCACACTCTCGTTATATTTCCTCCTATCCTCCGCCTCTTCCTTCCCCTCCCCTCGACGTTTTCCACGAACACAGCATCCTCGACACCTCTTTCCCTTTTAAGTCATCCCTTTCATTTCAATTTCCGGACCGGTCCCTTTTTTTGGTCCAATCTGCTCTCTTTCTCCATTCTTCCTCTCGCTCGAAGCGCCCGTTCACTGACTTCCTTCTTCAGTGTCCCCTTCACATTTTTTGTCCTTATTTTTATAATTTCTACGCCTCCAGTGTACCATGATCTTCTTTTTTACCTTTTTCTCCATCACAGTGGAGTGCAAGCACATTCTGCCCATTTTTTACGGTAAATGTGACCGAATGTCTACAGCGTAAAGTGCCACCAGGATAAAATGCAGTCTGTACTGCCGGCTCCACTTTAGTCTAGATATTTCCGAGAGGCATTATCTTGAGTGAATGCTCAGTTTTTAGGATATCTTTTCTTTTTGTATTAAAATTTGGGTTCAGCTTTAACGGTCCTACATATAGCTTGGCATTGCTGTCCTGGTATAACGGATCGCTTCTTTGTTGGTATTAAGAGAATCGAGTGGTTTTAACTGCCTATCTATAGCTTATGCCTGTATACAATCAGTCATTATGTTTATAATTGTTTACTTTCCTCAATGAATTTTACAGAGATAATATAGCATAACGTATGGGGAAATCGTTGCTCAGTGACCGCTGTTAACTTTTCATCGGTAATGATTTCAACATTAGGGATTTTTTTATTCATAGCATAGAATAAAATAAGATTTTGTATGCTCTGGGTTTCTTCATAAGAACAAAAATGAAAATACATTTCAAATTTTGCTTTTTACGAAAAATAGAACAAAAAAATATACCTGGCCAACATCTCAGAATGATAAAATCAAAAATTTCACAGCAACAGATAATTGACACTAAATACAAAATGGAAAATATAATATCAACCAGTAAGAGATATGAAACGAACGATTATTTCTGAGATCATTATGTAAACACACCATTCTATTATAGGGTACAAATTTTTGATATAGACATATGTGCTCGTTATAGAAATTATTAAATACTTTTCCCTTAAAAACAGGCAATGATAGGAAGAATTTTTTTTATAGATAATGGTAAGGAATCACAGAGATTGGAACCAGAGATGAGAAAAGATTTAAGGTAAGTATTTGTCCGAGGTAGGTAAGAGTTAGGAGGGGTCAGTTCTAGTTGTTCTTAAAACAGAGACTGATTTGGATTTAAATGTGACAAAAAGATAGAATGGATATTTATTGCAGAGGAGAGATATGAGAAATGACTCAAGTAAATATTTCCTCCGAGAAGAGGTTTTAAGCCATGACAAGTTGTTGTGCCATACATAAAGGATATTGTTGTATAGATTGTTATCACGTAGATACGGTGTGATTGTTGACGTTTGAATTCATACTCATTGACTGCATTTTTTTGTCAGGATTGCATCCGTGTTTCAAACATTTTTCTTTTACTCTCGATGCAATATCGAGGGATTTCGGTTTGATTCCGGCTAAAGACGAATGATTTTCCCTCATAGAACTTCGCACTTGTACGCGATTGCAGGTGACACCGTTAAAACATTACCGTAACTAGTCTCGATGTTCTCAAAATAACTTTCTGTTATAGTTAAAAGGCTCAAATAAATATAGATCATCATCATGAGAAGTATCAAAATTATTTTACAGATTGATACTTCGTAAGATTTATTTTTTTCGTGATTTAAACAACATCCTCCAGTTTATGGAGACCTATTCACTTGACCCTGCATGCCGCCACGGCGGCGTACTGCAGTGGATTTAAGGAGAAACATCCATTAAAGGGAATTTAGGGAACCGCCCAAATAGAGAGGTAATTGTAATTTTCTATAAGGTTGGGTATACTTAGCACTTTCGTCAAAGTCATTGTTAAAAGGCGTCTTCCCATACATACGATTTTCTTTTTAGCGCATATCCAAGGAATAAATTGAGATTATGATCATATAATAGCGACCCATAGGTTGCCCATACGCTAAGTTGATATAGTACCTAGCAGAAAAAGAGATACATTGATTGATTAGCCACATTGATAAATCGTAATCGATGAAGAAGATTAATTTACCTGTGCTCTAAATAAAAAAAATATGAGTGAACGTTTATTAATGAAAAAATACTGGGTGATGGGGAAATAGCTCGGATAAATAACACAGTTAGAACCACCAAGATAGAAGCATTTATTGAGTCTCCTCGCAAGTGTGAATGAAGAAAATGAAAGATATAACAGTGCTATAAATGGTAAAAATATGCAATAACCGAGAATAGGGATTGATTTTTTTTTTACCATACACTGACTGAAATTTTGCTCTCTCGTAACCCACATCTTAAGGATATGAAATACGATTAAGTTTCCACGAAGTTAAAGATATCTCTTGGTGACAATCTGATGGCTTCGTATTCAGCACAAAAAATGAGGAAAATATCTTATTCTTATCGATTGGGCTTATCTTTGATTACCCAAACTATCCCGTAAGTTCATCATCATCATATATTTCAGAGCTGGGTATATAACTGCATAATTAAAGTCGTTGCTCGTCCATATATTGAGATGACGTCATACCTACATTAAATATTTTTTAAATATTTCCTATTACACTCTACGGTTGGTAAACGTCTCTAATTTCCGTTGATTGTTACCCTTGAAACGTGCTACCTCACAGTGTCAGAGTTGAAAATGCATTTTCTAAGTGATAAAGTCCGATAAAATTTAGCACTGGCCCCGGAAGAGAGAGCCACCACTAGCTGATCAGTTTAGTGAATAGTATAAATTTAATGTTATTGATTTCGTACAACAATGCAACAAATTAAATAAATTTCCTGAAATACAATGTCTGTCATTTTACATCATATGAAAACAAGAGAACTGACATAGTTTCTGATTAGCGAAATTTCTTTAACTCAAAGGGAATAATTTTTTATCTTAATAAATGGTTGACATATGTTACCATATTTTAGATCTCTCTAAATAATTCACAATTAAGTAAATTGTCTGCATTTCCTCACATAAACCGTACTTAAGGACTTTTGAACATAAATTTTATTGGCTATTGTTTTATATAAGATTGTACCTGTGCCTGCCATCAAGGTCATTTATTTCCCAAGAAACCATTCTATGATATCATTTCTTATTTGAAAAAACAAGATGTTTAAAACCACCGCCCGGAGAGAAATAATATTTTAGCTGCCATAGAGTATTTTCTCAACTATAAAAGAACTTTTTCGCATATATTTCTGAGTGGCATCAAGTGGCTCCTCCACCATGTATCTGTCCCCGTTCATGCGTTCCCAGAGCTGTTATGGAAGCAGTGGTGGACGATATCACAACCATGGTGTTCGATTCGTATCACGGCTTGTAACGCTGTTAAACAAGAGAGCGCCGTCACCATTATCGTCATCTATCGATCAATGGCGGAACTAATGAAGCAGTGGTGTTACTGCACCCGTCCCGACTCTAGAAACAATGAAAATGCACACCCTTGCACTTTTTCCCTAAAGTCACAGGTTATGCATCGGATGACAGAAAATGGGACCAGAGCTTCTTTTACGCCTTTCATAAAAGTACTCCCAGACGCCAAAATAAATAAAGAATTTCTCTCACCACGTCAAAGCATGTTTTTCGCGCAAAATGTGATAAATAAATTGCTAAAATGTTTTACTTAAGCGTTGAAAATTCAAAGGCTTGTCTCTAACAAGTTTATGTCGAGGTATCTCTTATACGCTGAAGAAAACATTATTGAAATAAGGGATCGTAAATCTACAGCAGCACTGCAACAATGTACATTTGCATAAATTTTGGCATGAAAGAATAATTAATGAGAATATATTGATGCATATTTATTTTACGTTTGCGCTGAAACAATGAAAATGTGCATAAATGTTGGCAAGAAAGAATAATTAATGAGAATATATTGATGCATATTGATTTTGCGTTTTTAGCTCGTGAATTTTGAAATTGGAATGAAGCGAGAATGCAATGGCTATTGTATTGGCGCTAATTTGGGCGACAATATCCCAAACTAAGAAGCTCAATATTTTTTTCTTTCCCAGTCACCGTGAGAAAAACATTGAAAGGCCCTTGCATCTTATTATCATCCATTGATAAACAAAAGTGCAGTTAGCATCGCACTGTCTTTGACTGTTTTGCTCTATATATGTACACAAGTCTAATGCATTCCATTTACAGTACCAACTCAATTTTATCTTGAAAACTTCTTGAAAATATTATTTTATAAGAAAACAAGTACCAATAATTTGCTATTTTCTGCTCTAATATATTTCTACTTCATCTCTATCGAGTAGAAATAATCATTGCTAGCACGGAGCATAAAACCCTTTTCGTTGATATCGTATCAGAATAGATTGGCTCAGGATGTGAGGACGCCTAAGTCCTGACAGTATTTCCTTTCTGTTCTCAGGACGGAGAAGGAAATTTTGTCTACAGAGTTGGAGTCTATGTGGTTCAAGCAATAAAATGCACATAGCGCACTATTTAATAGGATCAGCTATGGGGCAATCCATCCTAATAATTATGCTACCGGAGAGCATTTTTAATGATGTTATCCAGTTATAAGTAGTAAATTAAGATGTGCTCTCACAAATACCTTTCCCTAGTTTCATATAATTAAAACTTCAGTTATCGAAACTGCACTACATTTTTGTGTACTTCTGCTGGATCTATAATTAAATTAAATGAATATAATTTTCTCCTGTTAATGTAACTTTCTCGCAGCATATCCTCATAATTAGTTTTATTGTTATATTTCTGTGAAAATCGGGCCCCATCTAAAATTTCTCATTCAAAACCGAAGCACATAGGAGATTAGTTCTACTAATTATCAACGTTACGCAGCTTGGGGAATAATGACCCTCGGAGAGATTAGCTCTGACTTAATGAAGTGCTAGTTAAAGCCCGAATACTCTCTCCAGCTGATGATGAAAATAACTGTCGGAGAATGAATCGCAATTGATATTTTTGAGCTGGTTAAATGTGCGTATATCTACATCTATCCTCCGAGGCGCCGCATGGGCGTGTGACAGGGGGTGTTGGGACACCATCCATGTAAATATGTAAGGAACAAGGTATTGGGAGGTGAAATTATGACGCGTATTATGGAAGTGTATTTAGTTAAGCTCAGCTTTGTGGGCGGAATTTACAAGTTTTTGTACCTATGGCAAGTATGTCTCTTATTTTATCGCTTCTGTCAGACCTAGAGATGTAGTGAGGCGTCATGTTAATATTCTCTGTGTCACAATTAAACCACACCAGTTGTAAATTTCTCAAGCAAACTAAGCCTAGTATGTAGCCTTTGAGTCTCCAGGAGTTCCCACTATATTCCCTCTAAAGTTGTAAAGCAATATGTTTGCGCGTAGCAGTTTTTAACGAAAAGCGCACCTTTTCTTGGTATTTTATTATTTTTTTGGTTAAATCTTTATAAAAAGGGTCACAAATGCTCGCGGCGTATTCGATGAGTGGCCTAACCAGAGCAAAGTAGCATCTCTCTTTGACTTTTTCATCAGACGACCTTCCTATTATACGCTTAACAAAATCTATTTGCTTTAATGCTGTGCCGCATATGTATTGAATGTGTGTTCCCTACGATATAATTAGATATTTAACTCTAAGTTAAGGTAATTCCAAGAGAGTTAACTGTATCTGCAGATTTTATGATTACTCCACCCACAGTCGAGGTTTGGACTTTCTGTGATGACTTTTGCAGGAAGCGAACTGTGGTGCATTTACTAAGATTTAATTCTAGCCCCCACTTCTGGTACCACGAATGATCGTTGTTAAGGTCCGATGACAGAACTTCTAAGTCCGCGTCTTCGCTTGTTGCACAGTGTAGATGTGTAATCAACATGTATCAATATGTGAGCTATATTTTGGTAAAGTAAAAAGTTCCTATTAAATATTTTCCCAGCGTTTTAATCGTTCCTTGTATATTTCTCTAATGATATAAGGTAAACATTTCCACCAGAATGACTCTGTCATATACCAGATTCTTTCATTCTCCGCTATTAATACACAATCCTCTTTCAAATTGATTGTTTTGAATGTCAAAAATGGAATTGGCAATTTAGAAGAAGAAGTAAATATGACGAGATGGATTGTCCTCTGTAATTGAAGAAATGGTTATTTTTCAAAGGCTACTCTCTTTTGTATTATCTTCTCTAAGGCACAATTTATAAGTTTCTCCATGTTTGACCCCGATTGTCAAAGACAAAAGACTGTGTAGACATTTGTCTGGTGTTCTGAGTTCAAATTTTCCTTTTTGACGAGGATCAATGGTGGATGGAAAACTGTCAATTCCTTTCTGACAGCTTGCAATCTGTCACAAACAAGGCGTAATTCTTCATTTTCCCTGTTGTAGCAGCGGTTTAAGACTTTCAGCATCCACTTGATTTATATTTTGGGAAACTCTTTTGGGGGTATAGTTTCAATTTATTTTCATTGTGTGAGATTGTGCAAGAGCAGTATTTTTAATCGAAATAATCTTTAGTAATGATAAAGACAGTTATGTCGTTGCTAAGTTGCAACGCTCTCCGCTATTTCTATAAGTATGTAAATATGAAATATAAAAATATAAAATATGAAATTTCAAACGGTTTACACTCATATCACCTCTTTGGGCATAATTTACTTAACATAAACTATTTATAACATTTAATGGTACCAATGCTTACATTTATTCATATATTTATAAACGTTAAACATTTTCGTCTCTTGTCTAGATTGACGGCCTTCCGTCATTACAATTTTTATTTCTTGTTAATTGTAATATGTTAATTCAGAAGTCAAATGAGAAATATTTCGGATATAATGAGTCAATATATAAAGTAAACTGAATGGTCAAGTTAAATTACTTCACAATACCCTTTTAAGAAATAATGCCCACAAATCTTTTATTCAATAACTATTGCAACTTACCCTGATACGTTGAAGGTTTTTTGCAAAGAATAGCAAAGCATCCAGCAGTACTCAATAGTTTAAGTTACCCAGCTCCCCTTCCCAATTGGTAAAAGATTCAAGTGGTATCATATCCTCATCCATGTACCAAGCTTTCTCTTCCTAAAATGGTTCCTCACTGCTTTTCCATGAGTGAAACTTTAATTAATATAAAAGCTCAAGGGCGAGGGAAAATGTTCCGTCCAGTCTGATGAATCATTTTAAATTATTCTAACTTTTATGTCAACTTCGTCATTAGATTATCATTTTTATAACTCCCAATGAAATATCGCGACTCATTGATTCAAATATTTTCAATCATGGCTCCAATTACGATTCCTCACCAGTCAATGTCTATGACTTTCTCAAATCGCGAATGAACCCAAAGAGACTTTGTACGGATAGTTACAAAGGTATTCTTTTTCACGTTATAGAAATAAAATGAGGAAACTGAGTCTAGGGATTAAAGACTAGATAACCTCAATTCGAACAAATCCAGTTTTCTGAAGAATATCATCTCGTAAAAATATTCTATTTACATATATTCAAATGAGGATTTTTACATTCCCTGAAATTAAGTTTTGTCATCTTCATTCTGAGTTAAGCGAATTCTCGACCTATCCATTAAAGTACCCATTTTTCCAATTTATGTAAAGTAACTCTTAAAGGAAGAAAAATATTCAGAGTAGATTGAAGTTTTCCATAGTCAAATTGCGTAAAATTTTTCTTCACGTCACTTTTAAATGTAAACTTTCAACGATGTTACATGCAATTTTTATGAAAATTAGATAAAAGGGTTTTGTTATAAATGATTTACAATATTCCACTTCCTCAAAGCTAGGCAATAGAGTAACTAAATTTGCCCGGCACTCAGTTCTGTGATTCACTTTTATTGTTGAGTAAGTAAAGAACGATACAAAAGCTATTAACATGCATGTAAAATGTAGAATGGAGTTAATTACCTAAAGACAACGACGGAGTCAGATATTTCGAAGTAGGATTTAGGAGAAAGACCCTTTCTAAAAAACGATTAAAATTAAAGCAGTCAGTTAATAAGTTTAGTACCCTTTATTGAATTTATATTCATCCTAAAACCAACGTACATACGTTAACATAGATTTTCTATCGATCATCAATCGCGGAGGCATTGATGTAAACGCTGATAATTTCCAATTTTATTTCCTTTGTAATTTAAAGTGGAAAAATTGGGTAAGTAAGCACACAACCTATGGGAAAACGTTAATGCTCCAAAGTTTAAATTTTGTTTCAGCAAGTTAACTTGTAGGTATTTTTATCCAGTTTTACCGCATTTTTAACACCAGCGATCGTATGAGTATGTAAAAAGGTTAAGATTTTTGAAATTTTGGAAATTTGATACCATCTGTAAGAGATCGATTTTTATCAAAAAAACATTTCAATAAAGATTATTAAAGTTATCTGAGATGAAACAATGAGACTATAATATTCAACCAGTAACCTAAGATGTGGAATGCAATAGAAATAAAATTCGACGGTACTAATGAGAATTTGTACCTAAGACCGGCATAATATTTCAATTATTTCATGAGTCAGACCTTGAGTTAGCGTAATGAGCGTTTGATGGATCAAGGGTAAAATTTATTTCCCGTTGCAAACTGTAGTCGTGATTATTCCGTGAAAATGACAAGAACTACACGAGATGCCCTCCTTTGTAGATATGGATTGGGTAAATTTCCCCTTTAGTCCACCAGATTTGCGGATGATGAACTTTCAGGTTGAAAGAAGCTTTTAAATAAGGTGCAGCTTACTACTAAAAGTAAGGAAAGTCGTGTTTATACTGCAGGAGACAATGTATTGTATCTCAATCATAAAATTGGTTGACTACAGCGATCTACCTCTCCCCATCTAATGCTAGCTCCCTCACTTCCTAGTATCTCTTCCCATGTACTTTCTTCTTCATTTGGTCCATGAACCTATTTATGAGTCTTCCTTTGTGGATTATTCCCTCTATTTTGCCTTCAGTTTTTTTCTTAGTAAATATTAGCTTCTTCCTGACCTCCATCTCTCATTCGCGTTGTGACGATTGCTTCCTGTATATTTGGTAGATTATTCTTCTGTCGTCGTAATTCATTCTGAGTTTTTACAGCAGTCTAAGCATCTTTTTCCACTCAACATTGTCGAAGGCTTTCTCCTAGTACACGAATGCGACATTTAATGGCTTGTTCACATATATTGTTTTCTCTACCATTGCTCTAAGGCAGAGTAGGGCGTCCCTGGTACCTCTGTTCTTCCTAAATCCAAACTGGTTTTCCAAGAGGTTGTCTTCTATTTTCCTTTCCAGTCTTCGGCTTATCGTGCGTAGCGTAAATATATCAGTAAAAGTCACAACGTGGTACTAATTTGAAATACGTAGCATAGAGTAGTAAAGTTCTTGGCTCTGATTGGAAGTGAATGAGCGTGGATTGTTGACTGTAGAAGTAAACTGTAAAGGTTGTAGAAGTAAACTAGAAAGACTGAGAGACTAGGTTGGATAGAGAAGTAAGTAAGGTATCGTATAAATATATAGAAAATACTGTGGGCGAAAACCAAGGAGGAGATAATTTATGTAGAGGTGAGTAGAAAAGAGAAGGTAGTGCGTAAATAGTGCGTTGTATACCATTGTTTTATTCCTGTACTGTGTCATCTATACAATCCTGCATGTGGCAATATTTCTAATACTCAATACTTTACCTAATTCCATTATGTAGAGGCTCGTGATGTTATAGAACATAGAAACAAGAAATGAAAGTCAAGCTGAGATAAGTAGCCGATGAATGATGTGAGGGCATAATAGAATGAAAGGATTTGCTGCGGAGAGCATTGGGGACATGAGTGTGGTAAACTAATTGAGAACTGATGGCTTCTGCCAATGAATACCAACTTGGTAAAAACTATTCCAAACGCTTAGCTGATGTTGATGATGGGAAACGGCGAAGAGGCACAGCCATCATTCACGGAGAAGGTAATGCTTGGAATTTCTAGGACGAAAACGGACCGTAATTACTCTCCATTTTCGACCCACCCTTTGCAAACCAACTTAGGGTGAGAAAAAATGTAAAAATAAAAAAATACATCAGCTCGGGTCACTTGTATGTAGCGCACCCCTTTATATTAAGCCTTGAATTCAACGTAATCCGTGCGTAATATTCTTAAAAGGAGCCTCTCTCGACTAGCAGCGCATTAACTGTACAAGCCAGCGCAGCTAACTTTTACGGGCCAAGTTAAAGGGCCTCTAATCTGAATGCAGAGCCGGAAACGCCATCGCAGTGGGAGGAATAAAAAGTGGGCGGGCAACTGCTCATCGTCCTTTTCAGAGTCACCGCCAGAGGCGCTCTCGTTCCTCCGCGTTTCTTTTTCCCCGAGATTCTGAGGCGTGAGTAAAAGAGAGAGAGAGAGAAATACGAATGGCAAGAAAGCGTGGTTCATTCAGCACCGTGAAGGGAAGGCATGAGGTTAGCGTGACGCATTCACCAAGGTATTTTTCCCGGGGGTTGGTGCAAGGCCGGAATGCCGCAGCCATTTGACTGCGCGAAAAATGAACTATGACGTTGATGGGTAGCGAGGGAGGGATACACGCTGTGAGGTTCTATCGTACGGTCATACGATTTCGAATGGCGGAATATTGGGTCGAATGGGAAAAGGAAGTGGAGCCAATTTGGAAATGCTTCCGGGCGAATGAAAGGTTCAAGTGTTCCTTGGCGTGTATCATTAAATGTCTAATTGGCCGGATGAAATGCAGTGTATGAAAAGGAAATTATCCAGTTCTATTAGTTGGAAAATTCCCATTGAAAGTAACATTTCATTGAAAGAATATGTACCGATGTGTACATTAGCTATGAAATTCTTTCAGGCAGCATGGGTATATGCGCATGAATATATTACATAAAGTGAACCAAAAGTCTTAATGATGCGATGATAAACGGAAGAAAAATTATTACTTACTTTCAGCGAATATTATCCCATGTCGTCGATATTTCTAAAAATGTTTTATTGCTACCCTTTTAACAAATATGTGAGCTCTTATGACTAATTGTATACAATAAAGGTCC
The DNA here is from genome assembly GCA_963169105.1 of Ceriagrion tenellum. NCBI lineage: Eukaryota > Metazoa > Arthropoda > Insecta > Odonata > Coenagrionidae > Ceriagrion > Ceriagrion tenellum. The sequence goes on from OY720640.1 coordinate 38,535,729, forward strand.
AAGAGCTCCAGGATACTTCAGGAGCAGTAAATATTTCATCAATAAACGTGAATGTAAATCCATAGCCGTTTCGAAGTTTTATTTGAAGAACGACCTTTGAAAAGTGAAATAATTTTGGTTTGAGACCTAATTAGTGAGTTTTATGTTTATGTTGATGATTTTATGACCCAAAGTTAGGGATTTTAGCCATTTTGCAATTTCTTGAAAGTCCAGGTTCACAATATTCACAGTGGAACAGGACGCCTGGGTAGCTTAAGTGGTTTAATGCACTCGGCGCGAAATCGAGGAATCTGGATTCTAAGCCCAGTCCAGACGAATGATTTTTCCACTGTGAACTTTATACAGTTGTGTGATCACTAGCGGATGACTCCGTTGAAGTAACTGCGTGGCTAGTTCCGTGTTTCTTTGAAATAGTCATTCGCACTATTAGTCTACGCGGAATGGTTTCAGTTTTCGACACGGTATCAAAATGTAATTCTACATGAATGGGATTTTCATGATAAGTAATAAATAATGATGCTTATTCATTCCATTTAGGGAAATTCTGTCGGCATTTCCCCACATTAATAGTGAGCTATTCGTGAATTGTGAGTGTAACTTCTCCTCGGTGACGAGTTGATCGATTTTTGGTAATGACGCTTTGAATTTGGACGCAAGCAGCCGACAACACCAATACTCTTATTCATGAAGAAAGCATTCTGAAGAAAATAATCAATTTTGATGAAAAAATGTTTAAAATAAATTATATAATTTTGAACCAAGTGGCAATATTTTACTTGAAATGTAACAAACTGATGAGGCTAAGAAGATCTTGCCGGAATCCTTTCTGAAATTCTCCAATTACCTCCTTTTGTACTACTACTCCTATTGTCATAAAGATGAGAAAATAGTGCCGTGTAATATATCAATGGGCGAAAAAAGTCGTGACTCTATTACATCTTTGGAATACCAGTGTATGACAACTTAATTAAACTTAACTTACTCTTTTAGGAGAACAATTCATGGCAAAATATCTGCACGGGACATTATTTTACAAAGAGCCAATTTGGGAGTTCGACTAAAAAGAATAACTGCTGAACTAAAAAAGAGAGATGAGAGGCATAAGAATGGATATGTTTGGAAACTGACAATATCATCTCAAAAGGAGAGGTAGAATTCGTAATAAAAATGTTAGGAGTGATAGCCTATGCCAACGATAACATCTCAAACCCAAACCTTTGTTAGATGCTTCCAGTAATTCTTGCATTTATTACATGCATTCATTCGACTCAAAATATTCGAGTTTTCCATTTACCTCGGGCATTTTGTCAGATCACTCCATGTCAATTGCGTTACACTCCGGCTTAAAAGAAACAAATTACTAGAAATATCTGAAAAAAAGGTATGGGATTGAGATGATATCGCCCAAATATCGAATCACAGCACGCACGTCGCCACTGGCGGGAACAAATTTTCGTGGCCATTGTTTTCTGATTTCACAGACAGGAAAACGACTACTGATACAAAACAATAATTCTAGTAGCATCGGAAAAAATCAATAGATGGCACTGCATGCGTAAAATTTTGTTCTAACCAGCCAATATTTTAATATAAACAAACGGCCCTTACTTTTTTAATACACCTCGTAATTCTTTAGTTACCCTTAAGTATGAGATGGAGTAAGAGGTAAAGCGTTTAGTTAAATTAGTAATCGGCCCACGGTAAATGTTTAAAACCTTTTAATCAAAGAATTATGCATTTGAACTATAGCGTGCATACAAAACCGAAAATAAAACCAGAGACCAGTAAATAATTACATTGTATAGCGATAATAGAAGATAGTTCAGCGGTGATCTTGAGCAAAGAGAGGAAAAGCGGTTGTTTTCTAATTTAAATGGTCTCGAATCGTCCAAAAAACCGTAGTGAAACTAGTATTCAGTGCAAAATATTGTTTCTCCCTAAATCTAGCGAATAGTCCTGGCTGCGCTTCATCAGTGCAAGTATAGGGAATTGTTGAGGACGATTTTTCAGGCTAGAGATAATTTAATCTGGCTCCAAACCGTCCCTTGAACGATGACGTTGCTCGTGAATTGATGCAACAGTTGTCAATCTGATGAATATTCCTCCATTCATCAGTGGAGTCCATGATTATTCCAAGAAAGTTCACCTAGCTCACGCTTGCTCAGTTCAGGGCAGAAGAGAAAACAGTCGTCCTCTCATATTTTCCATGGGTCTGTTGGCTCTGAGAGTCCTAATACTTTCTCTTGGAGTGAGTACCTGATAAGTGAGTCACATTTTTCCATATTATACTAATCTCCAATTTATCCTGCGCCTAGATACGGCAATCTTTGGTTTGATATAATCGAGAAAAGTCACGGACTAATTGTTTTGTTTTTGTTCTAGGCTGCGTGTTCTCAATTGTTTGGTGCGATTGGTCATGTGATAATTTTGGACATAATTATGAAATCAAATTACTAAAACTCAGTTGTACCATTTTTTTCTGAATGACCGATCTAATTGAATATACCTTGTAAGACACAATAAATCGCTCAATACTCAAAAAAATATGCTGGTTCATTGTGAAGATAAGGTGGACGTTTTGTGAAGAAGTGCTAAATATGAACTCTCATGTGATGATTGTGGGGGTCTACGCGGGACAGACATCGAGGAGTAGCAGTACGAAAGGTAAAGAATACTACAGCGCTTTAAAGGACAGTGATGACGAAAAGAACAACTTTGCCAAACACCTACAAGTACAAGTAACCTAAGTAGTGATTTTAAATTGTATGTGCTGCATTTGACAGAAGACCAGCGTGATCTAAATGCTTTAGAACATCTCGTAAATTTAATGCAATATCGTGAATCAGATTTTAATCTTGTCAATGAATGTTTTTATTTCCCGTCAATTCCCCTATCCCAAAGGTCGGAAAACTGCGCCTCGCGAACTATATGCGGCACTTTGGTCCCTTGAGTGTAGCTCTTTCACAACATACCACGTGAGAGCGTGCAAGTACATAATTTTATCAATAAATGATTCCGTTATTAGGTATGGTATCAAGTTTTATACAACTAGCTTAACTAGTTTAACTATACTTTAACTAGGATATAAAACTTTAAGTAAAGTTTATTAAGTTAATTTTAGGGAGCGTTGTGGAGTAAAAGAAACTGTAGTGTCGAGGATTGAGAAAGGCATGTTGAGATGGTATGGACATATAGAGAGGATGAACAAAAGGAGATAGATGAAACAAGTACACAAGACGAGTATACATGGGAAAGTTGGAAGGGGTCGACCTCAGAAAACGTATGTCAATAAGATTGAGGACATTTTTAGTAAAGGCTAGCTTAGGAGTACCCTAATTAAGTTGATAACAATGTACCTACCTATGTTGTAAAAAATTAAAAATTTGGCTCCCAAAAGAAATTTCAATCGTTGTACTGTTGATATTTGGCTCTGTTGACTAATGAGTTTGCCGACCACTGTCCTATCCCATTCGCCAAGGAATGACATTTCCCCTTCTTCCAAATTTAGCCTCTCCCGCGTAATCCCTCCCCTCCTCCTTCTGGTGATATATATTTATTCATTGGTCGTTCAATCCTAGGATTGGTTGATTGCAGCCCTCCACCCTTCCATATCTAATGCTAGTTCCTTTACCTCCTGTAGTCTCTTCCTATGTACTTTTCTTTTTATTTGTTCCATGAACTTACTTATTCCTTGGCCTTCCTCTGGGGGTTTTTCCCTCTATTTTGCCTTCAATTATGTTCTTCACAAATCCATTGTGCCTCAGGGTGCCATTGAATCCAATCCATCTTGTTCTTCTTATCTGTATGGTGTTCCATATGGTCCTTTCCTCTTCTATTCCTCATTACACTTCATCATTTCCTATTTGTCAATCTGTTTCATATTCAGCATTTTTCTCCAGCACCAGGTTTCGAAGGTTTCTATTCTTTTCTGGTCAGCTTTTCCAATGGTTCATGCTTCCGATCCATACAGAGCTACGCACCACACGAATGTTTTCACTTACTGTTTCCTGGTTTGCAGTCCTATCTTCTTTGAGCACAGCAGTTGTTTTTTTTCCATGAACGCCTTATTAGCTTGGCCTATTCTCCGCTTGATGTGAATTGTACTTCTTCCGTCTCACGTGATGGTACTTCTGAGATAGGTAAAGGAATCTACTTGTTCTAATTTCTCTCCTCTCAGAGTGACATCTACATTCAGCTTCTCTCTTCCGCATACTAGGATTTTGGTCTTCGTCTTACTTATTTTCATGTTATATGTAAGGAAATTAGAATACTCTGTGGTATGTAAAAGTTATAAGAGTTAATGAAGTACTATGCTGGAGTACCGATTAGTTAACAAAAATCGAGTTTTGTTCTTGAATACTCCATGTCAAATACTTGTATAAATACAGAAAAGGCAAAGAAAAATGCAAATACTTGTTTTTTTTTATTTTATGTCAGTAAAATAATATTCATAAGATTTCTGACCTTCAAACATTCATGATTAGATGTAATGAGTGAATGGTGCAAAATTATCCCCTCTTAAGGCTTCAGTATTTGCTTTCCACGAGTGTTTTTGGTTCTTTTCTTTAACTGCTTTGTCCATGACAATTATGGCTAGACGAGGGGAAGGCAGACGTAATTGACTCGTTACATTCGTCACACAAGTTCCCTTTTTGAGCAGCCGCGAAATACCTGCTCCGCCAAATTTCACAGCTGGGTTGGATGCGGATTGTTCGCTGCGGAAATATAAAAACCGTTGGCCGGGGAGGAGTGGGGGAGGGCGGTCTCATTTTCGGCCAAATGTCGGCGGTTATTTTTACCATCGTCTTTCTTTTTTCCCACCGTTGCGTGCGCTCCGCGTTTTCCAGCATCCCTCTGTATACCGTGTTGCCTCCATAAATACTACTCCCCTCTCTTTCTCTCTATTCACTCTTCCATATCTCTTCGTCTCTCTCCCTCTCGCTCCTCTCCCAGTCGGGGGCAGTAAACTCAGACCCAACCGTGCGCGCGCCCTCCATCTTATTCGAAAGCGGAGCTTTTTCACGGGACCAACAATCCCGTCTCCCCGTTCGTTATTTAAGTCCTTTCATTCTTTCTCTCTCCCTCTCTCTCTCTCTCTCACCCTCACATGTTCACCGCCGTTCTTTTGTCCGACAGCGCTCACGCTGCCGCCGATTCAACGGGAGTGTTTTCCCTCTTCTCCCACGCAGTCAACCCTCTTTTCACTCTCTCTCTCTCTCAAAAGAGGGAAGGATATAAATATTTGGCGCTAAATTTTCCTCCTAATGCGTAGGCGGAACGGTGCGCCATACCCTAATTGATCAAATCACGACCTGAAATCAATTTATGATCCATGCGGCGGCTCGCAGGGTATTATGTAGATGTAGATGTATGTGTATATATTGTTTTTCAAACCTTTCCCCGGCTCCATCACTCGCACCTCCTCAGTCTCCAAGGGTATGTTTTTCGCTCATGCTAATTTCCACACGCTATGAAGAGGATAATGCTGGGGTATGGGCTACTGAACTTTGAAAACCATTCAAAATGGTTGAGCAACATTATTCAGTTCGGTCTCTCAATCCTAAGATTGGTTGACTGCAGCCCTCCACCCTTCCCGATCTAATGTTTGTTCCCTTGGTTCCTGGTATCTTTTACTATGTACTTTCGTTGTTCAACCTCGAGTATATTACGGAAAAACTTTTCTAATAGCTGCCCACGCAAGCGCTTAGGGAAGTGATACAGCTCAGCACTTTGTCCCATCCCGAATTTTTTCACAATGAGATCTCAATTATAGTTATGATAACATTTACTAGATGACCCGAGCAAATATTTCGCACAGTATGCAGCTTCCTTCTGTTTCTTCCTTCTTTCTTCCTGTTCTTTTACCTGTTTCTTCCCATGGACAATTATAAGTTATTTATGTTTGTGTTAGAGATACATAACGTAAACATTAAATGGTCACTCTGATTGCATGTAGAATGTAAACAATCTAACTAAACGATGAGTTAGCAGATGACGCCTCCAACAGTCTTTTAAGCATGTAACCATTGCCAACATATTAGTTGATTATATTGTCATCAGTTGGCGATGTATCATTTTTTTAACAAAAACTTTATTTTTAAACAATTTGTCAATTTTTCTTCAATATCGGAGAACATAAGCTTTAAAATGATGTTTGGATCATTAATTTTGATGAATAATTATGGGAGTTATGGCGTTGCGACAAAAAAAATTGATAAATATTATATACGGATTCTGGCGGAATGACTACCCTTGCTCTCACGGAACCCGGACATTAGTACAGATGCGTTAGTTGCTGAACCTCCAGGATCAAAATAATATATATGATTATCAATTTTTTAAACAAATACATTAACTATAAACTTTTTGATTTTTCATCAATAGCGGGGAACATAAGCTTTAAAATGATGTTTGAATCATTAATTTTGATGAATAATTATGGGAGTTATGGCGTTGCGACAAAAAAAATTGATAAATATTATATACGGATTCTGGCGGAATGACTACCCTTGCTCTCACGGAACCCGGACATTAGTACAGATGCGTTAGTTGCTGAACCTCCAGGATCAAAATAATATATATGATTATCAATTTTTTAAACAAATACATTAACTATAAACTTTTTGATTTTTCATCAATAGCGGGGAACATAAGCTTTAAAACGATGTTTGAATCATTAATTTTTATGTAGAATGATTGGAGTTATGGCCTATCCACAAAAAAACACCTTTGAGAAATAATATATACGGATTAGCTCAAGGAATGAATTCCTTTGGAGCAGGAATAAGTAATTACAACTTAGACAAAAATAATAACAATCATTGAAAACATGTCACTCATTTACAAGAATGTTATCAAATCACGGCACTTGTTCACAACAAATAATTACAATTTAATACTCAATAGATTGTAGCAATCAAATTCAAGCAAGCAATGTTTCAATGCACAGTCCCTTGAATTCAATCCTTTCAGACGTAATCTTGTGGTAGCCCATTATTGAACAAATAATGACAATACCAGCTATGTTTAAATCCACAGAGTTCTTTATTGGTATAACTACTTTCAACGCTACTTTACTGTACCTGAAGATGACGCAGTAGCGTTGAAACTAGTTGTACCAATAAAGAACTCTGTGGACTTAAACTTAGTTTGTATTGTCATTATTTATTCAATAATGGACTTCCACAAGATTACGCTTGAAAGGGTTGAATTCAAGGGACTATACATTGAGATCTCATTGTGAAACAAGTCGAAACGGGAACGTTTACTGTACCTGAAGATGACGCAGTAGCGTTGAAACTAGTTGTACCAATAATGAACTCTGTGGATTTAAACATTGTTGGTATTGTCACCATTTATTCGTATATTCCATTGTTAAGTCGTAGAACTGGGAAATTTTAGCCATTTTCCTTGCGGGGATGAGCCTCGCGCTATTTTCACGAAGTCCCTAAGTCTCTGCCTCATTCTCTCTCCCATCATTTCCCTTCCCCCCTCCACCACCACCTCCCACCCATGCCGCTCAGGTCTGCGCCAGGAACTTTTGCGGGAGCCATCCCCATCCAATTGGGCCCCGCAGCTCTCCGGACGCTCCTGTTCCCAGAACACCGACCCACCCGAGCGCAAACGTCCTGTGACTTCTCGGTCTCGTCATCTCGCCAACTTCACCCGAACCCCTGGGGTCCTTCTCCTCATATAAGCGCCTTTCGTCACACCATCTCATTAAATACCTCCGACCTGCAAGACTCCTCCTTCTCCGACATAATTACGCTCTTCTCCCGCGCTCTCTTTCTCTCCCTCACCCTCGTTTATTTTCACCCTTTTCCCTCTCTCATTAAAAGAAATCCTGCTCCCCGAGACGGGACAAAACGTGGCGTAAAAACACGTCCTTAAACCCCGGTTTCCCTTCAAACGTTGGCCCTCCAAGCACACTCATGGGGTGGATTCTCCCATCCTGTCCCTCACTTTCACCCCGCTCCCTCCTTTGCCCCGCTTTGCCGTGAAAGCACTCTTTCCCCGAACTTTATGGCTCGGGGCTAATATAATGCATTGGTCTCCCCTCAACCGCGTGGCCGTGCGGCTCTCAAAAAAGAGTCTAATATTTTGAGCCGAGAGAAGGGTTCCCCCCCCCCCCGCCTCGCCCCCCCGCGGGCGTTTTGCCGCACACGTCTCCTCTCAATACATCTCCACCTCTCCGTAAATCCCTATTCGGTCTTCCCCCAACCTCTTCTCTCTCCTCCAAAAGAGAGAAAAAATATGTCCTCCATTTCTTTGGCTCGCGGTGCACATTCAGGTTAAGTGATGTCCGAACGTTTAGTTCGTCCGCGGCTCTGAATGCTGAAGGGCGCGTGATGGGTACCTGAAGGCCCGGACCGGCCGCCTAAGCTGCGTTGATTAGCGTATGGTGCTGCTTCCACTCGTTCCTCTCTCTATATTCTCTATGCATCTCCCTTCTCTCTCTCCCCTCCTTTCGATGTTCACTAAATTGGTGCAGCTTTCGACGAAATCACTGCAAATCTCCCTACTACGTCACCTCGAATAAAATCAGTAATTGGTCCATTTTCACATTCTCACTGTGCGAACTGGAATTACGATCACGGGACATGCCTACGATTTATGCCTTTCCTTTAAGCGAAACATTTAAATGAAACGGAATCCGACTGGATGGCAAATTTTTAATGTGACGGTAGCCAATTTTGAAAAGTATGAATGACGCCTTTCATTAATCGTCATTCGTCAGCTTGCGCTTGCGATAAAAATCGACGAGTAAAGATTTTCGTTCTGGCTTAACGAGGATTTTTAATGATGACTCGTGAAAATCGTCCTATTTTGAAGTTATGAGTGAGGAAATGGCATCCTAAACACGTTTATCGATTGAAAGAGGTGAAGATATATGGTAGGTGCACGTGAAATCATGCTCTCGTTGAATATATATTTTTAGCTCTAAGATTTTCTTTCGTAATATTTCTAGATGTTCCACGTGCGCAGAGTCCAATTGAGGTCATTAATGTGACAGTTTCAGGCGTCTATTTTTCACTGCGTGGGAAATTTCAAATCCTATAAATGCAAGTTTTCAAGCCTTGCCTTTCAAACCCGATTTAACGTCACTGATACGCGTAGTATTCATTGTTGAATCTCAGTAGCCAAAATGCTTTACATCACGTTTCATCCTTAGTACTAAGAGACCGTGATTTTAGGGTTCTATAATTAGGAATGTAGCTCAGCCCATTTCATTATTTTTAATGATCTACAACAAAATATTTTTCACTACAGGGCACCCCGTCCTTATTGCGTGAAATTAACTAATGTCTCTTTTGAGCAATCTCCCTACTGGTTGGCTGGCTTTTAGGACAGTCATCAACCTAAGAGCCCAAATTCTGGTACATTGTCCCGCTCTCTCTTGCATAGATTTTCCACCATTTGGTCCCTGCTAAAAATCGTCATATCTTCTACCTATTCTTATTCCATCCATAATTCCTATTCTATTCCTTATTTTTCCTCTCTTCCCCATTGCTCTCCCCTCCATAAACCTCTTTAACATTCCCTCACCTTTTCACACGTCCTCCATCGCAAATAGTTTAATGCCACTAGCATTAGGTGGCGTTAATCTATTTTTGACATTCAACAATTTATGCACGATACAGGAATAACATATTTGCAATTTAGCAGCCCTATATAAGTATTTCTTTAAACAGTCCCATCATCTTCGTCAACGGCAATCCTTAACCCGAAGCTTTGTTTTCTGCAAAGAAAAAAATGGATTAACCTCTGTTATTTTCTCTTTGAACCTTTTATGTTTCATTTTGCAACCAATTTTGGGCTGATGTGTCTCATTAAGGAATCAATGAGTTTGACTCTTTTAATTCGCAGGGTTTTAAATCAATCATTCGTTCTCTCCAATTCTTTTTAGGACGATTACATTGGTGATTCTACACGTCCCTAAATCTTCGTCATTCTTCCACATCACCAAATTAATTGATTCCAATGATGGCTCATATAGATTAATGAAAGAAACTTTAAACAAATTAAAGGCATCATGGAAAATCATGGGAAACCCGTATGCGGTATATTTTAATGGTATAATTCAGCAAAATGCAAAACCATCCTACTCGCAGCAACTACAACAAACTTGTATCATTGTAAATTAAATTGTTTACTCCGCCATTTCAATTATATAATAGATATATAACTTCTCCACATTAATTTTCTTTTCGCGTTATTTCTAGAGCATATCAGAAGATTTCTAAGCATATATAATGGTAGATACCGATGTTTTCCTTTGCAGTAACAAACTTTTACCACGCTTTATGAATTTCTGTGACATGTTGCACCTTGAGAAGTCATCGTCCTGCCTCAAAGGCTAGGTCATTTTATCAAAGTTATAGCGGTCGCAATAGGAATTAGGGGTTAGAAATGAAAGAGTTTAACGGTAAATTTCAGTCACATCCTCACGGTTACTAATGAATTCATCAAATATATTAAAAAGGCTACTTCATATTTGATATTGACTCTTTCAAAGTTTACCACCCGGTGATGTTCTCCATGATTTTTCAAAATTATTCGGATTTTCCGACATGACGCTCTATTTTCGTCATTCGGGTCGTTTCGTTGACGACGAAAAGATTTTCTCCTTCGGAAACATCGTTTGATACAGAGAACATCAACCGGTGGGAATCCCGAGAAGATGTGTCATCCAGAATTAATGCATAGTTTGCCATAAAATCTTTCTTTAGTCATATATTTCACTTCTAAAATTTCTTATTCACTCTAATTAGAGCAATATAAATATAATTTGCAATGAAAGCACATGAAAAAAGTGAGGACCAAGAGTGATTTTTAACTAATTTTATTCACCAAACTTCTACTAAACTACGTAATTATATCAAACAGACACGATTCGGGTTGCGATGAATGATAGTCATCTTCGGATGATTATGACAAACATTCGCCGTTCGCTCATTATAAACATTGTAAAAGTTTGGTCGATCATTTTTAGAGTTTGGAGGTTAAACTCTGTTAGCCATGAAATATCACCTAGTGACAAAAGACAGAGTTTTATTTGAATTATTTTAGTTTCATTGATCAATTTTTAACGTATCATGCAGAAATTGATAGGATATTCATTTGTAATAATTTGAATTATCTTTCCCTTTGAAATGAATGCGAATGCTTTGCATTTAAAATCGTTTCAATACCAATAGAATCAATAACTGACTTCATATTTACTTTCCGCGATGTGATATGGTAAACAATTGGAGTCGGCAAGCTGTGGATGTTGTTTCCTAAAAAGGCGTGTGATTGACATAACGGTCGAAAAATGAACAATATTGCCAAATAAAATAACTAGAACGGCACAATTTCATTCAAACGAGTTCCGGAGTTGCATGTGCGTCTGACTGCAATTAATAATTTGTCATTTAATTAGGTGAATGACGTCAATTCTAGGCCAATAATTACTATCGATTGCATTTTCTTCCAAAATACCGTTTTTGATGGACACGGTAGCTTTGTATGCGAGCTCATAATGTTTATGGAATAGGTGACGGTTTGAAAACTTCTGCAACAAACAAAGGGTATCACCAGAAAAAATACATCGCTTCCTACCGTTAATGGGAAATTTAATCGATGCAATTTTGTGACGATATCAATCTAACCTCACGAAAACTAATTATCCCTGGGGTTTCATGATAGCATTTTACACACTTTAAGTTTATAACGACTGTTTTAAATGATTTAAATTCAAAAACATGAAATTCCTCTGATGTAGGTAAATTCTAAAATTGATCATTCGTTTTATTTGAATATCAATCAAAAATGAACTTTCGTCTCCAAAAAAAGATGAACGTTTTTTTCTCCAAATGCGTTCAAATTACCCAATTTGAATACAGCTGTCCGATGCAGATATCACATTACGTTTTTCTCTCTGAAATATGTTTAAATTTTATATTGCTTCTGACTCTTCAAAATTAATATCGTTTGTTTCTTATTTATAGCCATTCAGCTGTCATTCTTTGAGTATCTTTATTCACCTACATCCCCCTGAATTGATTGCATGTGTAGTCGGAAATAGTTCCGCTTAAATTTTGAGGGAGTGATGTAGCTCTTTTGCATCCCCAGACAAGGTTCCCACATGCTGATAAACCACCAACCTGCGAATGTGCCTTCTCAAATTCCATCTCTCGACTGAAAAATTAAGCAATTTATCAAAATCAGTGCATTCGTACGACACGGAAATCGACGACAGGCAGAGCGGCATATAAATTAGGTGCCTCCAAATGAAAAGCACTCCTTTCGCAATACAGAATCTCGTTTACAACCGCTGGCATCACATATAACTCACAGAACTATCCTCGCGGGATGCATAACCTTGGGAGTTCTGCTAAGCCTCTTCCTCCCACCTCGTACTTCACAACCGTATTAAGATGCTCCCGATTAGGCGTATTAATCTAGCACGGGCCATATATCTTTCAAAGAGGCAAAGTTGGACATATTCCCTACCAAAGGCTGGATTTTCCCGAAACTACAACCGAAACGGTAATTAGCTAGAGGAGAGCAGTGCATTAGAATGTGGCACCGATAAATCAATTTACTTGCGCCGAAGTACTAAACCAAGCCATCCTTAATGAGATACATACCCATGGGTGTTATCTATTTGAATGCGCGAGCAAACAAATTTAAAGCAATATCCAAGATACCATTTTACCGAGCGTAGAAACTTTGGAAGAGCATATATGTTTCGAGAAGCTAAGACGATACTTAATTAGTCGCTGTATTTTCATTAATCGGTTCTGTTAATAGGTTCTAGGAGAGCAAAACATAAAACTTAAAGTGGGAGTTGGTAGCTGATGTGAAATATGTACGCATATTCATGAATCATTTAAAATATAATCCACAGATAATAACTATTGATACGTAAAAATACATGGAGAGATTAATATTCGATTACACACCCTGATGACAGGTCTATAAAATGACAATACTTAGTACAGATAGACTTAAAGCTCAAAGAAAAATATTTGAGTCCAGTAAAATAAGAGGGCCTATTTTTATTATTACCAAGGCATTGGCAATTTAAAATATTAGAATATAAGTTGGATAAAATCTTTACTAAAACAACTGTATCTTTTTTTGGGAAGAATTCAGACAATATATCCTGTCTAAAATCATACATGCCTCTTTGATAATATAAATTTTCAGTACTCATTAAAATCTTAAAATGAAAATATTGATGTGGATCAAGTCCCATTGAAAGGATGTTCTTGAAGCCCGCAGGAATAAGTGTCCCATCTTACACGAAAAGACGTACATGGAAGAACTTTAGGAAAATATATTCTGTCGAAGTAAAGCACTCCACTCTCCGAGGTAGCGTGAAAAGGTTATGTTTACTGAAAAATAAAAAAATAAAACAAATCGTTTGCAACCATTTACTCTTTGCTGGGAGTTGTCATTAAATTTTTCTTAATCATTAAATCTTCCATTTGGCACAATTACATTCCAAATTAGTTTCTTTGGTCCTGCTCTCTGGAACTTAAGTCTGTTTTATTATTTTTTCCAGCAACAAATTTCCATAGTCGAATTTGAATCTCCCTCTCGTATCTTAAACGAGTCTTTTGTTTTCCCAGTGCCTTATATGCGTCCACATCTGTCCATACCAATATGTGAAGATTTATAAATCAATTACAATATTATATCATTAAATTCGCATTGTAAAACAATTTAACGTTCAGCTCCACAGCTTGGTCTGCGATAAAATTTTTAAAAATATTGTCCCAACTTCTAAATGCTTTTTTATTGCAGTTATCTTCCGAATATTCATGATGCTTAAGACATTTCATCGATTGTAAAGCCCTAGTACGTAAACTGTTCCTTTCGAATCGCCAATCTCAATACATCAGGTATAATTTATCACCAAATTAGTTCATTAGCGTGTGTTAATAGTGGCAAAAAATTTCAAATTGATTCCTTGCTATATGCACTCAATTCATGCGGTAATAATGGATTATAATGTAAGTAATGCGATGTATAATTTGCAATGGTTTGCTTTGAAATACTTCTCAAGGGTCTGTATAATATTTTCTGGCTTTGGTAATTGTATATCTCTCATTCATATCTTCAACCCTTATTCTGCAGCTTACGCTACCTTTTTCAAGTACTAGTAACCAAAAAATGTCATAAAATCATACCTTTTTTAATAAGCTGAGATGGAAATATATAAAAATTTTTCCATCTGATTTAAATGGTGGAACGAAAATCAGATGATCCAGCAATTTGCCAATAAATTTTATAGGCTATAAATCATTTTTTATGTATCTAAACCTTCCAAATTTTGGTAATTCCGTGCAATCGAGAACATTTACGCACCGTAATTTATTTTTTAAACATGTAGAATAAATCCGCATTCAAACTCAACTACCCCACCATCCATCACCGCCTATTTTTCCCTTCATATTGTAGGTAAAATTTATTAAAAGTCAGCATAAACTAAAAAAAGTAAGTGTTCATTTAAGTTACAAATTTATACACAAATATTTTGTACTTTTGACAACTACTTCTTAATTTTTAAACCTATTTTTTATAACCGTCATTTGAAATAAAACTGAAATAAAATTAATGAATTTAAAATAACCGGTTATCCACGATCCGTTGAAGCCCCATGAAAAAATAATGGTGGTTACAAAACTTTTATCATATTTGTTTACAGAGTTTTCTCTAAATTTGTTGTTATTTTTGTTGTCCCGGATTATCATGGCAGCAAAAGGAAAATAATTATGTTGGTGGCCCGCGAAATTGATAATTACGAGAGCTTAATGGACCGTGAGATCAGAATGATTGGGACATGTGGTCAAATTGATTTTTGACCAGTGTCAGCTATCGGTTACACCTTTAGAGTTTTCTTTTTGGAGGGTTTTTCAGCATTAGCTGAAGCTTCTAATCACGGGCATCATGTTGTTGGAAGAGTCGTGTTATCTTTACTTTGGAAATCAAAGACTCTCCACGTCGTCAGTTAGCATTGAAGAGTAATTTTTGGGGAGGAATTAGGCTATTAGCAACTTAACCCTTTGCTTACTAATAATACACCCGCCATATTTTGCTTAATCTCACGAGTTTATGTCACTATATCAAATCTATGAGTTTGAAAGGGCATAGATGAGATCAAAATCTTTATTCTGATGAATAGTTAATGCAATTAGATCTTTGCGGTACTAAAGTGTATCGAAGCATCTAAATATTTCGTAATAAAATCCTGTATTGCATGAAACAACAAAATAAAGCTAAATAAGCAATCATCAGAACAAACGGGAGAGGTCATAAACCATTTACCCAAAATATTTTGACTAATTTTCTTTTTTTTACAAAATCATACTAGACACGACATTTAAGTCTATAAACTCACAAATATACATCAAATCAAGAAATTAAACAACATTGTTAAAAAATATACATGTAAACATGTCAATGGAAAAAAGTGAGAATGCCTAAACTTATCCATTTCTTTTTGTTTAACTATGTGTACAAAATGATGAAGTTGTATATACTCCTCAATTGTAAAATATTATTTCTGACGTCAGTAGCAAAGAGTTTTTAATTGAAAAGTAACTTTGACTGCAAACTTCAACCAAATTTAAGCAAAAATAATTTATTTGTGATCGAGAAACTAACTAGAAAATTAAATGTGTGCATTATCGCCTTTACTTTTTTTGGTACATTCATTCCCATTTTTTCCCGCCTATATTTCATCGTAATCTAAATTGCTCTCGAGCCTCAGCCACATGGGGAAATGCTGGTATGTTCGGACCTACTTTTTGCGGAAGAGGAAACAGGCAGGCTATGGTTCTGCGGCACACAAATGATAAATTCGTGTGGCAAGTCACTTTTCACGTCCGCCTGAGGCCGGGAAATGAAGCGGTGAGAAGTTTCTGATGGCATTAAGCCTTCTCCACCCGTTGCGGGATCCCTATAGTGTCTCTGTTCTCGGAAACCTCACAGAAGCGTCCCCACCTGGCTCGCCACCATAACCCTCAACGGTTGGCCTTCCTTGTTCCGAGGCTAATGCACTAAGGGACGCGATGGTGGCTCTGTCTTAAACCAATGCATTATGAAAGAGCCGTAAACCCATCGGATTATGCACACTCGCTTTGTTTTGATTCCAAGCCGGAGGGGAAGGGAGGGGGCTTTCGAAGTGGGGAAGCAGAACAGGAAAGGTTAGGAGGAGGGTTTTTTTAAGCGCTGTGGGAGATAAGCGGCGCCTGGAGGGAAACAAGAGAAGTCGGGAGTGAGAGAGAAAAACGCCTGGTGGTTGCGAAATGCGGGATGCGTGGGTGGAAGAAACTTGCAGAAAAATTGGTGTGGCGCTGCTTTCGGCCGGAAATTCCCACCTAGCCTTTAACTTTTTTATGCCGGAAGAGCAGAAAAAGTTAAGAGCACAGTCGTAGTGCGACGGTTAAAAAACTATCAAGATATCCTAATGAAATATCAAACAAGAAAGTATTAGGCCCGGCCGGTTTTATAATGTTTGGTTGACTATAGCCGTTGAATTGTGTAGCCATTATGCTAAAGTGTTTTTGATCACATTTGGCTCTGCCAAAGGATAATTCATTATAAGACGCGAGATTCATTGGTGGATGCGCGTATTCATATAATGTTCAGAAGCTACTCTAGGTTGAAGTGTCGGAACTGTTCCAAGATGTTTGAAGTGAAATGCTGCAGAGTTTTATAAAAAAACAATTTTATTGCACGACTAGTTTCGACGAACTATATCGTTTTTAAAATGACGTTGAACGTCCTAACAAGTAATGAAATAAACTTGTTTCTCAGAGAGAAGTGGAACATTTCTTTTTACCCTCCACTTGCATATCAATTATGACCCATAAAATGTGTTAAGAGTCTTCCTTTCACACCATGAAATTCATTTACCTTGATCTAGCTTTCGCTGCCATCAAGAGAATAAGATGCTCTTCCACTGCGAATCCTTGGATCTCTATAAATACATTTTAATTAGAAACAATATAGCTCTGATTTGGTTTCGTAATGAAGCAGCTTCACAAAACAACGCAAGATAAAATAATTTTCAAGTTTGGGGAAGGATGAGAGACTATTTAAAAGGATCTTTGTCAAAAAAATCAAGAAACTCAATGATTTTGCGGCATGGGTTTTAGCGTTTGCATTGTTTCCCTCCTTTTTTATCCGTGATTCCGCTCTCGAAAGAACTCGTCTCCTTTCTATTTGAATGGTTACAGGCGATAAAGAGCCACTCACACGTCTCCGCACAGTCAGACCTTTCAAAAATACGGCTGCTGACTCAAAATATCTTAAATGAGGCATTTTCCAGAGAATATCACTGGTGTAAACTTAAACTCGCATCATCGGATTGATATTCACTAAGACGAAATACGTAATTAAAAACAGAAAACTAGGGCGTGGGAGTTCTCTCTGGTGTAGAAGACCCATTTGGGTGGAATTGTTTATTTTTCGGAAAATAAATGCAACGCAAGAATGAAATAAAATAGCCATGAGTGTTCGTCACAGTTATTTAAGGCCAGCTTCACTATGAACAAGGCCTATTCAATATTTTCCTCAGGAGAAGTACCGTGAAATTTTAAGTATTGTTGACTTATGGAGGCATTATTATTAATTTCATTCCTTTTATAACTAATGGACGTGTCTCGAGGCTTAATAAAAAAGTCTACTTGAATTTCTACACTGCGTTTCGTCCAAAAAAAGATTTACCATGCTTACTAAAAAAATTTTCTGCATGCGTATTTCACTGCCGACTGGTTCCCCAGAATACCAACCACAGTTTAAAAATTAATATGGAACATGCGGAGCCTTCGGAAACATTATTGACACAAATATCTCAAAATTCCTCAAGAAAGACCAGTGAGTATAAATACCTCCAGGGAACATCATTTGATACAACCGTGATCTCATTTCTGTGAAAAACATTTTTCCAGGTGCATATCCTTTCATTAGTTTTACTTCTTGGAGATGTGACGGTAAATACGAGCAGTTTTCCTGTGACCTTTCACATAAATTATTGACAAATTTTTCGTGTTGTCTTCCCGTTATAAATTGGAATTTTTGCAGTAAAATAAAGTAATTCGGCAAGTTAACTAGACACATGATTTCATAAAGACAATATATGCTTGGAAATGTGAATCACAGCTAAGCTTATTTGGTACATGAAGGATTTAATGGGTAGGCTGAATAAAATGAGCTGGAGAATGATGAAAGAAAATCCTTCCTCGGTAGTAGATAGCTTCTGGCAAGATATGCATCTCTTAAACGGAGAATCATATATGGGAGCACTCTCAGAAAGTTGTTTACCATATTGGTACTTAAATTAACCAAATTTAGAACGTCTGTGGAGATTAAAGTGTGTTTCAAATTATCTAAGTTTGAATGTTTAAACAACTGCCTATTAAAACCGTCTAAATTTCCTAGTTCACTTCATGTTAGTTTCGCTCTTGCTCAAAGATTTAGCTTAAATTATTACACTTCGTCCATTCAAATGTCGCAGAGGATAGAAATCTAGTCAACCATAATAGATATGTAATACCGGAGGGGAAGTGAATCACATGACCGGAGATTCCAAGGTGATCAATGTCACATCGTATGGTTGAGACATCTTTGTCTACTTTCCATTACTCTCTCTGCCAAATCAGTAGATTTCTTCAATGTAATTTATTTAGATATTTTTAAGTGTTGCTAAAAGTAACTAATTATCTTGCTGCCATTATAACGATGATTTAACATATTGGGGAGACCTACTCAACTTGTCTAAAGGCTGCATGATAGCGTCGTGACTATGTCATGTTTACTTCACTAAATGACCTGTGAAACCCGGTACCCTATTGGTCATGTTAAAGTTACAGGCTTAACTTTAGGGAGACGTGGCACATGAAATGAAATCTCGCTTAGTACAGTCCAAGTCCACGTTATTATTTGTGGCCATAGTTTTGACAAATTATGCCATTATCTAGATTTTGCCGTGAAATCACCTTGATAATGGCACCAATTACCTGTGTAATTTGACTATTTATCGAAAACGTGGTCGGAAATGATAATAACGTGAGGAATGAACCAGACGAGATTTTATTTCCCCCTAGTGTTTGTTTGTTTTAATGCCCATTTATAATAAACGAAGTGCAGTGTCATCATTAAGGGTGGTAATACGCCTCTAATTATGACGCTAATGTGAGTAATCTTGTAGAGGGAATTCTAAAACAGTCATTAAATAACACTATAGGCATCTGAAGCCTCTCTTCAAACGCTTCTTATTTCCCGCATTAATCGCTTCCCCTTCCTCAATTTTCTTATCATGTAACTCATTACGTTAATTATCCTTTCAGGCAAACCTTTTGGTACAAAATACAAGCGCTGGTGTCATAATGAGTGGTACAAGCCTCGTGCTGCAACGGGTAAGACGAAGACATGCCGGAGACTACCGCTGTGC
The DNA here is from genome assembly GCA_963169105.1 of Ceriagrion tenellum. Taxonomy (NCBI): domain Eukaryota; kingdom Metazoa; phylum Arthropoda; class Insecta; order Odonata; family Coenagrionidae; genus Ceriagrion; species Ceriagrion tenellum. The sequence continues at coordinate 38,555,179 of OY720640.1, forward strand.
AGCTGCCAACTCGGAGGGCGACTCAACGAGTGACCCAGTCCGCCTCAGAGTGCAGTGTGAGTGACTCAAATAACTTGAAATTTACCTGTGTATTATTTTTATTGAAGCATCACAAATTATAAGTTGCTCTAGAAATGTAATAAGTATTTGTCTTAATTACCAGACTTTGGCAATAATTGTTAATTTAGTAAATTTTATCAGACAATATTGTGGTTTTTGATCGCATTACTGACTGACGTTGTACTCCGAGTCCTAGTATAGTACGTATAGATAAACATGAGCCCAGACACTCCTCAAGTACCATGTGTTTTGAAGGCTCAGATCCTTTACTTCCTGTGTCAACACTTAGGTGGCGACTTACCTTTGAACGCGACTGCTTCCGTGATTTCTATTGCTCATTTCCTCTTTTATTCATTACCCCTTTTTAAAATTTTACCGTATGTTTGCAGTAAAGCTTTGATATTTTTACCATTATCAACAGTTAATTAAAGAAAAGGCTCACATTTAAAAAAATAAATCAATATGCTTAACATGTTGACATCCCTGAAGTCATCCTAAAGACTTCGTGGTATTATTCTGTTTCACAATATTTTTTAAGTCTATATTTTCCAACAATGTTATAAGCAATACTCCTACAATAGACGCACTAATGATTTACTGGGTTTTATATTTCCCCTCTAGTCAGAATAATAAGATGTCATTAAAGGTATCAAATGAGAAAATATTGTATTCATAGCCGTAGCTATGGCTAAATGCAGTGCATCATATGTTTATCCTCAATATGCCCTCTAGGTTTTCTTTCATCGTATGAAATTGAGCTCATTGCCACTTTGCCACGTACGTACGTGTAGTAAATATTCAAAAATGATTACCAAGCATTTCCATACCCATATAAGACGAAGGTAGGATTTAAAAGCCGTAAAACTCGGAGGTACAGGAGCAGCAAGCTTCTCTAAATTTTCGATAAATAATCGTCCACACTTTTGTCCAGCTATAACTATCGCCTGATTCTACATCGCTCCTTTACAATTTCATTATTGATATATATTTATCCCTTAAAAAACAAAGGCAAAATAGTCACTGAAATCAAAAAATACAGTTGCATCTAATGATGTTACAATAAGCTTAATTTTCAGTGAAACGAAAGGAAAATTTCTAGAAAAAAATTGATTATGCTCTATTACGCGAGTTTTTTATGCCATTGGGTGACAAACGCGAAGTTTGATTCGGCTCTATTTATTAAAATAACAGCTATCATTCGATGGTCTTATATCCATGAATGAGTTCCAGTTTAAGTTCAAATTAAGTCCTTCTCAACGGTCCATTGAGCTCCTCTTTCATCGGTTAATTTTTTTCTTGCTGGGAATCAATTTGGGTCAGGATGCATGAGCTTCAGTTATTGAATTTTTTATATTTAACGATTCTAGACGAAACTGTAGCGAATAGCTGCATGCATTAGGCCCCAGCCCGTAACCCGGTTGAAAGAGCCATTACGGTGACTTCATTTAATGCCATACAGCTAAACTTGGGAGCGCCAGCGTGATAAAATTTTCTCATCCTCTTCTTGAATCCATTACATGAGATATTCCGCGGTCTTAAACGGGATTTTAAGTTCTAAAAATGTTAAACTGGTTGATATTACCATTTCAAAAGCAATGAAATGCGAGCGACAGCACTTTTTTGGGCTCGAAAAATTGTCTGAAAGGTTGGTTCTCCCTATCTCTCTAGTCCGTTACTGCGCAGAGAGTACGTCTCTGCTATAAAATACCGAACTCTTATTCCATTCAGCAGTAAAAACGGTGGGATGAGATGGGAGCAGCGAAGCTTTAGCTGGAGAACTCCTCTTATTATTAGATCAACTTACTCGTCCGAAGAACTATCTTCGCTGCACTCCTGCAATCAAGAATAGTTCTTAAGAAAAGCTTTTGTTTAGTGCCGTCTTCATTATCTTCGCTCTAGTCTATTCACTGCAGTCTATCTTGGCCCATCTTACATCATCCCTCTGCGTTACGACTCGCTGAACACTTCACGCTCCTTCTCACAAAATGTTCTGGTGGTGCAAGTAGGAATCTTGGGGCGGCGCATGGCCTAGCTTTAGTGGTACGATTTTGTCTATATGGGGAGCGTTTTCTCCACCGGAGCCTCGGCATAAAACAGGGTCGCCTTCAGTTGAGTTCTGTTGTAGGGCATTTGGAAAATCTATAATGAGTATTCTCGGTGTTTTCCGCGTAGTAATGCCGCTTCGATATGTTTGTGTCTTTTCCACTCTGTTACCTAAAAAAGGCGATAAACGGGCGTACGTTTCTGAGTACATCCATCATAGTTATAAGCGAAGCATACTTTGATTTTAAATGAGGAAGGGTAGTGATAGCTCGATTCATTTCTTTAACTTGGAATTGCACGCATCTATTAGTCTCTTGATCAATATTTTTAGGAGTAAATAAAATTCTTACATAAGTATCATTTTTCAACCACACACTCCACAGGAAATTTACAGTAAGTACATTCCTCAGGCATGCATTTCAAATATGCTAGAAAATGTTTTGATATCTTAAAAAAAATACGAGACTTCTCTGCCTCCTTGATGAGAATTTTTGTTAACTAAATTAACTTTGGGTATTCGAAACAGCTCATTTCCAGTTAAGCAAGATGATTTTACTTCAAGCTCTCATCCATATCTTGCTTAATAGTTCACAATATTCACGCCCATAAAGATGTCTTCCATGAACCAAAGGTTTTACTCTCACGAAATGGCATTATCCTCTCAGTCATTAAAGAGTGGTGGTTACGAAACTTTCATCATCTCTGTTTACAGATTTTTTTCCAGATTTTTGGTAATTTTATTGAACCGAATGCGGCTTGTTACGTATTGCTAAATTAGCTGAGATAACTCCAGATTCGAATACCAATTAGGACTGGCTCCGATGTACCTCTCGAGTATCTCCAGAATACCATCGTCGGCACACCTGGAATTAAAGCATTAGATCATAGCTGACAGCTCTGTCCGACATTTTGTTACCCTATCATTCACAATATTCAAAGGTTTTGTAATTCGAGGTGGGAAATTTCCTATATTTCTGCTGAACAGCAATACCTTGAAGGAAGTTTTACGCTGATTCCTACGCTGAATCGTTCATTTTAGGACCCAAGACGAAGTACCAAATGATAAAAATTCTATCGTAACGTGTAACACTAGGATGTTGGGCTCTAACACTGTAACACGTAAGGTACTCAACAAGCTCAGGTTTATTGTTTGAATTGATTTATTTTTAAATAATTTTTTTGGTATCCTTGTGGCTTATGCGGCGTAATTTACATTAAGTTATTTTTAAAGCCACCTAAATAAAGTTAAGGTAAAGTAATTTTAACGCTCAGACCTCTGAATACATTCTTTTCTAAGTTCCATATTCACACAACGCTCTTTATAAATAGGAAATTAAACATTCCGATATAAATCTAGAACAACGGCGCCGATTGTTTTCGAAAATCGTTTTCAATCTATCATTTGATCCTACATAAGCGAACTGCTCACGTCAGGCAAAAGACTGAGAAAACATCCCGAAAAAATTTATATTAATTACCACATTTCGAATGATTGTCTTGCTTTTAAGTCACGAGAACCATTTTCTCCTTTGATGACTCTGCTCTGGCAAATTATATTTGCTCGGTTGTAAATATGAGGTATTGCCATATAACAAAGTATTTATTCAAACTAAGGTGTTAGATTAGTCGTCCTGTGTAAAATTTTGAACAAATATTCTGTCGGCTCCGCTCACACAATCAAACGTGTGCAAGAACGAGCTACCTTTGTCATTAGCTGAATAGTCTCGGTTGTTTTGGTTTCTGGGAGACACAGGTTACTTTTTTCACTTAATGATCCTGAGGTTAGTAACACACTATTGATCTTGCAAGCAAAGCCCCACTCTCTGATTTCATGCCTCAATAGTGGCCACACAATAATGAGTTACGTGATGCATATTAATGGCAACTTCAGAGCTTTGTGTTATGTTGACGTGAAAGGAAGCTGATAAGGATATACGGAAGTAAATGGCTATCATTGTCTGATTAACAAATACAAACCTATCCTTCATCAGTTATTATAAACATCCATTGCCTACAGAGAACTCCACCTCGGTGGTCTTTATATCATACTTCCCATGAAGCCATCTATGGTTTTCTACTGAGTCAGGAATAAACCTGACGATGTTTCAATGGCTGACAATGCCATCGTACTGAGGACGTTGATGCCGGGCCATCGATTTGAGCCGACTTCTATATCCTTCGATTTTAGGTCAGGTCACGTCTAATTGCCTGTATCCCGTGCTCTATCTTTCCTCTTCTAATTGTAATTTCGAGAAGCCCGGTCTTTTTGCAGAGCTGGTCCCTTACCTCACATCTTGGTTGAAATTTATTTTTTCAATCCGAATATCTACGGCTTGTATTGTCGATGACCCGGCATCAGACCCCTGGATTATATTATTTGGTCAATAATTGATACATAAATTCTCGACAGTCGAAATCTGTTGACTTAAACGTTAATAAATAATGTTTTAATGCTCTTTCTGTTAAAAACAACGCGTTACCACAATGTAATTGGACGTGTAATACGTAAAACATGCCTACAAATCTAGGGACAGTTAATTAATTTCCTTCGTATATAACATATTTCAAAACCTTCCACTCCAAAAATCAAAGGTACATCTAACGTGAATCGCACAGTGACACCAACCAATTCATAGCCTGAATGACTCTACGTGAGTAATTCGGCGCACCTGGCTTCACTTTTCAACTCTCTGAGGATTGATAGAGCTCAATATGACTACATGTGGAGTGAACACAATACGTTAATGTGGTAAGCTCTGCCACACCGCAAGTTGAACCAAACTCTATGGCAAAATGGCCTAAAAATTGTTTCACTCTCGATTGTGAAGTTATCAGAAGTTGCCACCACTGAAACCACTTTGACTTGAAGACGCCAGCAAGATAGCTAGAGAACTATTGTCACTAAGAGACAATAGGAAGAGCAATCTCCGAGAGCTGACCATCGACATACATCATCATCATCATTGGTTGTTCAATCCGAAGATTGGTTAACTGCAGCCCTCCACCCTTCCCTATCTTGCACTAGTTCCCATACCTCCTGGTATCTCTTTATATGTACTTTCCTCTTATTTTGGTCCATGAACTTATTCCTAGGACTTCCTCTGGGGACTTTTCCCTCCATTTTGCCTTCAATTATGTTCTTCACAAATCCTTTATGTCTCCATGTATGCCCAATCCGTCTTGTTCTTCTATTCTGTATGGTGTTCCATGTGGTCCTTTCCTCTTCTAGTCTTCCCTACACTTCATAATTCCTTATTTTTCTGTCCATTTTATCTTCAGCATCCTCCTCCATCACCAGGTTTCGAAGACCTCTAGTCTTTTCTGCTCAGCTTTTCCAATGGTCTATGCTTCTGATCCATAGAGTGCCACGCTCCACACGAATGTTTTCACATACTGTTTCCTGGTTTATAGCCCTATCTTCTTTGAGCGCAGTTTCATTCTTGATTATGAAGTAACTAAAAGTTGCTTCTGAAACCACTTTTACCTGAAGACGCCAGCAGGATAACTAGAAAGCTGTTGTCACTAAAAGATAATACGTCGGGGAATACCCGAGAGCTGACAGTGAGATAATCGATGGACTTTTTCCCATATTCCAACTCTGCACGTCGCTCAAAAGGCATCGCATTCATTCCTCCCTCAGTGGCTGGACGATTTGAGTGAAATTTTGACCTGAAGACGCCAGCAGGGTAGCTAGAGAGCTAGTATCACTAAGAGACAATACGTTTAGGATAACCCGAGAGCTGATAATCAGCATACATTCTCCTATATTCCAAATCTGCAAGTCGCTTATAAGGCGTCTAATTCATTCCTTCTCAGAGGCTAGACGATTCGAGTGAAAGACTGTTGTTCTCCCCGCAGTTGCCCCCGTGTGTGCCACCGGAGGACCTTCGGGCGGTTTCGGCGGATGGGGAGGCGGCGGCGACCCGGGCGTCGTGGTGGTTGGGGCGTCCCTGGAGGAGCGACTGAGCGTGCGATGCGAAGTGTCGGCCGACCCGCCCGACGTGGCGTTCGCGTGGCAGTTCAGCAACTCGGGCGAGGGCTTCGAGGTGCCCACCGGGAGGCACGCCTCTTCCAACGGCACCGTCTCCGTCCTCGCTTACACGCCCAGGACGGACCACGACTACGGCACGCTCTCCTGCCTCGGCGCCAATTCCATCGGCAGGCAGGCCGCACCGTGCCTCTTCCAAGTGGTCCCTGCAGGTAATTATTCCCGCTGAGGAGAAGTTGGAGGTCTTTGAGACCCATTCTGAGGTTTTCATGGGTAATTAAATCAGAGAGGACCGTGCAATCGTCGGTGTCTCCTTCGCAGTGCCTTCTAATTAACTCCCCTCTGTTTTTTCTTTGCTGTCGCTTCGTCCCTTCAGAGTTGCTACGTTCATTATCACGCACTCAGATTCGATACTCCCTAATGGGGTTACGTGGACCCTATATTATTACAACTTTCCCTAAGTTACGAAGGAGGGCGTGCGATGTAAAGACACAACCCCACCAAAATCTGTTAAAAAAGTTAAGTCCTTCAAGTTCAGGAGTTAAAGTTCAAGTAGAGTTCCCCAAATCACACCAACTAAAAAATCAGATTCAATTCTCATTTTTGTGTTTAATGATTAACATAGAACTATTTTCACCCTTTATTTACTTTGTGAGTTATATTTTAAATAAAAATCACAGGGTTATTTTCGCATAAAATCCTATGCTTCTTATTGTATTTTCTTAGTTTTCTACCTCCCATTGATTAAACTCACGTTTTGAAATACGTTCATCAGACATAATATATAGCAATTTTAAAGTGGAAATGTTATTGTGTGTCGATGTTTACACTTGCTGTAAAACTGTAAAAATGTGAAAGTCCTCCAATTTTTAAGCTATTTTCATTTGATAGGAAACGTTTTGACAGCACTGATGTCAGCAATTTGACTGTTCTTTGGAAGATTAATGACAGTAACCGATACGACAAAAACAATTATGTGTATTAGAGTGGGCCAAAATTTACAAATTTTAATTTTTCCGACTTTAATGTGTCTCGTACTTTAAGTAGTTTTCTTTTGATGCACAAATAAATTATATGAAATTTGTCAATCAACTTTCGGCAACCCGTGCCGCATGGGTGCCAAACTTTCAAATTTTTAAGGGTGAGAATTCATTTTTTTTTCTTTCTAATCCAATATGAATGGCAAGTGTGGGTTTTTTCCTCAGTTATAGGTATGTTCCTTTGTTGATATTTTATGAGACTAAAATATTAATCAATTGCCCTTTATATTAAATAAATAATTTTTATAAAATCTTGGACGATCCCTCGTGGCTGGTAAACACGCACGGCACGTTTCCGTGTCCTTTGAAATTCACGGATATTCACTGAATTTTTCATTATTCTTAGGGTTTTCTATCCTGTGATTAAATATTATAAAAATAGATTGAATTGAAAATTACACATATACTTAATATGTTAATCATTTATAATATTTTCCTCCCGAAAATATTACCCAAGCAATATGCATAAAATGACAATATAGAGATATTACTGTAGATTTGTTGTCTGTATCTTTGTCTGTAATTATCCGTAATCAGACAGGACTTGGGCTTTTATTAATCATTTTTAATTATTTTGTTCATTATTGATCAATATATGACAATCACTCACTCAGCTATATCAATTTCAATGCTCAATTATTTGAAAACGTAATCTTTTGGCTGGTATTCCTCGAGACCGTCCTAGAAACCTCTTAAATACCTACTTTGACTCCAAATTTTTCCAACATCTTCAGCAAAAATTGAGGAACAAAATCCAAAGTGTTTTTTTGCAATAACTGGATAGCCTAAGCCAGCTTGAAGTGAGGACATCTTTTCGCTGCCGTGAAATGTAGCTTCCATTTTCCTTTTCAATTCTACAGCCACTTATGAATCATAACAGTGCTAATGTATTCAATTTGCCTCAATTATACAAATGATGACTTAATGCGTGCAATAAATTGCGAATAATGGCAGTTATATTCAAAGTTATAAGACATTTCAATCCCTACATTGAATAAATTAAACGGGCTCAGTTGTTACTTCTTGGAAATTAAAGGTCAACGAATACGAGCGATCTTCTTTTCGTCCACACATGTTGAAACTTTTTTATTGATCAAGGGATTAAGTGTTCTAAGCCATTGTCTAAGTACTGATTAAAGGTCGCAACCTTATATGTATAAAAATCCAGTAGGGGCGTCATAAGGTATACAGTAGTGAGGGATGGAAAGGGATGTGATAGCGTGAAGGTTTCCATTACATCACAGCGGATATACAAGTATGTCATAAAGGCTTAGAGGAGGTAATAAATATTAAGAGGGAAAAGACAATTTTCAAAGTTTTCTTCCACATAGGAGCTGTAGCAGCTGGGGGTAACAAGGTAATACATATGACTACTGCATGCAATAAAAAAGAACCGCCCATCAAGTCTCTCTCTCTTATATCACAGGTACCGTAAGAATAAATTTTTTTTAATAGTTTACTTTCTTGCGCTGGATAAATACGAGTTAAAAAAATAACTTGTGAAAAATATCAGCGAAATTATCATATGAATGCGAATTATCTATATTACATGCCGTGGTGTCAGTTAAAACAGCTTTCACAACTTAGCTTATTCCTATGCCTTTCGTCAGTGATGACATAGCTTCATGGAAAACGTTAGGGAAATCATCCTATGCAGAACGAATTATCGATACCAGGTGATTTGTAATTGGTCTATGCAGTCTTGATTAGACAGCTAACTCCTGTGTTTCGTCATTGATGACGCAGCTAGAGCCACTGATGAACCAGTTCCAATTTATATTGTGGGAATCTCCAAAATCTTTAAAAAATCTTTTTCCTTGGTTTCACGTACAGTGAAAGGCTGATCCTCCAACATTCTCCGAGTGCGGCGCAGTTGCCGATGAAATACCTGACCTCTTGAAATAAAGGTACCTCCCTTGAGTTTCATATCAACAGTATTTCCTTTGATCCCCATGATACAAGTACCAATAGTTAATGCAATATCTATCAAGACTTTTAAGTCAAGGCAATCCAGGTTGTGTAAGAGAGAGAACATAAGAAATCAGAAATATATGCGGTCTGCGATGGAGTAAAATAAATAAAATTGTTGAAATGTATAACTGCAACAACTCCTCAAAAAACTAATTCAGTTTAGCAAAAATGCCACCATACACATTATACTCGGATCTTTACCACAGTCTTGGTGCTTCAGAGTGTTCTTTAGTGAACATATGTTTGGTAGAGAATCCGTATCCCAAAGAGAACCAAAATTTTAGCGCGTCAGAACCTTTTCTGTCATCGCAATCTTTTGGTTTCCATTTCATGAGCGGAGAGTATTATTAATATTTTTGATATGTTGATAATATGCATCAATAAATTGGATTTAGTTTTATTTTTAATTACAAAAAGTAAAAGCGTAATATTAATGTGTATTTTACGGAATTGCGACGAAAATCAGAGGGCATAGAAACGTGCCGCGCATGTTGCCCAGCCTCCAGGTGCCGCACAGGTTTTTTTTAAAACCATTATTCATGGAATAAAAACTTCAATTAATTAATGTTTTAGCTTCGCAAAATGTCTATAAATGAAACAAATAACTATCAGAGGGAAAACATATCGATATTAACCGCTTGTATCCGATTAGAATGAAAAATCCCTGTTCTCAACCCTAAAAATTGAAAGTTCGGCACCCCTTCGGCACGGATTTCCGGGGGTTGATTGACTCCAAATTTTGTGCACGTGATACTTGGATCAAAAGAAAAAATATTCAAGACATATAGTTGTCACATTTTGAAAGTTTTCCCCACCCTAATGAAAAATCATTAATATTCATGGAAATGACAATTCTATCGGATGGTTTTTATTCTCAAAAGCTCACCTCTCTTTACAAAGAACCTTGAAACGATAGTTGGTCTTCCCAAAGGACAGCCGTTTTGTATTTTTTCCAAATGGGCATTTTTCTTTTCAGTATAGGAATAAGTGTAATTATGAACGGTAGTCCTAGATGTCCTCTGAAAAGTCATTCAATTATATTTTTATTGAACATTACAGAATGATTTCATGAAACTTTTAATTTAACCATGGTTACACATCAACAATTTATGCTTTTACCACTATGGCGAAAAGAACCATTCTATATTTTTAACGTTTATAACAGCCTCGATCACTCCTCTCTTTCCATAATATCAATTAAACTGAGTTTTACCTGAACAGCTACTCTTCAAGACGAGTTCTAAGTACAGCTGTGCCTCATGTACTTTCAGGGAATATGCTCCAACGATTTTTTATACCAGTCAAAATTCTAAAAAAAGGGTAAGTTTTTATATATTGAACTTATTGGCGAAATCTCATTCACCAAAAAAGACTACATCTAAATTCCGACCCTTTGAAATGTTTTTTTAAGAAATGTGTAATTATTAATTAACTCAGAGGTATTTTGAAAGATTACAACATACATGTAGGTGATTAATAACGTTCACATTTTATCATCTCCAAATTTCCTCATGATAGTTACGGCCTGGCGCTAGTCACCGCCACGGCCGAAGACATCTAGCGGCAGGTTTAAGCGCCGTTTGCTTTGTGGATTCCGCCGGTGTTCTCCTGCGCTTGCGGCAATTTCCTTTTCATATTCGGCGCAAGGCTCATGGCATCCTGGCGTTAGTTCCTGCCGGAGACATCTAGCGGCAGTTAGCAGCACCAATTCGTTGGCGCCGTCGGTTTTCCCCCGGCCTGGCGCCAAGATTCTTTGGCCGTTTTCGGACTTGCCAAACGCATAGCGAACTTCCATTCAATAAATCTTGCTCCGCGGGTAGACAGTGAAATCATCGCTAGTCACTTTCGGATTCGTTCAACGACAGGAGAGACACCATGGGGCTATCTATCATCGTAAATTAGTCAAAAAACAACATCCACCGCAGTTAATTGAAGTCGCTTACCTCCCTATAAGGCTTCCTATCTTTCGACAATAGTTTAGAAAGCTAAATTCCTTTTGAAAATACCTATGAGCTGAAATATAAAATAATTAATTAATGAGATAAAATGACTATAAATAATTGTTTCAACTGCTAGGGATTACAATAAGCGTTTTGGCAATTTTGCCGATAAAAATAAATATTTCACGCTCATCATTCTCTTCCACCGGTAAAGCAGAGCAATGAAGTCTTCGTACATGAAAAGAGACATTAGGAAAATACAAGTAACGAATATACGAATATATATTGTAATGTGAATGAACAATCAACTATTTCTCTCTTGTTGAATGACCAATTGCATGCTTGGCATCAACATAATGCAGTTAAAAATAAATTATAATTACAGTAAAGGTCAATTTTTCCCCTCTATGGTCTATCCGGTGAAACTTCTCCGATGAACAGCGGTTTAAATAAATCTAATGTTTATTAGTTGCAGTTGATGCTGCAGATGAAATGAAGCTCAATTATGAGTAACTTTTATTGCGCCACAATTATTGTCATGAGGGCATTTTTTCTTTCCATTGAAAGACATAAAGATTTCGCGAGTTAAATAAAGCAAACAAATATGGAATATATCAATATCTATTTTATGCACAGAACTCTTGGCTGACAATCACCTCAACGGTGGATTTCCTCTTGGAAACCCTCAAATATTAAACTTTTTTAACTTCGCTCCTGCAAAAATATTCGGAAATATCAAAGAAAATTGTTTACATACATACATACCAATCACGCCGTTCCCTTTCAGGTTAAACACAGTCACCAAGTTTCACTCATAAATACATATTTGTACACCTAACTCTGCTTCAAGAATTTCCTCCATACTGACCTATCCTTGCAAACCTCTTTTGCTTCATTTACCGCCATACACTGCTTCATACACGCCCTCCTGTTTTTAAGACTCGTAATATTCCTCCTCCTAAGAATTTCCTCAACCAAATTCAACCACAACTTTCTCGGCCTACCTCTACCTCTCGCACCATTCATTTCACTCTTATATATATCTGTTTCGTAATTCGACTCCCATCCATTCTCTCAACATGGCCAAACCAAAGAAGCACACTCCTTTCATATATGTCCATTACTGGAGCATCTAACCCACATTCATTTATACTGTGTAAAAATCAATCATTCATTCATTTCAGTATCCTACCAGCTGATTGGTAGGTTTATGGACAGTACTCATTCTTGCGTCTAAATTTCTGGTATATCATTCTGCTTTCCCTCCTATACGTGATCCGCCATTCGATCTCTCTTCAAATCCTCACACCATCTTCCTCTTCTTATTTCGGCCAAAATTTCTATCCCCTTCCTCCTACACGCTTCCTCAGTTTTCTCCCCTCTATTACTCTCTTCTACATTTCCCCTCTCTCCAGAACGTCCTTAATGCCGCAGTGATATCTCTTCTCCCTCCTGCGAGCCTACACCATCAGTTTCCTCTCCTTCCCAACCATGTCCAATACTTCCTCGTCTCCCGGCTTGCTTTCTCTATCCTTCTCCAATTCTACATCTCAAATGCCTCAAGTCTACGTACGTCCTCCATTCGCAAGGACCAAGACTTCGACCCATACAGTTCCACGCTCTATGTTAGAGTTTTTACGAGCCTTTCATTTACGTCTCTACTCAGATATTCCCTCATCATTTCTCTCCTCTTTAAAAATACTTATTTAGCCATGGTATTTCTACATCTTATATACTTACCACTAAACCCATTCTCCTCCGATATACTACCCAGATACGTTAACTGTTCGAATTTCTCTCTTTCGTACCCTCCCTCCCTTATGCTGTCTCGCTTTCTTGCTCCTAGAGAATTTTATCACTTTCGTCTTCTTAAGGTTAATCTTTATCTCATATCTCTTGTTCTGTCCGATACATTAACTTTTCTTGGCTGGTGTGCTGGTGTGGTTTATGTTTCAACTAACATAGTGGTAAGCCTAATGCGGATCGGAAATGAGGTACGACGCAAGTATGAACATTAAAATAATTCACTCAACCAAAGAAATATAACGCTTATAATTCGATGAATCAAATTTAATGATCGTAACATTTTTTACAGAAATTCAGAATGCATAATCTTTCCCAGATGAAACCGAAAATCAGAGAAATATGAGTATACTGTTGAAAAAAATCCAAAAAAAGGACAAAAAATGTTATCCCTATCTTTTCCTTGAGGTTTCTCTGTCGAAAAGGTAGCTGAGGCAGTGACATAATACAAATAAATGAACAGGTAGCTTACCTTTCTGTGATTTATTATCCATGTCAAAAGAGGCGGTACCGAACGCTGGCTCTGAAATTTCATTGGCTGAAAACAGTGGCGTCATCATTTGCTTCGGCTCTCTTCGCCAAGTTACTGCGTCACTTCGGCAACTCTTTCGAATCGAATTCTGGCGAGTCGAAAGTGCTTACGCGGTCGCATATAAGCGCACTTTCGGCAAGACTTCGAATAGGTGTTCGAATTCGAATTCGTTGCCGAATCCGTTGCCGAAACAGTTTTCGAATTTACAAAATAGCCCCCCAGGGCTCTAGATGCGAGGTAAAACCTACGCAGTTTGCCCAGTCCGAGAACGGCTCGAGGCCGTTGCCTGGCGCCAAGGTCCGCAAAGGTCACTGCTCAAGTCACATTGAAGAGGTTTTCAGTACAATTCAGTCTTTTGCATTGCCATTGGTTGAACATTGGCCTTTAAAAATAGAAGAGCTGAAACAATTGGCGATGAAAAACAAACCTTTCGGAATGAAAAGGGATATCATTCCATGCTATGGAATTAATGGTTGTTGTATCGATTATTGACAAAAAATTTCCGGAATTAAGCAATTTGGTTATTTTTTTAAAAGTGGAAATGGAAGAAATTTGAAGTGAGGACAAGTTTTCTGTGTTTCGTCGGAAAAATTGCACACCTCAATTTAAAAAAAAACTTACGGTTGCTAAATGAAATAATCAGTCGCCCTTGAATAAGAATTATCAGATACTGCTCTAGAATTTGGATAAACAATACATATTTGGATCGACAGTTGCTAGCGCAGCCTATAATTTATTTTATAATATTGAATTGCAATAACTTATCAATTCTGAAAAGCCATTTGAAATGGAACCCAAGAATAAAATAAATTTCTATGGAACAGTTATGCCTATAGAGAGTAAACGTATTTTATATTTAATCAGACACATTAAGAGCACCTAAACATTCCACAATATTTTATAATTCTCTGATGATTAGATTGGCGTATTAGCAAGAATACTTACTTCCCGCATGGAGAACTCGGGTTCGAATTCCTTGAGTAGTGAATACTCCTCACTGGTGATCCTACTCCTTCATATAGGTGTAATAAGGAGAGCACTTCCAATGCTCCATCCATGGGATAGAACAATTAACTTTAATCTCCAGGCTGTATTTTCTTAAAAGCAAACAAATGCCTTTAGTAGACTATTCTCCTCACTTCTTCTATCATAGTACTTTTCCTCTCGACCTGGAGTGCTAACAATACTCTTGTTGGAATGCTTAAAAAAGAAATGTTATAGGTCTTACAGCTGTTACCTAATACTTAGAGTAGCTCATCGTAACGGCTTTAAAAAATATTGCATCCATTTCACTGTGCTGTATGCAAAAACGTGGAAGTAATCAGATTTATGCTAATGCGTCGAAGAAAAAACGGTCGAGTAATGATAAAATGGCTGTTGGTTGAGGAGGTCATGATGCCTCTGTTTTTTTACCCTCTCCGCTCTTCCTTTCTTCTACGTTTCGGAAAGGCCGCCCGTCTCCGCTGACCAATTGCACGGTGAGCAATCGGAGCGCTGACTGGGCCGAGGTGGAGTGCGCGCCCGGCTTTGACGGCGGCCTCCCGCAGGCTTTCCTCCTCGAGGCTTACGACGCCCGCACCTCGCGCCTCCGCCTCAACGCCACTCGTCACGACGCGCCAATCTTCCGACTCACCGACCTAACCCCTGGCTCATCCCTGCGCCTCGTGCTCTACGCTGCCAATGCCAAAGGACGCTCCGAGGCCACTGTCCTGGAGGATGTGTCCCTCTGGGATGCAGAGGAACGAACTGGTAACTACCTGGCAGATAATGAATGAATTCTCAAGAATGAAATATTGTTTTTTTTCAACATTAATAGAAAAAGAAATTGTAGTTTACCACGAAGATAATATTTGTTGCACCATTAGTTAAGATACGACATAAAATGCTCAGGTAGTGAAGATGTAGCATCTCTTCTGAAAAATATATCCTTGTGCAATAAGAGAAATCGGTGAAATGAAGATATAACAGAGAAAACGACGGCAGTAGGCCTTTATAACTATATTCTTTCACCTGCAGGCATCACCATCATCATCTATGCATTGATTTTCGACTATGGCATTATCCATTTGCAATCCTATCTCCTTCCTAAACCTTTGTTAATTTCGTCCATAGCTCTGTGTACAGGTTTAAGCTGGATAAATAACCTTGTAACGTACATCTGATCCTTAGAATAGCATAATTTTGATTCAATATCCGCGTCCATAAAGTTATTTTCTTAAAATGTGTTGATCAATTATTCAAGGCTTATTACAGAGTTATTTTATAAAAAGGGTAGAGAAATGGGATGAATATTCAATTTCTAAACTGGTTGATTGAGGGTTTGATACAAACAAATGATGAGTATGACTTGAAATTTCTCATAACCAAGAGTTGGAGTGAAATGTACCTTTTAATTGAGACATACTTTTTGTTTTAAAAATCGATTATTAAAGAAAAGAGTAGAGTACCTACCTTTTTAAATCCTTTTTATGAAATTACATAATCTCATGAAGCAATGAGTGTAACATCAAAAAGAAATATGCATAATAAAGCCAAAATGGAGTTCAATGCAGTATATTGATTTTTTAAATTAAAAATTAGCTCACAAGTGCTGAAAATCTGGCTTTAACCTAGTGAATGGTGGTTGGAATTTCTCCATATATGGCACCACATATGTGGTACTTAAAGCCCAAAAAAATTCAGAGTAGCATAGGTAATTCCAGTGGCCTAGTGGCTACTTGGTGCAATGCTAAAATCCTGGGTTGGGGTCGCAGTTCATTCTTTTGTGTTGTCATGATGATTATTCAGAGTGACCACTCTGGAAAGTCTATGCACTCAATTACTGCTATAAGTACATGCATCACTAGTTAACACAAGTGGTTCAAATTATTTGGCAAAATGTGAAGATTGACTATAGTATTTTGCTCTTAAAAGCCCAATTGAAAATAAAAAATAATACAAATTTATATGTTTTGGAGAACTATGCCCTCACCCCTGGATTTTAAGTCTGGTGATGGCTTATGAGTTTTAGCAGTGAAGCTGATGCAGAAACACCATGATCTTATCCTGATTTCCTTTACAGAATCTGTGAGTGCAGCTGGGTCTGGGACCATGGGTGCCCTCCCTCTACTTGCACTCCTTCTTGGTGTCCTCCTTGCCTTATCCTCCATGACATTGGTGGCTGCCATGGCTGCTCGTCGCCGTCGAAATAATGATCAACCAAGTTTACCCAGTGGTGAGGCCGCTGTCCCAACATTGCTCTACCCTAAGGCACCACCTCCACAGCCAATGTCCTTGCAACAGCAGCATCACCATCAGGAACAGCAGCAGCAACATCAGCAAGAGCAGCCCATTGTGGAGACTAGCAGAGGTCCACTGATGGTGTCGTACACTCTGAAGGCTGATAACTGCAGAGCTGAGTGGTCAGGAGGTCAGGTGACACAAGGGCAGAGTGAAACACCAACACCTGACATATTAGTGGATAAGCACCATGGTAAATAGGAATTTTCGTATTTTAATTCTAAAGATCAGAGAAAACTGGATATCAGGTGTACTTGATAAGTTAACCATTCTTTTTAATTTGAATCAAAATATCATAAGTCACTGGCAAAATTGATAGGACTAGGGATAGGTAGAACAAGGAGTCATTTACACCAAATAAACCAACAGCATTTGCAGAGCATTTCACGATTAATCGCTATGTATTCAATCAGCCACAGAACTGTGGTAAAGAAATAAGAACAGGCACATACCTTGTCTGCCATAATACCAGGGCTAGTGGCGAGAGTGGTGTTTATGGAATCATCCTCCTCATAAAATCTTCCAGAGGTAAAATAGTCCACCAATCAGATCTCTGGGTGGGGACTACTGGTAGTGGTACATCAGTCAAGAAGGACAAGTGCAGCATAGGAACATGGAACATGAGATCTTTAAGGGTGAGCGGGAAGCTGGAGAGTGTGAATATTGAGATGGAAAGGCTAGGGGTAGAGATACGGGTAGACAACAAGATTAAGTGGTTGGGAGTATATAACTACTGGAGAGATGGATATTGAGTGATATATTTTGGAGACAACCAGAGGATAGTGAGTTTAGGTATGATTCTGAAGAAAGAATGAGACAGGAGATTAAAGTCAGTCTGGCAGTACAGTGAGAGAGATCTGATGGCAAAGCTAGAGGGAGAGCCTATGGACACCAAGACAGTGCAGGTCTTCATGCCAACACTTAGCCATATGGAAGAAGAATTAGAAGAAATTTACAAGCAAATTTATGAAGTACTCTGGGTAGTGAAGTGGAAATACAACCTCATAAGAATGGAAGACTGGAACAAAGTGGTAGGAGAGGGGAAAGAAGGAAATAGAATAGAATATTTCAGGCTGGGCAAATGAAATGCTGAAATTAAGAAGAAATAATATGAATCAAAATGGGACACAAAATACTGGCTGAAGAAGGGATCAGGGAAAGATTTAATGTGGCAACCAACAAGAAACTAGGAAATATAGGAGAAATGAATGGGATGAGCTGAAGAGTACAATCACTAAAGTAGCAGAAGAGCAACAGATAAGCAGGAGGGCAGACATGAAGAAGCCATGAATATCAATGGAGATTAGGAAACTATTTGAAGAAGTAGAAATTTCAAGAACGCCAAAAATGAAGGTTAGGTAACACTTTACAAGAAGCTAAGGAACCAAATCAATCGAGAATTCAAGAAGTAAAGGGAGGATTGGATTGAAAGCTGCTGTGAGGAAGTCAGCGGAAATATGAAGAAGGGGATCACCATAGCTGCGTACAAGCTAATGAAGAAACACTTTGGTGAGAGGAAAATGAGAAGCAACAACATCATGGATGCAAATAGAAATATATATTGAAAGAGGATGAGGACATTGGGAATAGATGGAAGCAATACATTGAAGAACTCTACCAAGTGCCAGCACCACTGGTAGAAATTCTATGAATGACAAGAACAAGGTTGACGAGGAAGACCGGGGCTCACACATATTGAGGAGTGAATTCAATAGAGCAGCAGAAGACCTCAAGATTAACCAAGCACCTGGAGTAGACAACATCAATGAACAAATCATCAAAGTGCTCAGAAGTAAAGACAAGGGGATCCTGTAACAAATAATCAAAAATAATTACCAAAGCAAATCACCTCCAGATGACTTTCAAAGGATGTAATGATTGCAATACAAAAGATGACAAGGACTGAGAGATGTGAGGAGCACCAAACCTTGAGTCAAGTGCCTCATGCATCAAAAATCCTCACACAAATGATTAGCTTTAGGATGGTAAGGAAAATAGAAAACAATCTCTGAGAAAAACAATTTAGATTTAGGAAGAACAGAGGTACCAGGGAGGCCATACTCAGCCTGAGAGTAATGGTAGAGAGAACAATACATGTTAACAAGCCATTGAAAGTCACATTTCTGGACTTGGAGAAAGCCTTTGACAATGTTGAGTGGAACAACATGATCAGACTGGTGGAAAAACTCGGAATCGACTACAATGACAGAGGAATAATCTACCATCTATACAGGAATCAGATCATCAGAATGTGAATGAGAGATGGAAGACAAATTGAGGCTAATATTAACAGAGGAGTAAGACAAGCATTTTCTCCAAATTTTTTCAATAGATACATTAAAGAGGTCATAAGATAAGCTCAATATACTATACTGAGTGGAAGAAATAAAAATTGAAAAGAAATAAATATGCTCTGCTTTGCAGATGATATAACAGTCATTGTCGGATATTGCAAAGACCTTCAATGGTCATAATTCCAATGGACCAATTTCTCCAAGTATAAATCATGAAAATAAATAAGAGGAAGACTAAAATCATGGAATGCGGAAGAGAATAGCTGAATGCAGAGCCACACTAAGAAGAGAGAAATTAGAGCAAATTAATTCCGTCACTATCTCAGAAGTATCATCACGTGGGATGAAAGAAGTACAACAAACATCAACCAAAGAACTGCCCAAGCTAATAACACATTCATAGGAGTAAAAAAATAACTCATAGTAAAAAGATAACTGGTGTGCTCAAAGATCATAGGGCTACAGACCTTAAAACAGTATGTGAAAACATTCGTGTGGAGCGTGGCACTGTATAGATCTGAAGCATGGACTATTGGTAAAGCTGATCAAAATATACAAAAACAGATTCTACTTCCAATCAGATCATCTTGATGAACAGATGAAACCGCTAGTATCACCACATTGGCTTAGGCTTACACACCTAGGTGACAAAGTGGTTTTTGAGTGATTTTTCTTGAGATCAGTTGCTGAAACTACAAGATGTCCAGCACTCAAAACCATTAGTTAGTCTTTCTTCTGAACATCATTTGCATAATTAATAATTCCTTTCGGTTAGCTTTCAATGTAGCCACCATCAAACACTTCAACAATTGATTTTCTCATATCCCTGGATATTAGTGCAAAACTTCACAGGGGAAAAATCATTTGTCAAGACTAGAATTCAAACCCAGATCTTATGATATCAAGCCAAGTACTCTAGCCAGTCAAGCTACTGATTCCTCCTCCTCCCCTGTGGATTTATGTGAGTTTTAAGGAACGAGGTATGCAAGGCTGCTTGATGTAACAAGCAACTCAAAGTGTGCACTATGCACCACAGTCCATGAGATTTAGGTGATCTTTGAACTTTGAACAAAATGAATGCCCTCTTTTTGAATAATTTTGAGGACACTGTGACTCAAAACTTCTGGTAGCTTCAAAATTAGTCAATGGATATTCCTCTCCATAAAACCTGAATTAGTGTTACATTTCCATGGGGCCTACAGCCTTGGATATGGGTAAATGGTATTAAAGAAGATATGCATCTTATTCTGGTGGTATCATCAGCATTAGAGCTGTTTTCTACTTAGTTCATTATACATACATTGGTCCCTCATGATCGTACTATGCTTCTATTTCCATTATGCTTGAAGTGTTGGTCAAACAATTATTATGATAGATGCTACCATGAGAGTAGCTAATTTCATTTTTTTTAATCATTCACGCCCATTCTGTGAGCTGTTTTCCAGTTTAGTTTCCTCAAATGACAGATCATTCCCAATGGGTGCTAATTCTCTCTTTATTCTGATTGACTATCAAACCCAATTGTCCTACTTGTTTGCTGAAATCCTTGGATATTACTTTATCTCTTAAATTGCCACATACAATTTTGGAGTTTTTGAGTATTCAAATAAAATTTACCTACTGTAATCATGGTATTTTAATCTATAACTGGTGATCCAGGATAAATTATAAAAATAGGATGTGTTATTTCATTGGTGACAGAATCTTCCAGAGTGTAGGGTTATACTTTTTTCAAATAATTTGAAGGGTGTAAAAGTGCTCGAGTTTGCATTCTGAGTGGAAAGGGGAAAAATTATGATTCTAACATAGAGGCCTGGTAAATGAAAATCATGGTTTAAGGGTTTAAATTATGCCTCTTTCTTTTCAGGGGTTGGAGCATCAGAAATGAGCTTTCCAATGAGACACTGCAGTGGATTGCAGGTAGACCATGGGGTTCCAATGTCTATAGCAGCTCCAGCGAATCATATAGATCACCCAAGTGGAGTCTACTCAGCCTTATGTATAGAAGACTATACAGCACGAGAAAATCTACTGGTGAGATGAAAAAAAAATGAATTTTCTTCAATGGTGAGATGAAGTCTTGGAAAAGAGCATACATTAGTCATTTTATGAGTGGATATTAGGGATGATCATCATAAATTTGATTTCTGTTTTCAAATAGCTTTGGGTCAGAAAATATGCCCTTTCAGCTAATTATAATGCTGGATATTTTATAAGTATGCTGACTGAACATCATTGTGCTCCAGTGACCAACCCTTCTCTACTGCCAGTGACATGAGAATCCTAACAGGCTTACGCTTCACTACTGGGCTAAATGTTTCCTTAAAATTAACACCTGGGATTTGGGAGACTCACCTTGCAACTAACCTTGCCTCGAACTGATCTATGGTGCCATCTGATTTTCTTTTTATTTTAAGGGCCCATTTGCATCCGAATAAATTTTTTTGTGGCCTTTTGACTACAACCCACATATTTTTCTCAGCTAAACTCACAATTTCTTCATTCATTGCCTGTGACCATTTATCTGATTCATCACTGTTTAAGGCATCATTGACATTGGGTTCATCTGAAGCATCCAAATTAAGAGAAAAATTACATCCAATACAATTAACACAAGAATTACATTGTTCATGCTCTCTCTGATTTCTGATTCTTCCTGATCAACGTAGAGGTATTTCTAATCTGTCAATATTAGGATTTAAATTTTCATCATTGTTCACAGCATTTTGATCTACTTCTAATGATTCAATTACATCATCCCCTCCAGGATCATACATTGCATCATCATTCGCAAGTATATCCCCTTCATATAAATTTAATCTTGGCCATATTCTTTGTCACCAGTGACTGCATTTACATCATAATCAAACAACTGATTTACAACACTTGGCTTAAGGGTCTCATTCAAAAATTCCTTAAATGGAAATTTATCCTCCTCAAAAACTATGTGGTGAACTATGATTAACTTACCCTTATTCATGTGCCATTACCTGTAACCTTTGACATTGTCATTGTAGCCCAAAAAGGCACATTCCTCAGCTTTAGGAATAAATTTACTATTGTTTACAAAAACCCATGCTCTACACCCAAACACCTTCATGTGCTCATAGTCCTCAGTCTTTAGCTTTTAACCTTTCCACATTTCTAATGGAATTTTGAACTCGATGCCTGGGTTTGGACACCTGTTCCTGATGTAACAGGCAGTGTTGACCACCTCAGCCCAGAATCTTTCCAGCATTCCTGCCTGGCGTAACATACAAGTAGCCATTTCATTCAGAGTTCAGTTCTACCTCTCAGCAACATATTCGTCAAGTACGCTGCTCATTTTGTGTTTTAGCAGAGTAACTTGCATGCTCATGTGTTTTGGTTTTGTAACTGAACATAACTCCTTTAACAGTACGCACAAATGTATGGTAAAGAAAGTTCAGCCATGATACCTACAATACTTTGTCAATAGGTGCACCGTCATCACAAGTTAACCTCTTTCCACAAACTTTTATGCTCCTGGGCCCATAACTTTTAGTTTTGGTCACTCAGTCTTATGTAAATAATAGTCTGATGCCAGGGATAAAGGATATATTTTGGCAACTTATGCCATCTTACGTCTTATACATCTTACATGAAAACCAGACTGAGGTGGGAAAACAACAAAAAGGTGGGAACCAAAGAAACACAAACTTAGGGCGGTAAAACAATTTCGAACACAAACTGCATACACATATACACAGCTCACTGCACAAATATTTAAGAAGGCACATATTAGGTTTCCCTCCCATGCATTGCATGATTACTCTTGAAATATCCTGCATCGCACCAGACTCCAGAGTCTCATGAGGGATGTACTTTGATAGTGGCTCACTCATAATCACAATGTGATCTTCTAAAATGGTTTTTCAAAAATACTTGGCATTCTTTTTCCATGAATTGCTGTTTTATCATTTCTTCCATCATTCAAATTGCCATGGCATTTTTTTTTTAAACTCTCCTTCATATTCTACCTCTAATTTTGATTTTGTCTATTTTGTCTCTGTCTCGTAAGCTTCATGCAGTTTTGACTCTTAATAGGTCCTCCTAGCTCACAATGCCAAGATCTTCTAATGCCACAGATGCTTGTGCTGTAGGTAAGGGACCTCCTCATTTGGGATCAATTGGAATAATAATGAGTATAGAGAAAATAGGCAATTGAGTATCCTGGAAAAAAATACTTTTGCATGAAAAGGACCTTGAAGATAACAACTGACAGAATCTGGGCAGTGTAGCGTGAGGTTATGCTTTACAGGCAATATCTGGATCAGCCACTCGGAATAGTACTGGAGAACCAGGAAATATTTCTAAGAACAATCCAAATGTTACTTGAATTTTAGTAATTTTCAACAAAACATCTATTATAAATTGTGTTCATTTAAAAGAGCTGCTAAATTGCAAAGAGAAAAAAATATTGGAAAAAGATTCATAATCCCTAGGATTAAATTCATCACATTTATGGATCTTCACAGAGATATGTTGAAAAATATCTCCATGTGTAAAAAATCAATTGACTTTTTTGTGTTCGCAGAGCATTATTTCTATATTATTGAAATGAGAAAGTTAATAGTGCAGACATTGAGGAGGATTTTAAAGAATTTTCCAAAATATATATTTTTGGCTATAAAGGAGTATTTGTGGTGATTTCTAAAGGGTATGGTACAGGTTTGGAGGGATCAGTTCTAGGGAATAGAAGTAGGTAAGTGCTGTGAGAAAATAGATGACTTTTGTAAGATAAATTATGTAACAGTCACACATATTTGTCTTAATCAAAACAGAATACAGTTATACCACTCCTCTAATGGAACATGCTGGGGAATTTGAAGAGAATATGAATGTACTTGATATGTTCTGGTGCTGATTTAGAACCATTGTCATCAACCCTCATTGTGGACTCTTATTCTGAGGATTGATTCACATTCAGACCACTAGTTAGCTGAGATGAAGTCTTATAGTAAACATTTTCAAAGTGCTCACCAGGAGCAAGAGGATGCAAAATGGTCTGATGCAGAAGATCTTCCAGGATATATGAAAATGGAGAACCAGAATCTCAGGGTATCTTGCAGTGTGGCGACAAGGGAAAAGTATTAGCGAGAGAGGAATGTGAAAGCTTGAAAAAAACTAGGTGAATTGACTATAGAATGATAGTCATAGTGAATAAAATAGGCATTTAAAAACTATTAGTTGCAAGAATGATACTCTTTATGATGAAAAAGAGAAGGAAATAGAGAAACATCGACTTGGTCCTTGGCCAGAGAATGTGCAAGGAAGGGAAGAATGTGTTCCAATTTCTACTGTGAGTTAAATGGTAAAGTCATTCAGCTGAGGAGAGATACAAAGATGGGAAGTAAATTACAGCAGAAAGAGCAAACTGAGGAATTTTGGGTGCATCATATAAACTGGGCAGAGGTCAGAGAGAAGGCATGAAAGGAGTGTGCAAGCAATAAGAAAGTCCAAAAAATGACAGCTGAATTTAAAGAAATTTAGGAATGATGAAGAATTTAAAGAGTTATTAATGGATGATTTGAGTGTGCAGCAAATGAATGTGTTGAATGATCAATTTGAATTTGGCGATGGATGATGTTATGCTACTTCTTTTATGATGAATACATTAAAAAGAAAGAGAACCTAAAACACTTTAGAAAAATTATAATAATATTATAAGTTAACTTAAATGGGATTTGATCAATTTGCATGGATGAGGTGTGGTATGGCTGAATTACTTGCCATGCGTGTCAATTTTTGAGGCTATAAGGAGCCATCAGAAGGTGAACAGTAGATTTGCAGAGTGAGGAATGGATAAAAATCAGTCGTTATTGAGATGGGGTCTTGAGTGACTGAGCCACAATCAATTTAGTAGTGAATTCTCTAACATCACCCAATCTATCAGGTTCCATCCACTGGCACAGTTTCATTGGTTAGCATTGAGATAAAAGAGTTGCTCCCCATTTGCATATAGCATCACCAGGTTGGAGATGCTTCCCTTAAATCTGTCAACACATCCTGTGATGGATGAGAAACTGTTGTTGCTCAAAGTTGGCCAACAAATCTGAACCAAGATATGTTTCTCCTTTTGAAGAGCCCTTCATTGATCCCTCAACATTGCCAGGAGCCCTGTCTGATAAGGTCATATGTATTTCCTATGAAATGAAACTTTGAAAGAGTAAATATGATGTCATAACACTGCATCAAAATCCAAAGTAGAATATGAGATTGGAGGATTAATAATGTTGTCTTGCTAGAATTTCTGATTAATTCAGGATTTGTACATATTGTTTCTTTTCATTTTGTTTGATGTCCATTAATTTGCCTTTCAGACTGCTTCAAGACTCACACCAGATAGGACCACTTACACACTCACCAGAACGAAAGGAAGGGAAGAAAATAGTTCTTATGTCTCCTATGAGTTAAATGGTAAATTCATTAAGGAGCAACTTTTATCAAATGATGTGCCTGAAAGTTGTGTATGACTACCGAGGAAAGGTATTTATAGCAGAATGAATATGCTATGAAGAAAAATATTGAGTGAGACTTTAAAACATTTGGTGATGTGCTTTGAAGACTCTGCTGTTAAGACAATGAAGTTTTGAAGATATTTTGAGCGGGCTGTGGCATTGTAGTGGCGAACTTGTTGTTATAGCTCATCATAAATTAAGTACTGAATCAAGCAAGTTCTGAAGAATAAATCAACAGGACTACTAAATGTTTGTGACAGCCAATTTGCTGTTTCTTGATTAAAAAAACGTGAACATAAGTAGTTAAGAGCTCAATGCTTCCCACGTGTTACTTCCGAAAACTCAATTCTTTTAGAAGAAATTGTACTGAATATTTTTAAAGATTTTCAAATGTATTTAAAGGTAAAAATGCAGTAAAACTCTGTCAGATTTGTTAATTGGGGTTTCACCTCTATGATTTCATTTATTATTTACATTGAAGTAGTAGAAACAAAGGTGATAATTTTATAATCTTTTATCCTGCTGGTCAAAGTTAGGATTAGCATTCTACAGTGTGCTCAGTCTGTTAAAAAAAATATTTCCTGCCGTTATAATGAAGTGTTTTTTATACTGAGATATGGTTGAACCACAGGTTTCCTGAAAACTACTCACTCGGGGAAAATTTATTTATATATGATTCTGCAGATACCATTCACTTAATACTCTACCATTACAACAGGTATGTGCATAAATGAAGAAAGGCGGTGAATATTGGTACATTTTACATAAATTCATATCTAATATCTGCATTTTTTATACAGAATCAGCTTCTGAAATTTCATTAAACATGCAAAAAACGTAAGAATTAAGCCATTCCCAACAAATGCTTAGGATGTTAATCTCTCAGGTTTCCAACCAGGTGATGGTGGTTAGTGGCACCAATGTTGCGAAGGCAGACTATGCCTTTGAAACGTCGGTGCCACAAAACCACCGTCTCCCAGATGGAAACCCGAGAGCTTTACTTTCAATGCAAAAAACATTTATTTTCTGCAACTTTTTTCATTAATTGGATTCATTAGAAGGAATAGGATTCTAATTTATGCTGAATACACACCAAATATAACTCCATTACTACATATTACTACAAATACCCAAGCAAGCATAGGAGATGTGCTTTCCTGAATAGAAGTAGGATATCCGGGGATAGGATAGGACTAGCTTTACCCTAATTTTTCGTAGGACCTATGTTGTCAAAATTCTCTTGGATGGAGATTAACTAGTTACATCTAACAAGGTAAACAAATATATATGTCTACAAACAAAAAAAAAATTGAATAAATTTTCATAATGTTCTTTTGGCAGAAGCTTCACTATATGCACTTGCCTGATCATGAGTGAGATCAACGTGAGTCCGTGGCTTTAGTAGCTCTCCAGCATGATGCTCCAAGTTTAAAGATGGCAGAAATGGAACAAACACAAATGAAGAGTTGAAGCACATTGCCTGATTCCCTATGGGTGAACACTGATTTTTTGCAATTTCAGAGAAACTACGTCTCACACTGCTCCATTTTCCCACCCTGCTCATGCGATCCAAGGTAAGATAAAACTTAATCCTCAAGAATAATGAAATTTTGATCGTCTACGTTATATTCAATGAACATACTTTATTTGCAATGGGTCTTAGCTGAGACTGGTTAAACCATTCCCTAATTGATTTTGGTGAGGGCTTTCGATTTGTATTACGAATATAAGTTACACTTTCAGGCTTAATTTTGAGGAAATGCGACACATGAAATACTTTCTCACTTTGTACATTCCACACTTTTTTATTTTTACCGACCATGGTTTGGATATACAATGTCTATTTCAAGGTATATATACATCATATCTCTTATTTCAGTGTCCTTATTCTCACACCAGGTGGGGGGAGTGAAATAGAGGTGAGGGGATACGGAGAGGGGAGGGTTCATTAGGAGGGAAGGTGGGAGTCTACAAGGTTATTGACATCAATGGTGAATGCAAGTCAAAAGTAAGACCTTTAAGAAGATAGACATTTTTCTTTCCACCATTTGTAATATCATGCTGCTTTAAATAATCCAACTTTTTAACTTTTCCCTGTACTTGAGGGCTATGGTTGGAGGAACGCATAACCATTGGATTTCAAATCAAGAAAATATTTAACAAGCAATCATAATACCAAGCCTAACTAAAGTACACCGCTCGCCGGATGGGGTGCTAAACCCTGCGGACTCTTTGGCACCTTTTGTTGAGGGTAGAGTAATGCTTCGCTGGGTTTCTCTCCAACTTTTCTCCTTTCCCTTAACTTTTGACTCATATACCTATTGTAAATTATGCAGATTAACTCAACTGTCGATCGCCGCCACAAGTGACAAATCCACCAGCAAAATTTCCTTTCGCTGATCTTTGCGCCAGTATTTTTCTATCTTATCTGTCTTTTTGTCCAAAATGTTATATTTTTTGTTAAAACTATGCACCACTACAGACTTTGTCTTAGGCACCTTTATACAACGGTGAATACATCATTTGAGTCCTTTATCGTGCTAGCCACAATTACCCGCATAGCACAAAATTGCTTCATATACCTACGTTTTTTGCGCTTTCAGCAGACGTTTTCTACCGGTTCACTTACGATTTGAAATGTTGCTAACATTGTGAATATATCCGCCACTTTATAGTTTACTTCACGTTTCTAAAACGTCTATCACTATGTTGAAGCGGATATTTCGGTTTTAAAACGGGGATTCCTGATGGCATTAAACGTTTTTGCCATGACTATGCGGGCGTACTGATAGTAACGTTCGATTACACTCGTGACTTGACACCAAAACGTATTACGTACAGCAGACACGTTACGTAATACTTATAACGTAACGTGTCTGCTGGCTAAATGTGTCTCGGGTATTCCACCGGATTAGCAGCTCCATACCTCCCGACTTTTCGAAGGACTTGTTCCTCATCCTCGGGTAGTTGAATGCCGTCCTCGAAAGCGTTTGAATTGTAGTAGCGTTGTTGTTGCGAGCGTTTTTGATCTGAAACATCGGGAGATATGGAGCAGCTAACCCGGTGGAATACCCGAGTGATATTTATCCTGCAGATACGCCGGGAAAATTCAATTTATTTCTTCACAGACTTTTTATGACATTAATCTATTAATTCAAAATCCAGAATTAAAACGGTTTGAAAAATATCATATCAGCATATTCACAAACAATTCGTTGATTATCATCATTCAAATTTATAACTTAAAAACAAAGTTTTAAAAATTACATCGAAACACTCAACCTTTGACTTCGACAACCTATATTGTAAAGAGGTGGAATCGCCACAAAATAACCGTCTTATTCCACTTGCTCAGTAGCGTAGAACTAAAACTTCTTCTCACTGATTTCATAAGATTTTAGAGCCGTACCTCACAGCGATCAAAGATAATACGGTATATGAGTAACCTTGGCAGCCAAAACATCTAGAACACAAATACACAGCATTCTATGATGATTTTTCCAAAATACCACTGGAGGCCTGGAGATGCACGAGACCATCAACGAGGAGTACGAAACCTGTGAAACGTTTTTAAACAGTTTAATATTGTTTCATCACGCTTTACGTCTCGGTTGCTAGGGAAAGTTCTGAAAACGTTTTCGTTGCCAGAACGAAATACCGAATGAATACGTCTTTTAACTTTGGGCTGAAAACGTATTTTTATTTTAGGTGCACGTAAAAGTAAACGAAATCGTTCTCTTAAGGGTAACTTTCAGTTTCCGCCATATTCGAAGTTATGCTGCCATTATTATTTATAATAAGATTCAAGCAGCGTCTCTTTACAAGGATATTTCCTGCAAAGAGGTGTGCAATTGAAATACGCTGAAATATGGTCTTCAGTAAAAGGGGTCATTTTGGCGTGACACTTGGACCTTTTTAATCAATCCTTAGACAAGAAATCCATATCCTTGGCCTAAAGCAGCTGATCACCAGACATCTATGAATGAACGAGGCGAAGGCGAGGAGGGAGAGGCCTACCATAAACCTTGAACACCCCTGCATTGGAGAGAGAGACCTCAACACAGTTCTTTCGAAAAAGTGCGTCGTCTAGCATTCTTCCGCTGAGCAAATGAGTGACAGTGGAAAGTTTTTTTTAAGGTTTTCTTAGTGATTTAAAACGGAAGTGAGTGAAACATTATTTTACGGAAGTTTCAAGTGCTGTGAAGCTACAATATAAGTTAGGAGTAATTTAAGCCTAATCCGCGAAAGCAGTGTGAAGTCTCTATTTTCTACTAAAGTGTTTTCGGTCGGCGAATATGTAGAAAGTGGTATAAAATTTTGAAATTAATAACTTTGGGCATTGTCAGTGCACGAGTCAAATCAGCGGGCATGTTGGAGAAGTGCATTGGAGTTCTACCGGCCTCCTGCCCCAGGACACTCCAGTTACTCAGGGTAAGTAGGAAACAGCGCTGGCAGCGATGTAGAAGATACTGGTCGTATCCCTAATTGTCGATCATCATATTCGAGACATTCAGTTTAGAAATAATTTTACGAAAAAATTACATCCTAGTTTTACAAATACTAAGCTTAAAGAGTCAAATGTTCAGGTAGAGACCCTGAGATGTTGAATATACACAGGTAGGATGTGGAAAAAACTAAATTCTCGACCCTGTTTTTACATGACCCGACAGGCGTAGTTTCCTAAGTACTCCAGTAGCAAAGGTGTCAGTGGCAAACACTGCAATTGTGCTTATCACAATTTAACTTAAACTTCGACTTTGTGGATTTTTGATTGCTGTTATATACAATATATTGAAATACGCTGAACTTGCATCAGGAGTGAATCGAATAAGGTCCAAAAATAATAGCTGCAAATGATTTCATTCGTCGTTCGCCTCTCGGAAACAAAAAGCCCATCAAACCTAGCAATCCTCATTTCACTCGACAGATCTGGCACGCAACCTACCATACTGACAATTGATTACTAAGAATTGATTGCCAGGGTTGTGAATGTGTTGTCCTTGTTAGGAAATCGGGGATTTTATGATTGTGACCTTACATGCCCTCATTTTTTGCCCCTGTGCATTTTTTGCCATCAATAGAGAAAGCTGCAGTAGAACTCTTCGCCCGTTCGGTCACGGTGTGACCGTCCTTCACCGGGCCCACCATAATAGTACTTGAGGCTGCACGTTTCCTGCAAAAGGGAACTCTTTTCACTTTCAACTTCTTAATGGAAATGCTGATTAAGGTAACGATGCGATTGAACTACCCAAGTCTTGCCTCCCGCATTGAATTCACCATAGTGTCTCCGTTATAACGTGAGCGAAGTCAAGTAGGCAGGAATACGGTCCCACTTGGATAAAAGAGAAGATATCAAGTGCAGCTTATGATTCTCATAATCAACAGGGATGGCCCAGGGTAGACTACGTATTTCGAACTTCCAGCGCCGACCTATATGAACCACAATCGCAGTTGGTCGCGATATTTAATCAAATGACTTTCCCTCAGCCAAAGTTTACTTTTTCCCTCGATGGCCTCGAGCGTTGGTTGTTTAATTAGCGCTTTTCGAGGGATAGTTCCATCCAACTCCTTTACGTCTAAAACATCAGTTTTGAGACTCGGAAAAAGTTCATAAAAATATTTGTTTGGAGCGTTTTGTTATATGTATGCGAAACGTGGATAATCAGGAAAATGGAAATAATCAGACTCGAAGCAATGGAAATGAGGGCCGAGAGAAAATTAACAAAAACAAGGTGGGAAGATAGAAAAAGCAATCAAAAGGTGCTAGAAGAATTAAATGAAAACAGATGCCTTAAAAACAATTGGACAAAGGAGAGCAAAACTGATTGGACAAGTAATAAGGAATAATCAGTTCCTGACCAACATATTCGAAGGCAAAGTGGTGGGGAAGAAAACAAGAGGTCGACCCAGGACAGCATACTTAAAGAGCGTTACACGCGAGATGGGAATGACATCATACGCCCAGCTGAAAGAAACAGCGAAGAACAGGGACGCGTGGCTTTTACGACAAGGCACTGCCTTTAGAACTTGATGCCGATGATGAGGGATAGTGACCTCAGTCTCTGTCTTTCGGCTAAGACTGAGGCTACTACGTCAGTAAAGTTGATATTCGGCAGGTCGATGACAGAATGGTCACTTCCGGGAGGCAGCGTTGCTGTTGGGATTTTGCAGGGCGGATATGTTGATACATTTTAGATTTGCGTATCCCTAGCAATTGCTGGTATCGTTCCGTTTGAGCGAAAAGTTATTTTCACCATCGTAAGCCAGTCAATGGTGTAACACGAGGCACCCACTGTACCGCCTAATTGCAGTCCCGGCACTGCCAATTGAATGCACCCGTTTGAACACGGGAGAAACTGTTGTCTAAGTAAATAGCCCAGCGTTTCATCTCTGCATACGTCCTTCCCATCTCCCATTCTCTTCCTTCCCTCAATATGTTTCCCTCTATCTGTCAAGGCCTTGAGCAACCCATCGCCCCTCATCACTCCTTCAAGCCACTTACCCTCATCCTGAGCTCATCCAAAAGCTTCCTTTCCTCACCCACCTTCACCTCCACACAAAAAAATCGAAAATCTGCTATACATTTTCGTCGTCCTACCTCCGAGTCCACGTTTATGCCCCTACGTACTTTTAGACAGATGAACAGCATCAAAGATAAGTGTATTAGAAACATGTATATTCGGTAATTTTGTAATAATTAGCCCTATTCAACGCTACTCTCCATATCAAGCGCCACCTCTTCCAGGAGCGAGAGGGACCCGTCTCTCGAGGTGAATCACCGTGATGCTGACGCATCGGAATGGCCGGAAATGCGAGTAACCGAATGTAGGCTGTCGATGCCATTTACGATGTTTACCGTGCTTTTGAGGAGTAGATTGCTCCCTTACTTAAAGCGAGTTCCGAATTTCATTGCCAGTACGCGAATTTAAGGGCAGCCTACTACAACTGACGTCCTTATCACGCTGATAGTGAAGAGGAACACAGTGGCCAAATGCGATACACCACAAAAATTCTAATTCCATTGGTTTTTAGCGCTTGGAATAGAGAGATGCATACGATACGATGATACGACGTTAATGTGCGTACAGAATAGAACTTAAACCCCTTATACCATTATTAGACATATTTGATACGGCCAGCTCATGGATTGCTACGTACTTTAAGACAGATGAACAGCATCAGAGATAAGTGTTTTAGAAACATGTATATTCGATAATTTTGTAATAATTAGCATCATTTGATTACCACATCCAAAAAATTCTGAATTCATTGCTGAAAGATGCTACAGTTGAAAAAATGTGTATACTTTGCCAACATATTTAACCTCTAATTTGTTTATCGGTAACAGATACAAACTTAATTGCATTGGTGTGTTAACGAAATCTTAAGCATGGGGCCATTAGCAGGTTAGCGAATGACTGCCGCGAGTTATTGTATTTGACGACTGTTGTGTGTGGCCGCAAGTGGCTGAGTGGTTGTACCGTGATGATGTCAAGTGGAGGGTAGCGACCACTCTGCGATGACTGGACCAATAGCTAATGATAATTGCTTCAGACCAATAGCGGTTGGAGTCACTGTGGAATGCTAAGGCAGTCATGGAATCGTGGAGTCCCTCGGAAGAGTTGGGCAGGGCCCCTCTGGTTGTGCGGAGAATTTGTGGGTTGTATTTTTGTATATTCATGTTCTTTTCCATATTAAACTCTGGGGTTGCAATCGGAGAGCTGTTGAACACATTTTCGAATCTTTTCCATTAGCAACTCAATCAAGCCCTCGTTTACCCGAGAGGCAGCCACTACTCGCTGGGTAGCGTATAAATCGTCGATATTATCCCACACGAAGACGCTGGGACACGACAGAGCCTATTAAGCGAGCAGCTTTTGCAGTTTAGGTGAACAAATTTCTCCGTCGAGACTTACCTTAGATTGCCTGCGTTTGCTGCCACCCATCTACTTTTCCAGTCTCCTTGTGCTAAGCCAGAGCATATCTTTGCTTTAGTCACTATTTGTTTATTTCTGATGGAAGAAGTTTTTGAATCGGGTAAAGTTTTGCTTGTTTTTTAGATTTCTTTATTTTAACCTGAAGTTGACATTTACCTTTTTCCCTCGTGTTTTTCTTTAATTTTCCACTGAAGCTTATAAAACTCCCTTGCGTTCTTCAGCCAGTAATTTAAATTCTCTTTTAACTTTTACATAGGTTAGCATTTTAAATTTGTCCGTAGGCCTAGCTACGATAAAGTTTGGGATAGCATTTCCTATTATGTCATTTTATTTTGCTCATGAGTTTAGGTTAAGTGTTTATTTCATTGAGCAGTTGATATGCAACTATTTCCTTTATAAGTGTGACATTTATTTTGCATTAATTCGTTTCTTTTTTTGTTCTATAAAGCGTACTAAGGTAAATCACATTTTAGATAGAACATTGTAGTTAGCTAGCTGCTTGGACGGCTGTAATAGAGAAAGGCATTTGCGCCAAAAAGGAGGAGCGGAGGGGTTCTTAATTGTCTGACGCGCGAAAAGGTGCATAAAGTGTTAATGTTAATGAATAGGGCATTACCCGAAAAATTTAATGTTACTGAAAACTGTGTACCTGAACGAGTAGCCGCAGGACGACAGCTCGGTTGCTTAATCTTTTAAGATCCAATCTCCAGTCTCGGTCTACATATACATACTACCCAGCGATCCATTGTATGGGCCTGTGGCAGGGGGTTTTAGAACACCATCTGTGTAAATGTTTTAGGTATAAGGCGTTGGGAAGTTAAATGGTGACGCATATATAGAACTGTATTGAGTGGAACATAGTTTTAAATATGATCACTAATTGTGCGAGGAAAGAACGAATTTTTGTACCTATCTGTTCGACAATGTATCAATTAATTTTTCGCTTCTTTCATACCTGGAGTTGTAGTGGCGTAAAAATAATATTATCTGTGTCGCTCTAATACACACATGCTCTGAATTTCTCAAGCAAACTAAGGTTAGCGTGCAGCCTCCGAGTCTCTGACGACTCCAAATCTAATCCCTCTAAAGCAGTGTAACGTTGTATGTTCGTTGAAGTTTTTAACGCAGAGTGCAGCTCTCTTTTGTATTTTATATTTTTGGGTTAAATATTTCCGAACGGGGTTCCAAATTCTTGCGGCGTATTCGAGGAGTGGCCTAACCAGTGCGAAGTAGCATCTATATTTCTCTTTTTCATTCGAGGTCCTTCACATTCCAGGGCACTTGATAAATCCTATTTTCGTCAATGCTGTGCAGCATGTGATTTATATGAATATTCCCCCACGATGTGTCTGAAAATACAGTTATTCCAAGGTTCTCCTGGTAACGCAAATGAACATTTCTCTGGTCCCATGATAGAACTTTGAAGATCGCATCTTCGCTAATTTCGCGGTAGACGTCCGCATTTTTTGCAAATAATCTTATTTTACTGCTACCTCGAGAACTTTACTGGACGTCTACCGCGAAGTTAGCGAAGACGTGGGCTTCGAACTTCTATCATACGACCAAAGAAATGTTCATTCGTGGTACCAGGAGTGAGGGCGCATTAATTTCTTCGTTTTTGAGCGTTGAAAAACGTATATTTCTCTCGTCGCAAGCTCTGTTGTTTTGTTACTTAACTTAATACAATTTTCATGTAGATTGTGTAGTCGACTTTGTCTCCTGAGCTCCCGCCTTATTTGGAGCTTATACCAACGAGGTTCAACTCTGCTGTTTGAATTTATATGGAATATATTCATCGATTCCTAACGTAGTATTTCCAAAAAATATCTCCATGATACTTCGGTGCTCTTGTTTTTCATTGCGGCTACGAATTTCGTGAATGAAGTTTCTACATCTACATCTACGTCATACCCTGCAAGCCACCCAAAGGGTGTGTGGCAGGGGGTGCTTTCGCACCAGGCATGCATGAATGATATGGTAGAACACCGACATTACATTAAAACCCGCGTACCACACATGCAAAGCGCCAATTACAAATCTAATACCCAAGAAACATTCTATCTCCAATCGTTCTAACATGCAAGGGATACAAAGACTACTACTACAGATTCAAAATATCATGCATAAATAAGAACATCATTATTTACATCATTCTAACGTCTCTCCGAATTTTACGTAATCGCATTTTTCAAATAAGTAGACTTTCCGTTCGGATTTAACAGTGTACTCTACTGTTGTTTTCAAAGTCGTAAAAATTACTCTATGATCACTTGTTCCCCGTTGTCTCAGGCGTCACTTTATGGAATTTGCTTAGCTTAGTCCCAACCAAGTGAAGTGATTAGTGCAAAATGGAGACGCTGCCTCTATCTAGGTCCCCTATCCATGAGGGTATGTAGGAAAATGCCGAAGATGAAAGTAAAAGTGGCCTTCCACAATAAAAAGTGCCTAAAAAACTTGTCACATACCAAAGACAAAATTCCTCCGTTAGAGAAAAGTGGAGTATACAAGCTCATTTGTGAATGTGGTGCTGCATATGTTGGCCAAACTGGACGAAAATTCAGAGAGAGAATTAAGGAACATGAAACGTGTGCCAAGAACAAGGACTTGACGTCGCTATTTGCGAAACACCTCATCGAAGAAAACCACAAGAGTGATTTCATACCAGAAATACTACACTGGGAAAAGAAAGGACAAAGACTAGATGCATTAGAACAACTAGAAATTTTAAAAAGGGTTAAGCGCCAAGAAATAATTGTTAATGAATTTTTGTTAAATTGTCATTCCCCCCTTTTGGACCTTCCTCCCAGCCTCAACTTAACAACTCCTTTTTAACCATCTAACCCCCCCCCCTCCCCCTCCAACATCAGCCTGGGAACTTCTAGGTAGCCACACTCATAGAATTTTCCACCGACCCGTCCTTAAACTTCCTTTCCTGCCCCCCAACCCCAGGTCAGTGAGTCACGAGTGCACTGAGTAACCCAAACTTTCCTTTCCCACACGAAACCCCCCCCCAGGAAGGACAATACCTCTCCCACACCTAACTACCTACAACTCATCCTCCCCAATCTACGTCACCCTCCATCTCGCCCCTCCCCCCCCTCCTCTCCCCCCTTCCCCCCTTATGTTTGTGACTATATATGCTGAGTGTTCTAGGATATTTGTACCTGATGATCACGTGCTACGTCGAAACCCGGGTCGTTTACAATAAATAAATGTGGAATCACAAAGTTACTGCTTCTCATTCAATCACTTATTCCTTTGAGGATATCGACGTGTTGAATCATTGCAAGGTTACTAGCAGCTAAAAGATCTAATATCTTATCAGCTCTCGTAGGTTCGTGAACTACTCGAGTAAGAGAAAGGTATGAAAGTGTATTGAGTAGAGGAGCGCTTATATCACACTTCCTTGAACTTGTTTCAACGTCATTGGTTTTCCAATTTTATAGCTAGGAGGTTGAAATCTCCACCGACAATTATCGCGCTTTTGTTGTCTCTCGAGCTAAATGATGATAATTGAGTTTCTAATGAAGAAGATAAAACATCTATTTTGGAATCAGGAATTCTGTAAAATGACTACTTATGTACATTTATTTTGATTTCTTGTTTAGAAGTACACCAAACACTCTCTATTTCATTGTCGTCTAATATGAGTTTTTTTACTATTTAAATATGATTTAACTGTTCATTTTGGTAAGAATACAATAACAATAGTAATTGCCACTCAGTTTTAGTGAAAACTTACCATGGTTTCAACACTTAATGTCATTATCAAGATACAACTGTTAACATACCGATTCTAAATATGCCCCTTTGCCAGAACAAAGATTTGTGGAGGGGGTTAGGTTATGACGAAGGAGGGGGTATGGGAGGGGACATACAGAGGTTTATGGTGACGTAATGGCAAGTAAACAATGGTGAGGGGAACCAGAAAAAGAAAGGAAAAGTGGAGTGGAAGCTCAAAAAATAACTAGATTAGTTGATGACAGAACGTGTATGGAGACTTAAATTGAAAAGATGTGGTGGTGAATCATAAAAACTATGTCATTATGAATGTTGTTCGGGCGAATTCCAAATTTTTTTAAGAAATACACTTTAATCCCTTTGTCATTAAAATGTAAAATTGCTAAAATTATTTAAATATTTGGCAAAACAATATTTTCAGTCATTATTTATAAAACTTCTTCTATGTTCTACAACTCTATCGCTAAATTTTCGGCCAGTTTGACCGATTTACGTAATATATTATATATATCGACAAAACTGGCCGAAAAAATTATTCTTCGGCCGAACT
Source organism: Ceriagrion tenellum (assembly GCA_963169105.1). Classification (NCBI taxonomy): domain Eukaryota; kingdom Metazoa; phylum Arthropoda; class Insecta; order Odonata; family Coenagrionidae; genus Ceriagrion; species Ceriagrion tenellum. The sequence continues at coordinate 38,592,836 of OY720640.1, forward strand.
TGCAAAAAAATGAACAATCTTATACCGAAGACTGGCTTCGCTCAACCATGTCTTCATTCCTTCGATAAACAAGCCCGAGCCAAGTTACACCTACCAATCATTTATGGCGCAAAAAACGTTAGTTGTCATAGGCCTCCCTCGAAGGGCAGACCGACAGAACAGATAGACTTTCCCTATTTAACTGTCGGGAGGATTCTTGAAAGAAGCGCATCGGCTTGGATTAGTGGCCAGAGTGCTGTGGTTCCCATTCCAATGAGACCTGCTTCGAATCCTTCGATTTGGACAGCGACCAGAAAATGAGTCGAAGAAAACTGTTTTGATTTAGTGATGTTTTGCAGATAGCTGAAGATCGAGCAGGTTTCCGGGTGACCGAAGCTTGCAATATTACTCCCGCCCTATATCCCTAAATGTATGAGCTAATCGAAGAGAGAAATAAATTTGGCTGAATTTAGGTGTACAAATATTAAATCAATCCTATCTCAATAAGAAATTCGAAATAATACAAATCAAAACACTAAGCCACTCCGTCAATATAAACTTCCCTTAAGTTCCTTGTTTCTTCCATTTCCTTACCCTGTATTTCCCTACCATATATTTTCATGGTCAATTATGGCCCTAACACCAACTCCCCCGTGCATAGGTAACAATTGGTCGGTTGGACGGGAGTTCGAAATTTCACATTCTCGTTGTTTTCATCCTGCACATTGTTCAATGCGACATTGGTATCGGCGTATGGGGTACTTTCGCTCTTTATTTTCAAATGTCGGCCGGACCGTTTCCATCTCTCGCCCCCTCGCTGTGTAGGAACTTCATCAAACTTTCCAAAATAATATTGAACTGAGGCCATAGCCATATGACTTGAGTAGGCCAAGAGATGGTTTTGCGATTAGCCCAGGAGAGTGACGCAAAACAACCTGAGCATATTCAAGGGCATTAGTTCATTCTAGATTCACTAGAAGTTCGTCGCCCAACAAGAGTTCACCCGCGCGATAACCTGCTGATGATAAGTTTGCCGTGTGTTAATGAAGTCTTTGCGATGTGTAGTAAGAGTGTTGCTTCCTAGTTTCCGGTGTTTCAGTTTACGTGCTCAGATTTCGTTTGTGCATGGTGAAGGACTGCATTATGCATATGGATGTCAGTAAAATATCCGTGTGAAGCCTCGACTCACTTCGGATCCAAAAACGAGGCAGCTTTTTCATTCCAAAACAGGCTTACGCACTTTCCCGCCCTTTACTCTGCCTAGTTTAGTGTGTGTGTGCAAAGGTGTGTGCAGTACGAAGTGCCTTTTTTGATAAGTGAATTTCGTGTAATATTCTGAGTGCGCCCAAAAGTTATGAATAATGTGTAATATCCCAAGGGATCCGGCAACATGAGTTCCTCATAGATCCTTGCGCGCCGTTTGGCTTCATAATTCCTTGCAGGCCACCTCGAGGGCGTGTAGCAGTGTAGTCTGGAGTGGTTAAAAATCAACAAATAACGGATAGCATATCATATAAACTTCAGGTATGTATTTATGCTAATCAGTGATTGCTATGCCTACTGGTTGTAACTTGTTTTATCTAGCTACATTGCTGTTGCTTAGGATATGATGTTGGTAATCACGAAAGTCATTTAATTAAGTGCATGATTACATTACATTCTAGAACTAGATGGACAGAAAGTTTGATGCGAAGATTCCTGCACTTTTCGGGTGTTCACCACGTTGTTTCCTTGCGCATAAAATACTTTTGTCCCCCGCATTAATCTGTTAAGTCCCGTAGGAAACGCGAGAGAATCTGTAGTCAGCAGGCATCACTAACGTGGTGAACACCCAAAAAATGCAACAACTAAAATTATTACGATTAAAAATGTGAGCAATGTTTTGGTGCATTAAACTGTCTCACTCAATATTTTTGCACATATGTAATCAAACTTAAGGGAATAATGAATTTTTCTACCTTTCTTCGTCCCGTAATATCATATATGATATTCTTCTTCGGTGGATTACTGTGTCCCTCAGTTTTGACTGTGACCAATGGCTGCTTAATTGCGTGATGAGAAGGTAAATATAGTATCGACTTGCTTCTGGGTATTTCTCAATGATTTTCAGAGTTCAATTGATGTAGCGAGGGAGTAAAATGAACGTCATCGAGAGATCCCTTAACTCGTGTGATCTTAAGTATTCGGCTAATCAAGGTTTTGCATAAAGACTCATAATTTCAAGCCAGTTCAAATTCAGCCCTGCATTCAATATTTTAGCTAGTTAATAGCTATTTTAGCTATAATAGCTATTCAATATTTTATATTCAATCGACTTTATTAAAGCGCGTGATTTTCTTCTAAATGTAGTCGCATTCACGATCTAAATCTTTCTGGTATCAAAATCCTTGGTGCATGCTCATAAAGTGGCTAAAGATGGATCATTGCATCTCTTTCACTTATTACCAGGTGATCTGAGTTCTAACATGGAGTATTGTCAGTCTTTTCCAACCTTATTGATTGAAAACTAGTAGCAGGGGCTTGTAGTTTTATAATTTTTCCTTCATCTTTCGGTCTATCATTATCCTGATGTTCCCACTATAAATTACTTCAAAACATAATACACGAGTTTAACAACGAAGAAATATTTTCTTCATTGATTGATTGTTGGGTGCTGAGAATTCAGGCCCTCCAAGGACCCCACCCAACAATCAAATTCACCATGGAAACCGAACAAGATGGACGCCTACCCTTCCTGGACGTAGAAGTGACAAGAAACGAGGACGGCTCTCTAAGCCAAGGTGTCTTTCGAAAGAAGACACACACAGATAGATATTTGCACTCCTCCTCGCATCACCACCCCCAAATTAAGAGGTCTCTTGTGAGAACACTTCTCCATCGGGCTGCAACAATATGCGATGAGAAATCAAGAGAAATGAAGGAACAACACCTGACAGCAGCCCTCATGAAGAACGGTTACTCCAAGGCCCTTATCAGGACCACTATGAAGAAAATGAAGGAAAAGAAGGAGATTGCGGCGACTCCAAAACCATGAGGATTTGCAACTCTCCCTTTCATCGCCGGCACCACGGAAAAGATCGGGAGAATTCTCAAAAGACACGACATAACACCGAGATATAGTGCTATGGAGAAGATTGGCCAATGTCTTCCTAACTGTAAAGACAGAATCCCTGACTTGCAATATGAAGGAGTGTACGAGATTCCCTGCAGCTGTGGCCAGATAAACGTCGGGCAAACTAAGAGAGCCATCTCCGTCCGACTGAACAAACACCGCAGGGCTCTCAAAAATAAGCATTGCGAACAATCAGCAGTGGCAGAACATGCGTTCACTAATCCCGGGCATCAGATTATGATTGATAAAGCAAAAATCCTAGCCAAATAAAAGCATTATTTCCCTCGCATCATCCGGGAGGCTATTGAAATTGAAAAAGTAGCAGACAATTTAAATAGAGATGATGGGCATAGACTGAACACTGCTTGGAAAAGACTCATACGCAAAAGCGCACCAAAATCGGGGTCCTCGACGCTGATTGGTCGCACCACTGGTAGGCCAACCTGAGGATGGTATATATACAGGGCCATTTCCATCTGTCGTTACATCTGTCTCGTGAAAGATACTGGAACATATGATTGTCAGTTCAATTATGGGGTATTAAGACCTAGTATCTAATCCGGAAGGGCAAGTCTTGCAAAATCCAGCTAGCCCTTTTTCTTCATTAAATTCTATCCTCTGGAGAAAGGCTCGTCCAGCATCCAGCACTTCCAGTTACTACAACCACAATATATTTAAACTACTTTATCTTTAGCTTCGTCTTTTGTCTTGAGGTAACTATCTCGGAAATGCTGCAATAAGACTAAAATATTGCACCTATATTATTCTTAGATTAGGTATAAATTTTTCCACCCAGTATCTCAATATTATGGATAAGTAAGTTCACTGAAGTGACGGAATACTTCGCTTATTCTCGTTGTAACCCGCAGTAGTTAATCCCAGAGATTTGGTTGATACCAAATTTGAGAAAACTCAGTTCTTTCGACATAAAATCGCATAATGTACTTTCCTTAAAGTCACCATTTTTAAAACTTAGTTAAAGATTTTAGTCATGTAGTGAATCACAATTTTGAGAGATAGTCGCTGGTGAGGATGGCTTTAGGAGTAATGCGATGTGATGGTGGGTAATTTTTATCTCAAATACTTCCATCTCCCACATTCAAGAAAATTTAAGATTGGCTGACTCGAATTAGTGAAGAGAATGCTGAAACCTCATTCAAATTATGAAATATCCTGACAAATAGAATCTACGTTTCCTTAGAATGCATGATACTGTAGTAGTATCAGCGAGCTGAAAATTGAAGCATTCAAACCTGTGAAGAGCATTTTTTTGCTGTCTGTTATGAAAATGTTTCACCTTTGACGAACCCTTCACCTTCGTGGCAGAGCGATCGACCAGTGACATCTCTACACTTATCCCCTCCAAAATAGGCACTTCTTCCCGCCTTCATCATAAAATCTCCCCAGTTGACCAGATGGTATAAAAAATTACCTCAAACGCACCTTCACTCACTCCCTTGCATTTTTAAGCTGTTTTTATCCTTCCGCACTCTACAGCATTCACTCCTCCTTATATGTAGTTTTATTACACTTTCATTTGGGAGGAAAACACTTTCCCATAGCAACAAAAACCATTTACGTGATAAATACAGAGCTCGGAGAACCTTTTGCCACTATCGCCCAGCAATGCTGATTCCTCTAGCTATTGAGAAATCACTGCTTGTAAGTCCTATCCCTGAAAATCGTGGTCCACTACCACCAAAGATACTAGAACAGAAATGCCATGACCCACCTGCCCTTAGGCACCTTCAATGTGGACCCATACCTACTTATTGGAGAGGGTACGTCCAGTGATTGGAAATAATGCAAAAGCCACCAATCACGAGCTTGATCTCCCTCCTCTCACTAAATTCACCGTTAAAACCAACTATATTTTTGCTACTTATTCACCATCTTCCAAACATGAAATAGTAGCAATGAAACTGAATTCTCAAAGCAATCCAACATTCCAGGTATAAATCTTAAAATGCTGTCTATCACACTTGACTCACATACTCCCTTGAGTTATTCTCATCCAGAGATGTGAATGGGGTGATTTTCTCTCTTTAATATTTTTCTTTTTAGGGATTCATGAAGTCTAGATTAGTAAAACAATAACAAAACAGAACATGAATTGGTAAGTTTCTTCTCCTTTGGATGATTATGTGGTGGGCTCCTATTGCCTTCTACCCCACAGTATCAGAGCCCTTTAGGTAAATTACTTCCCATACATGCTTCCCAGCTTCTCTGCATTGTAATGAGAATTAATTACTAATAATAATTACTGACCCACATCGTCTCCACTTCACCCTAGGTGGCCTGCGATTTCTCTCGTTTTTATTACTCCCAACTTTATATACTCTCATTTAATTCTCTCTACCTTTTTTGGAAAATAAAAACCTACTTTTGTCTTATAGTCAGTCACTGAATATAGTGATTTTTTCTGGGCCAATATTGCCACCAGTAAACATAATAAAAACATATATTCACCAAGTAATACGTCAAATTGACATTTTAAATTTCCCATGAGCACCGACCACTACCATAATCACTTGGGAATCCTGATTTTCTCTATCTATGCATTCCTCAGGGCCAATTTCCATGAATAAATATTGCATACTCCATCCAAAACCACTAATATTTCCCAGTAAGCTATGGGCAATGCTGCGGTTTTAAATCTTCTATAATAAACATATACATGTGTTATTTTTTTCCAAACTGCCAGTGAAAACATTACTCTGAGAAGAATTAAACAATCTGAATATCATATTTAGTAATGAGATGCAATGAAAATATGTAGACTTACTTTCACTAAATCAACAATTACTTTTTAAACATTTGGAAAGATTCTTCTCTTCCAGCAAATATTCACATTTCCTCAGCCATCCAGTTACTCCATGGGTAACATGTTGATGGTGGGTCATGGTCGAAATGGAACAGGCAGCTGGTCGGAGTCAGTGTTTCAATAAATTCCAACAAATCACCAAATCTTCTCCTTCTAATCTAACTTTGCCTTCTTTACACCGTTCGACAGTTGTTAGGACATCTTATTGTACACTAATCTCCCACCTAGTTAAAATTTCATTTCATTGAAACCATTTACACCATAAGCACACATCATCATTCTCATCACTGACCCATCATTATTCCTCCATCGCTATCTCATGTAAACACCATTGGTGCAAAATATGATGCCCTAATTCAAGTTGATGACATTACAGCCTCATCACACACAGTAATGCTGAAAGTCATGTCTAAGGACTATGTGGACATCCAAAAGGCTATTTTTTGTTGCAGCTCAGGGTAAAATTAGTAATTTAGATCACGTCTAAGGATGCTGTAGATGTCCAAACAATTTTTTTGTTTCGGCTCAAGATAATATCAATAAATTAGTACTTTTTGCTTTTATTTTCTTATTTTAAATTTCTGTTGTTCATTAAATGGGTTGCTTTTTAAATTGAGGAACAAGATTAAGCAATTTTTTTACCTCGGACTGTACTCCAGTCATGATTTTTTAAGTTAACATTTCCAATCTGAGAAGTACACTTTGACATATGATCAAAGATGTTGATTTCTTGGAGGTAGGTACTCACCATTTCTTGGTATCTTCTCAGATTTTATTACATTTTGTATTACCAAATTCCTTTGCTTTTTGAACATGATTTCTGATATTAAACCTTGAGTATTTTTCAGCTATCTATAGGTCAAAACACTATCCATAACTCAATGGATGCTCTCAGCAGCTACAAGCTAGCACCAAGTGCACAACCCAACACACCTAGTCATTTTCCATATCTCCTGTTGCATAAAACTCTTCTGACTTTCAATCTAACCTCATTGTCCTGATATGAATTCCACATTTCTTTTTTACTTTTGCTTTTCTTTCCTTGGTCTTTTCTAATGTCTCCCTTGTATCAGCTGTAGTCCAGGGATTCAGTTCAGTGGTGAAAACAAAGGCCTAGCCTCCCATGTTGCCTGAGAGAAAATTTTTCCCTCATGGGTTAAATATCATAGTTTCCATGACCTCTTCGGGTTTTTCAAATTGTAAAGAAAGCGAGACCTCCGAAACCTAATTTGACGAAGGCAGAAAAACACGCTATTGGTGATCTGAGGAGGAATAATGATTTACTCATACTACCAGCTGATAAAGGGAACACAACTGTAATCTTATATAAGGATGTTTATCAGAGGAAGATTTGCAGTTTGTTAGATGACCCAGCCTATAAAGAATTTGTCAGATCTTACAGGGAAAATTCAGAGGAACATCAAAGAACTAATGAAACACTCATCAATACCTCAAGAGGAGAGACGGTCTCTGAATCATTCAGCCCCTAAACCTCAAAGGTTATACGGCCTTCCCAAAATACATAAGGATGGGATACCACTCCGTCCAATTGTGAGTGCCATTGATTCCCCAACACATAAGCTAGTGAGATATCTAGCCCAGATCCTGCGGCCATTCTCAGGCCTAACTGCGACACATGTGAAGAATGTGCGAATTTCCACAGAGAAAAAATCATCTGCCTTGACCGGGATTCGAACCCGGATCCCTTGATTTCCGGCCGAGTGCTTTAGCCAGTTAAGCTACCGAGGCGTCCTCTTTCCCTGTGGATTTAACTCCTCGCATTTCATTGAAATTATAAAGAAGGCCACAGTTGAAAAAGAAGATCTACTCGTCAGTTTTGACGTAGTGTCTTTATTCACAAAAATTCCTCTTGAAGATGCCATCCAAATTACAAAGGCGCTAACGGAAAAAGGTCTCCCAAAAGATTTTCCGAAAATGGTGGAATTTTGTCTCAAGAACTGTTACTTTTCATGGAATGGGAAATTATACGAGCAGTGTGAAGGAGCAGCAATGGTTTCCCCCCTGTCCCCAGTCATTGCAGACCTTTACATGGAGGAATTTGAAAGGAAAGCTCTAGATACTTATGACAAGAAGCCAAAACTGTTCGTTCGATACGTCGATGACACTTTCGTTATATGGCCTCATGGGATGGATGAACTGCGAAACTTCCTTCTGCACCTAAGCAGCCAGAATACATCCATTCAATTTACAATGGAATTGGAAGAAAACAACAAACTTCCTTTCTTGGATGTTCTTGTATCAAAGAAGGAGGATGGCAGTTTAGGGCATTCAGTTTATCGGAAGAAAACCCATACCGACCAATATTTAAATGCCAAATCCCACCATCATCCTGGCCAAAAAGCATCAGTCATTCGCACTCTTTTCCACAGAGCACATGCCATCTCTGATGCAGATACACTCACAAGAGAAAAACAACACCTCCTGACAACGCTGCAAATGAATGGCTACAGCCGAAAAATGATTTTAAAAATATGACACAATGAAAACGGTAAACGTAACACTGCCATGCATACTTCTATGGATGAAAAACAGAAGGCTAAAGCCTATGCTATTTTACCTTACGTAGCTGGGACTTCGCAAAAAAATAGCAAGAGTTCTCGCCAAGCATGACGTCTTGACCAGATTCCGAAGCGACAAGAAGACCTCTGACCTCCTTCGAAATGAAAAAGATCGTCTCCCATTGGATACTTACGAAGGAGTTAACGAAATAACAAGCAGCTGTGGAAAATCGTACATCTGGCAAACATCTAGATCCCTGAAGTAGGTTGGACGCATTTTTGGAACCTGGCCATGTAATTAATTGTAACTGGTGTAAGATCATCACCAGAGAAAATAAGTATTTCCCTCGGCTAATAAGGGAAGCTATCAAAATAACGAAGAACACAGAGAACTTTAATAGAGAAGACGGCTAACCGCTAGCTTCAACGTTTAAATGGCTCTTCCAACAATCGATTTCGAATTCCCATCTGGCCAATGAGCACGCACCTGACTAATAATGTTAAGAAAGTGATCTGCATTTCATTTAGGACCTGACGAAGCCAGCTGGAAGGCAGGCAAAACTTCTGTTCCCACAAAAATGGATTGACGCGGCAAAAAAACCCAAAGAGAATATGGTCATTAAACAACCACGGAAGCCTCCGTACCAATCATAGTTTCCATGATTCAATTCTCAATGACTGACTTATAAAATATCTCAGGAAATAATAGTGTTGCCATTCCTCTACTTTTCCCAACAACATTTTGTATGAGACACCAACATGTGGACTGCTTTCCATTCAGTTTCAAACCTTCAACCAATCTGGCATTATCTGAGATCACAGACATAGGTTGATAACATACGATTTACTGCCATTCATCATATTTATTATTCAACAAGTGCAAAAATTAACTGGTAGGGACAAAAAAGACATGTTTCACTTACATGTACAGCTATAACTTCTCATTTATAATCATAAGTCTGTTGCACACATACACATTCCAAAGGTAGCATTTTTGGTTGAGCAATTATTGGCCCCAAATATATTTAAAACCCTTAAATATTATACAGATAATTAAAGACTAGTTAACAAAATTGGTCATTGACATGCTTACATTATATAGACCCATAAAAATATGCTAATAAATAATCATTGACATTCCTTAAGGTATGTCTTAAAAATCAATAAATTACATAGAATGTGGAACTCATGTTAATACAGCCACATAAAAACCTATCCTAATTCCTCCAAGCACAAAAATACTAGAACTTTGACAGCTAAAGGTGAATTTGGAATTAATGCATTTTTTAATATTTCCGTTACCTCATTGGTTATATTGATACCACCATTTACTGACAGCAGCAATTGACAGCAGAATTAGTGTTTATGCATTCACTAATACTGAATTATGACAACTGCAAAGCATCAGAGCGTACTCAGTTTTCAGAGTGACGGATGATGAAGCATGTGTACTGAGCATAGCCCATAATTTTGTGGACATGAATGAAAAATTTAGGGGAGAATATTTTGATGAGTACAAATAGCCATGTAACCCAGAAACAAATCAGCTACGAGCTATAATTATAAATAATTACCTGAGTAATTCAGGCATGGGATTATTTGCATAAGTTTATATTTTTAGTTGCAAAACATTTCATTTTATAGCAAAAATTAAATGAAATGTGAGGAGCATAATGTGAAATGACTTCAGTGCACCTCAAAAGCACAGCATGTCAAAAAACTTCCATTAAAATGTTAGTCAGTGTAAAAGGATCAAAAGTTCATCTCACGAATTCAATACTGAGAGAAAATCTGGCTGTTTCCCTAATAATCACAGGTAGTATGGCTCTAATAAAAATTTGTACTTATATTTTAGGCAGGTATAGGATTTTGAAGGGGAAGTTAATTCCTGAATGAATTATTGAGTAGTGAGGCATTATTACTCACAACCAATAATGATAATAGTAAGATTATTTTAGAGAGATCTCACTTTAAACCCACCCTAAGGTTGCTAGGACAGCAATAATGAAGTTGTCTGAATTTGTGTATCCAAAAAAGGAATGGCATGATGGTATACATGAACATTTAATTTTTCTCAAGCCTGCACAGCAACTGGTCCTTAATGAATGATGTTATAATAAAATTATGATTCATGATCATTCTTATCACTAGGTTTGTAGGATAAAACAACTTTCATTGCCTCATGGGTAGCTAAAAGAGCATTCCTCTCAAGAGAATGCCAAATGGTAGCCATAAAAGTAGTAAATACAAATAATAGAACAGCAACTGCACGCAATACCATAATAGTAGCAAACAACAATGAGCCATCATGACTGAAATCTCCAAAACTAGCTACCAAGAACAGGAACAGGAGTACAGAGGCCAATGCATAGGTCCTTCGGTCTCCGTTCACCACAGACAATGCCTTATAAACTGTAGCTCGGGCCTCTTCAATTGTTTCCAATTCTTCCCTCTTCTTTTTAGCAGCAGAAGCTGGGGGGGCTGAAATTATAAAGTCATATGCTAATGAACAGAATATTACATACATTCACAATAACTAATTAAGTATAGAAATAACTGTTAATAATTTAACATCTTATGCAGTAAAAAATAAATCAGTACGTTACACTTATTGAGTTCTTCAGATGCCACAGGTGACACAGTGAGAGTTGCACACACAGCCTCATGATCAGAATAACTGAAGGTTTGTCCATCCACTCTTTTTGGAAATGGAAGAGAATACAAGGACACACGGACCTGAATTGTGATAGGAGGATATTTATTCCATTTGAGAAGGTGGTAAAAGGTTAGCAATATGTAAAAGCAATAAGACAAGAATGTTGAATATGTGATACAAAAACAATAGGAAATTTTATAAAGAGAATATCATTACATACTGTTATATGTAACAGAAAAAAGGGAGTAAAATGCAGATATTAACCATAATGGTAGATAACAAACTAGAGTTGGAAGAAATAATGAATAGCTCTTAATTATTTTATTGATCTTTCTTCATAAGGATGTTATGCTATGCCTTATGGCAACTCTGTAAAGACATAATACAATTATCAATGCATCAGATGACATATATATTTGTCCTTTCAAACTAGTGTCTCACATTTTTAACAACCCCTGATTATAAATAAGGCAACTTTTTTGGACCCACCAAAAATAAAAAATGCTTCACTTATGTAAGTCAGCAACTGTCAGTACATTCATAGATATTTGCTATGAATGTATGCACAGACAGAGACCAAGAGACAAACAATGTCACATTTGGTTTTTAACAATACTAAATATATGTTGATTTAGTTTGAGATTGGCTTGATTTTGGTAATTCTCATGTATTTTTATGAGTGTCGGCAGAACGAAATTCCATGATACTATAAAAAGCATTGATTGCCAAGAAAGGTGATAACAAACTATACCTGAAATTCTGCAAACACTATCACATAGTTATATTATATGACAAAAAACCTAAACAACAAGACATTATTCAATAGATACATTGGAGAAAAGATGAAAGAGTCATGCCTACCACTGCTTACAAGAAAAAAACAACATTATCAAAAAGTTTCTAAACCTGCTCCCACCCCTCCCTTTTTCACCTCCCTGACAATAGAGTTTATAGTTTGATGTACAAACTTCTATTAGCCCTGACGAGGTCTCCCACAAAAGAGAAGAAATGTTGGTTTCTAAAAATCCTGAAAAGGGTAATCCTAAGGTAATAATGCATCACATTATAAATACATGCTGGTTTTTTGCATGGTTCACATTAATAACAGTTGAGGAAAGAATTAAAACTTAGTAGTTTTCTACAAGGTTTATTTGTCCTTGACCAGTTTCAGCGACTCATCGCCATTATCAAGAATTTTTTTAAAAAAATCTTTTTTTTTACCTCTTGATAATGGCAATGAGTTGCTGAAACCGGTTGAGGATGAATAAACTGTGTGGAAAACTACTAAGTTTTATTTCTTTCCTTATCATGGAAAAGTTCCTCCAAGTGAGCCCCTCGAAGATTACTAATTTTAAATAACAGTTGATGACTAGATTACTTTCACTTATTTATGAATTGATATTATTGACAGACAATATTAGGTTCAATACTTAAACCAGCATTAATTAAAATTTTTCAAACTGTACATTTGTTTTCAACAGTCAATAATAGACAGGAAAGGTTTAAAGGCTAAATATCCATATTCTGCCATATTTTATTGAGTACAATTGGGTACATGCAACTTGCTCGTGCAGCACATAAGATTAAGGCAACATTTCATCCAGACAGTGAAAACCTTGTAAACACTGCCAGTGCTGATGTAATGCTGCAGCAGAGTTGCCTAACACAAGGCTGTTTTTGTAAGGTTAATACAGTTTCAATATGATTGTTTCTGCAGGGTTCCTTCTGGGTGGGCTTGGAAAAAATTTTCACACAACTTTTGGTGCATGTGCAAGAACACAATCTTCTTTCATCAATGATGCCATATGTTACAGAAACATTGATAAAAACCCTGCTGATTTTTCAAGGTAAATCAAGATTTCTAAAAGGTAGTTCCCGGTTAAGGTAGGTTTTGTTGACAGAGAATCTCCTCCAAGTTTTCAACACTTGGACCTACCGCACTCAATTATATCCTTATGTGCCTTGGCATATGATCTACCCTTCTTCATCCAGTCCATGAAACCTATTCTCCTTCTTCCCCTCCCTCCCTTGCCCAACATCCTTTCCCTATCACATTCTTAAGCAACCCATCGTCCCTTATTACATCCTCTAGGCACCTACTCTGCTGATCTCGAATTTCATTGAGAAGTTTTCTTTCCTTGCCCACCATCTCAAGTACTTCCTCTCAGTCCACCTCACCTTCTCCATCCTTCTCCACACCCACATCTCATGCCTGCATGCAGCCTATTCCCATCCTCCTTTCTGAGGGTCCACATTTCTCCCCATTCAGCACTATGCTCCATATCAAGCTCTTTACCATCCTTTTCTTCGCTTCCTTACCAAAGGTCCCCGACATTAGCTTCCTTATATTACTAAATGCATTAGCTAGCACTATTCCAAACATCTTGGCTACTACGTCTATTTTCTTCTAGCATACTTCCTAAGTAATTAAAATGCTCTAGTTGCTCAAGTTTGTGTCCTCCAAATTCAATCACCAGCCTAGCTTACTTTGTCCAATAGAACCTCACTACTTTTATTTTCTCATGGTTTATCTCCATTCCAAATATCCTACATTGCAACTCTAAAGCATCAGCCAATGCTTGCAAAGATCCCTTCAAAGATCCACAAACCAGCGCCTGATCATCCACAAATCTAATTGACTTTATCAGACACCCTCCTACCTTGATTCCAACCTCAACTTTCTCCCTTGTCTGCCTTACCATTTCATCAGCATAAATGTTAAAAAGCAATGGCGACAACAGGCACCCTTGCCTTACCCTGTGACCTGTAGTTGCCCATCCTGATTCACCAATGGCCACCCTCACCTTTGCACTCAGTGATATATATAAGTTTCGGACTGGCCTCCTGTCTCCCCAATCTATTCCCAGTTTCCCGAGTATCTCCATTACTTTATTCAAATTTACCCCATCAAAACCTTTTTCAAAATCAATAAAGCGTGTAAAAATGTCCTGGTTGTACTCCATGTTTCTTTCAGTAAGCGTTCTCATCACCGCTATCACATCCCGAGTTGACCCTCTCTTCTTGAACCCAAACTGGTCAATGCCCAAGTAGCTATTTGCCTCACTCTTCAACCTTCTATATATACATCTACGTACTACCCTGTGAGCCGCTGCATGGCCATGTTGTAGGGTGTGTTAGGTCACCAGCTGTGTAAAGATGTAAGTTTTTGGAAGGTGAAATGGTTACATGTATTGTGGGAGTGTATTCAGTGGATATCTATTTTTATTGTGATCATTTATTGTATGTGGAAAGAATGAGTTTTTGTACCTATCTTTTCGGCAGGGCATCCCTCTTATTTTATCGCATCTATCAGACCTAGAGATGTAGTGAGGAGTCATGATAATATTCTCTGTGTTGCTCTAAAAACCTCAGTTCTGAAGTTTTCAAGCAACCTAGGCCTAGCATGTGGCCTTCGAGTCTCAAGGGGCTCCCACCTTAATCCCTCTAAAAGTTGCGAGACCTTCTATTCTATTGGTTATTCAAAATAAAACTACGTCTGTGTGTGAAATCAATCTGATTGTTCTACGGTCCTCACAATCTGATGCATTCTTCTTTTTCAAGATCGGAATGAGGACTGTTTTCACGAAGTCCTCGGGCCATACTCCTTCCACGTAGATCCTTTTTATAAGTTCGAAAAAAGCTTGCCTATCTTTATTTCCCAAATTCTTTAGTAGCTCCAAATGTATGTTATCTACTTCTACAGCTTATCTCACCTTCATCTCTTTTAATGCTTTCTCTATTTCACTGTTGAGTAACATTGCCCGAGGTTATCTTCCTCCAGAGTTCCCTCATCCTCTATATCTAAATTAGTTGGTTAACTATCGCTGTTGTATAACTCTACCATGTATTCTCTCCATCGATCTTAAATACCTTCCTGCTATAAAAATATCTTACCTCTTCTTTCCTTAACTTCCTCTCTTACCTCCCAATAACAATTTTACTCTGGCATATAATACACCCACTTCCCCTTCTTTTTGCAGTTTTTCCATTTCCTCACATTGCCTCTTCCATCAATTTTCCTTCATCTGATTGGTTATTCGCTGCACTTGATAATATTACGCCTTGTATTTCGCCTTACCTACGTTGGTGTTGATGTTTTTCCAATTCCTTCTCTCCTCTATTTTCCTTATCATTTTTTCTGTAACCCACTGCTTCTTTAGCCTCCTTGTTTCCGCTGCTCCTATTGTTTTCTTGGCCACTCTTTCAATGCCAGTTTTTATATTCTCCCATTTTTCCACGATTGTTCATGTTTCTTTGGCTTTGCATATGTTCCCTTCCGCTCTTTCTTGGTATTCCTTCCTTTTTTCCCCTTTCAATGCTTCTAAGTTCCACTTCTTCATCCTCTTACTCTTAATAAGCTTATTGAATCTAACCTCACAATTCATCATTAATAAATTATGTTCTGAGTCTGCATCAGCCCCTGGATAGCTCCGCAAGTTCATCGCACTGTGTCCTTCCTGAATCTTGTCCTCCCCATGATGTAAGTAGTCAACTTGATATCTCCCAGTGTCTCCTGGCATTTTCCATGTGTACCTCCTAAGATGGTGGGTCCAACCAAGTGTTTGTTACTACTAATTTATTCATCCAACAAATCCAACTGCCTTCTAACCATGATCATTTCTTGTTCCAAATCCATACCCTACCACTTTATACCCTTCCCTCCCTTCCTCCACCACTGCGTTCCAGTCACCCATTACTATTAGGTTTTTCTTGCCTGGGACTTCCATTGTTATCTCCTCTAGCAGTTCATACACCCCATCTACCAATCCTCCCTGTATATACAGTCCTGGACAAAAAATTCTTTCTACTGGAGAGTGAATATTTTTCTAAGTTCTGAGAGGATGCCAATTTGACAACTGCACCCCAACGGGACAGCAATAAATGCACAGACCGGAATGAGGACCATTCCAACCCGCCACTGGGGAGGGGAGGGACCCATTGAAGAATGATTTGACTTGCGAAGGGATTATTTGAACCGGGGATGGGGTGCAGGCTGGGTTTTGGCTCCCTTTCGTAAGGGGAGGATGAGAGAGAGGGAGAAAGTGTTTTGAGTCAGCTCTTTGAACGATGGTTGAGCCAAGAACTGTAGTATACTACGACTGCTAGAAAGGTGCGAAAACAAAATACCTTCTTCAGTTTCCACTCAGGCAGTTCGTTATCGTTTTAACTGTGCCAGTCTGTAAGTGGAGAATTGTTTATAAACACTTAGCAATTATGTGAAATGGCAGATATTGCATGATGTAACTGTCTCTCTTTGTTAACAACATATTCATCTTGATCAATAATACTATTTTTTGCTTGATATTCCTTGATTTTAAAAAAATCATTCGCCAAGGTGCCTCGTAGTAAATTTCTTCTGAAATTAGAATCACGTATCGGGTGAAAATATCATTATGTCGATTAATCATTTCTTAAACGGTCGCAAGCAATGGGTCTTTATTGACAGTGTCATGTTCAACAGCACTGAAGTGCAATTGGATGTTTCCAAAGGATGTGTCATCCGTCAATTTATAAGGTCCTCAGTAACTGTGTTAATTGAAGACATAGACTGTTAGCTAATGATGGAGTTGTTACCTTTTGCAACTGGGAGATAGGGATAGTTAAAAAAGGATCTGGTAGTGATTCAAGCCTGCTGCAGAAAAATGTCATTTGAAATTGACTGTAAATAAATGTGAAAATAAAGGTCTCTAAGCAAATCTTGCTGTTAATTCGGTAGATTTCACTTTCTTTGGCAACTCAACGAAGGGGACGACTAGGGGTTGAATAACTTAGTATTTGGTTTTCCTTCTGACACAATAAATAATACAAATTCCAACATAATGGATAACAAAATTACTGGCACAATAAATAATACACTGGTGATGCCTATTTCTTTTGACTCCATCACTCCACAAGTCATATGTCGTTCATAGCAGCCAACTTGAACGACGAACGGTGCATTTTTGAGAGAAGTTAGGTTAAAAAGAGAGAGGAGGGATCCTCCCTCTTTAAATGGGACATGGGAAACATGAAAAATGTAAGGTTGATACAATGGAAGGAATGGGAAATTTTTTGTTGGTTATGAAACTACGAGAGAAAGAAAGGATCTTGAAAGAAATTGCTATTATTTCCAAAATTTGGCAAAACCCAAAAATCCGTTAAGGATACAATTATTTCAAAAACAGAAATGGAATAAGGATTGACGTAGTATATCTGTACAGTTATTCACCATATGCATGATGGTTTCTGATGTAAATGATGAAAAACTATTTCAGTTTTGCAAAACTTCCTAGCCGCACGTTTGGAAAATTGATTTAATGAAATATAAGAGGGAGAATGAAGGAATTTGGAGTTACAACTACAATTGTTGGGGCAAAATTAAGAGCATAAGACAGTTAAACAGAAGAATTAAATATTTCATTATTTTGAACCATCCAGAGATGAAAATTTCCATTCAATATCTCAAGAGAGGTAATTTGAAAAAGCCACAGAAGTAACGACTCTGTGATTTCATTAATCTCAATAATATCGACCTTGTAGAGCCTCACGGTGCTCGAGTTTCCATCCTCGCTTGCACTCTCAATGAGCAGCAGAAGTATTCCCTTACTCTATCACTCACCAAGAGCATAAGCATACGAAATGTGAAAACCTGTAGAGGGTTCACAGCTGTGAGGTAGCCATAATTTTTAGTCGAGCGAACAATTTATTGTCTAGCAATGGTAAAGTCCTTCCTGTGCGAAAGTCATAGATTTTTTACTTTTATTGAGTGTTTAAAAATAGTAGGGTTCTTTTATGTTACATTTTAGTACTGACTTGAGAATCCAGGATAAAATAAAATTTTATTTCCCTTTAACTTCCCATTTAAATTGATTTCCTCTCAAGTTAAATGAATATATGTCTCTATATTTTGTGTTTGTAATGGGGCGATTCAACCTATTATTTCTACGTTATTAAGAGCATTTACATTTTCAAGTGGCCATTTATCATTCTGTTGATAATTATTAAAAGTATTACAACAACATGTGAATATAGCAACCCATATTCAGGATATTAAGTCTTTAATCAGTTGAAACCTTTCCCTGAAATTATCTATATGACTAATGATCTTCTGTACAGGCGAATGTGGTCATTTATTGCGTGCTTGCGGAGAAAGTCCCTGAACTGGGCGAGGCTCGAGGGGCTTGCATTTGATATGGAAGGGGGACTAGCTTTTTCCTATGATTTTCTTGGGAAGAGACGAGCTTCCCAAGCAAGCCAGCCAGCCATAAGCCAGCAAAGGATGGGCCAGCGATAAAAACCAAAATATGCACCCATTTAACAGGGCAAAAATCTCGCTCAGCAATGCTTCCACATCAGATTGGAGAATGAAACATTGTCTTAGCTCCAGCTGCAGCCTGGCTCGCCTCTTCCCAAGAAAGAGAGCAGTAGTGTTGAATGATCTGGCTTGAAATTGCAGAGCAAACAAGAGTGGAGCGTTAGGAGCAGACAATTGGACCGAGGGAGTAAAGACCCATACATTCACTTTGCAATCAGTTGCCTCTGAGAGTTGCCCAACATATTTTCCCATCCATCTTCCAAATTTATGAATTTAACCTCAATAACAAGTCAGAGTGAGCGACTC
This sequence comes from Ceriagrion tenellum, assembly GCA_963169105.1. NCBI lineage: Eukaryota > Metazoa > Arthropoda > Insecta > Odonata > Coenagrionidae > Ceriagrion > Ceriagrion tenellum. The sequence continues at coordinate 38,611,526 of OY720640.1, forward strand.
CATTGCATTTTCTTTCGAGATGCTTTCTTTCATTCATAGTTTTGTAACCAACAAACCATTTCTCATTGAGAAAACCTCACATTTCTCATGGCCCATCGAAGAGGGAGGATCTCTCCTTTCTCTTTTTAACCTGATGTCTCCCTACAATGCACCGTTCGAGTTGGCTGCTATGAACGCCCAGGCGAAAGACTCACAAAGTGCATGAGTCAGAAGAAATAGGCACCACCGGTTTATTATTTATTGTGTGGCAAAGTTTCTTTTTCATTTTATCGGAAGGTGTATCATTTATTGTGTCAGAAGGAAAACAAAATACTAAGTTGTTCAGCCCACTAGTCGCCTCATTTGTATCTTCATTGATGTGTAGAAGGAAGTGTAAGTCCAACGACCTACCAGATTAACAGCGAGGTTTACTTAAAGGCCCTAGTATTTATTTTGAGTTGATTCCAACTGCCATTTTTGAAGCAGGCTTGAATTACAACCAGATCATTTTTTAATAATCTCAATCTCCCGGTTACAAAAGCTCCATATTCATCGTTGGCAAACAGCCTAGGTCTTCTAACTATTACGTTACTGAGGTCGTTACTGAACTGGAGTAATAGATGACCGATGACACCTCCGTCAGGAACATCCAATTGCACTTCAGTGGTGTTGAACATGACACTAACTATAACGACCATTGCGGAACTGATGAATCCATCAGTGGATATTTTTACCTGATGCTTGATTCTTATTTCACAAGAAATTTACCACGAAGCACCTTAGCAAATATTTTTCTAAATCAAGGAATATCAATTGGAAATTAATATTATTCACCCAAGACTAGTATACTGTTTACAAAGAGTTAAATCACGCACCATCTGCCATTTCGTATAATCGCTAAGTGTTTATCAATTGTTATCCTCTTACGAATTTAACCAGTTGAAACAGTAAAAGTCTACTAGAGCAGAAACTGAAGAAGGTATTTTGTGTCCACGCCTTTCAAGCAGTCATAGTATATTGTAGTTCTTGGCTCAACCAATGTTTAAGGTCTAGCCCCAAACACTTTCTCATTCTCACTCATCCACCCCTTACGAAAGGGAGCCCAAAACCCAGCCTGCACCCCATCCCCTGATCGGAAAATCCCTTTGCAAGTAAAATCATTCTTTAATGGGTCCCTCCCCTCACCAGTGGCAGGTTGAAATGGTCCTCGTTCCGGTCCGTGCGTTTATTTCTTGTGCGGGGGCACAGTTGTCAAATCGGCATCAACTCGGTACTTACAAAATTTTTCACTCCGCGGTGGAAAGAATTTTTTGTCTAGGACTGTACATGCCCACAAGCAATCATAGGGAAGAAGAGGTGGAAGGGATGTATGAATGGCTAGAGGAGATAATTAGAGATGACCCAGGCCAAAATATAATAGTAATGGGCGACTAGAACACAGTAGTGGGGGAAGGGAGAGATGGGTATGGATTAGGAATGAGAAATGATCACAGTAAAAAGGCAGTAAAATTTTTTTGGACAAATAAATTAGAAGTAATAAACACTTGGTTTTAACACCAACACCACTTACTAGCTGAGGTGCATAAGGAAAATACCGGAGACACTTGGAGATATCAAATTTATTACATAATGGTTAGGCAAATATTCTAGAAGTGTCAAGAGCTTGCAGAGCTATCCAGGGGCCGATGCAGACTCAGATCAGAATTTAGTTATTATGAAATGTGATGTTAGATTCAAAAAGCTTAAAACAAGGAGGGTTAAGAGGTGGAACTTGAAAGCTTTAAAAGAAGAAAACATACCAGGAGCTAGTGGAGGGGAACATGGAGGTAGGCAAAGCAAAGGAAAGAGGAACAATCAAGGAGAAATGAATCAACAGGTATTGCAAAAGCAGCTGATAAAACAATAGGATCATTGGAAACAAAGAGGGTAAAGGCGCAGAGGATAACTGTAGAAATGCTTAGAAAATTGGAGAAGAGAAGGAGCTAGAAAAACATCAACACCACTCCAGGTAGGACAAAGTATGAGGAGTTAAATATTTAACTCCAGCAAATTACCATTTAGGTGAAGAAAAACTGGTAGCAAAGGCAATATGAGGAAAAGGAAAAACTGCAAAAAGAAGGGGAAATGCAGGCATTATATGCTAAAGTAAAATTGCTATTGGGAGGGAGGGCAGATGGTACCAAAGAATAAGGACAGAAGAGGAAGGATATTAATTGAGCAAGAAGATATTCAAGACAGATGGAGAGAGAACATGGAAGAGCTATATGACAGTGATAGGAGACCAAGAAATTTAGATGAAGAGGATGAGGGAACACTAGATGAAGATAACCTTGGGCCAATGATACTCAACTGTGAAATAGAGAAATCATTGAATGTGATGGAGGCAAGAATAGAAGTAGGAATAGATAACATACCTCCGGAGTAGCTTAACACATTCATTGCATTTGTCACTCATGAGTGACGCGGCAGGCAGGCAGGTCAGTCGAGTAAAGCGACGAAGATGTAGGACATGCTCATCTAAAAATATAAGAAAAAACTCTGTGCTCTACTGTCCTGCTTGCCCTAACCAACCTGCTTTGAGTCTCAGACCTTGTTTTCTGGATTATCGTGACAAAAAGTGAGTTTGTAAACTGTACATTACGAAGTGTTGTATTGTTATTTCAAGGGCATTATTTTTTCTGTTGCAATAAAATTATATCACATATTACTAAATTGAAAAATAAAGGTAATTATGGCATATGTCCGGAATATTATGTAATGAATGTAAATATTATACTTTCATACATGTGTGGCCTTATACTTTGGAAATAATCAATATGAATATATTTTGTAATTAAAACTGTGCCAAAGTTTTTCTTAGTATAAGAAATATAAGGAATTATTAATCTTCTGAAAGAAGTATACTCTCAAAATAATAGGCTAACACTATACATGGGGTAATATATGCATATAAGAAGAAAAAACTTTCGTCCCGCATCGTTTCGATAATTCAGGAACGTGCCACCGGAAGTGCTATGCGGGTTGCCTGCCGGCAATCCTTCAGCAATGGCAGGTGATTCTCATGAGTGACATAAAAAAATTTTTTTTAGACAAAATAATTTTGCAAAATTTCATATTTTCCATTTGTAAATAACCATAAAATTTTTTCTCGCAAAAAAAAAAAACAAAAAATATGTCAGGAATTGGGAAGGCATGTACATAAAAAAATAACACGCACAGAACGCGTTAACTATTTAGCAAATACAGGTGAATGAGTTTATGAATAAGTTTTTTCAAACTTATTCATATTATCTATGAAGTAGTATGGCCACAGAACTTCGTGCAAACAGTTCTGATTTCTATCCCAAAAAGAAGAAGGTATCAGATTGAGAGGTCTATAGAACAATGTTTGGTTCCACAAGCAGCTAAAACTTTACTTAGAATAATCGTTCAAAGGTTGGAGAGAGGCCAATTACATGGGCAATGACCAGTTTGGATTCCGGAAGGTAGGGTCAACTACAGATGCAATCGTGGTGATGAGAACACTTCAAGAAAGAAACATAAGAGTATAACCAGGATGTTTTCACTTGCTTTGTCCACTTCAACAAGGCTTTTGACAGAGTAAATTGGGAAAAACTTACAAGGATTCTCAGAAAAATGGTAATAGATTGGCAAGACAGGCCACTAATCCAAAACTTACACAGGGTGTCCCATAAATGTCACGCCACAGTGACACTGGAGCTACGGCAGCCTAAGAGGAACCGAACCAGCCTAATATGACCTTAGTAAAAGTTGCACGATTTTCGAGATATTGCCAAATTAAAGCTTTTTCAAAAATTTCACTTTTTTTACATTTCTAGTCCCAGAATTCACTTGAATAGCTCTCAAATTAAGTTCTTTTTTATTGTACGATATCATCAATCGGTTATTAAGCTGACAAAAGGGTTATTTTATTGATAACTAATGTAAAATGAGGAAAAATACTGCATTAATCTTGACTTAACTTAGCAGCAAAAAAAACAACTTCGACTTTAACCGCCTCCCGTGAAAAAAAAAATACTAGAAAGTAAATGAGATAGTAACTTCAAAAACTTGAGTATGTTATGCCGATTTTAAAATGGTATGAGTAGGAGAAGTAGCGTGATTTTATTTAGTAAGATACATGTATCATACCATTTTTAAATTGGCATAACATACGCAAGTTTTTGAAGTTACTATCTCATTTACTTTCTAGTATTTTTTTTCACGGCAGTCGGTTAAAGTCGAAGTTGTTTTTTTTGCTGCTAAGTTAAGTCAAGATTAATGCAGTATTTTTCCTCATTATACATTAGTTATCAATAAAATAACCCTTTTGTCAGCTTAATAACCGATTGATGATATCGTACAATAAAAAAGAACTTAGTTTGAGAGCTATTCAAGTGAATTCTGGGACTAGTTATGTAAAAAAAGTGAAATTTTTGAAAAAGCTTTAATTTGGCAATATCTCGAAAACCGTGCAACTTTTACTGAGGTCATATTAGGCTGGTTCGGTTCCTCTTAGGCTGCCCTAGCTCCAGTGTCACTGTGGTGTGACATTTATGGGACACCCTGTATATGGCACAAAGGACACAGGTATGGGTGGCTGATGGTGAATCAGGGTGGGCTACTATAAGTTGCGGGGTTAGGGAAGGGTGCCCATTGTAACCTTTGCATATTAACATTCATGCCGAGGAAATGGTAATAAAGGCATGGAAAGAACTTGATGTGAGAATAACAGTAGGAGGGCAGCTGATAAGGTCAGCTTTTAGATTCTTGGAGATTTAGGCATCTGTTAGATGATATTTGACAGGACCACAAGCTTTAATAGATGCTTTAGTATAAGGTGAAGGATATTTGAAATAGAGATAAACCATAAGAAAACAAAAGTAACATTTTTTTCTTGTTCTTTTTTCTAGAAAGTCCAGGAGGAGGGTATATGGCTGAAGGATGTATTATAGGGCAATGGGTGGCTCAAGAGTGTGATAGAGGGAAGGATGCTGGGCAAGTGGGAGGGGGAAGAAAGAAAATAAGTTTCATGGATGGGATAAATAAGGGTATATTGCATGCTGAGGGGAAAAAGGATATGCTAGAGGGAGATAGGCCCCTGAAAGTGTAGAAAACCGGGAGGTGATTCTCAGACTTTCATTATTACCTACCTCTACAGGTAGAATACTCCAAAAAAAAGGTGGGATATCACCATTTAGCAGTCCTCTCTGTGAATATAGATTCACTGAAAAATTGTATTTGTAACTCATAGAGGCATCTGTTTCAGGTTTCCGTGGCAAGCAGGTATTCTTTCCATTTTTCGGGATTTGGCCATGTCGTTTTCCTGACAATGTTTCTCCTCCAATCCTGGATGCTTCTTCACGTCAAAGATAGTTATCTTGACCTGAAGACGCCTCGAAAATAGGAGGAGAAACATTGCCAGAAAAACGACGTGGCCGAATCCCGAAAAATTTAAAGAATACATACAGGCATCTAAACACAGTCGAGTTTTTGAGGTAGGGTCACTAAATGCATAGATCCTAATATTAATTTAGAATAATACTTACATCAAATCCAGGACTAACTCTATAAAAAATGTGGTCAATTCGTTTTCCTTTTGGATGCTTTCTCGCCAGCTTTGAGCATGCATATGAATTCCGAACACAGTCATTGGTTCCCATTCCTCCATCATTGTCGACCTGTAATTTACAGAAGCATCAGGAAGACAAGACAAAATAAGATAGCTTGGACAGGGTGGCCAATTATCAGGAAAGAAATTTCTGCAATGGAGATCATCCTCATGTAGATCTCTCCATTAGGGAGAGCCATTCATGTAGGAGCCATTTTTTACTCGAACCGGCTAAAAACTATATCTATTTTATGACCGTCCATACTTGTTTAACAGATTTGGAAAAAATCATCATTAACAATGAGATTAAGACATGGAGACATTGGGGCGATAGCCAACTAAGAAGGTTATTTAGGTAACGGTGCACTTGCGCTTTTCATGGTAAGAGGTAAGATACCGATGAACTTGATAAATAAAAGAAAAGAAGGATCCAATGATACTTGCCAGCGACGCAACAACAAAGCTGTCCACAATATCCGCATGTTGCTCCAATATTTTGAAACACAACTCCCCAGGCTCGGTGTTGAAATCTCCAGCAATAATAATTACATCTGCGTAAGCTGAAGTTATACTGATAAATTGAGCGGTATCAAAAGCCTGAGAAACCCGATGAGCCAAATAATTATTTCTTCCTTCGAGGCAGTATTCAGCATGCATCTATGATATTCAAAGTAAAAAAGAGGGGGTTAATTACCAACCTAGGAGTCCGACTTAGGTACTTATTACTCGAACAATAAGAACACAGACAGTATCCCTTACATGCACATTGTAAACATTGACTCTCATGCCATTCACTGTAAATGTGCACAGACCAATTCCTTTCCCAGCGAACCAGTCTCCGTGATGCACTTTGTGGGCATATCCATTCAGTGGCCATCGATGATAAAGAGAATTTTCAATGGAATGCTTCGAAAGTACACACAAGCCAGATCCCACAACACCACTTCATGTAGGAAGCAAACAAATATAGAATTAGCATTGACATCAAAGGCACATAAAGCACAGACCTCGTTCAAGTATGCGACTGGCAGAATACCTATAAAAATAATGGGCATAGGGTAGGACTTCACTGGTTTTCTTCTTGATCAAAACATAATCCCGTTCTGCCCAAACTTCTTGCAAGCATACAAAATCATAAACTGAATCAGTAAGTTCTTTTGCAATAGCTTGCATTCGTACAGCGCGATTTTTTGATACAACAGGTATTCCCCTGGAAAATAAATTTTGCCAAACACAACATTAGCACCGTCAGCGTTATCTTTCTTGTCATGTTTCAAATGGCAGCTAACTTACCAGCAGTTCAAGGTGAGAATTTTCAAATTGGTACTCATAATAAATTAAATGGAATTTGAACTGACAAGATAAGTAACATGAAATATTATCGAGTCAGGATAATGTCAACAACAACTCCAAGCAAATCATTCGAACGACAACAAAGGGGTTTGCCGTGCGTCAATTGTTTAATGCGCACGATGGACACGATGCGCACGCACTATCAAAGGGGGTGGGCCGAAGGCGCCACAGTTAAGTGTTGATATAGCAGACACAAAACGGAAAAGGCAAACTCAGGAGTATTTAATTTGTTCAAAGTTTAAAATAATTTAGTTTAAAACGTAGCCCGAGGCTTTCCTCATATTTTATAGTCTAAATGAGATGCTTTCTCATATTTTTTTATTCTGGTTACTGTTTTTTTGAGAACACCGATATTTTCCTAGAGCTATATGGATTTCTAAGCAGATTGGAGCAAAACCCGGAAAGCTTTCGACAGTACTAGGACCTTTTTGGCACTTATTCACATTGAAATAATATATTTGAAATTTATATTTATTGAAGTGCTCTCTGTAATGAAATTTAATAGAAAGTGCTAGAAATATGTCTTACCTCTTACACACTACGATTACTAATCGAACTCAGAACTATATGAACTCGGACCGAAGTAAACATTCTAAGCCAGCCTACTCGGATTGCCTGGTTTATCAATGCAAAATGGATTGAAATATTTATTTGAATCGGTTCATATCGACGTGAAATGTCACTGATAGATAAAGCAGACGGAGTTAGCCCGCTTCTCATATCGATCCCACTAGCCCGTTGCGTTTACCATACCGAACTGAACTCGCTAAATCGATCTGAGTTCGATTGGTATACGTAGTGACAGTCCATTATCAATATGCATTAAGAATTTTAATAAAAAGAGATTACTGGTAAAATGCATTAATATTCCATCAGAACTAGCACTAAAACTTCAATCTTTTGTGAAAGTGATGAAAAAATTTCCCGCTTTTGTGTATTCTTACAACCCTCTTTAAGGTAGCCTTCGTAGTTCTGTTTCAGGTTTCTGCGGCGAGCAGGTATTCTTCCCATTTTTTCGGGATTCGGCCGCATCGCTGTTTTTCCGACAATGTTTCTCCTCTTATCCTGGAGGCGTCTTCAGGTCGAAGATGCAGCGCTGGTCGCTGATCTCTGGTCGGGTTTATATAGTAGAGTCAGTCGCTTCTTATTGGCTGCCATTTTATGGGCCAAATTAGGGAACATTTTACATTTTTCTCTCTATGGTCTGTGCTAGCACCCTCTTTCACGTATTCATCAGGTGGTAGCCATCCTCCCTGTTCATGTTGTTGGGCCATTTTTTAAATTTGGATCGCTTCCCTGCTTAAACGTGGGTAGTATCGATTTTCTCCGCTCAGGACTCAGGTTTCTTCAATGCAGATCGAGTGGCCAGGTCCAGACCAAGCATGCTCGGCGACAGCTGAGAGGTAGAACTACTTCTTTTCTGTCGCCTTTTGGTGTTCCTTCACTCTGCAGGCGATCACCCATCCAGTCTGGCCCACGTAGGATTTCCCACAAGTGCAGTTTATTTTGTAAACTCCTTCCTTCACGGTGCTGGGAATCCTCTCTTTGAGATTGGGCATGATGTCAGCAATTTTCTTGGAGGTGGAGGACCTGGTTACGGCATTGTGTTTTTTTTCAAAATTCTGCTATCTTTTCCGAGGTCCCTGCGATGTAGGGGATGGTGGCGTAGGCTGAGGGCCTCTCCTCTAGGTCGGTTTCAATTTTCCTCCTGTTCTATAACTTGGCAGCCCTTCTCAGGACCATCGTTTTGGAGTAGCTATTCTCCTCTAGGGCCTCAGTCAGTTTCATTTGCTCAGCCGGGAGTGATTTACTGTCGGAAATGCTGTAGGCCCTATGAAGCAAAGTGTAAATTAACATTCAGGCACCGGTCCATGTGTGTGTCCTTTCGGTAGACTACATGTGCTAATTTCCCATCGTTTCCCCTGCTGACCATAACATCCAGGAATGGTAGTTGTCCCTGTTCTTCGATCTCCATTGTATAAACATTATGGATGGGTGTTGGAAGTGGAGGTGGTGCAGGAACAAGTTAAGCTCTTATCTTCCGTGCAGCTGAATCACAAATGTATCGTCGACATATCTAACCCGTTTGGTGGATTTCTTCGGATACCTCTGTATGGCGTTTGCTCGAAATTCTCCATGAACATGTTGGCGACAACAAGGGAGAGGGACCATGGGATTTATTTTTTTAATTAACACTTATGAAACGAGTAAAATACGACGCGTATTTTACTCGTTTCATAAGTGTTAATTAAAAGATAATTCACGAATATTTTAATGAGCCGTAATCGCCAGATTTGAAGTACGAAGATAATAGGCTCCATACCTGTGCTAATTTTTAAATTCGTTTATGGGGGTTTATTTAAGTAAAGTTATATCAAAAGCCTATTACTTTTATAACTATGGAATTTTCTACTGCATCGGTCATCCCACCCAATTACCTATAATGCCAAACTATGAAATCGACTACACCGTCGCACTCATCGACTCCTATTCTTATTTTAACTTTCATTTCAAGTGGATCGAGTCGGTGTGGAGGCTGAAGTACTGCCTTTTCATACCGTACTGGATAACCTCGAATTCCGGCTGGGGTAGGGATTTTTAGGGTAATCTTGACTCTTGATTAGGAGCTGTGGAAGACTTGGCAACTATCTATTTGAGCATGCTAATGCTGACAGTTATTTTCTTCCTGCTTTTACACCCATTTCCTTGCCCTCAACTAAGTGTCTCAGCGGCGCAAATGATCATAGTTGTTCGTCACGGATTAAAATATGACAAATGGCCTAAATTATTCGATGAAAACATAGGCACATCTTTTTTACAGCTAAGTATCAAAGACTACTGCGGCGTAAAACTTGATACCGATTTCAGCAAGCCAACAATAACTGTTATCAATTCGTTCAGCTTCTCCTCATTTAGAAGGATGAGGCCATGTGGTGTTGGCTATTAAAGAAAAATAACCCCTACCAGAGAACTCGTAAGTATAGGGTGAAATAAATGTTGTAGGCTTATTCATTTAGCAATTCATGCGGGTTAGTTGTCAAGGGTCTCTTGTGACTTCGAGGAAAAAATTTTCTGGGTGTTTATGGATGTAAAATGAGACACATTGGATTCAGAATTTGTACTTCATCGGTCACATCATGAGACATGATGGCCTGATGAAAACAATCTTCGAGGGACAGATCAACGGGAAGAATGACACAGGAAGACCTCGTTTGAGGTGTAAAGAGCAAGTGATGAAAGATATGAAAGAGAAGAAATGCGTAAATATGAAGTGGTTAGCTGATAGAAGGACTGAGTAGAATGTGGATAGAGTGGAGGGCTGAGTCAAACCAATCTCAGGATTGTTGACTGATGATGGACTTATTTTTATCAATTGAATTTTTCTATTCCTCATAGAACTGCTGCGTGAACAATTTAATGGACTAGGTCGTATATTAAAATCTTATCTAGGCTTTCAAGGTTTTCTATTTCATCGCCGAATACAAACATTCCATTCAGCATTAGGTCCTCGAGGGAAATCCAGTTTGTATATTTTGAAGGTGATTTTTTTTCTTATAGCATATATTTTTTTAATTTTGGTTCAAAAATGATAAAATTGAGTTCAAGCGTGGCAAGCCACATCATAGAAGGTCATGGTACAACATTTTACTTCCTACGAGAATTATTTAGGACTAGTGGAAGGTACCCGTTGAAACTCAACGGGTGTGAAAAACATTGAACATATTTTATAAGAAATCCACAAACCCCGAAGAATACTGTCAGCGAGATTATTTGAGGAGTTCGTAACCTATCTTGTACGTTGTATCCGTTGTGGTAGACACACTGACCGTTTTCCAGGTGCACATAGAGATGAGTGACTGTTGGTCATATTTCATGCACAGGAAACCCAAAAATGGGCCACGCAGACTCATTACTACTAAAATAGCACTTAGGTTGATAGATGGTCATCTCGTCCCTCCGGTTCTCTTGAGCCGTCTTCTGAGTGAATTAACAGCTTGATCGCTTCCCTTGTGTAGATACATTTATTTGCATTCAATGACTTCATTGAGTTGCGATATTCAACGTTGATATGTGCGTTGAGTATCTAATCAGGATCGGAGAGTAGGGTACAATCCAGCGGTTGACATGTCAAAAGGAGCTTTTGCAGCAGCAACCATGTGTATTTGACCTATGAATCCTTCGTCTCCGGACTGCGCCTTCGGTGTAAAGGGTAGCGCTAATCATTGGTGTCGGTTTATAAATCAAAAATCTATGGTGATTCCTATTGAAATTGCTGATTTTCGTACACGAATTTCTTTCATTGAGTAGAATTTCCCATTCTTCTTTCGGGTAATAAGCATATAGTGACGTAATTAAAAATGCCTCCATCTAAAAACAAATTGAAGTTTGGAAACAGATGGGTCTATATTTGAACAAGATTTATAGCTGGTTACCCATCCGTAGGTTGGGTTAGGATGAAATTTGTTCAGTTCTCAGAGTAACCCGAGAAACACCACGGGGAGAGGACCGACTTAGTTTCCCATTTTTTTTAATACATCCTTTTTTTGTATTTCTATTTTTTTAACTTCATTTTTCGTTTAATGTTTGTAAACACTGATCAACATCAAATCATCTGCATCAAATTATTAGAAAATAGACTTATACACTATATCTACAGCTTTTACCTCAGACGTGTTGATAAAAATGTTGTTGCCGCTCGAATCGCGGGAGCAAGCCATGTACAGTCTCTCCTGCGTGAAACTTTGACTTCCCAAGTGAAGGCCAGCCGCTTGAAGATCCTGCCCTTGTGACATATTTATTGTCATAGAAATAAGATATATTAAGCCTGGAAACCGGGGAAATGACGCTGGGAAGCGTGTCTTGTAGCATCCTGCTCCCTTCGCGCGTGCCGCTCTTGAGGAGTTTCATTAGATCATTAGTGGTCATGTCTTTGAGCATCCAAGTCTAATCGTTGCCCTTTTTATTTCAAGGGCTGAATTTCTCGCAAAGAAGACATACCTCTTGCTTTAGATGTTTTCGAAAAATTACTCTTTTTCCTATTAGGCATGTTAATGGATATATTTTGAAGTCTAAGGAGGGGAAACACGGCGGCGAGTGAGTTTTGAATAGGTGCCTCGATGAATGAGTGAATGTAAGTCAACTGCACTTCAACACTTTTAAACATAAATAAATAACTGGTAATTCTTTTTAAATTGGAAAAATGTTGTCAGCGATGGGCTAATTATTAATTATGTTTCCCTCGCCATGGTGAACCATAAAAAGTAGATGCCGATTTTTTATAGACGACATTCGTCTATTTAAAGATACGTCTTCAGTTGGAGTTACTGCAAATATTTTAACTGTATGTTCATGCTTACTCCAATAAATGACTCAGAAAAAAGATTTCGGATTGAAAATCAGTCACTCCTCACAGCAACCATCAAAGCGACTGAAGTACCGTTGCGTACGAAGAAAAGTGAAGGCATTATTCAAATAACAATGTGCTGCTCTGATTTCACCCGGTGAAAAGCAGCCCAGGAGAGAAAAATCATCACTTCCGCTAAATGAAAGTCGATGAATAGCTAACGAGGTACATATCAACATATAAATGCCTAATGCATTTGCAAACCTAATTAGGGAGCGCGACCTGTAAAAGGCTCATACATCGATCACAATAGAATCAGGTAGGTCGCGTGTATTGCGACAGTTTCTCATATTTCCTTTTCATTTAAGAAGCCTATATTAGTCGTCTAATGAAGATTTTTCTTTCCTTGTTCATTCGCCCGGCTAGTGTCAACGAAGTCGCTTCGTCCAATGGCCAAATATCTCCTGCCTGTCATCCACATTCTCATTACCGTGCTTTTGTTCCGTCTCAACTGTGCTCACCATCATTCTGAAGCACTGACGTCTAAATGTGTTCTACCCTTCGAAGAATTTAGGAGACCAGACGCTTTGAATCACTCTCTGGGATTGAGTGCTGTTGGATCGGGACAGGATTCTTGGCCGAAAAATCTAAGCAACGGGGAGGTCCAAATTCAATATGCATCCGAAGATGGATTTAATGCGGCTTCCACGTGTAAGTAGGAGGAAATATACCTCACTTACCTTTTTTGCACTTTGCATTACAATACCTCAATTTTCCAAGTTATGACCATTTTTTTCTTGAAGAAATATCAATTTTGCTCTTGAAATTTTACGACAATAAATTTTTGGGGAGCAAGGATCGACCACGGAATTACTTTCGCGGATTCGCCGTAAGTGTAAACAAGTATGTAATTCCACTGGGGAAAATAGGCCCCCGATCGGCTCCGCTTCGGGCTGATTTGTTTTTGATTTCAATTCCCTTTAAGGCGGAAGATTTTTCCTTCTTATTACGCAAAGAGAGCAAAAATCTCACTGTTCCATATTTGGCTTTAAGCTCGCGGACGGTGGCGCCAAGCGCATGTTTCTGTGACTCCATTATCGGGAAGTTCTGAACAAATTGTTCCCAAAAGTCCTAAGAAATCAACATTATTTAACCCATAACTACTATCGTGGTTTTGGGCCACGTACACTATATCCTCGGGTCTTTTTTGTCCCAATTTCTCAATTCTGTTTCCCTGGACCCTTTCTAACCCAAACATTTGCCTTTTGGTTTCAACACACATTTTAGTTCCAGTGCTATGGATGTGTATGTTCATTGTTATGCGCGTTGTATACCCATGTTAATGAATATCAGATAGATCGAAGGTAAGTAAACGGAGGAATGTTAGTCCACACAACATCTGTTCTTCTCACATGATAGTGTCATGAAAAAAACACTATTGAGAAGAAGATGGATTAATTCATCAATTAAAAAATAAACTCGAAATCATGATGAAGTGTTGTGTTTAACTCAAAAAGATAAGGAGGGATGGGTGGGTACATAAGTGGAATACAGAAGCTTTGACTTGGGCAATGAAGGACAAGTATAGAGAGCAGGTTGTAAATTCATGGGAGCAGATAATAGAGTGGGATCAGTGAAAGATAATTGGGGAAAATATAAACAAGGAATCGTCGATGTGGTGACTGTAATGGCAGGCATAATAGGTGCAACCAAAATTAGAATGCTGCAGGTCACAAAGGGAATGATACTGAAGATGCAGGAGAGAAGGAAATTGAAGAGCTGAAACTGAGAACTCAGCAAAAGGAAAGAAAGGCATTCAATAAAATGTCTCTGAAGAGAAAAAAATGGAAGCAAGAGTAGAGCCTGGTAGATAGATTAGATCAAATGCTTAAAAATATTTAAAAAAGAGTGGAGAAAAGATGTTCCGTGCAGGAAAGTAAAGCAATTGACAGGCAAGAGTAAGGGAAAGGATATTGCAGCAATAATAGATACAAGAGCAAAGGCAATCTTAGACCTAGAAGATATCCAGGAGAGATGCAGGGAATACATCAAAGAGCTTTATGGTGATGAAATAAGGCCCAGTATGTTGGGTATAAGAAGAGGAGATGACATTGACAGCATGGGCATCAGACCAGATATCCTTGATAGTGAAATCAAAAGAGCATAGCTTAAAAAGAATAAGGCAAAGGGAATACATGACATATTAGCAGAGTTTCAAAAGAGTATGGACCAGAATGGTAAAGGGAAACTTTTTGTAGATAGGATTTCTAAAGAGGAAGTGTGGTCATAGGACTTCACAAACACAACACTAATTCTGATAACTAAGAAGAGCATAGAAATGCAAAAACTTGCAAAGACTATTGGACAATATGCTAAATATCCCATGCAGGCAAAATAATCCTTAATACTATTAATAGAAGGCTAATGAATAACTAGGAGAGGTGACAAGTTAAGGTTTAGGAGAAGGATGGGAACACTGGATGCAATAGGAGTGATGAGGATGCTAGATGAAAGAAACCTAGAAGATGGGCAGGAGAATTTTGCTTGCTTTGTAAATTTAGAGAAGGCATTTGATAAGGTAGAATGGCAAAGGAAGTGCTGAAGAGATTAGTAGTCAATTGGAGAGACAGATGACTCATGCAAAATCTTTACGTGAACAATAAGGTGCAAGTTAGGGTAATCAATGGAGGAACAGGATGGGGTGTGATAGGATGGAGAGAGTGGCAGGGGAGCCAAATGGAGTGGGTTGTTGTGCCACTTTTTTCTCTGAGTGCAATGTAATACCTGGCAAAAGTGGCCCATCATCACAGATATTACAGATTTAAATTTATTTCAAAATTGGAAAATATCTTCTGCGAGAATTTTTGCCTCAAAACTTTGAAGAAAACACCAAAATTATCATAAATTTTAGTTTGGTAAAAACGACCATATTTTTGGGTAAAAAGATGTCACCTGCGAGGAAAACTGACATTTAAGACTTAACCTGCAATTTATATGACGCAGGGAACAGGGATACCTCCTCTAGGTATGGAAAAAGGGGTAAAATTTGTACAATTGAGCAGTCGTGAGGCTCCTTGCTCATCTGTCCAATGATGTTTGCATAATGACCAAGTTCCTCAAGTCCCTACTGATTTTAGTGAGGTCTTCTGGATTGTGATAAAATAAGTCACGTTTCTTTGCTTTAAATGACTGCAATGGAAGCTTTTCACTGCGAGAAAATTATGAATCAATGGCACCTTTCCATGAATGGGGGCTTTAAAATGTGCTGCCAAAATGTGTGAAGAGCGCTTGGAACAGTATTGGGCTGAAATTCAAATGGTAAACAGCCCAGCCCATAAGAGTTGAGGAGGACTATTGAGAGAAGGGCTGTACCCATGCTTTGACCAGAATTGGTCCAAATTGGCCCTTCATGGGTCTGGTGGTCCCTGACTCGAGGACATAATCTGGCAGACCGCATGGCGTCAACCCGGAAAGGGAGCCAGGGAGATACCTAATCCCAAATTTTTGGGCAACGGGCTCTTCCGGTTCTCAACGATGTGCGGCAGGTTTTTCACGAAAGCGAGACCAACGGCTACTTGTTACATTTGTTTGGGTAACCAAACTAATATGAGCACTTAGGGGGAAGGAGGCCCAATTGAGGTCCTTTTGACCTCAATCTGCCTTATTGGTGTCGGCCTCGAAGGGGCTGTTCGTTTCCCTAACCTTCCCTTCCCATCCCTTCCTTCCCACCTCTTCCTTCCCTTGGAGATAAGCGAAAGCTTCCAGTCCGAGGGGAAGTTGTAATCCTGCGGTAAGAGCCGGAACACCTGTATCGAGTGGGTTGTTACCACTCCATACAATGATACCAGGATACCACCCTCACTTCTGGTTTTGGTGTTCATTCTGTCTCAACCAATAACATCAACCCCATCAAAGCCACCTTTGAGATGGCTCAAAATAATATAGGGAATGAAGGATTACTGAAGGAGTACTAAGCTTCGGCACTATTTGACACCACACATAAAATACTTTCATGTCTATAGTTGAACATCACATCTGATGGACAAATTACTGCACCATGAGTAACCCCAGCATGACCTCTATGAAGGAATAGGAGTTCCATTGAAAAATCACTGTTAATACTTATATACTTCAAGCAAATCTCATATGATGAGAAACCAGGACCCAAGCCATCATATTAACCCATTCCTAAAACGTAACTCTTTTTAAAGAGATGTGCAGTTGGATTTATTTTCAAATTTCAATCCAACATAATAATCTTAAATCAATACTAAGAGGAATTTACAAAATAAATCATGTTTAGCAAGCTTAAATATTTTTGTTTTAGGAATGGACTTAGGCTAAAAAATGTGAGCTCTTCTATTTGTGCTTCTCAGTTTTTTTTTCCTATTCACTTCAGGTGCAAAGGACCTTATTTTGGCCCAGCATAGGAAGGCATTCCCCAGCCTCCCAACACTTCCACCATTTGCACCTTTCCATGCAGCAGCTAGTGAGATCTGCAGAAATCATAGTAAGATTTTCCTCAAGGAAGTCAAGGAGTTAAAAATGTGGGCCCTAAAGAGTAAGTATCTCATGAAACACTGCAAGATATTAATCTTTATTCTTCCTTTCTTCCTCATTTCTTTTCATGACATTTGGAAATTTTAAAATGGCAATGAGTGTTATTTATATCTACAGTTCATCTTAAATTGCATAGCACGGGTTGAGTAGGATACAAAACAAAGCTTGAGTGACAAGTGTTGTAGAATTATTTTAGCTAATGCATTTGAAGCCTTGCATGCTGTAAGAGTCCCAGCCACCTGGATAAAACAGCCGGGAGAACACATAAAAATAAGTGCATACTCCCTCCTGCAAGAGATGCACGTACCCAACCAGCATCAGCGCCATGTAGATTTAAAAAAGGGCTAACCAATGTAAGGACAATGCAGGTGGTTCTTGACCATGTTCAAGTCTTGTACTTTTGGCTTTGCTGCCAGGGTTAGACGTCCTTAGGTAGTAAGGCAGGGAAGGAATTAAGGAGTTTCCCACTTCTCGGCCCACTGGATAATGATGATAACTCAATTTCACCAATGAGCAATTCACTTTTGGCTGAAACATAAATCACTCATACAAAATGTAAAACTGAGAATCCAATATAGCTGGAAAAAACATAGAAAAGAAAATAATAACCTTACTTGCTAATGAAGGATGAAATATGAGGATGATGAAATATTCAAATGAATAAATGATTATGCTGGAACTGATGGGCATATGGGAAGTATTCAATTGATAACATAAGATTGAGGAAGAGATTACACACTTGGCAAAATACACGGAAGGTAATTAAAAGTCCTTTCCTTTTCTTATTTATAACATCTTACTTAGGTATTATTTCTCATGTGGAGTTGAACCACTACATGCAGTCAATGCTTGTGCTCTGAGAATGTCACTGAGGGTGCTTGGGGACCAATTAATAAAGGGGAGGGGCTTGTCGGGTGGTGACAACCTTACGTGACCACAGGATTTGGGTGCAAATTCAGTGAGTTGGCTGGGCTCTCCTGCATCTGGCACACTGTTTTGCCCAATGTCAGGAGACAGCAACAAACACTGGCACATCAACCGATGGGCTCTTGACATAGACCTCAGAATCCAGGGGGGCAGGTCCTCCTCGGGACGAATCACTGATGATGGCAGTGAAACTAGCTCCCAAGTGTTTTTTCCTAGTCTGACTAGTCAGACAGAGCTTCTATGTGTCATCAGATGCCAAGTCTTTCTTCCTTTTTTCCACTTCCTTCTCAATCCTCATACACATTCCTGGCACTTTCCAGGGGAGGGGTGTTTCAGGGGAATAAGGGGGGAACACAGGGGAAACAGGGAATGGAAGGATCGATGGCAATTGTACTTTTTTGTAGAAATGGTTAACAAGCCCCTCCATGCTGGGACACTAACACATTCAATTTTTCACATTGAGTTATCTCAAATGCCGACCTTGGTTGCCTAATATAAATTTTACTCACTCACTCCATACATTCACTTACTCTACCCTCTCAAGCTAAGAGGGGAAACAAAGAGGGGGATAGGAAAAAGGGAGGTAACGGATGCAGTCCATTACAATGCACAGTATGGTGGCAAAAACTGTACCTATTCTTTCTGTTGCCAATGGAGAACTTTCACTGAGTAAGCCAAAATTATCCCATCACAGTACCAGTCCTCAAGTATAAAAGCCATGTTTTCACGTGGTCATTTTCAGTGTGAGAGAAGTGAGTGGAGTATTATTGCTTTCTAGTGCAGCTAATTAAGAAGACGAAGGTGATCCATTATAATGTGGATCAACTTTTACCCTTTGGGGAGAGGAAGTGGTAATCATCAAGCGTTAGTAGAGATGTAATACCTGCAAGAAATGACTTAGGTATTTTAGAAAGATCTTTTTTGTACAAATATACTTTCCTTATTTACCTTCACTGCTGAAGGTTCATTTTAATTCATTTATGTGTTAAAATACCTAGTGGTATTGTTTGGTATGAGTCGGTAGTGAATTTTAAAAACTTTACTTTTTTATACTTCATGAAACTTTACTGGCTATTGAAATTTCTCGTCAATTTACTCATAGTTGATGATTATAAAAATATTGCTTTTTTTCGATGGATTTTTATCAGCAAGTTGTTGGCCCTTATTTTATACCATGTCAGATGTTTGAAATGAGAGAATTTTTAATGAATGCCAAAAGACAGATTTCATCATGCAGAGCTTCCAATTTTTTTATTTATTCAGTGTTGCCAGTATCTATGAAATTCTCTCAACTGACATTAAACCTTAATGCATACAGCTATTTGATTTATTTGTCGTAGGTTTAATCATAGTGAATTAACAGTAGCATTTATGTGGTACATTAGAGTACTGCTCGGTGCTTACCATTTTATTTGTATACTGGGAGCAATTGTGTGGTGATTTCTTCCACTATGTTATTATGTTATTTCTACTAGAATTTTTTATGTGCGATCATATTTAAAACAAATAAATATTTGAATATGGTGTGCATTTCATTATTGTACACCCTAAAAAATCCCTAGCTCAGTTATGTTTTATCTTGCTGTCACCCAAATGACTTATTCCTCCTGTTATTTCAGTCATGTACCTATGCAATGCACACTCTCACCCTAGTTAGAAAGAAATGGGGGGAGTCTGGTTGTAAAATAAATAACCTTGCGTCTGAAGTAGCAGAAGGAAGAGCTATCAAATAAGGTTTCACAACTTTGCAATTACTTCTATGATCTATCATCACTTATTTCCAAATTTCAAAAATAGTAAATTTCCATTTCTCTCTGATTGTATTCAACAATTATTCATTGATCTCCCTTTCCTTACTTCTTATTTTCTTCATTACTCTCCAAATGCATACCTAAAAGCATCCATCACATTAACACCCTGAAGATTGATTCTTTCATTTTGCATCATTTCTACCACTTCGATATAATAATAAAATTATAATACATATATCGGTTTTGACAAACAGGAAGGAAATGATAAGGGAAACTCCAGGGACATAGTAAAATGAAAATCAGTCACAAAAGCTTATGATCTTCATCAAAATAGAGTGACCATGTCGTGATTAAGGCTGCCACTGGACTATGATAGAGGTTGTTTCATCTTTTTTTTTTTTAAATCTTCACTATCCTGAATACAGCACTTTTGGCCAATTTATATTGGGTGAATAACAACAACAACATATGAACAGAAACACCCATACCCTGAGTGGTAATGATTCAACCCAGGTGGTATTCTAACCCGTGACCCTCAGATTGGAGGGCGAGGACTTTACCCTGTTGCCACTGGGGCAGGCGATGTTGTGATTTCTGCCACACCATTGCATCTTCGGGACAATATTTTGGTGGCTATCCTGCAGGTTTCCTCAGGTCCAAGTAACACACCAGTCAAGAAGTGCTATGTTATATTGGATGGTTTTTAAAAGCATTTTTGGCTCCTTTTCCCTGAGTGGTCTATTGAGGGTCTTCTTGGACATGGGTATTCCAAGCAGTGGATAATAGGTAGCCATTGGGATTTTTGGTTATTTCCAATGCTTCTCTAATAGGATGGGGGAAGTATCTTATTTCCTTTCAGAGAATTGCTGACTCTGAGAATATAATGTTGTGCTGCATCCCTTCCGAGGCTCTGCAATATGAGATAGCTGGAATTATCACTGCCTAGTAGCTCTTTGATGTTTCTGCACGTGGCACTTAAGTGATCTGCAGGTTTGTCCAATATATTGGGATCACAGCTACAGGGCACAGAATAGATATATGTATTAGCAGTAAAAATTTTTTTTTTTAATATGGCAACCCACATGCAATTTGGAATTCTTTTGTCAGGGTATGAGAAATTTTCATTCAAACCATAAAAATGATAGCCCCACAAAATTCCGGAGGCATAAATATTCCGAAAATGAGTTTCATATGCCCTAATTTAATATTAAGATTGTATGAAGTACACTGAATCTTTGCTTAAAACGTTTGGGATATATAAGCATGAAAAATATCTAGGTCAGAGGTGAAAATGTATATCTGAAGATTGCGGTAATTTTGACAGGTAGCAGTAGATTATGTATGAAAAACCATGGTAATTTTTAGAATGGCCCTTATCTTGGTACGAGGTTTATTGTCAGAAGCAGTAGTATGACAAACTGTATTTTGAGTAAAAATTTCATTTTAGCATGACATCTATTGATTTCTGCATACTGTAAAATAGCTTTACCCTCATGTATGACTACTCAGGTAAAATATATATGATCTTGAAGCGGTCTGAAGCTGTATACATATTGTCTTTCAGAGCATAGTTATAGGCCAAACATTTTTACCCGGATATTTTCAATTGGTAATTAACATTTATTTTACTTTTTATTTCCTTGATTAGTGTATGATGCCTCTGCCAAAGTCTCATCTGGGCTACTGAATGGGAACGTGAATCAATTTGGTGATTTTGATGAGTGTGTTGGCATAGAAGTAGTCCTGAATCAAAATAAGCACTCATTAAAACATAGCCACTTACAAGGAAAGTATTGCATGTCTTACATTGATGTCAAGGCCCAGGATCCTCAAAACTCAGAGCTCATGGATCTTCTTCATTCACATTACATGATTAGGAGCAATTTAACTGATGTGAGTATAAGTCTTGCAAAGCTTATCCATCATATATTTAATGAGTTGATGTTTTTATATTGTGATGGAAATGTTATTTTAACCTGCACTGCAACATGATGTAACCCAGTAGCCTTTGAATAACACTCAAGACATGCCTAACCATAATAGAACATTTATTCACAATATTGCAGTTTACAATATCATTCAGGTGCACCCTTCGCTGCTCCTGCCTCTGATGCCAGCTATTGGCATGCCTAAGCCAGTCAATGACTTCTCCATTAGTTCTTAGCTGGCTGTATTTTTGTGACACCTTGTAACATTGTCGAAATGGGGTAAATTTGACCTGTAACATGCTACATGAGAGGACACTTTGCAACTATTCCGCTGGGAACTAATTAATCATTTACGAAGATGGAGAAATGATTTTAAACTTTAGAATTTAATGTATCCTTTGGCTCAACTTTGTAACTTTTTAAATTTCCTAGCTCTAGGAATTCATTACAGCTATGTAATTAGGATGTTGCACAAACTTTCAATTGCAACTTGCAACATAATGCAACCCTGTGCAATGTGCAAGCAATGTTTCTGCTACAATTTGTGTTTACCAGCCATCATTACAGATAGGAGGGTACCACTATGAAATGTAGCCGATTCTTATCTACATCCAATTGGTGTATGTAATTGAAATTTTGTTGCTTGAATGTATTTCTCATCCATTACAGAGCAGTATGCATCATTTTTTAGGTCATTGAAAACAGCTTGAGATGAACATGATCCTTAATTTTCTATTCTTAATGATATGCATGAGGCTAAACTTAAAAATTGCAAAAAGTATAACCAATATGACCATGATGCTGCTACATATCTGCATCCCAAGTCATCTATCATCAATTTATTGAACTTCCCATGCTATAGGGGACTTCCATGTGGGGAACCAAAATTGATTGCTCACTTCCAAAATCTTTACAAAGAGACTTAAAAAGGTAGTGGTTCAGAGAATGATCCTAAGTGCAGTTAATAGTTTTCCCAGAATTGTGAAGGACTTCTTTCAACTTGTTTTTGTGCTGAAGGATGTTGATGAATAAAAGAGTTGGTACCTAACATGCGAAGAATCTCTTATTTCATCACGGTAAAGATTCAAATTTTTTCCTAGCATAGCAGGGCCACACAGGGGGGGACCTTACAATAAACTGTCTAGCATAGCATCTCACATGAGCTCATGTACCTACATTGAAAAAAAATCGAGAAAATCCAGGAATATATCAGTCACATGATGCCATTTCATAGTTCTTGATACTTAAGTTGAAGTTTTCAAAACAAGATCATGTGAATGCATAACTCAAATAACATGAAGAAGTAATCAAATGTAATCCAGTACAAAATGGAAAACAACAAATTTCACTTCTATTTTGAATGTTCCTAATCAAAAAGTTATGTGGTGATGCCATTTCCAGTTCCTGTTTAAGTTGCCTTAAACAGTTCCTATTTAAAAGGAAACAGAGCATTGAAAATCATTAAAAGTTCATTGAGAAACTCATCTATTAGATAAAGATGAAAGAGGACATCCCATATTTTATTTGGGCTTTTAAACATTCAATTTTTATCTTGAATGACTACGATAGTAGGTATTCTCAATATAAACAAATAGACTGAAATATTATCTCACACTCCTTGCAATGCTATCTCCTACCCCTGGTTGGGCAATGCTGCTTCACAGCATTCCCTTGGATGGGGGTTAAGATTGAACAATCAAGCTTGGGATGAATTGGAAGTTTCTAATGGCTTTGCAACTTTAAGTCCTACCATGTATTTGCTCCTGGTGCCTGTGCTAAGAATTTCCAGTGACAAATAAAGGCATGGATTCCTGGGTATATGCTAAAAGGTATGACCTTCAACAAATATTTGACATACACTTCAGAATCAGGGATAAATTATATGCGAAGTCTGATTGATCATTTATATTTCATAGAAATGAATTGTTGGAAAATAAGTTGGTGGAAAGTTGAAACAGGTTACTGTATGGTAACGCAGCACAAGTGTTCATACACATGTCTCTATGTAGAGAGTAGGTACTCTTTCCCAAGAGCCCTCGCAATGCCTCGCACCTTCCTGGACCTCATACCGGAATTTGCTGGCATGTTGCCTGCTGCTAAGTATTACTATAGTTGTGAGTTGGAGAAGCTAATTGCCATGAATATATTGTTTGCTGGATGTAGTTCATTTTGGACAAGTGGTAAATCAATACGTTCAGTCCATGTTTTATTGAAGGCTGTTTGGGTTTCTTACTGGATCAAACTCTCCTTCTCTGCTGACGTTTCAATGTTCAAGTCATCGAAAGACTTGTACATCAAAATTTCAGCAGAGATCGAGGGTGCTCATACTCTGATGATGATGGCCGACTCATACATCAATATGTGGGCAGAGATGGGTATGATGAAAATGGACAAGTACATTGAATGTCTCCTACATCAAAAAGTCAGCAGAGATGGAGAGTTTGATCCAGTGGGAAACACAAACAACCTTCAATATCACCATAACCAGGAAAGTGTTCAATCTTTCTTGAGTGCATGATATATTTATGCTCATTGCTGCTTTTTATCATTGCTGTGTATAGGTCTACCTAACTTCATCAATTGAATAAATATTTATGGAGAATTTATAATAATTTACAACTGACCCTTGAATTTTGTTTTAATATGTAATGGAATACAGCCTTAATGAAATAGAGTTTCTAATTTCTGTTGTGGTACTTTTAATTTTATTATGTTGCATTTTAGCCTGGCCATAGACTTCCAAGATTTTCCTCCATTAATTGGGCATTTTGCATTCCATCATCATGCTCTGCTAAAGATTTGGAAATCGCAGTGAACGATGTTTTGGAAACTTACAGAGATGGTTATGACATACAATTATCAGTGACAGTTAATCCTGAGATGTGCTACACCAAGGATTCCTGGAAGGAACATTTGAACACAGGATCTATTTTGTGCTTGTGAGTATTTAGCTTTATGTTGCATCTATAATTACATAGCCATTGCTAAAAAATTTAGAAAAACTAATTATGCAACCAGTAGCTTTTATTATAAGGGAAGCATTTATGAGGATTGCATGCTTCTGAGGTAGAGAAATTGAATTTAATTAAATAAAGATAATCAAACAAGTAGTTACATGGAGGTCTTTGGTTGGTTAAGAGTATCATTACTTATTGCATTAAATTTTTTGCTTAAAATTACTTAATTGCTATAATTACTTATTGCATTTATTGCAATCTCATGGCAGAACCAAAATGCTACCTGCACACAAATTTTAAGCAAATCTATTTTCCATGTATAACCAAAACATGGACTGCAGTAAACACAACAATAATACCACTATCAACCATCTCTGCCGCTGACCGCCATGACTATACTCGACAATATTAAGAGCACATAAGTTATGGGCCGATTGCTAAAGAAGTAACTCAAATTCGTGTTTCCACTTTCTTTCTCGATGTACTGTTGGAAAAAACTGCTTAAAATGTACCTTATAAGCATTCCCTAGTGAACACTAGTTAAGAGCTCTTGAAAAGAGTCAAATTTGGAATAGGTAAGGGAATATTCAGTAGGGAAGTAGTAGCAAAGAAGATACAATGTTATGGTAAAGAATAGACTTACAAGTGTGGTATATGTGTTCTTGTGGGATTGGGTAAGGGAAATGGGTTCTGAGGGAAGATTTTAGCTCCAAAAATGGATGTGGATTTAAACAAACAGCTTCTCACTCAAAAAAATCATCATAATGACCCAAGAAAGAAAAGCCCTGGAGTCTATAAATTTTATGATTTTTAGAGCTAAGTACATGGTGAGATTTTTGTCTACTTTTATACTGGTCACTTTTATATTTTTATAATACCCTCTGTTGGGACTAGGGATGTTAAACGAAACCGGAACCAAGTATATAGTTTCGTTCTGGAACGAAACTATAGGCTTCCATTTTGACTATAGTTTCTGTTTGGAATGAAACTTATATACAGCTTCACTTTAGTTTTGTTAACGGAATGAAAGTAGAATTTTGAACAAAATATAACGTTCCGGAACCGTTCCTTCTTTTGAATAGTTTCAGTTCAAGTGAAGTGACGGATGGACTTTCGGTTCACACTCATGGTTCCGGGCCCAATCGGGACTTATCTCAGGGTATCATTGTCATTACTCGCACAGCAACAGTGTAAATGATGAGAATCCTTACAGTACACCTACAAAGTATGCTTGGAAACAGCGCAATAGTGGATTTATTGGAATACCGTAACAGCGACTATCTTACGTATCTCAAAAATAGATTACTTTCTAATGGCAACATCAGAAACTTGTAACAACTAGAAACAATGTAAAATATAGTAATTTCAGAGATGGCAATGAGTGTAATATTTGAAATTAAAACTTTTTGCAATCTCCGTAATTGGAGAAATTTAGGATATTTTAAAATAATTTCTTTTAACTGAAAATTATTAATTCTATTAATAATATCATGATTTCAAGAGATCCATCAATCACTTATCTAGCCTGCTTTGTAATTCATTTATCATCTACATCTAATGAAAATGTGCGCTCTCTGCCCACTTGTGTCAGGCAGACTTATAAATTTTAGTATTAACCCCCCACAGACAAGTGAATACTGTTTGGAAATTATTGTGCTTAGAAACTCCGACTTATTATGAGTGAAAAGAGATTGATCCCGATAATGTTTTATTGCTGCATCTTAAGTTTGTTAACTTAGTTTGTGTCTTGACAGTTGGAGACGGGGCTAAAGGTTGGCCCACCGGACTCTCTTCCCACCCCCTAACCCTCCCTACCTTCTCTCCTTTCCCCAGTTATGGGGGTGGAGTTCAAAGAAAGGGATCGCCTTTTCACCCCCCCCCCCCACACACAACCCCCCTCCCACTCCCCAGCAGCTGGGATTCCCTGGCAGGGGTTTGGCGGTCAGTCTTCTTGGGTTATACTGAAAGCATGAGGGATTTTCCCCGGCGGATGAGCCGAGTTCTAAGGACACAGGATACTGACCTTATTGAAACTGTTAAGAAGGGTCTATGGCGGAAGGGTTATAAAACAAAATGGGGGAAAAATGGTCACAGCGCAGATACAAAGAGTTAGAGGACACAATGGTGACTACTGGTGTACAGGGATGGAGGTCTCTTCCAACAAAGGGGGGAAGATGGGAAAAACTGTGACCCTTTGTAAGTTGTTATTCCGGTATTCATCAGCCTAGGAGGAGGACAAGTGTGCCCAATAGACTACAGGCCAGGCTCTCATACAGTGATGGAAAAACAAAAATTCCCATCCCCTATTCTTCTCTCCTTGTCTTTTGCTTTGCATGAAGTCTTTTACAAATATTCCATCTGCATGTATACACTTAGAGGATGATAACCTCTGCATTTCTCCTGGTGATCCTTGGGGTGCAATCTTGACAATGAGGGATGGGGAGTTTGTGGATGTGGCAGCACAGTGGCTTATGGTAGGCTCTGTATTTCCACCTGACACATGCATGGATACATAGTATGTTAGCTGTTCAGATAACCAAGAGTTTCATTTTTCTGCTGATTTCAAGATTAATCTGCTGGCATACCATAACGATTCCCATCGTTTATGCTGTTGCTGTGCGAGTACGTGAAGGGATATTTGTCAATGATTCCTTAAGGTCGACCCCGAGCAAGCCATAGTACATCCCCTCCATACCGTTTGAGAGATTGTATTTTTCTGTACAGAATTCAGTATAACCTACAATTCCTCCTTAAGCTAAAATTTTTTTGCTGTCAATTGCATAAAAAATGCTGGTTTCTTTCCATTTTCTTCAATAGTTACCAAACATGATGAAACACCTTGACTGGCACCCCAAACTATGCCGAAAGTGGAATGCATGATACATGACATGACGGCAGGTCGTTTTGAAAATTCAATGTACACTTTTAAAATTCCTCGGAATGAAAACCAGAACCATAGGGGGGAACGCGGGAATGAAACTTTTCCTAGCCCAAACCGAAATCGGAACGGTTCCTCTTTCGTTCCTATGGGTTTTCATTCAAAATATTTTCATTCCACTTTCGTTCCGGAACCACTTTCGTTCCGAGATTTTCGTTCCTACTTTCGGTTCAGTTCCACAAACTGAAACTATATCTGAACCCACTCTGAACCATTCCAAAACCATGACTTTAGTTTCGTTTAACATCCCTGGTTGAGACACCAATTCCATTCACTAGTCTCAGGACACTGTGTTGAACTAAGCAATCATAATCTTGATGCAAATGAAATATTTTGTAAGATTCTGAAGTTATTTCAAACTCTTGAGCATTGTATGCAGAACCCACTCCCCGACCTAGACTCTCCTAAAATTCATGTACCATCTAGGATTTCTCCTATTGGCCTTGACATTATTTCTTCTCAACTCTTCCTCCAATAGCACTTTACCTTTTATCCTAAAATTGGAATTTTAATATGGCAAGTGACCAAAAGCTATTCAAAAAATTTTCACCAAGTGTTGCTTATAAGGAATTTTTAAAACAGTTTTTACTCAACTGTTCATTGGCAGTGATTCACTTGAATTTGGAATGAAAAAGTGTGTCAAATAAGAGTGGAACTGTGCTGAGAATCATCTTTGCATTATTGTAGACATCTGGATATAAGTCAAAATTTCTCTGATTGCAACGTCTTGTATCAGAGTTCAAGAGTTCATTTACTCTCATTCCTCTGAACAGAAGGAGGAGGCAACACACCATGTGCCGGTACAGGGAGGGAAAAGAGGGGTAAGGTCTCAGGAGTGGAAGGGAGTGGTGCAGGCTGTACCACAGTGGTGTAGCAGTAATAGGCAGCATCCTTGGAGGGGCGACTCAGACTATGTTAGACAATATCTCACAAATTCTGAAAGATACATGAAAGCAGGAGAAATTTTGGCCCTGTAGACCTCCACTATTGCATTTGACACAAAGAGAAAGCTTTTTTACTTAAAAAAAATGTGTATTTAGCTACAAAGTATTTACAGGCCTTGGGCACAGGGTCTCAATAGCCATGAGTGAGGTAAATTTAACACTGTAATTAACACTTCACAATGATAGTTTGTAGTGGTGGAAAACATTGCTTTTCTTAATTCTAAAAAAATAGATTCCACCCTAATGTACATTGGACAAAAGCATGAAAAGTTGGTAGAATGAACTTAAAGTGAAGTTTCAAACTGGCAGTTGGAAAGGTATGGAGTATATTGAAACTTGCTTGCTTAGTGCAACCATGAAATACACCAAATGCAAAGGAGATAGACATCTAATTGCAAAAATCACTCTAAGCTTAAAATTAAGTATGATGCAAAAATTCTGTCCTTGAATTATCAAAACTATTAGAATAATCACAATCCAAATAGTTTCATTGATTGGTAACTCACCATTGTTGACACATGAATATTTTTGTATAAGTCTTAGCACTATTCTTAGCATCTTGTATGCATTTCATGTTAGTATCTAGTAATAAACTGGTTGTTTTGCCACTTGAGACATTGCTCTCAGTCGAGGAGATTCCAAATCTACAGATGTAAACTTATCAATAATATTGGTGAAATGCATCACTTCCATAAACTATTGATCCATCTATTTATTTGCAGTTCTCTACTGGCTGCCATAACTGTACTTATACTATTTGCCACAGCTATTGATAGAACAAGGCCATTATTTTGGGGTGGAAAAGGTATGTAAGGGTTTAAAATTGTCCTGTTAAAGTAAATGTGTAATTTCCTAGATTTGCATCCTTCAGGAAAAAGAGAAATCACATTCGTCCATCACTGGGGCACCAATCGCTTAGCCTCATCTATCTTCCTTCCATGAGTCATTACAAAGAGTATAGAAGAATAAGATTAGGTCTCTTCCTTTCACTATTTCCATGAATGATTATATGTCTCAATTCTTCTTACTTACTAAATTACCTAGAGTGTTAGAGGCCTCCCATCCATGGGCCTAGCTAGGGTCAGGCAAGGGGGGATACCCCCCCTCTTGTGGCATTTTGACATTTTATTCCAAATCTCCTGAGTTTATGATCATCAATCGATAAACACCATGCACAAGATACATTCTCTTTAGACACTCTTTGTCTGGCTTGTGGTAATGGTCCCAAATTTCTTTTACAATATTTTGACCTGCAAGCCTACAGGTCATACTTACACCACTTGGGGTCACAATCCACACATTGAATCCATCCCTACCTAATATGTAGCAGAGTTCCAACTGTAGGAGAAATCCCTCGACCCTTCCATCATCCCTCCCATTCTACTCTTCCGGTGAGGGAGGCAACCCTCACCGGAAGCATTTTTGAGGGCAGAATCACTGTGTAGTTAGAGATTCCCTTGAATTGCATCAGCAGCAGACGGTACTCTGCAGTCCCTTGCACTTTCTCTTCCTTGACCACTCTGTTGTCCTCTTCCCCCTTGTCTTCTTCCCCCTCTACCAAGCCTTACTTCCTGAGCACCACCGTGACCGATGCCTAAGGACAAGTGAGGAAATGTATGCATAAACTACCCAAAATTATGAGAAGAAAGATGATGAATGATTTTGTAATGATTTCCAGGTGCTTACACTCTCCTCCTAATATATAGTTTCATAGTTGTATCGAAAGATAACTCACCAGAATCAGGAAAGTGTACTTCAGTTAGATGATCTAGCAGAGACACTTGTGTAGACGCATTACTGTCTGAATTTCCCCTCCCACCTTAACCAATGTCACTTCAAGTGTCAGAGAAGACAGTAATTCCATCATTTGAATCAGAATACACTGGGTTGAGTTCATCAATATCAGAATCATTTTCTGATAAGTCTTGCAAAATTTGCACAAGTTATTCCGAAGTAAGACTGAGTCGCCATGACATGTCTCACAGCATCGTTGTTTTGATTCTATCCAATGTGCGGTCAAAGTTCGACTGACCATGTAGGGATAAAAAAAGGGACAAAGAGTGTGGTGGAAAACAGCACATCTCACATCCCATTGAATGAAACAGAATTCTGAACCTATTTCCTAGTGGTTTTATGTGTATTTCTTGAGACAATTCTCAGAAAGTCTATGCAGCAATCCTGTAATATAATTGCATAATAAATAAAAAAGAAAATTTTATAGAAATGCATACAGAAAATCAGTTGTGAATTCAATCCATTAACATGACTGTTACTCATCATACCAGAAAAAAATCATTATTGAAAGGACAAAAATAATGAGCTGAAAATATGTATATACTCGTCAAAATGACCCCTCGGACACTTTTAGGTTTATTAACAAATATTTCATAAATCATGCAGCCGCGAATAAAACTTTTTGGAATGTAGGCATAGGATAAAAATTCATTAAAAGTCACAAAATATCAACAATTTTTTCCCATCATGAAGGAAAAGCACCATTTGAAATTCAAAAATGGTTAAAATGTACTGCGGCACTTCTAGTTGTAAAGCAAAGCAAAGGGAATAGAGACATTTTTAGGAAGAAATTGAGGTATTGCAGCATTTTATGCTCCTTGGACCAAAAGTATCCTAAGTATGCTATGAATTTAATCCCGGAACCAATAAAATTCTTCCTCTTGGATATATGCCTCCTCTTTGATATATGAATATAAAATATTTACATATATTGATTTTAATCACTTTTTTATCAATGACGATTTACCTTGAAGGACTTCCTCCATTGGAAGTGCACACTAATGATGCAATTCCACCAATAATCTTGTATTCTATATTTTTATCTTTAATAATTAGTCTCCTTAGATACCTGGAGAGAGAATATTCTAGCATTGATATGCAATGCTCACTTCCTTGTGCTTACACATAAAGAGGAAGAGAGCATCCCTAGCTAAAAGTTAATACAATACAGGCATTAAGTGTAGGAGATTCAAAGAAAGGAACATGCATGTGGATTTGAGATGGATAAATATATGCTCGAATAACATTTTTCAAATCATTTTGTTTCTAGGTAATACTTGGAAGGTAATAAACTCTTTTTCTTTGGGAAGGAACTTCAGGCAACTTATCAGCACCAATGCTCCTGCTGATGACATTCAGTGTATTCATGGCATACGATTTTTGAATGCGATTGCATTGTTGCTCTGCCATAAGTCCATGTCATTACTCTTCAACCCTTTTGTTAATAGAACATCAATGACAGAGGTGATGTATATAAAACTATATTTCCAATTATATTAGCTATCAACAGAAATTGGTATTAAAGTTTATTATTTGCATTGTAATACTTTCTGTGAATCAATCACACAGGCATTGAGTTACAGGTGGACGGTTATTGCTCGGACTGCCATTATCTACACTGATTCCTTTATTATGATTTCTGGTACTCTTGCTGCTTATGGATTCATACAAGATCTAGACAAGAAGGGAAAACTTGATGTCATGAAGAAATACATTAATCGTATTTTGCGGTAAGCTGAAGCTCAAGAAAATGTTTCATAATGCATTCTAATTGAACTCTTTATTATTGGGGAAGCCCTGTCTGATTTAACCCTTTCATGCCGAAGTCTCTCGAAGGGAAATGCTTTCCCTGCTACGAGTAGCATGAGAATTTTCTGTACTCCTCTCTATGGAGCTCTCTCGTGGCGATGAATCGCTCAGGTATGCCTTTTGCCCATTTTGGAACCCCACTCAATGGGACACCGTGCCCTTCCCCTGGGCACTTGACTCGACCCCCCAGCCCATAGCAGCCCCTCTCTCAGCAGGAGGCCACTGCAAGTTTGTTGCATTAGCCTTGTTTTTTAAAATAATTCTTTGCTGCATACTTCAAAAACTTATACCTTAAAATGAATTTCTAATGTTATTCTGAGCATTATACAATTTTAAATAAAATTCTAGCGTTAATATTAACAAATTTAGAGATCTATTTATAGCTCAAACTATTGAGAGTTACACACAAGAACTCCGTTACTATCAATGCCAAAATTTCATTTGAAATTTGCTAAGACTTGACAAAAAACAAATAATTAACTTCATAAAGTTAAAAATTTTGCAGAGTGAAAAAAATAATTGCCTCAAAAAACCATTGCAAACACAATAAATTAACTGCAGATTCATGCAGCAAGGAGGGCTACTAATGATGCGGAGGGTCGAGCTCACTTGCCGAGGAAAGGGTCTGGGCTGTCCCTAAGCTGGGTTGCAAGGGTTTACTGCATACCTAGGATTATTGCTCCCGTATCAGTCACTTCCCTTCCCTCGCATCGGCTATACCCAACATGAGGTCTTTTGCATTGGTTTTTCTCTGTCGGCCATAGCCGACATTTGTTCATTTGCATTGGAATTGCGTAGGACGCTAGGCGCAAAAGGGTTATGGCAAAACAAATTAAAAAGCATTGGTTTTCAAAGTCATTTATAAAATACATAGAGAAAAGAGTTTAAATAGGAAGTTAGAAAGAGTGAAAGGAGCATGAACTATTTTTTTAATGATTCCATAAACTATCTAGTATCAGGTACTGTCCATATTTACCAGGAAATCCCGCCCATAGTTGTATTGAGGAGGTTCTAGGAACAAACTCAATGACCATGGCTGGTACCTGTCAAGGTTAGCTCAGAATGAAAAATGCATCTACTTTATGATTAATCTGGATATTGGCAATCATTTACAGTGGCAGGAATCCAATAAACATTCAGCCTATTCTGTCTGTTATATCCTGTTTTTAAATTTGGCACTCTGCAGTGCTTAATAAGCAGTTACATGAATTGTATCAAATTTTAATAATTTTTTTTCTCTTCGACGCTGCCTTTTGGTGAATGATGTTCAGTAAAGGCAAATAAAACCTGAGGGTTCTCTGATTTTTATTTGCTGGGAATCACTCAAGTTTAATGTCATTAAAATACATAATTATGCCTTTTGGGTTCATGCAGCATATGGTGAATACCATGTGTAGAGGTTCAGGGCACAAGATCAACCGTCTCCTCTCTGCAGCCCACCCTTTTCATGGTGCTTTTACTAGCTACCAGACAACAGTTGCCACCAGAATTATATCTGCCCTGAGTACTACTTGCTATTAAGAACTTTTTTTTGGGGGATAGGGCGTAATAAATGAGTATTTTTTCCTAACACCTATTGGCACTTATGTATTTTAGATATTTGAAATAACTATGTGCCTCCCAAGTCCTGGATATTCATGTACATTTATATATTTTGATTTTGAAGTAGATGTAGATTACCAGCCCTAGTACTTTTTTTACTGTAGTTTTAGGGCAGATATAATGATTGCAGGATGGCTAACCACGGACTTGATTTATTTTCAGTATCACTCCAAACTTCTTGGCCATAATTTTACTATGTACCTACATCATTGTGCCTTTGGGAACTGGACCTTTGTGGAATTTGGTTGTTAGGCACCACTCTACTTTATGCAAAAGCTATATGTGGAGGAATCTCCTCTACATTCATAACTATTTTGGATTTGAAGATATGGTATGTATAAACAAACACTCGTATATATATATTTATCCTTTTCGTCTCCTATATGTCGTACCTCTATCAAGATTGTTCTAGTTAGTTGTGGTATTTTGTAATTTTGTTTTTCCTGGCAAAGGAAGGTGCACTGCACAATATTGCCTTTAGGGTGTTTACATAATTTGCTAATGCATATTTCAAAATGTCAAGCCTCAATAAAGGTATACTTATTTCAGCAATGACATGTCAACTTCTAAAGTTCACATCTACATTTGTTCTTGGGCATTGGTTTTTCTTTTCAATCAAGAATCTAAAAGTGAGAATGGGAAGGTAAATTGATATAACATATCCACCATAAGTTGTGCTCCTACTGGAAAGCCTTTTAATATAATTACAGTGAAACCTCTGTTCATGGACACCTCTGACTTAGGGACAGTATTCCATTCCTTGGCAGAAGGATATGCGTTTGTATAAGGATCGAACCTCTAATATACGGACACTTCCACTTACGGACACGAACACCTTGTTGGGCAAAATTTTTCTCATAAACAGACACTATCACCATGGGTTTTCTGACCCATATCTCAAAAATGGAAAGTTTTTTCCTCTAAAAATAGTGTTTATGAATAGATAGGGGAAAGAGAACAGCGAAAATGGTCAAACCTGTGAAGATACAAGAATGCGCATATGGGGGAATGAACAAAAGGGTGTCTGGAATGCATTCTTGGATATGCTAATCCGAAACGAAAGAGTACCTTGGCCAGACGTGCGTAGGACCCTCGAGCAAGTGGTTGCCTATGATTTGTACACAGCAGTCTACAGATAACACAACTTGCAGAGGGGGAATAAACAAAAGGGTGTCCTGGAATGAATTCTTGGAAATGCTAATCCCAAACGAAGGAGCACCTGTGCCACCTTGCCGTCACTTGTGCTTTGTGACAGTTCATACTGTTTTCGGTGCTTGGGGGCATCTTGATTTTATTACGTGATGCCGAAGGGTAAAAGTCTTTCCTTACGAGAGAAAGTGCAGGTGTTTGATCATGCAGATAAAGAAAAGAGTTGTGTCCATAAATTAGTGGTTCATTTTGGTGTGAGTAAGACTCAAATTGCTGATATTCTGAGGCAGAAGGAGACCATTATGAAGTTGTGGACGGAAAATCATAATGAAAACGTTAAAAAAGTGATCAAAAACATAAAAAGTTTAACCTTGTGTATTTGTTTTGTTAAATCAGGGTTTTGTAAAATCGAATTATCATCAGAGGTGGAAGATGTTACAGATGGCTTGTAAATAGACATTTTTTAAATGATGCTGGCGAAAGTGCTGAATTCTAATTTGTTGACCATGGACCACGAGGTTGACATGGAAGAAATTATTAAAAGTACTCTTGATGAAGGAGACGACGAAATCAGTGAAAGTGATGACAGTGAGCCTGAGCCTATAGTGTTAGAGATGCTTGTGATATCGTATGCCGGTTTGTTGCATTAAATTGAACTGTTAAAAAAATTTTGCATTTCAAAAGGCAACAGCGAGGCATTAAGTAGCCTTACCATTACTGTCCGTAAGTGAGAGGTTTCACCGTAATTACTTTTGCAAGTAATGTTGGTAAAGGGATAATTGTAAGAGCATGATTGATTTCATTGTGTGTTGTGAAAGTTTGATTTTTAATAAGGGATAAAATTTAATATTAACAAAGGATTCTGAAAGTGGAACAAACTACTTTTTGGTGGTCTCTAGAGTGGAATTAGGCAGAAAATAGGTACCTTTGTAGAAGGTTGAGAGTATTCTTATAATAGTGAGGTAGAGGGGTTTTCTGACAACAAGGTTAGATGATTATAGAGATGCTTGCTTAAGGATAGACTAACCTAAAATCAGAGAGGATGACATGGTTTTATTGGCTATATGAGTTTGGGAAGAGCGTGGGATAGCTTGAAAGATTGATTGTATGATGTGCTGAAGGTGAATGTGGAATTGGAAAAAAATGGGTGTGGAAAATGAAGGGTGAAGCATGGTGGAATGGAGTGAAAATTTATGTGAGTGACAGAAAAGAGACATGTAAGACTTTGATTGTGGCAATATTTTCTGCTGAGCAGTTGAAGTCATGCTATACAAAAAGAGAAAAAAGGATTTTTGCCAAATATGTGGAAGAGGAAAGATAATGTCTGTCAATTAGGCCAGGAAAATGCAAAGCGATATTGAAGGGCATGAAAGCTGTTCCAGAGGGGGATGAGTTTTTTAACACATGTCAGATAACCACCTATAGTTGTCCTAACAGAAGTGAGTATTCAGGGAAAAGTCTTAGTGTAAATATTGATACAAAGATAAAGGAAGAAGAAGAATGGAATATGATCGATGACATAAAAAAATGGCTGAAGTTACAGGCAAATGAAAGAAGATGCTCAGGACCGACTGCGATGGAGGGCATCCAGTTGAAACCTGTCAGAAGACAGATTCCACTAAGAAGAGGAAGAGGAAGATACAAATTGATGAATAATGTTGTGTGAAGCAATGGTTCATACCTGGGAGGGGATATAAGAATCAGCTCTTCTAGCTAGAAAAATGTACTTATGTGTATGAAGCAACAGGGAGAATGAAATTGAGGGTAAACTTCCAAAAATCAAACTATGTAGATATGCTTCTGTTTTTGATCTGGAGAATGGGAGAAATGATAACAAAAGGAGAGGGAGTAGTGAATTAATTTAACCAGTGGACAACTTTGTGCCTTTTGTGCACTTAGGCAAATATTTGCAAATGGTTAGAGGATAGATGTGGAGATGAAGACATACACAAATGCTGGAAGAAAAGTTGCTTGTATTATGTGGAGTATATCAAGAAATTAATGTTTCTCCAAATAAACCAGAACTGCAGCATACAAAAGTATTCTCTTCTTCCCTTATTGAAACGGTAGTAAAACTTGAGTGTGCCAGGATAAGCATTAGTAAAGGTTAAATGAAGTGGGTATGGGTACCAGAGAAGGGTGTGTTTTAAGAATAAGAGGGATATGGTGAGAAAAGTTGGTCAAGACAATGTGGATGGGATTCTCAGATGGTGGATGAATATAAAAGATGAGTGCTTATTTGAGATTACCATGTAAAACAATTACAGAAATGTCAAACATTGAAACATTAGTTATAGGGGAGAGAATGGTATTTTTGCAAGGGCTAGACTTAGAAAGTCATGGGTGACATTGCTGTTAGAGACCCGGAGAGGAGGAATATATGTAAGAAGTCTCAAGAACAAAAGAATTTGTATGAAGGAATGCAAGAATGTCGAAGAGGTGGATGATGTATGCAAGGATATGGCTATTAGGAAGAAATTATTCGAAGTGAGCCATTTTCTTTGGCCTAACAGAAAAACTTAAGCTCTTTGACTGTGCCTACTCCAAAAGGAAAGGAATGATGGCATGGATGTGCAAGTACACTGTGTGCTAATTAGGTACTAAAAGAAATTGATATGGAATTCATTACATAGCTGCTTTTGAAAATATGTACATATTTGTTGTGCATCTTGGTGATGCTTGCCTGGCTCATGATGCAAATAATACTTATTTTATAAGATTCCTTACTCTGGTTTGACCAAGGCAATGGTTGATTTATTTATTTCTTTCATCTTTCATCATAAAAATTGGAAAAGAGAGTATAAAATTATGCATGTTGAAGTTTAAGATAAATATGACAAAGCCTTAAAATAATTATAATGTTACTTTATTAGTAATTGCTACTCCTAATAATGTCTTTATTTTATTTTAACAGTGTTTGACTCATACTCACCAGTTGGGCCTTGATATGCAGCTATTCTTAGTGTCCCCACTCATCGTGTACTTGCTGTGGAGATGGACAGAGGCTGGATTCATTGTATGCATGATGCTTGGTTTTATTTCCACTGCAATGCGCTACATAGTGGCATATGAACTCCACCTCAGCCCTTTGATATACTTTGGAGCGTCGTGAGTATCACACATGTTCTGGGTTTGATTAAATATTTGAGCCCTAATACTGCCACCAAATTTTAGGGAGGGAGGCTCTGACAAGACAATTGTCATGTCATTTTAACTAATGCAGGACCAAAATGCTTTTAAATATTTTCTCTTCTTTAATTTTTGATGGAATCAATGTCATAGATAAATGTGGAGTGGGCACATCAATAACCTTGCAGCTCAAAGACATGGAATTGATATTGTGATGATGGATATATGTGAAAAGAGTATGCTTAGTTAGGTTGGCCATGTTTAGTGAATGAATCAAAGTCAAATTACTAAACAGATACGAGTGAGCAGAGCAGGATTTATGTATAAGCTACACAAGCTATAGCTTATCTCCCCCATTTTCTTGGGGGCCCCCAAAAAAAATTGTCTGAGTGAGCAATTGTCATATATACTTAAATATACTGCTGAATTTTTAAGTTTGTTATGAATAAAAATGATTTCAAGTTGAAGATTCATTATTTCACTATCTATATACTTCTTAATTGTATTTCAGTTTAACCCTCTAGGTATCTGAAAATCATATTTGGCACTGACATAGAATATCTGGACTTATAAAGGGCCCCATATCTCAAATAGCTTAGGGCCTAATCAAGTCTAAATCTGGCCCTGCGAGTGAGTGACGTGAATGGTGACAGAGGAAGTGGTAGGCAGGGAAATTATGTGTGAATGTGGTAGACGAGAAGCTTAAGAGAAGGATTATTGGGAGTCTTAAGAATAAGAGAATTAGTATGAATCATTGCATAAATGTGGCT
Organism: Ceriagrion tenellum; assembly: GCA_963169105.1. Lineage (NCBI taxonomy): Eukaryota > Metazoa > Arthropoda > Insecta > Odonata > Coenagrionidae > Ceriagrion > Ceriagrion tenellum. The sequence goes on from OY720640.1 coordinate 38,650,071, forward strand.
GCAGCAAAGTAGGTTGCAAGGAGAAGGAAGTTGGAAGGGAATTATAAAAATCAGAGAAAACTGTTAATGTCTTATGCAACGCATTATGTAAGTTCTTCTGTTTCTGACTAGCCCCAAATAGAACTGGATGATGGGTACAAACAAGATACAAGCTTGTACCATGCTTTTCATGAAAAGCTTACTGTGCAACTCCTTGATTCAAGATGGGATCATACTTAAAACAAACTTCAATGAAGCAGCTTTCTTCCAACAAAAACCTCTTGAGTCAAGCTTGTTTCAAGCTAACTAGCTTGATGAATCAGGTCTGATTCTAGCTAAATGTCCTAGTGCAATAAGTGTATTTCATGTATGGTTTCATTTTTCCCACCTTGGTCCTAAGATTGAAAATACTATAATCTTAGGTGATGACAGGCATTTATAATATTTGAGAGTTAACTCCTGAAATATTTTAGAATGAGTGGTTGTCACTGATGCCAACACTGGCTCGCATTGTTTTTCACTAAACAACAGGATATTTCAACATCATCAACAAATCTGTAAAATTTTGTCATTGAATTTATGCATTGTATTCAATTCTGGATGGTTTGTCACTTCATTGTTTTTTCCAGACAGAGTTGCAATTTTTACTGAGCTAGAGAATAATTCCTACATATATGGGGAGCAAGTAGTTTTTTTAACAATATGTACTTCAAATTTCATGCATGTTGTTATAGAACTGAAGGTTATAATTTTTCTGTGGTTTTGATCGCCATGTTTAAAATATTTTTTCCACTCACTCAATTTTATAAGCTTAATTGATGAAATTTCTTTTTACCTAGGGTGTCCCAGCTTTTTGCTACTGCCAGCAACTCATACATACTGCCAACTCATAGGTTGACTTCTTATTTGTTTGGTATTGGAATGGGATTTTATCTAAGAAGAATGGAAAAGAATGTAACTTTGAGCAAGGTGAGCATACTCAGTTGTCTCAGGCACGACTTCATGGAATTTACTATACATTGTAAATGAAGTAAATTTGATACTCCACATAAATTTTATTTAAGATGACCTGATTTTTATGTGGCACGTCATCATCTGGTACATATAACACTCAAGGTGAAGATTATATAGACACAGCATATTGGGAAAGGAAGAGGTGAGAGAGGAAGGAAGGAGGGCGGGAAAAGAAGGGGTGGAAAGCTTAGGGGCCTGTGTGTCAGAGTCTTGGGAGTGGGATGAGGAAGAGAGAGTTGGAGGGGGGAAGATAGGACTCGGGCACGTGAGGGTTTGTTTGGTAGGAGAGGTTAGGGAAACCCAGTGTGCTGCTGACTTCAGTTCTGGAAGGGGTGGAGGAGGGGAAGGGAGATGAAAGTATCTGAGGGTGAAGGGATCAAGTGGGAACGAAAGTCTAAGAGGGAGGAGGTGTAGGGTTTGGGGATGCCCCCCATAGGGAGCTTTAAGTGAGGAAGGAAGGAAGGTCTAAAAGGGGGAAGTGGGAAGAATACAAAAATTCATTCACTAGCATTTCCTTGTTACGTACCCTTTTCAAATTTTCAATTGATCTAATGCATCAAGTTTTGCCTTTTCTTCTCCAATTGCAGGATTTCTCATTCAAAGTGACTGTTATGGTTTTCCTCCATTAAATGTTTTGCAAAGAGAGACCATGAGTCCTTGTTCTTTGCAAATGCTTCATGCTCCTTCACCAATTTTACTTTTTAATCAGGCACCAAATATATTTAATAGCAGGGTAAGTTTCTATGGAATTTACAATCTTAAACATTGCTTCTTGAAGTTACAGTTAGGTTGTCGAAAAGGATTCACATGTTCTACCTTCCTCCCCAAAAATAAACTGATTACTTCTGTAAGGTGCATGCAGCTTTGGTTGGACAGGTATTTGCATATTATATAAATAGGTAAATGCTATACTTGTTTCACTGTTGTAAACATAAAAAGCTTGGTCATGATCCAATATATCAGGAGATATGGTCAAATTGATGTTATTTTAAATTACTCTTCATAAGTTTCTCTTAAACTCCTCCTTTGGAATGGAATAAAGCTGTATTTATCAGAGATCTATGATGGCAGTCCTGTAGAAAAGTTTGAGAGTCCAGATACTTTTTTAATGCAAAGGTGTACTTGAGATACTGTGGAAAGAATTTCTGTTGATTTGGATGAGCAAAATTGTCTTGCACCTTAGCCAATGGCTGAAATTATTAACTAGAGTTTAAAAAGGCAAATCTTGAATAAGATGGCAAATCATTTCAATATATACATGTATAATATGTGTAATCTTCATATGGGTTCATATTTATTGCAGTTTCAAGTATTCCTTGGCTGGTGCATCAGTTTGGCCATGGGAATATGGGCAATGATGGGGCCAACACAGATAACAAGTATGGACTATGTGTACAAGGAGCATGATGCAGCATTTTACATGGCGTTCTCACCCTTAATGTGGTGCTGTTTTATTGGCTGGACAATATTTGCCTCATCAACAGGATATGGAGGTTATATTAAAGCCTTTGTTATCAATGAAACATATTATTTAGACAATAGGAAAACTTAAATTACTGAAGAATAATTATTTTTTCAGGCTTCTTTGGAGATTTCCTTTCTTGGAAAGGGTTTGTTATATTTACTCGGATAGCATATGCACTCTATCTAGTGCAGTTTCCTGTTTTCTTCTACAATGTTGGACTAAAGAGAAGTGCTGATTCATATGATTTAACAGCCGTGGTAAGTGATATCCATCCTCATTTCACTAAATCAGCACCTCCTAAGATAAAAGTTTGACAAAAACTAATTTTTTTGGCAGTTCAACATAGCGGAGATTTTGGCTGTGTTTATTGCTTCTATAGCATTAACCCTGCTGGTTGATTTGCCTGCACAGAATCTGAGAAAAATATTTTTTCCAGAATGTAAGTACAGACATTTTCTTATATGAAATGTTGTAATTTTAATTTACTTAATCTGATTGAATATTTAAATTAAAATTCTGCAAAAGTGGATGACATAGAGAATGGATGGCAATACTTTGGCATGGGGTCAAAATCTCATTGCTAATGCAACAATAATATCTCATGTTAAATTTTTATTAGAGCAAAGATAATTTACGATTTTTGGGAAATGATCAAGAATGTATGGCATGCACTCAGTGATAATGATCCTCTTATGTGGTGGTCAGTTAATTGATAGCAGACTAATCTTAGAATCAGTTTACATGGAAGAGCAAAGACTTGAGGATTAGGGAAATTGGTACAGGAAGAAGAAATACAAGCAGGAGCAAGGTTAGCTAGTGCACCATAACAACTTAATGTTAGCAGAGCAGATAGCAATAATGATAATGAATTATGAAATCAATGCAGGAAGGAGGCGGGAAAAGGTCTAAATAAATACCTGGGAGTATAAAATGTATTACTTCAGCATTATTTTGTGGAAGAATCTTGTATTAGAATCTATATTGAAAAGATGCTGAGAACTTTTCCTTGATTATTTATTACTTTAAGTACCTACTAACCATCTTTTCAATATGGATTCTAATACCTGGGAGAATAACTGAACAGCAGGTAATTTCTTTTGTTTTTCCTTAGTGATATGGCCTTAATTGGATGAGATAGCCTTGGAGAAAAAGTTTCACCTGCTGTAGCTTTCAAAAATGACTTCAGCAAATAATCTTTGCTCCAAAAGTCAGGCACTTAGAAATGAAATTCTTTTTCTTTGTAGATTAGTCCCAAATACTGTCAAGAAAATGATTGATATTATGACTAAATAATCATCATAGTAAAAATTAATATGATATTTTTAAGCAACTTGTAACCACAGAGATTTGGCCAAAAACTATTAGTTACAAACTAAAAGCCCCTAAACTCACTAACTTCATTCCTTACACATTTACATCCTAATCATTTATTGAAATCCTCAAAATTTATTGAAATCCTAAATAAAAGCCCATAAATCATTCAGGAACAGGAATATTATGACCTATCATATGCCCATTACTGGTGAGATTTATGCACTTTTTAAAACTATTTTTTACGTTGAGAGAAATGTGAAGTGAACCATGATTTTTTTCATTATGTTCTCTGCTCTCATCTTCATGAGATGCATAAAAGGTTGTTCTGTAAAGGGTATACATTGAATTGTCGAAGTTAAGCATGGATTTAAATAACCTCGAGGTACACCCATGGAAAATTTTACATAAAACTATTTTGCCTGATATTCCCCTGGGCATTTAGAATTTTAGTTATATTTCCCCCAAGTAATAACTACTATGAAGTTTGGCTTGTAAACAAACCAGTGGAACACTGGTTTAACTACTACAACGAAAGGGGTATATTACTCCCTCCCATAACTGATAGAAGTTAAATCGATGAGAACAGAGGAATTCTTTTTTTCTCCATTATTAGAAAACTACGTTTTTTTATTAAAAGAATGAAAAATGGGTAACTCAACGCCCGGTTAGAAAACTGGCTCATGCATCAATTTATGAATTAATTTTACGTGTTTTTTTCACATTAAACGAAAGGATAATTTAAATGAACGTTTCGCATCGATTAACAGTGACAGATCGGAAATCTTTACTTCATTCACAATGGTGTTCCCTCCGTACAAAGCATCCTCTCTTTACTTCCATTTCAGCCCGACCTCGGGAGAGAAACGAGGACGCGGGACTCGCCCGGGAAGCGGAGGCTATCGAAAAAACTCTGCCGAACACTCGAGAAGTCATCAACGGTGCGGATACAAGACGGCGGGCCGTGGGATGAAAAGCTCCACGTGCCCCCGCCCACCGACTAACCCACGCCCTCCCGTGCATCGACAAACATTGTACCTGCACCTATAGGCATACGTTCACGGAAAGATATTGGAGGTGGAGGAACGGTTTAGGGAAACTAACATTTTCCAACCGATAGACGAATCGTTTCTTACCGTTTACATTTCCCATTTTCCTCCCCAAAAGACGAAATGTCTTTATTTTTCTTCGTACACGCCATCATGAGTTTCGCGTTCCTCAATTTTAGTTCATTTTTTCCTCCTCTCAATGCATATAGGTAGGTATTTTCGATACATTTTCGACAAAAAATATTTTTCCCTCTTCCCTCACCCCATCCACTCGAGAAAGGTATTTTCGGGTATTGAAGGGGGGCAGTATCGGAAATTAAGGGGAGTGGTATCGCGTTCTCTGAAATTGGCACCCGCTCAAAAACTTTTCAAACCTTTTCTGGATGGGGCAGAGAGAGGGGAGAGGTCGTTACTCATTCAGTTGGATGACTAGGGCTTGTGGGGGGCGAATCGACGAATCGAAATGGGGTATGGGAAATGAATTGAGTTCTTTTTTATTCTTCCTTCGCCTACCACTGATAGCGCCGGTGGCTGGCATGAAGGTTTTGGTCGGAAAAGGAGGCAGGTATAGGTTTGAGGCGCGCATTGGTTTGTAAAGAGCTGGGTGGAGGCATTTAAATAAATAACGGTTTTTGTGTCGAGGTCATCGATCGTTGCGTCAAGTGCATTCTCCGTCGGAAATCCACTGACCTCGCAGTTCCATTGTGACTTCCTCATTTATTTTTTTCACTCGAATCTCCTTTCCATATCATTTTCTTCTCCTCCTCCTCCCCGTCCTGGCGCGCTTTCCGCCATTACAGCTGGTGTGTGCCGCGCACCAGCATGCCAAATTTCCCGGCCTTCCTCGCGCAGCGTCACAGCGGGTTCCCGCCGAGTCTTGACTTCCTGCCGACTTCACGAGTCTAGGTCGTAAGCGCTTTTTGGGTGACATTCGAGATTTGTTAACGGTTCGTTAAACAATTGTGTTCATCGCTCTCGGAATCTACCACTTCCCGCTCCTGTCTCTTGAATCCTTCCTGAGATATATTTTTATCACGGGTCTCAAACTCGAGTGTGATCCTCAAGTCCTGCTGCTGCTGTGCATAGACATGTGCGCCTCGGAGTAATCACAAAAAAATTTTCCATCCGCACGAAGCTTCCTGCCCATTATTCCATCCAAATTTAGAAATAGCTAAATAGAAGAGGGGTCAACTGATACATTTATCATATCCCGTCCGAAAAAAAGTAATTTGGTTTCAAAAATTCGATTTTCACGATGTGCGTTCTCCTCTTTCAAGATCTATGACAAAAATATAATTGAGCAGGGATAACGCAATTTAGGAGCGAAAAAAACATATAACTGCACAAATATCTTTCTCGGGTTTGAATCCTAAGATTAGTTGATTGCAGCCCTCCACTCTTCTAATTTAATGCTAGCTCCCTAACTTCCTGGTTGCTTTTCTTATGCTCATACTTTTCTCTTTATTAGATCGATGAACTTATTTTTAGGTCTTCATCTGGGGGCTTGCCCCCAGTTTACTTTCAATTATGTTCTTCACAAACGCATTGCGCCTCAGAGTGAGTTCAACCCACCCAGTTCTTCTTTCCTGTATGGTGTTCCATATGGTCCTTTCTTCTCTCTTCTTCTATAAATTTCATCATTTCGAACTTAGTCCGTCCATTTGATCTTCAACATCCTCCTCCTGTACCAGGTTTTTTAGGATTATAGTCTGTTCTAGTCTCCTTTTCTAATGGCCCATGTTTCCAATCCATAGAGTGCCACGCTCCCCACAAATGTTTTGACCTATCTGTTTATTAGTTTGTAGGCCTATCTTTTTATCACAGCATTTGTCTTTTAACCACGAACACTTTCTAAGCCTGGGCTATTCTTTGCTTGATATAGGTCGTAGTTCTTCCATCCCACGTGCTGGTACTTCCGAGATAGGTGAAGGCCGATATGTTAAATATCTTTATCTACTCTTTAAAATAAAAGTGTATTTTTCTAGCTTTTCCTTATTATATTGCAGTACTAATCGAAGTTACGACTCTTAAACTACAGCGAAAAACAATGGATGAGTCATTGTGACACTAAGGAATCAAGAATCAATAACGTTCATTCCTAGGTGGCAGATTTGATATAGATCCCTTGAATGATACAAAGTAACATCGAGAAATGAGAAACCTGGGTAGCGTGGTGCTCAGCAAATTGGAAAGCTAAATGACCGTGGTTCGATTTCTAGTCTAAGTGGTTATTTAAACTTCACAATTTCTGCTTATCATTATATGTTTCGTCAGTTAACGTAGATAAATGATTTTCCATTGCGACTACGCTGTTACCCTGGCTTAGGATTACTCTACATGTTCATGCGAACTCTCTTCAGCTTGGTATGCTTTCTACCTCTTTTAATTTTACCTTTCTCATAAACGCCTACTTACCAACTCCCCCTTTACATCGTTTAAAACTTTCCTCCCGCCATAAATCACCTTCGGTATCTCAAAATAAGGCATTCTGTGATCTTGTATGACCCAAGTTTTGACGCCTAAATTGGCAGTCTACAACTCAAGGTGTCTTTATTACGAGGAGTTCATCAAAATCATGAAAACATTTTTTTTGTCTCTGTACCGGCAATCGTAATCATTAAGGGGCCAACTATCTCAACTTGGGCAATAAATATTCCATGCCTGATCGGGGTTGCGAATTTATTTTTCAGCTCTGAAAGGTATCCGTTTGAATGCTCACTATCTCAGCGTTTTCGTATTTCAAAGTTTTTTTTGTAATCGTTTCAAGAAATCAGAATCTATCCCTACACTTTCATGGTTTATGGAAATGGCTGCCTCTTGAGCGCAATTTCTTCAAAATCCAGTATATCAGAATTCTCGGAAAGAGGTATTATGGTAGTCAAAAAAGATTTTATAGTTCAACGGTCATTAGAGTGGCGAAAAAGGATGCATCTATGGCTGTTGGGATCTCCAGAAGGGCTACTACTTCTAAGAGCTGAGCAGACGACTGCTACTGGACAAGTTGTTACGATACAATGCAGCTCCTGCAAAGAAAGTTTATGCCTGCAAATTTGTTTTGTAATATCAAATGAATTCTTAAAATGTGATCCTTTATTTTTTGTACTAAGTTGTTGGAAAATAATGCAAATATTATTTTCTTAGTTGCTCTATCTGTTTAGAGTTCTCCTTTTCTGTGTTGGTTCTCTGATAATTGGTAAGGGTATAGACATCAATGACTGAATCAGTTATGAGTTACAATATCAGTGTGGATCAGTCACAACCTAGAGTAAGGCTGACTGGTTTTTAAAAATTTTTATTGAATTGCAGCTGAAAATTGTTGTTTCTAATCATAGTTTATTATGGTGGAAAATGTATATTCATTTACGCTCTCTTTGTCCTTTAAACTCCATTGGCCTTTTGATTGTGGCTAATACCTAGGTAATTATTTTATTCGTTATATATTTTAGTTGGATACCACTGTAAATACGATCAATAAATTGTATCAAAATCTACCACAGGTTGATTTTCATTTAAACCAGTTGTGGGAGTACCACTAGACTGCCTAACCGTCCAAAACCCACGAAATCGTACATGCACATCCTCGTAATGGATATTTCATGTAACATGTACCAATTACTGCTGGCATATTGATGTTTTTTTTAAATATTTTTTTCGAGGTGATTTCAATGCTCGTCTTCATCGAGGAGGGCTATCTTTTGCAGACTTTGAGCATTGGGCCTCGTTGGCAGTTAGAAGAGTGATGGATTTGTTCGCGGGGGATGGGGAAAGGCCTATTAGGTCGAACACCACTGCAATCGACTCGGTAGGAGTTTCTTGGAATAATAGGGGCCGCAAATGAAGTGGCGTGAAAGGAGGAGGGAATAAATGAGGGGAGCGTGAGAAAGACGGATTCCTTGGCTGAAGTAAGAAACCAGAGTAAATGTTTTTAAAAAGGTGGTTGGAGGGTAAAAAGTTAAATTAAAAAATTAAAAATATCTGGTTATCTTTGGGTTCTGCGAGTAGATTTTGTAGTATTTTTGCGACAGTTTCGCCGCGCTCTGCTGCCGGCTTCGTCGGGTTTTTTAAAACAACAATGGTCTTCGTAAAAATGTTTAAAAAGCCCGACGAAGCCGGCAGCAGAGCACGGCAAAACTGTCGCAAAAATAATGCAAAAAATACTCGCAGACCCCAAAGATTACCAGATATGCATTATGAGCTGCGAAAATCTACAAAATAAAAAATGAAAGTTAAAGCTATGCTTGGAAGCCGATGAGGATCAACAACAACCAGAGAAATATTATGATAAATAATCAGTATAGTAATGAATGATTAAAATTATTTCCCTGTAAAAACCATGGTTTGAATTAGGCGTTATGGTAGCAGCTATTTTACGGTAGTTGTTAAGTAAGGGTAATTTAAATTTAAGGCAGTTTGAGCAGAATATCATTCCAATTACAAAACAATGCATATGGTCTAATTTTGAAGAAAAATACTCACCCTTCCCAAAATGCCCAATATCAGCCTCTTACACTACTTTCCGAGATATCTGACGAAAAATATCAGCCCTTTTACAAGATAAATTGTACCAGCATGCACTCCAGAGAGACATTATTTTAAAAATGACGAATTTCTAACTAGTAGATCATGTCAAAAATTTACCTATATGTATGTTTTCTCAGCTAATTCTGAAAATAAATTTATATTTGTTACCGCAGTAATTTTTTCAGGATCACCAAAAAACCTTCCGTTGTGAAGAAGAGTTAAATGTACCGCGCGAAAAAATGGGTCAAGTTGAAGACTTTTCTATACAATTTTTGTTAAGTACTTAGAAATTCAGTCACATAATAGTTTATTATTGCACCATTAATAATGAAATATTTAATTCATGCTTCCTACAGCTACTGAAATTAAAGGGTATAATTAGAATATAGTTTCTATATTGACTAGGGAACAATCTCGCTCATACTACCATAATGATTTGATCGAGCATTGAATGCTTTAGTGCACAAATTTCCTGTTACGTTTATCAGTTTGTTGTCCCATTTTAGGGTTAAGTATGGGCATGGTGATATTTTGTTTCCATTAAAGGCATTTTAAATCAGACGAATAACTTAGTCTTGTTGAATAACTAAATGAGTACCTTTTTTGAATGGAGCCAGCATGTTATCTATTCAACTTGCATAGGTTTTTCCTTTCTCGGGGCTAAGTATTCCATTGAAATAAATTTTACATATGTCATTCAAGCAAGACTGTTCCATATAAAAAATCAATGTGATAGAAAAAGGGTGATATATACCTTAATACTTAGGAGTAACTAATTTATCTTAGATTAATCAAACATTAGCTTTTCAGTTGTCAAGTCGTTAGTTACAGAGGAGCGTGTCTTTTTCAATATCGTGCATTTGAAACAGGGTGAAAGTAGTCACATGATCAATTACTTAAAAACTCCCCTATGTTCAGTATGCTCACATAAGTGAGGGATTTGCATATCCCGATGAAGTCCTTTATATTTTGCGTGCAGAACGTGTGTAATATTTGACAAAGCTTGTAGGGAGGTATGGAAAGGGCTCTCTCTCTTGCAGTTATCAATCCTTAGATTCCTAGACGAAGAGGCCTATTTTGGTCAAATTGATGGAAAATGAAGATATTTGTTGACTCCTTAAGTTTTCACCCCAGCTTCCGCAGCCCTTGAATCGCATTCCAATTGTCGTGTGGGGAAAGAGGTCATAGTTTAAAGCTATGATCTTTTAAGCATTCTTGCACTAGTTTCCTTGTCCTACATATCGTTAAAAGCGCCATGTAAACTATCAGCATAGAACTTCAGTTCTACGATACTGATAGCATAAGCTGTAGTTATATTTAACTTATTCAGTATATTCGCAGTTCTCTGAGTCTAGTACATTGCATTAATAAAGACGAAAAGTATGTGCCGTGAAAGGAACTAACCTATAGTTCAATTTTGATGGCCCAGATAAATTATTGTGCTAAAGCATAGTAAGTTACCTATTTAATGGGCTCATTCAAGAAATTTGTTAAAATGTCACATTGAGGGAGACTGGAGTGTTGCTGAGATGAATCTTTTTTGTAACAACTACAGTTCTGCAACTTAAGTTCAGTAAACATTAATGATTCTACTTCGCTAGCTGCATCATAAATATAGTATCTGCGTAAATATCTTTCTTAATATGTATTTATTTACAACTATTATAATGATTTCTTCTGGTTATGTTAGTGTTATGTTCTAGTTTTGGACTTCAGAGATGATCCGCGAAAGATTGACTTGCCGTTTCCATTCAAAATACCGCCAAGCTTGAGTAAAAATTGGACACTCTTACTTGTTCCTTGATGAATGGTTCCTCTGACTGGTTCCTCTGGAGCAGCGTGTCTCGGGAAGATAGACACGATTGTGGTCAGGAGTGAACCTGGAGAAAAAAGGTAAGGGAGATGCAGGGGTTAAGGGAGCTTTATATTCCTTCTTGAAAGATTAAGATCTTGGGGGTGCCAAGATAATGATATGCAAGACCAATTTATTCACTGCGCAACCAGCCAATCTCAGCTGCCCTTAGCAACAGAGGGTTTGGCTCGGAAGACGCAGCCAAATCCATCTAAAACTCCATTGTTCAGCTGTAATTGTACAAAATTAGGTTTCTTCTGTTCCTAGGATAATTTAAGGCTTAAATAGTGTCGACAAGGCATGTATCGTACGTGAAAATTAACCAGAACGCCTATATAACTTGAGATAAATCCTGAAATATTACTGTGGAAGGCACGCAATGTAGAAGATGCATGAGGAATTATAGTTGAGTGCAAGCTACACGTAGAGTGACCTGCCCACCATCACAACGCCGGATGTGAGTGAGTACATGTAGGTAGATTAGTATGTGAATTCTAGGAATTTGCTGAATGATAATAGTCAAGAATCGTTAAATATCCTAATCGATTGATGTCTGACATTGCATGTCATAATATTTCAAATATATGTTATCATGAATGTGCGCTAGGTTAGGACTTTGACATTGTGAGTGAACCATAAAGTATAAGCTGTACTTAGACAATGAAAAGTATCAGACATGATGCGGTGATGTCGTGATATAATGAGAAAGAAATTTTCTATTTTCCATAGGTAAAGATCAACTGGTTTGCTAAAAGAGATTTGCAATTGCTGTTTTCATTTTTAGGACGGATATTTTTTATCTTCATATACGCAGAAATCTTCATTAAGGTAAAATTCTGTTTTTAGATATAATACAGATACAATATGATATGAACGAAAGTAGAATATGACACGTCCTTCTAATACATCATTTCGTCATGACATATCTTTTTTTAATGTTGTAGTTGAAAACTTCGTAATTATGTTCACCGGTTTGAAATGTCTGGTGTTATCTTTTCTATTAAAGATGTTTAAGGTACCATAATACTGTGATCGAGCATATATTATCTGCTTTCAACTTTTGTTTGGGCATTGTAGTTTAAATAAAACATTATTAGAGGCAATCAAAGCTAGAATGTAAGTTTTCATTCGCATAGGTCTCAGAATGACAGTATATATTAGAACTTTAATAACCAATTGAAGGCATCGTGGACAGGTTATAACTCTCGTGAGGATGTATAACTCAGTTTCGCAGTGCATTTTAATTTTTTTTATCTTTACGAATATTCAAAAATATTCAAAACAAGTGCAATCATAAAATACCAGGCTCGTTGCGCATACGTTCAAGAGATACAAGTGTGAAATATGCTGTGCATCTGACTACAGCGTGATGTTTGATGGTCTGCTGTTCGATTGCCTCTATGACATCGCTCGAAAGATATCACTCGAAATAAGTGAGCTCGGTTAAAAGTGATCCCTAACGTTTGAACCTAAGCCAAGTTCGGTTCCCCTCCCTAAGTCTCTTGGAAAGCTCGGAAAATTTAAGAGAGTGTTGTGGGGAATATATGCCACAAATTTGCACCTAGTGTCACAAAGCAGCTCCAGTTTACGGTCCCTTATATGTCAACGATTATGAAAATACCAGTATAATGCATTAACACTGCATCAAATCAGCTTTTACTTTTAGTAGATTTAACAAACCAACTTCCTTAATTTAAACACTGCTCTAAGAAGGTATGTACGTCTCAATCATAGGACAAAATCAGGAGGAAAGCGATCTTATGCTACATTATATCGTGTTATGTCCTTCGAGAAGTGCTCAAAGAAAATATGAGTGTCAGTGTGGAGTGTGGCATTCTTTGTATCGAAAGCATGGACTATTGGAAAAGCTGACCATAATCGTCAAAATCTGGTTCTGGAGGAAGATTCTGAAGATTAAATGGACGAACAAAATACGAAATGATTAAGGTCATAGAAGAGTAGAAGAAATAGCACCAATTTGAAACAGAAATAAGAGCCAGATGGATTGAACACACTCTGAGACACAGTGGGTTTGTGAAAATCATAATTGAAGGCAAAATAGACGGAAAACCCCCAGACGAAGACCCAGGAATAAGTTCATGGACCAAATAAAGAGGAAATAAAATAGGAAAAGATGCTACAGGTAAAGGGAACTAGCATTAGATAGGGAAGGGTGGAGGGCTGCAGTCAACCAGTCTTAGGATTGAACAATCAATGACCATGAATATTCTAAAAGAAGTGATGGCTAATGCCAAGCACCCTTCTTTGCTTTCAAAACCTCAAGTGTAACTCTGGGTTTGATGGAACGTAACCCTGTTTTTAGAAGTTTGAGACATTAGATAATGACAATGCATAAGGGAGGCTATATTAGCGTTTTTTACTTTACGAAATAACCGAAAACTGCCTATCCCTTTAATGAGTAGTGCAAGATTGTCGCCACCTTACGCTCATCACTTTATGACTCTCCACGTGGTTTTATTCTGTGCCCCGGTACCCCAAAAACCACTGTGTAATTATAGCTTCGCTGAATATAGGAAAAGAGATTGAAAGTTGTTGTTCCCTTAAGGAAGGCAGGCTTTCATGAGTCTGGTCAGTAAGGAAAATGAGTTAAAAAACTATCGTCGTATTTTTAACGCGTACTTATAGAATACCTCTGAGTCACCTTTTTCGGTCGGAAATAATCCCAAGGTAAATTTAAATTTAACGCTGAATTATAGAGATGGTTTTTTCCCGCGGAAAAACTTTATTTCAAATGATATCGTTTACCTCTCCCAATTCAACTTCATTTTTTCCGTTATGAATCGAACTAACATCAATAACTATCAGCCTACTCTTCACAAAATAATGGCAAATAATTTGGAGCGATATATTCGTAAATTTGATATCATCCCTAAATTGGTATATCTGCAATGATCCAGTCCTAAAAATATGAAGCCATATTAAACACAGGCATAGGGAAAGTCCCCATCTTTTTTAAATTTTGTATCGAATTTTTAAAATCACCTTTGTAAACTGTGTGCTTGTACGGAGCTCTTCTAATGTACTTCTAATGAGTTATAATCTGGAGTTAAAGCTGTTTAATTCTTTCGTTTTGTCACTGTTTGGAAAAAAAACTTTTTTAATATGGTATAGTTCCCAAGTAAGTCAGCTACATTTTAACATATCCATTTGTAGAAGAGACGAGATGCTTTGTGTTGCCAAGGAAATTCCACTTGTTTCCGCGTTAAGAGATGGCTGCGGTGTGTCTCAGCCGTAAAAGGCATCCAACTCCCTCCCTGTGAAACTAAACGAAGTCTATACGGATTCATTTGTTTATTTTCCAGTAAAACAATCAATTCTTTTCAAAGAACTAAGGCGTCTTGAAGTTCGCAGGGTTTTGGGTTGAGAAACAAGGCGGAATGAAGATTCGAGCCGTGCGACGCTATTGTGGGATTTGATTGTGACGAGGCATGTCAACCGTTTGCTGAATTCGCTTCTTTCCCAGTTCCTTCCCCAAGCACAGAATGCACTCCTTGGGAACCACATGTGAGGGAAATCCTTTAGCAAAAGAGAGGTCGGATTTGGAATTTTTCATTCGATAAACGAAAGGAGGCGTTCGTTCATTTTTGTAAACCATATTTTATGATTCTCGTTATTTTTTCAACTATAATGTTCCTTAAGTCTCATTCCTCCTTTATCAATATGTCGCTTTAATCAATACCCAATCTAATTCGATTAAGAGACTCTATGTGCTCTGCACTAGAATTGTCTCAATGAGTGCATTACGATTTCTAGGGGGGTGAAATAGTCAAATTTTATTCTTCACCTACTTTTATGTTCTGCATTTAATAATATGTCTGCAGAATTTTGCCTATGGTTGCGGAAAATCTTCGTAACTGCTGAATCAGTGTGCAGATATTCAATTCAGGCAGGGATTTGGCGTGTTAAAAACATGGTACCGAGTTGTTGCATCACTCTAACTTCACCCTAGGTGGCAATATTTTTATATTTTATGCTATGTTCTAATGATTATACCAGTTATTGTGTACTATAAACTTCATTGAAGTAGATGTATGCCACATTGTACATCCCCATTTACTACTTTTTGTGGCTGTGTCGATGTCCAAAGTAATGTGGTTATTCAAGTTTTGTTAATCTGAACCAGTTTGTGGAATGATATTCAATTAGAGATTATATATCCAATGCGATGATCAACTAAAAAAGTGCCGGTAAATGGCTGCTTCGTTTCCTGTATCAATCTTATTTAAAGTGAAAAATGTGAGTACACCTCTCCATTTGATAGAGGTAGATTCATAGATTTGGCATTGCCCGGTTATTATTTTATTCAGAAAGCCCTACATTTTGTAAGTTAACACTCATAAATTTTTAACCAAAGAAAAATGATTTTCCATCATTTTTACGATTATTTCAGATGTAAAATTTCTCCTCTATAAATTGTTAAGTAATGAGATTGTGATATGAATGAATATTAGGAATCTTAGAGAGCATTGAGTAACAAATTCCGGTAACTGAAGAAAAAGAGGTGAGCAAGAAATACCACGGAATGGGATTAATTGAATAAAGCTAAGTAAGTTACATGACTGCTAGCACGAATGCTTTCTTTGACTCTGCAAACCCCGAAAGAAAAGGCGTGATGGGAATAGATATCCGTAAAATATTATGACGAATGAGCTAATAGAAGTAAATATTTATTCAAAACTGAAAATTAACCCACTAATTCACTGTACTTCCATTCATATTTCCTCTAAAGTTGCCGTTTTCGGACTTCGATCGATGAAAAGAAACACTCCGGAAATTGTTGGAAGCAGAATGGTTTTTCTGTGAAGATAAAAAAAGTTGGTGGGTATCTTTTTATTTAATCTCATCACGTGGAGAAATTTGCCAATATTTTTTTTGGATTGGAACCATTCTACGCTGCAGGTTGGCTTCTCTTATTTAATGAGTGATTTCTTGAGCCAATAAAAAAAGTAGAGTGGTAGCCGCGCTCACTGTAGCTCTTATTTTTACCGAAAACTCGAGCCAAAACATTTAATTCCGCCTCAAAAATCTCGATGCAATGGAGGCTTTGACCGATGCTCTCTCTTTCTCCCTCTTTTTCAAAGTAGCGGGATGTGAAAACTCGGAAAATCAAAAAGACTGATTGGATGGCTCTGCCAAACCCCCCTTCCTGCTTTTGTTTGCCAACGTTTTCGCAAATTCTTTTAATTCCGACGGTGTGAAGAGTGGGAGAGGGGAAGTTTGGTTGCGAGGAGAGGGAGTTGGGACAGCTTTGACAATCGCCGTCAGGTGGCGGGGTTGAGGAGGAAACGGGAGGGGATCGAGTGCAAACAAATGAACGGCGGGCAAAACAAAATTGACGTGTTTTTTTTTTAATTTTATTGTTTTTTTTATTCGAAATTCGCGTTTTTCTGGTGCGTTTGCCTCTCAATTATTATGACTTGATTCCCAAAAGAGAGTTGGACCAAACTCTGTCGACGCGCGCTCAGTGAAACATTTTAATATCAAAGGAGAGAGATTTTGAGTTCCACTTTTGAGCTACAGGGAGATATATTTCTGTATTCTTTTTCTCCTACGATTCACGACTTGGAAGCATAGCTTGATTCACTTGAAAGTATCCTACGTAGTTTTTTGTGTGTGGTTGTCGAGAAAATTTTGTGCATTTCATAAACATGTATAATGGTTTCATTAAGGTTTTTCATCCTTTGGTGAATCACGCTTGGAAATTTTAGCGAGATAAAAATCCAGCTTATGACTCAAATAAATATAGAACCGTCTACGTGATGGAAAAAGAAGACTCTCTGTCTTTTGTTGGAGAGTAATTTTGATTTTTATCCTTTTTCGATTTTTTTCTGAGCGGCCTAAGGATAAGAAAGATTTTTATCATTGAACAATCAATTTTTTGCGAAGAATCAACGGTAGGATATGCATTTATCTTTCATTGGTGAGAGTATGGGACACACATTTTCCAAGATTCTTTGTAATAATGTGGCAAACATGTTAATGTGGTTATATATCAGAATGTCGAAAAGATTTTTATTTTCTCTTAACGACAAATCCGTCTATATCATAGGATTAGATTGTCTGAACGCTGATTATAATCAGTCTACCCGGATAAATAACTATTACATACGGTCCAATAGTTTCAGGGATTGGTTGCATATATGTGTGCATACTGCAAGTGGAATTTACTATCATGATTATTGTTATTTTTAAAGGCTGACTTTAAATGCTAGCAGTCGTTTTTGTTGGGCTGCCTTCTAAAGCGCTAAACTGTAAGAAAGAACGGAATTTTTACTCGTTTTAGCGGGGACCTATGACTAACCCCGCAACTTGATGAGGACCTCAATGACCTAATTATATAAACTTTATTTCCACACAAGTGATTTAAATCAGTATTTCTATGACGAGAGATAACACAATTGCATTTGGCGATCGAGAAATTGGTTTAAAATCTAATCTGTTACAGTGGTGGATGCAGAAAAGGCCATTAGCGGAACTACCCACACTTTAGCAAAGGTGTTGTTTAATTTTTCTATTGGAAAAAGAGGAATAGAGAAACACTCAAGTGACCAGATTTGACTCTTGAGAAGCTAAAGACTAGTAATAAGGAAGTACTGAGGTTGTGAAAATATCGAGTTTATCCAGAGTTATCTCGTCAATCCACGACGAGCCCCTTGCCCGGAATTGATAGTTTAGCCTCACCCCCGGTCTTCGAACTCTAATTCCAGCGAAAGCAAGCGAATTGAAAACCATGAACCAAACACTTGGGAATGATTTTTCGGAGTGGAATGATGTCTCACCCGAGGAAATACAACTTCTTCTTCATTGAGGGCATGCTTAATCCGACGAGAAACCTTAACTGCCTCTCGGCGCGTTTCCTCTTAAAAGATGAGAACGCCGCCCGATGCTTCATTTCCTTATTTCTCTCCTTTCAAAAGCGAAGTGGAATCATAGGGGGTGGCGAGGGTGGGGCGAGGAGGCTAAACAGGCGGAGGTTGAGTAGGTGAGCTGGGTATGTGATGAGGGGAGGGGTTGCGAGCCACACTCCCGGCTCAGGGTTATGCCCTCCGCTGTTTCCATTGCTCCCTTTTTGTCCAAGCCTCTCCGTCTCAGGAAATGAGACTCAAGTCGGCGGTTGGCTCTCTCAGTCTCACCTCACCTTAAAGGCTTTTGCACTAGAACCTCTTCATTCCAGAGGTAGTTTGGGAGAGATTTACTTCTACATTTATATGTTTACTGTATTCATAATGGAGGTCACAATGGAGATACATCTATATAAAATATAAAATCCATAACAGCTACAAAGAGCATACATTTTGTATAAAAATATTAATTGAAGAAATACTTTTAGTAGAACTGAACTTAGTAGTCATTTACTGAATATACGTACCACTATTAACAATTCTTAAATTTGACGTAGGGATCCTTTTCACGTTGTACGCTATACGCTGAAAATGCATTTAAGGTTTTTTTTTAAAACAGTTCCCAATGGGGAATTTATTGTCCAAAAGGTGGTCAAAGAACGTTCAGTGAGCACTATTAAAACGATCAAGGATCATTCAAGGAGGATTTATAATGAACATTCAAATGGCACTCACAGATAGTGCAAAGAAAATTCATTGGAATACTTCATTGATTGTTCAAAGAGAGTTAAATATAGATGAATCGCGCATGAACTGTTTTTGAATGAATAACATATGAGCCATAAAGGAATGTTAGAAAATAGTTCTTGTGAACTGGTTATCATTTGAACTACTTTTGATCAAATATCATTTAATCTGAATTGTTGGAGGTTTTAATGTGGTGTCCCTTTAAATGCATCAGAGACTTCACATGTACATTTTTTCTAGACTTTTCGTGACTATATAACTAAAAATGCTTGGTAAATTGAGGATATTTCAAGTACCTACTTTATAAATTACTCGTTAGGTCCAAAAAGAGAGCGGTAAATATACAGCCAGGTTCATTATCTTTATTTTTATAGGTATTTATTATTTGTTATTATTTTAGGAATAATCTCGTATGGTATGTTAGAATATTTCTAGAATTTAGAATGAATATTGTCGTTGGACATTTAAAATATACATGGTTCAAAGAAGTTCTTAAATGTTCAACCAGGGAGAATTTTTTAATAATACTTTGTGGACTGGAAAGGAATGATCTATGAACAGTCTTAAATGACTATGTCACACTTAAACATTCAATGAACGTTATCTGGTTGTATACTCAGGATAATTCAGTTGTGGACTACTTTTGAATTAGTTCATGAATGTCTTCTGCATGGTCTCTCCCCAAAAGTGAGGCATTTCATCTTTCGATTTACCTCTAATAAAAATTTAACTTCCTGTGTTACAGTCGAAAGCCTTTGAAATGCTACACAAAGGCATAAAAGTTACAGAAATGTCAACGAATGAACTCATCACGCAATCCTTTCCCAAAATAAAGACAGGATCACAAAGCCGTCTCAAGCTCACCAGTTGCTACCTAGTCTCAAAAAAGAGTTTTCTATCACTCATGTCTTAATAAATATATATACGCTGTCCAGTGCCTTAGCTTTGTGATAATTATTTCTTGAGGAGAAATACTAGATTTATTCTCGTTCAAAAAATAATGCATATGGAAAAGGTGGAAAATTAGTTCTTTTTCCTCTATGATACTATCCTTGCCTTTGACTATATATGTATAGATCTAATTTTTTCATAATAGTTATAAGAGGATTTATAAAAGAAAGAGCCAGAAATTTCCTGAATATATTATAAATTTTATTTTAGCTAATTAATCTCCTTCATATCTGTCGCATCCGTAGTTTACTGGTTTCTTAAAACACCTGTCCTCTCTACTTTATTTTCTCACATTGGACTAAGCCTGCTTTTTGACGAAAAATTGTGCATTAACTCTTGCTGGGGGCATGAATAAATTGTACTCAATTGGTGGCGTGTCATATTTAATGGATGATGTAAAGAACAATTGGGTTAGATCATTTATTGAACGTATTTTTCGGGCTAATCTTTAGTCAAAGAGACGTCTTATTCAATGGGATAAGTTAGAGGGACAGAAATCTCAATGTTCCCTGAACTACCATAATCTTGAGTGTAGATGAAGCTGCTGAAAATTCACCTCAGTGTATAGGGTGCAATGAAGACATCATATTGAATCGAAAGATACATACTGATTGAACGGAAATAGAATTGTTTGCTAAATATGCACATAAAATTGAATTTTATTAATTACGGTTGTGTTTTAAATTTTTTATATATCTCAGGAAAAAATCAATAATGTTGAAGGGTTTACATATTCTTTAATGATTTGATTTTTAAAGTAAGAAACGTTCCTTGAGGAGACTCCCCGAGCAATACCCTAACTCCCTTGCATCATATCTCTGGCTGTCATCTAAGTTTTACTTAGCCACTCGTGAAATCGCACACCACAGCATAATTTCCATCCTCTGTGGTATGCGAGTGTAATAATTTCGAACTGCGCCCACCCTTGACTGAAATGCACGGTCGCATGACAGCAACCCGTCCCTCGTGTTTGGTTCGAAGGAGAACGCTGATATCAGCATTGCATACGTTATCTCACATTTCAATTTGGGACCATGATCCTATGCATGCCACAATATCACGGTGTTACCTTAGGCAGGGCAATTATTTCTACTAGATGACTTCGCTCTTCATTTACGATCAAACAATTCGTATAGAGTCTAACCATACAGTACCTAAAATAATGGTGTACAGTGGATAAATGGTTCCCCTCGTTATTCTTTGAGAAAAAGGCAATGAGAAAATTCCATTGTTCATTATTTTATGCAGTTACTAGAGATTTAAATAATTATATTTTCGATCTTTGGGTACCTGCATTATAAATCGTGATTACAAATATTTTAATGAAGTGCTGGGTTGTTTTAGATCCATCCTATTTCTCTAAGCACGCAACTAAAATGCATATTGAATTACTTGTTCATACAATCGTATCAGTCTTCTACTCAAATTTCAGTGCTTATTTTAATTCCGGGAATGAAATTATGGAAGAACTCACCCCTTTATTTCGCCGAGAAGCCTTCAACTGCTCTTAATTTAAGGACTATGGCCACGCAAACTTGACACATTCTCAACAAAGGACGATTTTCTTCCCTGCACTTGCCGAGGTTTCACTAAAAATAAGCAAATAAATACGTATTCTTAATCAATCGTAGTTAGCTACAATTCGTTAGCATATTGAATCATTTTACGAATCCTTTCAAAAATATTTTGAGTGGCCAGTTACTTAAATACCATTTATTTGACAATGTAACGTTGATATGCAAGAATACAAGGGAAATTTGATGGAAAGATGAGGCGAGGAAGTCTACGAAAACATGAAGAAGGTAAACACCGAAACCGCATACAGATTAGTAAAGATACACTTCCGAGAGAGAAAAACGAAAAGTAACTGTATCAGGGATGAGAAAAGGAATATATTGATAAAGGATGAATACCTTGAGAATAGATGAAAACAATGTATCGAAGAACTCTACCAAGGACCGACGCCGCTGTAAGAAATCCTTATGAAAGAAGAAAGAGAGGTTGATGACGAAGATCTAGACCCACTTATACGGAGGAGTGAATTCGATAGAGCAGTAGAAGACTTCAAGAGCTCCTAGAGCAGACAACGTAAACGGAGAAATCATCATAGCGCTCGGATGTAAAGCCAAGGATAACCTGTACGAAATAATGAATGATAGCTACCAAGTGGAAGATTTCCAGAGGACTTTCAAAGAAGTATAATGATTGCGATTCAGAAGTTGACAAGGACTGAGAGATGTGAGCCGTCGACCCTAGAGTCCTGGTGCTACATGCATCAAAAATACTCACACGAAAAATAAGTCGAAGGATGGAAAGGGAAATTGAAGACAACTCAGAAAACTCATTTGGATTTTGGATAAGCAAGATTACAGGGGAGGCCATACTCTACCTAAGAGTATTGGTAGAGTAAACAATACATGTGAACAAGCCAATTTATGTCGCATTCACGGACCTGGAGAAAATATTCGATTGGAACAGGATGTTCGGGCTGCTGGAAAAACTCTGAAAAAATGCTGAAAAAAATAAGGGGAAAAGTCCTCAGAGGAAGACACAGGAATAAGTTCATTGACCAAATAAAAAGGAAAATACCACTAAAAGAAAAAGCTATGAGGGAGTAAAGAAACTAGCACTTGATTGGGAAAGGTGGAGGGCTGCAGTCTGCCAATAATACGATTGAACGAGGAATGGTGATGAAGTTGGTACATAAATTTAATGCGTATTTTACTGGATAGGATACTATATTTGGTCTTTAAGAGTGGATAAAACCATTATCAATCCATTCCTTTGATTTCTATTAAACAGAGCGAATACAAGGTTTACGACTGAAAAAAGGCTCATTTCTTACTGCAACTCTGTCGTTTATATATTATGTGTTTGGAGCTGATTTTATTATTTACAATTGCATTAGCTAATTAAACTCTTCCTAAGAGTAATGGTACTTACTCCTGACCCTTAGGTGGTAACAATTTTATCGTGATTCATAATCTCCACGGCTAATCTTAGTTAGCGATGCCTAATCTCCCAGTGTACCATGACTAGTTACATTAGCATATTATGGGAATTATAGAGGTTCGACCAATAAAGATTTACAATTTCCTCATTAATTTCTCTCGACTTGGCTCCTTTCTCTGCTGACATCCCTAGTGCGTAATGATAATATATCGGGACTCCACCGATAAGTTAATTGTTATGCGCTTGAAGGGATCAGTGCATATTTCTCTTACACATTTAATGTACTTCATTGTTTCTTATGATGATGTTGTCCGAACTGTTGAAGATAAGGTAATCCATGGAGTGAGCATCCGTTTCTCCATAATAACATGCCTATTACCTCAGGAGTGTGTTGTAGGGGTGATTTTTTTCCATTGTGCACTACACAATTATCTACCAAAATTAATGGAACGACAATTACTCTTCAACAGAAGCTGTCTATTATTTGTCAAGATTAAAAAAATCAAATGCAATTTACACGAAGAACCCTAGTGTATGCTGTGTCAGAAAATAAGTCAATCATAGACCAGTACGTCATCTTACGTCACGCTCTTATCGGGTAATTCCAAGAGCTTACCCAAAACCACACATTTCAGCAGCGTTCGCGTTTCGTTCCCGTGAAACTCATAAGACCGCTCGGAAGACAAAACCCGGCAAAGCTAAAGGGAAGGGTCACTTAGCTTGATTTTGACTGACGAGCGAGAAAAAACAAGGGAAAAAGCGTGCTTCCTTATGTTTTCAGCAAATAAATACAGCCCTCCTCTTGTCCTCGGCACTCCTCAACACACCCCCGAAACCACAGGAGATATAAAAAAAGAGAAATCCCAAACTTCCCTTCCTCTCCCTTCCAACTCCTCTCCGAATGCTTCTCTCGAGGAAATTCCTTTCATCAGCCAACCCAATCCGAAAAAACCTCCACCCCTCCCTCCCTAACTCCCATTCAACATTTTGTAAGTCTGACTTTTGTACGGTCGAAAGTTTGAAGTCGTATTTTTTTCTATTCTTTTTTATTCTTTTTTTATCCGTCCACCTCTAAAGAGAGTTCTTTTTTTATATCACGGATGGGATTCGAGGAGATGATGACCCAGGGTGCGCAAAAAGCGTCGGGGTCCTCGAAATTCATTAAAACTGACGGACGATTGTCCAAACTCGCTCCCACTCCAACCCTTTCCCCTCTGTCTCAGGGAGCGGAAAGGGTGGGTTGAAGGGACAAGTGGAAAGTGGAGAGGTGAGTGTCGGGAGACATGGAGGAGCAATGGTGGTGAAGGTTTGGCTCTCGAGAGATGACAAAAGGGAGGGTTGCATAGTACAGGGGATAATGACTGCTTTTGGGTGAAATTGAGACCGGTTGATCCCTCATTCTCAAGGAGGACTGAAAAACAAACGTAGTCACTCAAAATTGTCACACAAAATTCTTTTATTGCCTGAAAATTTTGGAGATGGAGTAATTCTGATATCTATTACATCAACTGCGTAGAAATTTATCGTATCAATCATTTTCTGCAATATCACATGCCAACACAGTGAATAATTAATTGAAAAAATTATTTTTTGAGTCTTAATGTTTATAATATTGTTCATACTGTTGGTTTACTATGCAATGCTATTTAATTTTGAGTCTACTGTAATCTTAGATAAATTTCAACGATTGGGCCAACCTGGTTTTTCGCGATTTTTTCGCGATACTTCTCACATAAATCCGATTAAAATAAATTTGAGTCAATTAATATACCAATGGACATCTTTAAATTGCTGGTCAGGTACGTTAGTTAACTCACTTCGTCAGAATAATGGATTGGGGTTCAGAATCAGCATCCGGGTCGATTAACCATCTAATTTTGATAATGTGTTCCCACACATTTTTACATTATCTTTCACTTGTGTGCAAGACTGCGTACAATCTTTTCAAGTCACTAAGAAAACCAAAATTGTTTAAATTTACCATGTTTAACCTATCGCTTGTCCGTTTCTGCATCAGATTCATGAGATCATAAAATCGAAAGGTATTCTCAATGATAAAAAATGCGTGTTTGCAAATGTTATAATTGTAATTCAGAGCGCAATATATTTTGGGTAATTTTATATAAAAAATTTCTCTCACTTTCTCTTTCACAATTGTTATTTTGTGTGAAAATTATTTTCTCGTCTTTTTTTATGTCATTGAAATGTGAAACTCTACTGCCACTGCTCTATGTGAAAATCCGTGAATGAAGTTTAACTTCTTGCTGTCTCAACAATGTCATGTTATGTAGTTACCTACTTCATTGTCTAATACGACGAGGGGGTAACGTATCAAATTGATAATTAGGGTATACGAGAAAGTGTCCTGCTAACATTTGTCTAATTGGCAGTTCTATATTGCTTAGTAGAAATATATGTTGATGGAGATTAGTGAACTCTAAGGAATAAGACAAATATATTTTGGACCACTTTTGAAGGAGTGAAGTTCTCAATGGAAATTCACTTATGAAATACTTGCATTACTAATGCTCAATGGTGAAGTACGATATACTGCTGCAATAAAGAAAGTTATACTCCAGTAGGATTATCGTGAAAAAATAGCGACCAAAGTTTAATATCTTGGTGCAAGTTTACATTCGAGGTTTAATTCAAGAAGAGATTGTAAGCAACCAATTTCAATTTTGAGGGAGCCATGACAACATCAAGGGGAGTTCAAATTTAATTAGTGATTACTGTGTAATATGTCATTGTTCATGAGGAGGAAAGTCTTGAATTTAGTGAGTTGTTTACTCAGCAGTGTATCCAAAAGGCTGCGAATTTGCCTCTTAAAACAATCAAGAGCCAGTAACAGCGTGAATAAACGGTAAATTGGTTGCTGTGTAGAAGAAAGTGAGAATAAACGAGTATCTTGTAAAAAGTTGAATTCCATGAAAGTGCTTTTTAGATATTGGGAATAAAGAGAATTATTAGAGAGGTAAATAACGAACATACCATTTACAGAGTAACAAGAAATGCAACCAGACTGATTTTAAAAAGAACCAAAGAGAGTGGCTGTATAATTAAACCAAGAAGAGTACAGATGCTTATTGCAGAAAAAAGTTGAACGAAAGAACACCCAGAAGTTACTTCAAAAAGCTTCCTCCTGACAGAAGGGTCTTCCGAATTGTGTAGATTTAAAATCTTCAAAAACAGAAGGAAATGGATACATATGAAATAGAAAGTATGATATGAAACAGAATGAATGGAAATGGATGAATGGTACATATAGAATGTCTCAAATACCGTCACAAACTTAAGGAATGGATCAAGAAAGCGACCGCTCCGGGAGCAGGTGAAGAAAGGGACTTCATTAAATGCAAATTTTAATACTCCAAGAGTAGATAAATGGTCAGAAGAGGCCTGAATAACACGTAAATTTCTGTTTAACAAGCTGAAGTTCGGAAGAATTTTTACCTAGGTCAGAATTTTCCAACCGTTAAAATTTATCTTCTTCAACGTAATAAGCGATTTGCCTCGAGAGTAAAACTATGCGCCATGCCAGGAGAAGGCATTCTGTTACACTTCAAGAGTGAAATCAGTTTAGATCACAGTAGTCGCAGTTTTATAAATATGTTTTAAACGAATGAAAATTACATGTAGCTAATTGAAAGTGATAAAATTTAGCGTATGCACGTATAGAATGTCAGTAAACGAAATGAGTTATTACGGAAGTGTTCTTTCGTCTAAGGGATCAGAGGATAACTCTTGGGGCCCTCCGAACTCTTCTTGATGCCTGTCCCGAACTTTGGAGAAGCATTAGAACGCTGGACGTTCATTCCAATATGTTTTCAAATCACGTCACATGCAAGGGTGTAAAGATATACGCCAAAAAATGAAATTTGCCATAAAAATCATTTGTTAATCGCGGTTAGAACTTTCCCGTGACAATGGCAAAGAGCACGTCCACATCTTCACTGATACAATTTGAACTGGAAACGAGCACATTTAATTCGCATGAATCCTCACTAAAATTTGTCTTATACTAAGATAACTTGGTGGTGTAACTAAGTAACACATTTTAATGGCAATTTGGACATTCATGTTTGAATTCCTGTCATGTATTATGACTTTTTAAATGACAATTTTCATTCCATGGTTTTTGACGCCAATCCTATTTCTTAATGTACAGATATCCATGAATATCTGTCGTGTAATACTCCAGGAACAATTAAATTTCATGTGATGTCATCGTTTCGTGAATGAAGAAATCTTTGACGTCAACCACTTAGTAGTCTGTAGAGACTGACTCCTATTCAGAATTTCTATAAAAATTACTGAAAAGGTAGTGAGTCACTTAAAATAGACCTTAATTAGTTAAATAAACTAACAGAACTGCATGGGTTCCAGGTAATAATTTTGATTAAGTCTTGACAATCGGGTTCAAAGACAGCATTTCGGTGGTAAAATCACCTGCTTTCACCTACTGAGTTCCTGACGCAGTTGAGAACACGCGTAGATTTGTTTTATGATGGGCTATTTTTGTATTAAAATATAAAGTCAATTTTAGAATTTAATGAATAGGGACGTTAGAATAGGGCGTTAGGCATAAAGTGCTAAAAAATAAATAAAGACGTCTATTGGCTTACTATTTCACGTGAAATAATAATTTCCCTCATTTTTTTATAAATACAAACGTTTACTAACTTTGGAAACTTCCATGTGAAATAATAAATTTTCTCACATCTCTACTTAAGCAGGAGTCCTTTACATCCATTTAGCCACATCGCATCGCAGACCCTTACTTTGCCCTAACGTGGTGGCATTTACTCGTTTGAGCACCCGGAGTCAAATGGCCTCAGATGTCGAGCGACTTCCGCAATCGGTACCCACTTCTGCTTTAACTCTCACCCCGTGGAAGAGTCCCATCAGTCAGGGACATGACCGGCCTTTTTTTGTTGCGATATTTAGGCCATCAGATCCAGCCTCGTATATTTCAACGGACGCGACGAGAACGACCAGCCACCTAGAGGTGAAGGGGTTAGCAGAATAAAAATTAATGCCTTTTGTGCGCGGTGCACGATTAGGGGAGGGAGGGGAAGACCGCGGGAAGGTTGCGCTTGCTTGCCCTCGTCTTTTGGCTATAGGGGGGTTGGAAACCTATGAATGCCACCCCAACGGTGGTAAGTAGAGCGGAAAGATTCATATTGAAAAACACTGGGGCTTGATGGGAGGGTTCAGAGGGCATTGCTGAGGATGGAGGAAGGGTTAATGGTAGGGCTGAGAGCAACTTGTGGGGGAAGACTCTCGCTCGCTCACCAAATGAAATTAACTCGGTCGCCCCAATTAACGGAGGGGCAGTAGCGATTCAAACGGATTTTCGAGCGGAGAATACCAACGATAATTAAGAGGGCATTTTAGAATGGGGTGGAGGAAAAGGGAATGAGTTAAACGGGGGTGCAGTACACGTGCATGGATTTGGTCGGGTCGCTAGTAAGGCACTCGGTTTCTGTGCTAGAGGGGCCCCTGGTGCGCTATCTACTGTCTTGCCCCGGAAGGGTGAAGCTGTGCATTATTTACGCATAAAATTATCTCATGAACGTTTCCAAAATTTTAAATGTGTTGGTGGAGAATAATGCTAAATATTCCATGGACAGAGGGAGCTACAAACCTCGAGCTTCTGGAAAGAGTTTGGGACGGGTGAACACTGGTAGGTTCAGTCTCAAGGAGGATAGAACAGTGCATTGGACATCTGTTGCAGCACTCCAACTGAATGGCTACCTTGATGGAAGGAATAGGGGAGGAATGAGCAGGAAGAGGAAAACCTAGGCAGGAATTCCTGAATGGGATTGGAGAAGGGAGGAGATGAAGAGACTTGCTATGGAAAGAAAGATTTGAAGGCCAACCAACCTTTAGGTTGAGGAGAAGAAGTTTTCAAAATATCGATGAATCCCTTAAGAATGAATGTATAGGCTTTTATAGTTACTGATGATGATGAAATCTGGACTCTGCAGGCAGACGGTGAGAGTAGATTGGAGACATATGACCCGTGGGTACAAAGGAGAAAGTAAAGGCTGAGATGAGTGGAAAAAGGCAAATGATTATTTTCTAGGAAGGTAATTGAGATGGGACAGATTTCAGTGAAAAAAAGGATGCAGAGTAAGTGGATTGAATAGGTAAATAAGGACTGCTGAGGGTCGTGACAATGTATGGGAGTCTGAAAATAGAGGGAAAGAGGATTAAATTCATAGATGAAATCAGGAGTGGCAGGTCTTATACCGAGCTGAAGAAAAAAGTGTTAAAGGTGGGTGCTTGCGGTTGTGAAAATAAATGGAGATTATGCTATTTCGATACATAACTTAACTTGAGGAGTATTCTCTCAATATAAATGACTATAACGATGCTTGGTCGGTGTTGCACGAAGAATGTTGGCACAATTATGTGATAAATGAGACAGCAGCTTCGGATTTTTTTTTGCCTTGAGTTCATGTAAAGGAAAGAGGTAGAAGAAGGCATTATAGATGTGGTATCAATTACAAACATTCATCCATAAAATTTCGGACATCTTTTTCAATTCTTAGTAGTTACTGAAACAAAATGATAATAATCAGAAAGAGTCATCATTGGTATTATACATAATTCAGAATTTCACAGAGCCGCAGAAGGGCGATTCCTTCCATGAATTTCTATAAGTCACATATTTCATTATTTGTGAAATTTCTTAGATCTCAGACACAGATCTCGGCAGCCTCCACTACTCCCTCATAAACACTAATACTGAACGAACAGAACCGGTGATTCTGCTCTGTGTTAATTTTCACTCTTGTTTGTTCTCGTTCTACTATATCAAAGTAACGTAAATCTTCCACATCCTTTTGAAAATATCCTACCGTTTCATGTGATGTGTTTCATGTAATTGAAGCTGGGAAACTAACCCCGTAAAAGATCAATTTCTTATTTTATTAGAATGTGGATAAAAAATTTAAGCATGTATTTCTGTTGAAATGTATTTTGATGAAATGATATCAAGAATGGAGCCCGTCACATTTACAGTTAAAACTAATACAATTTGAGAGTAATCAGGAAACTGACAAGAGTTAAAGAGTTCCAAGCCTATGTAGCCAGTTATAACATAAAAAGGTATGATATTGGTATATATTTCAAAATATAGATAAATTTGATTTGAAAGTTTCCTAGTGCTATTTTACGTATATGAATCGCTTTCATTGATGATAAAGCATCAATGACGTTCTGTGAAATGTTATTCAGCAAGGTCGAGATATTTTATCGATCTGCGTACGTCCGTAAGAAGTCTTCCCTTGAACTGCTAATTATTAAACTGTCCATCACTTGCTGTAATAACGGTATTGTAAGTCTATAAGTTAATTGGCGCTTGAGACTGGAGAGAAAAGTACTGACCATTTGGCCTGAGAGTGGAAGGTCAGAGAATAACCGAGGCGCAAAGCCCTGTAAAGGCATAAGGAACTCTAAGGAAAATGGCATGCAGTCAACCGTTTGGCATCCCATTCAAAGAGTGGGGTAGCGCATTTTAAGATTCCCCTCAGAAAAAACTAAATGCTGTTGAGTATTACTGTTGAGACACGTCCACCACCATGGTATGAGTAGCCATTACACCTCTAACGATATATGGTGGTAGACGGACGCAGAGATCGCTGTGCTACGGAGGTAATGTGCTGGAAAATATAGTGAAAAGTTACATATCTGTAGATGATAGGATAATGTTATGGAGTAGTTAGCTCTGAAAGTCTTATTTGCCGAAGTGTTTTAATGGGAGAGTTTTTACTATTTTGACTACCTAGCGACAATTTATGGCTGAGGTGTCACATTCCAGACATCTACTTCCAGCCCGCCGGATTTTTATAAATTACTCCCGACTAGTACGAAATTCGTCCTCAATAAATCTGCAATGACCTTTTGTGAGGGCTGCAATGAAGCCACTGCTCAAATCTCCCCCTCCTCAGAAATGCAACCATACTGAGTTGAAAATATTTGATTGATTTGAAAAACCTCTTGATAACTTCGATGAAGATCAATTCGTTTTTCGATAATGAATCAACAATCAGTGAAAAAAAAATCCCTTCGGAATTCTCTGGGAACTTTGAGTGAGTCTGCCTCCGGTTAAAAAAAAAGCGGCCAAAATAATCATTCAGACTCCATCCATTAGCACGCATACTTTCGGTTAAAGAGTTACTACTCTTTCAAACAACTAGAAGAGATACCACCGCCTAACCCTTGGCTCATTCTCATCTTTCCCCCACCCTAACCGGGAGTAACCATGTCCCCTTGTCCTTAAAGCCTTCACTTCGATCCCCAACACTAGCGAACCTACACAAACCTTCCCCACCCTCGCCGCACTCATCTCATCAACCTCTTGAAGCCGCCCCAAAGTCCAACAAATATTTGCACACCTCCTATCCACTACTCCTCCGACCAGCCCATTCAACTCACTCCCCGATGCGGGGGAAGGGGGGGAGTGGAAGCAGAAACCTCGCGTTATAAACTTGGAGTGTAAAATTAAAACGTGCGGAGGGAGCAGGGGTGGGGCGGTGAAATCTGTGTGGGAACGTGTGGTCGGGGGCAGAGGTGATTGGATTGACGCAGGGCTGTGGTGGGATGCCAAAAGGGACGGGACAGCACAATAGAGTGCATTTCAGTCGTCGAAGATGTCATTGAATCCATTATTGCCATCATTTCTCTTCGTCCTCGTATTTATAGATGACGTGCAAAGTTCTTGCACACTGGTAAGATACGAAGGATTGCTTGCCACACGGAGGAATTTTAAATTTATTAGAATAGACATTAAGGGCGGCTGCATGCATGTCAAATAATGTGTATACGTGGAATAATACGAAAAATGGCCGTCTGACTTCATGTAGTGCGAGCGAGATAGTTCCCTAATCATAATAGAGACCATATTCGAATTATACGTTTTAATTTCACCAGCTGTGAGACACACGAATTAAATATTGCATTATCAATGGAATGGTGCAATAATATAGTTTTACACGACAGAAATTGTAAGTAATCAAATGAAAATATCTAAATAAGTCTTTAACTTGACTCATTTCTTTCACGCGGTACGTTTGAAACTACATCAAAACGGAAAGTTTATTGTGATTCCGAAGAATTTACTGCGGTGACAATATGATTCATTTTCAACAATAGATGAGAAAACATACAAACTACGCACCGTTGATTTTTGGAATAAATCTAAGAGAAGGAAATGCCTCATTTGTTAAATAAGGTCTCCTTGCAGTGCATACACGTACCATTTCCCATATAAAAGGGCTAGTATTTTCTGGCAGATATCTAGGAAAGTAATGCGGTAAGGGGTTGAATTTTTTATGTCAATGGAAGGGTGATATGTTTTTCTTTAAAGTGAGACCAAATTCATTCTTTTATAGGTAAAATTATATTTCGCTGAAACTACCATAAGGTAGTATGAGCGGAATATCATTTCACCCTGAAATCAATGAATTTGATCTAATTTTAACGAAAAAGATCTTACTCTTCCAATGATACCAAAATATCAGCCCCTTACCAAACTACTTTCCTATTTTGAACTAATAATAATAGCCCTTTTCATGGGAAACGGTAGGTTATGCTCTTCAGAGAGACCTTATCTAAAAAATGAGGCATTTCTAACATATAGATCTCGTAAAAAATTTTCAGGGAGTAGTTTGTATGTTTTCTCAACTGTTTTTGAAAATAAATCATATTGTCACCGCAGTAATTTTTCTAGAATCGGAAAAAAACCTTCCGTTGTGAAGGAGTTTTGAACGTTCCGCGTGAAAAAAAGTCAAATTAAAGATTTTTGTGGATATTTTTTTTGATTTCCTAGAATTTCAGTCATACACAAGTATGTCATTGCGCAATTAAAAAATTTATTTAGTTCATGCTTCCTACAGCTGCTAAAATTAAAAGAAATAATTCGAATATGGTCTCCATAATGACCGGGGATCGCCATACTACCTTAAGAAATAAAATCATCTTATGTTATAAGGAAAATTTACACCTTCTTTGACCAGTTCGTGGAAGTATACTATATTTGAATCCATATTTAAAATAAGTATTGTACTTTTCCAGAGTAATTAATTTAATTAAATGGACGTTTTATGCGTCGCAATATTTTTCGCTTGGACAGCAAGATTTATAAAAGCATTTTCATAGTCTGATGGTAGGGTGGTGCACGCCAACTCTATGATCAACTTAGGAGGGCTTATATTTTGTTCTGTAGGAAGAACTAGTTGCTTGGGAGCTCTCCTTTGCTCCTCGATGTATTTTAGAAGGCATAACTGTCAATATCTGCCGTTATTGCTGGTGCATTACCTTGGTAATCGCACCACATTTTAAGTAATGACTAATGACTTACCTTCTTCAACACTTTTTACATTCAATGCTTTACTGCGGCTTTTCAATAGATTAGACATTTTGTCTCAGTAAGCTGTTCTTTGAAGAAGCATAAATATGATGCTGTTATTAGTCATTAAATAAATGCAGGGTTAGTGTTTGACTTTATGATTTGTATACGGTGATGCATTATGGCCGATATGCACAATTGAAGGTATAATGAGTATGCTGATGACTATTAAAAATGTAAGGTAATACTTCCGATGGCAACATGAAGAGCATACTTAGATAAACACTTCCCAAGCACAAACCACTTTTCTTTGAAGGTGCATCTGCTTAACTGTTTTGAAGGAATACAGAGGAGAAAATGATGGAATGTGGAAGGATGCTTTAAAAAATCCCCGGGAATATGACAAAAATTTTCTGAATGACTGTTAATTTTTGTTTAAGTCATTGATAAATTTTTCAAACTATTTTTTACCGAAAGGTATCCCGTTAACGATGAGTAAAAGCTATGAACTTATCTACGCCCGTAATAGGAGGACTCCGAAAGCCAGTGGTCCGAGGCTTGATATTCCGATTGGTTTTTCCCGTATCAAATTATATATGTATATTTATTTGCCGTAGTTTTCGTCAGTTGCGAACATATTTAATTGTTTCCAATCATTGCTTGAACAAATGATATGATACGCAGTCACTCACAAGGGTGCATATAGACCAAGGGATGAGATTTGGCGTTACTGGCTAACACGCCTGAACGGCAATTGGGAGATTCAAGTTCGAATCCCTGCAAATTCAAATTATTTTTTCAAGGCAAATTTCAACCCTTGGTGTATTGAATTGATACTTTGATTAGACCGCGTAATGAAGGCATTTCAAACGGAAGTGCAAATACCCTGGATACCTGATCATTGAATGCTATACGCCAAATTTTTTTAGGCTCATGAAAGTATAATATGTATGTGTATGGGGGTCAGCGCTATCCGTTGAGTTCATGTAAAGATCTCGAATGGTTCTTGTTTCGATTATGGTTACTTTTTTGGAATGGATACAGATTCTTGGAAAATATACCAGAACCAACTGTGATTTTTCGCAGTAAATATGGGTGAGTAAATGTTGCTATTGTGTTCTTATGTTGTATGGCTAATACTTCAAAGTCTCAACACGGGCGTTACATCAATTGAATATTGAACATTGAACAATTGAATAAAACAATTGAACACTGATGTACTTTCCATCACTTTAAAATTTATCACTGGTAATTATTTGTGTGAAAAGCGCCTCATGCTCTAGCAGTTGGAGCTAAACTACGCAAGAAAACAAAATTTAAAAAATACCACAGAGAGAGAACGCTAACTTTAAATTTGATGTGGACTAATTATTTCATTGGTAACAGGTGTAAAGAAGAAGTTATTTATTTAAAAAATAATTTTTAATTCGTAAAGAACAAATCTTTTTGCAAGATCCTGAGGTATAGGAAAAGGTAAATTTTTTATGCATCAGAAGTACACGACAGAAGAGTCACTGATGGCAATACAATGAGCTAGAAAGGGATCATTAATAGTTATATCATATCAAATAAACACATAAATAGGTAGATCATGGCGCTACATCATATTCTCGTTTCCCATCGAGTCAATTCGAGGGTGTAAGGGGTGTTTGGAAACTAGCTTAAGAAGAAGGGAGGAATAGGAAAGTGAGAAAGAGGAAAGTGAGCAGACGGAAGGGTCGAAGATGTGTGTCGAAGGGTGAGATGTGTTTTGACGGATTAGTTCCCCGTCATTTTTTGTTGTGGAGCGTAATGGTGCGTGCGGAGAAGGACGTTACCATGTGTTCGGAAGAGTGGAGTTCTCCCATACATTGTCGCTTCAATTAGTTTTGTGTATGAATTGCTAGATAAAAATAACATCATCCCTTTCAATGATACCGGCGAGATTTATATTTATCAAGTAAGCTTCGAATGTGACCTCGAAGTTTGCAGCGGCTCCTAATGCAGTTCTTCCATAGACCGTGCTATTCTCTATGTTTGCTCGTAGCCGTTTTTATGAAGCAACTAGCTTTAATTTTCACTTAATTAATATCGCGTGATAAAACTTCTGTGTATTAATAACTGTGGAAAGGAAAAACTTCGGCAGAGGAGTATTTTAGTGTTAAAATAATTTTTTTTCCATTTAAATGATACATATATTTCAAAGTTAAAATACATTTATTTTTTTCAAGTTGCTCATTTTAAACTAACTTCTAAGTACTGCCTTTGGGGTAGTTTGTACATCAATGTAAACACGTTTAAATAAGCCTTCAAATAGGTGTATATGCCTTTTACAAAATCATATCTTAGGTATTTGCTAATATATACATGGCATTGGGATTTGGATGTTGGAGATATAGCATTGATATAGCATTATTTCTCAGTAGTAGCTACCATTTTAAACTAAGTATTCAATAATTTTTTAAACTGTAGCGGTGGCCGGACGAAAGACAATCGACGAATCAGTATGGTCTCTGTGGAAAGGATATCTTGCAATATGTCGGGGATTTGGAGGCTGAAAGAGGTAATTGAGGAAAATCGTATGCACAAGGTAGTGATAGAGGCATGAGGGTTATTCAGTATGGTCTAGGAATTACTGAGCCTCGACAGTGACAAAATTTTCACATCACAGCCTCGAACATTTCAAATCGAGTCATTAAAAACTGAGATATTTCAGGAACTATGATGTAACATCCAAGGATTTTCCCGAAAGGATCGACCAAGTCGAGTCCTTACCGAATGAGGCTAACTGATGATGGGCAAGCGGGGAAGGAAAATAATAAGTTTTATATAATGAATGAAAATAAGGTAAGACGTACGCAGATATAAATAAATTATAAATAAATGTGGATCAGGCCCTTTACATGTTAAAATATTTTGGATATTTTTTGGCTTTCGAGAAAAACCTTCCTTTAATGGGGTTGGAGCGTTTTAAATCTACGAGACAGACTTGTTATAAACTTTGAATAGTTGTACTTTTTGTATTATTATTAACATATACATGGTTAAAAGCAGAAGATGCATGTCAACAATTTAGTTTCTTGCAAGTACAATTCTATTTTAACAAGTAGCCTTATGGCACTCGACATACTTTTCGTAATACTTCGATTACATGAGTACAGATTTTCTCATTAACGAGAAATGAGGCACTACACATCTTTAGACGTCACTTTGTGGAAGTATGTTTTTGGAATCCATATTGAACATACTATTTATACTTTTCTGCAACTATTTTATTGTAGGTACTTATACAACACATTTCGTATAAAGTATTTTAAATTTATAAAATAAATTTTACGTAAACAATTATACCTGAAGATGCAGCAAGCTACGAAACGCGTTGTACTATTATAATAACATAATTGTGGAAAAGTGAGAAACATATTTTCAGTATGGATTCTACGATGAATAACACGCTTTACGTTGTTAAAGCGGTCGTTATCAAATATCACGGTATCATGCTGACAAAAAAAATCACATATTTACGTGTGGATTTTGCTTGAATTTCCTATTCTGCGCCAAAAACATAAATCATGACAATGTTTCCACGCAAAATTTTAAAAATATAAATTTTGTATCATTCATCCTACTACATCTGCGGTGATTTCCATCAAATAAATATGAACTTAAGTGAAATGTGGCACTAGATTTTTTTCGACTCAAAAGGAAAATCATAAAAATGTGTGCTTTATGACTCACGATTACCGCTCCAGCCATCTTACCTGGTAGATTACTTTAAAGTAATTTACAAAATACACCATGCAAGTGAATCAAGTACCGGGAAATGGCGCGAGTATTCGAGGGTCGAAGCCGATGCGCAGTGCTTTTGAAACCTTCTAGATCATGTGGCGTAGAAAGGCTGGCAATGAGGGTGGGGAATGGACGTGGGAACAAGGGAGGACTACTGGAATTGGGATCGGGAGTGATTAGCGAGAGGGAAACGGGGGGGGGGACGATTGTTGGGGGAATGAATGGGGGTGGGAAGAGCTCCCCCTATGTCAGCCGAAGAGAAGGGCGGCATTTGACGGCGGAGGGAAAGGAAGGAAAGAGGAGAGAGTGGAAAAGCTTGCTTTTCGGCCGACCTTCGGAAAGTGTGATCGTTGTGTGCGGGTGTTAAGAGTGGGCCGTGAGTGGGGATATGGCCAAGAGGGGCGCTGGATGGGCGCTTGAATGGGCTTAGAAGGTTTCGATGGGCGTGAGAAGCGATGGTGGGAGGGAGTGATAGAGGGAGAGTTTGGAAAATGTTTAGAGAGAGTCTTTGGGCCGTGTGTATGGATAGGTTCTCTACGAGAGTGGTGCCATCTCCCGCTAAGAACTTGACTTTACCCCGGGGGTTCAGCGAAAGTCGACGCATATGAAGAACAATAACTCCGCTGCCTGTCGCCCTTGAGATGGTGAGATGGTTCCGCCGCCTCTGACTGTTTGAATTATTCCGTTCACTTGAGAATAACATTTGAATAGTAACTTTTTTGTCAAGGGTAGGGTTGCCGCCAGATTGAGGTGGTAATGCTGGGTGACACTAATTTTGTAATTGAATACACCTATATAGGTGTGTTTTTAAATGTGTATAATTTGCATATTCTCTTGAAAAAAATATAAAAATACTAGTAAAGAAATTATCTTCGGCCTTGCCGAAGCTTAAATATCCTTCACCACTTTCCATTTTGTTTATTTAAGAACTAGCTGAATTACCGGCGTTGCTCGGGATCATACTTCCTTCAAAACTCTTTATATAAGAGGTGAGGAGTTAGTAAGTAGTTGTGATAACAGACTACATTTCAAGTAATTGCTTTATTAAATTAATATTTTCTTCTGCAGAGCATCTATACAATTGTGAGACAATAGTAAGTAAACAATGTGACAATATCTCCCAT
Source organism: Ceriagrion tenellum (assembly GCA_963169105.1). NCBI lineage: Eukaryota > Metazoa > Arthropoda > Insecta > Odonata > Coenagrionidae > Ceriagrion > Ceriagrion tenellum. The sequence goes on from OY720640.1 coordinate 38,688,024, forward strand.
GAAAAATAATAATTATAAGTCAAATGACTGAAAAATTGACAGAATGAAAAAAAATAACATGGTAAAATAAAAACAATGAAATTTGTAAAACTTGTTTAATATAGAGTAGAGAGACAATTTTTTGAAACCCTTTACTGTAATCATACTACCTGCACAGCCAGGCTAAAAGAACATTATAGTTAAGTACATAATTCGAGTACATACTTGTTGAGTAGCTATTCAGAATTTAATTTTCGTTAATTAAGATTTGATTTAATGTTTATTGTTGTTTGTTTATTTGGTTGTCAAGGAAAGTGCGTAAAAGAAAATCGATTGAAAAAGAGAGAAACTTCATTCTTTCGGGCATGATACCACTAATTTTAGTAGTACCATGCTTTCGGGTATGTGAGAAAATGAATTTCAACTCTCTATCTTTAGTTAAAGTTGTTTTAAAAAGCGAAATAATTAACCGCTGCACTAATCCCAATGCTTAGCATTCCGAATTGGCTTAACTAAGCAATATGAATTCCAACAGCAATGACCGAAATCTGGTTGTCAAGCGAATATGGTATTGTTGATTTCACAGAAAAATGTGTTTCTGCAGCTAAAAACGCAATTTTCAGTCAATTACGAAGTGAAAAGGATAATTAATTGAAAGAATTAAAAACTTCATTCTTTCAGACATTTAATAAAAAAAATTCCAACTCTCTATCTTGAGGGGAAATAATTTAAAAAGTAAAAAATGAAACCACTGCGCAAAACCCGATACGTGCCACGAACCACCTAAGGGCCCCTTTTTGGGACCTTGATGGGCCCTGAGATCATTTTAAAGTAGCCTACAACTTTTCTCCTGCCTTGAGCTATTACTCGGCAAAATTTCAGCGCGATAGGATTAAAACTGTGGTAATGCACTTACCCGTCGGGCGTTGTTGCGCGAAAAGTATTCGAAAGATTAAGAGGACCTTGGGGGGGGGGGGGGGGGGGGAGGGGGGAGGGCGAAATTTAAAATAATTTTATACCTAAAACCTTCGAAACCTTCGCAAGAGTGTACTCAACAACTTTTTAAAGTTTCTTGGCGATCGGATCAACAGTGTAGTAATGCGTACAGGACAGACATACAGACATACATTCGTTTTTATATATATAGAAAAGGCGCGGTTTTGGTCCGATCTAACCCATTTGAGAACTGTGCTGTCTGTGGACTACTAGAGGCTTATAAACTAAATTTAATCTTGATATCTCCATTTACACAGCAGTTATCGCGCGAAGAGGCAGACAGACACACGGACAGACGAACAGACATATGGACGGACAAACAGACGGACATAGCTAGATTAAGGTGATGCTGATCATTTCTATATATAGGTACTTTTCCATACCTGACACGACTCTTTCAATGCGTTACATTTCCGCTGTGACAAAATCAATATACTCTGACCACGTAGTGGCGTAGGGCATAATGAGTGGCGGACTTATTGAATGAATAAATGAATTTATTTTAAAATACAAAAATAACAATTTTTAACATTTAATAAGGCTAGCTTGTATTTGGGGCATCATCATGTTTCAGGACGTCAAATGTCAATATAATATCATTTTATGAGTAATATTCGCAATAAAAACGTCAAAATACAATAGAAAAAATAAACAACAAATTTACATATTTTCATCAAATGAATAATTGTCACTATAAAAATATCAAAAGTATAAAATACCAATAATTAACTGTAGAATTTGCAGAGGAGCAGTTGGCCTTAATTACAATTAAAATCAAGAATAAATGTGTATATAATGTCAGCACTACTCTTGATTATTAGTATATGACCTAAGTATTTATCTACTTATTAGTGTGTAATAAACAAGATAAAAATTTGTGAGTTCCACAATAAATTGACCTCTAGCGACAGGTTTTGGCTGTCACGCTATCATCAGGTCGAAGAGGCTTGATAATGGCGTGACAGCCGAAACCGATCGCTAGTTTTCATTAATTGTGGAAGTCACAAATATTTATCCTATTTATTATGATGTCCTTCCACCTCGTGAAAGCTTCAAGTTTCCATTTTATACTAGTGTTCGTTTCAGTGTGACGGGGAGAATATCATTTTCACGCGGCCCTAAATCTTTTTTCCCGATAGGAGCAATAACATAAAAGAAATACATTTCCGACCCAAAAGGTACAAAAATTTCCTCATTCCACACAAGTGACCATAGTAAAAAAAGAACTCAACCCGAAACTCTCCCAAAATGTACCTCACCATTTCACTTCTCTCTGGCCTTCTCCATAAAACTTTACACGTCCATGCGAGATAGAATGTAATGTTAGATAAAGAACTCAGTAAGACTTTGCAGAGATATCCATAGCTCGTCATTCTACTGTGTCATCTCATAAGATTGAGAAATTTGGTCGTTAAAGGAGCTTTTAAGCGTAAATTGAAGTTTTTAAAGATAGGTTGTAACGGAATAATGGGCACGATTATCTGGGCGAAAGAAAGCTAAGAAAGAAGAAAGAAAACCAACAATTTGTTGTGGTTGGAGAAGAAATGAATGTGGTCGGAGAAATGATGAGGGGGTGGAATTGGCTTTAGGGTAGCTGAAAGGGTATATTCCGTACGATACAATACTTTACTATGCGCAAATTCAAGGGTATTCGCTAGCATGAGAGAAACGACCAACCATGTTAAATTTTGCAGGGGCTGTGCAGTATTTTCTGTCTGAATCCAACTTCCTGTGTATATTAGTATCTTTTCTGGCCATGTATGACCGATAAGTGGAAGTGTCCCATAAGATTTTAAGTTGGTATCTTCCAGTGTCTCAGGAAAGCTTAATTGGGTTATTTTTAAAAATCAAAATGTTGTTTCAAATATATACTCGAACTGTGCAAATTCATCGCTCTTCTGTAGCTAGAAATCACTTTCCCTTTTATTTATTCGCTCGAAATAATTTCCCTCTATCACAGGAATATATATGTTGGAGGAAATGCACAATAGGTGAGTAATTTGATCGATGGCAAAAATGTAGTTTTATTGATTATATTGCTTTTTTGGGCGGTATCCCTCCACTACTCATGACGTTAGTTTTATCAAAACTTCTACGTATGGCTATCTGATTACCTTGAATTGTGAGGCATAAAATGAATTTTCAAATTTGAGGTTAAAATATAGTCGAATGCGTCAAAGTAATTTTATCCTAGCCTTTCGAATTTGGATTCATTACTCAGTTACATTTTGATCCGCGATTTCATTTATTCGGGAGTACATTATAGAGTAATTCCGGTTTTAGTAACAATGGTGTCTGATGTTGAGTATACATGATTATAAAAAAGATTTATTTTAACCTATTTAAGCAATTTTCCCGCGGGCAAAATCCAATTAAATCCATATGGCTAACATAAGTCATTAATTTTCCTGATTGCCAGTTTGATAAAATTGCGTTTTTATTGAGGAAACCAGTTTGCTAGTAGAATCGATGAAAATTACGATCATATTTTCATAAGCTAATTTCAAATTTTGCGTTTCAATTGCTGTGGCAAAATAAAAGTTTAATTTCTCTAATTGTAACGTCTTTATACTGCGCTAACCATCAGTTGCTCATAGAATTAACTATGTATCTTTTAGTTTCCGACTATTTTTGCACGTTTTTTAAAACTGAATTTTTAGACTAATTAGTTTAAAAAAACTCATATTAGATTTGCTTGATTAGCTTCGTAATATTTGGAGCTCCTATGATTAACAGCATTGAGTGTTTATACGATTAAAATACAACAGAATTTAAACAGCAGAAGCCAGAATCTTTTCCTATTAGAGGTTTCATGTTATAATTAGTTATTAAGTAGGCTATCAAGAGAGGTCAGAAGAAGGCCTCGTTTAAGTAATTTTATCAGAGATTTTACAAATGCTTAGTTCAATAAATTAAATTTATATGTTTGTTAACTCTTCACTGCATTTTGTATCACACATGGTACACTGCACACAGTTCCGTTTATTGCTTATGGGCATAGTTCTTCTTCTCTACCGCATGGAGTGTAGATATTATACACTCTGTTGCAATACTACGTGGTTTTCGGTATTATAATGTAGTACTTGTAGCGCTTCTAGATGTGTTTTATAAGGAAACCATTTTTGGTACGTATTTGAAAATTCGAACAGTGAAAGGTTAATCATCTTGCTCGTATATGTGTTAGCCTAACGGATCCAAAGTAAATTATTATCGGGCCTAAATGATTATCACTCATTTAGTTTTTTTTAGCTAAAACTCAGGTGTAATACCCATTGCTGCATTTTATGGTTCTCTCATATACCTGTATTCATGCTAGCTTTCAAAGCAACTTTTATGCTCAAAAATGTGTGAATAGTAAAAAGTTTAATAATTTATTTTTCACCCGTATTCGGAGGAACGACAACCATTATGCACTTCCGGGACATGACAATTTTTTATGGATCGCTAGACATGAAAAATTAACGTTAAAAATTTCGTGGGAGCGATCTAACCGTTTCTTCCGCTAACACCCATTGAAAGAGTCGGCTTTTGCAAGCGTGGTAGGGCGAGGACACGATGCGCCATGCTCACGGGGTGTGGGCTCCGATAAAAAGCAGACGGGAGGAGGACGAGCGGTGCAGTGCAGATGGGTGCCCGTTGAATGCTCGGCTGTAGGACGAAGCGGTTCACCATTCACCCGAAGTAGTGGAGTTTACTGTGAAAGGCGAGGCGGGGGTTGGAGGGTGTATATGAAGGGCTGGCCTAAGGCGGTTTCGGGGAAAGGGAAGACTGGGAGGTTACGGGAGGTCGTAGCAGGAGAGAGGATTCGGGAAGAGGTCCGAATTCCTGTCCCGTAACGCCCTCAAGAGTCAACTGCGCCGTTGAGAGGGTGTGCGACCCACCATCATCTGGCCCGTGGGAAGCGGAGAGACGGGAAGGGAGATGCATAGAGAGAGAGGCCCTCTGGCTTTATCTATTGCTGTTCGAGCATGATCGCCGGGGCGGACGATACGAGAGATTTTTCACGAGAAAGGTGTGGCATAAAACGAGGAAAAAAATTAATCCGCGTCCAACCAGAGTGATGTATTAGGTCGTCAGCATTTCCGTCGAGGAATAAAAAAAGAAACATGAATGCGAGGTTGGGAAACTCCCGATTCAAGCGCGAACTTTATACGGAACATCCTGCTCGGTTTACATAAGCTGAGCACGCGTGAATTTAACTGTGCGGTTACATTCGAGGTTGGCTAGTTCTCGGCTCATATTTCACGTACAGCCTTTTTCTCCCAGGTTCCTCGAAAGGAGTGGCAAGGGACGTTTACAGTCTGGCGAGCAAGAGAGTAATTTTATGTTACAAAGTTAAACTGATGAGAAAAAAACACAATGCCTCAGAGTAAAACTGAGGCTACTCGTGCATTATATGGTCAATAAAAGTGTTTGGGTTAAAAATAAATTAAACCAATACAAAGTACGTAAATACTCGCTCTTTCCCACACTTTGAAAAGCTGAGGCACAGCTCATAGCATTGATGAACAATATCGCGAATATTTTCACAAATAAACCTCACAAAGTGAGAGATTTTCATGAAAGGAATCCACTGAAAGTGCTTGTATATTTTAGGAGCAAATCTTTTAAAAATAGTGGCATTAAACGATTTATTGGCTCCAGCGAGAATATAACAACTACTTAACGTATGTTTCTTAGCAATCAACTGTCTTGGCTTTATCGCAGTCAAATATTCAAGGAAACAGTAATAACCAAATTTATTTTATATTCTATGAGTAATGAGTTATTATAATGTTAACCTTGGTGGAGTTAATGCTAAGCATAAATGACCGGAAATTGGGAGCGACGTGTCCCAGTTTCCTTGAAGTAAGTTGCATTTTCTATAGTAAATTTCCGCACATTTCTTATATTTTGAACAGCAAGGTGTATCCGTTTGAATTAATAGTTCCGAAGGCACTTATTTTATTGAATTCTGTGGGAATGGAGACCGGTTTGTAATCGACGATCAAACATCCATAACAAGGTTTACCTGCTTTTTCGCATTCCTCCCACCTGCGATTTCCCAGTACTTCACCCAAGTGGTAGCCTCGTCAAACGGCTGCATATGAAGCTATCTTGAGCGGAAATAACTTTTTACCCTTCAACACTATTTTTTCGGTTCTCGGGATTGAAAAGAACTTCATTGCCGCGTCTGGAAGTAAAGTGTCATTATATTTATCGTAGGTCATGTCTCTAGAACACATAATGACGGTATATTCATAATGAAACTTATATCGCTCGATTTCATTCGATTTTTGTGGAAGTGAAATTATTTATTGACCTTAATCTGCCGATCTGCCGATCGTAAGAACCTAGCGGCTACTTTTAGTTCCATTGCAGTCCGTAAGCGTGGAGTGAACATATAACCGTCAATATCGTATATCGTTGGCCACTCAAATTTCTATGGCGTGGCACTTATGAATGTGAAATATTTTCCATTCCGGAAATAGCCTTCAAGTGCTAAGAGCTCGTTTTCCCCCGAATCAGGCGCGCGACCTTTACCGAACAAAATCATGCTGTCTATGGAATGCCATCTGCTCCAACGGGCGCACAGGACCCCGGTCAAATGGGGATTTTTACTGGTTTAATCACAAAAGAGTTTTTGAGCGAGACCTCCATACTAACCGGAGAGTTGACTGGCTCATAATTCCGGGAGAGGGTTTTCGAGAACGTTAGTCATTCCCACCAGCAGGGTATAGCGCATTTTAAGGCTTCATACAGCTGAGTTAGTGACTACTACTCGAACGTGTTGGTCATTGACAGCGTCGTGCGCGCTTGCAGGTCTCTCTCTACGTTTTCTGCAATAAATTTGCGATTAGGAAGCGTATTAGCGACCAAATTGTGCTGATAGAACGTCTCATCATTCTTGGAAGACTGTGAATCATTGATGGGGATGTAAGTGGCTAGTAGCAATTGTGTCGAATTACGTGGCTCATGCTTCCGTCGCCTTCAGTCATCATGTGAACGAAGACCAGGAGAGGAACAAATCGTATCATTCAAGAGGATTAATGGCTGTCACAGGTCAATAGGGTAAACCTTTTGCTCCAGTGGCATTGGTCAGAATTGCGATTGATATCTCTTCAACCTCCAGAAGTGCACTCAGTCACCTTTTGGAACTTAACTTCAAACCAATGAGGTCAGCGGTCTTCATTAAACGCGCAGTTTTGGCGAAAAGTTGTTTTCTGTGATGAGAAAACATATTTTGGTTCCATTCCGGAGGCAGTGATGGATTACCGGCCAAGGAGTTCCACCATACAGAAGGTGAGTCAATATAAAGTGATACTGAATAATATGTACTCATCGGGAAGTAATAGTGAAACAGCGTAATAATATTACAACCGGCATTATTGAACATAATAGAGCGTGCGAATTTCCACAGAAAAAATCATCCGCCTTGACCGGCAGTCAGAACATCTAGTCCCGTAAAGGTCATAAAAATCCACAGGGAAAGAGGACGCCTCGGTAGCTTAACTGGCTAAAGCACTCGGCCGGAAATCGAGGGATCTGGGTTCGGATCCCGGTCAAGGCGGATGATTTTTTCTCTGTGGAAATTCGCACATTTGTGCATTGCGGGTGACTCCGTAAAAGTGAAACTCCGTGGCTAGTCCCGGATAGCTTAAAATTTGTATAATAGAGCGTATTGACACAAAATTTGTGGAACCTTTGGATTTACATACTTGAAAATAAACACGTACAATTTCCACAATTTTATTTGCGTCACCGACCATGGTTTCAGCACATTATGTCATCATCAGGGTACATTACTCCAAATATCTCAACCTTTTGTACATGTAGAAAGTGGGGTGGGTAGGAGAAGGGAATGGGAGAGATTTTAAACGAAGTTAGCAATTGACGGTTGGAGCAGAGAAGAGAGGGGAGGAAGGGAGAGGCTTTGGGAAAGGTTGAGAATTGGTGATTGGTGAGGGGGGGTGGCACCGGGAGAGTGTTTGATATTGGGTGAGGGGTTCTTATGTCAAAAGGGTGTTCGAGGTTTAGGAGATGTGAATAGGCAAAGACGGTATCATTACATAGCTGTTCGAAAAAAGTCTAAATTTGTAACCTTTGGACGTAAAATGTAGGACTTACGCGTCAAAATCACTAAAATGGTAAAAATTACACAAGTACTTGTCAAAACATGGTGTATCATTATTCTTCATGTAACAAAGTCGATGCTCTTTCACTGTAGTTTTGATACTGTGACCTGGTTGTCCAATTTATTGTACACCACATTCTTCACATACAAGTCCTCGTTATAAATCTCCCCTTTCCCCTCTATTTCCCACCAAACTTTTTAAATGTATAAAACGCTGATTTATCTGGAGTAATGTACCCTGATTATTGCATAATTTGTTGAAAACATGGTCGGTGACGAAAATATAAGTGTGGAACTTGTTCAAGTGTTAATTTTCCAATATGGTAATATTGAGTAAAATACGTTTCTCTGTCATTTAATTAACATCATCTTTGACCACGCAAAAGCAACTGTAAGATGGCTTCGCAAAGGTGGCGTTACCATGGGAGTTAGCCCAGCGAAAAGTGACAAATGGTAGTAAAGGAGTTGATTGAAGAGGTTATTACATCTAAAAGTCTGTTTTGCCAGGTTGTTAAAACGGTTCGCACTCTGTATGCAGGGTAGTAAGGAGGAAGCAACGGCTGTTGAGCTGTTGTATTCTTCAGTAGTGATAGTATGATGAAATACTAACTCTTCCGACCCCAAAATAGTTGTCCAAACATCTGCCGTGCATTTTGCTATTTTTGAAAACACATGCTAATGTCCGCCGCTGGCAAGAATGATTTGGTGTTGCTTCATGGTATTAATTAAACCCTTTTTCAAACCATCCAAGGCCAATCGCGGAAGTTTTGATTTAGCATAAAGAAAAACTTTGTGTTGGTTCGCCGCGCCGACGATTCCCTCCACCATTGTTACTTTTGTTGTATCAGTTCGCTTCCCTTTTATTCTGAGAAATAAGATGAATGAATATGGTAATAATGACCATCTAAAACAAGCTGTTGTTGAACTATGCGTATACGTTTCTAGTCTTCTTCACCGGGCCAGCAATAATTCATAATGGAAACCAGACGGTAAAAAAGGCCTAAGTTTTATACGGTAATGAACTCATGTAATTATCCTTCCGTCATTTTGCCCATGCAGCTCAAGGCATACTTCGCGACCGTTGTGAGGAAAGCCAATCTGGTCTATTTTTGAAACTATGTTATTGTTTTGAGTCGTAAGTTTTACGAGAAGAAAGGTCACCATCTGTGTGCTCTTTCATAACCACGGTAAATGTCCGCTTCCGTCACACACCTTTCAAACACTTATTCCCGGAAATTGGTGATCTTAAGGATAATGACTGTGACATAATTTAGTTCTTGAAGAATCATAGTACAATAAAAAAAGTTACAGCAAAGTTGTTAAGCCACAGGTTTTTGAGATATTCACGTTAGAAAATGACCAATTTTCGTCGTTTTTCCCACTTTTTCGACGCCATTTTCTCAGTTTCGCGAAAGCTCCGACAGAGGGATATTTCTAACTTCACCTCTACAATATACGCTATATACGTCTCTACATGCCCACACCTCATATTTTCACCCTTCTAATCACCAACCGTCTCGAGGGAGATTTTTTTCTAGAAAATATACGTAAATAACATGGAACGGCAGATTTTAGTAGGTAAACGCAACTCAGCGACTGTCGCGCCACGCTGCGATCAAAAGTGGAAACAGTACAATGGCGGCCGGGAAAAACGTCACCTCAAGCTTTAAAAATTTCCTACTTATCGTACATTACTTATTCCCCCAAAATAATATTATCACTAGATACCGGCATCTTTCTAGTTTTTGTCACATTAATTTCGTGGCGATACGCTATGTGAAAAGGGTCGAAAACAATTTTTGAAAGGTGTGTGACGGAAGCGGACATTTACCCACAACCACTTTATTATATGTGACTGCGTATTACATGTTCAGTTGACAAGTTCGAATTGTATCTGATCGTCTTTTATAAAAATTCATAACATTTGGCGATAGCTAAGTAGCCAATCTATGCAAGTTACATTTTACAAGCATTACAAGCATTGAACACCTTAATAAACAAGTTTTAACACTAATAAACATGAGGATAGCTGGCGAAACTGTTGTGATACCCAACAACATTCGAGGACACAACCCGGAAAAATATTGACATCATCTGATCAACGCCGCGGAAACCTGCGAACAAACATTATTGGTGAATGCTTTATCATCACTAGTCTGTGGTCTAAGGCAGACATTGGTTTTTTTTGTCATATTACGAAAATTATGCGTGACTGTGTTCTCGATATTTTCCCGAAACGACCATTAGAATAAGTATATATTATGTAAAAATATTGCGCTGATGTGTCTTGCACTTAAAATTTGGTTGCGTTTGGGTATTACCTTCGCAGTATGGTACTTGGCTAATGGACAATTATCCTCTCCGTGCCTCTATATACCAAATACTTATTATTGGGGAAAAAAATTAAGTGGATAAACCTGCGAAGTAATCCGAAGAATAAAGCTTTCTGCTTAGTTGTTTGCGGCAAATATTCCTTAAAATGCGTATTTTTACTATGAAAGAAGTTCTTTTAGGGTTATGAATGAAAATATTCCACATAAACTTGTTATAATATCTTGCGTATCTTGTGTCCACGTATTATACTATCTTGTTTTCTATATTTTCGGTAACAATACCAGTCACTGCCATCGATGTGACTTACATCTTCTAACAAACAAATGGAATTTATGTGCTAAACTCAAACTCTCATTTAAATTTTAGCTAATGTAAAGGTTACGTCTTCTTTCGGTTGACGTTAAACTGATGTTATAAAATCGGCCCTTAGCCACACGTGTTTTTTTCGCCGGTAGCAATGAGACTTAGTGATAGAAATAAATGCTGTATCAGTATTGTTTATTTTTCTTGTCTCCCTCCATTCTATCAAATCATCCCTCTTTATTGAATTATGGCGGAGTTGGTAATAAGGCTCTGGAAAAAATTATGAGGTTAGAGATTGGTCTGCGTGCGAGATAGGGGCAGTGGCGTGGGTGCAGCAATGGGAATGCAAGCAGGAAGTGGAACAATGCGGTAAGAGGGAATGGGGTGTTGCTAGGGCGGAAAGGGGCGACTCGACGGCAGGGGAGGCAGTGGGGGATATAAGGGTGGTGGTGGGAGAAAGAAATAAGGCAGTAGCGGGGGGCGGGAAAGCGTATTCGGAACGCGAAAGGGATTGACTTGGCCAAGTATTGAAACAAATAGACTTAGTTTAAGAAAAAGAGGGGTGGTGGCCCTTCCCTGTTTATTTTCTGGACCGGGGCGTGCGTACTACGAGGGAAGTAGGGAAGAATATAAAGGAGAGACAGTTTCTCAGCCCAAGCAATTCCAGAAAGGGGGCGAATATATTGGAATATATACTTCGAGGGAGAAAAAACGTCTCCTCTAGCAGGCCAGGAAACAAACACACACGAACAATATCTAAGGGACGCGTGCACAGACACGGCGGAGTGGGAGGGTATGGGGGGACTTTGAAAAGTTCTTTTCTTCCACCAACTCTCCCAATACGGCCCCGACGACAACCAATTGCTTTGAGGGTTCCTTTCCTTGGTAACCGGGGCCGTTTCGCGAGATGGTTGACCGGCTCCCCCCTCTTACATATTTATCGCCGTAACGGAAAAATTATTCCTTTTCTCCGACGTATCCATCCTCCCATCTCCGTGCGTTATTCCTCTCCACTTGAGAAAATTTATTTGCTGGCCCGGCCGAAGAGAGAGAGAGGAAGAGATGAGGCTGTTCCTAACGCACCACATGATCATCTGCTGGCTTTTATTTCGATGAACGCCGAGGTTCTTGCGTCAGCGTGAAGATGGCGTCATATCTCAACTTCTCTCGTTCCAAAAGGATGCGAACAAACTTAAGTAATCCCTTTCCACGGCCTCCCTGTCTCCCTCTCTCTTACCACCAGGAATGATCATATAAAGAAAACTGAGATAAGGTTGTCGACCTAAGGTGCGCAAGTACTATTGTTACAACGCAAATGTTTGAATAGTATTCACCGCGACTTTTTGAGTCGAATTAATATTTATTTCCCCAGTTATAATATTAACAAAAAGGTTATATATTGCTTTTCCTTGATGCCTTAGAGGTTTAATGTTTAATTAATTGCTATTTGTAAACTGAAATAGATACCCAAACTGTGCAGGTTATTACAACATTATATGCAAAATGGAAACTACACAAAGCCATTGGCTGCGCGGCCATGTATATTGTACCAATGCATTTTGACTTCAGTTTATTGCAAATGACTCAATAACTCTCTCAAGACTGGTGCGTTAATGCCGATACCATTCAATTTCCCGGGTACATTTGTATCTTTTAAACAGTTTTTGACTAAAATGGCTCGGGAACTAGATGTAAAAATACTCTTTTCTCTCATTTTATGCTTATTCTAATTGCAAATGACTCATAAACTCCCTTTATATTGGTGTGTTAATATTATTGCCACATATTTTCCTGGGAAAATTTGAACCTTTAAACCGTTTTTGACACAAATTGCCCTGGCAGTAGAGATAAAAACACAATTTTCATTAATTTTATACAAATTCTAGTATTAGATATCATGCCGTGTGGTTCAGCTTTCCAAATAAATATGAGGCTATTGTTGAGCCTATCAGACAATAGACAAGGTTTTCTTTAAGTGTCCAGAATATCAATAAATGACTCCGTCATTTTATGATTGAATCACTTTGACCGTCAATAGTACTAAATTCATAATCAAGGATTGCTTGCATTAGGCTAGGAATAAAATTTAAGTACTTGTAAGTAAGTAAAATTTAAGACTTTGTGGTAGGGGCTCGCGAATACATGTCAGTTTTTGACCGCCGGTCTAGATGATCAAAATGCTGAAACATAGGTCATATGTTTTCGCATTCAATTGGACACTGAGACGTATTATCAATTAGAAATTCCCTAGACAATTAGGTTCTATGTTGGTTGACTCATTGAATTGATGATCGAACCTCTCGGTGCTGGAAATGGCTGAAACTTGATAACCACATCACCATATACCACAGCTAAGGCACACTCAAGAGCATTGCACTTAGCATTCAATTTTACGAAAACGCAGGAGAAAGAAACCTTCAATGGTCATCACAATGTGAAAAGTTTTAACACTGTTGCTACAAAAAGATTTCCTGATCTTAATCCTCGCAACAATATTTCACTAGTAAATTTATTTGTGACTATGGCACTTTCTTTATCATAAATCACCTGGTAGCCTATATCTACCAATTTAGTAACTGAAATAAGATTCACTCCAAAACTCGGAACATATAAAGTATTTGTTAACATTAACATTATATTTCCACACTTATGACTTACGTCTAATGTGGCCATCCAGTTCCACATACCTCTTTATCCTTTATATCAGCATAGCTAACTTTACCTTTTATTTTACACATTTTTTCAAAATACTTTGTATGGGGTGTCATGTGGTCAGTTGCGCCCCCATCCAGAATCCACTCATTCGCGGTACAAATTGTTCCTTCTCTATCCTTTGAACACAACACTATCTGATCTTTCGAATGCGACACTGCTGCGCTAGTACTTGCAGTAGGATTAGATTTATCACTTTCACCTCTGGCTACGAATTTCTCTTCTTTTCTCCAATTTTCTTCTTTCTTGCCTTTGTCTCTCTTCCTTTTCCAGCAATCCTTTACCTTGTGGCCATACACACCACAGTAAAAGCAATTTCTATCTTTCGAATTAATCTCACTCTGATTGCCTGCAGATTCCTTATTCTGGAACGGCTGCTTACCTTTCACCGCTAATACCTTTGAATTATCAGTTATCTCTATTCCTAATCTTGTCTCCTCAGCTCGCAGCACAGAACGTAAGAGATTCACTGATGGTTTGGGGTCTCGGGTAAGCGATTTTGACACATCACTGTATTCTGGAGGTAGGCCCGTCAAAATAATCAGCGACACTATCTTATCCGAGAATTCTACTAAGTTAGTTTCACTAACCTCTCTGTGGGCTGCCACGACTCGATTAAATACTGAACACATGTTTCATCAGCACTCTTTTCCATTCTCATTAGATTTTTAATCATCATCAGCTGTTGCGTCTCATCCTTTGCACAAAAGGTGTTCTTCAGAGCCGTCCACGCCTCCTTTGCACTCCTGAGATGACCGATGGTCTCAATGTGATTCTCGTCGACAGTTGACTTTATGAGGGCTAGAGCTTTCTTAATCTTCTTTATTTCCTCGGGTGTAAGATCCTCCAAATCTTCTTCGTTCCATCCGTCGGACACTGCTTCCCATACATCTCTACAGTCTAAAATTGACTCGGTCTGAACTGACCATGCGTAGTAATTTTTATCCTTTAACTTTGGGATGTTGTAGATTTCTCACCATAATGTGCCATAATTTCACCGCCATAATGTACAAAGTCCTCTTTACTTTTAACCTTTCTCTACTTTTAACTCTCAACTTTATTCTTAACGCACACCTTTATACTCTAAACGTCCCTGGGCCCATAACCTGTGAAAAGTTTTAACGCTCAGAGATTAATTTCTTTATTAATTAAGAGAATTTTATTATTAAAAAATTATTTTTATAAATTTATAATAAAATATAAAATTCTAATAATAAATAAATAAATATAAATTAAATAAAAAATAAAATATAAAAAAATAAATATATTATTATTAAAAAATAATTAATTAAGAGAACTTTAATCTCTGAGCGTAATCTCTGAGATGGGATCAATATTGATCCCATCTATGACCTCTGAGTGTTAAAACTTTTCACACACAGTCGAAAAAACTGGCCGTTGTACCATTACTGCCGATATTCCTCTCCTATCGATGCTCGTCACTTGCTTCTCCCTCTCGTCCCCATTCTTTCTGCCTCGCCACACGCACATTTCCTCTTCCCTGTAGGGTCTCCTTCTTCCACCTCGGTTCCCGTGTAACGAATCAGTCTCATCTTGTTTATCGTTAATGCATTGACGAACGGCTTCCTTGCCCAATGCTGTCTAGTGTTCCCAGGGGAACCTTCCTGTTCTGGTTTCAATTTATCAGTCGCATGAGAGAAGGTGACAGCGCCGAGATTAGAGCCAGGTAGGGAAGAGGGAACGAGGGGAATTCTGCCGTGCAGTTGGGAACAAAAAAGTTGAGATAGAGTTTTCTTCGTGAGCTATCTCCCATTTCTCTACCCCCACCATGCCTTTCTATTCTATTTCCGCAGGAAAATTCTGCCGAAGGAAAGTGTCTCAAGAATAGTTTAGGGAAATCTGCGCACGAAATTTGGATCAATTCCAGACTGTTCAATTCTCTGGCGGAATGGAAAAAAGACCCAACGAGGGCGTTAGACGAGAGTATTCTGCACGAAATGCTTCCGAAACTTCTTGGCTTTTCTATTGGCGAAAATTGATACATTACTTTGCCTTCAGTACTTCGCCTTGAACTAGTTTTGACTCACATGTACCTTTCAAAGTAATCAGACCGAGAACGCCTTCGTTAATTACAAAGTAATTTAATCAACGAATTCTCGCGGCGCGGCATTAGGAGAGTAAATGCAAAATTGAAAACGACGCATTTTCAAGGAGCTAAAATTATAACGGTTGCTTTTATCAGCTACTTATTGATCAAATCAGACAGAACTATGGATGGTCGCAGGATATTTTAGCCCTACCTTTATATTTTTTCAGTAAATGTCTGGGAATATTAGTTTAGTTTTTGGAATTAAGAACTAATTTGAGTTAAAATTACTTAGAGAGTAACTTTTTTCAGGAAGAAAACATTCTATTTTGCTTCATATTCAAATAAATAAGTATATGTAATCTTTCTTTTATAAAAGTAATCTAAAGGAGATATTTCATCCAATGTAACGAAAATCATTGCACATTGCAATAATGTTTTAAACAACTGGTGTGTCCATAATTTGGTGCATACATTTTATCTGGATAGTGAATTGTCTGGTAGTGAAAGAAAGTTAAAAATATTGTGTTTACGTCCATCATAGTTGAATCAATTCTGGAAAAAATACTTAGAAATTAAATTTTAAATGCAAATGAGACTCCACATTGACGCATCTCCGTCATTGTAATAGGTTAGGACAATTAATAAGACATAGCCACATATATTTCTTTTATGAGTGAGTTGATTTCTTAGCGGAATTCGCTATTCTAGTGATATATTACTTGTGTGGAAGGAATGCGATAGTCTTGTGATTTAAGTGACGGGTCCAGTGACTGATCTTAAAAAATAGTACACAAATTACGTATGTTTAAGTTTTATGTAGCGTAATTAATGAATAGTGAAAGGTTTTTCACAGTTACTGTTCTTCTGCTGATAAGTTAATGTATGTTACCTTCAAGAGCTCCTATTGTAGATGAAATTAATAGGTATATGAGATCACATCTAGAAAGAAAGTGTCACATTTGGTGGTCACTTGGGCTGTTGGAAAATTACGTTGAAGATTAAAAGGTACATTCTCCTAGATTTGTCGTGGTTCATCACTAGGGGCGATCCCAGGGGGTATGGGGATACATCCCCCCCCCGAAAATTTAGGGTTTTAAAAAACAATTTTAACAACTAGATGTAGTTATCAAATACAACATTGAACACTCCGAACACTGAGGTAGTCTCCCTCCACCCCCCGAAATAAATTCCTGGGATCGCCCCTTTTCATTGCCATTGGTTTTTAAGTTATTCAATCAGACATAGTAAGCGGAATAGGAGAACGTAAGTATGTTATAACTCCTAGTGATATCATTAATTTATGCTTGGTATACTTTGGGAAACAGTGCTGGAGATGAATTGGGACCAAAAATCCTCTACAAAATACATTTCCCTCATTTTAACCAGCTTTTCTTTTATATCTTACATTATTTTGATAAGGATTTCAATATACATATTGATGTATTTTCAAACGGTGCGAGTCGAATTACTTTTCAGCTTATTTCATCTGGAGTACGGGCTTTCTGGCAAAGTATCGAAGCTCAGATGAGAATTAAAACATGGTATGGTTGAAGAGGGTATTTTCCCAGCTTACCTCCGACCGTTCCGGCTGCACACAAGCTCAATGAGTCGGCCAGTGCCGCTGTTTCCGGATACCTATAAATGTATGCGAAGTACGTCACGTAATTGCCTCCACTGGATGCAGCAGTGATTCCTATTGAAATGGGGCATTCATGGGATGGCAGTAATGGATTCTCGAGCATATTAAAGCGGTGGATGCCTTGGCACATGCCTCGATCGCCCGCCGTGGAGGAGGAGAGATAGTGCACTTGTGTGTGCAAGACCCAGGGCCACAGCGAGCTCGGCGTATGTAATCCCATTAGTTTGTAGAAACTGTTTGAACGAGTAGCGGCGGAAGATGTGAGGGAAAATAGAGGGGGAAGGTGGATGAGAGAGGGAGAGAGTGAGGGGCGGTCATACTGGAGGAAATATGGAGAGGGTGAATGTATTGGATGCATGGGGGGTGGGGCATGAAAGGAAATGTAATCATCGATTGGGGTTACCCGAAATGTATGTCGATTGAACGAACAAATGGGGCTGTGGAGTTCCAAAAATAAAAATATTCGAACCCTTTTCGATATGAAAATAGCCGCTGATGGCCATCTGCCGAAGTGATTTAAATGAATTCACTTTATGATTACTTAATGGAGTTGTTATTGAAACGGGAGATCAAATATAAGGAAAAGAACGTGGAGGATATTATTTTCTCTCTTTAATCTCTACTACTTGGGTTAAACTACTCGTAATCTCCCTTTGTTATTATCAATTATTTTAGCAGGGATGACGTTTAAGCCGGAAAAAAGCCGGTCATTTATTATGACTCAAAATATATAATAGTACTGAACTATGGTTTATTATACTCCTGTAGCACACGACTCCTATCAAGAGATTGGCAGAATAATTCCTTCATTTTTAGTTCTACGTCCTTTGAAGGATTATGCAATTTCAAGGTGATCCATCTTTAAACTATGATGCAGTTTATAATCGATTCACAAAAAAAATCAAAATCGTTAATTTTCTATTCTACTATCTGTATGATATTTTGTTCAAAATGTTCTCTATCTTCGGTTGAGCTGGTCAAGTGGTTTTTATATTATAAGTTATGACTGTGAGTTTCTTATTTAAGAATCCAATCATTAGCATTTTGACGAAAAAGTTATTTGCATCTTTAAAAAAATGCAACGTTTAAGGCTTTGACAGTTCTACCAATCTATTTAAAGTTATTGTAATTTTTATTAGCATTCTTTTGTTGACTTCTAAACGTTAATTTCGCCTTTGAAATGGCATTTATCATACAAGTACTTGCTTCCTAAATTTTGGGCCCTTTTTCCGTATCGAAATCCAGGAGTCCCTTAGTATGATATTAACGGTTTAAGTTTTGGATTCCAAAGAAAAGTACGCTTGTAACGAATACGGCACTTAGACATAATTTATTACAACCAGAAGACTCGGTGCATGTAATGAATACCCGGAATTGGCTAGTAACCTAGAGGAATTTTAATGATATGACCCATCGAAATATGAAAAATGGAAAAATACAATCTTATACCAGGGATAGTTATCTACTCACTTTGGCCATCATCCAATTAATAGCCTCAAAAGTTTAGAGAAAGAACCTGTGTCTCATTCGACGATTGATTTCCCTACAGCTTTGAATGAGCTCCCGAGCTCAAGAAAGTGCATTAGGGGAGAGATTGGATACTTGGATTGCTACCAAATTTCATGCACCGAACCTTCTCTCAAACACTTTTTCCTCTCGCCTCTTCCGCTCCAATGTAACTTCGTTCCACATTGAACTCCGTACATTTGGTAGCGAGGTCACTGTCTCCGGCTCCCTCAGCTTAAAGGTTTTTACCAATTAGTGTTATTCAATGGTCAGAGTTCATATTTTATCTAAATAGAAACCGAAGACACCGTGTGAAATATGAAGGGATTGTTGCATACTGATTCCTTATGTTCGTTTGAAACTGAATATGATGAGTTATTTTTCAATTTTTTCAGAGGAAAAGAGACAGCAAATTTAGTATCGAATTGGAGAAGTTTTTCACAAAAAGAATCGTCAACAAAAGCATATATTCGGATATTTTCCTTGTCTATTTCTTTATTAATCATAATCAAGAGATTATATTTGATCAACTCCATTGCACTTGTAACTGAGGTGTTTTATTAGCACAGACTGACATAAATCTGTATTCGTCAGTCTATTTGAAAGGCCATCTTACAACCTGCGATGTATGCTAGTGATTTCTTGTCTTTAGCTCATGTATGTATAGAATAGGCTATTCTTCATTCAGTTGATGATTTTGGCGAATGAAATTCCGATGCAAATAAATGTATCTCCATTAAGATTGGAGATGAAATACATTTGAAGCAAATTTTCATAGCTTTCGAGCACTTTTGAAGTGAATGGATAATTGGCCCACCCAAAAATAATTTAAAGCCATAATGCGAGGAGGTTTTGGCCACTTTACAAGCACAAGAAGTTTTGTTTTGAATAACATGGTAATACAAATTAGTTTCCTTAGCCTTGCAAATGATGGTGCGAGTGATTTAGTTCGTGAAAATATTGTTCTTTCATTTAGATATGATCACCACGTTACCACGTTAGTAATTTCTACACTTGATAGATTTCCAATATCGTCTTATTGGTTGGATGAGTGACAAATGTTTTCTCATTAATTTTATTCTGTCTTTTCACATATGAACGTAATTTCCTTTCAATTTCTTTGCCGGTTTTGTGGAAGGGAATAACATTTATTTAGTTAGTAACTGACACTCATCTAAAGCCCTAGCTAAAAATCTTCGTACTTCCTGAAGAGTACCGATTTGTGAAAGAGATATACCCTGAAAATATTTAATATTATACCTATACCTACATACATTGAGAATAGTATGTGAAAAAATAGTATGTGAAAACATTCTTGTGGAATGTAGCACTTTATGGATCACAAGCATGGACCATTGGAAAAGCTGACCAGAAGAGACTAGAAGCCTTTGAAACCTGGTGCTGGAGGAGGATACTGAAGATTAAATTGACGGACAAAATTGTAAACGATGAAGTGTACAGAAGAGTAGAAGAGGAAAGGACCATATGGAACACCATAGAGACAAGAAGATCAAAATGAATTGGATACACCCTGAGAGACAATGGATTTTGGAAGAACATAATTGAAGGCAAAATAGAGGGAAAAGTCCCCAGAGGAAGACTCAGGAATAAGTTCAAGGATCAAATAAAGAGAAAAGTACATAGGAAGAGATACCAGGAGGTAAGGCAGGGAAGGGAGGGCTGCAGTCAACCAATCATAGGATTGAACGTCCAATGAATGACATACATTGAAAGAGATACCTTGAGACCATCTAAGTACCTAGTTAAAATCGTGTGAATGTATGCAATGCCCAGGAAAATGACGATCTCTGGGGATCCCGTGATGCCCACTCTTCATCACCTCCTGCATCTTCGTCAGTCGATCATTTCCCAGTGGCATGCGAGGTTCGGCGGTCCAGGGAGTAGAGGTGAGTGGTTGACCGAAATGGGCCGTTAACTCGTCGAGTGGTCGCCATTACGCCTTGCCATCTCAGATTCCCGCGCAGTCACCCATCCTATCTCTTCCTCCCTCCCTCCAACCCCCCTTCACTCCTCCCCTTCCCGCGACCACCACCCTTCGCTCAACCCCTCGCTCCCCGTCCGCCCCCAAATTAGCCATCTCTTCTCGATCCAAGGACCCACCCACTATCGTGTCATCAGCTTTGAATTGGCTCCTTTTTTCGCCGAGAAATTCCACGCCCTGTGTCGACGTCGGGATGAATTTTTGACCCTCTTTGGGATGATCTGATATCATCTCTAGGACATGTCACTCATACCCGTATATTTTGTTGTGGGGATTTGTACTCGCACTTCTTTCCATGTACTGTTGAGTTTCGATTATCACAGTTGATGTGGACTGTGGACATTTCTGGTAATTGCAAAATCTTAAACATAATCGGATAATGTAAGAAACGAGCTATATGCCATCCTTACTGCAGCATGGCGTATCTATACATTAAACAATTACTTGGAAAATCTTACTGCCAATAAGAAAAATGTTGGTATATTGTTTTCTCCATAACATTTTGACTATCTAATTTCAACTATCGCATCTTAAGTCCAATTATTTTTATGTACCTCAGGTACAAAATATCAGCAAGATTAGTATCCCCCACCTTACTGTTGAATAGAGCAAAATGAGCATTCGCAATTTAGATTTATCAACCAAAATGCTTGTGCATAGAGATTTTGGCTTAGTTATGCGTATCTTTAACTAATGATGTACATGGCATAATACGGAAGCTTGATAAATGGATACTCATATATTAGAGAAAAACTTTACTGTACATGGTAAATCTATCCGTGCTCAAGTTCAATTTATTTTGTGTGGCACTAATTAGTTTAATGAGAGAGTCAATTTTGACAAAAAATACTTTCCAAAGACTCGGTGGTTTTTAATCAATTGTATACATTAGGCGTGTAATACGTCCTAAACAATTGACTCAATTATTATAAATTTTAATTTAACGTTTCGTCATGCAAATAAATAATATAAAGCTGATGCGAAGGTAAATGAATATGGCCAATATTTCATTATACTTTTGCACGAATGTCGACCACTTCTCTCGACTTTGAAAAAGAGCGTGGGTTATTTTTCCTTGACTAACAGCAGCTTCCAAAGCAGAGAATCAACCCTTGTGAATAAAATTACATGAGCACGTGGCCGTTGTTATTTGTTTATTCCATTCTTAAGGATGGGGAGTTATTACCGATGATGAGGTTGTTCAATACTCTGTATCAGTACTGACAACCTTTTACACTTCATTGCGTAGAACAGCTTCATTTTATAAGGCATTTTTGTGATGCTAATTATTATTTACACTGTAGTATGATGAAGAATACTATAGGGTCGAAAGGCAGGTGGTGTGCAGTAAATATTTGTTACCATTTGTTAGATACCAGTCATTAGAGTGTGGAAGTGTCAGAAATTAGTAATGAGAAACCTAAAAGAGGTTTAAAATGTCTGAAACCAGAGTAAAAGCAAATTTACTTCAGGCAAAATAAATGGTTGAGTTGAAAGGCGCCTATCAGGAAGTCTAAAAGCCGCTAGGTAACGCTAGGTGAAATGGAAATTGTGAACACACTGTAAACAAGTATATAAAAGTATATTGATTGCCTTAAAACTAATAAAAGTTATTTTCTAGGGGAGGATAAGATGGGGGAGCGATACCAATGGTTGAGACAACGGCTTAACCAAAGCAGTTGGTTAAAGTTTCATTTTTGCCGAATATGCTCTAAAATTTATGCTCTAAAATAGTCCCCCAACTTCCATTTTCGACACAGATAAATTGAAAATTGGAAAATAAAACACTCCTCAAATCAAACTTATGGGTCCTGAATTAAACTTTCCTAGGAACCACATACCTATCGACAAAAAGTTTCACTTTAGCGTATATGTCTATATATATTGTAATCATCAGTAACAGGACAAGAATATTATACTACTAACACTGAAATATCTTAAAGAACAACGATATAAATAATATTTGAAAGATTGGGTATTTTTCCCGTCAACGTTGACGATTTTAAGCTAGTATATTTATTTTAAATCAATATACTTAGGATGTGTTTATGTTGAAATGTGTCGGTGCCTGCTGAACATCTGAGATGCAGATCTCGCCAATGAAAAATCAGCCTTGTGCGAATTGTTATCGATTACATTAATGAAATTTTGACCTTCATTGATGTTCGCATTGCGCCCTAATTGTAAGAGAAAAGGTACTGGGTGGTATTTTTGTCTTTCATGGTATCACCCTAGACTTCCCGAAGGGGTGCGAGATGTCTGGCAAATATTTCTCTCTCCCCACCATTCCACACTCTCTCTTTCTCTCCGGACGCCTTCAACCCTCTTGGTTTCACCTCGCTCCTTGGACTTTGAGCAATGGGCCAATCTAATGAACCATTTCTCGTGTCCGTTGCTTTGCGGCAGTGGGGGAAGACTCATGTGGGAAGGGAAAGGGAAGAGAGCTATTCTTTTCAGTTGTTCCGTTCGGCATCCCAGATGCTTGGGTGCACTCTGACTTAGACGGACTGGCGCACCCGAGGAGGATTGTGAACTGTTTGTCATGCAGGAACACCCACGTTCTTAACGCTCCTCAGATTTTGGCGTGCCAGACAAGACACTTTATCACTCAAGCCTAATGCCATCTATTCCTCATTCACTTGCAGAGATTTCTTTCTCTGACCATCTTCCGATGTTATCACCCTCGTTTTTTCCATTTAATGGCCCAGCTACCTTACAGCTTGAAGCTTAACCACTGTCGGGCGTACCACCACGAGGTACTTTGTTGACGATAGCTTATTATTCGGTAGGGGAGTATGAATATCATGACGATAAGTGACATTCATTGACAAGAACGTGTCTTGAATTGTTATCCTTGGTTAAATAATTATGACAGGATCACCAAGAATTATTTTGTCGACGGGGTCGGATTTGATTTATTTATTAAATTCATATGCGTGAAGACCATAAGGCCTTCACTCGCTGTTTCAACCAGGGATGTGATCCTGTGTGAAAGAGTCCGAAATTTGCAAGTTTTCGACATATTTCTGAGACAAATTCATTTGAGACGATAAATAATGATCGTTCACTGAAAAAAATGTAACACTTTCCGGGCCAAATATTCACGGTACGAATCAGCAGCTGAAAAAGTATGATAAGTATCCCCGGAAAGAAATCGTGTTGTAAATTAGGAGCTGAACTACTACAAGTTCGAGGAGGCTCATCAAATCGCCCGGGAGAACAATGAACCCTTGTTCTTTGCGTAAGGGAGGATTAGAATATCTAAGTATTATAGGGAGGAAGGGGATTAGCTGTGTCATGGAGGGGGCCATAGATGGGTAAGAGTATAGGTAGAGAAATTTCTATTTTCTCCTTTCCTGTACTGAGTAGTAGTACCTAGTTTCCTCTTATTTCCTGGCTGGGAGTGATGTGGAAAACAATTTGGGCTGTGATGAACTTTGTGGCAAATAAGCAAGACTGAGAGAAAGAGAGGAGTAAATGGAGGAAGAATTTTAAGGTAGTGCGAGCAAGATAGTTCCCTAATCATAATAGAGACCATATTCGAATTATACGTTTTAATTTCACCAGCTGTGAGACGCATGAATTAAATATTGCATTATCAATGGTGCAATAATATAGTTTTACAAGACAGAAATTGTAAGTAATCAAATGAAAATATCTAAATAAGTCTTTAATTTGACTCATTTCTTTCACGCGGTACGTTTGAAACTATATCAAAACGGAAAGTTTATTTTGATTCCGAAGAATATACTGCGGTGACAATATTATTTATTTTCAACAATAGTTGAGAAAACATACAAACTACGCACCGTTGATTTTTGGAAGAAATCTAAGTGAAGAAAATGCCTCATTTGTTAAATAAGGTCTCCTTGCAGTGCATACACGTACCATTTCCCGTATTAAAGGGCTAGTATTTTCTGGCAAATAACTCGGAAAGTAATGCGGTAAGGGGTTAAATTTTTTATTTCATTGGAAGAGTGATGTATTTTTCTTTAAAATGGAATTAAATTCATTGAATTCCAGGTAAAACGATATTTGGCTTAAACTACCTTAAAAGCCTTGCCAATACAAAAAGTTACCTGAAATTATGCATACTCAATCCGGGAAATATGCATCACCTGAGTTGTTTGTCTACGAATCATAATCTGAGTTGTTTGTCTACGAGTGTATATTAATCCGTGCCTCGAATTAACGTCATTGTGCTGATTCTGAATGGGTCATAGTGGGAAGATGGTGTAGTGTTGAAGGATGAACAAGGGGTTAGAGAATGAGTGATGGCGACCTAGATGTTGATTGTATCTGATGAAATTAACTCAAAAAAAGATACCAACCACAACCACCATGAGAAAGTAAATTTACCCCTGAGAAAATTGACGCGGCAGATCCACAATTTCTAGCCCATGAAACAAGGGAGAAATACTCATTGTTTCTCATTCTGATGTAGCTTTGAGTGGTTTCCAACGCAGCTGAATTCAATGCATAGTAGTCCACTCTACCTTGTTTACTCGTCATAAAATACTTTTATTTTTCATGCATTAGGCAGTGAAGTAAAGATTAGCAAGAGGAGGTATTGGGTGTTATTTGGCGATAGGCAAATTATCTGTTAACTTCACTTATTCAACAATACTCGTGTGCCGTACCTCGAATTCGAATTGAATCTAAATCGAATAAAAACTAGAATTCTGCGAGGTATGACACGCCATCTTTGAGTATCATATCTTGGAACGTTTAATTAGATAAATCGTTGATCAATGTGCATGGGTTACGGGCGCAAGTACTTCACGGTCCAACTGATCTCCAGTCAGAAGCTAATTTCATCATGGATGACTTCCTCTCGGAAGTCGGTAATTAATGCCATGGAATCCTCTCTCTTCCTGCTAATTTCCTAACATTCTATCCTCTAATTACCTTCCGCTCTCCCGTAATAGTCGGACATTGCGTTCAGCAATCGAGTACGGGCCTCAGAACGTTCCGGAACATAAGTGAAGACGTTTATCACTTGCTCAACCCGCAGTAATCTAGTCTTTTTCGATTTCGACGAGTTTACTATTGAGAAATTGAAATCAATGATAACTTCCATTAATTAATCATTTTCCTTCACCGCATTATAGTGGTTGAGGAACATTTAAGTGTGAGGATAACAAAAATGAATTTGAACGAATCGAATCGAAAAATTTGACTAGTAAGAAATTAATAATAAACACTAAATTTTAAAATATCTATTCTAGTTTGATTCTTTTCATTTGCATTTTTTTTATTAGTTCCCTTTTCATTATCTAGTAATTACGGTTGAAATGAAATGAAATGGCCAAAATAAAAAATTGTCATTATTTTAACTAACTCCTACTGAAAACTATTGGAGCGTAATAACTTTATAGCGACTTTATTGACATGAGTACTTATGATTTACGCTGTTGTATCAGGCGCGACATCGTGGAATTTGCTTAACATTGTGAATAAAAAGATAACTCGGTTATTCCACATGACTTTTATGCTGGATACTTAAGTTATCTTTTCATTCACAACGTTCATGATTTACTTAAAAGTAACATAAATATTTTAGATGAGTTTGTCAGTGACCAGATATAAAATACAAATTATATCCTAATTTTTATATAGGGAACTTCATCATCTTATCAACTTGCATGTTTACATTTTCCAAAGAGCCTGGTGCTTAAATGACACTTAATTGGGCATTGTTTAGAATTGGCGCCTTTTTTAGTTAAAAGACAAAACCATTCATCACTCTGCATTAAATACCGACGGAAGGGGCGGATGTGTTTTAAGATAATGATTTTGAAGATTCATCATACCTGCCATAGAGATAATGCCTACTTTTCTATTAATCCCTATGTAATCAGTCCTAATATGTTGAATGTTTGCTGTTATAATTAATGATACATGATCATGAATCCAGTCATATTATAATTATCTCCGCACCAACCCCATCAAATGCTTAGTGGAATTCTGAAGTTCCAGAATGATCAAGATGGTCAACTTGGACAGTAATGAAGTTTAAGAGTTGGGAATGGAAACATGAAGTTAACTTGATAGCACATTTGTCATAGAAAGAGAAATAAAATCGTCTAGATATGTCTCGCTCCGACGATATTCACGCATGGATTGGTTTTGATAAAAATACATTTACTTTAGCAGTATACGTCAACGACATCAGGGCATTTTGATCATTTGAAAAATATACTCCGACGTAATATCTTACGAGCTGTTGCAGAAGCGTAAGGCAGAGAGTAATAGGATACCAGCAATAAAGGTAGGTGGGAGGGGTATTGCAAAGAAGCGGACAAAGGACAGGGGTGAATTGTGTGTCAGTGATGTCAACATCGCGAAGTTTTTGTCATAATTATTAAAGTTGCAAGGTAAGAAGAAATTTTGCACCTCTCATCTCGACAGT
Source organism: Ceriagrion tenellum (assembly GCA_963169105.1). Lineage (NCBI taxonomy): Eukaryota > Metazoa > Arthropoda > Insecta > Odonata > Coenagrionidae > Ceriagrion > Ceriagrion tenellum. The sequence goes on from OY720640.1 coordinate 38,715,071, forward strand.
GTATTTCTCTTGTATGCTAAAACATACATAGCATATGCTGGCTCCAAATCTTGCTCTTCTATCAGCTGTGTAATCATAAATAGGAAATTTGTTGATTCTTCGAGATTTTTATCTCTCAACACTAGCACTTCATTTGAATTTACCGTTGGATAGTAGTCCAGAGTGCTGTTCACAAAGAGTAGCCGCTACGAAAGGAAAAATTAGCGATTTTGCTTTGAAATAAAAGAAACCATAAAATTTGGAAGTAGCCCCTGTATTAACCTACTTTAAACGTGATGCACTCTCTATGCACATTTTCTTATATGTTATTTTCGTAAATTCCTGTTTTAGAAAATTGCCTGAACGTAAAGCAGATTCGTATGGGAAGGAGAATTTAGTGAGGTTGGTGCGGTGGGAATGATAGTAGTAATACGCATTTTCCTTTTATTAAAGCAGCAGGGTTCTACCCCATTAGAACATAGAAAATGGAGTTTACTGGGTTATAAAGGTAATCTAGATGGCATGTGTACTAAACCTTTGAAAACTTTTATCTCACTTCACATCCCCTTCGTCTTATTTTACTTAAGATATCGGTGATGTGTTCACTAAGAATCGTTAAAACCAAGGAAAAGTTAAATATCTGCCTCTTGGCTAATGAATGAATATAGTATTTTCAAGTTGTTCCCGGTCAATTGCAGCATAAGTATTATACTTTTGCTATGTTTATTTTTCTTTTTTCACACGAATCACACATCTTTCTATTTTATAATGTTGGCTGAGCGTAGAGGAGTGTGGTTAGGTAGAAAGAAATAGAGGACTTCTTCACTTGGATGCGTCCTCTCTTTCGGGTCGTATAAGAGGAGTTCTCAGGGGTGAAGAGACATGGAGGGGTCCTCGCTCCAGAATGACTCTGGGGATATGTGCACAGCGGCGCCGCTTCCTCACCAGAGCACCCTCGGAAGGGTGACTCCGGGTAGGACCCCCGGCGGGAGACATCTTCCTCCATCAGCCAGGGGGTTGACCGAAGGAAACAATGTTTATAATGGCATTGTCTCCCCCATCCACCGCACACAAGCCCCTGCCTCCCCCCCTAACGTTACATAGCTCTGGGACGGAGCCTGCAAGATGGAATGGCTGTTGATGAGGAGACGAGGAATGGATTGCGGGAGAAGAGGGTGTGAGAGGGGGGTTAGACCCAGACGAAATTGCCGGACCGGGGTATGTGGAGGAGCAGGAGAGAGATATGAGATGGCCCCCGCGTTCTTGGCTCTGGGATTCAAGGTGCAAGGATCCCAATGCCGAGAGGTAGGGGTCATGTTAGGGGGGAAAGGGAGGAAGAGGAGTAGGGAGGACGGAAGGTGGGATTGGATTAGGCCGGTGGTTGCCGCTGAGGAAATGAAGCCGTGAGAGGCAAGGGGGGGGGGAGGGGTCGGTGTGTGGTTGCTGGTTGGATGAAGTGTCGGTGTGTGAGGAAGAAATTACAACTGCGAGGGTTGCCTGGGGATGGAGGACATCTTTGCTGACGACGAAAGAGATGTTCATTATTTCTTCCAATTTAAAGAAGTATAGTCTGACGAAACTAGAAACAGTGGGGGCGGGGGCAAATAATGGGAATCTCTGGAAATATCCTGCAGATGTCAGCAATATTAATAAACTTTTTTTACACTTCAACAAATAGTACAATCATGTCGAAGAAATATACATCTTCGTGGCGTATGGGTACCCCAGAGGAGATCCTACGTTGGTGTTACCATCTTTCTCAAATTATCCAGAAAACTGGTTCATGTGACGAGATTTTCACTCCTTAAAAACTACCGTGTAACGATTATGTTGTACTAGCTAATTATTCACAATAACTTTTACCGCTACTAAAATATTACCAATAGTCCTTGAAACATTAACTTACATTTTCTTTTTATACATAAACATGGATGATTAAAAAGGAATGTATTTAAAACGACAGTATGATATATGTTTTCCAACTAATCTGAGAGGAAAGGAAAAGCTTTGATATTTTGTTCGCTTCTCATTCAAGCTGTTGCGCGGTCTCATGCGTTTCCAAAATATGATACTAGAATTTAGGCCAAGTCTTTTTTTGTTAAATGATTTACCGCCTTACTGAATTAGTTTGACATAACATAAAAGGAAATAATATTTTCTGTTTGCGAAATAATTCTGATAATATTACAATCTCTTTTTTGCCTGACACTCACTTTCGTTCTGTATGCTGATTAGAGACGAGTTATCTTTTTAAATCAACTACACTGTTGAAATTTGGTCTTAAGATTACTCCTGCTATCTCATTGTATCTTGATAATTTTTGACAACTTTTAGTAATATAATTTATGTTAGTTTATACTAATGGCTGTTTATTTTGTCACAAAAATGAAAATGTAAGCCAAGAACTGCAACATATAACAATGCATTCTGTGTTTTCACTCATTCGTTTTATATTTCTATGATTTATAATGGCACAGATTTTGTTTTGTAAAAAACAGAAAGCCTTCTCTCTGCAAGTTGTAGGGAAAGTTTTTTATGTGATGCCAGACTTCCATTGGTCACTCCTATATAATTGCAAAGTTTAAAGCAGAAGTCGAATTTTCAGCTGAAAAATTCGGAGCGTAGCACTTTAGAGTTTTTCTTCTAAATATTTTGTTTCCAACATTTGTCCGACTCTTCCCTTCGTGTATTTTACACCATTTCCACCCACAGTCCCTGGCCAAATTTGAAATGACACTCTATAATGGACAGGTCATTCCGAAGGATGATCCCTCGGTTTTTTCTCTCTCCCTGGGTCACACAAAAGTCAGGGGTTGAGGCCTACCTCTGATATTACGCCGTGTCAAATGTCACTTTTCGACGTGCTGGTAAGTTGGATATACCTTAGGGAAAGCCATTACAATTTGATAGATACAGGGACAAGATTAGAATCGGGCTACAAGTTGTTGACAATTCACGGTTGAATTTTAGCTACCCATTTACTTCGGGAAACGTAATTAATGATGCTACTATCAGTCGAGTTTACGTAGATTTTAAGAAGTTCCTCTACTTTTTTCTCTCCCCTTTAAATGTTACAATGGAAGTGAACTTTGCATAATGTTTTAGTGTACTCATGTAATCTTCTATCACTGTAGATTTTGAAGGTTTTTACGACCCCTTCCTTGTATGGGAGTTTTCAGGCAGTGAATGTTTCAGTCATGGAGTATGGCCAAATCGATACTTTTCCCCACAGAAATTCCAATATCTCTAATTTCAACTAATACTTCATTTAGATAATCCCATGTTCAGTTGTTGTGTGTAAAATGAGTGGTGCGTAGGACTACTGGTTATGTTAATTCATGTCTTTACTAAATGTAAATAATTGTACTTACCAAGTTTAAACTGCCGAGCTTCTTTTTACCTAAAACTGACAAAATTCATGTCTTTTGCGTTAACATTTTATGCTTAATTTTATGTTTAATTTAATGTTTTTACCTGTATCTGCCATGTGACAAGTAATTTGTTGGAGTAGTTCATTGTAGTCGTTTCAATTTCACATCACGTTATGAAGCCTTTTGTAAATCTCTACTTTCCCTCACACCAAGTATTTGTAAACTGCCAAATCAGCTGGAATACCTTCTTGGTGATGCTCAAAACTGACGCCTTAGGACCACACAATAGGAAAAGCATTGGCGTCCACGGTTTGGAGCTCTTCCGATCTTCAAACCGTATGTACCCTCTGGTTGCGTTATTCTATTTTTCAGAGGATAGGAATATCAATTTTTTTGAACTTCAATATGAGTACATTTCTTAATTTTAGGTAATGAATATTACTGCATCAGAGAGAAATCGCTGGTTGTATAGGGTTAGGAACTACCTAGCATACCCAACTGTGCAAACATATAGCTCCTTACTGCTTCCTTAATACTATTCTATCGAACTGATGAACTATTGAGTGCATTAAGCCCGTTTTACACTTGGAAAACTCCATTTTTTCTCCGTCTAACGTGCAATAGTAATTAAATTAGAGGAGATGCTATTTTTCCATTTTGCGTCCATGCATTCGCGCATGCGTTCTTGTAATTCAACGTTTTTGGTAACGCAATTTTAAATGTACGTTCGTGCATACATCCGACTGGGCAAGTAAGTGCTCAGTCTTATCGGGCCATATAGTGTTTGATATGTTCCTAGAATAATGCAGTAAATAGATAATGTACGTAGCAACTTTACTGATGATTCCTCAATTCTAATTTCCGGCTGGTCAATTTTATCAATAGGACTCAATCATGCAATGATAGGTGTTCATGTATATTTATATATTATATGTATTTATGACATAACTTTCCTAATTATACCGAACATCTTTCTTAATTTGCTCAAGTATTTCATGGAACATTTTTCTATTTGTACTCACGAATGTCTTAAATTCCTTCCTTTGCTTCCCAATCCTCGATCAGCGAATAACTTTCAAATATGCGAGTTAGGTTTTGGTAGTGTCGGTACGTTAGTTTACTTTCCTCTTTGCCTCTCGTATTTTCTCTAGCTTGCAACTTAAAACCGATACAACATGTCAACATTCCCCATTCTCAACAATCGTTCTCATTTTTTCAAAAACGTACTCTCACTCCATTTCGGCATCATCAGGAATTTTTTACTAGTATTGTTTTCTGTGATGCTAGATTTATATAATATGACACTGATTTATTTTTTAAAAATGTGAGCAAATGAACTGTAATCTTTCACCTCCACGACTGAATTTCTTGTTTTCCCAAAGCGGCACGTGGTTTTGGCGCATGACGTCTCTTTTGAGGGCCTGAGTGAGGCGTCAATCAGAGAAGTTTTGGGGAACTCCCGGAACCGACAGACATTTCGATTCCAGGGGATGAGGGTAGACAGGAGTGCTACGTGGGAGCGATGGGGAGTTGGCCGTGATTTATTCATTTGCAGTGGCGCCTAAAACGCCACCTCCGCACCCACTCCCCCGCCCACTCTCTCTTCCCTCCCATATGTCACAAGTCGCGCCTCTGGTGATGCATCGAGGAAGCACCACAGCGGCGGGGCGTGAATTTTCGGGGGCGGCCACGGCGGAGGCGGCTGGCGGGGGACGTTCGGCCCGGTGCGAAGGAGGTGACGTTAGCGGGCGCGGTGGGAACTATAGGCGTGACGAAGGCGCGTGGGGAGGCTTTTCGGTTGAATGGAGCAGGGGGACGGGGGCGGGGGTTGCGTTTGACAGAGCAAATCGGACGCTTGCGTCTCGCGCCATTCGACGGGGAGATGAAGTTGATGGATTCCGTTATTTACTTATTTTGTCGCCTAGGTAGGAATGGAGTGGGGAACGGAGGCAAGGATTTTTGTCTCTCTTCGGGTGCATTTTCGTGTGACTGGCTTCCTTCGATATAGCCTGCTTCAAACGAAACTTTATTTCCCGCGCTATCCCTCACTTCCGACTCGGCGTTTTGTCAGCTTGGTCCGTTCTGCCTTCCCCTCAGCACAAAACTACATACGGGTGTGGCCAAAGTATCAGGACACATTCCTCAAGGTGACAGAAGGATAGGTAGAGGTGGACCAATGCCCAGGCCTACACGCTCTCCGAACCGAAACCCGCTAGACATTTATTTGTAGGGTCATTTGAAAGGTCAAAACCAAACCGCGCTAAAAGATGCAGAGTCTCAATGCCCTTATTGTGGCAGGTTGCGAAACCGTGAATAGTACTCTAGGGGTACATCATTGCACTCAGGATCTGATGGTGTTTCACAACTTTAGAGGGATTAAGGTGGGAGCTCCTAGAGACTCGGAGGCCTCACGCTGGGCTCTTGCTTGAGAAATGCAGAACTGGTATTCTTCAGAGCGACACAGAATTTTTTCATCATTTTCATTCAGAGAATATTATCATTGCGCCTCACTATATCTCTAGGTCTGACGGAAGCGATATAATAAGAGAGATACATTCTTTTTAAATTTTATTTTATTTATTTAAGTATATGAATGCCTTTATTTGCATTAAAAAACTTGGTCCTTCTAAGCCATAAGGCTTGTCAGAAGGTTCCATTATTATATTACATAGTGGCATATTACAAGCATAACATTTAATAGTCTAAATAAAAATTACCCTACTGGTATATTGCTTACAATACATTCATATTACATTATAATTTGACACACAAACAACAATTGAAACAATTGACGAACAGATGGGTAAAACTCATTCTTTCCGCGCACAAGTGACCATGGACAAAACTGAGCTCCATTAATTACACTCCCATGTTACACGTCAACATTTCACCTCCCAAAACCGTATCCCTAACATCTTTACACGGATAGTGTCCTAAAACCTGCCGCACACCCATGCGACGTCTTGGAGGGTAGAATGTAGATGTAGATGAATGTGATGGCGGATAGATGCATGTCCCGATGCTAAAAGAGAACATTTTGAACATTTCATATAAGGAAGAGCGTGTGGCAAGAGTCACGAACGAGGTGTTTAAGAGGATAGGGGAAAGACGGTGTCTACTCTAAATGCTAAATAACAGAAGGAACACCTGGATTGGCCATATTCTCCGACACGAAAGCTTGGTTAAGACCATACTATAAGGTACAGTAAAGGGAAAAAAACCAGAGGGGCAGACCTAGACTGGAATATATGGGATGGTTGATGAAGGAACTAGGTTGCAAATCGTACAGTGAAGTGAAAAGATTGGCCCAAGATCGGATAAAGTGGAAGACTGTTGCAGAACAATGCTAGAATTGTAACCAGAGAAGATATATAAGAAAGTGTTTCATGCCCTATGCTGATACGTTCCGTTCCCGAGTGTTCCCCATTATTATCGTACTATTAAGAGTTGTAGGGAATTATTTATAGCATGAATATAAAGCGTATCCGGATCCATATCCATATCATTTATTTTCTTCTTCTACGTGTGAGTAATATGTCCCGAAAATTTGGCCGTACATTTGTGTTACACCCTACATATTCCCTTTCTATACGCCTAATGTAAAGGAAATTCTATATGAGGTAATTAATCGCACAGTTTGAAGTAGCATTTGTTTCCACAATGCTAAAATGCAAGCGAATAAGAGCAGGTGCTATTTTCTTCCATCTCTCTTTTAAGCATCTGCACATACATTACAGCAGTTCATCGCTTTACACGACGCAATTTCAATGGTTGTCCATATTGGCATCAGATAACGCAATAAAATAGCTCGCGTTAAGCGACCCCTAGAGACGACTTCATAGAGTTTATTTCGTTTAAAAAAGGTCACATTATTATTACTTTGTATGTAGTATCGTATTATATTGTATTAATATTATGTTTGTTGCCTTTGGTAACATGCCCTTCCAATATTTTTTATTTTAAATAGTAAGAATAGGGATTCATTATTGGACCAAGGTTCCCCTGGCAATATATTGCGCAACTCAGGAAAAAGCTATTTCCTTTAAATCGCTACGAGAATAATTCGGCCTGGACCGGGAATGTAACTACAGACGTTTGATTTATCCCAATGCAATGCGCTGACCGCTACGCTATCCAGGCTTCCTAATTCTCGTGGCAAGTTTGGCGGACGCAAGGAAACTGGAGATTAGGCCCTTGCGGTCCATCCAAGATGGTAACATATTTCCCTTGCTATGTTTAAATACTTTCACTAAGTTTTCTCCCAGAGAAAATCTCAGCTAATCCTTTGGTGTAAACAGTTTTACATTTAGTCAACGTTCAGGACCTCAAGGAGAACGGTGTTAGCAAAATTAACACACTGTTTGCTCTCCTCTAGACCACGCAGCAACCCTATTCTAAATTTATGAGGGCTACTTGATAGAATAGTGTTTTCGCACTGGAATAATTATAGATGTGCAGTCAGTATGGTGCATTACGAGATGTTTATTTGCCAGCTGCCATGGGCAACAACCCACATCCGACCATATGGAGACACGCACAGGAAACAATCCGCTGTGAGAGCTCATACTGTCAGCCAAATATGGTATACGTTCGGAACGCCTTCCGCAACGCAGAGGACAAGGCAGGGTAAAAAGCCCCGCGTGGTACCGGATTAAGAGTGAGACAGGTGAGGGGTGGGTGAAGCCCCCAAAATTGCGGGTAGGTCTAGTGACTAGGCGAGGAGAAATAATGGAGTGTCGTGGACGAGGGGGATGTTTGAGTCCGAGGGGAGAGGGCTGTGGCGGGGTGGGAAGTTTTATTTTTTTGAGGGTTTGGGCTGCGGTCCAGACGACAGAGAAGCCCGATGTTACAAATGCCTTGAAGTTCATGGAAAAGGAAAGGATTTCCGCAAAAGTCACTTTGCGCCGCAGAAAGGGTAAAATTTCTGCATGAACGGGTGACAAATCTGATTGAGGTTTGTGCCATTTTGCTCCTACCGCTAAACTCTGACTACCAACCCTATATTTGTGAATATTAAATGTCTGCTCATGGGTTAGTTTTTCTGGTTGCAAAAGGTAGGAGTAATCATGAGAAGTAAATACAATCTTGGAAATAAATCATCCAGTGAAACATAAACCTACAGTCAACTTTCGTTTACGGCTTCAAGGGACATTCATTACGTCAATGCTTTCGAACCGTTTTAGATTTTCGGTTTAGTTCGAATGTTTCAAGAGAAACGATTGATGCTTTTTTAAATCTTACAATGTTGTAAGACAGAGTTTAGTCTCTCTGTTGATTTACATAACTTATCTAGGAGCTTCTGTATTCCCTGTTGGCTCTCTGAGATTAAGCATCATCCGCATATAGTAGAACTCGCACGTTTAAATTTCCAATCAGAACACCGTCGTTTTCACTACATGCATCCCTAACACATTTATCCATAAATACATTAATCAGCCATGGTGACATTATGCACCCTGCATTAAGCCCTGATTTATTGTAAACCATTCACTCGGAACTCCTTTAACTCTTACACTTGCCTTACTATCATCATACATTGCCATCATAACATTCAATAACTTCCCACTAACTCCATAGTCCTTCACTACCTTCCACAATTTCTTTCTATTTACCCTATCATATGCCTTCTCTAAATAAACCAATGCACAATACTCTTCTTTCAGATGCCCATACATTTTTCTATCACTTACTGAAGCGCGAAAAGCTGGTCACTACATCCCCTCTCAGACATAAACCCACACTGCACACCCCATGTTCTGTCAGAAGTAATATTCCTCACTCTTTCGATTAAAATGTTGCTGAACAATTTTCCCAGAATGCTCAATAAACTAATGGCCCGAAAATTATTATATTCGGTCTTTCCTCCCTGCCCTTTGTACAATGGAACGATGATTACATTCTTCCGATACACTGGAACAACAGAAGCCTGTAAGCATGAATTATATAGTTCACACAGCGGAAAAATGAGTAAATTAAACCCACACTTCAACATTTCACTGGATATCCCATCTACGCCTGCAGCCTTCCCATTTTTCAATACTCTCAATGCCATTATGACCTCAATCTCACTGATCTCCTTTTCCATCATCACATTCTCGCATACTACTTTGCAAACCTCATCCTCAGCGCCTGCGCCATTATTGTATAATTTTTCAAAATGCTCCCTCCAGCAGTTCCTGATGTTGCTTTCATCCCACACAATCTCTCCACTTTTGTTCCTTACCGCATTTATTCCCCTGCATTCACCAATCTTAGCCCTCTTTACCCACTTCCAAAACAGCTTTTTATTGCCTTCAAAATCGCTCTGCATCTTGCTAGCTTCATCCGCACGCATTTTTCCCTTGCTCTCTTTCACAACGATTTTGCATTCATCCTTTTTCTTTCTGTAAATCGCACATGTCTTAGTACGCTCTTCCTCAAATTTGGCAGCAATCATATTCTTGTACGCCTCTTTCTTTTCCCTGAATTTATTTTCACTTCTTCATTCTACCATGCGTCACTTTTCATTTATCCTACCACTCACATTCTACATACACTTTCAACACATTCTACAATCATTCCTTTAAAATACTCCCACGCATCATTCACATTCTCGTTTCTGATATACTCGTCCCATTCTCTCTGCTTCAAGGATAGAGCATCCTCCAGCATGCAATCATCTCCTATATTATTTTTACTGTATAGATACCTTTTTCTCAACTTATACGCAACCAAACTCTACAAATGAGGTACCAAAATGCACAGAATTTATCAGAGAACATGCGACGGCATATCTTACTTCCTAAATATTGCTATTGTTTCCTAAAATTGGTTTTAAAAAATGGCCCTTGATATTTCTCTTAGGGGATGAGGCGATCCGCCATCTTGACGTCACGCACTTGCACCATGGTGCAGAGCAAACCTTTATTTCAGGATATTTAATTGATACCAATTTAGTTTCAGATACATATTATTATATTTTTTGCAATATAACGCGCTTTCAACATATTATTTCAAGTTAACACAGAAAGGTCTTGGACTCAACACGTACTCAGTCTATGGCGAACCATTTTCTGTCTCTCTTTCTCTGGCACCCTCTTTTCTTTGTTTTCGTGTCTTGGTTATGGTGGAATGTTCGAGAGGTAAACCGGTAAATATTCCTGACGTTAACGGCGCACAAACTGATACATTTGTTCATTTGCAACAATATCTCGCATTCTTTAAATAACTTTTATCAAAATGCGGCCTATTCCACATTCAAGTCTCCTGTTGATACGTAAGTATGAGTCATCATGTGCGTCTGACCTTGGTGTTTCAACGGTCTAAATGTTTCCTTTACTTTGACAGGGCCGCCATGAAGTACTATTTCCCTTAAATATTTCCACGGAGGAAGCCCGCTGGGAGCGGGCGCATCACGCTCGTACTGCATTATTGCCTCACTGTTCAGCAACCTCTCCTCTTTTACTCTCAACTGCTTGCGCGCAACATTCTTCCTTGTCACCCTTTTTCTGCCCTGTGGTCTATTCCACCTTCGGCACCCCTCATCACTCTCGTGTTCCGCATTAACTCCCTAAATCTCCCATCATACGAACTCAATCTGCATTTACAATCCCACATTTGCCAAGTATACATGTGTATTCTCTTATATTTAAACCACGTATTTGACACAAACAATCCTTTTTCCAAGCTCACACTCACCAAGTTTTCACCATTATCATTCACTCGAGGGTCACCAAATGGCCCTACTACTCTCTCAGATGCATCCCGCCTCACACAAACCCAGCCATTCATGTCACCTAGTAAAATTATTCTCTCACCAGGGTCACATTCATTCAAAACCTCTCTCAGTTTTTCCCAAAACTCATATTTCACATTGTCACACTCTTCTCCCACTGGTGCATAGCATGCCACAATCACAACTCTCCTAATACCTACTTTTATTCGAACCCAGAGAAATTTAGGGGATACTAACTCGTACTACCTTACCAGTAACTAGGCTCTCTCATTAAGAATGAGTCCTGCACTTTGACTGCCGTGTACATTATCGTCAACTCCTGACCACAGTACCAGACTACCGCCATCTACAGTAAAAACATCCCGCCCCTTGCGCTTAGTTTCACAGACACAAAAAATATACGTTCGTCTCACTTTTATTTCATTCAACAACTCTTGCTCTTTTCCATATACTCCTCACATTCCAAGTACCGATAGTCCAGTTCGTATTGTTAAGTCCATATCTTGATGGGCCAACGTTATTCAGCTTCCGCCGCCGATCGTGGCTTCGGCTGTCCGAGGCTACTTTGTGACTCTTATGAGTAGTTGTAATAGAAATAGGGGGGTGTATAATCGTATTGAAAATTCGGATCTATAAAGAGTTTAAGTTGTACGTTTGATTTTTGATGTGTTCATCCAACAGAATATTCCTTCCTTCCTAGATATGAAGGTTTAAAGGTCCCAAAGACTTTTCTCTCCACTGCATTAATCCCGATTAATCCTTTTTCTCTCGGAAAATGGCATATTTTCAATGCAGGGTTGAATAAAGTACTTAAAAGTTATTTGAAATGCAGAATACGAAGAAACTGGAATCACTAAATGTGAAATACTTTTGTGGGATGTACTTTAAATGCAGCACACTAATTTGAATATTTTAACTATTTTAAATAACTACAATTCATTTAATCCTGAAAACCATTAAGAGCTGACAATAAAATAACAGAAAATAGAACAAAATATTGAATATTTTATATGAAAATGGCTAAATAGTGTAAATAAGCGTTAGGTTTGTGGAGGAAATATAAGTTTTGGTGAATTTTCTGAGGCAAATTACGCGATTTTTATTTCCTCAGTATAAAAATTCCATTTTTTTGCAATAATTAAGGCAATTTAAGCGTATTTTGCCACTTAAGCTATCGCAAATATGAGTAGAACCAGTAGCACACACCCTCCTGACTCAATGATTCTTTCTCTTTCCCACATGCAATATTATTTTTATCTTCATCTTCCCTCCGCGTTTCCTTAAACCCTCAAAAGTTATTTTATGACACACTTTGGGTTATACCCTCTTTTGTGGACCATGCTGAGTAGGAATAAATAATAAACTAGTAACGTTTCTTTGTGGATTTTTTAAAAGGCGTAAAATATACGAAATGAAACCACGCATGTAAAACACGTCTTTAGCTTATCAATTAACTAATCATTAGGCGATTTTAGAAGTTTCATAAAATTATGGCGTGGAATTAAAATTGAGAAACATAATCAAAACGCTGTAATCCTAAATTTGACTTGATTATCGACAAGCGTGATTTCAAGGAATGCAAAAATTTCATGGAACGGCTGCTCTAGGTGTGACAACCATAACACTTGCAAAATTTTAAGGCAATCATATTGCTGAAATGTATGCAAAATAGGTCCATTACGCATGGCCATCGTTCAGAATTAGCTGAATTCATTTCGTGCTCAAAGAAATATTTGACATGATCTCCCTCAATCAGTGGTTGCGACGATGCTGCATGGCGGAACTCACATTCGCGATTCTTATGGGCTGATGATCGCTCGAGGCCGGGACACAGCGGGCACAATGTAGATCACTGAAGGGGCCATTGTTGGAAATATTTGCTTCAATTCTGGAGGGACGTGCTGCCAAACATTTCTGCTCCAGCGCAGACTGTAACAATATGGCGGAGGCCGTGTCTGCTAGATTATATCAAATTATCTCTTTTATGAGAATGGCTTATAATGTCGCTGGGCAATAATTTAAAATTGATATATATTGGCTTTGATTAAACAGCGCAGTGATGGGTGCTACATTCACAAAGTGGAATCCAGGCTCCAGGAAATATATCTCAGACGTATTTTTACAATACTGAAATAACTAATAAACGTTTTAATATACAAAATGCTTTTCTGAAGCATATTTCACATACAAAATACTAAAACCAAATGTGTATTTCAAGTACATATCTGAAATACTGCCCAGCTGTGGTTCATTACGCGTACCCACTTTAGTGGTCGTTCTTTTATGTACTTCCTACTTTGAGTCTCCTGACGATTCATGTTTCTAGCTATACAGTGTATCTTAGTTTTTCTAGGCGTGTGGTTACTGATATTTGAATTTCATAAGAAAGTGTTCATTTTTTTATCGTTGTTGAACTATTTTCCCTTTCGGTATTTTATACTTCGAATAACTTCCCTCCTGCCTTCAGCTTACTTTCTACCGTTATTCATCTCTGGATTTCTTACACTCCATTTCTGTCTTTCCTACTTTCTCAATTTACTTCCAGTTTTTAAGATCATCGGTATGTCATTGCATCTGATTAACTTTCTCCTTTTTCCAAATCGATATTTTTATTATTTTCTTCAGTAATGTACATTATTCCCTTGCTATCTCTTCTTGGTTCAAATTTTCATTCAGCCTATCGTGCCATCCGTATAAATATTTGCTTAATAAAGTGGGGCATCGATTTAGATTACTTAAAATATGGGTTATTGTAAAATTACTCATTGCTATATTATAAAATATGAAGAGGAAGTTAGAAGATCATCGTGGCTCTGCTTAATTCAACGCCATTGAAATAGTGGTGTTATGATAGATTGTAATTTTCCTTGTATTCAATCTGGGCTACCCGGTTATATTCAGTCGGAAATTCGTAGTTTTTAATTGATATAAATCCTAAATAATTGTTTTCCACCCGTGTTAAATTATGATACTTCTGATATTACTGACTCCCAGAGAAGTTAAATGCTTATTTTTATATAATTTCATCTACACCTACATCTACGAAATACCATTCAAGGCACCAGTAGGGTGTCTGGCACGGAGTGATTCCACAGCAAGCATGAAATTTTCATCCCAGCTGAAATCAGAACCTGCAAACTCGCCCGGATGCCTGTCGTGGGCCAAACATAGGATGAAAATATGCGGTCCATAAACTAGGATAGGGTGACATAAAAAATGAAAATGCTGCCATGCAGTATTCTATTTACAACTACTGGTTGTTATGATTTATGTGACTATAAAATAGTAATACAAGGTACTGCTTCAAGGAGGAGCTTTGTCTTGACGGATATATCATGCTGTGTTAGTAGTTATTAATGATTTTCAGATATTTAGCGCAAGTGCAATATTTACTTTACCCAGAGAGGGTCGAAGTTTCTCAGAACTAATGAATCGCAATCACTATTTTCTCGTACTTTCGTAAAAGATCTATTCTATATTTTTGTCTTCGGTCAGATAGAGGTTCCCATCCTAAATCCCTTAACATCCTCAATCCCTCAGGATGGAGCAATTTCATCCTATCTCTGTATTTTGAAAGTATGCAGGTGAGTGAAGGCGTTATGAAGTTGGAAGATGCATAAAATGGACTATGGGGCAACCCTTTTTTCACGTTTAGAGCAATTAGATATTCAACATCGTTTTGAATTTCAATTTATAGGGGGTTGAATATTCCATTGCAAAACATTCATCCATCAAAACTTAACCATCGTTTCACGATCTTGTCAAATACGAAATTTAGGTGAAGATTCATGTTTTAATTGTGTGCGGGGTTATAGTGAAAAATTTAATTGACAAATTTTATCGCTAATATATTTTGAATTCTCATTTCAATGGCATACTTTTCATTCTCCGTTTCTCGTGAATATGTATTCCTTTTGTCAAACTGCTGCATTATAAAGAGCAGTCATGCCCGAGTCGAATATGCGTATTTGTAAAAAAAATTGCAATTTTAAATTTGGATCGAGTTCTGGCATTTTTCATTACGGATATAATTCCATTAAATTCAAATTTTTCTCCGATTGTGAGGCGCGGCCAATGGGAGGTAATTATGGCGAATGCACCAAATCCAAGCGATTAAATCAGACAATTAATGAATTAATTACGAGATTGCAAGTCAACGCGCGCTCAAATTGCACGTAATAAGCCCAGATTGCCACATTTCGCCCCGGTATTTTTTTCAATGTAGCAAGTTTATTAAACCTGTCATTATTTTTATCCTGGCGCATCGGTAAAGGGGAGAGATAAAATAAAAGAGAAAACAGATTTCGAAAACATTCGTCAAAAATGTTTTCGGTCTTAAAAAAAGAACAACGAACGGGGAGAGGATAGGTTGAAATACTGCACAATTCTCTCGTAAATGGTTGATTTAAAAATGAGACCGGGAAACGTTTTGGGCGATGAGGGCACGTTTGAAGGGGTGAGGAGGTAGATGAAAGAGTGAGAGAGAGGATAGAATGGCTGCAAAATCTGGATGGAGCAATGAAAAACGTTAATTCATCAGTCTTGACATGACAACCTTACTTTTTTGTGTGTGTGCACAGACACTTGCAGTCAACTATCTCTGACAGGAATTCGAAAATGGAAAATGTCACGGAATCAATTAAGGGAGAAGTATATACACATGGTCCCAAACATTCATTTCCACCTGCTACTTGCCACCCCTTTTCCCCGCCTCGCAGCCAACCCTTCCCTTTTCCCCCTGTCCCACCCCAGCTCGCGTTCATCCCCCTTCTCCTCCCCCGTCACCTCCTCCAACCTTCCAGCTCTATTCGTACTTCCCCGCTAGTCCCGCCCTTAAAGCTCCCCTATACCCCTGCACACTCGCTTCTCCCTTCCTACCCCTCTCTCGTCCCCTCTTCCCCGTCGAAACCCACGCTATCGACAGTGCGTCGCCTCGCTTAGTTGTTGTTGCTGCGGCTAGATGTCGCATGCTCCAACAAAAACGCACTCCACTCGAAAGCGGGGCTTCTCTTTGCTTTCCATCGTGGATTTCTGAAAGACTGTAGCAGCAACATAGCTCCTTAAGGGAGATTGACCTGACTATGATGGCTAATTTTAGATTAAGTTTTCTATGGTTAGTCGCTGACTGGAATCGGTTAAAACTTTTTAACCGGCTAAAACAAAAAACTAATTTTTTAAATATCTGTCTATTTATGTAATTCCTGTATGTCTGATAGTTTTAACAAACCAAGCAGTGTTTTAACCTAGTCGTGCCATTTGTGTCCGTCACTAGGGTGCCTCTTGATCATGATTGAATATCACTAACCCCTTTGAGGTTTACTCACCTTGTGATGCAGACAACGTCAGAGCATGGATATTTATGGTAAGTATTTACGTGATGTGTGCGTCACTAGATCGACTCGGTTATATGTACATTCATTGCCACAGGATTTTCAGTTCAATCTGGAAAATACCAACTAGAGGATCACTTACCAAGCTTAAATGGCAGGTCAGAGTTTTCTGTGGTATAGTAGACAATCTTCTCCATGAACTTCTACCTTTCTCCTCTTCTAGCCATTCCTTTCTTTCACCGTAGGCATCCAATTGTTTTTTTACGCGTTTTCGATATTGGGTCGTTTCTGTTTATCCAATTTTATTCTTCAGAATGCATTTAAATTCTCATGTTATTACCTTTTTCGAGGAGATTATCGCTTACATTTTACGAGGGAACCAACTATTACGCTTTTCTTAAAATAGTATGGCCCCGATCAACCCTGTAGTTTTTGTTTTGACATAACTGGACGACAACACCAATATCTCTCTGGCTATCTGTTGTAAGTTGATAGGAAAAATGAAGCCATTCTCTTAATTTTGCATTGAAAAACATTATAAACTATTGTTTTTCCTACTCGTCACCATTAATTTTTCCCGTCAACATTGAATAAGGATACCAAGAACTGCAGACTGCATCTGTCTTCAATTGATCATTCTATATCAGTAGAAAATTGATCCATTCACCGTCATAAATGGAAATCAGACGCGTTTGTGTTTATTCCAGTGGAAACATCTTGTGACTGTAGTATTTTGCCGCATATAATGCTTCTCTTGAATCACTCAATATGAGGCAAAACATTGCGGTTAAAAATATCAAGTCAAGTTAATTTTCGTGTACATCGTTCGCCCTATAAACCCAGTTTGAACTTCACACCATTCAAATTACACCTTGACCTTATAAGTAAGTCTTCTCGGCGAAAATACGTAGTTTTTCTTAATTTAACCTCTTAAGCAACTAGAATTTCTTCAAATCTATGCCCGGTAATACCTAATATGAAAACATTTCGGACGTGTCGTCACCTTACGGAGAGATTCGCGAAGAAAACCCCAGCTGCCCATCATTCTAAGACTCGAGTTCAGTGAGGTAAGAAAGATCAATTTAAATCTCCTTCAGTGCAAACTACAGCAAATACGTCCTCATGAGATTTGAATTTATCATCTGCAGTGGGAAAAGATGTCAGCCATCTCCTTTTTTCGGGATTGCATGCCAGCTGTATTTTCGGTGACGTCTACAGCTAAATTTTACGATTTCCAAGGCATCAAGTACATTGGGAAACTGTGGTTTTCATCTGATGCATCCATCCTTTTCGAATCTCTCTCTGTTTCAAATGTGTTAAAAACAGGTAAAATATTTCATCATTTTTCAATAGATGCTCCTATTTTGTACTCTATGTAAAATGTGTTGAGTAAGGTATCGACTGGCAACAAATTTCCCTGCAACTATAAAAAAGAGTCCGTTAGAATGAGACTCAAAATTGGATAAAAAATTACTTAAAAGTAAAGATTTAGATGAAAGCTCATTATCACTCATTTTGCTGGAGATATTCTGAGAATTTTTACGCATGCTCATAATTTTCAGCAAATTTACAGTTTCGATGGCGAGTAAAGAAATTATATTTAGCTTATTACTCACCCAGCCTACAGCGATCGTATCAGATGTTTAACACCCCCAATTTTGCTGCATTATTGTGTTATGTTGCTCACGGATCAAAGTAAAATCCTCTGACACATTTTTTCTACCTCTGTAACTCAATAATTCCATATATTTGTTATTTTTTGGCTGAGTCAGGATGATTATTTTCATTCAAAGATGGTACTGATGCACTTTCACTCATTTTATTCGTATGAGACATTGGCTAAACTCTACTGGCTGTGAATTGCGTCGGGATGCAATATATCGCTTCAGTTGCTCCTAGCCCCATATTTCAACAATTTTGCACACTTTAATTGCGAAGATGGATGTCGAAGATTACCGATTACCTGCATCTTTTTATTTTCTCATTGATTTTGGTGATCTGATATTCTGTCGACATCTCCTTTCTGTAAAAAAGTGCACTTTTCCTCCTGTTTCTTAATGTTAAAAAAATACTACTTCAGCTAAAATTCTTCTGCGTATCTTTTATCCAAATAATTTCCACTATATTGAAAGAATAGAGTAAACTTTGTTTTTTCACAATGAATTTAATAACTTGCGGCATTGGTTTCGACGATTAACGTCATCATCAGGACCTGATGATGACGTTGATCGTCGTAACCATGGTCGCAAGTTATTATAATTTAATATGGAAAAACAAAGTTTACTCTATTTTTTCAAAATGTTTAGTAAACTCCATAAAGTATCGCCGGTAACCACTAACATTTAATTTCCACAAAATGTAACAGAAAAAAGCCTATATCTCGATTTCCATTTTTTAATTCGCCAGTTCATCATTTAGCCTTAAAGATGTCACGACTATATTTCGGTTAAAGCCAAAAGAGTTGCATCAACACTTGTAATTAAGATCTATTTGTAATATATACACAAAAATTTACATATCTTTATTTACGTAGGTGTCGCTCTGATAATTTGAATATATTTAGGTATCAATCCAACATAGTCCAACTTGACTAATTCCGCAGAGGTTTAAAGTGCCAATCATTATTTCGAAATGATAGGTAGCTTGAGTAAACCATCAGTAATTATGTGTGTCTACAAAAAAACTTGTATTTATACTAATCTGACCTCTGTGGCGACAATTGATGACCATGTAACTGTTCTTATTCGATATATATCTTTACTTGGAGGGTATTGTCTCAATAAGGTTACCCACGCGTAGCGTCGTCTCACACGATCTGGAAACAGTTATTCGACCGATTTTACAAGACAATAATGTTTTTGTTTGGAAGACGCGGTTTTAGTTGCCGTGGTCGAAAAAACTTCAGAATCACGCGTCAGTATCATTTGCTACACGATGTTAAGGAATTGGAACAATGTTCAAGTAGCAAACCTTTAAAAATAAAATCAAATTGTGAGTAAATAAGATCGTAAGACAGTTACTACAAAAATTTTATTATGATAAACTAGTGAGAGTTACCTATCGCTCTGTATTGATGGTGGCGACTTCGATGTTGCATGAAATCGAAGTTAGATTGCGTGTGTTCTACGAGTCTTTTGATGGAAAGACTGATGTGTGAGAGCATCAGTTTTAGATTTTTCTCATTCTCGACAATCACTCCCTTTTTTTCGGACTTTTTGTATCCGAATTTCATCCGGTTGTTATTTATAATGAAAGTTAAAGTATGGCGTGATTCGGCTAGAGTTAGCGGGATTAATTGCTATTCTATTCTAAAGGTGAGCAATATTTTTTTCTTAAAAATTTATTCAAGTTCCTTATTTAATTCTCGCTATGATGAGCGTTTTCACTTTCCTTACACGCTGTTCTGTAAAAGCGCAATCACCTTGGATTTTGTTTTACTTTCAGCCGAGAGATGATCCATCTCAGCAGAAAATCCCATCCTCTACGGAATCATCAAATGCTGCGCATATATTTGTCAATCAGAAGTATATTTTTACCATAATTTGTTGAAGCAGTCAAATCTGAGGACACCCACGCAATGCAATCTATTATAATTAAATAGTTTATCGAGGGATATTTTTCCTGTTTGACAAAGGGCGTTTAATTAAATAGGACGCCTTTCCAAGTGCAGTACGAAAAATATCTGGTGAAGAATAAAAAAACCATTACATTATTTCCCGCAATACCAGATAATAGCTTTGTCATAAAGCATAATTAAACATTATCTCTTCAGATGGAGGACCAAGCTGAGCAGTCTTCATCCCATAATTGTGTCACTTAGCGCGATTTTACAAGACGCGAAGTTTTCAGGGATCCTAACCTCGATATTTATGAGGGTTTACTGCATTAATCAAAAGAGTATGGGTTTAGATGAAATAAACGAATTTAGGCTAACTTTGAGCGTTAAAAAATTACCGATTCCCAGTCAGCAGTTCTTAAAAGATTGCAATAATAGTTGCAGGTGCTAAAAATGATTAAAAACATTTGATAAAAATTATGCACTGCGTTTATGTTTCTATTTCACTTTTAAGTGTGGTATCTATACTTTTTAGAGCAAGAAGAATTAAAGCGAAATATGTTTAAGGTAATTTTTAAGGAAGTAACACTTCATCATAGAAATTGCCGTAAAAATTTCGGAAGAATAACAAGTTGGAAAGGGAGAGCATTGCTCTCCATCTAGCACTTGAATGCCCCATATGGTGCAATTAACGGCGGAACAAAAGAATAGTAAATCTAACCTTTCTTTTGTAAAAATAAGTGAAAAATTACCATTGTCTCTTGGCATTATTAGTTTTAATTTTTCCCGGAGTATTATTAATTCCGACTTTAAATGTCCACTATGGCAGTGGGAGAGGGAAGAATTAAGTTTTTATAAAAGCTCCCATATTGCAAGTGCGATATATAAATTAGTTTTCTATTTTATCTTTTTTAATACTCCACGTCCTTTTCGCACGCCGCTAATTTCTTCCGTCGAGTCGTCGGCTGTCGTCTGTGCCCATTCTTCCTCGCCTCACCCCACTCCTCCCTCCACCCCCTACGCTTCCTTCCCGTCCGAAAATGTCAAGAGTTAAGAGGGCCATTCTTTCTTCCTCTCTCTCTCTCACCCAGTCCTTTTTAGCTCTCTCTTCTTCCTCGTCCTTCCTCGGTACCTCATTCTGCCCCTTCCTCTCGCGCCCAGGCCTCGTCCCACGGCCGCTGACGACGTGGGCTGCCTTTGGCAACCACTCAATCACTTCGCCATATATAAGGGCGACATTAACTCACCCTCACCAGCTCACATAATCACACGCACTCACTTCCTATTACTGTCCTT
Source organism: Ceriagrion tenellum (assembly GCA_963169105.1). NCBI lineage: Eukaryota > Metazoa > Arthropoda > Insecta > Odonata > Coenagrionidae > Ceriagrion > Ceriagrion tenellum. Next base: position 38,736,317 of record OY720640.1, read on the forward strand.
TTTCTCACGGCGTCCCTCTCTCTTTCTTCCGGCTTTCCATCTTTTCCTCTCAGCCCTTCCCCGCCTTTTATGAGGCCTTTTTCCTCTCCCACTTATGTCTCGAATGGTCTCGTCAACCATTTCGTATCTTTCTTACATTTATCTCTGCTCCCTTGTGTCTTCTCCCTTTCGTCGCCGCTTTTTCATCGTATTCCTGTTACATCTTCTCCTACTCTCTTTTTCCTCCCACTATTTTCCCGTTCTTTCAATTTTCACCTCAAAATTATTGTACTACGTTAGTACCCTCATCCAGGCCATAATGAAAGGACTTCTTTTCGATACTTATTCAAAGAGATAAAAAGTTTTTAATCGAATCCCTCCTTGCAAACAGTATTTAGCATAGGTCAGGCCGTCTATTTAATCATCCTCCATGAGAGTAATTATTTTTGTAGTGCGATTAAAATGACTGAGGCCTCTTCTCATGAGTGAATTATTAATAGCAAGTCTTCGAGTAAAATAAGACGATTGTTTCAATTTCGGATTACGTGTATGAACTTGTATATTCAATTTCAGATTCCTCGCGTTTCATAGGAATGTGAAGTAAGGAAATCTTTCGCCAATCGAATTCAAGATTCCAACTAGCTGTTTATATTACTGCAATGTCGTTTTCAAAATGGGTGAAACTGTTTTATTTGCACAATCTAATTGTAGCGTTAAAAATATTTGCCAGAACTTTCTTTCAAGACCAGTTTTCATTCTTTCGGTTAGATTTTGGACAACTTGCAAAAACATTACACTAAATATTATCAGAATCGAGTCTCAAACTCGAGAGTTTCTTGAACGAATAAAGTTACACGTAATGAAAGTCCTTAAATCTTCTCCATTAGAAAATTATGGTTTGACCGCTTTCGGTAGAAAGGTTCAATGCATAGTACAAGTGGTAGAAAAGAGAACTATTGCCAATTGAATACTAAATATTGAAAATACGATACCTGATTGTTTGCTTTATTCCAGAAATTAAGTTGTAGCTCATTCATCGTCATTGATAATTTTGCGGGTACGTTATTATATGCAAAGAAACCTCTTGTGGAAATATACGAATTACAAACTGTATGCCATCTTTATATAATATGAATGCAGCAATAATATAATATTTACTGTACGGTGATTACATTACTGCTTAAAATGTTTAAAATTTGTTGCGAAAATGTTTAAGTTTTATCGATTATTTTACATTTTTGATACTGTTTACAAAAAGAGGTTTTAAAGACTAATTCAAAGTAAAAAAGCTGAAGAGGGGCAAAACGGCATGTGCAGAGAAACCAGATTGCTTTTTCCGTACACGTGGAAAACTTAGGTAAGCAAAAGTAAGGTCTTAGGGTCGATATATCTCTAATATAACGGACAAGATAGGTAACTGAGAATAAGTTGGGTTTTCAGTCGGCTCATCGTGTTTAGAATGGCAATCAAGAAAAGTATGATCTTAGTAATTAAACTACAATCACAGTGGGAGTATGATATTTCAAAATGGCAGGGGTAAGGAGGTGAGAGATCTCATTTGTTTTTTCTATAGCTGCAGGAAGCCGGAGTCATTTGGAGAAAATGAATTACTAAACTATTTCGTAAGTATTGCGATAGTTTGTTCGGTTGTGGCGTGCGTTTTTTGTACTTTACATTCTTGAACATATTTTCCTCCGTTTCCGAAAACACCAATTTTCCTGGTTTCCACTCCATCTTCCTTCCCTCTGTTACTTTGTCATCTCCTTCCCGCCTCCCCTACCACCCAGTTTCTCTCCCTCATTCCCAACCAACTTTTCTCACTAATTCCCCCCCCACACTCAGTCCCTTCCTCTAACCCTAGACTCTCCTTTTCCGTCGTTTTTAATCCATCTTCCCGCCAAAGTGGCTGTTATACCCGTGCCCACCTCCCTCCATCCCCTTTCATTGTGCCGCCGTCCCCCGGCAACGAAAATTTCCTCTCCTCGCACCTTCCCCCCCTAACTTTTGTCTCCTAACACATACGCACACGCCCTTGTCTCTGCCGACCCCCTCCCGTACGAAAGCTTTTGTCTCAAAGTTGCGACATTAGCGACGCAGACCAGAGTCGTCTCAGAAGAGGAAGATATAGTGGGAAGGAGAGGGACTGGAGTGACGAGAGAGAGGGAGAGATGGAGAGGCGAGAAAGATTTAGGGTGAGCGTGGTTGACATTTTTTTGAGAACCACGCCCCCGGGCGAGTCCGGTCCTTGGCGGTTTCCTAAGGAGAGCCTCTGTTTTCCCACTCTTGTGAGGGATTGATGCGGTGTCAAGCGGGTGACGAGGAACGAAGGTCGCCGGCCACTCCCGCCCGGAGATGCCGGGAGAGCGGGAGAATGCCGCACGCACGACCCCTCACTACGCAGCACTCTTTAACTTCCCGCTCTGAGCCACGACTGCCCGATCAAAAGTGACCCTCTCTTACTTAGCGGCGGCCTTCGGACAATATAAAGTGACAAGAATCCATTAAGGAGGGCATGGTAATTTATAAAGTGGTCGAGTGTTTCGGGGGGGAGAGTCCAAGCCTCGCTGATGTAGTCTCTCGGCAGTTGGAGTAAAGGGGGCGGTGACCGATGTAACGAAGTATACCCACCCCTTCTCACCACCTCGAAGGACAATCGAGGCTCTGGACAATACGTGCCGACGTGTGCGGGCAGGAAGCCAAAGTTAATTAGGTAGCGGGTTTCAAACGCTTCTGCATTCGTAACGAAAGACTTGACCAGTCTGAATTTGAAAGAGACTGGAGTACTCAACGTGGTGGAATGATAATGTCTCGAGTATCTGCTTTTTGCAATGCATGCTGATTGCATTACACACATTGTCAAGAGTTACTTCTTCTAATGAATAGATTTCACTTTTTGCGCGACCTCTATGATGAAGTCAAGCAAATCGTCTGGAAAGATCGGACTTGGTGAATTTTCTCTCATTCAGTAGCACTCTGTCTTTAAAAACCTCGATAGGGAATAATGAATTTGGGTGGGCTCCAACAATAATCATCATAGGTTTAGTTGGAGTGTCAGCGAAAGAATTGATTAATCAAATATTCTTGCTGGTTGATATATTCCTCGTAAGAATTGGTTGATTGAAGCAGATAACGGTAGGTATATAAATGGTGAGTATTTTGAATGACTCGAACTTTGGGCTGTTGTATCACAGAGAGGGAGAAGCATAGCGCGCTTTTAATTAACAGGTCGTTCTACTTTCTGTAATAGATTCGCAAATTATTCGATCCTTAATTTTCTATTAGTTATCGCTTGGGTACATTTAAGCTATTTTCCTCACCTTCTTTTTCATTTCTTCGATGTAGCATCATTGGCCGCTAAATCTAAAAATTGGTTGACTGCAGCCCTCCATTCTTCCCTTTCTAATGCTAGTTTGCTTACTTCCTGGCGGTTATTCTCTGTGCTTCTTTTTTATTCGTCCAATAAATTTCTCCCGAAAACTTCCCTTTATGATTCCTATCTCTATTATTCCTTCAATTTTGTTCTTCACAACCCCATTATACCATAGGGTGTGTCCAATTCATCTGGATATTCTTTTCTGTATCGTGTTCCATAGGCTCTTTTCCTCCTCCAATCTCCATTTCTCAATTTTTCAATCCATTTTAATATAAAATTCTTGAACTCTTGAACTATTAAAATTCTTCAACTTAACCAATCGTAAAATTGGGATATTCGCCCTGGAATCACGTGCGAGTAATGGTTACTCTAAGTGAAGAGTCCGTATAATGACCGTACTTGCCGTTGCTGATTAATGGATATATACATTTGGTACTAAAGCTAGAAGCCTTTTTCCATAATTAGAAATAGAGTAGGCCGATGCAATGCATTACCAAAAAGAAACTTGTTGGGGGCAGTTGAGGGACTAAAGAGCATTCCAGTGCTTTTCTAAATAATTGTGAAAACAGAAGTAACTTTGCCAAACACCTCCTGTGTAATGAACATAATAGCAATTTTAATGTTAGCATTTTACATATTAATAATAATTGACGTGAGCTTAATGTTCTAGAGCAATTAGAAATTTTAAAAAGACTTCGGAACCCCAACGTCAATGTCATCAATGAGTGTCTGTTTCCTTCCCCTTCCCTATCCTTGAGGCTGTGACGCATTCTTCCCTTTCAACTTCTTACTAACCTCGATCCTTAAGTTCACCCCCTCCCGTTTTTAACCCTCACCTCCCCTCTTCCTCTCCCCCTTCCTTTCTCCCCTCCCCCATCAATGGTATTATATAAAAGGAGATTCCGACTATGACTCCATCTGAAGATGGTGCTCATGCACTGAAACCCGGGTCGTGCCAGTTTTCTTTATATTTTTAGTATTGTAAAAGTTATACACTTTTCATTGATAAATATGACATACCACCAATTGACAAGTGATCTTGTTTTATTTGCTGTGGTTAGGATACTTATCGAATACTCGGTGTACGCTTGAGACCCGGGCCAGGAAGATTGAATTCCAAAATAAATAAAAATTGGGGTGGCAGGACTAGATGGGTCTTCTGAAAACTCGAAGACTGCACGTTAAGCTCAATTAACTGGACATTTTAAGTGTGTCTAGTACCATAATGACACTGGTTATGCTACTTTAAACCTGAACTAAATCGCTAGAGCTGGTCAGAGCGAAAAAATAAGAGAGATACAATTTGGAACTGATGGTTAATGAAATTCCTCCTTTTCACCCTTCAACTATTGTATGAGAAAATGTGGAGCAAGACACTAATACATGCAGTTAACATGCAATTTGTTTTCTTTCTGTTCCATTCCTACACCCTATCCTTATTTCCTCCCTTTTTCTTAGGCATAGGGTTCGCTCTTTCCCTAAAATGCCAATGCGGCGCTGCGGCTCGCAGGGTAGTATGTGTGCGTAGATGAAGAAGATAGAATTGACTAATTTGTGAAATTTTCTCCTCGAAGAGTGCACGCAGTCATAGCATCACTTGAGAACGACATGAAAAGCTCTCGATTTTCTTTCAAGGAGAAACGATTGGGTCGGATTGATTTGATACGTCTTCCGGAAGCGCTGTAAGAATTAAATTCCAATCCCCGAAGCTCGGAAGATTTCCGCCGGCAGCCACCACTGTCTCCGATGGCGTTCGGTTTCGAACGTTCAATTTTCGAAATAATAACTTCTTTCGGCTCTTTCCCCTTCCTCCTCCTCTCGAATACGCCATCACCCATAAAACTCTCCCTCTATAGCATTCCCTCTCCAACCATCCATGATTAATTAGAGGGAAATAGGGGAAAGGGAAGGGGCGGATCCCTATCAGGAGGTGGGGAGAGAGATTGTTGAGGGACAGGAGTTGGAGACGATCCCCTGGGAGCAGAGCCCGTGGGGGCGCGAGTTTGGGGGTCGGAATCGCTTGGGTGGTGCCTCGAGGGATAACGGTAAATCATTGATCCGTTCATAAGATTTTTCTTTTTCTTCCGGTTACGAGTGCCTTTCTCGAAATACTTTGTTGAAGAGGGCTGAAGCTGCTTTAAGAAATGAATCTCGGGTCTATTATTGTTGACACTAATGGTAATTATTAGGATGAGAGAACGAGTAGTGTAGCAAATTAGCGCATTTTTTGTCAGAGGCATCATCATATGATATGAATTTATTGTGATACTGAGGGTACAAACCCTTCAAAGCAACGTATCGGTACAAAATGACGTACATACACGACCTGCCGCATAGTAAAGAAAAATATTGTTTGCTGCATTACCACTATAAACTATTTCCACACAACACATCGCTGTGTATGCCGAAAAGCATTGTTTGCATTGCATGTTAACGCTAATTGGAACAAAAATTATCTCAACCTATTTTGAATAAATTAGCATAATTAAAGACGTTATTCTGTGGAGCATGCTCATAGACATACAATGAAATTGGAGTCAGAAAAGTGTACGGTTGATATTACGAAGGTCTTAGCTGATTTTCAAATGAAAGACGATCAACAATTTATGAGACGTATTACTTGTGTGTGACGTTGACGGAACATGGAATTATATAAGTTGAACCAGGTTAGAGTGGAGCTGGCAGTTTAAAAAGATGATATACATTTTGACTGTTAATTATATGGTTTTTTCTACAAAGTCCAGACGTCACAGAATAAAATGTTTTGAAGAAACGTGGTAAATTACTGCTAAATAGTTGTGCAATTTGAGTTGTATATTCAAAGAAGTCAAAAGTTTGAAAATAAACAACAGATTCAAAGAACTGTGCAATTGGTTGCACAGTAATTTTGACTAAATTACCCAATGATGGTTTTACCGTTATAGAATAATTATTATTCTAAGGTTCTTATACAATTGAATTACTATCCTTCCGTAAATTTTAACAGCCGCAGTTCAACCGCATTTTAATTTGACTTATTTTTATCGTATGCCGCACTTTGTTTTGAGTCTTATGTACTTGCATAACCTTCATTATGTATTCTTTGGGATTGGAACCTTACTCTCACTTTCAGTGGAGGGAGGAAAAAACTTCACCAAAGAAAATAAAAAATATCTTGAGAAAAGTTTTGACATTTTGTTCATACAAATTCTTCGCAATTGATTCATATTTTTTCGCTATTTTTCTGAGAGAGCCCTTGAAAATTCAAGAAAACCTCAGCACTAAATATATAACGGTCTTAAGCCCAAATGAAAGTTTCAAATCCATAATTTTTACTTAACAGACTGATTTTGTAGCCACTTAACGTATTGGTGACATGGAAGCTTTTGACTGTCGAAAAGAATTTCATTTTCAACTGAAATTCCTTTCAATTATAGAGAATACAAAGTTTACTCAGTTCAATTGAAAATTTTGAATATACACATGAGCTGGCAAATTAACTCTTCTGATTTTTTCCAGAAACTAGCCCTTTTCTTCGTCCTCTCTTCATACTACCTCTGATTTTAGCCCAAGACCTTCATAGCCTTTAATATTTCGAGAAAGGTACCTCTATGTATCTTATTCTTTTTACCTTGACGTTATGCAATGCTTAACAGTAATGTTGCTCAAAACTACTATATGTCTATTTCTAGATATATACATCTGTAAAAATAACCATTCCCGCCAGTCAGTCAACTTTTCCTGCCTAATAAAAATGTGGCCAAAATCAGTTTTCGATTCGGATGACTAAATTACTTTCCGGTGGCAGATCCCTTGTGGCACTTGCAGCACTTGTTACAGCATAGTGATGATTCCGACGCAGTTCTAACCTATGCTTAGGGAATTATTCGGGAAAAGGAAACCTCAGAGTCAACAATTATTTAATAAGATATAAAAATGAAAGCCATGGGTACTAGCTTTTTCCCGACTATATTCCTACTTGTTTACTATGAAGGGCTCCCATACCTATATCTGAATAAATATACATTTAATTAATACCGTGTGCTGTCCTTGGAAGTCGCTAACAAGCTGTGTGCTAGGGACAAAGGCAGGTGTTCATACGCCTCATTGTCGATCCCGTCAGGCAATGGGCTTTCTTCATCGTCAACGTCTTCACGTCCTTCATCAGGTCCGCCCAATCACTGAGTGACAAGACCTCCCTCATGATTGACACTGCAAGCTCTTCAAGTGCGCTAGTTTCTGGAATGGGTCCGGTGATCCTGATTCTACAGGGGCTGTCTGACTGTCGCCTCCATGGAGGACGCCATTAAGTCAGCCTTATACGCATGTGAAGACAATAGGCCGTTTAAAGAGCAAGCGAGGTCTCTTGTTTCCCAGATGCCTTCAACGCCATTGCCATTCTCGAAAGGGAGCCATCATCTGCGGAGAGAGAAGCTGCCTTCCTCTCCCAGGAAACCTGGAATTTAAAATTCTCGTCACGGATGTGGCGTCAAGCCGTGTTAAGCTCCCTCTCCTCAATAGGGCCGCGTGTGGTTTGATACCTTTTCTAGAGGTCGTTTTTCTTTCTGATGGCTGTGATGAAGCTAGGGCTAGTTGGTGAGCGCTGCGGAACTGTCTTAGCAGGGCTTGTGTCGTCCATTGAGGCGGTGATGGTATCTGTGATATCTACATTGCTGGTGTTTTGGCAGCCGGCCCAGTTCCCTGGCGACGAAGGGCTAAAGACGCCCCGTCACTTCTTAGCGGTGGTAGTCCCAGTCCTCGCGAACGAAGTCCTTGACGACTCTTATGGGGTCAATGATTGGCCTGTTACCAATTCCGAACACAACAGGCGGGTGGTCGCTGCATATTGCGGGATCGACAGCTGCTAACGGGGACTCCTCAAGTCATTGTGAACCGCAAGGTCCAGCGTATCTTACTATCCTCTGCGATTGTAGAGCGTGGGAAGCACAAAAGTTGTGATGGTCATGCACTTTCCTTTCAACCACAGCAGAAGTCGTCTACCTCTCCGTTCCAGGAACGACTCCAATCAAGGAGTTTAGCTTTAAAGTTCCCACCCGCAATTGTCAGTAAGTTGCTGTTAAATATCACCTCAGAGTCGCCTGAGTATAGACTGCTGTTCGCTGCCACGTACGCCGACGAAAGTCTCAGAGTTCCGCCCGCGCAGTCCGAGAAGACCGTTGTGGCCTCCAGTGGCGTCATCTGGAGCGGAAACGGCTGGAAGACCAGATGATCTACTAGCAGAATTGCCGTCCCACCGCCTCTGTCCGTCCTGTCGTCCCGGAAAACTATGAAGCTGGGAACCGACCACCTTTCTTTGCCGTAATAAAGGTTTCCTAGATGAGAAACACGGATTTGAGAGGAAGTGGAGCCACTCAGAAGTCTTCCGTCCAAATTTTCCGCCAGCATTCCATCTCGCAATTGGTAGCATTTTTCGGCTGTTATGTTGTTTACCCTTGTAGTGATTTAAGGAAGTTAGGGAGCTCCTATAGCGCTGCCGTGAAGAGCTGGAATTGAGCTTGGGAATCATTTGACACGGAAAGCAGTCTCTCTATCAGGAGAGAAGTTACCTTTACAGCCAGTGAACCTTGTAGTGGACACAGGGCCGGCCCCCAAGTAGTCTGCACGGTGTTTGCCTTCTCTTAGGGGAATACGGATGATTTTCGCTGTTTCTTCTGGAAGCATGTATTTCCTCTCCTGGGAGAGTGTAGGCAACTCCTCCAACTCGTTATCGGTCTGTTGCCGCCCGGCACCTCACTTCTACTCCAATCTCTGCCGCCAGGCAATCTCCTTCGGAGGTCATGCGATGGTGACAGCGAAGGCTGCTTCATTGTTCTTCTTTTAAGCTTTCTTGCTCTTCTTGGATCTTACCTTCTTCGCTTTTTCCTTTTGCCATTTGGGATGGTCGCGGCAGCAGGCGCCGTGGACGCCACCGTAGTTGCGACACATTGTGTCGGTGCTGGTAGCCAGGCAGGTGGAGTCCAAGTGCTCATGGGCGCATTTGAAGCACCTAGTAAGTTCTGTGTAGAATTTGGAACCGTGCCCGAACTTTGAGCATCGATAACGCTGGTAGATCCGTGTGCTTGTCGAAGCGCATGGATTGTTAGCAATTTTGAAAATGAGCTGGATCCTGCGTATTGACTATTCGGTGAAAGGAGTGACGGCCACTGCTAAATCCAATTGGTTTGCTTTTGTTCGTCATCTGTCTTATTCTGTTGGCCAACAGTCCCCTCTCCTGCAGGTCCTCCAAGATGTGGTCTTTCACGTGCCTGGATGAGAGTCCTTGTATCTGGAATGAAGTCATCTCCGATACCCCACGTGGTAGTATTGGATCGAGTACTGCTCAAGAACCTTCTTGAGGGAGAGGAAGTCCTGCGTGTGGAGGATAAACATCGTGACTCTCTTGCCGTCTTCATTGGATTGTGAACCCCTGGTCTGGCACCGTCTCCATAATCAGCTCCATGAAGCATCTGGAGTCTTCCACGTCGTAGACGTGCAGTGGTAGAGATTATCTTTGGGCGCCGTGCCGGGCTGCTGGGCAGCCTGCTTCGATGGCTCGGGAGTGACCGATTTCTCCTCTGCAGCTGCCGTCATCTCTGTCGCTTGGCTTTCTCTTCATCTAGTGACTCTGGTGGCGTAAAACTGTTCTCTACAGGAACCGCAACTTGCTGTTAGTGTGAAAGTCGTCGTCTCTTCTGACTTATTTCCTATGACGCAATGAGAATGGACAGTGTCGATGTGGAGTCTTTTGGTCGGCAGTAAGGCCTACCTTCATTGTCCCAGAAGCTTAGACTTCAGTGTAAGCCTCGTTGTCTCTGGTATTCTCCATCGCCGGGCTGCCTCGGTATTCCGCTGGTGGTGGTCTTTCTTTCGCATTCGCCGCAACGCCGTCCGAAGAATGCGAGAAAGAACAGCGCACCAACTTTAGGCACCGTTCGCAGTCAGTGTCCAGGTAATAAGTAATCTAGAGCGTTGCCAAATTGATGTCTATGGTGCCTATGGAGAGCGTTGTAGTGGAAATCACAGTTCTGAGTGAACGTAACCCAATATATCGAGTAGACCAAGGAAGTGGTTCTTTTACGGCCAAATATCGATTTTGGATGAATTTGTTCTGATATATTGAGACTGCTGCATCATTCGCTTTAATCATAAAATGTGTCACTATTCATGAGCAGATAATGCGTTATCGATTTCTAGTTCCTGGTTGTTATTTTTCGATGGATAGTTTTGATATACTTGGTGGACTTTGATTTGGTTGAGATCTTATTATCAATAATTTTGGGTGATCTACTTGAGATAAGATCTTTACTGATTGTAGGAAATATAAAATCAATTTTAAGGGACTGTCCTCTCTGTTTTTCCTTGGTAACTGATATCCTGTTAACCCTTCATGGAACAATACTTGTTTTTCAGATATAATATCTTCCTCATTAACATTTAACTATAAAAATTACGGAAAAAATAACCTACTGTATACTATTGTTCCATAATCTACTTATAATTTTAGCTTGCTCATATTGCAGAACATGGGACTTTGGTTTAGGAGCTTAGATAACTCAACTGGTGAATGCCAAATGCGAAATATCTGACGTTAAAGAGAGGCTCTGAGTGTCATTCACCTTCATGCTTGGTATAACATTTGGCCGGAACAGGTGTATTAATAATTATTACTCTTTACGGTTAGATTATCTCAAAATCCTGACGTGATATACAATTTTTGCGAGTAGATTCGGATTTTGCGCAAAAAGTTACGTCGTATATGGCCCTTCCCATCAAAACAGCATACCCATTGTTGGTCTGGGTAATTTACGCAACATCTGTGTTCCAGCGAAATATTGAATACTGAATATTGATAATCATGAATACTGAACAGCGTAAGATAGGCTGAGAGCAAGTTGGGTAGGTTTGCTAATACAAATGCAAAGTTACTTAAGGATAAATACGCTCCTTCGTCGAGACGATAAGTTTATTTTTATTTAGCAGGGCGAAAATGTTTCTAGAGCATGGTGTATTGGATGCTAATGAGTGTAGTATGAGTATGAGACTACATGACTAAAAGAGTATGTTAGGGTGAAATGTACATTAGGAAAAATTTCGGTTTGCCACCCAATAGATGATGACAAGAGAAGTCCTTCTCCCTGTACTGTTACATTATTCAAGACGACACATCCTCTAAATGATTATTGTGAAACAAACTAGTTTGGGACATAGTAAATGAAGAAGATATGCTGACAGGCATAAAGGAGACACAATATCGCCTTGATGCAATATGGAAATGAGTGGTAGATATACAGGCAGCGGCACTACCTCATTATCTTTCATCAGTGATTAAGCACAATCTGGTGATTGGTGTAAACACCGCTTGGTTTATTTATTTGTGCCACGATTAACCTATAGTTTAAAAAATATATTCAGAGTCGCTGTTGATATCATAACTAGACCTCTGACAATATACATTGCATCAAAATGTGTCAATTGATTATATAATTCGGCCTGCATTTAAAATAATTATCTCCATTAGTAAATTTATTTACATGCTTTTCCTTGCTACAAATCAACTGTGTATTATTTGTTTATATATAAAGTTTGAATTTAGATGAACTGGTTATTCTTTTGCCAACGATTAACAACAAAAAATAATTTTTATAGAAACTTTAATTTACAAATATATCGAAATCTGGTGGAACTAACGACTCTAATTTTTGTGATCTCATTTTAAGAAACGTTTTCTGCAAGCAGCTGACAGAGTACTGCTCTTATCTCCATCAATCTAAATGCTATGTTGACGTTTATGCTTCTCACCACAGATTACTGCTTGACGCGGCCACTCACGGCTATTGCCTCAAGTACAAATGTGGTGCAGTTCCATTGTCTCAAGTTTCCCATTTGCTTGAATAGTGATTACAGGAATGCTATTATGTGGCTGTGGTAAGTCTTCTACAGACTCTAGTTGTAGGAACCAATGTTATTTAGCAGGAACACAATAATAGCATTAATGCTAGCAATGCAGATATGCGCAAACCCTTTTTCCTCACTTTAAATTCGTATGTATCGAGTCCAACATTTTGTTACGACTGATTTTTGTAAGAAAACAATGAAGAGGCCATACATAGGTATACGCATTGAATTGTAATTGACGTCTCGTATCGAGTTGCATCAAAAAATTAACATGACTCTTACAATAAATAGGCTTAAAATCTTTGAAATAAAAGGTCCAATAATTGTTCACAAACCTTTCAAAAGATTTGGGAAGCCTTTTCGCGGCAATTTATTCCTCTCTTCGACGTTGTAAATGTAATGAGCTAGGAAAACCGGATTACTTCATGACAAAAGTAGGGTGTACCTTACGGAAAAAATGAAGAAATTAATAGGAAACTTCGCTAACATGATCTCTTCCTCCATTTACCTTTATATAACTACCCACGATTCTTACTTTCGTTAAATAAACTGATTAACTTAGCTTAATAGTGGATTTTTGCTCTGCTAAACATAAGGAGACGTAGTAGTTACGACCTATCCGGTGTGAGAGATTGGTGAAGTCTTCATGAGTATTCCACCTGATGAAATAATTATTATTGGCTTGCTCTTTAAATATATCTGAGATAGCTTTGGCAATGTTTCTTAAGATATATACTTTATACTAAATTGAATAGCCAATTGTAAGTTCATGGATCTTAAAACACCTAAATATAGTCATTCACACATTATTTTATTTGTAAATTAGCTCTAGCAGGTATATAAATGTGAACTTAAAAAACATATGAATCATAGCTATGTTAAAGGTTTTCAAATACGGGGAGACACTTCAATTAGGGTTCAAATATTCTCTCACTAAATTGAAAATAAGTTTGCCATTTTATATCACCTCTGGGATATTTTGTTTTCAAATTTGAACGTCAAGGGCTATGCATGAAATGCCAATGAAAGAAACCTAATATTTTTAAATGATAATTGGAATTACAAATACGTGCTTTTTGGTAAATACTCTGTTCATATAATTGACCCAATTCTTTAGTGTTTACCCATGAAAAATATTTGCAATCAAGCGTTTTGGGATGACAAATCGCGTATACTGGAACATAAAAACATATAGCATGCGCAATGTTTGGAAAATTATGTGACTGTGACCATATTCTTTACATTTAGAGTAACTGTTGGTAACAGTATTGAATGAGTAAAGCTTAAAACAAGGTGCGAAGGAGAGTGATTATTTTTTACTTTAATTTTAATTGTGTTAGCTTTAATTATTTCAAAACTCGTGATTCATTATTTTCAAATGGCCATTAATTTTCTCTTCTAAAGATGGAACCAATTTAATGAAACAAGTGTCGTTTTTCATTCGTTAAGGATTACATTTTTGTCAAATTGTGGCTGTGCCCTTTTCAGTCTATTGAGGGTTCTTCAGCTCAATGCCTTCCCATGTAATAAAATAATATACACATATATTATTGCAACTTCAGTTATGGAATTCAATTTGTGTGAAACCTTCGACACATGGTATTAAGTACCGGGGGCCGAGATTAGCCTGGTACACTGTGTGTAATAGTTGTTACTATAATAAAACGGAAATTTACGTTATTTAATTCAATATTTTAACTTTTTCTTTTTCATGACTGAATATATCATGAATAATGTCTGAAATAGTTGTCTCTCGAATATAAAATGTTATGAAAGATTTACCGACCTGTATTTGAATACCGCTCCAGTTTGTGAGGCAACTTGCGTATACTAGCGACTTGTATCATTTTTATCTCTGTTAAATTCTAATTATAAACTTTCTCTTTCAAAAGGTTACATGATTTACTGGGCATTATGAAAACTAGCGGGGTGACGACAAGTTCGGATTTGAGCTGACTGTAAATGAGAACTTAGCAGGTCAATAACCAGAGTGTCAATATTATAACTTTTGAACTGAATCTCAACTTACAATTCACCTTTGGGTAAAAGACACGGGTGCATATTTCATCTACAATCTATATACTTGCCTGTTAGCCACACGTGGAGGAGTGTGGCAGAAGTAAGAACACCTGCTATGAAAAGGAAGGGAATGGTAAAATGAAGGGATGAGAGGAGATAAATGAATAGTTTGTTAATCATGTGTCAAATGTTTGTAACTTGTTTTCGTTGTAACCACTGGTGTTACTTTAAAAGAAGGAATTTTGGTGCCTATCATTTTGGCTGTAACTCTCTCTTATTTTGTCGATTTTATCCGCGCTAAACGCATAGCTTAGGTATATAACATTTCTGAAAATAAAATCTGGGATCAGCAATCGATATACAGACACGATATTTGCATCATTATTTCAAAAAGACTTTGCTACGTGAGAAAAAATTTACTGCATTCTTATCGTTTCTCATCCGTCCTATTACCCTAATTTAGCTGATATATTTTGCTCATTTAAAAGCGCTTTGATTTCTTTCCAACAAGATTTTATTTGCAATTTTCACGAGGTAATCCCCAACATCAATCTGTTGTGTGGCTGAAGAAGTAATGTTCATATACTGAGTGCTTTTTAAGATTAGGTACTCAAATTTCTATCGCCAAAATTTTTGGCGAGTAAAATTGGGACGACTCCGTACCTGCAGTTAGGAAAATGAACAATACATTTGAACTAGGATACAAACGACTTGCTTATTTAAGGAGTACTCCAAATGTCTTTGAATGTTGTATTACTTTGTCATTTTTCTTAGAAAATGATATCCAATTTTAATGAGTTTTCATGTATTATATTACCAAATACGTAGTATTTATGAACGTGTCTCGTCATTCATAACCTTTCTTAGTCAATGAATATGCTCATATACAATTTAAATGCCAAATATTGTACATAGAACTGAAAGATGATAGTAGAAAAATGGCAATTTATTGCTATTCCAATAATTTCTTCTTTAATGTCACGTCTTTCCCCTAAAAGTACCGTACCATAAAAATTGACGAGCTTTGGGATCTCCTGATTTTTTATTTTATTCTATTACTTTGATCAAGGAAGTACTTGATAAGATTCGAGAGGAAGCAAATCTCTTTAATGAGATTAGAAGATGGCAGAGTTGGTTGTTTGGAACAAGTAATGAGAGGCCAAGGGATGCTAAAGACTGTAATTGAGGAGAGAATATCAGGTCAGCGAGAAAGGAAAACAAATAAAAAAGGCTTTATGGATTGGCTGAAAAGAGGTGAAACTTATGGAAGAGACATGGAAGTACCTAATTCCTCAGAAAATAATTATTTGCCTCCACCATTATTAGCGAGTGACTCCAAAAATATGATATCGTGGCTAGCCCTACTGGTAGTCTCTACTCTTACTACTGCTACTAGTAGTCTCCTCAAAATTTGGCGAAGTAATACATTATGTTAGGGGAACAGGGCCAGTGGCAGTATTAATGTACATATTTCTAATTCTCTTCGATTTAGGTCTATCTAATCGGTAGATTACCCTAATAAAAGTTGATATAGTATATATTACCAATTAACTGTTTTAAGAAGCTTGGTATCTTATTGTACCTAAGAATACTGGATGTCAAGATGCCTTGGATGTGAAGCCAATCATCATCATTGGTCGTTCAATCCTAAGATTGGTTGACTGCAGCCCTCCACCCGTCCCTGTCATATGCTAGTCCCCTTACCTAATAGTATCTTGCCCTATGTACTATCTTCTAAATTTGTTCCATGAACTTATTTCTGGGGGCCATCATGTCATATTTATTTTGAGTGCAGGGTTGCATTTTAGGGAGACTAATGTGGTGGTTTCCCCGTTGCCTTCCACATGGCTGAACCCCGGCCGATTCCGTAAACCTCACTCTCGCCCGGAGTTGTGGTTGTTGATACCGGTGAAGCCAATAACAACAGATTATTTGTGGTGAAAGACTTTTGTGTCCTCGAGAAACATGTCTCGGAATGCTTATGAATTCAATTTTTCGGCCTTGATACATAAAAATCCGATAGTTTTTTGATATTCAACACAAGTGATTTGACGAGTTAGAAAACCTGACGACACCACCAGGTTGCGTCTTAAAAAGAGAGAAAGACGACACCCGAGTTCTTTTGGGAATATTCACGCATACTGGAACTCTATGATTGCACCCGGCGCCTCCGCATCGCTTGCCGACGTAGAGCCCAGTCGCGTGTGTTCGGCATGCCTCCAGAAAACCCACTTTTGCCAAAGGAGAGGCGTGAGCAAGTACGAGCCAGCGGCCAAGGAGAGCCCGCTCCGCGCACCGACTCGCCCGCAGGCCCTTCAATGCGGCTGCCGCTAGTCTCACATAATCCAGGCATCGGTCCTTCCTCGGATACGAACGGAATCCCTCTGCCGTCCCTGCTCCCCGTCTTCAAGACCCACGATGCGTCCCAAAAGGATTAAAAAAAGAAAAAAAAATCGGAATGAAGAGAAAAAAAACAAAATGTACCTAGCGCCATCTCCTTCCAAAAAAATGTTAAAAAAGAAACCCCTTCCTCATATATACACAGTTGGATAAAAAAGGAAAGGAAACCTTTTTGCTTCACCAATGCCTCATTCCTTCTTATTTCCACTGAAAAGACCGCAGATTGGAAAGGGAGTGTGAGGAGGAAGGTAGAGAGAGGTACGGGGAGAAGAGTAGAGAAAGGGGGAAATAAAGGAGGAGTGAAAAAAAAGACGTTCGAAATACATAAGGTGAGTCGGGAAGAGATGGAGGGGAAACATGGGAACGGAAAGGTGGAGAGAAGAAATAGAGGAGTGAGAGAGAAAAGAAGCGGGTGGAAGTAGAGTTGTGTAGGAGGGGATAAAAAGGTGGATTTTTCCGCTTGGATAAGAGAGTTTGGGGAGTTGAAAGACAGAGTGGGAGAGTATTTTTTTTAGTTTGGAAGGAGAGAGAGAGGGAAAAAAAGATTATTTTTTCCTACAAGAGGGAGGGCTTGAGTAGGAGAATAGCAAACGAGGGAAGGGGAGGCTGGGTTGTGAGCCATGCGATAATGAAGACGCGGAGACGAAGGTGGTGCGGGAGGGGGACGCCGGCATTGGGATGAGAGGAGAGTTGGGAAGCAGATTCGGCGGCTAAGGAGATTTTTTTAATGGACTGTCCTTTTCATCGGGTTCGATTGATATGGGCGGTGGGGACGAGCTGAAGGGGGGTGGGAAGAAATAAGTGTGGGGGAGAGGAAAGGTAGGCACGGACGTTGTTCGAGAAGA
This sequence comes from Ceriagrion tenellum, assembly GCA_963169105.1. NCBI lineage: Eukaryota > Metazoa > Arthropoda > Insecta > Odonata > Coenagrionidae > Ceriagrion > Ceriagrion tenellum. The sequence continues at coordinate 38,753,807 of OY720640.1, forward strand.
GGTTTTTTTGTATGAGGAGATGAGGACGGAGTGGAAAGGAGAAGACTGGATAAGGGAAGTGTGGGTGGGAAAAAGAGCATTAAAGGTGTGCGTTGGTGGTGAAGGAATCCGCAGATGCAATGAGGTGGTTTGTGAGGGAATATATAAAATGGAGTTTCGTTCGCTGGGCGCGGTAAGAAGGGGGCCGTTGATCGGATCGGATGCCGATAGTGGGATGGATTTCGGTTCGGAGTTTCTTTCGTCTCCTCTTGCCCTGTGTATCCATCGAATTCGATTACGAACACTGTGAGCGAGAAAGAGAGAATTCGGATTGTAACAGTTTCGAATTTTTCGAGTTCCTGTCGCTGCAAATATCCTCTTTCCAATTAACCTGCGGGAGGGTCAATGCACGAGATTACTTCGAAGGTGTTTTGTGTGTACTTTTCAGAATCTGACTCCTTCTGTCTGTTGAAGGCTATGAATAAAGTCGGGGAATGTGATCTTCTCGAACGTGAATGGCAAATTATTTGTGCGTAGAAGGCAGTCCAAATGGATTGAAAGTTTTAGTGGGAGGGTTTAGGTTCAAATTATCAATTTGTGCTCTCGACTTAATAGAATCTTTTAGACTTTTTTGGGTCATCTTCTACTACTCCGCGATACCCTATAACCAGTTGTTCAACACGAGCCTGGAAAACGGAAAGCATTATACTCAAACATATATATTGAGCAATCGGTTATATGGCAGAGAAGCCTAGACTAAAGCAATGAAATAGCAAAATAGATTTCAATCAGTAAAGATGAAACATATTTCACAAAGTTTATAATGGTTCACATGTATTTAGTTTTAATTATACATTTAAGAAATAGAGAATGCACTGAGTGATTCAAAATCAAAAAGAGTAGATTTGGATTTTTTTCTCTTATTATGGTAGTTTGAGCGAAATATCATTTCACCTAGAAATAATTGAATTTGGTCTCATTTTAATGAAAAATATCTCACTCTTCCAAAGATATTAAACAATCAGCCCCTTATCTCACTACTTTACGAGCCATTTGTAGATATGTACCAGCACTTTTACATGGGAAATGCTACATGTATGCACTCTCGAGAGATCGCGATTGAAAAATGAGGCATTTCTAACACCTATATCTTGTCAAAAAACTAACAGTGTGTAGCTTTTATTTTTTCTCAACCATTTTTGAAAATGGAACATATTGTCACCGCAGAAATTTTTTTCAGAATCACAAAAAACCTTCCGTCGTGAAGGAGCTTTAAAAGTACCACGCGAAAACTGAGTCAAGTTAACGACATATAGATATTTTTATTTAATTTATTAGAACTTCAGTCAAGTAGAAGTACAATATTTCACCATTCATAATGCTATATTTATTTCATGTGTCCTTAAGCTCCTAAAATTAAAGCGTATAATTCGAATACGGTCTCGATTATGACTAGGGAACTATCTCGCTCACACTTCCTTAAATGAAATTCAACTTGCTGTGCCTGATCTTAGTTATTCCCTCTTCAGCTTGCTACATCTTACGGTTTTCATTGCACAGCTTCTTCTAATCTTCCTCTTCTATTTCTAACTTGCAGTTTTCAGTGATGAAACTAATCTTAACTGAAAGGTCCTACTGAAATTCTCCTCTTCAGGGATGGCTGTTGCTGCTTGATTATGTCATCAGCCTCACACTATGGATCTTGGAAATGATACGATTCGACATGTTAACTTAGGGAATCTCTCTAGAAGCATCTGATTTTCATCAAGTTGCGAGTTTAGATCTTTAATCAAGAATGTTAATGACAAGCCAAAAAAACACAGATTCAGCTGTTGGTTCTTCCTTCCCTCTGGTTGACATGATTGTGTACTTGAAGGATATCATGCAATTACAGCTAAAAATTTGCTCCTGTCTAGATACAAACCATTCTCCTGGACTCTTTAATCTTCCTGACGAGGCGTTCTTGTTCCTGAAGAGAGCTGGGGGAGGTCAGTATTTCAAAAAGTCAAGCCGAGGGGGGAAGTCATCGTCATTCCGAAGGGGTCCCATCGTTTCCTCGGAGATTGGCGATCTGTTTTCTCGCCTTATCAAATGTCGCAATCATTTGAGAACCGCCAGAGGGATGAGAAAGAGGAAAAAGGTATACCCTCGCATTTTAGAATCAAATAGAGCCATTACCACACTCCTCCCCTATCCTTTGTTTCCCTTCTCCCTTGCTCACTTTCAGGGTAATCTGCAGGGGAAGACGGCGTCCCATTGTTGTAAGAGCGTGAAAGAGCATGGATTGCATTCGTTTCCGGTACTGATGTCTGTCAGCACCCTCCTCGGCTAATGCCTTCTTCCTCTCTAAGGCCCGGTTTCGTAATATCTCTTTTACCATTTTCTTGGCATGAATCCGACAGGTTTATCCACGGATAAGGATTATGCCAAATAACCGACTGATAGTAGTAATATTCTAAAGCTGAAATCTCCGTTTATAGTATTTTTATGACACTATGTACTTTGTAGAGAGGAAATTTAGAAAGGAATTCCTCAGAACTATCCCACCCACTGCAACCTCTCCACCTTTTATTTTAGTAGCATGAATTACGCAAGATATTGGTCCCCAAATTAACCCTTTGGAAGTATACACAGACGCTAAATATGCTCGCAAATTACCCAAATTACTTCTTCTCTGTCCTCTACAAAGCAAAGTTTCAACTGAAATAGTATCATAGAGTAATAATAAAAATGTATCATACTCTCTGGTTGTGTATATGCGGAGCCTCTAATATTAGCCATATACAAATGCCAAGATGTGGTAAATTACCGCACATTCTTATGTATGGATGAATTTAAAACAAACATTTTGTCGTACAATGGAAGAATTTGCAAGAATGGCTGTGTAAATCATGATCAGAAGACAGTAACTTAGCCTCTTGTCTTATACCTTGGTCACGTTTTTGCATTCTCTCTTCATTAAATTGCAATTCAGTTCATCGTTGGTTTGCTGACGTTAGACGTTATAAGATAATTGTGATATGAAAGAGCTATTTCTAGCCACGACAAATGCTAAATGTGGTGTTTTGCATTAGCGATTGAATGAACTGTGTAGCCAAAAAACGTTTGATGTAATAATTAATGATTTCACTCGTATTAAGTGACTATCATTTAGCCAGGAATTTGTAGCAGTTCCTTATCGGATTGTGTAATGGCGATGATGACGTTCTTATTTTGTTAAACATTGGTATTCTCCATAAGAGGTCATTTTACAACTGATCCCTAAGAAGGTGGTCCTTCAGTACGATAAATTTAATTTTGGTGGAAAATATGCTGAGTTATTCAAGAAACATGAACTAACCGGAAAATATATCCGGAGTTTTTTTTTAGTTAATAGCCCTCATTTTATGGCAGCCAAATGATACTAACTTTTCTAGAATGCCTTTGGCTTCTCCTGTCTTTACCCCAAAATGCGCACGAGAATATCCTCCGGGATTTCCCCTGATAACACAATGGAAGTTGCAGACTGTTGATTTACGGTCTTCTCCCCCTAAAATCCGCAACCATGCTCCTCTCCATACCTCATCCTTCTCATCCCTTCCCATTCAACTCTTCCAGATGCACACCAACCATAGCTTTCTCACATGAGGCTGGTATTTTGACGAGCAGAATATGGCTCACTCAAAATGCTTCGAGGCGTCATTTCCTAATGGTTGTGCACCGTGTTGACTTAATAGAGATCGGAAAATGGTAAAGTAATCTACTCAAAAGAAAAGCTGGGAGGGAGATTTGTAGATGACGACGCGAAAGCAGAAGATCTGGGTGTGGAAAGACATTGGGCTCAGAATACAAGATGGGAGCCGAAGGAAGGAAAAAGGATTGAGTCTTTTGAGAAGAAGAATGGAGGGGGAGGTGTAAGATTTGGGATCCCCCCCCCCTGTATGTACCCTTTCCTCCGGCGACATTTCCTTATCTGCAGTCGGGATTTTTCCCATTTGCAAGGGCAATTAACGCGGGACCCATCTCGCGAATCTTTTGTCTCGTGCCCTTCCTTCCCCTCCCCTTTCTCCCGGAACATAGCTTTTGTAACTGTCTAATAGGCAGTTAGCGAGTGTCTCATTCGTCAGGCGCCCTTGGAGCCAGTAGCAGAAGAAGAGCGGAGGGAGAGGATAGCTCAGGGCAATACGGTCTGGCTGCATCAATTTGAGTGTTCCACCTTTCGTTTAGGCCCAAGAAAAAATACAATCCTTCGTAATTTTCTTTTGGATTTCACTCGCCTACGCGTGACCTCAGAGCGCCTCCGTTAAGGTGGTTGGAGCGATTATTGCTCTTGTTCAAGTTTGCGTATAACTTTGAGGACGTCTACTCGTTTATAATACGTATAGATAAAAGCGAAGAAAATTGCATGTTTCCTATTTGATTTCTCAGAAAATTAATTCTGTTTTAACACGTAGCCTCATGACACTTCACATACATATTCAAACAATTTGATTAAATCTTTGCGGATTTTCTCCTCTACGCGAAGTAATACATTTTGTATAACAAAATCGTGGCTAACAAATACGAAAGTATCATTCTAAGTAAAAAATTGTATTTACATGTGATTATCGCATAAAATTCAATATAATTCATTAATCATGATGGCATTTAAAAATATAACTCTTCGATTATTTTTTAACACTTCATGCATGGAAGTTTCCACCGTAAAAAGAGATGTACATATGTAAAATGTAATTCAAGAATATTCTCGACTTGAAAAGTGGTAATTATGTGCCATAAGTGACTCTTAATTTCTACTCCAGCCACCTGAAATTTTTTTATTTATCAATTTTTTAAGAGAGATGCGTGAGGCCAGAGGGTCTAATCCGAGCCATGGGGAAATGTGATATAATACCGTATGCCAAAATTGCTTTTTTATTGCATGGTTTCATCAATTCAGAATTGTTGAGTCGTCGCATCCTTACGAATGAGATAAAAATACCATGAAAAATATCAAGTGATGGTGTGGCATGTGATGCTTCAACGAGTAGATGCGATGGTATTTTATTTTTGAATTTAATAACTATAATGACGTTTCAAGATTTGACCTAGTAGTCAGCGCAGTGTTTAATTTATTACGATACTTTAATTGCCATTTGAAATTCATCTGATGTTGGCTTTAGTCGTTCTTAATAGCATTTCAATTTTACGTCTTCTTTATTTCTGCAGAGTGAAGGACACCAGATAGAGGAAATTAGCCCATAGAGGAAATTAGCCCATATCAGCACATCCGAGCAATGTCATTTACAGATAATGTCAATAGTTTCATCTATAGATAATTTCAATAAGCATAGGAGAAAATTATATCACCTGTAATTTTTGTATTTCTGTTGCCGACGCCGGGCAGGCTCCCACCTGACAGAGCAGGCCGATGCTCTATGTGCAGAAGAACCACTCCACCAATCACATTAACTATTGCATGAGAGAGTTCATATAAAATAGGACTTTGGCTTCTCTCGATACTGATAGTCTCCCAGTCACCGATGTTAATTGAAATGATATCAAGACCCAGGATCTCGATAATACGTTTAGACGAAAATGTTAAAACTTATTATCTAATATTAAGTCACTGGATGAAAATCGAAATGATTCTTCAAAATGTTTTTTTAGCTCGCTTTTAAGAAAGTATAAGGAATGGAGATTGTGCTTTGATACCTATTCAGGTCTCAGAGTAATGAGTATTAATGCGCTGACTGTAAAGAATGCCTTCACTTTTTACTACTAATTATATTATTTTTTGTCGAGTAATTTTTAAATACAGATGTTCTTTGTGACTCATTTTTTTAATTGATTCCATTACAATGCTAACTGCAAATTGATTAGTCAATATAATTATTAAATTAACTACTTAAGACAACAAATTAACTACTTTTAAGAGAGTTCCAGAGCTTTTGGTGTCAGTGATATCATTTAGACCCGGTCCTACAATCTGTAATTAAATGTTTTTTCAGCATGAAATCCAAAGTTATCACTAGCTCTCACACGAATTCTAATCATATGAACTAACCGATAGTACGACTGAGTACAAAAACTTGGCCGCACACGTCTAGTTCATGGAAAAAAATAAGTAAATTTGTGGCTAACGTTAACCAGTCGTTTGATAACTGGGCCTTTGTAGACTTTCCTATTATCCTTGAGGTTAATTTTTATTAATTTCCAATATAATGATGAAAAATTTAGTATTCCTCAAGCTATCAAGTATTATTCAGTATTTATCGAAACATTTTACATTAAAAATATCTATTAAAACTTAAATATCGAAAAAGTATACATATTTTTAGCGTATTAAGATACTTTGTCACGGTCCATGACATTTTCATAGTTTTCTATATAGAATAGCTTGTTTAAGAGAAATATTAGAAAATATTTCACAGTTAGTTATCTGTATTAATTAATACAATCCTTTGTCACAATGAAATCCTTATTAATTAGAATTTGTACTGTATAATGAACAGTAGAGTTCATTATTCAGGTAGAACGTTATGCACGCAATGCATGAATGCGAATAAAAAGTTTATGAAGTCCATATCCATATCCAATATTTCACATACTTTGTCTATGGTAGTATATGATTGGACCGAAAATGTTTTCTCGTACCTAATCACCACAGAATTTCTAATGAGTCGCGGTTTATGCCATTCAATAACGTCCAAAGGCTAATTTACTGCAAATTGGAGTGTGCGATTGGATACTGGCCACGCACCAGTACCCAGTACCAAAATGTCCCAGCGAACGCGCCATTTTTGGGCAAAATCGTGATATATATACGCTTAATTTTCCAACACCAACGGAATTATCGTGACTTTCCAAGAATCCATTGCTATGATTTATTTTCATTAAGCTTTTTGGGCAGCATCAGCAACAAAAAAGGATGTAATATTCAATTTAACGCAAAAGTTAATAGGACTAACCGGAGGAAATAAATAAATATTAAGTAGTAGTATTGAGAAACTTTTTAAAAATATACTGGTCATAAATATTACATTGAAAGCTTTCGGCTGAGGGGAAAGGAATTTTTTCTCGAGCATATAACTATTTATTTTTGCCAATTAGCAGTCATATGTCGCTATTTTGTAAATATGCTCAATTGACATTAAGAAAACACGTAAACATATACTCATGATCATTTTATTAGTATTTTACCGGTAATGGTAAAAGGTACTGGTAAAGGTTTTGTTAAATGTCAGAGCTTCTCCTTCCGGTTTTCTACACTTTCAGGGACCTAACTCGCTCTAATATATCTTTTTTTCCTCGGCATACGATATCCTACATACGGCTGACTACCCTTCCTCATCCTGTCCATGAAACCTATTTTCTTTCTACCTCTTCCCTACGTTCCCAACATTCTACCCTCTATCACATTCTTGAGCAATCCCTCATCCCTTATTACATCCTTCAGCGACCTATTCTGCCAATCTCAAATTCCATTCAGAAGTTTCTTTTCTCGCCCACCATCTCAAGCACTTCCTTGCGAGTCTTCCTCTCCGTCCGCCTCACCTTCTCCATTCTTCTCCACACCCACATCACAAAATATAAATAAGAATATTTTGAATGAATTAACATGATATGTCCACGGTGTTTGGAATGTACCTTGCATAAGTGGATAACTCTAAATTTTGTCGACAATTTTTGCAAATGTACAAAAAGTACAATGGAAATGCCAACAAATGGTATTTCTCTCAAGAATAAGGCGTTTATACAATCCGGTTTAAATGGCTCTATAACTCATACTATGAATTTATTATTCTTGATCATTGCATCAACTCAGTCTTCTTGTGCTTAGGTTTATTTTTTTATATTCCTCAACGTAACACCAATCATATAATAGTTATTCGAAAACAATTATGTATTCTCTAATTCTTGACTCCATCTAAGAGTTCTGACAATAATTGATATAAAATATATCAGTCAAGAAATGTTTCAATAACTTTCTGCCAATGAAAGAGGAGTTTCAGCATTAAGATACTCCGCTTTTTTTTACAAAAAAGAAATGTTTGAGTGATCTTAAAAAATAGTCGCTTTGAAAGTTACTTCCCACTATTTTGTTGTCTTGGGTTGCTCTCCTTCAGGCTCGATTTATTTATTAAGATTGACGTCGTTTTTACATAAGAAATGGTAATACTGGGTTATTATTGTACAATCATTCTCCCTAAAACCTACGTAAAGTATGTTACCTTCTTCTAAAGTATTTTTCTTACCCAAACCGAACCTGACGTTAGTCACACGATGTCTCTTGGACATAGGGCCTAAACTGTAAAATTTATTACGTTTCATATTTAAATTCCAAAATCCTAGCAATGATAAATATACAATCTTGGTTGTTTACGAAAAAGAGTCTAGAGGATATTTTCTTATTACTGAAATATCATTTAATACATGTAATGTAATTTCAAAAATCTGTATTTCCATTATATACGTGTGCAAAATCCATTCTGTTAACGATGGTAGCCATCATTCCGGTTTACCTTTATGGCTACATATAGATACTCCCCGATTTAACCAAAGATTTAAGATAAATTCATGACTGGTAGTGACTGCATTTAATTTTTATGCCTAGAGGTGTTTTCGATCCCCTCGGCCCTGTGATGATTTTATTTACCATTGACTACTGATATTATATCGATTTGTTGACGATCCGTAGTCTTCTTTCCCCAGTGCTCACTTATGCTGCGGTGTTTGCATTTGGTGTTGAGCTTCTGCAGCAGCGCGAACGTCGGCTTGCTCCATCTCATGAGGTGGGCTCTCCAATCGGAGACGGGGTACTTCCCAATCAGAGGAGAAACCAACTGCATAAGAGAGTGTTAGATCACCCTACATTATGCAACTGACGCTCCCACTTCACCATGGTGGGTTCTAAGTGGCACTCCCAAGAGATTGACGGAGGACTCACAGTTGATTTCTGAGGAGGGATCGGACAAAAATGAGGTAACAGAGTAGACAGAGGGCTAAAAATTTCTGCAATGTTAAGTTTTTCCGTGTGTAGTTGAAGTAAGACAGTAACAGCCATACTTGAGTAATGCTATACTTTCCATGTCTCGAGCATTACCTTTCAGTTTTTGAACTTTCGACTTTTACTTGATATTTATTTATTTAAGTAATAAAAAGCTGCCGTTTTTAACCTGCTGAATTTCTCTTAAGGACTCATTTTTGAAATCTTTAGTAGGCGATATGCTTATGTAGAATTTCTTTTCACACCTTTTCATATTGACCTGCTACAATGTGTGCACCTCCGGAAGGTACTTGAGCAATGATGTTGACTAAGGTTTTAGAAGAACTGTTTCAATAGCCCATGACTAACCGACTTCGTTCCAGATACGGCTTACTACTAGTTTGATGAATGGATTGAATGTTTATACAATTTTTTATGTAGTACATGGGTTATTCCTAAATTTTTACGAATATTATTAACAAAACGTCGAATGGCGAACAAAATATTTTGTTATGTCCACATAATTTTAACCAACGTTCTGTCACATTATTATAAAGTGGACAGAACGAAATCTTTCGTTTATCATGTAAGATGCTGTTCTAACAATCCCGCCTGAGATGGTGAAATTTAACAGAATGCTATGCAGTGTATGGTAAGTTTTACTGTGATTGACACGTATAGCAGTAAAACTCACGTGGAAATAATAACAATTATAATCGTTTGAATAGATTGAAAAACAGAGGATATTGCTCTCTTTCCAAGCTGAAATGCTAAAGTGGGTTTGAAAAGTTATTGCCAAAGTTATGAGCAGCCTAATTCATCTATTAAATGAGTTTTTGAAATAAAATACATACAACTGTTAAAGTTAACCTACCAGGTGCGGTGGTTACTTTGCGAAGAAGGCAACTTTTCCTGCCGTGGGCCCTTGGCTCCACGCAAGACTTCATCCTTGTATCCAACATACTCTACCCTTCTTGATTCAATACATAAATCCTTAAAATTGCATCCAGAATGCCTCACTAGGACATCAAGCATCAGTACATATAACATTTAGCCTTAACATTATAATATAATAATCAATTGTATATCTTTGTCGATCAATAAAACATAGATAATAATAAGACATTGACATTCTCAGAAGTATTTATATTGAGTTTATAGGGTAAATCCTAATTGAATTCTGTTTTTTGTTTTTATGAAAAAATATTTGTTTTATGTGTTAAAAATTGTGAATTTTTAATTTTATCTCTATTTATTAATTATTTATATTTTTTGAAAAACATCAAGTGGTTCAATTTCGGAGTTGTTATTTACTTTATTACTGACCAACATAAAGCTCAATGGTAGGTATGGTTTTCGTTTCCTCAACTATTGTACTAATATTTGTGTTACCTGGTGATATGTCTCCTTGTTTGTGTTACAAAGCCCTGAAGATGCCAAAATATTTTGCGAAACGTTGGCTGTGAGTCACATATATTACTGAACAATTATTAAAGATTCTTATTTAGTATACTTTAAGGTAAAATAGTTATATCATCCTTGCGGGACTCATTGGTCACCAAATTTCACATCATAGATGATAATGTAATTATCACTTCATTGAAATTTAGCCTTGTACTTTTCATTCTCATTCAAGACTCTCTTATTTACTCTTCCTCTCCCACGAGCAATCATGTTTTTTGTTTCTGATCCACTGTCCAGATTATTAGATCATTTTCCCGGAGCTGGGAATGAGAGGTGGAATGTAATATGGGATTCTGTTGCAAAAGAGATCGAGATGGAGGAAATGTTTGGAGAGGGAAGGGAAAGGTGAAGGTGAGGTTGAGAGGTCGGATAGGGCAGAGGTATCGGGTTGCACGGACGACTTGGGTGGAGGGCAAAGGCTTATGCTCAAGGAGAGGGAAAAAAGAGGAAGTGGGATTTTGGGGGATTGAAAGTGGGGGAATGAGGAAGGGGCGGCTGGGCGGGTTCCCAGGATAAGGGGTTGTAGGAGAGGGGTAGCAGTGGAGGAGGAGAGAGAAGCAAGGGGTTGGCATGGAGCCTCGGGGTAGTCTTGAAATGCAAACTCCATGCATTTATATCGCTGTCTGCCCCTTCGCTGCCGATTTCCCAGGGGAAAGATTTCGGCGAAAGATTGCGCGGATGAGGGTGGGTCTGGGACATGGATGGAGGGGGCGGGAGGAGAGATGTGAGAGGTGAGGAAGAGGGATGAGCGGGAGAGTGGTCCATCCAGAGAGTGTAGAAGAAAGGATGAGGGTACGCGAACTACATATTCGAAGGGGTTGAACGTCCGGTGTAGTACTCGAGAGCGTAGGAGGACGAGGGTGGTGGTGGTCACGGCTAAGAAAGCGAAGGCTTCTTGCGTTCTGAATGAGAATCAAGATGGGGAGGAACGGGGCTGCATTTAGGTGCAGGGGAGCAATATTAGGTTGTCGATATCAAGGGAGGGAATATAGAGTCGAGAGAATGTGAATGAGAGATGTAAACTTAAACCTCCACTGTGGGAGTCCAAACTGAGTACTAGCTACGAGTATCGGCACTCAGTTATTATTTTCTAAATTTTCTAAATCTCAAGTTCCAGAGGTATATTGGCCGGGCACTCGAATTTTATTATGTTTTAAATGCAAATTAATTATACTTTTTATTCCAAATTTTGCACTCAGTGAAATAAAACTTGAGAACTTGAGGCTGCAGGTAGTAGATATACGGGATAGCAAAAATACATTTTAATCGATGGATACCACCAAGTAGGTCGCTGCAAAAGTAGTATTAATATTCTGCTCAGTCCTATGCGAAGGTTTATTAATGATACATGGAGATTTATTTTGTTTTACGATGAGTAGCAAGCTGACCTTGCCCAATATTACATATAATAATAATAATAATGTCGTCTTTATTTATTTGAGCGATATTAGGACTATGCAGTCCTCTCTTACATATAACTCAATTACACAAACACCCATGTCCTGGGCAGTTACAGATATTTTTTCTACCCAGGCGGGACTCGAACCCGCGACCCTCGGGTTAGCTGGCGGGGACTTTACCCCGCCGCCACCGGGGCCGACATATCGGGATTTGGGAACGGTATTAACGATATTTTGGCAACTATTTCCACCCTTGTGCACATGCCGTAGAGGAGGCCATAGAAGCAATAGTTTTACAAAGTGCAATAATTATTATTGTAAAATAACTGTCCTTTAAGCAAGTGATAGCTTTAACATCTGAAGATGAAATGGACCAAAAGAGCATACAAAAAATGCTTAAGTAATTTGAAACGCATGGACTAATTTAAGAATAGAGTAAGAAATATTAGAAGGGTCCAAATCGTTATAAAAGAAATCACGAGGTTTTTAGGGTAATTTCTATCCAAGGTAGGGGTATACACGTGAATTTCTTTCCTCAAGGCAGCCAATGAGGGGCCGGGATAGCACCGTATAGCCTCAGTCAGTTTTGGGATTCAAAGCAGAGTATTTGTATGAGGAGCAACAGCAACAGCCCTATCTCCATGCATTACGTACTTGCCAAATATATTCAAATAAAAAAATACATATCTATTTTTTCGACAAGGGATTTGTAAAAATTTGATCAACGTTAAAAGCATGACGAGTTAGCCTGAAGGAAGTGCCTGAAAAATTTCCTCTACTGCCAGAATTCCTGCCATGACCTGTGGAACTAGAAGACAATATCGTGATGATAGCCCGCCGATTTAGAACTTTAAGTAAAAGTCTATTTGCAAACTCCAGGACATTTATTGCATTGGAAAGTTCATGTTATAGTTCCTATTATTTGTTGAACGAAGTTCATGATGTATAAACAGATACTCTCACGATATTTCTCTAATTTCTCAAAGATAGTGGTGCATCATCAGCGTATTCTATAGTCATATTTTAAAACCTGGAATATATTCTTCCGAATGCAAATTTCCTTACCTAAAGATGAAATGTTAAAATTAAACCACTACGTTAATGTATATGCATGATCCGTTGTTCAGGCATTTTAAAGTCATCCCATAGTAAAATTAATGCGAGTCCAAATCCTAAAATGGGTGGGATTTGATATTTTATCCGCTAGACTTGTAAAAATCGAGTTTTGACTGAATCACATAGAAAGTCGTACTTTGTGGTTGAATGAAATATATTGTGGGAATTAGTACTTGAGAAAATAATTTATCATTCGAAGCCGAGGCATTATTGCCAGTTGTCCCATCTGCTGGTGACTGAGAGATTTGAAATCAAATCTTGATTTTAATGAAATGAATGTTTCATGGTTTATGGATAAGTTTATATAGGTGAATATTTATTTTATGTGCACGTGCTGACGATTCTTTTTAACTAGATTTTGGCCTTCGCGGCTATTTATGAGGCCATTCACGACCTTGAAATAGAATACCGTTTTATCACATGAAGGCAATAGAAGGGCAGAAGAGATGAGAGTCAAATCTAGTGGTATGCTGTAGTAAGAAATGATCCAAAATACATCAAGAGATAAGCGTTCCGTTTTGCATCGCATGCGTGAGCAGGTGGGCAGACTGAGATATTGCTCTTGGCTGGATGGCGTGGAGGTGAATTAAAGTGACGGCAGGGAAATGTCAAAAGAGAAAATTGGAACTCACATTTCTTCGAACTGCTGTGAGGTGGAATTTTGGAAACTTTGCCCTGTCATAAAAAAAACAAATGAACGCCCCTCAAGGGTTATGAATCACCGTGGTTTGAATGCGTTCATCAGAGAATGTTCCCTTTTATCGCCTACTATCAAAGTCACGAATTTCCACTGTTGCCTCCCTTGTCATCGTAGACTTAGAGCGCATCGAAAGAAACTCTTACGTACAAACGCTGACTTGCGTAAATAGTTCAAGCAGAACTGATAAGGTGATAAAATTTACAGCAATAAATTTGTGAATCTCTTCCTCGATATGATATTGAGTGAATTTTGTCGACTCTGATCGCCTCGTTAATTAAATTAACGAATCATGAAATAAATTATGGCACTGAATTTCTTGTCTTTGATAAACAGACATTGTATATTTCATGGGTGCGAAAGGAAACGGAAACCAGCAATAAAAGCCCTCGTGGACTTTAGGAATAATGGCTTTAGACACCTTACTAACCGCTTGGACTGGGTGCATTACTTTTCACTGAATATTGTTCCTCTTCCTGTAGGGTGAAATTTCCGGTGTCTAATCGCTTTGAAAAGAAATCTCGGCCAACTCCGACTAGGCGGAAACAAATACTTGCTTGTCAGTAAAAATATGTTTATCACAAGACAGGTTTTTATGCGTTTTTTATGTATTAATTAATAAAAAACAGAAATAAAATGGACCACAATTAATAGCTTGATAACTGGTAAAATGTACTGTCACTATTTCAGCCTAAAATTGTAGTTATATATCATTTATTTGCATTGGTTTTTCCAGTGCATGCACTTGGATGATATGTTTAGAATAATTTACTGCGACCTACATGAGAAGATTGGTCATAAATGTATCGTTGTTGACTTTTTCTTTGCAACTTACATTTTCTCTGCTATTTATAAGCCTCATACCAGGTCTGATTTGCAATTCCAGCCTTCACAAAACGTTCTCCAAATATGCATTTTCAAATATTCAATTCTTCAGTTGTGTTTTGCGGTTTAATATGGCATACTCACTTAGTGAGGCTTCGAGGGTGAGGGGTTTATTAGTCCTATATTTCATGGTTCAGGCTCAGCTGGAGAGTGGAGAAGGATTATAGACTGTGAGTTGTGGGCTCTAAGAAGCAGTGGCCTTTGAATTATCCAGTTTATGGCTTCGTAAAAGAGTTTTCTCGGTAAGGCGAATATTTAAAGTACAGTAATTTTGCATAGCCGTTAAATTGGCACCATAAACCACGAATGTGGTCTTGGGTTTAAATACCCATTTCCTCAACGGACAGCGTTTTCAACAACAGCTTTTTAATTGTCTGTATTTAACTTTCCAATTTCCGAAAATAGAGTCAAGGAAACGTTGCAGATAAACAAGGAATATAAATCCTACCGATACAAAGGTTGAATGACATGAAATGATGTAAGTAATGGATTAAGTATGTTAACAACTGAATTTTTATTTTAGCGAAGAGTTATTAGCAGTTTCTTAAGAGTGTGATTAATATATTTGTTTCTGGAAGAGGTTTTCGAAATAGGATCTGATGAGCGCTAAAAAGCTAAAAGTATTAAATCAGTTATCTTTGCTTAAAATAAATTTATCAACTTATTTTTAAAACTATTACTGTTACAGTAGTTTCTTATTTTTGTCTCTCAAATTCAATAGACTTGCATATTTAATTTCGCATCAAGGGATTAGCTATCTTCAAAATACTGAGTAAGTTTCTAAGCAGTAGTCAGTAATAAATGATAATCAAATTATGTTCCCAAATTCAGCCTTGTAAGATCTTTTACCGAAGAAAGTATTGCTCTTTTATCTACGGTGGCATACTCTATTAGAGCAGAAAGAACCAGGAGAACAAGAAAATTAGCTTAGAGTAACATTAAATGATTTCATGAAAAATTTTGCTTTGGCTGGAGACCAATATTTTATATTTGTCGTGTTAGGAAAAACTATAGGTGGGAATCCTCATGGAAAATATTTGTCGGTTTCGCTCCATCAGTAGGTACCTCTCTCAAGTCACCCCGTCATGTGTGCGGATGTGAAGCTTTCCTGTAAGGTAAAACCCTTTATTTTTAATTTTTGAGAGAAATATTTCAGCTAATTTCAGTCATAAATTGATAGGAAGATGGTTTGGATATAAATTTAGACTGAAAAGATAACAGCTTGTTGGGTAAATTCACTCTCTGTCTGAGTATCTCCATGGTGGTTTAAATAGTTGATATCATAATTTCAGTTGGCTGTATTTGTCTTGAAGTCGAAGGTTCATCGATGAACTCTCTCCACGGAAACCTGACGAAAATACAGATAATTTAGTTTATTAGGTTTTAGAGTCTTAGATCCGAGTCTTATATATGTTGCCATTTTCTTAGTCTTATATCTTGCCATTTTCTCCAAATATGTAATATTCCTATTCATAGGCCACTTCTATGGGTCACTGCTGGGGTGAGGTATGGAATGCTAGGTTGATCCTGTCCCAAAACTATTCAATTTTGGTAGAAAATATTATGACGATTTTGTAACATATTTCAAGTGGTAGAGAGGAAATTTCATAGAATATCTTTTTACGTATTCTGTCTTATGAAATGGATGAAATAATAGTAGCAGTACTCACAAGTCGCGATGTTCGGTATTAGAGGTGCCTTATCAGAAGGCTATTGATCAAAAACTTCCGTAAGATACTCTCATTATTTCTTCCTCCAGGATCCATATGAGGGTTAAAGCTCTAAGGGTGTGAAAGAAGTTATGCATGTTGACAATGCTTGGTGCTTGAGATAGTAACTTTCAAGATAGTTGTAGAAAAAAAATGAAAGTAGAATTTGCGGGTTAAGCTTGGGGGAAAGTTAGTCAACCGTACGCCAATGGCGATACAGACTAGAATTGCAAATGTGATTGAGAGGAATAGAGTTCCGTGTTTTCACGGTCAGATTCACAGATTTAATATTCTTTGAACGACTAAGGAAAAATTGCGACACATAATTATCTCCCTTAGAAAAGAAGAGAGCCGATTGAAGACGGAGCATTTACAAGAATCCTACATTATATCCTTGTATGCCTTATTATCCTTTTACATAACCCAACTTCTCATGATGATCTACAGCTTATGTTACTTTTCCAATTCAATGAAAATTGCTATTAATAGTCGTAAGAAATTCATCAGGGCTTGAATTTCACCTTTTTTATAAGTTATTGGTGAGACTGGGAAACTGGAGGTTAATTTCTATTTTATTTGTAGCATTTTCATGACAACTGATGCGCCAAGAGGTTTTTCAACACAATAGGCTAAAGAATTCTTATAGTACATCAAAGTGATATTCGTGGATGCTGCTAAATTTTGGGGGCTTAACATTGAAGCGAGATTTAATTTATTTGAAGTTTATTGCGTCAATTTATGAGTTCTAACGTATGTGCAAGAAACTCAGCCGATAATTAAAATAAGATTTTGTACTGAGTAATTTTATATTTGCCCAGAGATTTACAGAGATCTACATACTGGTGTAAAATCCATCCTTATTCTTCAGCAATCTCTCAGGTGAGTAATATAGACCACCATTAAATTTTAGCGCCAAGGAAATTGTCTTTTAATATATTTAAATAGGGATCACTTCTTTTTAGTCTTTATTATATGAAATTCAGGTTATAAAAGTCATTAAGCACGCGCTTGACTTGTAATTCGGCCATTTTACACCAGTATAGCTTATTTTTTATTAACCTATGTCTTAAAAAGTTATGAACTGAGATTTTCTTCTATTGAAAAATCCTCTGTGTGAAGAAGTGAGAAGAAGAGTGTCTTTTTATGGCTCAACCGATTAAAGAATACGATGGAACCTACAATACTTCAAATTTCCAGGATACATAACTTGTATTCAGAAGATTATAAAAAGGTACAGCAACAGCAAAGAGACTTGAGACCTCTGAAACCAAAACCTTTACTGTTTCAGAGCCTATTCAACTGCATTTATATGTACTTGGGATCGTAGCCACCCCTTATTAATGAGCACATAGCTTTATTTCCATCATGAGCCACAGCAGTTGATAGAATGTTAGTGATTTGGTCCTTAATAATATTGACTATATGGTAACTTTGATCATCAATAATTCAGGATGTTAACCAAGGATTTTTTATTTTCCTGGTAAGTAGTGTTATTGAAGATTCTAGGCATTCTCATCGTGCATTTTGGTCATATTCTGCTTTAAAAATATTTGTCGAGTCATCTTTTTCCCAACGTTGGTGTACTACAAAGCATAGTAGCCTGTAATTTTCGGTTAATCTTTCACAACAACCACTCTGAACGTCTGAAATCCATTAATTCGCTCATTTATACATACTATTCGCCATACATCACTGATGAATATATTCCGTTCTAAAATTACGGTCAATATAATATATATATATATATATATATATATATATATATATATATATATATATATATATATATATATATATATATATATATATATATATATATATATATATATATATATATATATATATACCAGACGATGAACTAAAATTGCAGCATTACTCATTATCATACAACAAATTAAATGCTAACAGATTTAGATAAAAAAGAAACGTTAATGCTATTTTAGAAGTAAAACGCAGAGTAAATTGATGCGTGAAAATGTTCATAAAAATGAATATCACAATATAGAGTAAATAATGTAGCAAGACGCTGCATTGGGATGGATTGATCCCAAAAATATATGAATATTTAAAGAAATTTCAGAGGGCAACATATTAATATTATAGAAAAATATATAATGTATATGATGAACACAGTTTGTATCACTCTACGAAATATGGCAATTACACAGAAATAAATCGGGATATTTCCGCTATAATAATGAAAACTGAAGAAAAACAGGTATCAAGTAATTAGTAGCTATTCGTAATTCGAGTACATTTATTAATAATTCTTTGATATATCCCCACAAAATTCACGCGCAGCCTATAAATGAGACAAATGAGGCGTTACTCTTGTGATAATGAAGTTCTCAAATCGGCATCATCATGCAGTCTTGTTGGTGGGCGAAATGTCTCATTCCGATTTCCCGTCATTACAACCTTCGCTATCTCTCCGCTCGACTCTTCGTGCACAAAAAATTCACCTCCTGCATTATTACATCCCCCTAGACTCGACAATCGGCGGACGTGCTAACGTCGGCCAACACGTTGCCTTTTACCTCACACCCCTCGTTCACTCTCACGACGCCTCTATCATCCACTCCCGTTTCAACCGCCCGGAGTCGCTCCCCGGGTAATATAATGGGGGAGGAAAGAATATCTGCCATACTGATCGCCGAAGTAAAAAAAAACCTGGAGTGAGAAGAGAAAGAAAGAAAAAGTGGAGAGAGAGAGGAGATCTTTGCCATTTCCCGCCTCAATACTCACGTCGCCCTATTCTCCTTATCTCTTCTGCCTCTCCCCTCCCCCTCCGCCCCCCCAGAGAACTCGACTCTCCGGCTGGGACGCGAATAAAGATGTCCTCTGAGTAAAAACGTAGTCCCGAGTCATTCTATCGCAATCTCTTTACATATCTTAAACCACTCAATCCCCACATTCTCCCCCCCTCACATACGGAGACCCCTCCTACCCTCCCTGCAGGTAACTCCAACCGCCCTCCACCTCAATCACATACACGCCTCCCACACCTTCTCCACCTCTGCCATTATCAATCGAAAATTGCTGCATTCAAATCACGTCCGCATCCACTTCAGTCGAGCGCGGTGCATTTATGGGCCGCAAACGGACGGCTGGAAGGTGTGCGGGTAGGTGGGTGATGGCGGGGGGGGGGGGCGTGATGGAACGGGGGGGCGGTGTGTGCGGAGGTGTAGGTATGAATAGGACGGGGGAGAGGTATCAGAGAGGGAGGATAAAGGCGTGTGAGAGGGCGGGGTAATAGGTTGGGCGAGGGCGGGATGCGAATAGAGATAGTGGATTGGATTGGAATGGATATTTGGGGAGGCGACCGACGGCTAAGGTCATTTGCGCCATAGGGGATAGGCAAGGGAGAAAGGGTGGATAGAAACCCGGCGTCGGCATTAGCCAACTCTTAACGAAAGGCGCCAAGGGGACCACGGCTTAACGTCTCATCTGACAGACGGAGTACTCCACTTGGAGTGCCCTCCACAAGACACTCAAGTAGGGATCGAGTTTCCTCTGAAAAACATCCGCCTCTGCAGGGATTTAAACCCTGGCCGCCCGTGTGGTAGACGAGTACTCTAACCACCACACCAACCAGATCCCCCAATACAGATAGTGGTTCATGGCCCAGTGTAAGAGGCGGATAAGGGGAGGACGACATTGCCTGGAGAGTGAGGTAGGGATAGAGAGAGAGAGGAAGGTAGTGAGAAAAATATTGGGGGAGAGGATATTTCATTAGCGGGCGGATCATTAATGAAAAATACAGTGAGAGTGGTAGGACTACCACCCAGTTAGTTTTTCATTGCGGTAGATTTCCGATGTTTTGGTTTGCTAATATTGAATGAGCAAACGTTTAATTTACCTTTGGTCGACATCAGCCTCTTAGACCTTGAGAATATGACTTATCAGCATATTAATTCCCAAAATTGAAACAAATTTCCCATAAAATAAAATAAATGGACTCGCTGATTCACAATGGGTTAGTGAAGAAGAACATAACTGAACGTAAAATGAAGTTCTCTCTATTGTTTTCGGGTTAGTTGCGTCATCAGAATAAAACTTGACGCAGCTAACCCGAAAACAATGGAGAGAACTGCAAACCAGCGCTGCGAAAGCCTCAAACAGAAATTTGAACGTAAAATAGTGGGAAAAGTCCCAAGAGAAAAACCTAGGAATAAGTTCAAGGACCAAATAAAGAGAAAATACATTGGAGGAGCTACCAGGAAATAAAGGGAACTAGTATAAGATATGAAAGGATTTCGGGCTGCGGAAGACCAATTTTAGGATTACACCACAAATGATGAAAAGAAAAAATTACTGTAAAAATTAATCAAAAGAAATATAATTAAGAGAAAATCAAGCTGCTTGGGGAGGCGACCGGAAACAAAGTTTTTTCACATTATTTAGGACGAGCGAATCGGTGTGCACTATTCGTGAACTCTTCTTAGGTTCTCAAACGGTTTAAACTTCGCATGGTTTTCGACTTTTCGAAGGATGACTAGCATATTTCCAGTCGCGAATCGATACCAATGTCCAACACAATCCTGTCTTCAACTCTGCAAACCTTTCTCATACCTTTACGTCTAATGAAACGTAAACTTTTCTTCCACCTGTTCACCTGCTGTCCCACTATTTCTTCTCCGTCATTTTTTTATCCTCCCGCTACCCTTCATTTACCCACAAGCAACTTCTTCAGTCTCCTCGGAATTTTTCCCACCGGACTCCGTTCCTCCTCACCGCCTTTAACAACTCTTAGTTCGTCTCTCTCTCCACCCAGATTAACTCACTAACTCGCTTTAAAATTGCAGCGAACCCTTATGCTTAACATAAACATTCCTTTTTCTTTGGGCAAGGGGTAAACACTATGTAAACATCGGCCTTCGATCCATCCTCATAGTTTAGCATCTTTTGGCTCGGTTCAAATCCTCAGGGGTGGTCCTTCAATTCCTTCGAGTGCTGATTCCCCTGCCTACAAATAGAGAACAGTGAGTCTCATATTCCCTTCAACATCAAAGCACATTCAGGTGGAGTACTACATTATCTTTCCCTTTAAAATCTTATTACTAAAGTACTCTGTCAGTAATTTTCATCACAAACCTACCACATTAAATTCTTGATATGTGAGCAATAATTTTCAAATGAATAAATTATGATGATACCAACTGTGTTTAAATCAACAGAGTTCTTTATTGGTACAACTAGATTCAACGCTACTGCGTCACCTTCAGGTATCTGCGGACGTAGCGTTGAAAGTAGTTTTACCAATAAAGAACTCTACCAATAAAGATTTATACATAGTTGGTATTGTCATAATTTATTCAATAATTGACCTTCGCAAGGTTACGCCTGAAATTTCAATTACGCCGATTCAATTCAAGTTTAAGTCATTTTTCACTGCAGAACCAAGCAACCTATTTGTATGTTGACGATATTTTAGAGTGCTATGTTCCAGAATCTTTTGAATGTCAAGAATATGAAGATACGACGGAGTCACCGATGAAGCACGCATCTCTTCATAATAACTTATGTTTATTCACAAGCTATGAATTCTTTATTAAGATTAGTAAATATCGGTATATTGTTATATTTAGGGAGATTTAAATTTTAATTTCGAAGTCGGACAAATTTCAGTTTAATCCCGCAAAAATCAGGGAAAGGTGGCAACTCTGACATAAAAGATGAGCTCGGGTCCATGTGAGCGAAGGTAAGGAGGCAGTGATGGCCTATCCTCGCTGAACCTTCCCCACCTCCCACGTCCCAACCGCAGTCATTCTCGGTAGAATGTGCTCTGGGTCGGAAAAATGTATATCCCGAGCACATTAAAATAGTTCCCGCGTCCTCCCCTCACTGCCTTGCGAACATTTTTGGAGGGAGGAAGTGTCCGCGGGCTCCGCTGTCATTTGTTTTTATAGCGACCGTTAATATTTGAATAATATGCTCTTTGAATGAGAGCGATGGTTTCCTGGGGATGGGACAAGAGGGTTGGGTTGGGTGGAGAGGTGGCACTTTCCCTTTTCCACTGAACGGCTTGAGGTTTCCCGAAAGGAGGAATGGCGCCCCATATAAAGTCGTTCATCCACGTGCGCCGAGGAAAGCCTTGGAGCTGTGTGAACGAGTTGAACTAGACCGCGCGCGAAATATTAAGTTTTCATTTCCACGGAAGGTATTTGGAGAAAGGAATGGGCAATGAAAGAAAGAGGGCAAGGAACCGGGAGGTTAGCGTGCGTCATAAAATGGCTCATCGGGAAAAAAATGCTATTGCGGTTCGAAGAGTCATATAACGACTCGATTTCATGCTCTTGAGGTAGGTTTCCCGCTCGGTTAGACCTCGTGACTATAATTTAATCCGCAAGTTGACCATAACAGTTCGACACGTACTCAAAGCCCAACGCATTAATAATTTATCGTGAGGGGGGAGTTTGTGCCGCGATATTTTGTCTCCCATCCCCTGCGTGCCGTTGGTCTAAAAAACCTTTTCCCGTTTATGGGGCTCACTGCTACGTATCTTTCCCGACACTTTCCTTTCCGAATGGCGTAAAAGCGTCGACTGCAGGTTAAATCAGAATATTTTTTTAACTAGGTGCTTTCTTTCTTTTTCCTAATGTAGGTCAAATTTATCAAACGATAGAAAACATTCCTACCCTGACATTCTGTTGGGTCTGTGTGGTTTGAGGCTAACCGAACATGATTGGAAATTTTTACCGCAATATTGTTCCCCCGTTCTCGGCTTACTTCTTGTGCGCAATTTAGACTCCTGAAATTCCCCTATTATCCTGTAGCCTTTTTATATCCGTGTGCTTCCCTCGACTACAAGCTAGCAATTTCAGTATGCAAAACATAATTTTTCGTTTCTCCGATAAACGTGGATATACCCTGCTGTAAATGGCAACTTGTTGGAATACATTTCGTTGCCTGCTATTAACGCTGCTTTACACTGTATATTTCATTGTAAAAACTAATGTTTCATAGAATGTACAAGAAAACGAATGGAATTAGCGGAGGTTCAATTTCCCCTTCAGCCATTCAGACAATCCTAAAATTTGTCGCTGTACACGGTTCATTTTTCATAATACGAGAGTTAATACATTGGTTTTTACGATAAATATATCGTGTAAGCGGCCTTTACGCTTATATTATCCGGATGAATGTCCATTTTAGTTTCTCTTGATAAGAGTAGTCGACTTTAATATTACTAAATAGTATTCGATTAAGACACCTATTGGGAAAAAGCGGATTTTGTGTATTTAACTATCGAAGGGCGAGGCACTGTGAACCACGTTAAACTTCTGCAGTTTCATTGATAGACATGCTTAAGTATTACTATTCCAAAATTAATTATTACAGTAACAGTAAAAGCTGATAGAGCTTTATGTATTATTTAATTGTACTTTCTTAGGTAACCAGTAGGTATTTTTTCTAGTTATACCGATGTATATTCGTCTTCTTTTGGTTAATTTTTAACTACAACTCGAAAAAGCTAATAAATATGACAAAAATTAGAGCATTTTTGAACTTTAGTTTCCATTAGATTTTTGCGGGTATAAAATTATAATATGGCAGGGAACATTTCATTTTTTTCAGTTTTTTCAAGGACAGGTTTTTTTCATGTGCATAAAAGGTTCATTCTCTCAGTTTCGTCCCCTTCAATAAATTATTATTTTAAAACAGTGCGTATACTATTGCCGAGGATTCATCCAGATTATCCCATAATTTCAGATACAATATATGCTTCAATTGAACGAAAAAGTTTTACTTTTGATAAATTTATTAGGTTTAAATTCAAATACTTGATGAACCAATACTTGTGGTTGATGCCCTACAATCATTTGCATTTACATGGATAGGTAGGTTATAGGTAACGGAGAGAAAAGGCGAATCGATATAAACCTTGGTTATTCAACGTAGTTTGTCTAAGTGACACCTGGTCAAATTTTTTACCTAATTAGTGTAACCTAACTAACTGTATGTAAAATAGTACCTCATTTAATAATAATTATCCTGTCTTAAAATATACTCGGATTTCCATCGGTCTTACTTCGTTGTTGCTTTTATATATTTGTATTATTGACATTTTTAAAATGAAGTTTCATTCTGAAAGCACTTTAACAAAATAAGTATATAATCTTGAGTGAATTAAAGATAGCATAAGTATTATATTTGATAAAAAACCTATGTTGTTGGGCGATGGAAAGAGCAATTGAAACTGTATGGCCTCCACCAAAATATCTCTGCAGCAGCCATTAGCCATTTAACGTTTCATAAATATTAAATCTTTGTCTAGTATTACTCTTGCAGAGATATGAGTTATTATGAACTGCATAGGTTTATACTAAATCTTTTCTTTACGTCCAAAGCTAGATTGTATTTCTGTTCCGAAGTAATTTCCAGCATTAAAAAATACCTCAGAAAGAACACTCTTTGGACGAACTTCCAGTTATTATCTTCTGATTCATTTGCTCGAAAGAGCATAAATACCTGCTCGGGGTGTTCCAGAGGCACTTTGAGCGCGTGTGTAATTAACCCCGGCTCCCATTGTTCCTTCACCTCCTTACTTCGCAGTTTTTTCCTTGGCATTACCAACTTTTAAGATATACGCGACGGCATAGTGTTTTGTGCCCGAATTCTTCGTCTGCCCCCGCCCTGTCTCACAGTTTTAAATAACTTGAAAACTTAAAGGCGCGCCGTAATCTGAATTCCTGAGGGGGTGAGACTTACCTCCCGCTTCCATCCCAAAGCGTCTTTCCTACGCCTAGTATCCCCCGTGGCTCCTGGCGGGGGAAGCTGATGGCTCTACCGTGGAGATACGTGAGATTGTAAATCTTCCTTTTTTCCTACCTCTCCCAATGTGCTCTTTTATCTCGTTATCTCTAAGCCTCAGTGCCCCCATCATTTTCTCATTACTTTTCACTCTGCTCCTATACATACGGCACAATGAGCTTTTCTGCTGATTTTTACCTCATCTCTCCCAGAAAATGTAAAAACATGAAAAAACTTACATCTGTCCTCGGTTGCTTACTTTCCGATTCACATGGAAACTAGTTACCTCATTTATGGAAAGAATCGCTCGACAGTCTAACAGTCACCAGATCTAATAGCTGCGGTGGTACAGCAGACGCATGCTCTCTATGAGCCTCATCCGACTTGACAAAAAACTTGATATGCAGCTACTTATAATCTGTGTCGTAGCTTTTTTTGCTCATCAGTAATAGCAAACTGTTGATTGGAGACATTCATTCAGCTTAACTCACCTTTTCTATGCATTCATCTGAGATACTGTTAAGACTGGGGTACTGGAGTATAGTATAAAAATATCAGTTGGGTACCTATTCATTTGCATAAGTTGGACTAGGAAGAGCCCTATAATCCTTACTGGAAGATTTCTCTTCGTCGTTTATAGTATTCCTCATTTTCTTTTCGGGCAATAGGAATTGATACAGTTACATTTTTCTCTTCAAGCAATGATGACTTAAATCGTCCCAGTGTTGAATGAATAAATTTTACAAGCCAAAGCATTTAGTGCATGATAAAGTTGTGGATTTCTGTTATTTCTACTGTTTTTTATTGGTTAAACACATGAGAGCATTAATAATTTTTTTGATATCCTGTAATATTGGTGATTTTAATGAAGTAAATGAAATATTTTGGCGTAACATATTCTTATCATTAAAATTGATTTCATACAATGATCAGGATGATGATATTAGGTACATGGCATGAAAAATCTACATATTATGTTATTCATTTAGTATTACGAACATGAAAACGAGAAAGGTAATTCCAAGAACAAGAAAGAGTCCGAATTATTCGTAAGTTGGCTTCTTTTGACAATATCTACTAGTGCAAATTTATTAAAAATTTTCAAAACGTATTCATGGCGATAAAAAACCAAAAAATTAAAATTTCGCCAACAAAATTGGAACGAAAAATCAACTGCATAGGACCTTACTTCTAATATAAATTGCGAGCATAGCATATTATTTCAATTGTAAGATGAAAAATTAAACTTATTAAATGTTACCTTGCGTATATATTTTTATTGATTTGCTTTATTATGTTCTCGCCCATTTTTCGGCCCTGAGTGCGAGTTTTGTGAAAGTTGATTTTTTTTTCAAGTGGAAAAGAGCATTTTCTTGAAACTGAAATTTTTTACATAATTTTTTCTGCTGGACATTCTTTTACTTCTTTCCACTTCCTCCTCCCTCAATGGCCATCACCAGTGTCTCACTCTCTTCGGTATCCTCTCCTACCCTCAGAACTCATGCCTTCAACCCCGAGACGCTTCGGCCATTAGAACATCCAAAGAATCCATTCTTCCCCAAGTTCTTATCACTCTCCCGCATGCACTTATCTCACAAATTATGTATTTATCTCGTCCGCATTACATCCTCCCCCCAGCCATCATTACAATACCTTTCAGTCTCGATATTTTCGAGGATTATTCGTAATGTGATTTTTATTTTTGTTCGGTATTTTTTACGGGACCGATTCCATTGAGAAATGGTTAACGTTAAATTCTTCCACCAAAGTGAGCACTGAAGTTATCCGTCAGCACTTAAGCCTTTCACTGTGATTGTGACATCTCTTGTAGCATTACGTTGACAAAGGGTAAATGCAAGGAACGCTTGATACTCTTCAAGAAAAGAGACACCTTTAAGTGACAAGAGGAAATGTTAAGTGAAAAAATCATTCGTTAGAAGAGAAACGCATTTTATTTCTTTGAATTAATAGGATGCGTACTCAGTTCAATGAACTTCCGAAGTGGTTTTAACATTATGAATAAAACAAATTTTCATGTATAATTTCAGCATACATAAAATGTTTATAATATACTTGATATTAGATGAATTATTACGCTAGGTATACTGGGTCAATTACTAATTTTAAATGCCTAATTTGTGATAATTACTTGTATTTGGAATCATTTATTCATAGTGGTTATAATGTCGCATAGTTGGCAATATCATTGGTGGTAGCGAATCATTGAAAATAGAGAGAAGTGGTTCGCTTTACACATTTTTATTAAATTTCCAATCATTGAATTTAACAAATGATGTGGTCCGAAGTCACTCGCACGGGTGCATATTTACCAGGGTTGAAATTTGCCATGAAAAAATCAATTGACCGGGATTAGGGTTCGAATTAGGGAGATCCGGGTTTGAAACCCGGTCAAGTCAAATAATTTTTGCATGGCAAACTTCAACATTTTTATTAAGCCATTTAGTGATTTCAAGCGAGGTGAGGCACCGGGGGAGTTAGGGCGGGCAGACACTTACCATGACTGTTTCAAATTACTATACAATCGTATAGTAATTTGAAACAGAAAGCGTAATAATTCTAACCAGAAAGCGTAGTAATTCTAACAAGATTAGTTTAACTACACGGTGTAGTACTTTTAACCAAGAATCGAGTTGGTTCATATTTTACTACGCTGTATAGTAAAAAATAATCAGGATCCTAGTTATTCAACTAGAATTATTTTTCCGTGTAACGGAGAGGAACCGGGGAAGAGAGACTGCTCAGGGATCGCCTCGCATTATAAGGCATCACGAATAGTCAAATGTTGCTGGTGTCATAATTGAAGATAGCTCGGTCGTTGCTCTTTTAAGGAAGGGCGGATAACAATACGCGCAAGAAGCAGAGAGGCAATGGGGACGGCGGACATTGCTTTTGCGGATTGCGGATTGCGAGGGTATAATATCAGGGGAGAGGTGAGCGGTAGTGGGTTTCCTAGAAGCCCTAACTACAATACGAGAAGCTCCAGTGGTGAAGAAATTGTCTCACAGACTGAGGAATTTCTACTTTTAAGCTCTTAATTAAGATTTTTTGGTTTACAGAATACATACAAGTGGCAGAAATGGCATATGTTTAACACCTAATTGTACAAGAAACGAAAAGAGGAATTTATTATTATTTTCATTACTCTGTTCCTTATTCATCGGATAAAAGTCCTAAATTCCCGTGCTCAATAATTTAAATAATCTATTTGTCACTTCATATTTTAAATAAATTTGTCCCTTCCTAAACGATGAGTTCACTGAGACAAATGAACTTTTTCTAATGTTCAAATTTCATTTCTCATTACTCCTAAGAAACGTAATTTGTCAAAAACACATAGAATACAAATCTTTGCTGGCTTGAACAGCCTTACATCCTTCGCGGACAGAGGGAGGGTCATATTTGCTTAAAGGTATTTAACTAACGTATTTATTTCTCATCGTGTTTCACTCAGTGGGAAACAGCGATTTTCATTCTTCTATTGTAAGGTCTTAATTTTTTGTAACCACCCCGACAATCCGGTCGTAAACACGGTTCGGCGAAACTTTTGCTTTTCTTTTTCCGGGCAGAGAATGAGGGAGCGGTGAATGCGAGATGCGAGGCTGGATAAAATAAGAGAACGTGCATGTGCTCTTGATAGAATTGCGCAGTTTTATTGTTAATTGTTTTCAAGAACTAGGCTCTTGTGCCCAAGAAGCCAGGGTAAAAAGAGATGTGCTCTAGGATGATAGAACTGCGTGGGTAGTAGGGGAAAACAGGCTCAGAGACATTTGAACGGCATTCAATCCATGAGTACATATAGAGAATAGCATAGGACTTAGTTGCTGGTTAGGATTACGGCAAGTAGTCTGGTTCCTGGACAGAAAATATGTCCAAATTTGGAGATACTACAAAATGGAGTCCTGCTTCTGTGAAAATAATTACCGCTCCTGGAAACAGTAGTGCTTCCTTTTTTTATTGACACGTGAACTAAGCCAACCTCGTCACTACCCCTTGAAAATAACCTTTCGTACTCTCCATAATTTCACCGTTCACGTGAATACTCTGCACTTTCTCTATTAGGTTTCTTTAAATTCTATATGAGATGATAAAGACAACCTGAACTATGAACAGATTGAACATCATGTGATATTTGAAAGAGAGATATTTCAACAAGAGACTCTAAGGATTTCTAGGTGTCTATTCTACTACTCCAAGGATTCTATTCCTAGGATTCTATCCCTAGAGTTCTATTCTTAGGATTCTAGGTTCTTTATTTTCCAACGATTCATTTTTTGGCGATACAAATAAGAGAAAGTTGTAGATAATATATTACTGTGATTAATGTTAAAACAACTCCTAAGATAACGTTGACGACTGTTTGGGAAATTTTTATTAAAGATGTGCCCATACGGTAAAGTACGTCATTAGTTTTTGAATCCATCACAGTGGGTACAGTACAAGAAAGGGAATTTGAATAGGTAGCATCAATACAATTCCAATACCTTGATTGGCAAGCTTTAGGCCAATATAATTACTATCAAATAGATCCATTTGCAATTAGTGATATTAATGGGAATATAACTTTTGCTTTAGATAACAAGTTGCCCTAGTTGCATAATGATTTTTGCTCTGTTGTTAAGTTAGTTTCATATTTATAGCTAATGAATTTTACTGTAGTGATCATTAAAGCTAACAAATACCTTTTTTATCTAGTAATAATGTTGCATTATTAAATTCAGATTTGATGTACAGGATTTTGACTTACTTGCCGCTATTGATTTTTATGCTGCAACATAGACTCCATACGAGTGTTTACTATTCACTCTATTGTATACAGTTCCTAGTATTTGATTTTTCTCCTCATTAATGTTTTGTGATCAGTTTTTCCTCTTTTTTTCTCCCTCAATTTTTTTGGTGTATTTCCCACAGCCCAACTTCCCCGTTCGTATTTCCCGGTAGTAGTCTTCAGGATGGAGTGCTAAGGTATTCCCTCCTTCCTGCTTTCCACGCGATAATACGACTTCCAACTCTCACCCCTGCTAGGGCCAGATCGCTCGCTCTCGTCGTTTTTCCCGCTCTTTCCCCTTTATATTCTTTCCCATCTGCACTCGAACGCCTGCAAGAGTTTTCGTTTTTCCCCATGAATGCTCACATCTCCTCTCTCTCTCTCCCCCTCTCCTCATAGCAGTATGACTTTGTTGTGTTTTTTCCTCCCTCTCTCCCTCCCTTAACCCTTCCCAGAATTCAATTCTTTAAGCTCGCTAAGGGATGATGCAAGCGGGGAGGGGAGGATGAGGAAAGGGTGAATTGCACTCGAAGAAATGGCGTAGAAGGCAGATTTCCCCCCTGCCTGTTAAGACTCTTCCTCGTTCTCCTCGCGAAAGGTGTGCGTTGCTCACCCCAGGCTTCATTCTCGCCACCGAAGCCTCCCTACCTCCATTCCTCCTCCCGACCACCTTCTCGGGTCACATGACTGAATGATATCGTCGTCCTTTTGTTCCTACTCCGACGGCCGATCTCTCCCTCCCCTCGCCATGCAGTACCCTTTATCCTTATTCACCTCCTCCTGCTCCTTGCCCCTACCTAACCCTTCCCCTCTGTCCCAAACTCTCCGGGCGTTACTGCATAGCATCCTCTCATTAAGGCATTAATCCTCGGCCTCCAGGGATACTGATGGTTTTTCATTCCGGCTCTACGAGTAGAGAATGAACTGGGGGCGGGGAAGGAGGAAGAAAATGACTTGGAGATGACTTTAGTATTTTTCCCTCCTTCGGATTAATAAGGAGGAGAAAAAAATTAAATGAACGGTGGGCGATTATTGTAGTCTCTAGCAGGCCTGGAAATATTTGCATTTTTTCCGGAAGTAAATTGGGTTGTCGAAGATTAGATGCGTCTCCGAGGGTGGTTCTTTTTTTTTCTTTCGCCGGGCGCGGCCTTTTGTTACGGTGCAATTTTTCCCAACGCGTGCGCCTTGCCCCGCATTCCTTTGTAATTTGCGCACTGACTTTTGGTGGATCGCATGGTATTTAACCTTTATTTTTTCCTCCCTTTTCTCAAAGTGGAGCATTAACTTTTTTAACGAGTCATTAAAAAAGTTCTCGAGACTCTCGTCCGTTTTGGCATTTAAATTGAAACGAGATAATCCAATTTAAGATGGGTGAGTGAATGAGAATTTAATCTTAATCCCTGCTGATGTCATGAAAATCGAATGTTTATTTTATGCAAAGATTTTTATCTTCTTTAATTACGAACGAGTCCTGGGCTTAGGAAAGCTCAAAGTACGTGGCCCTCTGTGTATAATTTATTTTAAGAATTAGCTGATGAATTGGCAATGCCTGAAACGAAATTTTGGCCGAGAATTTAATCCGTTTGCGGCTCAAATTAACTACCAAGATTTCTTTTATTCGTACGGGAGAATCATCTGAATTTGAGAGGTGATATTAATAATGATGTCATTGATTTAAAAAAAATGAAACGGCTGAACATAATTTTACACTCCCCTTTAATTTTGCACTGCAGTACTATCGATTGTTTCTCACTGTTAGTCGCGTAGTTTGGCAGTTGACATTGTTCTGTTTTGATTTTATACCATCAATATATTTTTTTTAATTTCGACATCAATAGTTTCCACTAATGTATTTGTTTAAATTAACGATGCTATTGTTATGAACCAACGTTAAAGCATTTTCTGCTGCTAATTGCATACTGTCAGCGGTATTCTGGGAGAAGAGCATGTCTTCTTTCAACATTCGGTTGTTTACCACCTATTGTATTTGAAGGTATTGAGAATGAAGTTTGCTCAGCAAGGCGAGGGACATTGTCACACGAAGATGGAGAAATGAGTTACGCTATAGCTAAAGCACATGGAGGATGAATTATTTGTGACTCTTTGCCACATTTTTGTTCAGTGAATCTTTGTTTCTTAAGGATTAGTTACCCTCTTGATTCATTGTTTATTACAACATGAAAACGTCCATTTTAAAATATATTTTGTTACTAACTCTGCAAATTCATTTTACAGATCTGAACAGGCTTCAAATTACTATATACAATTGATTGATATTGGAGGGAGATAAATATTCATTTCAATAATATCATAATTTTGGCCATATCTTTTCAATTTTAACTTTTCAAATCTCCATACATGTGATAATGCTGTATTTTATTAACTTACACTAACTTCACTACTGTATTTCCTCATACCTTGCCATCCCATCTAATTAGTCTAACTAACTAATTCTTCATGTTCGTCAGATTATCGTCCGTTCGTTCATAACTTCCACTATCTTCCACTGCTTGTAATTACGTGCATCACCAACCATCTACTAATTTTATCCGGTAACTTTCATTCACCTCTTACCATTTCTATTAATTTCCTGTTTTTCTCCCTTTATGTCCATAATAGTTACTCCCTGCTGCCATGCCAACAAGTTATACATTTTTTTATTCAGAGTTTCATATACTTTGAAATTATTCCAAGGAAATGCCCTTAATATGATGCAGTATATTGGAATTTTGTCGTGTGTTTCCCACGGATTTATATATCTTGTTTTTCCTCAGTATATCTCCTTACATAGATGCGAACAGAAAAATAGCGAGTAGTTTACTATTTATTATCTTTGACTGACTACACATATTAAACGGTCACTTACTTTGAGGACTACGTTATATACTTACTCCGATATCTGTTTTTTACGTGAAGCTAAAGCTTATTGGGTTGCAGGACAGCTAATGAATAAATTAAACGAAGTATAGTTTTATATAGTATATAGTGGGTGGCACAGGCTAATTGAAGAACGGTCACTACCCAAACAGAACCTATTTTATTTGTGCTTGTCTTGATATTTGTGTTTCCCTTTCTTGTGTGCTCCTCCCTTTGTGTTTGTACTCTGGTTCGTGTTGTTTGTTTTCCTTGTTTCCTGTCCCGGATCCTTACTCCTCAAAACAGTCTCGCTAACTTCTTGAGCATATCATACCTGCTTGCTCACCTCAAATCTCTCCTGTCCCTCGAGACTCCTCTTTCACTCTCTTTCAAACTCCTTCGTCACACTCTCCTTTTCTTCTTCGTTAGCTCTTGAACGGTTCCTCCCCTTAGCACAACGTGACTGGACTCATTGATACGATCTTCATGGACCAATGGTTGAGACTCTGGTGATCTTATTTATATCATCCATGTTTTTTGACTACTGCCCTAATTTTCTGTCGGCATTCCACTATTCATTCTGTAGTTTAGGTTAATCTTTCATGCGGTGTATCGGTCTCACATACGTATCGCACGTAACACATGCTGAGAAACAAAGAGTGACCTCAAATACAGCCCTATTTTTGGATTAGATCATATCAATCTGATATAGATGACCACTTTAGATAGCATATTCATTACCATCAAAACATTACTGTAACTATGAACACCTAATAAATACTCATAAGATGTGTGTATCCAAATAGTGTGCAGTTTTTAAGGCAAATATTATTTGTCAGCAAACTTACGATAGATTAAGGTGACCAACATGGTAAATATAGGATGACCTGGCAGCTTTCGAAACCTCAAAAGTAGTTAGCTAAGTGGGGAAGTTACATTGAAGCTTTCATGTTTCGTACTTACCAGATATAAATCCATTATGTACGATAAAGCAGTATCTGACTGACGAAGTTCTTCCTGATTATCAAGGTAATGTTGATTTCATCTGCCTCCCGTGTAAACTTTTGTTCATTCTCTGATCCTTTATTAATAAATAATAAAAATACGATATTTATAAAATGGATTCTAGCCATTCTAGCTACCTGTTCATGCCATAATTATGTGATTACGTATTTTTCTTTGTTTAGGATTCCAATAAAATCGGATTACCCATGAATTCTTCATGTACACAGAACTTATTTTCATATAATGTTCCAAGAATGTGAAATCAGTCAAGCAGCAACACCAGTGATTTCCGTAAAGAGAGGTTTGTGTTCAATGTAGATTCATTACATTAGTCACACTTTTGTCTCTCATTATACCTTTTTTGGTTCGCGGTCGTAACTTCTTAACCTTGTAAATGTAACATTCAAAAAGTGTATGAATCCATAGAACACCATAATAACCTCTGACTAATCATATTCACTTCAGAGATGGGTAATCAAGAAGCTTTTAAAGACTTTTGAGTGGGCATATACACAATAGCTGCCATAATAGAAGGTACATTATTATGCAAAAATCCCTCCCGACTTATCCGTTTCTAATTCTTGTCCATCTAGCTTCAAGTTATAAAGACAGGTGTAATGAAGTGCGTAGAAATAGAACGTTGAAAAATGTAATTAAGTCATTAATAGAATATTTTTCTCTCCTTTTATTTGCATATTTTTAATACATTACATTTCAAATATTTGCATTCAATACCGGATAATAGTTCAGCGCAATGTAAATTTAAGATTTAAGCTTGCATAGTTGTTTCCCATTTCGATGAGGGTATTTTTATTAAGTAGATAAGGTTAACTTTAATTAAGATTTAAAAAAGTCTTAGTTTAGAGTGATAATAATATCTAATACCTGATCCATTAAAGAAATCCATTGA
This sequence comes from Ceriagrion tenellum, assembly GCA_963169105.1. Taxonomy (NCBI): domain Eukaryota; kingdom Metazoa; phylum Arthropoda; class Insecta; order Odonata; family Coenagrionidae; genus Ceriagrion; species Ceriagrion tenellum. The sequence goes on from OY720640.1 coordinate 38,788,315, forward strand.
GTTAATTAAAAAATGATTATGTTGTCGTACGGATTATTCTTAATCTTATTACAACTTTTTCAATTTATACACCCTATATTCTCAAAACGTTTTGAGAATTTATCTTTGCTGAGGGGTATCTTCGCAAAAAAATACCTCTAAGAAACTTTGGAGGAAATGTTTTCGTGGTTAAAGACCTTAAAGTAGAAATAATATAAAACTATCCATAATTACAGAAAGATAAAAGAAATAGATAGGTAAAGTGTATAGTAAAACGTATCGGAAAGAGAGACGATTAGAATTTTAAACAATCTTACCACTTTGCAATGAAAAAATCTATCTAAGTGAATCTATGCAGATGAAATCAAAGCTTCAGGACAGAATTCTTATGAGATTTGATGCCATGGCTGTTAAATAGATGCACGGTTGATATAATTCATTTTATCAGGTAAATTTAGAGGATATTTTCAAAGTTATATCTCTTGGTTTAAAATATTAGCGTAAGTAATGTGCAATCACAGAAAATGTATTTTTTAAAAATTTATTATATTTAGCATAGTACACTTTTTAAACCAATATTTGCATTACAAATGACGTAGAGGCATGTTGGTTTTAAGAATCCGGGCAACGTTAGTGACGCCATTAACCGTTCTTGCCAAGGAGAGAAGCAGCGAAATTAGGCAATATTCGTTTCCGCCTGGAGCAAAAGAAGAAGGGGAACGCCGGAAAAGAGATGAATGTTAAGGAGACAAGAGGGAGGCGGAGATGAAGTGGGGAAGGATGTAAAGGAGGGGGAGAAGAAGGAATTCTGTCGGCACCACTTTTTGCCGGCAGAATTTTGTTTTGAGGAGAGTGGGTTTCAAGAGTGCAGCGTTAACCATCCATAACCCGTTGCAAGGGGTGTCCTTTAATAAAGCCTCAAGACTAAAAAACCAACCCCTTTGCTTGCACTCCTCTCCGTCTTGCTCTTTTACCTTCTCCTCCTTACCCTCGAAAAATCCTTGGTCGTCGGCTCGCTGTCGACCGTCTCCGTGGTACATACATACCCTGCACCCCCACTCATACTCGTTTATACCCCATTCTAACCCTTCTTATTCCACTCCCCGAATTCCAAGCCTTCTTCTTCAATCCCCTACCGCTCAGAAATTCAGCCCCACCATCACCTTTTCCTCTTTCAAGGGATTTTAAGTCCTGGCCACCGCCGCCCGTTTTTCCCTAAACCCACCCCATTTTCTCACCCTCCCACCCCGCCCTCCTCTCGCCGACCTCCTCCGCGGAAGCCTCCGCCTTGTCTCATGCCTTTCCGACCTCAAATTTATGGATATCCGTCGCGAAAAGTTTAGCAAACCTGGGGGTCTTGTCCCTCTCTTGGCTCCCGCCTCTGCCTTCCGCCCTACCCTTCCCTCAGCCACCCGACCGCACCGTCTTATGCTCCCCCCACGTCTCGCCTCATACCTCTCGCTTTCCTCTCCATGTTCTCATACCTCCTCGCAATCCCTCACCCCGTCTCCCACATTGCTTAACCTTGTGGTATTTAACGCGACTTATACGTCATCATTGTTATCTAAAGTCGAAATTTCCCTAAAAGAGTAAAAGTGTGCCATAAATCAGTATTTATTGAATCCAAGAGGGTGCAGCACGAGTAGAGTGATACTTTTAGCAAAGAATGGGCATATGTATGGGGGAATGTAGGGGATGTGACCCCTCCAGAAGTAGCTGTGTTAAGGGTAACAACATTTATAGATAAAATATTTACAAACTAAACTACAAATATTATAAAAAGGGCTTGAAAATTCACTCTTGTTGGTTTAATTTTTATTAAATAATTTTAAAATGAACCTAGTTGGTTTCCCAATTGGCAAGACGCAGATCTCTCAATACGCCACCTATCAAAAATCACGTGGAACGATCTCCCATCCCAAGCAGATTCTAGATATGCCGTAGCAGCAATGAAGGTTTTGGTTAGCAGAGGTGAAATACATTAACACTCTCACTCCCATAATATTAGCACTAAAACTTAAATAGGTACCCTTTTAAAACGAGATTTATCTACATTAGCTAAAGAAATTAATTATCAGGGCAACACAATAATTTCAATGTACTTGGCGCGGCATACTGTTTCCCTCAAATGTTATGTGCGTACATTCATGTAATACGGTCGAGATCTTCTTTTCTTATTCATGGACGTATTTCTTATCTGAAGCCTATAGTTTTTAATTCAAGGTATAAAAATATTCCCTTAATTGATGTTTTTCGTTGAGTTTGCTTTATCCTCAATGTGGAACCTCATGAGGAGAAAGAATTTTGTCGCTTTAGTTGAAAGAAGAAACAGTGACGATTTGCTCACCTTGAAGGTAGTTTGAGCGAAATGTAGTCGTCAGAGTGAAGAATTTTAAGTTTTGATTTCAGCGGCTGTGCGAGTAAATAATGATATATTAGTGGTGCAATACATAACTTTTTATGTGACGAGCGTTCTCGGTTATTAAATAAAATAGACATATAAATATTTGACTTGATTTTTATCGTGGTACGTTTAAAACTCCTTCACAATGGAAGTTTACTTAATTCTGAAAATAAATTGATACGGTGACTGTAGGATTTATTTTTATAAAAATTTTTTGAAAAATACTTCCTATGTACTGCTAATTTTTTGAAATATGAGTGGAAAATTGAGTTAATTTTTGACTCAATCTGGGCATAAAAATACCTTATTTTCTTTAATTATACCTCTCAGGAATCCCTGCACATACCATTTTCCATGTGAAATAGATGGTAGTTTTTGGAAAGTAGCTCCGAAAGTTGTAGCGAAAAGGGCTGATTTTGTTTTCGTTGGGAAGGTGAGATGTTTTTCTTTACAGTGGGACCAAATTCAATAATTGATTGGTGAAATGATATTTCGCTCAAGCCATCCAAACTATATTTGCTACACTTCATCGTTACTGTCACGGCTTTTGCCAGAGTAATCTTTGTACATTAATTATTTACACAATTTACAGTGCATAAACCTCCTGGTTCTCCAAAGCCAGAGGCTTGTCTAGAGGTGCCATTTTAAACACCATAAAATTTTTACAACATATAGGGTAGTTTTTAAACCTGTATAAAAAAATATTTCAAATGGGATTTAGATTACTATTTTCTCATCTCAAAAACATTTAAGTTTTACAAATTGCTCTGATATATGCATAAAAACGACAGTTAAGTTAATATAGCATTGAAATTACAGAAAAATACCTTTTAAAGTATAAAATAACAGTAAAATAAAATTAAAACAAAAATACCATAATTTGCCATCATCAGTAAAATCAATTTGCGTGAGCATTCATAGTAGTATAAATTAATGTTTGATAGACGCCATGATAGAAACGATGAAGCGTAGCAAATAAAGTTTGGATGGCTTGAGCGAGATATCGTTTCACTTATCAATTATTGAATTTAGCCCCACTGTAAAGAGAAATATCTAACCCTCCCCAAAGATAACAAAACCAGCCCCTTACACCACAACATTTGGAGCTATTTTCGCTATATAGGGTAATAGTTTCAAATAACATATACTTCATTTTTAACTGTAAAGGTTATATTCAGGTGAAAAATTAATGATTCTATTCTACATGACCATTTTAGACTCTGAACTTTATAGATCAGTATATGGGAAGGATAATTACACATTGTTCGAAAGAAATAATATACAATTAATAAAATTAACTCAGTTCATACCACAGTTCTCCAATGGCCTTAATTAATTTTGTTCACCTGATAGCAGATGAAATAGAATATATTTTTAGCATCAAGGTATCTTTTGCATTTCTATACCTTGCCCGTGAATCCGAGTTGTACATTATTGTTCAAGGATCTTTTATTCATATATAGCATGAAAATTCCCTGTAGCGTTTTATGTTCCTGTCAAGTGCGGTAATAGTTCATTGTGCTGCATACGGTGACTATAAGAAATATTGCATATTTGCTGCGTTATAGTCCACGATGACTGATGAATGTAGAGGACTTTGAGAATAATGTTAGAATCATAGGTCTCTGTCAAAATAGTTAGCAATCATAGGTCTCTGTCAAAAAGATAATATTTTTCTGACACCTAAAGGCGTTGAACACATATCAAGCCTCTCTACAGCATAACCACACTGTAGTAAGATGTATTGAAAATAGACTTGTAGCAAATAAATAAATTTTTCATATCATCACTGAATGATGAGTATGGGAAATTGACAGGCATTATAACAGAAGCGTGAAGAACTGTAATATTCCTCCGGAATTAGTGACTAAATTAAGCATAGTTAATAAACAAATCGCAATGCAATAACTTACGCATTCCATTCTGGTGTTTGATGATACATAGTTTTTTCAGATACTCATTAAAAGTGAAACTGTGCGTTTTTGGCTCTTCGGACCTACATCAATTACAAATTACTAAGGAAGAATTTATTTATCAACGTGAAACTATTTCAAATTAATTTCAACAGAATCAGTACTTTTTATGGTGGCTAAATAAAACTATAAATGGTGATAAAAAATAGGAGTTCAGAGTGAACTTCCCTGGCAGTGGGATGCATACATGTTAGAACAAAGTAGGTAAATGTTGTAGGAACAAGCAGATTCTTTTCATGACGCTGAAACTGTGGGCACTTGAGTCCAAGCTGGTGAAAATATTACCGAACTGACGTAAACAAGTTCATTTATATTGTTTATCGTACTTTTAGTTAGGTAAAACTCAATTTTATGTGTAAATTTTTCATCAAACAGTTTATATGTCAATGATAATGGACGGAGGAAGAATCGCTGAAGTCTTGCGTCGTACAGCCTTAGTCTAAGATTACTGATCTGAACCAGCGGGTCTATGGCGCTCCTCGATATTCTTTTGATTGTCATTTGGAAACAAAATGTAATCGTTATTATTCAAGGCGTATTGTAACCAGTTATGACTGAGTTATGATAGGAATGCAGTAATGGTGAATCATGTGATATTGTAATATCGTAGCATAGAACAATTTTAACTTCAATGGGGCAATTTTTTATCACTCGGAATGCGAATGAATATATCCAATTCTGCACTTGTTTGAAAAGTGGGTCGATTGTGCTTCAACTGATAGATTCGATTGATCAATATCGATATTCTCAATCTTCGTTGGTAAACCAGGCGATTTAATTCGGCTCGCTTGGAACTTTCAGATCGGTCTGAGTTCAGCTCGATATGAGATCGATTGGGAAACGTAGTGATAGTTAAGTCGCCGTTTTAGGTGAGCTATAAAAAATATGAATAAAATTCATCATTCTTTCATGAAGCATTTTCTTTTAATGCGTGCTAGAAGTAATTGATGTATTCATTTACCTACCTCATATTATGTTCTCAATTGAATTCCAATTTTTCTGCTAATACCCTGAAAGTATTGTCAAGTTTGCAAAACGGCTTACTGATTAACTCAATGATACGATGACTCAAATACTCCCTAAGGGTGGGGAATCTGTCACATCGTCGTTCGGATGTCAACATTCCCTGCTAACTCTAATTAAACTCAGAGTTATTTCTTCATTCTCACCTCTCCTAGTTCCCGCCTTTCGTTCCCATGGCTTCTACGTCCCCAGGCGTCCTCCAACTTCCTTCGCAGTGACTGTGTATGGGTACAGCCAGGCCGCAGACTCGCGAGGCATTCAAGACGGACTCCCGCACCCACTCTGCCACTCCTCCCTGCATCCCTCCGCTCCCTCCCGCCGCTACTTTGGCCGCCCTCTCCACCTCGATATGTAATACTCTGCGCTTGATATATGGGGAGTCAGTGTCACACTCTCCTCGCTTTAATTATTCTCTCCCTCCGCTCTATTCCGCACCCACCCGCACCCACATCCACTGCTCCCGCTACAGTCCACCATCCACTTAATTTACTCCCCAACACCCTCTTCCCCTTTCTTCGCTGCCTCTTCCAGCCGCGTCGCCGCTTCCTTGCGAAGGAAATTCGCATAGCAGCCGCGCATATGTCACCCTCGGCGATTTTTTCTCTCTTCATCTCTTCAGCTCCCTCGCGTTATTATACTCAGTTGTCTCTTCTTAGCCATTTAATGGGAGTTGCTGTTGCATTCCTAGCTGTTCCCACTTTGGATGGGCGTATTGGAAACGGCAAGAAATGCATGGAATTTTTCGTCTTCACCTCCAACTTTAAACCGAGGTGTTTCTTGGTAAATTTTTGATGCAGTACTTAATAAATATTGGTTTGCTTAATTGGCTTAATAAAAATTGCTGATGTTATGCGAATATCGTTTTGAAATTGTATCTAAATAAATGTTTAATTGGCTTAAAAATGGCTAAAATGGTTTAAAATTTGTATCTTTAGATTTTTTTTAATGACCGATGGCATAGAAAATGCCCTGAATATTAATCCCCACAGTAGAAATTGCCATGGAAAAACATCTTCCTTGGCCGAGGGTCGACAATAGACCGATTACTTGTCGAGACAATACGTAGACCACCACGATGCTCAGGCTTCCTAATGTCCAAGGCAATGCTAAAATGCTCGAAGATTTTCTAGGAAGTCTATATTAATTCACAAGTGCGACCCTTTATTGACCAGTGGGGCTGAACATTTAATTCACTACTTCATGCAATGATTACCTTTGCTATTAGAAATTCTGTGTAGCATGCAGCTCTGCGCATATGCCAGGAAAGCCAAAGGTACAAGATTCGATTCCCGCTCCTGGGAAAACTTTTCTGAAAGTAATTCCTACGTATAATTATTTCCATATTCAGCAATGCGAAATATTTCCATTAATAAATATTTATCTATTCATTCAAAGGCCTTAAAAAAACATCGTTATCCTTAAGAATTTTTCAATTAAGGCTACTGGCACGAGGAGATTTGGTGAGTGTGTCATAACTGTTATGGGTAAAAAGTATAGCCCTGTGACAGCATACTCGTAAGGAACATGTACATCCTCTATAAGCATCATGCCGCTTCATACAGAATTTGAAAATAATGCGTTTGGATAGAATAAGTCATATGAAAGGAATGAAAGCAATATTTAATTGTGAGACATTGGTCTTGTGCAATCATTCAGATTGCCTTCTTAGCCATTTTTCGGCCGTTTCAATGACTTAACAGACTGTTTTCTCTTAATTTTTCTATATTTTTTGTTAAGGTGACAAATAGCTGCGGATCATTCACGCCGTGAGTGATAGTCGGTCTAATAAGCATGGATAGGACTATTAGGAAATGAAGGAAGAGCAGAAATAAAAGCCTTTTCTAACCTTCTGACGACAATGAATCTACTGTTTACTGTCGCATTCGACGGACGGAATTCTACATTTAATATTCTCTTCACAGAAAATTAAAAATCGAATAGTTATGTGAATTTAAAAGGGATAATATTGGGGGATACGTCTAATTAGAGTTTGGATATCACTGAAAAATCTTTGCTACTTTTGAAATTTGACCTCAGTTGCTCAGAATGGGAGGTAAGAATTCTAACACGAACCCGTACCTTTATAATTTGCATAACAATTTGACTGAATTTTTAACGGTGATTCTTCATTTATTATGCTTATAATGGTAATATTACTGATCAACACGTTTTCACGTGTAGATTTTTATTTCCTAATTTTCGTTGATTTTCTTTTCATCCTCAAATTTGTTCTGTGGATTGGTATCATGAGTTTGGGATGACCTTTGTCCGATATTAGCACAAAATGAGATTAACTTCCCTTTTGCCATTGTATAAAGGCCTCAAGTACCGATTGAAACTTTCGGCCAACCAAAGTTCACTTCTTGATTTGTATATCGTAAGAAGCAACCTTAATCTCAATTTTTTATTGGCAAAGGACATGAGCGTTTACTTAAAGAAAACAATTTTACGGAATATCTCTTAAAGTTTGGCAGCATGAATCACTAGTAAGTGCGAGAAGATCTCAAACTTTTTGGTATATGAACCAAGAAAGTATTGAACCAAACATGAGAAAACCAAGCCCAACCATATTAGCAATGGGACAGTGCTACATGCCGTAGACACATCAGTATATTTTATCTTATTGTACTTAATTTGTGTTTTATTCTGGAGAAGTTGTATTTAACTTTGATGTTTAAAGTGAAGCAGCTGAAGAGAGGTGTCTTAGTTGAAGAACAATTATGGGTAATAATGAGTCAATGAGTTAACAGCACCTCCTAAGTAGATATAACGTTTTTTCGAGAAATATTCAGGGCGTCCTCCATTTTGCTCGCCGAAACCCCCTTTCTCTCTCTGGACGCCGCATATAGCCTCTTGAAAAGGACTAAATATTACTCTCTCCGCGTCTTAACTCATTCGAAGAGCTTGCTTTATGCGTCCGATGGGTGGGTTTCATTCGAGATACTCTCAACCCCTCGTCCCATACCCCTAACGTGTCCGCCTCACACTCTCGCCTCGCTTCGCCTTACCACCATTCCTTTCGCCAGTGCCCGTTAGGGTGACGCCAACGGCCGAGTTGTTTATGTGCTCGGAAAAATTATGGTCTTGCATTCTCGCTCCCTTATGCTTGCGCTTCCCGTATCTCCGTCCCGGGGCGCCCGCGTTCCACCCTCGGAAGCCCACCGCACGACCCCGCCAACGTCTTCGCTCTCGACCGCCTCCTTTTCTTCCTACGTCTTGGGAGGAGTCTCCGACGAATTCTAGGCCAGTACTCATTGCCCTCACAGTTGTGGAAGGCCAGTGGACATTATTTACTTTTCAGAAAACCGCCGACGACCCTGCGGTCCGTTAAGGACTATGAGGGGGCAGGGTAATCCCTTGAATTTGATTCCCTTCCTCGAGGTGTTGCATTTCAGTGATAAATTGTAGTTCTTGATGGAGGTGGACATGACTTGCTCTTTATTTTTGATAGGATTGGCTATAATTTCCTTTCTAATCTATAAAAATATATCAGTAAATTAGCTGATTAAATCTTAGAATTGAGTAAAATGTCGCTGGAAAATTACGAATGTGTTTGATTATCTATGCAATTGCCATTAAATACTGTTTGGCTGAGAGTATTGCAAAATATGAATGCGCATTATTGTATTATAGCTCTTCATAGTGATTTCAGTATAGCTCAGCAGTATAGTTCAGCTCATTACATATATAGATGTAGAATCCATGGTATTTACACCCGTGCCGCTTAAAATGTAATGCCATTACCAGTACATTAAGCTAAGTATTGATAAATATTTACCTCTTATCTAAATGACTCCCGTTAGCCACAAATCTTTTTGCTTTCCCTTTGTCATCACCATCCCATTTTAAAGGTTTAAATATACTCTGAAGCTGTCTTTAGATATATATTAAGCGTGAGAAATATGCTCGAAAATGCTCCCTCCGGTAGTTGAGTAATGGACTAAGTAAAATTTGGCTTATGTGCCTAATGCGTCGGTAAAATGATAGGGTTCCAAAAATGAGACTCATATCGTAATTAATGAGTCCGTGACAAGGCAGTGGTGATTATTTTTAACTTACAAATCATCACACTTTCATCACATCACATAAATATAAATAATCCTCTAAGAGTTCGTAAATGTCATACTAAATTATTAAAGGTTTTTTGGGTATTCTTTTATGTATCATATAAATGTTAATAAGGACATGAGTATTGGGAATTGTATATTTGTGGTAAATGTCAATTTTTTCATGTGGGATAAATTATCATCTCGAGTTAAATATCGCCTTTGTAAAACGATATGGAGTATTTAGTTCATTCCCAAGGGTTGGATAAACTTACTCCACGTAAATAATCGCCTAACATAGGTAATACATAAAATCTATCTTCGAGCATATTTAACCTTCATACGGTAAACTATCAAGTATGTTCCTGGGCGTAATTTTTCCAGTATATTTTTATATCCGGTTATTCTGATTTGAAATTCCTTGAAGATTAACCAATATACTTCAAAGTAAGGAAAAACTAATTCCATCTGGAGATATTATACTTAAAAAATTTTCTTTTCATTTGTATTGACCGAAGAAAACACTGATAATGTTAATAATATTTGAAGAGCTCAGGGCAAAAGTAAAAGCTGATTGAAAAAACAATGCTTTTATCATTTTATGAAATTATACCAAATTTGTCTCTCATGTATAGTTATTCTTAGGAATTCGTATTAAATATGCTCGGCTGGAATTCTATACCATGATTTCCTTTGAAAATCCAGGAGATAGATTGTTGACAAGTGCAAAGGATTTATAGTTAGATTTTGATCAAAGATACCACTGCAAGATTGGAATGACCCGGACATTTCAACTGATTCCTTTATTTATCCTATGGTCGAGTACACGGTTGCGCAAATGCATGCAAAAAGTGTAATGTCTCAGCCTATTTCACCGATAAACGGATTTTTAGCGGTAACAAAATAATGGCAGTATTAATTGTTCTTTGGCTCTGAATGTGCTGATATCCCATCCATGAAAATGCACGCTGCCGAGATTTTTTTTGAATCCGCGAATTAATCCCATGGGAAAGGCAATATTCCCCTCGCCAACAAATCCAGAGTCTAACCGAACGGAACATTTTTTTCCAGGACATTGAATTCCGAACGCTGCCATGCATTTCAGCCGTCGGAATCACTTGAAAGGATTGTGAAAGGGCAATTTGGTAAAATGGCAGCATTTTTCTTTCATAACGAGACAATTGTAGCATTAAAAGTCACCGTGATCATGCCCCATTTCATTCCTGGCGGTCGCATTGAAGCTCTTAATCGATTTTGTAGCGCCTGTGTAACTACAAAAATTCGTAAAACTCCGTTGGCTTCTCTGCAGGAGTCAAGTTGGTCTTAAATGCAATAAAAGAGCTTCACTGAGTCCCTTGATCTTATTTCCTCTTAGAGTGGAGGAATTTGTTTCAAATTTAAGTTTTTTTAGGGAATGTCATACCAAAGCATTATGAATTGATATTTTGATGATTATATAAGAGTGTCTGCGGATTTTTAGAAACACGAAAATGTCATAATGCTTCCATTTTCGAAAATATTAAATTTTACCTGCGTGTGTTTACTTCTTAGAGAGCTCAATTTGCTAGTTGAAAAGTCTCTATTTTAAGTTTTCAAAGTTTATTTTCATTTAAAATTATAATTTGGTAATTTTTGTGCACCTATTTAATTTTGTTTGAAATTTTGTTTTTGCTGTTAAAATGTAAGCACAGAGATAAATTCCTAAATTATTATTCGTTCGTACGAATGGTTTCCGGTAACTTGTTATGTTTTATCATGTAAACTGAGTGTGGAGGACAAGAAGGGTTCTTATAAGTAAGAATATCTCATTTTCACTCATGACTTACCAATTGATAATCATATTTTTATACGTATAACGTATTTTATACGTATATTTATTTTATACGATAATCATTTTTTTTTTAATATAACACGTTTAAAGAGTGCAAAAAAACTTTATTTTGTATTATTTAATTTCAATATCGAATATCATCACTTCAAATGAATATATATTGGTCGATAATTGATCATTGTAATTCCTGCAACAGTTTTTTTATATAAATTTGACAACCCTCGCCTATGCTCACTGAAACTCCCTTCAGACAATGCGTAGTGTAGAGGAGATAAGGAGCTTGCCTTCACATGAAGTAGACAGTCAAAATATTGCTAACATATTCTCTCACACTGACTGATTTACTTAAACGAAATTTTGATAGTTATGTGGTTTCTTCATTTTCCATTGTTTAGAGTTTTCATTCCACACCAATCAGCTGTAGATCCTTTCACTTTGGGAGCAATCTGGTTATGCCTGTTTCAATTATATCGCTATCTCCCTGCATGGCAGAGTCCTTCAGTATTTTTGCACACTAAAATACACTCATCTTTCTTAATTGATGCAAGTGTGCTAGTAATAGAGCTTTGTAGTGCATTTTGAGATTGCATTAAAATGACATTTCTTCCCTCGGCGTCTTGAACTTTAAATGAAGAAGTAACCACATTTTCGACCAAAGTGCAAGTAAAGTGATTATTTGTATCTCACAGGATGGCCATCTGTTTTTTGGTCATTATGAGGAAATATGTCCGTATTCTGTGTGCATTGTGTATTGGAAGCAGCATAAAGACTGTAATAATGAAACTGTCAAATTAACATCTCTCTGGCGATCCTTCCGAGGTCGATATTGAAATGCCATCTATGTGCTAATGAACTTCATGCAATCTAATTTTAGATGAGTCAACAATTTTAGGCTCAAAAAATAAAGGAAAACATGCGTTGTGAATGATTAATGTCATCCCAGTTTTACGTCAATGGAATTAACATTAGTTCTACTGGTGGAAAAGTACTTTTTACGCTATTGTCCTAGAAAAGCCATTTTAAATATTATCCTAATTGCGGACGATGGGACGGTTTGTACCCTTTACACCAGATGTAAAAGAAAAAATCAACAAATCTTGTACTGATTGAATTTTTCAAAGACACCTTGATTGGAAAATAATATCTTAACTCAATACTTAGAAAAAGGTTAGCAGAAAACTTTTTATTTATGGGTATTATTTTTATATGAAAAAAGATAACACGATATCTCTTCTAATTGCATAAGGAATGGAATAATTCGTACTTTCAACAATTTCAGGCTTAAAGAATATAGGAAGGCAAAGATCATGAATTATTATTGCCGTAGTAATTTTACATTGATGGAATTAAAAATTAGGTTTACTGGTGGAAAAGTACGTTTTGTGTTGCTCTCCTCGAAGAGCAATCTTATATGCCGCCCTTATTATGGATGATGGGACGCTTATACTGTGCACTGCAGTTAAAAATGAAACAATCAATGTATGTTTTTCTGATTTTTTAAAGATATCTTAATTAGAAACTAATATTCAATGGTAATGATTAGGAAGTGGCATTAAACAAACGGAAAACTTTTGATCAGTAGGTATTATTATTTTCAAGAATACAGCATAAACGATTTCTCTAATAATTGCAAAGAAATGGGAATTTCGTGTTTCGAATTCTTCCCATTTTTAGATGAAAATGGTATCGCTGACGACAGTAGCGACAAAGGATTCAAAATTTCAAACATTTATTGGAGTACCGTAAAAAATATATTATTGAAGGGGAATATCTTGCTCCATGGAAATATTTGTGGCGCTTTGTTCTTCATCTTTGCTACTTTATTTGCATTTATTTTTGGAATTTCATATCTCATTTTATCTTTTCCTACTGCCTCAAAGATTGCTTGAACTACTGTCCCTTACTGAAGAAAATAAAGGAGTTCTGTCGCCTTTCTTTGAAAGGATAAATATAGACACTAATAAAAATAACAACTTCACCACAAAGTTGCATATGAATGGTCCAAATGGGTTAAAAGGTGTCGGAGAGGCGGAAAAAGCCCCTTGGAAGAGTTTGCAGGTGGACTCATTCATGTTGAAAACACCCCCAACTGTATCCCTTGCCTCAAAACTGTGGGAAACTTGCTTAAAAATATAAGGTGCACGGATAAAAAGGAGAGACGTCTGGTGCCATTTTCGGAGAGCGTAATGGGGAAAAATATTTTGGCGAGTCTCAAATAAGTATATTCAGAGTTCAATTTCCTGTTTTTATTTTCATATATATATATTTGCAATTTTGCGAGGGTTGGAAAGAGGATGAGAGGGGTTCCTCATCGAAAAAGAAACGTAGTTTTTAAAAACTTAGTGCTACTCAAAAAAGCGTTGTTTTTTCTTCCTTATATATTGTTTTTTTGTCTTTTCTTTACCCGCTGGTTTTTCTATCAATCTCTCTCTTTCTTCCTCATAGACTTTATCTCTCTCTCTTACTCTTTACGCTCCTTGTCGACGTTTTCTTTTAGCTGGATGACTTCGCTTTTCGCCACGGCACGATGCAGGTGCATTCTGGGAAAGGGCGCTGATTTACGGCTGCGTCGGCGGTGGCGTCGGCAGCGCAGGGGACGACGGGAAGGGAAAAATGGAAACGGCGGTTGCAAATATGGAAATGCCGGCGTCGCCCTGGGTTTTTCCTCCTCCTCCTCGTGTTTCTTTTTACTTTTATTTTTATTTATTTTTCACCCCCCACCCCTAACAATCTCCCTCTTTCACCCCACCCTTTCCCCTCTTTTCGATTTTCATTTCTTCATTTTTTCCATCCATTTGCTTTTTTCCAAGTTTTCTCCCCCTCTTTCTTTCTGCCTCTCTCTCTCTCTCTCTGCCTCGCTTATCTAACTCGGTCCCCTTTCTCTCATTCCTCCCTCTCTTCGTCTGCGAAAGGTCGTGGGCCTTCTGGCAGTCGTCGTGGAAAAACTAAAAATTGGCGAGTTCCCAAATAAAACACGTTTCAACCTCAACACTGAGGTAATTTGCATTCACACGCGAGTTTCCACATCCACCTTGCTTTCTCTCTCTCACTCACACATTCACACTCATCCCCTTGCGTATCCGTCAGCTTTGAACCTTGGTTCGTCCCAAAGGGTTTAAAACTTATAAGAGACTTTAAACCTAGGCACGGCAAAAATCCAAGACGCCCAAGTGAGACGCACGCTGTTGGTTCGCACTTTCCGAGTATCCCCTGTGAAGTTTCAGCATTGGGTTATTTTTCCATGAGTAATTCAGTCTTAATATCAAGAAATATTTTAACTGATATTGCATTCTTAAGGAAATTGATGTAATAATGCGTGTCATAAATGTTAATTCGCGTTTGAGGTAAGTTTGTAATCATAAATATTCCACACTTGAGGATAATTCATGTTTGATGTTGCTAATATGTAAAATTTTTACTATTTTTCAATTTTGTGGCAGTTATTTTTTCGCAGTACTATTGAAAAAAATGGTTTTAAAAGCAGTATGTTGATGGGTATTTTTATTAACTGATAAATAAGTTTTTATTTCTATAAATATGAATTAAAAAACTGCTTAAATATTAATTGAATTTCAGTGAGTAGGCAAAAAAGACATTTTACTAGTTCTATTTGAAATCGCCCTAATTTGTCGTTATTTATCAGTGAATACTTGTAACATTGTTGTGTATATTTAACTTGACTCGAAAAATCTGGTAAGAAATCGTAACTTCATGCAAACAAGTAAGTCCCATCCATCGTATAGGTATATCTCCATGTATATGTATGTAACTTTTATAAACATTCCGATCTTTAATAATTTTCCAACCATTATTTCTTGGAGATTTTTAGTTATTTCAGTTCAAATTAGTTCAGAGAGTCGATGGTGCATACACGAACAGGGCTAATTGCCTTGACAAACTTATATTTTTTTTAAATTCCTGTGGTAGTTTTTCAAATACTGTGAGCATTCTATTCAAGTATAGATGCTGTGGTGTTAGAATAATACGCATTGATTTATGATTGTTTCAGTAATCTGGCTAAAAAGCAACATTTTTGTATTTTATTTATGTCAGATATAATATTCTACGCTTGGGTACGGTTTAGTATTCCTATATCTGTAGAATTTGGCATCATCTCAAGACACGATAGCTAATAATTGTATGTTTGATCTGAGATATCGTAAATATAATGATCGTTTACTGCCTCACGTAACGCCGAGTTCCTCGAGCAAGATATAACGATTGCGGAGTGTTTTCTATCACTCAGAACACACCCAGAGCGTGAAATGGGAGCAGTATAACAAAAGATTAAAATACCCGAAGGAATCTCTGCCGAAAAAAAAATTAAAGGAAATTGAAGGAAGGGATAAGGAGAGGTGACCTTCCTGCAGCAAGGATAAAAAACGTTAAATAAATAAAAAAAATAGGAGTGGAATTTTCCTCTCCTTCAGTGAAGTCGGAGATGTGAGGCGGGAGGCAAGAAAATAACTGGAGCGGTCCCGGGCTGAGACTATGATGAACGCCTTGGCGGGAGAATTAGTGGTGGCAAGATAAAGGGGATTTAGAGGAGTGGGAGGGATAAAGAGGGGGTCGGCGTTCGAGGGATGGAGGGGAATGGAATGGAAGGGTGGGCGGTTCGGGGGGTGGTAGAGGGGGAGAGTTAGGTTTTGCCACGGGAGTGTGGTTGCGGCGGTAAGAGTCACGGCGTGCGGAAGTTTCGCGAAAGCGTATTAAATTCGCGAGAGGAATGGTGGATGAATTCCGACCCCTTTGAATCACTAATGAGTGAATCGCGCGGCTGGGTTAAGAGAAAAAGGAGTGAGAGAAAAAAATTATGACGGTGAGAGAAAACGAAATGTCCCTGGGACTGCTTTTTTTGCATTTCTCGAGCAAAATAAATCAGAATAAGAGAGATATCACGAAGGTGGGGAAAGGAACGTGGTCTGTAATCCCGCTTATCTGCGATCCTCCTTATAACTATCCCTTCTCTTGCCCTCAGCCAGATCGTAATGCTTATGGGATGAGGATATTACTTTCAGTTTATAGGGGACAGATTCAGATCAGGTTAATTTCATTTAGGGACTTCGAATCTAGGAAAGCAGAATCACAGGAACTTTCTAGTCCTGCGATACGGGCTGCCAAACTGATTGACTTTTCAGGGCAAATATCGTTTTAACTCACCCATAGATATAGGTTTATATGCATTCAACCTTTTTATCATGAGTAAAATGGGCAGGGCTGCAATTCATTAGTCGAAATACTTGATATAGCTAAGAAGTCTAGAGTTGTTGTAGTAAAATATGACGGATGTGGTTCAGTGAATGTGGAGTAAAGAAGGAAGAACCTTGATACTTGAATCGATGAACATAGATAGTTTGCCCTTATTAATAACCCGAAGTGATATTTGGCACAAAATTTGATGGGCAGTCCCACCACTGTGATTTCAACCTCAATGTTCTGGAGATGGAGAACAATGGGTTGCGTCTGAATGCGTTGAAGCAACCGTAGATCATCAAGCGAAAGAAGAAGGTTGAACCACTAAATTGTGATGACTTTGAATGTCCGTCATTAATCTTATGGCTTCAAAACATATCTGTCCCCCATTCCTCCACCCAGTTCTTCCTGGTAACCTTACTTAACTGACGACTCACTATCGTGTGATGACCAATTTCAGGGTTTCAGTCCGTAACTCACTTCTGTCCTTCCTTAACCACATTTATTAACATTTCTACCCGCTCTCACTTGGAATTGTTTAGAAAGGCTTGCT
Source organism: Ceriagrion tenellum (assembly GCA_963169105.1). Lineage (NCBI taxonomy): Eukaryota > Metazoa > Arthropoda > Insecta > Odonata > Coenagrionidae > Ceriagrion > Ceriagrion tenellum. The sequence goes on from OY720640.1 coordinate 38,805,317, forward strand.
TTTATAATTTCTCAAATTTTTTGCCTGAAGATTACACTCAGGCGTTGAAATTCATTATGGCAAATTAAAAGTGTGGCCCTTTTGAAGTTTTTGTTGATTATAGTAGTTGTTCCACTACATACCGTCCAGTACATCTGAGCTGGTTGTCATGATTGAATTTTCTGACATCATCATTAGGCGCATGAGGGTGAATTTGTTGTTTTACTTTTCTAAGGGTGCCTAAACTTAATACATCCAATATGACGTGTAGGTAGCAAGTTATCTGACAGCAGGAAAGCTACCTGATTTAGCCATTTATTTTTGTGGATAATGTTATTTTAATGATACGAATTTAATTTTGTTTAGTGAAGTGTTACGTTCAACTGAGTACTAATGAAGATTAAAAATTAAACTCTCATTTATCTGTGCTGAATTTTCTGTTAAAGCATATGTAATGCAACCAGGATAATATTTACTTTCTTCGTTTACACAATTATTGTTTGTTACTGTTTATAAACAGTTAAAACGGCTACTCTACATCGGCACATTGAGGTACATGGCGTATCCCTAGGAGAATGTTTACAATAAATGCAAATACTGCGCACGTATATACGATGAGATTTTCGAGGGATAGCCACAAGAAAGGTGTCTTTCATTTTGAAATTTACCTTAAATGTATAATTTTTACATAATATTAAGTAGATAAATGATTTGGTATTAAAGTATGTCCTTAAATCAAAGAGTGCTTATTGTATGTAGTAAATGAAAACTACATGCATGATAAGATGATATAAATTTACTTGCTCTGAGGAGCACCCTTGGATCATGAAAAGAAAGTTCAGGCCTCTGCTCTGTTAAAGATCAAATCAGTTAGTAGTTTGTTCATAAGAATGAGGAAAACAAATATTACAAGACGTAATTTACACATATACGACAGAAATTGAATGTAAAATCAATATAGAATATAAAAATACACAAAATATATCTGATTTAAATAATGTTAACAAATTAAATGAGGAAAACAAAGATTACAAGACGTAATTTACATAATATATGACAAGAATCGAATATAAAATCAATATAAATATACAATATGAACATACAAGAACTGAACCAAAATGCATTTAAAATAAGCTGTCAACTGGAATATGCCATAATAGAACAATCAACGATGAAATATCACCTATAAATGTGAAAGCTAATGACAAACTATGGTGTAAAATATTACTCAAATTGAACATTAAAGAGGTATTTGAAATATTTATTTTTGTAAGATAATTAAGTTCTGATGTTTTTTGTATCATGTGGTGAGGCATTCCATAGATTGGAGCCAGATATAAGAATAGAATTTGCAAAGACTCAGTTTGTGGAGTAGTGGGTGGAGTTTGAGGAGTAAAAATTTGTAAAGCAAGAACTAAATAGGAAAATTGTTAAGAATAAATGAAAGAAAAGTGAACCATATAAAGAAATGAAAAGGGGTGGTACGAGGTTTTTACTTTTAAAAAGCAGGCATAAGATTCATTCCTTTCACCCGTGGTGATATTCTTCTCCTTCCCTCCTCCTTGACAACCAGCGAATTTTCTGGGCCATAAAAGTCGTCCTTAATTTCTCTTTATGAGCCACGAACAGTTCACTCGTCTTGGCTACATTTTCAAGCGTAGACGCATCACATCTGGGGGATAAAAAAGTGCGAGAAGCACCCCACGGAAAGGGGAATTTGCAAGGGAAGAAGCCGAAGTGTAGATAAAGAGGCAAGTTCATAGAGGGCAATGGGCGATGCCCAATGAAGAGCAGTTGGGGGTCCAATGGCCGTCATATGGCTCTTGATTTGTCTTCATCTTAATCTTTGTGTTGACCTGTAAGATATGTGACCGTGATTGTTGTACCATGAAAATAATATTGTTACAAACCTGATACCACTCTATACATGATCAAGATCGATTGCCTAATGACAGAGCATGATTAATCTCATTACGTTTCATCTCGTTGTGATGAATTCCGTCGGATTCTGAACTGCTTTGTCGTATAATCTCCGGTCAATTTCATGTACTCATTGCGTTATCTTTTATCTTCAATTTTGCATCGCACTCGATGAACGCGAAATTAAAAGGTGTGTACATAACACTCATGTGACCGGCATAAATTACCTGTTTATTGCCTGAATTTGGATACAGTGTAATGCAGAACCTATAGAATTTTAAGAGTGTTTTGCTTTTAAGAGTTATTGGTACCTGTCTACCCTATAATTTATATTTCTCGGTAATCAATGTCCCATTCGTCGCAAAAAGTCAATTTCTCTGGCAGGTATCGTCACCAAAATTTTTAGCATTAATGTATTACCTTTTATAAAAAGATACGAAATAATTAAAAACGAGTAATAATTGGAAAAATAGCCATATTGGGGAAATATGTTTGAGAAAAAGTGTATTGAAGATGCTCTTAAATACATTCTGCAAACAAGACAGTGTTAAGTTGGAAGTAGTTATGTCATAAACTGAGAGAAATGAAAAAAATATACTATTCTACATTCATCTACTTTTGGAAAAATACAAAATCATCCACCTGAAATATCTGTTATGCAGAGAATTCATCTTGAGCAGCTGCTCTTGAAGTTAAAAAAGTGATAAAAATTATATCAATGCACCATTCCCGGGAGTATAATCTCCAAGATAGTGAATTCTGCGTTTTGTGCTCTTGTATTACTGGCCAGACATTGGGGGCCGTTCAAGTATTGCGGAAGACCATTAATGCCATTCCCCCCCCTCCATCTTCTACCATGTAAGACAAAATAATAATTATCCAACCCCCTTACCTCTCAGTCTTACATAAGACGTTAGATGTTTGTATCTACTCTTCGAAAAATGCTCGCTTTCTGCAGTTTCAATTTTCGATAGAAGCCATCGTGCAGCTTTGAGCACTGGTTATCGTATAATTTGCAGTGTTGGAGTACCACATTTATTAACATTAAGTGCAAAACAGTACCATAGCTGGCGAAGTTGTTAACAGTCACAGGGTATTTCATAAACAACACAGGATATTTGGAAACGATACAGTGTTTCAAGACGGACAATAATCTTACGTAAATTGGTCCCAGACCCCCTGCCCTCCCTACATAAGGCAATGTAAGATAATCCCTACCCACACACCTCCGTAAACGTCTTACTTATTACTTGAATGGCCCCTTGATAAGAAATGGAAAACTAAAAACCTACTCTAAATTCAAGAACTGCAGTCCAAAAGGAAATTTCATGAGGTGATAAAGTGTTTTACGGGGTACCTATCCAGTTCGGACTCAAAATAACCTTGTTTAATCCGAATCGAAATATGTAATTGAAAAATGGTATTTGGATATAAGGTACTGGAACTCATCTCCGACCCTTTTTTTATAGAAGCAGCTTTATATATCACTGATTTTCACTCTGAGTAGGAGTGTTTACAGTAAAAGTTTAATAACTTTCGCATTTTTGATCAAAACAGGTGTGTGAGAGTGCTACACTTCCAAGCCAGGTTGCGTGGTGATAAATGGTTTACGTCTATGTTCTCGTGTTAATAAGGGAAATGTTTTCCCCAAAAACACTCTCAGGCGAATATAATAGCTAGAGGGGTTTGCTGAGGATCACTGGGAGAACGACCTTTCTAATGGCTGATACTTACCTTATTGCCTCACCTTCATCAATGTTTCAGTAAGGTCCGTAGGCCATCAAGCTCCCAAGCCTTCTAAAGTGATTAGGATTTAGCCCCTCTGTCAGAGATCTGGTTTAAGCGACAAAATGTTGTTTTTATTTGAATTTTCAGTGATATGTATCATACTGAATGATGTGTTACGCGAGTAATTAACTGCGTAACATATTTATTATTAGTAATATATTTGCAATAACCAACGATTCAAAATGTGATAACATGAACGAGGCTTTAAATATAAAAAATATTTAAAAAATATTGCATCTTTCAGAGTCAAAATCCATCGAACTGCCATTTATGTAAATTATTGTGATTGTTAATACATAATGTTACTTCATCGTGAATTAAGTTGTTAACGCATGAATTACTTATGTCAATTTAATTTCATCATGGTGGTGTTATATGGTACCTACCGGACTTCAGTCTAGGTCCGTTTATAATTCATCGGGAATTAACAATATATCGCCTCATAATACCTCAATTTAATCATTTTCTACACGCCCATGGAATATTTTTGAAAGGTTTAAATAATTTGTACTTGATTATGCGGGTCAAATATTCTCATTTTGGAAATTTTGCTCCTCTTTTTACCTCCCTTTATACTAGTAATACGTAAATGGCCATGCCCTGAGCACTAATCTATTTTCATGTGTGCGCGTTATCTTTTATAAAAAAGGTTAGTTGGATGAAAAAGGGTCTTCTACCTTTGGTTTGAGCTATTTCAGTACCTCTCGATAGCCAATGCCTTTGATTTAAGTCTAACTACCAGCGCTTTATCAGCTGTAATCCTGTTTACGTCCGATTATATTCTGCAATTTAGTCGCGGTTAAGCTTGATGCATTTCATTTACTTGCTACTCATAGCACTATACAGCCAGGGTTTGTGTCTCATTTCCCTAAATCGAAATTTTTCCATCCGAGGTCTCTATCCCCTACGCTGATGTGCTATTTAAGTGTGCTCTTGGCTCTTCAACTGTGCCCTACTGTGCCATATTTCCAGTTAACTCTCTCACCGGTCTCATCCGCAGAATTATGTTCTAATCCCTTGGTGCCCATAAACCCATATCCTGTTCCTCATCGTCATGCCCCTTATTATCATTCAGTTCCGTTGAAATTCGTTTAATCGCCACTCATACTCGTCAAAACCGCTTTAGATATTATCTTCTGAGCATTTTGTTTATTTTTACTTTGATGCTTCGATGATGCCTTGTTTAAAAAATTAGATGACTAGCGTTCTATCTCTGTCCACCTCTAACAGTGACCATATTGATATTTTTCATTTCTATTTAAATTTTCTCTTTGATTAATCATAAGTGCAAGAGGAAATTTGAGTGCTTGCCTACGAGTTGCAGACAAAAACCGTAAATTCATATGAAGGAGAGGTTTACAATTTTCATTAATTAGAGTTCAAATAATTTTAGCCAAGAAGTTCGAGTCAATATGATCTTATCTTGAATGATGCAACTAATAAAGGTTATGGTTGAGGCAAATGAGATGTTTCCAAAATTTTACGGAGAGAGAATAATTTGGAACGCTCATATTCGGAGAGCATAAAGCATTATGAACATATCTTTGCCTAATGCGCAATTTCCATTGTAATTCATGAATCGAACGACGCTAACGTTCAAAATTATCATCTCACACTTGTAATTCGTCTCAAGTTGAATAATGAGTTTTCTTATTTCCTTAAAAATTTAATTATTTGCTGCTAAAAAAATCAACATATCAACCTTTATTATGGAATTTCCCTTTGAGGCGCCAATGAGCGAGGAGATGAGGTTTTAACCAATAGCAGCATTCTAAAAGCCTTTTGTGGACAATTGAATGTGATAAACAATTTGCTACATAGAATTTCCAGAATATATTCCTTCTGTAATTATTTACTACTAGACATGTTACGACTTTCTCCTGTCTTGGTCTGTAAATCTCTCGCGTGGACGGCTCTGAGATCGTCTTCTTCTCGCTCTGTATTAACTATTTGGTTTGTTATTCTTTTTCGTTTATTTTTTCTACTTGTTTTCTCAGGTAACCTTTATTTTCCCATCGTTTTTGATGCCTTGTACGTCAAGATCTTGTCAAATATCTGTTCTTTTCCGGCTCATACGAGTGCAGCCAGCAGCCTTTTGAAAGTCATTTTAAGTGCTTGCAATATTTATTTGTTTACATTGTAACTGCGGAGCTAATATTGCTGTATATTTCACGAAGAATTACTCTTGCATTTGAAAAATAATATTTTAGCGTTTCTTTCGTGCCTTTTTTCTAATTTTTTATCTTTTTTACCGTTGATGAATTAGCCTCTATCAATTTTATTCTGTGGAGCATCGCCTTTTGGAGCATTTATTTATATCCCTTTCTTGACTGATGAAATTATAAAACCTTGCATGATCGCCATATCCTGGAATACAGTAATACTTGTCTGGGAAGAGTGTAAAGGGGTGCAATATTATTGGAGGATTGTTTGTGCATGTAAAATGCAAGTGAAAGAGGCGGTGGGTGTATAATGCGAACGGAAAGCGGAACCGTCACGGAATCCGAAAAGATTATATTATGGCGGAAGGGAGATGGGACAGAGAACAAGGAAATGAGGGATCTAAAAGGGTCGAGGAAGGACAGGAGCCAAACAGGCGTGCTGGACGAAGTAAAGGCTGAATGAAGGGAGAGAAGGCGGAAGAAAAAGGAGGGTACGGAGGAGAGAGTGAGGGAGAGATGGAGAGGGGGAGGTTGGAGCCGGGAGGGAGGGAGAGTCCCCCGCGGAGGTTGGGGGAGTTGCGGGGATGGGTTTTGGGGAAGAGAAACAAGAGACGTCTGTGAGCGATGCCAACTCCCTCTTTCAGCGCAGGCGTTAATTAATGATTTCGAGATTTCGCGCGGACCCCGGGAATCCTTCGTGAGAACCAGTCCCCATGGTACACAGGAGGCAGGGGACCCCCTCTATTCCCTGCCGCCCCTGTGTTCCTCCCTACTCCCCATACTCCCTTCCTTCAGCACCCCTGCCCCCGTACCACTCACTCCCCCTCCAACCCTCCGGACAATTTCCATCTTCAAGCCTCCTCCCCCGGAGAGGCTTTCCGTTCTCTCTCATTGAAAAACCCTTCCCCTTAATACTGTTCCCTGTCCCTTGCCGCAGCTATTCTTGCAGCGTTTCCTTCGTCTCGCTTGCCGTTCCTGCAGTGTGTGCAGCTTCACCGTGCTGTCTCTAGCTCCTCCTTCAATCTTTACCTGTTGGCACCGAGGCTCTTTATTTTTAACTGCGGAAATACAGGAGTGTTTCCTCCCGGGTTGACTGCTAGTTGACGTATTCCATTGGTACTGGGGTAGGTGATTTAATAATATCAATACGGTCGGGGTTTTGAGTCGAAATAAGTGGGCGTAGTAGATCGTAATTCTATTTTCCTGGATAGCACACCGATAGCTCTTCCGAATAGTAACAATTAATTTGCGCATTTTATTTTATTTTTAATGGATTTATAAATGGTTTTTCTATACTAATTATTAGCTTGTATACATCAAGAGAATACGCCTAATCTCTTTATGTGGCCTATTAAAACGTATTACCTCTTCTTCTCTTGAGGTTTGATGCTCATGAATATTTATGTCCATCTATTAAATCTCATTTCCTAAATATCGAAATTTTTTCCTCCAATTTGATAAATAAGAGATTCAATACATATTCCTTAGCTTGATTCCATATTGCAGTGGTACGTTTTAAAGTAAAAATAGAGGTCATATATGAGGCATGCCACGGTACAGCTATAACAAGGGAGGAAATTATCGAATGCAACTCTAAAGAGTGTATACTGTGTGATGGAATATCTATTAACTTAGCGTAATTAAAGGGCTTAATGATAAAGAAACGCTTGACAAGGGCTATGATGTTGAGCTCTGATTAGTTTAATTTTGAAGGCATTCAATGGCCAAAAGTCCTTTCCTGTACATGACTTGGCAAATATTAAAGTTTCGCCTTCCCTTGAGTGGCACACACGACTTTTTTAAAAGATGTATATTTGTTATATAATTTTAGTAATTAGAAAATTTTTTATCGACCGCTAATGTATACTAAGGAATTGCTTCTGAGGATTTCTCAATTAACTGCACATACCCTAAAACAATACTTACACTGATGCCCACGTAAATCTAACCTGATATTTAACCGCACCAAAGTAGCCCTTTGATCTGGATCGATCATCTGGGTCTTATTCTCCTGCTACAACCGTCTCCAAATCAATCTTTACCTGATTCACGATCTCTGCCGTGGTCTTCCCGCTGAGTAGGTGTCCTAATGTCTTCTCCTAACTCCCTAATTCCTTCCGCACACATGCCTCCCATTTTCTTAATATGAGTTCAGCCCATCTTATTCTTCTGGTTAATAAGTCTATGCATCTTAGGCTTCTGCTTAATCTCACTTAAGATAGTGATATTCTTGTGTAGATTTCTAACATAATTATTATACTTTCTTTCCATCTTTCATGTCCGTATGTACACCGAGAGATCTTCCACAATATCTTGTGTTCAAATACTGGCAAATTATTTTTTATTCAGTTTCCATGTCTCCAACCCATTAGATAGCAATACTAGTCAAACTATTGTCTCGTTCAATCATTTTTTTTGTTTTTTTTTGTGTCAGATATTTTGAAGAATGGATTCTGCGGTATGCATGTGAGCATCAATGTGCTATGTTCAATCTGTTTTGTATCTCTGATTCTTTTTGTCCATCAATTGATATAAAAACACCCTAGTATTTAAAATTGTCTATTGAATCAAATTTATGCCCATGTATTTGTAGAGGACCTATATTTTTATTTTAGTTTCCTGTAAAATTTATATACTTTGTTTTTGCGTCACTAATCTTTAATATCATTTGTACTATTTCTTTAATAAATGTCACTTTTTCAAAACTTTTTGCGAATATCGCTACGTCATCTGCGAAGACTAAAACTTTTACTTTGGCTCTTGTTCTTATACCAAGGTCTATGTCTGCTACTTTCCATGCGCTTCCTTTAACGCAGTATTTAATAGACTTGAGAACCGTTAAATTGCCTAACTAAAGGGTTTATTGTACAAGACTCAGAAATACTGTCATTAACCTCTGATGAGGTACCAGCTTCTTTTATATTAAGTAAATGACAATAGATAACACTCCCTTCATCTTTCTATAACTAGTTGATTTTCGTTTGATAACCATTCTTCTTAACCATTCTTTCTATTCTCTGATATATATTCTCTCCATTCTTTGATAACCATTTTTCTTCTTCACCCCTTATGGATCATGTAAAAATATTTTTAGTTTTGGGATGCCATTTAATAGGCAGAATGTTACTTACTCCACTCCACTGTACTCCACTTGAAAAGCTGAAATTACTAATACAGGAAAATTATGGGTGTCACATTAAATTTTTGCATGTAGGAATCACTTACCCTAACAGCTGTACGTCATTGATGACAATCACGCATTTTAAATCATCGTATTTCGAGTAAAAAATTGGCAAAATGGGTGTAAAAATGCGAGTCTTTATACTTGGTGGTGACGTCAACACATAGCTATTAACGTGTTTAGAGAAAAACTTTAAGGAAGTATTAAGCCAGTTTTTATCCATAAACAGGATTTTTACCGAAAAAAATCATATTAAGAAAGAAGAAATAAAGATATGTATAATCAAATTTTCTCAGTTTATAATGGGCAATTAAAAAAAAAGACACTGAGTTGACAAGATTAACCAAACTAAAGCGAATCTAGTTTTAAATTCAGCATCATATGGGACGCTGCATCATGCCCATTAAGATTACTAGATGACTAAATTATCGATGTTGAAATTTTTGGTTGAATTTTATTGAATAATTTGGCTTTATACGAGCGCTGAATATGCACCAGTATAATCAATGCTGTTGAATATACTGGTACATATTCAACAGCGTTGGTTCATGCTATTTATTGGTCAAATCAATTATTACAATTGATGAAATATTTCCCGGCAGTAAATCTATCAACTACGCTATCTAGATCGCATTGTGAGTCTCTTGAATGCTTTTACGTCAGAATCGTGAGAGAAATTAACATATATGGATCCCTTTTGTTAAATATAATAGTCTTTTGGGATATTTTATTCCTGATATAGAATCAGTATATTAGATCTTCAACACCCATATCACAAAACAGTAAACGTTTTACCTAATACCTGAATAATTCTGCGGAAAAAGTGAATATTGAGATGCAATGAGAAAATAAGTTTCACCATATTATGAATTCCTGAAAAATTATCAATAACGGAACATTTTTTGGAGGTATCTTATATCTCCGACTAAAGGTTGCAACCTAATTTTTATTAATTATGCATGATCATGATGACCATTATTCATTATTTTCCGCTCTTGGTTTTACGGAAATTAATTAGACATCACTATTTGGGAGTCGTTGAAGTTATGCTGCTGAAGTGGAGGTTAAAGGCCTCGCCCATTGATGAAATTCCCTTCTTAATTTAATTTCTGCCTAAACAAGGAAAATTGGAACCTTGGCAGCGTGGGAAGAGGCTAACTTCATCCATGCGTGCCCTCGAAATGAAGATTTGATGACCACACTTAACCTAGTTCCACCGCTTGGAGTCTATTGAAGATTTAGTTAACATTGTGTGTGGTTAATACCAGGAAATTCCGATGCAGTGTACGCTAAACAAAACGGTCAGTAACAGGAGGCAGTAGCTCTCAGGACCTTGGAAAATTCACGGTTCTAGAGCTATTCACTTTGTGCCTTGCTCCTAAATATTCGGTGAGCATATTAGGTTGCTATTTGGCGTTTATTTGAGTGTAGAATCTAAAATTAGACACGCAGTTTGCTCTTACGGAATGAGGAGTCTTTTATCTTCAGTATTCCCTGGATATGTTTTTGAGTGAAAATTTAATGCCAGTCATAAATTTTTAACTTGGCATACTATACGCTCCTTTAATTAAAAAATTCAATGTCTTTTATCTTCTATTTAGCGCTATATTGAAGTGGTTTTGATCTAAAAATATAAAGGTTTTTAACGGAAAAGTGCAAAATCTATTTGTTCTAATGACTTAAATTGGTTTTTGCCTCGGCATTTATTTCTTGCTTAAACCCAATCTTCAAATGTACCAGTGTATTATTATCACAAACACTTATAAAACATTTGAGTAACTGCGAGATATTTGAGGATTTTAGGTTAGTCCTTAGTAAGGACAGACATTTATTTAAAGTATGACTCAGTAACTTGTAATGCTCCTGATTAAATTATGTATAATAATACTGTCCCTTCTTTTTCAATATACCATGCTTAGTGATCTAATAATATAGTTAACTATGTACACACTCAAATTCTATGCAACTTCTCATTTCGACAATTCTGCAGAAAGGTGTTACAAAAAATAAAGAGGCTAATAGATTCTTATACAATTAAAACTTACTATGCAATGGATAGTATAAAAACATCTCAAAGACTTTTCGAGTTGTATCATTTTCTCTCGCTTATCCGAACGACTTTATCTTTGAGTATCATGAGAGCTTCAGTATCAGGTCGGAGAAGTCAACTTTGCAAGTAAATTTGCATGTTTTTAGAGATATTTCTACACCCATAAACTCGAATAGAGAGATACTTCGAAATGGCTAAGACATCATTAGCTAATGGTCACATCAGACTTCAAATGTCGCACAACATTAGTTCTATTGTTAATCTCTTCGTCAGTATCTTTTCTTTCTCTGATGTTTTAGCAACTTCCGCCTTTGATTGCAACCAAGCATCGACACCTACACCATTTTCCGATCCTCTATTTTTTCATGCATTTGACCTATGACACTTTGAGCATCCTCTATCATGCTACACCTCTCTTTTCGTGCTTCCAGCCAGTAGGTAATTGCGCTGTTCCATGAGAAAAACCCCTCTTCTTATACTTAACCTCCCGGAAATCCCTGACGACCTCAACGACTCTCTCCCTCTCTTCCAAATCGGCCAAGTCCTTCCCTTCTCCCTCCCGTGGTTTTTTCCTTCCTGCTACCCTTGTCTCTCCTCCCTTAGGGTTCCCCCCATGTACCCCTACTCGTCCCCACCCTCTACTTACGTACCCTCCCCTCTACTTACCGTACCCTCCCCTCTCATCCCTTCCCACAATCCTTAATCCGAAAAGCCCTTGAAAGGCACTTGCCTACGGTGTCCATTTTTCGCAGACCACCCCTAATGCCACTTTTCATTATGGAGAGGGGGGCGAGGCGTCGTATCGTTGGTTTGGTTTCGTCGTTTCTCATCTTCTCCCAAGCGGTGCAAGTGGTACGCCCGGGGGGAGGGTGCTGGTGGAAATAATGCCGAGATGAGAAGATCAGAATGATGAAGGGGTGTGGGAGTCGGCCCAAACATTTTTGTCTCTCCCGATGTTGAAAAAGATAGGTTGTGCATTATGTTTAAAGGGTTTTTAAAAACTGTTTTGGCACTAGAGTTATCGTAGGGTCACAGGACGAATTTTCAATTTGGTTCGCCACTGAAACCCTACGAAACGAGTATTCTATTACGTAGGTTTTAATTATTAACTGCAAATTTACTCAAATTGGCCACTTTTATTTATTATATTTCGATAGATAAGTTAATTATGACCCTTGGGATATCTGTACAACTATTCATTCAGCAAATTATCCTAATATTGAATTACTTCCCATCCATACTCTGAGAATGGGTAAAGGCTCAGAATATCCATATTGTTTTGGCCTAAGAGTTACCGGAGTGTTACCGGACAACTTCCCTATTTGATTTAGCGTTCTATACCGCAAGCATTACGTAACAAAAATTAAATTTCGTGGATTTTATAATATACCGGGTTTTATTCGACTGTGCTTAATATTTTCATTATTTTTTTAAAGTAATTACATTTTTTGTTTCATGGCGTTGCTATGTAACTAAATATTTTTTCTGAAGTATTAAATTTATTTTTTTCCAACATGACTCTCAGAATTGAAAGACAATACTGAGCAAGTAGGCAAAATTTCAGGCTATTTCGATAGATTTTGCCAAAAGTTGCGCAATGTCCAAGACATACACATTTGTCGAGGTGAAATATAGCGGTCTTTTAATGACTACATGTGAGGCCCAGTTATCCCCAATCAAGGTAAAACTCAGGACAGTCAGAGATGTTTTTATAACTATTATCTAATTATAATGCTAATTATTATTATTATTAGTTAAAATTAAGTAATAACCTTAGTATTATGACTGTATATAATACTTATATAATTACAGTAGCCAATTAATGATAATGATTCATAAATAGATATAGAGTTTCTAGTTACTAAACAATCGGTATTGTAGCCCATTTTCACAATTTAGTTATACAGACAGTATGGTGATCTTGTGTTACAAAAGATAACAAATACTTTCCTTTGATTTAACAAATACTTCTCCACCAGTTTTAACTGTAAACGCTTTAGCATCTCCATGTTTGTTTTTTCATTCTTAATACGAACAAAATCCAAGTTCATAATATATATTAGTCACTTTTAACAATCAATACCTTGGTATTGATCACCTAAAGTTGTAATTAACATCGAAATCAGTTTACGCAGTATGTATTATCATTGTAAATTCTAAAACCACCGGGGATCATGGTCACCCTTTTTAACATTATTCTAACAGCTCTAAGCACTACCGTTCTGATGTTTTGGCAAAACATTGGGGAGATGAATATGCGTGGAAAGTGATATATATGGGAGATTCGGTGGTGTGGGGAAAGAGGAAGGTGGACAGGCATCGGACTGAATAAATCGCACCACGGGGTTGGAGAATCCTTTACGGGTTCCATAAAATGAGTCCTGGAGAAGTGGGGGAAAAACGGTTCGGGTAGGGTCCTCAGGGTTTGCGGGAGAAAGGATTTCCATGGTGGGAATAAGGGGTGGAGCTCTGGAACTAGATTGGATTTGGGATTGATATTAAAAGAGAACCGTCTGATACGAGGGGTGTGCGTGCTATTGTTCCTCATGTAATGGCAATGACGCTGTTTTGTTTGAATGTTTGAATAAAAATAAAGCCTCACTGGGTGATGTAATTTTGAGCCAGACACATCCCAAAGGAATTCGTTATCAGTAGTTGAGTTTTGGGGCTAAGGCAATGCAATTGTTACGGGAATATCCACCTAATTTTAAAATTGTGAGTCGCCAAAGATTCAGATGGGATAGAGAGCCTTAGGACCCCAGGTAGTCATTCTGTAATTAAAATTGCCATATCGGGAAATGATAGTCTAAGTACTCAGTGAAAGCGATAAATGCTGAATATATCCACCAAATACGATACTTTGGTCATGACCAAATGAAAATTGTATCGTTAACCTATTTTGTACTTAAAGTTTATAAGTTGGAAAGATCAAGAAAGAATGAGATAGGTATTATGGATAACGGCAGGTTGATGAATCAAGTAGGGCCCAGCAAAACAGTGAATAGAATTTTAAAAAATACCTACTTAAATAAATGGGACCATACTTTTATTAGAATAATTAGCTCTATATTTATCTCATTTTGAAATTTCGTAGCAAAATTCAATTAATAGATGTATTTATCTTTAAGAAGTTTTGACCTTCGCTTACCCCGAAGTAAAATAATGCTATTAAAAGATTTTGTGGTCAATAATTAGGGCAATGATTACTGCAACACTAAGATGTAATAAACTAACTAATCAAATGCATCCTAATCGAAGCATACAATAACGCCATTTTACAAAATACTTATTCAGTTAAACAATACGCGTTTTTTGGCCTAATAGTATTCAATACTGTAACTAATTTCCATGTTCTAATAAAAAATATATTTTATTTCTTGTAAGTTCAAAACTTTCTCTGCCCATGGAAAATGAGAGATATTAGGATTAAAAACCCAATCTTTGGACAACGAGGATAATTTCCACACTAAAATCCTTCTTTATGTTCTCTCTCTATAAATTTGAACTAAAATATTTTTTATTCATAACTACAAATCGTCCTGATAAGAAATGGGTTAAAATCAGCTCATAAGCCTAGGCATCATTTCAATTGTCACCGGCTATCATTTGTTTTTGAGCCAAAAGTTGTACTAGATTAACAATAAAAACAATATTTCATAGAAATGATTCAGGTTAAACATTTCTTCCAAGAAATATATTCTAATATTCTTTGTTGCTAGCCAGCAGTATTGTTTGAAAAAGACCAAAAGTATTGTAAAGGTAGGTAAGTTATTTCGTGTTCGATTGCTCTTAAGTATTTTTTAAAATTATTTCTTATAGGGATACAGGACGCACCTGACCTGACATATTATGATGGGATAAACTGTGGTCAGTTGGATATTTTATTGGATATTTTATATTGGTAATTGAATAATTCACTCTGAAACATCTCAGTAAATATTAATGGCGTTGAAACGTAGGTCAAAATTGTTTAACAATTCCCCTCAGTATATTTTGTTTTCTCCATAAACCACTTTTTAATTACATTGTAATGAAAATAATGTTCTTATAGGAAAATTTCTTCCTTTATTTTGCCAAATTGTTGGCCTATTACCGAAATGAATGGATTATTGCATTCTATAATCATAGCGCTAGCTTATAAATTGAGGAACACTTCGTTCCAAGAGTCTAAAAGATGTGAGCAAGGTAGAGTAAAAAGGTAACAATCGATATCCATAGAAGCGGGTAGCACGAGTAAAGTTGTGTAGGTAGAAAGGAATGGAGCATACCTGGGAAAAACGTCGGGGAAGGAACGTCTCTAAGAAATGGAGATTTCAGACTTCCGCCTTCTGATCTTGTCAAGTGAGAGAGTGGATCTTAAACGTCTTCCGTCAGGAATCGTTCACGTGAAAACATTCTTTAGACGATTGGGTGCTCTTTCCCGAAATTCTATTTGCGCCCGGGCAAGTATAAAATCTAATCGCTTTGACTGAGCTGGCGGGCGAAGGAGGAATCTTACGTGGAATCGGTGAAACCCTTAATCATTTTTCTTTGTGATGTAATTAATAGCCTAAATGTTGAATCCTCTAATTTATAATTATCTAATTGAATATTTGGATGAAGCATTAATAATGGGATGGCGTCTTAATTTAATAAGGTTAATAACTTAGATGCTGGGAAAAGTTCTTTTTTGTCATTAATCGCTGCTAATAATACCTATAAATGGTATTTATTGATATTAATTTTTATTCTTTGCGTATAAAATAGCTTTGAATATAGGACAAGGGAAAAACCTCGGTTTTTTAAGTTGTGATCTCGTGGAAATTCATTTACAAAAATGAAGAACAAACCTACATATTCTTCATAGCATTTTATTTAAGTACAATTAATTTCATTGAAGCAAATCCAAAAATCAAATCAGGAATAAGAAATTTTGTTTTCTAGATCATGCAATAGAAAAATCAACCAGTTTACACGAGTGTTGGCAATATCAAAATTTAAATAAACATTTTATAATTTGAATCCAATAATTTTCTCGTGCAAGAAAAGTTGGTATAAAATGGGCCCTCATAGGTGCTCAGCGTAACAGGGGCTTTTAAATTTAAGTTTTTTAATAATCCTTCTTAATCCTTTGAAGCTATAATAAATATTTTATTTATTTATTTTAACTGTCCCGAATACAGAACATTAGGCCATTTTACGTCGGGTGAACAATAGTAACAACCAACAAAACACAGACATTCATGTCCTGGGCAGAAATATTCTTCCCAGGAGGGACTTGAACCCGCGTCCCTCGAATTAGGAGGCGAGGACTTTATCCCACCGCCACCGGGGCAGACAAAATATTTAAAAAAAATATTTTCCAAACCAAACATACAAACTTATTTTTTGAGTCCATTAAAGATTATTGTGACTTACAGCGTTCAAACAAAAAAAATGTTTTATAATCTGAATTTGAAGACCTATTCCCTGGAATTAAAGTCTTTTGACTTTTCAACCTCGTAAGGGAAAGGCGTCTTGAGAATGAATTTATATATTTAAATTTCGGTGACTTATGAATGATACACCCGGTGCATCACGGGTAAAGTAATCTATATTAGAGCAGAAAATTATCCAGCAAATATTTTTGTGGCAATTTTTCGAATCATATTTTGGAGGACTTTCAGTTGATGCATATTTTGTTAGCGGTTTACCAAACGTTTGGCAAAAAATGAGAAAATGTAATTACATTTCTCCCTGGTTACATTACACATATTTGTGGTTAGTTGATTTATTATAATCAAAATAATTTTCAGCTTTTTATTCACAATATAATTATTAGGCGCTTAATTCAATTCATCCTGAATGTTTTTACACCACAGCGTCAAATCAATAAAAAGTGATGAAGTCTTCAACTTACTACCTCCATTGTATGTGCAAAAAGTTGGCATCATTCATATCGATAGTATTTATTATTTTCAATGTATTTAGGGAAGGAGTTTTATAAAAAGAATTTTAGAATATTAAGGTGCCTATGTTTTTACGTAATGGGTGTGGCAACCTCACCATTTTGCAAAGTGTTTTAACGGAGAGGATTCTGATGTTCCGTCATAGCTATCAAATTTTTATATTTAGCGATACAGGTTAATATTAAATTAAACATAAACTGGAGTACAATTAATAGTATACGTTTCTTGTTTACTATTTTTTGCTTATAATATTTAGTTTAAAACCTAAAAACCCAAGCAAAATTTAAAGAACCGTGTTTTGGAAAAAATTGTCTCAAAAGTAATTTAACAAATAAAAAGTTTATCCCGTGAACTGAAGAAAAATATTGAACCGGGTTTACGATCTAGGAATTAATTATCTGAGGAAAATTTTGAATGTTTTGAACACTTTATCTAAATATATATTGTCTAACATTATCACAAAACCCCTTTTGTTTTGTAGAGGAGCCACTAGGAGTGCATGTATTGCTGAGGCTTAATCGTCTTCATATTTTATTCTTTTGTGGGCGGCTCTATTATAGGATGGACATAAGAGTAGAATAAACGCCGTGGTTATGAGTTATCTGAGGAGTGTTTGCGGCAAAAGTAGGATGGATATGGTCAAGAATGAGTGGGTAATAAAGAAGTATGGGTTAGAAGCTCCATTAATGGACATTTATTAAAGGAGTGTGCTTCGTTGGTTTGGCCATGTTGAGGGAATTGATGAGAGTCGAATAGCGAAACAGATATATAAGAGCGAAATGAATGGTGCAAGAGGTAGAGGTAGGCCGAGAAAGTTGTGGTTTAATCTGGTTGAGGAAGTTCTTAGGAGGAGGGATATTAGGAGTCTTGAAAACAAGAGGGCGTGTATGAAGCAGTGTATGGTGGTAAATGAGGCAGAAGAAGTTTTCAAGGATAGATAGTATGGAGGAAATTATTAAAGCAGGATTAGATATACAAATATGTATTTATGAGTGAAATTTTGTGACTGTACCTACCCCGGAAAGAAACGGCGTGATTGGTATGTATGTATGTATAGCATCAATAGCTTGGCATAATCAATGGCTTCATTAAAAGACCTTCATTTAGTTTTTCCTTATTTTTCTCTATACTACATATTGCTAGCATATCCCCATTTTATTGAAATTAAATAATTGGCTATTTTTCTGCGTTTTAGTAATGATTGAAGGCGATACTTCAATCATGTATTGCAATGAGTTTTCTCTCGGACTTTGATTATGAAGTTCATTACCATCTTCTGTCTAATTTTGAAGCTTTACAAGCGTTGCGACTGCTAATCGACGCGAGGCCTGTTGCGCTATACGGCGCTATCTCCTCCCTGTATCATCTTGAATAAGAAAATCCGAAAACATATCTGTTCATTGAACCCAGAACTTTGTACGACTGTTTCTTTTTGATGCTCATGGCTTCTTGCATAAAAAAATTGATCTTGCGGGGGTATGAGTATCACTATTGATACCACTAATATTTTACACATATTTCAAGCAAATGATATATTATGAACTATAATGGTAATGAAAACTTTACCACATCACTTTAGTGAAAATGTAATATTACCATTTATGGCACCTGAGGACATTTTAATATCATTCATTGTGCTTCCAGTGTTTTGAACTTGCATTTATATATTTCAAGAAGAAAAAACCAAGGGCGGACAAAATTCTGCCGCCCCCGAAGGAGTCAAGAAAGCGCACCCGCTGGAAGGTTACGATGCCGCGGTGCTCTCTTTTCTGTGAGCTTTAAAGTATCTAGATGTTCAAGACCGCCGGGTATAAAATCCAAAAAAGCAGTCCAAAAACGTTCCCTTAACGCCACATTCTACGATATTAAAGCCAGACTTTGGACACAATGAGGTAGTCACTCTTTTTATTTCAAACTGGAGCATATCGGGAATAGCCATTGTATTACCTACACGGAGTCACCAACTTGTTCACGTAAGTACGGAAGTCCGCATAGAGTTTAATGATTCGCCGTGACCTCAAAAGTCTACTTCATTCGTGATGAATTGACTTCCCGGTAGCTAAACTGTCTTAAGCACTGGCCATGGTATGAAGAGATTCTGGTTCGAGTGTAAATCAAGGAGTCCAAAATATCCAAGTTTAAACAAAAGTGATTTTGAAAATTGCCCCTAGAAGAAAAAACTGCCCGGACCGGAATGTGAACTGCAGATTTTGGACTGGCTTGGTCTAATGTGCACATTATGATAATACCTAGTTCAATGACCCAACAAGCCAATGTTCCGTGGTTCGATAGCCTGTATAGGCCAATTTTTTACTTATAGCACAGTCTACGCTTTTCATACGTATGCATGAATATCTTTCAGGAGCTTATATAGAAGCAGATACATGTCAGCACCAAGTGTATTTAATTTGTTTTAATTTAATTCATCTTTGCGAGGGCAATTTTATGCATCCTGATAGGTATGCAATAAAAGATTCGTTGAGACCGTGCAGGTAACATAACTCCGCGCTCACAACACACGTTGCGTCTTAGTTCCCTGCACTAGGGAAGTCAAATATGAAAGTAGACGACTGTTACGACTCAAGCCATTTGTTTAGGATATGGAGATTTCATAGTTTTATCTATCTTTTCATTTCCTCACTGTTATCACTCATTTAATCACACAGTTCTCCAGAGTTTTCCTATTCAGTGTCATCAATTTTACAACATTTTTTCAACTGATAAACTCGTTATGCTTGCGTTATTACAACCCCCTAGTCTTCGTATACTTTCCACCGTAGAATACTACAGTCAATGCCGTAGTAATACTTTCGGACTCGTATTTAACGGCCATTAAATAAATTGAATCTATATTTAATCGATTGCAACCCTTTGGTTATGGAACACCTCTCACATGTTTTAATTAAGACTAAATACTACTATTCATACATTAACTATGAGATTATAGCCAGTAAACGAACCATTATCCTCTGTAGTTTTGCTTTCACCTTTAGATATTAATGTACCCATATCTTCCGCCTTTTCCTTAAAGCTATTCTAAAAGATATTTATACAGTCCCTTCTTATTCTCTGTGCTCTCTCCCGTAAATCAATGTTGGAAATCAATTGCACAAGCTCGAAAAGTGCGGGCATTACTAGTAGACGGATGCGTCATTTGCGCATATACGTATGTGAATCTGGTAATGTAGCTAAACATATTAATCTTCCCTATACTCTTTGTATTCGCGTAATTATTTATTTAATCAAGCAGTATCGTTCATTCTGTCACCCTATTTTATCTAGGATATTTCATAACGATATAATATGCGAAAAAACCGCGTTAACGAAGAGGATTGGTGTCAAATGTGCTTTAGATCGGGAATATATTTAATAAATTACAGCAGGGAATTTCCGGGAGAAATTTCGTCGAGAAATGACGTGCATTCATTTTTAGAATCAGCGTCATTTAATAACAATTCATGCATTATCCCTTTTCAAGGATCGGATTTTTTAAAAAGAATCTTTGCCGCATTAGTCAGCTATGATGATTGATGAATATAATTAGCTCTTAATAATATCAAAAGTTAGGATGACGTTGATGAAATGTCATTTGCGCTTTTTTCGCGTTTTCCACACTTTCACCAACTGGCCCGGACAAGGAGAACAAAACGCGGCCCAATATTTCATGTTAAGTGATAAAGTCGGTTTTGTGTGTGACCCAAGAACGTAGAAAGTCTCGTAAAGAAATTGAAAATTCTGTAGAAAAGCCAGCAAAAGTAATGAAATATGAAATCGTTAGCTGAAATTGTAAGTAATTAAAGGAAAATATGGTAACCGTTGAGGGTAATGGGAAGGATTTGAAGCAAGGGAGCATTTGTTTAAATATTTCTAAAGCTACTGTCGGAATTGCACTGAATTTTTCATATTATTTTTCCTTTGAAAACTTAGCGTATTCGCAACGTTGTTGATAGACTGGTTATACTTCACATACGAATGTGAGTGCTCTAAAAAAGGGATGATTGAGTACATTATAAATAAGGAACATGAACAGAATGTAAATGCTTAAATAGAAAGAAAATAGTCTACGCACGCAGCAAACTAGGGCGCTATATACTACCCTGCCAGCCACCAATTGGGCGTGTGGCAGGGAGTGTTAGGACACCAGCCGTGTAAAGATGTAAGGGATAAGGTTTTGGAAGGAGCAATGGTGACGTGTATTATGGGAGTGTATTTAGTGGAGCTCAGATTTATTGTGGTCTCTTGTTGTGCGTGGAATAAAGGAGTTTTTGTACCTATCTGTTTGGCAATATATCGCTCTTATTTTATCGCTTCTGTCAGACCTAGGGATGTAGTGAAGTGTCATGTCAATATTCTCCTTGTCGCTCTGAAACACAACAGTTTTGAATTTCTCAAGCAAACTAAGCTTAGCGTTTTTCCTCCGAATCTCTAGGGGCTCTCACCTTAATCCCTCAAAAAGTTTTGAGACAATATGTTTGCTTGTAGCATTTTTTAACGAAGCATGCTGCTTTTCTTTATAATGTATTATTTTTTTGGTTTGATCTTTATGATCAGCGTCCCAAATGTTCGCAGCGTATTCGAGGTGTGGTATAACCAGAGCGAAGTAGCATCTCTCGTTGACTAATTCATCTGAGGACATTCCTATTATGCGGTTTTAAAAAATGGTTTCTTAATTGCTGTGCCGCATATGTATTGCATGTGTGTTTCACACGAAATATCAAAATTGAAGGTAATTTCAAGATATTTTAGTGTATCTAAAGATTTTAGCCATGATGTAGCCTAAATTTGTCTCATGTTTTGACCGTTTTACATTCAATTTAAGCATCTACTTGGATGCCACCCATACATTTCTTTCAGTACCAAGTCTTGGAAATGGCTGTCAGCAATGATCTTCCTTATTTGTGGACCTATGAACACTCCTTTCACTTTCGGATAGCTCAACTCCGGACACGTTGTTGCACAGGTACAGAGAAGCATCTGAGTTGCTGTCCAGAGCCTTCACAAAATTCTTCATGAGTTACAGCCTAACATGAAAAGGTCTGCATTCCCATGAGGATAGCGATTACTTTCAGATCACCGTAGATACGCCAATTGTTCTGTCGTATAGCGTATTTTTTCAAGGAGCAGTGACATGGTTTTGAAAAACTCTTTCAGGTTGCCATAATATCCAATTGGTACTGACGCATGCCGGTTCCCGTTGTGCAATAATACTACCTTCAATCTTGTCTTAGATGAATCTATAAACAGTTGCCACGCTTCAGTGCTGTGTTCAACCCCAAGGCTAGACATAAGACCGTGAACGTCCGTGCAATAGCAAAATGTGTCACGGAAGTGTCATTGAAAAGAGCTTCTCATGCTCTTTATGTTTCTGCCAAGAGTGTGAAGTCGTTGTACCCGGTGCAAGAAAATAAAATTCTTGAAGACGTCAACCAAGCAGTTCAGCTTGGCTTTTTCTTAGTGCCAGGTCCCGTGTGAGGTCGCATAATTCAGTATCAGCAACCAAATGAATACCTATCTTCTCCAGGTTGGCAATAGAATCAAATTCATCGGTGGGAGGTAGAGAAGAACTTCCTTTTTGTGATCCTTCATCAACTGTGTATTCTGTTGTTATTGGACAAGTGACAGGATTATGTAGTGTTGGTTTAGAGACTGAAGGAACGTCTGGATACTTTACAGGTGTACGAGTTATAAAGTAGAATCCGGTGACGTTTGCAAAAATAATTACAATCTGTAATGTGGTTGCTTGAGTCACGCCATATCACAGGCAATCCACAATCGCAAGGTGCGACCTAATCTGCCGATGATGCTGCCTTGAGTTATCTTGTTATGATCTTTTCGTTTTAAGGACTCTACGCACTATTTGATGAAAGCCCAATCAGCATGGATTTAATTTTTATCACATTAAAGAGAAGGCAAGGTTAGCAGCATCCCCTAACTTTGCCGCGTTATCATCCGTGGTCCCAGCAAAGACGCATATCAAATGCCTTGTAAAAGTTTCTTTCCAAAACTTTATTTGAAGTCATTCCAGTTAGCCTTGTAGACGCCCTAACGTGTCAGTGAGATCTATAGTATTGAAAGTTTTTATTTGAAGAACAAAATTCTTATTTGAAACAGATATTTTGATTTCATTTGACCTGAAAATCCAATAGGCAAGAAAGAAACTGTAATTAACAACATAGAGTTACGAAATTATTTTCCACAATGCAAGATCACAAAATCCCGTGCTGAATATATCATGAGGTGTTAATATTGAGGAACGAAACTCAGAATTCCCCGTATATTCTAAGTATATTCTCAGTACATGCATCCTATAGTACGATTTTACTAGATAAGACGATTTCAAGAAACGTTACTCCTGCTATGTGAAGGCTAACTGTAAAGAGATTCGATTTCGAAATTATTTCGACGTAAACATAAATTGTTTGCAAATGAAGGTTCCACTGGATTTCTGACAGAACACTTTAGTATAAAATATAACTCTTTACCAAAATGATGGCAAAACTTTCAACAAAGCATGAAAAAAACGACACCGAGAGTAAGTTTTGATGCACGGTGTCCATGCAAAATAATTTTTGGTTGATATCTTCAAAACCTGACGTAATAGAGAAAAACGGTTTTCTTATTTGAAATCAGCATGAAAAACTACATTAATAGATGTGAATGCCATGCCAGATAGCTGCTACTTGTTTATCAGTGTTACCGGCCTGTATCGTTAACATTACTTTCATGCAAGATCCTCGAACACATTGTCGTGAGCAATATTATGACATTCATGAATAATCGTAACTTCTTACATAGCAGTCAGCACGGCTTCCATAAGAGCAGGTCCTGCGAAACAGTTTGCCCTCTTCCTTCGTGATATCCTGAAATCAGGTGAATTGAAAAGCAAGTCGACATGATATTCCTTAATTTCAAGGAGGCATTCAACATGTTTCCTCATAAGAAACTCATATATGAATTGCAATCATGCGGAGTTATTAGAAAAATAGTGAATTGGATAAGAGACTTTCCTAGTGATCGAAAACAAAAAGTAGTTATTAATGTAGTGAAAGAGTAGTTTTACCTCTGATATGGTCGAAGTCACATCCGATGTTCCTCAAGAAAGTGTGATCGGCCCTCTTCCATATTTATAATAATCACTTGAGTTCTATAGTCAGCAATAAATTAAAATTAATTGCAGACGATACAGTTATCTACCGTGAAATAACGGAAGACGCGGACTTTGAAGCTCGGTCATCGGGCCTTAACAACGTTCATTCGTGGTGCCAGGAGTGGGGTTTAGAATTTGATATCAGCAAGTGTACCACAGTTCACTAACTGCGAAAGTCATCACAAAAATGCCATACTATACTGTGGATGGAATAAACATTAAATATTCAGATACAGTAAAATATCTTGGAATTACATTTACTTCTTATATATCGTGAGGATTACATATACAAAACATACGTGGCAACGCATTAAAGAAACTAGGTTTTTTTAAACGCATAATAGGAATGTCCTCGGATGAAAAAGGAAAAGAGAGATGCTACTTCGCTCTGGTTAGGCCACACCTCGAATACGCCGCGAGCATTTGGGACGGTCATGAAGATTTATCTAAAAAAATAATAAATTACAAATGAAATTAGCGCGCCTCGTTAAAAACTGTTACAAGCGTACATATTTTGTCTCACAACTTTTCTACATCTACATCTACGTGATACCCTGCGAGCCACCACGAGGGTGTGTGGCAGGGGGTGAAGATCACCAAACATGCACTATTGACATGCAAGTAGGATATTTAAGGGAGATATGCTAGATAATAGGGTCACATGGAGCTAGATGGTTAGTATCTACATAATAAGGAAGGGATTATTGGTTGTTATTACATGCATCATGCACTACAGACTACTCTAACTATATTTCACCTACCTATCCCTTTGCTACGCTGCCTATTGTTCTCTCTTATAGTACGAGGGAAAAATGACATTTTAAATCTATCGGTACGACAATCTATCTCTCTAATATTGTTAAGATGATCAAACCTAGCATAATACGCAGGGGTTCTCAATATATATCTAACGTCATCTGTGAACAACTCTGTTTCGAATTTACTTAAAAGGTTTAACCTAAATTTTAACCTGCGTTCTGATAGTAATTCCCATCCTAGTTCTTCTATTAAGCTCGTAACACTTATACAATTAACATAACGGCCTTTAACAAAACTAGCAGATCTCCTTTCCACGCGCTCTAATTCTTTAATCATACCTTCCTCGTACGGATCCCATATACTAGTGGCATATTCTAAATGAGGCCTGACAAGTGTAAAATAGCTTCTTTCTTGTACTCTCTCATCGCATTTGCCTAGAATCCATTTTACGAATCCTAATCTACGGTTTACTATACTAGTTATTTCCCCGATGTGTTTCCCCCATGACATGTCTTCAGTGATGGTGACGCCTAAGTATTTAATAGATTCTACATTACATATGTTCCTTTCTTTGATGCAATAATTATTCCGGGGAAAGCCATTCTTTTTTCAAAAATTCATAATCGCGCATTTCTTCAAATTTAATTCTAGTTGCCATCTATCACACCGATCATCAATCGCATCTAAATCCTTAGCTAAAAACTGTCTGTCCTCTTCATTTCTAATTTCCTTAGGTATACACTACTGCATCATCGGCAAAAAGACGGAGCTTGCTATTTTTTACTACTTTATTCAAGTCGTTTACGTACAGAAGAAATAAAATTGGGTCTATCACGCTTCCCTGGGGAACACCTGATGTAACTTTTACTTCGCCGGAGCTGACACCATCTAAAACCACCCTTTGAATGCGGTTTAGGTTTCTTGAGATAATCAGAACTAATATTTTTCAGAGCGACACATAGAAGATTATGATGACTCCTCATTACGTCTCTAGGTCTGACAGATGCGATAAAATAAGAGAGATGCACTGCTGAACAGATAGGTACAAAAACTCGTTCTTTCTGCGCACAATAAGCGACCACAATAAATTCTGAGCTCTAATAATTACACTTCTATAATTCATGTCACCATTTCACCTCCAAAAAACTAACATCTTTACGCGGCTGGTGACCTAACACTCCCTGCTGCACGCCCAAGGGGCGGCTTGTAGGGTATTTTGTAGATGTATCTTGCAACTTCCACAAAGCACATTGAAAACAAATATTCTTGTATATGCGAATGATGAATATGTATTTAGTTTCCTTTTCTCGTCTTGCAACTGTTCTATTTTCACCTCCCAAATTCTTCCTCCCAAACCATCCACCATCTCTCCTCACAACCCTCCTCCATCCTCTTGCAACAACAGCAATCTCTTGCATCACTTACATTTTAAAATCATCCCTACCTTTTATATTGGCAAATTCCTCTACTCCACTTGACGTACGGATCCATTACCACCACTCCAAATGCAAGAATTCCTCCCAATCCACTTCTGTTCTCGTAGCAGTACGCATCTCACTACTCAGACGAACCTTTAAAAAATGTTGCAGTGTTTCTGTGCCATTCGCTCCTCCACATTAATTTCCATCTGTTTTCTTACTAGAACTTAAAACGCTGAAGTTATAATTTGGTTTTAATTTTTTCATCCCTCTCACGTCATTATCTTTCACTTTTTGCCCTCCATTCCCTATCCAACCTTCCCCTTTCATTCGGTCCTTTACATTTATTTATTGTCTATTGCTCTGAACAAGGAGGATGTTTCCCTCTAAAATATAAAAAAAACGTGGATTTATAAATTTCTTCAGTTTTTAGTTTTGCGCGCAACACGCCTGTGACGTCATTTTCACAGTTTTTATCTTCACTGGCGAGGTAAAGTATCCGAATAAAGGAAAAAGTATAGTTCATCTGGTAGTGCTTGAAATGAAATCAGATAGCATTTTTATTAGATAAGTTATTTGCTCTCAGATGCAGGCTAAATGGTACCCCATGGGCGCTCTTAGGAAAGTCAAATTACTGGCTTTCAAACATTAGGATAACCGTTTCATTCTTTTAGGGCTCTCCATTTTATTTCTTTTCATTCTTTCTGAATTTCATTATGTTTTACAGCTTTGAAATTCTTTTCATATTATATTTCTATTTCTTCTGTATTCAGGAGGGATTTAATGCCTGAAATTGTGTTCAAGAATTTTATCTCTTATGCTCCTTAAAGTTTTAATCCATCGTAGTAGAAACATATTTGTAGGTTATCTAGATATGTAATTCATATAAAAGTAGATAATTAAGTGTTTATGTCAAGGTTAGGATCATTTCAATTTTTGAACCCCTAAATAACATATAATATTTTTTCATGCCCAGAAAATTATTTCCAATCTCAGGGTCCCGGGAACTTGTGAGTGTCTTAGTCACCTAAATTTGACATTTTATGGTATTTTCGCTTCTCTTTGACATTTTCGCGCCTGTCATGCTGAGTGCATTACTCTTAATCACTGTTGATTCTAGGTCATGATGGTGGATACAGGCGCGAGAATATATTTAATTTCATTTTGGAAGTGATCCTTCCTCCTGGTTTTATTTCTTACACCTCTCCTTACGGCCCTTCTCATTCAATTGATTTCTTCAGAGAAACCCCCGCGGTGCAGATTACGGCAATGGCTTTTCACGGGAAATGGGTATCTCTTCCGAGCCTCGGTACTCCACCGGCAGAGCGATATCGGTGTCCTTTTTCGTACCACACGCCGTCTCATTCTTTCTCCTCTCACTGGAGGGGTTCATAGCGTAACGTGAGATAGGTCGTCGCTGCACCGAGCTCACAGGAAACGCTCGGCACTTGCGGTTTTATTCGTAGCACCGGGGAGATGTGGTGATGTGATGGTTGCGGCAAGGAGGTTATGGAGCTGCAAGGGTCCATTTTCGAGCGAAGTGTGTGCCGACTCGAGTCGTCGTGTTGGGCAAAGCAGTCTGCGTTGCTTTGTCGGATGGGGGATTCACCTGTCGTGCTGGGTGATGCCCCCACATAAGGAGTGGTGGTGCTTGGATTCAGAAAAGTGATTGCGGAGTACGTCGACGGTTCTGGCAGACGCGACGTGGGGGCGATGGAACTTTCGCGATAGTTCCCACCTCCCAAAATGTCGTCGGCTTTTCCTGAATTGGGCTGACTGGGTCCCATCGGCAGGAATTGTATTGTTGCAGTCTTTGCACTCATTATTTCAGTAGATAGGAGCGCCTACATAAGCGGGCAAATTGCAATGGTAATCCTAGGAATCATCAATTCTTCTTGATTTTTGTACGGATTCTGCAAATATGTTTAGTTCGCCGTTTTTTACCTAGAAATATTTGTCATTTATCCCGATCCATATGAAAAAACTTGAACTTTTATTTAGTACAGTCAATGATTTTTTTATTTTAGTAAAATAACGACTTTGGAATGTCAAAATGTATGTTATAATTTACATATGTTTTACAGTTTTACGATAAGTTTGAGATAAATATATGGTGCAGAGGTATGACTACGATGCTGAAATGCTAAATTGCGTTGGTTTTAGAAGCCAAGATCAAAGATTATTTTAAAAATTACTGTCTAAAATTAAAATTATGTTATTATTTATTCAACGCTAATTAAATAAACCATTGTGGCTTATTTAATTAGCGCTTATTGAGTAAAAACTTGTCACCCTGCTTTTTAAGTTTTATCATTCAATGAATGAGTTATTATTTTCGTCATTTTGCTCGTGTGTTTATTCAAAGGTGAAATATATCTTTATCTTCTCTTTCATGAGGAGTAGATTTTAAAACCTTTTCTCTTCAAGGTTAAGACTAACTTTAATCCACTATTTCTTTCACTTGTGACGAAGGCCATCTTATAAAAAAGAGAATACATTAAGTTTTCCTAGCTAGTAGTATTGTTTTTTATTTGGAAAAATGATACATTTAATCCCCCTCCAAATAAAAAATGCTTTTATTTTCTTAAAAATTTGTTTATTTTAATAGGATATATTAGCATGACGCTTTACGCTGCATGTTGCTTGCGGTGTTCACGAAAAATTCCGATTCAATTGAAATTGCTCTATCTGTAGTAATATTTCTTCTTCTCTCTAGGGTCGTTCTTGTCGTCAATCTGTCAATGTTAGGACTTGAATTCGGAGAAAAGGGAGAGAAATATATGCATAAAAGGATTTATATGGCTACCAGTGGGCCCTCGGTCGATAATTGGAACCAGTGATAGCATGGGTGGGGGTAAAATGAGTGGGTTTGGATGTAATGGCAGCAGGGTGATGGAAAAGTGGGAAAAAAGGGCAGATTTACTCAATTTCGACGCCTAGTAGATTGGCTTTGGGGCAGGATTCAACGGTGAGAAGTATATTTCACGTCAATTTGCTAGTAAATGTGGATAAAATTTAGTACGACCTAAATAAAAAAGAGCAGAGACCTGAAGTATCGAAGCCTATTTCGAGCAGATGAATATAAATGGGCCGTTTGCTTGGAGTACTTCTTTTTCTCCCTCCGCTAAGGTTGAATTTTGCAGCGGATTTGGCACCCCCGGAGTTCAAACCTTTATTCGAAGTCCAAACCTTTATTGGTTTCTGCTTTGTCGTTTCGTCTTTGGAAAGACCCACACTCCATTTGAATCTCATGCCCTCACTCTTAGTAGAACTTTATGGTCACACCACGTTACGTACAGCTGGTTTCAGATCGCGCCCAGAAAATCGCAGGAATGGTTTTTATGTTTGAATCTTCTGAGAGCAGCGGTATCTGTATGAATGATTTTAAAGGAAAACGTCAAGATGGAGGTCAGTTTTAGAATAGATAATTTTGGTAATATAATGGAGCTTTACCTCACCCACTGCAAAAGCAGCTGTTACTCACATAGAAATATCCAAAATTGTGTGTAAATTCTGTGAAATTCCTTCTATAGAGTGAGCCTTATGCTGAGTAGGTAGACATAACTGTAATTGAAGGCTGTGGAGCAGTTTCAATGTGCTAAAGTATTTACCTAACTGGTGGGGCAAACATAGATCTTATATGTGCGTTTTCACTATGGTTATCGTTTCAACGATGTCAAAAGTTAAAGCTACGAATATTCTCGTTAAAATCTATGCTAGGCGTTTTTTAAGAACAAGTGTATTTTAAAGAACTATTATCGCAATTTTTCCACCCATATAATAAGAGAAAGTAAAATGATAATGTGATAAAGGACTTTTGTCCATCCATATTCATACCCCTGTTAGCTCTAAAGCCTCGAGTTAATATACAGTTCACGGATTTCACGAAACTTCACTAATAATTGTGCACATGGTTGTATGTATTTCGTCGATTTATTCAATTTTCCTCTCGATTAGTGATTCCATAAGTTATACCATTGGTGTATTTTAGCTGGAATCGATTATGTCCTTGCAGCTAACATGAGATTCTCCTACAATTCGAAGGGGCGATATTTTGGAGAAACTCTGAGACGTTGGCAGTACTACCCGACAGGCATTCACAAAACCCTTTCGATGGGCACCTTGCGTATTTCGCTCTTCTCCATTAAACCTTCTGACACTCTACCACGACGCCCAGCCCCACTCGATAAACCCCTTGGCTCACCTTGTATTTTTTTACATTTATACTTTTCGCCCATTTTCAGTTATTTTTCTTTTTTATTAATCCTTTATACCGTCGGAAATTCGGCCCGGCAATTCACGAATCCCGTCCATTTTCGGGCTGTCATTATTTCGGTGCATTTCGTGCCGCATGCCCACCCCAACGAGGCAATGAATCAAAGTCACGATTCACTCTCCCGCCCTCTTCCACTCCGTCGGAGAGAGCCATTCCGAGAGCCGCCCCTCAATCTTTCCTGGCTTCCCGTTCCCGTCCGCTTACCAACTCTGGCTCGTCAACTCTTCCGCGTTTTTTAGAAATGTCATTCTCTTCCACTCGCTCCCACATCCCAACAAACAGGCGTCAGAAAGGCATTTCCAGTAAATTTTCCTTTCGTTAAGATAAATGCTGGCGGAAAATCAGAGCCCTGGTAATGAAACATGGCCTGAAAAAGTCGAATACGTTGTCAGCATCATTTTGGAATTTGAAGTGTAGCCCAAATTACTATAAGTCGACTGTAATTAGCTTTTACATATCTTTTTTAGTCCTCCATGGAGAGAGGGCTTTGTTTTAAATGTATAATTTCATATCACAGCTGCGATTTCCACCAGAAAAAATATCTTGATTTTTTCGATGAAGTTTAAAGTCCAAGTTGTAGTTTTCGGGAAATATTCTTTTAGGTTAACCCCAACGTTGTTTAGTCTAGAGGTTCCAACTTTCAGACATTTTAGTGCGTCAAAGACATCTCCCACAGAATAAAATGATTCTAGATTAACTCTAATAATTCATCTTCTGTCTATGATCTCATCTGAAAAAATGGACTGCACATTTTAAGGAGAGCGGAAACTATTGGGAAAAATTTCATCTAGTTGGAGTAATATATGTGTTAATAAATTTTCATTCCCAAATTGTCATTTTATTTTGTCTTGTGCTCATGATAGATCATTTACTCCTCATTTCAAGTTCTTGGAACACTGGCCTTATATTATTCAAGAAGACTTGTAGCTCTTTTCTATGATCTATGTCACAATGCTTAGTAGTTGATCGCTTATATGATTTTCTCCGAGTAGCTGCCGGGCTGATAAACTGTAATTTCTCAGTCAAGGTGTCTTGCGTCTATAATTTGCTTACGGCTGTACCCCTTATGGAGGAAAAACCGTTGTTGTATTCGAGTTAAATAGCGTCGCGGAAGAGGGAGAAGTGACATTGTCATTATACCTTTAGAACATTCTCATCGCTATGTACGAGTCAGTTTCTCAAGGTCATTCACTTCCACATTTCCTCCACTGTGACAGTAAATTCGGAAGAAAACTTTATCCCACGCCATGCGACACAAAAAGACCTTTAAAAATTATGGGCGTGCCCTGGATGAGAGGTGGTGAAGGTGTTGAGGAGGCACGTAGTAGAGTCGCGAAGACACGCGATGTCACGAGACGTGCGAGGGCGTGGCCTACCCGGAAGTGACGTCGCTAAAGGGCCCGACAATTCGGCCGACAAAAGGCGGCGGATGCACTCTGATCGGCGTGAAGGGGAAGCGTGGGCGGCCCGGAATGGGCGGGGTGCGACGCCGACGGCGGGCGAACCCTCCGCCGCCATCTCCGCTCCTCAATGTACGGTCTGTGTGCCTCCCCTTCTCAATCGAGTGAGATGTGCGTAATTCCTCCCGGCACTCTCGGAAGTTCTAAGCTGGGCCAGAGACGAGGTGGGAAGGTGAGAGTGCATTTTAGACGTACTGATGATTGATGGATGGCTGTTATCATTTCATAGCGTCCCCACGATGTGATTCTGTTTCCTTCGAGAGTTCTTCAGGACGCATGTGCGTCCTTATAATGTGAAATCATTCATAATCCGACTCGCTCTCTATCTTGTATACCCATCTTTATGCCGTGTATCATCTCCTTTAGGATTGTTTTAATGAAGAATGTTGTGACCTTTTTTGTATTAACCATATCATTAAAAAAACTTGATTTTCATCGATAAAGACGCAATATTAACAAACGAAAACGTCATCACTCTTGTTAATCGAGTGCACGACGTTAGTTTAAGCACCTCAGCTCTATTAGATGATATTTTGTCAATCATTCATTGGATTGATTGATTGTTTCCGGTACCTATACATCACTTGATAATGTCCTAATTAGCACGGCTTAGGGGTTAGCTTTTTATCTTTATATAATAATTATTAATGGAATTGAAGATAGGTAACTGGCATAAAACATCACAAAAGAGACATCTGAATGTACTACAATAATTATTAATCGAATACTTTATGTAGAAATAGCTGGTGATTGTATGGATGATTTGGTAATGATTCCGCATTAAATGAATAATTATAATTAAATATAGACGTTTTCTAATCTCAGACTCCTCTTTTGATTTCTTTGTACTCCTATAACCTAAAGAAGGAACTCATGTAATGTTTACAATATGTGTTGTACCAAAAATAGTTTTCTACGTACATACTTGCATTGAGACAAATCTAGACCTCTCTGCAAGATAAATTTGTAATGTGATAACTTCCGATTCCATGTGAATTAGTTTTGAGCCGGTGTTCTTCATAATTTATTTCCTGTTTCGTTCAAGAATACTTTCGTATTTTCTATCTCTTCTGCCATTTTGCGACCCTAATAGTGAAAATATGGAATGCCACACCAATAAAATGCTTTCCTCGATGAAGAAAGAAAATGCAATCCAGCCTGCAATCTCCTTCTCCAATCTTTCCTGTTGTCATTGCCATTTTATTACTCACATTCGACAAATACATTTGAGGCCACTTGAAAAATGTCTTTTCCATCAGAAAATATTGATAACGTCATCATTTGTAGTTATTGTCTTACCTATCCTATATATATTTTTGTAAAATGTAAACCATATCAAATAATAACTCAAAAAATGTGCTGCATATGCAAATAATTTATGCAACTTTATCGCACTTTCTATTTTTTGCAGTTTGATGTATTTCCTTTGCTCCTGAAATACTATTGTTTATATGATAAACATATTCTTGCATAATGAAAATAATCTTTCTTAAAAATTATTGAAGTACAAATGTATGCTCGGAGACAAAGATCAAATTTTGAGGCATAGTGCTGGTGATAATTCTTACTCCAAATGTGCACATGCGTGTATTGAAATATTTCAACAAGGGGTAAGATTCATATTACTTATTCAGAGATGGCATGCATTAATTCCTTCTTTTTATCCCCTCTTCCTTTCACATTTGCTCCTTTTCTCATCTCTTCTTCCTCAAACCCGTAAACCACTCGCTTCCCGCCACCTCGCTGCAAGGAAATCTCAATTTACGCCTCCCCCACTCGCCCTCCCGCGCTTGCAGTCTCCACGCTTCGACGTCTACTCCGCGACGGGACGCCTTGCCAAGATTAATGGCTCTTCTCCCTTCCTCGTCCCCCCCCCCCGCCCACCTTCCAGCCTCGGCTCGTGGGGACCCAATCGCGCATGCGCGGGCATTACGCGCCGCATTCATTGTTCCTTTGGCCGCGATAAGGTGGCGCCGCTGATTTACAGCGCGCTCTACTCTTGTCCGCGGAAACTATCGCGTTTCGTTTCCCACAGCTGAAAAAGGAAGAAAACATGGCAAAAAGAGGTGGAAAAACAAATCGTTACCTGCGTCTGTTTTTATTGCTTCTCCCCCGTTCCAAGAGACAACGTGATTCTTAAATATACGTAGGGATTTATTTCCATGCTCAAGGTTAGTTCCCGAAATTTATAATTGTATGTTCGAATCATCAGTTTAGGATACTATGAAGAATATTTGTTTGATGCTATAAAATCATCCAGATCTGCGGTAAAATGTCATCAAAGTCATGAACAAAGCAGTTAAATATTGACACTCATTTTTACCATTCTCTCTATTCATTGAGTCTGATTTGGGATGCAATTTCCTTTTACATTATTATATCCCGTACACATTATCTATAGCAGCTTCAACTCTTTGCTATGGGTGCATTTATTCTGATTATCTACGTAATTCATTTGGAGCATTTTCAGCATTTAACCGCCATGCTTAGCTGACTTTTACGATAACCTATGATATTTGCGGGCAGTATTTTTTTTGGAGTGGAATACTCTCACCCAGGAAAGTTCCCCTTGCCAAGAAATAATTTTGATTAATATCGAGGTCTTCAACACCATTTTTGAAATTGCAAAAATAAAATAGTTCAGAAATTACGCAGGTTTATATTAATTTTATTTTTTAAATTGTATATAATATTTAAGTATTGCAGATATTTTTATATTATTGAAAGATTGATTAAAATAATGGAAAGTATCTAGAGCTCGTAAACAATGGGCCTTATTTTATTCAAATAAATTAGTCACAATGCTATAGATTTCAGTCTGTTACTAGAAAAAATTCGTCGTAACAAATTTAAATTATTCTTATCCATAAAATCTTTGTCATTTTGCTTAACCGTTAGTAATCTTGGAGAACTCTTGTAAAGGTCGAAAACATGTGAATACTTCTGTTCAGTTGTAATTAAATATATCGAACGCTATTTTCGTTTGTGTTGTTTGTCACAGTTGTGCAGCGTCATCGTTTTTTTTTATTCTGCAGCTCAGCATACCGAACTTTACTTTTACATTTAAAGTAAAGAAAGCAGATATTTGAAAGGAGCATGATCCGCACTATTGACCGCAGATTTTTTCGTTCACGATATCCCCGTATTCAAGTATTGACTTTGATTACTGATTGATTCGAAGCCATCGCCAGTAAAAGCCTCGGATTCCTCTTCAATATCTTGTGCCATTCTCTTCGGAAGCGATTTCTTAAAGATGTGTCAATTCAAACTTCTTCGTGGAGAGAGCGTCACTTACGCTTTATACGGTGTCGAACTGTTTTTTTTCTGTCTCTTTCCTTCAAATACTCCATTTGGATGAGACAGCATGTCCCTTGACGATCTCCTTATTCCCGATCTTCCTCCCATCAACTATTCTATCCCTTTTCTGCCATTCTTCTTTTCAGTGAATCTCCCTTCCTTGGAACATCCTTACATATTCGTGTTCATAACAAAGAAATTATGTATAGCATGAACTAAAGCAATTTTCGGAAACCCTGTCCTGTAAATGTAGGCTAATTTATCATCCTACTTTCTTATCAGACATAAGACATCTCCTTATAACAAACCAATCAGTTATTATGCTCTTATTTCTGCACTCCATAAATAATGAGGAATAGGGATTAGATATTTTTACTGCCAGTAGTACGGATAATTTTGAATCGGGACATTTTTAAACAGTGCGCGTCATTCAGAAGAATATATGACTTCCGAGTATTATTTACATATCATTACTTCCGTTAGCCTTGCTCTGACTGAGTGAAAACTTATTGAATATAATTTTTTAATTTTCTGCCCCCTCCATGAAAATCTTTATACTGTTTGTTTATAGCGTTATGTGATATCTCTCATATTTACTTGTAACTTCTCACACCGAAGTTATTAAAAATCCTAATAAAAACTTAACGTCCTCGACACAGAAAATAGAATGGATAATTAGTACATATTTTATCCTGTATATGCGTAAATTATCGCTATTAGGCTTTGTAGAGTATATGCAATCGTTGCGGAAAAAGGAAGAATACGTATAAGGCTCATTTCCATTTGCAGGGGCCTTAGGAAATTTGTCTCTTCTTTCCAAGCCTTACGGAAGACTAGGCTCTCATATATTGTAGGTGGACCCGCCGTGACTCGAACTTCAACTTCAAGCCACCAGATGGACGGTTATCCAGTCGCTCAAAGTAGGTTCATAATGGCATCAAATGTCCAGTCGAAACAGACTCTTTGGCATCGAAAAGTTGGTTCTTTGTTGAAAAATTATTCTTATCTTAATATTGCACAAATAACGCTGATGAAAACAGCTTTTTATCGTAGCTGTGAGGCAGATATGACTCACTCAACGTATTATCTCTCGGTTGCAGCCCTAAAATGTGAACGCAAGCCACCAGTTCTTAGAGTAAATACGAGGGCTTCTAAAGTTTTACTTAACCCTTGACATGCAAATAATATTTCCCATGTGACCAATGAAGTCTCATAGAAGACTAGGCTCTCATATACTGTAGGTGGACATGCTTGTAATTGGCTCTAAAGCCTGGTAGTAATTTTTTAACGATGATATAAGCTTAACCTATTTTCATTATTTAGCTCCATTAAAGATAAGGCTGAGGAAAATACTCCGACTAAAGTACTTATTTCTTGCAAATACTGGCAAAGATTAGTAGAATTTATGAATACCGTTGTTAATGTCATCCAGCGGTCTTATTCAGGAAGCCTTCTGAAGTACTGTGGCCCTATAACAGCGTAATTTTTAAATCATTTGTAAAAAAATTCGGTCTATCTAAAACAGCTTAATTTACTATGTAATTTTGAATTTTTAAATAAAATTTTCGTTTCCGTAGTTCTCCAAATTTTGCTCAAATTATAATGGTAACTTAATTCCTATTGTCAAAGGTTGCTAAGCATTCGCTCCGAAGAAGGTAAATTGAAAGTTTGGCAAGAGGCATAAAAGTGATTGCAATAACATGACCAAAGCAATGACCAATAGTTTAAGAGTGTTTGATAAGCTGTTAAAATACGTTCCATAGTTTGAGGCTCAACTAAGTCGAAGTTGAATTTCACAAATG
This sequence comes from Ceriagrion tenellum, assembly GCA_963169105.1. NCBI lineage: Eukaryota > Metazoa > Arthropoda > Insecta > Odonata > Coenagrionidae > Ceriagrion > Ceriagrion tenellum. The sequence continues at coordinate 38,842,483 of OY720640.1, forward strand.
AAAAAAACTTTCTATCCACAGATTTACTTTCCTGGTACAACAAATTTCGACATAGCGGTGTCATCATCAGGTACCTGGTATCTACTTACTACCACGGACCTGATGATGACACCACTGTGTCGAAACATGTTATACCGGGATAATAAATCTGTGGAAGGAAACAAAGTTACTTTTTCATTTGTCAGCTGCTAAAATATTTAAAAAATGAAGAGTAGGCATCCTGATATTGATATTACTGGTAGGTTGGTTCCTTAATTCTGATACTTCAACTCAATATGCCATCAGCGGGATGAGTTAATGGCACGTTCGGAGTAACGTGCCTCCTGACTCTGATTTGCGAGGATGCTTCATTTCCCTGCCATCTCCTGCACCGTCTTGTCTCCGTGATGGTTTCCCCGCCAGAGTCCTCACCCTTCAGCCACACCATTCCGCTCCCCAGTTCCATCAACACCTTTCCCACACCACCCTGCATCCCCTACACCTGATTCCCATCCACTACCCGTCACCCGCCCTCTTTCCCATTTCATGCAATCCATCAGCGATTGAAACCCATACGCAAGCACTTCCGTTTTTCTTTCCTCTCTTCCCTCTTCTCCCAGGCGACTCTCTCTCTCTCACTCCTGACTGCATGTCCTATCTTTCTTTCTCACCTGCCCCTTCTCTTTCACTCAACGAGGTTTGAGTGTCTGTCTGGCTGTCTAGCAATCTGCCCGTCTACCTTTGCCCAAGAGAGTGAGGAGTCAGTGTGTGCTGGTGGTGAAGATGTATATGCGTGAGGAAGTGGTTTGAGATTGAGCAGTGGGATGTGAGCCCAGGAGAGCGAGCGTGGCGTGAGCTGGCTCGTGAGCAGTTTCGGGTGAAGGTATTGGTTATGGGTAGGCAGAGGTAATGGAAGGAAATTGCGAGAATCATATGGCATGGTTGTATGAAAGATAGTCCACGCACCTCCAATCCCTTAGCGTGTCTCTTTCGTCGACCGATTTAAATTTTATTTGACTCGCATTCTGAATAATTATAGATTGTTTCTGCTACTCGACATAAACGACCAATTCTTCCTATTTAATTCAATTGTTTCTCAAATTGAAGTTGAAGCTACTCAGTGCCAGCAACTTTTTTGCGATGTTATATTATCCGTGTGCAGAAGTTTGCAGAAGAGTAGAAGAGGAAAGGACCAAATGGAACACCATACAGAAAAAATGAACCGGATGAAGCGGATACCCTCTAAGGCATAATTGGTTTCTGAAGAATATAATTGAAGGTATTAGGGAGGGAAAAGTCCCCAGAGGAAGACCCAGGAATAAGTCTTTGGGCCAGAGAAAGAGGAAAGTAGATTAAAAGATATACCAAAGAAACTAGCATTAGACAGGGAAGGATGGAGGGCTGCAGTCAACCAATCTTAGGATTGAACGACAAATGATGATATTTCATCCGTGAAAATGGGGACAATAATTTTTTTTAATTAACTTAAATACAATTTCGGCGAAAAACTCTTTGTTGGTAGCGCCCTTATAACGCAATATAATATTAGTTCTTGCCCATCATAGACATGGTTTTTATGTAATTGGCAACTTATTCCAATTTTTTATGTAAAAATGCATTAATTCGTGGGAAAAAATTTTTAAATTTGTTCCCAATGTTGGCATATAATATTCATTGAAGACATACATCCCAACTTAAAGGCATATATTGTGAATTACTTTTATATTCTAATAGTAAAGCTATGTCATTAGTAAAAGTATAGCAAACAATAATGCATAAATATGTTTTTATTTTTGAGCTTTCAATCACAGTGTAAACTTGTAACGAGCAGGAAAAATCTCATTGCTATCACCAATGGTCGAATTACTTAACATTTCACGTCTGGTGTTCTCCTACTTTGAAGAACGTGTACCTAATGGTTTCCCAGATCTCGTGAGGTTTCGAATTTTGGCAGTTACGAGCAAAGGCGTTCCTCATGAGGCGTTATCCCACACCGGACTATGAACGGCCGTATTAGATTGGTATTTTTTGGGTCAAAATGAGGATATAGGACAGGAAAATGTAGAACAATTTTCGCAGTAATCCGATGATTTATGTAACTACACGTAGTCTGCTATTAATACGCATGGTTTCGACGAATTTTATGGACTAAAGTCATGCCACAGCAATACTGGATGGATTTATGTACCATAAAACTCTTTATTTTTACTCACGAAGTGGCCATTTACTCTCTTCTTGAATAGTGCGAGAATCGATTCTTACTATTGCACTGCGATATTACCTTTGTGTTGTAAAATATGTTTATGTTTATCAGTACGTAAGATAAAACATATCGAAGTTATATTTTGTATGATGTTCGATAAATATCGCAGCCGTCAAACCATCGCTCGACCCTAACTTAGGGAAAGCGGAGAGGTAATGGAACCGGGACTCTGGGGGTGGTTTGGTGGGTGGCATGGGGTGTGTATGTCCCTCTGTCTCGAAGGCTCGGATACCGCCGGAGCGAATCAATTATGGAGCGAAGCGTTTTGCGGCTGGGACTCCCCTACCCCGGCGGTCGCTCTTGCTGCCGTTGTTGCTGTTGTTTCTGCCGCTCACCCCTTGCTCTTCTCATCCTCCAAGATTTGGCACGGGGGAGGCAGACACATCCCCTCGATCCTCCGACTCAATTTCTTCCGTTTCACGCACTCAACTCCCAAGCAGCCAACCGCCGTCTCCCGGCTCCTCGTCGCGAGTGGCTGCCGGTGGGAGACCGAATTGGTTCCCCGAGGAAGAAAATCCGTCTGCACGCTTACCGTCTGTGAACTTATTATTGTATTGTTTTCGGATCCGTGGGATTTAGCAGTTGTGCCGCACTCGAGTACGCCTTGTTTTCGATCCCTTGAAGGAAGATTGCTCCTCCTCAGACAACTTGAATGTAGATGTTTGACGAAACCGCACGCGACTGTAAGGAAAACAAATATATGCTTCAAAGTGATGAATTATTACGTCTAGACAACTTGACTCCAAAACGCAGTGTGTATCTTAAAAGTGAGATTTGTGAGTTAATCAGGGAGTAAGATGGCCATGGAAATCGTTTATGCTCATCAAATAGTCTGACTTGAGGCAATAAATGCGATTATTTATGGAATGGATAATCCTTATTAAAAAGTGTGAATAAAACATATGCATAAATCTCTCTATATTCCTATTAAAATGAGATTTTACAATGCTCAAAACTCACTAAGAAAAGTTTACGCATGCTTAGAATTTATAATTGGGTGATAATGGAAAACTCAGCGATTCCCAATAGGTACGCTCCACACGAATGTTTTAACATACTGTTTCCTTATTTGTAGTCCTTTATTCTTTGAGTCCTGCATTTGTCTTTTTCCCATGAACGTCTTCTTAGCTGGGGCTATTCTTCGTTAGATTCCTGTTGTACTACTTCCATCCCACGTGATGGTACTTCAAAGATAGTTTAAGGAATCCACTTTCTCTAATTTCTCTCCTCTCAGGGTGACTTCTATAATCAGTTTGTCTCTTCCGAATACTAGGATTTATGTCTTCGTCTTATTTATTTAAATGGTGTGTTCTTGGAGAGCTTGGTCCAATACGATTAGTGATCTTTGAAGATCATCGTAATTTCTAGCTATGACTGAGATATCTTCTGCGAAGTGGAGCATGTTTATTTCTTCTCTGTTTATATTTACTCCACTCACTCCACTCAGTCCACTATCTTGTGCTTCGCTTATTGTAGTATTGTAAATTACATATTGAACAGTGCTGGTGAGAGGTTGCATCCTTGTGTTACTCCATCGTTAATTTTAGCTTCTAACTTCCGCCTCTCATTCGCATTGTGACGACTTGCTTTCTGTGTAGTTGGTTAATTATTCCTCTGTTGTTGTAATCCATTCCGAGTTTATCCAGTAGTTGAAACATCTTGTTCCACTCAATATTGTCTAAGGCTTTCTCCAGGTCCACAAATGCGACATATAACGGCTTTCTCACTTGTATTCCCTGAGGTTGTCTTCAACGTTCCCTTCCATGTTCCGCTTATTATTCGAGTGAGTATTTTGATGCATGTGACACTAAACTCGAGGTTTGGTGCTCCTCACATCTCTCAGTCCTTGTCTTCTTCCGTATCACAACCATTACGCTTCTTTGTATGTCCTCTGGTAAATTTCCGCTTTGTTAGCTATTTATTAATATCGCGTACAGATTACCCTTGGCTCTACTTGCGAGCGCTTTGATGATTCGATCGACCTTAACTAGATAGATCTTAATATAATTTATGTACATCACTTTATGCCGATGGATAAAAGCGTGGAATTAGAGAATTATTCCTGTTGTACGTAAATTATTCCTCCGAACATGAAAATACGAAAATTAAATTGAAGGAAAGATACTAAATTGGTAACAAAATAAGGTTTACCCCGAATTTTTGCATATTCCAAGTTTAATATGTATGGTTATTTAACGCAAATAAAAGAGCTTGGCTAGCCATATCTGGCACATCTGGACTCGAAAAATTTTTCAGTCGTATGCAAATTTTTGGACTCTTTCTTTGACCATTGGCCAAAAGTTGTTACCTCCTATTCTCGCAATAGCAGTGGTGACATTTTTGGCACTTTGAATTTATTTCGCACTCAAGTTGTATCACCAGAAACAATAATCGTATGCGGATGATAATATATCTTTACCTTCAAAGGATACATTATATTACTTTCACTCCTTATCACTCATTCTTTGTTCGTAGATTGTAGCATGTATAAAATACACACGTTTGAGTGGTTTGAATTTCCATCTACTTTTACCAATATGGGTTAATAAGTATGCGATCAATTTTGCTGTCGTATACCTTTTGAAGTATTAGGGTCCCAAGGTGTTCACTCAGTGAAGGAGCTAGGCGTTTTCATGGATCGTTTGGCACGAAATTCCCGATAATAACCATTGCTCCAGTGAATGGATACCTGACTCCCCTCCCCCCCCCCCCTAGATTCCGTACCCGATTGAAATGTGGTGTGCAGCAGTCGCGAGCGTGCTCACATTTCCGCAGCTAGCGCGACGAAATTTATCGTCGCGGCTGTTTCCGTGATTTGTGTCCTTCCGTGACACATAAACACGCGCAATCACGGTGGGATATTCTTGCTGAGGGCAGCTTCCATTTCACTACGGTGACGAAACGGCGGCTGAAATCCATGCCAAGCGAAAAGCGTTGGAATCGCATTACGCGCTTGCGTGTGTACGCGGGATGGGGGGGAGGAGGGAGGGGAGACGCGAAGAAAATGAGATTTAAACGCCGAACGTTGGCAAGTTTTCCGCGGGCGACTCCGTGCCGATCCATGACGTTCGTGATCTCATTCAAAACCGTTTAGCGAGCACTAATTTTTGGCGTGATTGCATCATTATGATGGACGGATGTTGATTCATTTGTGCATTGCAACTCACGCCGCGGCCGAAACAATCTTCTTGTTTCCCATCGGAGAGGGGTGACAGCGGGGCTGAAGGCCTTGTTACGGCGTGATATATTCGCCGTCACAGCAATAGCAGTTAATTGAGTGAATTTTATTTATTCATTCATTCTCTCCTATGCGGTAATATGAGCGGAAACATGGTCGATAGAGTTGATGAATCGTGCTTTAGAAGTGATATGGTATTTTTTTCATAAATAATAGGAGAAAATAGGAGACCGGCTTTGAATTTACTTTAAATTGAGGCAAGCCTAGAAAAAAATATGTTCTATGACGGCGACAAGGATCGTGAGAAAAATAAGGAGCGTAGTCATTGAAGAATAAACTCGATAAATGTGAAAGTGTCTGAATAGATTGAATGAAACTGCAAATTCAAGATTTCAGGACAAGCGCTAATATCAGCACAACATTTCCTGGTTTTATATGATGCTGACGTTTAAATAGGAGAGATTATATGTTGATGGGACATAAAACATATGAAAATGTGAGAAATTTATAATGTTAAATACCACAATGCCAGTGGTATGTTTCAATGATTCAGCTGGGAATAGGTAATGCATGAGCATAAATGAAATTTAAAAAACATTTACGGGCGGCGAATTAATAGTTTCATAAAATAATGTTAGAAATAATTATGTGAATAGAGGAGACATTTTTGGCCCCCAAAGATGGAGGATATTTCTGAACATGAATACAATTTGGAATTATTCGAAAAACACTCATGATAAGGTGGAGAAAAAGAAGAGGTGGAACACAAGTGCATACTTCATTCAGAAATAGGCTTTCCCAAAAGGAAAAATGGGATTTGTATGGACATTACATTAGAACTTAGTGCTTTTGAGTAAATATACGATGCTTTCATCAAATTTTATTTTACTTGGGACCTTCTTTAAATGTTTTTTTACGTGTATTATCATCTTTTCCAAAAATCTGGGAAGAAACTTATTTCTCCATTACATCTCTTCAATTCTATATTGACCCATGAAATAAGCTAAATAGTCTTTCGTGTTGTCATCCATTGCAGATTTATTTTCTAAAATAGAGGATAAACTCGTCGAGACAATGTTTCACAAGGGAAATTCAACCGTATATGCTACCGATTCTTTTTTGTAATAGATAAGGTAGGAAGGGACGGAAAAGAACTGTGAAGCGAGTGTAAGAAGCCTTTGGCTGTTCTTTCTTTTTTGAATAATAGTTAAACGGGAGGGAAGAGAGCTTGGTATGGGGATAGAGAGAAAGCTAAAGGGAGGGATGAGGGACTGCAGATATGGAGAAAGAGAGTATCGAATGATGGGGGGAGGGAGAGGCTGGGATTGGAGTAAGTGGGAGAGTGCAGACTGAGGTGGTGAGAATGCGTCCCTGGAACAGATTCTCTTAAGCCGATTTATAACATCTCAAGTTTGTCGAGAAAGGAGCGGCTGGGTGAGAGCAAGGAGTAGGGACCCCCAGGACCCTGATGAGGTGAGAGGTAGTACGGTGAAGGAGGGGGGACGGCGGGGAAAGGAGGCCGGGGGTGTGAACTTGCCTGCTTGGGAATTACTGAAGTAGGGAGGGAGAGGTGGAGCTGTGTGTTGAACGGAATGGTGGGAGAAGCGCCCGCTTATCTCCAGCACCTGGAAAATAGTCCCCTGTTTGACGCCTCGCTCCACTCCCCGTCAGGGTTTTATTCCGTACCCTGTTATTCAGGGTTGGTTCCCCGCGGGAAGGGCAGGGACGTCGTGGTACGGTGGGTGGCAAATCGTGCGTCTGTACACGTGCGATATTCAAATCCTAATAGGCGTCCTGTTTAAAATGCGCAGGGTTTTAATTAAGCCGCTATCAATAGTTAGAGTGACTAATTCGCTTGTTTGCGCTTCGCCGGAGTTTGAAACGCCTGGAAAATAGGGAAAAGTGCACTGATGCCTGGGGTTTGGACGCGAGTGATGCAAATTGGGAAATCGAAGAGGTATATTAAAGTACGCCGTTAGCCCATCAGCTACTATCTACTTTACTAGTGGCTGTCAGATACGCATTTTATGATTTTTTTATGAACCAAGAATATTTATGGAAACTCAATGCATGACGATAGAGAGTTTTTATATTTTTACTGTGAGCTACTGATGAATATTTGGATGTATTTTTTAATGGATCACTTCATTCAAACTGATATATATATCTAGTCTTACACTATTCTCACTTTGTCTAACTATAAACCAAACGAAACTCATTATTTATTATTTATTAATCGAAAATCATTATTTCAGAATTTACCGTCCAATATTAAAATAATATTTTAAATTGATCCATTTCATATTTTGAAGTCAGTCAGTCGACGCTGACATTGGTGTGTCTAGCCCTTATTTATTTAAAATCCCCTGTCAGGCTCTTTATTTTATTTTCATCTTATAGTATCCAGGAGTAAATTTTGCACAAAATTATTTTGAATATCCTATCCTCAGAGGCATGATTCTGCTCATATTAGGAGAGACTTGTTAACATGTAAGTGATAATATTTTTTAGTTACTGGATTTGTAAAATTTTTATGCAAACAATAAAATATACTTACGAATGTTTCACACTGATAATATATATATTTATACTACATAATTTGGCTAAAATATCAGTTTGACTTTTAAGAGGCATAAGAAATATTAATGGCAGGGATTTTGTAATGAAATATAGATTATGCCAAATGTAGGTACATTCTGCTCAAAAAGCTTTCACTTTTGGCCACGTATTTCCATTTTGTCGCGTATTTTATACATTTTATATTAAAATTAAATTAAGATTGACGGGGAATAAAATGGAATTTGCGAAGAAATTTTTCCATAAAATTCATGGGAGTACCTCAGTAGGTGCCCTGTATGAATAGTGAAATCTCTTTGTTTTTATGACTATATATAGATCAAAAGTCCTTTTCTCAGATAAAGTAATTTATTATTCATTAAGAGGCCTGTAATTCCAATATATTACATTTGGTAACCTAAGATGCGGAGAAAAGCATTGTATCTAAAGGCCGAACTCAGGAAGCAAAACAGCAACTAAAGGTGCAGCTGAAAAAAATGACGTAAATGATATATGAGAAACGTTACAAATACAAGATGCATCAATTGATTAACTAATATCGAGACATACACACCGAGTATAGTGGGTAATAATTCTAATATCCCTGTCCGTGAAAACCATTTGGGCCACATAAGTTAAATTACATAAATGTCGTGGATGTTCACTTCTAAATCTCACGACTAAAATATTTCTTTGGCGAGCGTTACGTTCTCAACTGTCCAACCATAGTTCATGCTTTTAAATCATTTGAAGCATTTTATTTACGACATAAAATATACTCTGAACAATGAGACTCGAACGTAAAGCATAACCAAAGAAGTGAGAAATTGGTTGAATATATGGTAGGATTTTCAGTAACCCTAGGGAAAGAAATTTGCCTAACACTTGTCATTTTTTAATCGGCCAAAAGAATGATCAAATCCTCCTGAAAGATCAGTGTCCCGGTATTTTGAATAAATACACTCTAGGGTAGTGAATAAACTACATTTGCTGAGTGAATTCAACTGAATCAAAAAGGGATCCATAACTACCGTGATTTCAGGAACAGTAGCAAAGACACACTATATTCTGTTTAATTCTTTGATATGCAGTGTACTAGAGTTTTAAGTGTCCAGAACGTAAATAGCGGGCTATAAACTGAGGTTCGACCAAAACCATCAAAGCAGTCATAAGTGCCAGGTTGGGGAGGGGACAGTAAATGCCCACTTCGATGGAGATGGTTATGATTGAGATGAAAAGGGAGAGAGAAGGGGGGGAGGGTGTTTACGAGAATGGAGGTAAGGGTTTTAGCTGGAGCCAGGAGTTAGGGAAGCGGCGCACCTCAAGAGGCCATTTTCCCTTTCAGCGGGCTCACTCAATCTGTAGACTCATCTTCGGAATTATTACTCTCTCTTCCTCTCTCCGTACGTTTAAGGATCATAAACACGTCGCTTGCTTCTTATAGAGGCCATTAAATCAGTATGCATTAATTTTTAAATCAACTTTCGACAGATTTTACAATCATCGATGAGATAGGTGGCTAGAGGAGAAGATAAGCCAGGTGGTTGGAGCTCCGTACCACTGATCTTTATGTAAGTCTGAAATTAAATGGCCAACGTTAAATCCATTTCGGTGATATTTTATTTAATTTACAATCCTACATTCAGGTGCTATACATGTACCCTCACATCCATTTATCCCGTTAAATCATTGATATTCCAAAATTTCAATTACTGTTTCCTGCTTTAATCCTTTCAAAAAGGATTATTAGAAGTATGACTGTGAAAAAATTGAATGGAACATTCGTACCTTACATTTTTATATTTGAGATTTCTCCCATAACAGCACTTGTATTTGTTCAAGGTAATAAACTTATTTCATATTATGAGTGGTGATATGCCAATTGTATCTGGAGGTACACTTATGCTTAATTTGAGAAGAGGACATGTTCAATTAATCAAGCCGAATTTAACCGTTTAGCGATTTTAAAAGTAAATTGCATGTAATTTAATTGAAAGAATTTTTGTAAATCCTGAAACCTTCTAAATATGTAATTATCATAAATATGCTTTTTCTGATCATAAATTCTAACTACTGGGTCCATTCATATTATTTACTCAAATTCTTTGAAATCTATTACTATATATTTTTAAGTACATTTTAACGTTTGAATATTCCTTGTGCATTTTTATAAAATGAGAATTTTGGCTCAACTAAGGGAAAAGTTTTATTGTGTTCTCTTGGGTTTTTATTTTAATATTATCACTTTTAAATCAGTAAAATGCCTAGCTTCTTGGTTAATCCTATTTGGATACTCTAGCGGACTTGTCAAGGGATATTATAAATATTTTTTCAATTTGATTTTATCCTTATGCTGGACTTAGCAAAAACCTATGGTAGGTATCGTAAAGTTAGTATACTATTTAAGGTTAAAGAGTTTCTTCTCCGTCTGTGGGGCCTGCAATGGCACACGCATTCATAATTATGCGTGGTAAGACTAAGCAGCCGATTAGGTCTATTTCACCCATCGACTGATCTGCTGATGGGGATTTCTGACTGATGCTAAGTACTGTTAAATCTATGGGGATTGAACCCTTGGGAACACCCGCAATTCATCAGGATCTAAGGTTGCACGGGGATATTGAAAGAAACGGGAAAATGTAGTGTATTTTTTGGCAGCTGATAATAGATCCTGGTATGGTAGTAGAGTTTTACTGCACTTGGTGTGTATTTTATTCGACGTCTATCTGGTATTAAAGCGAGTATCTTGAAGACTGAAGTGAGTTGTATCAGTTAAGCTCTCTGTATTACTCATACGAGTTTTTTTTTATCACTGGATGTCTTTCGCATCATTTTTCATCGGCTGTTGGGAACAATGGTCCATTGGACTGTCGACTTGCGAAAGTGGGGCAGGTAGAATTTTTTCTTTCATTTTCCATTGTATTGTGTGTTCGGATTCCTACGTGTAATATTTAATTTATGGCAATGATAGTGCAGAAAGAATAAACTAAAGCTAACAGGATCAAGACACGGAGGCGTGAAGAGGACTATGAGACAAAAAAAAGTTGATTGACTTTGTAAAAATATTTTAAATATTATTCTTTTCCAATAAATATATGTGCTCTCTGATTTATCGATATCATTTAAAGTTTCAACCGTATTTCATAATCCACTCATCTAGCGTAAACACAGCCATCGAATACGTATAAGCCTCGTTGAATGCCAGAGAAATGTGAATTTTACCATTTGCTGAACGAAATACTGTTCTCTCAAAAACTTGAACAAATTTATAATATTTTCGTGACATCGTGAATGTAAGTTCTTAATCGTCGATATTTGTTGAATCCAACACCTTTTTTGGCTATACCAAACCTGTTCAATACTTTTTCCAGATAGACATATGGGCCAGCTTATTTAATTTCAGTTTCTGTTACTGGTGATAGTGATTTGAACTTTTTTGGAATAGAAATCAATTCTAATGGAAGCATTTAAGTGTAGGTACTTTAAACAAGTTTTGAAGTATTTTTGAATCATGACCATCTTATAACAGGAATGTAATAGAGATAAAAATTCATTTACGTATTAATTCTATGGAAGGTAAATGAAGAAAAATTGTATCGATATACAAGCATTGGGATATTTTTAACGTAGGACTCCATCACAGTGAAACCTGAAACAGGCCAATGTATGAATCGTGTTGTACAAGCTTATTTTCCTGTCATACCAACCCATCAACAGGGGGTTTCTATAAAATTTCAGCCGTCATGAATTGCCTCCGTTGGGCAAATGACGTCTCCATTCTGCTGGCTCCGCCGCCGCCGTTTGATATTCCACGCAGAGTAATCATCTACGTTCGAGAGAGGCGCGTCCCCCATCGATGGCATTCCCCACGTCACAATTGTCTTCCTTCCTCCCGTTTGCTTTATCCGACATACCCTTCCACGCCCCACTCCATCCAAAATTTCCTCCCCTGCACCTATCCAGATGCCAAACGCCCCGTCCGCTTTCGCTCCACCTGTCCCTAATTCTCCGCTCAGCACCTATAACATTCCTATTCCTCCTTTCACTCTCCGCATCAGCCCGACGACACTTATCAGCCAACCCTTCTACTCATTCCCTGCTTTCCCTCCACCCTTCCAACGCCCACTTTCTCTTTCATCTAGCTCAATAACTTCCATCTTCCATACTTTTTTTACCTTTTTCTGATTTACCATGAGCAGTAGGCAATGCCCCGTTTAGCTTATTTTACTTCAAGTCTCTCGATTACCATGGAGATTTTTATTTCGTTTAATGGTTGTCAACATTTTTTTAAATTAGTTAACGGAAAATGATTCAATGCTTGTTTGGATATGAAAAATTTGTTCTCTTTACGTGAATTTTAGGTGTTTCGTCTTAATATCTTAGCTTTGCTCGGTGAAAACGTTTTCCTGTAAGCTCCTTTGATGCATCAGTATCAGCAAAATATTCTCGATAGGTTTTTTTTAAGTAAAAATCGTTTGGCATATTACTGATCAGGGTTTTTCCACTTGTTGGTGAATTCTTCAAATAAAGTCCGAAGTTGTCACTGTGAAAAATACACAGCTAAGGTTTAAGTTAAAGGTGTTTATAAAAATTACATACCAATAAAATCATGAAAAGTTAAAATATCAAATCCACGAACACATTGTTAATAATTCATCATTCATCATTACTTAGATATATTACCATCTATTTTGGTCTAAATATTACCTTTATGTAGCGTAGCGAAAAACTCTTTCACAAATATCGGTAATATCAAAAAATGGAATGTTATGATCACATGTTTTGCTTTTGAGAAGCATTGCAATACACATTTGCTAATTTGCACCATAATTCTTTACATTCCTAAGGGATGCTATTATATTATTCCTCAGAGAACACTCTTCCCGTGTTTGGATATAAATATTGCTATATTTTAAGGCCGAGAAATAAAATCTGTAAGGGATTACGGGATAATAAACCCTTAAATTATTTAGGCAAAAGTGATCGTTACATAAAAATGAAAGGTATAACTATATAAAAAATAGCATAACAGGATTGTTTGTCAAATATGCAGCAATAAATGGTTAATCTTCAAATAAATAAACCAAAAATTAATTCACCTGTTCATTAAAACAAATATATTTGATGAGAAACTAAGAGTAACGAAAAATTTGCACACTCAAAAAGCAGAACCTCTTATAGTCTCAGGAAACAAATATCTCAATCCGAATGGTATGCTATAATTTCATGTATTTGAAAGCAAATCAACCACTTAACAATCATTTCCTGCTTTGTTTTATTTTTAAGTTCAATTATGAGTGACGTTGGTTACTTGAATTCTACGTAATTAGCCTTTACGTAATTTTTTAAAAATAATGTAAAATTAGTGACCCCTAGGTCATGAGTTAACTATTTATTAATATAGGTACAGTCATGGTATTTCATGTTTCTGAAATGTATGGGAAATTTCATTGCAGGCCCTTAAAAGAATCATTTTCAAATAATGTCCGTTAAAAAATACCTATTGTTGGTTATATTTATTTTTGAATGAAACATGAAGAGTTCTTTTGCTTTTACCGTACCGTACTTTTTGAACGGGGTGGTTGGTGCCTAGCAATAGTAATTAGGTAGGGAGATTTCTCTTCTACTGCCAGGTATTTCAGGCCATCTGCCGCAGATGTGGCCGGCTCGATAGAAAATTCTACCAAGGGATCCGTCGCACATTGCTACACACGCATTTTCCAACTAGTTTTCCGCTTTTCACCGCTCAATCCCCCCTCCAGTTTAGCTCAACCCCTCCCCAACCTCCTCCTTGCCTCCAAAAATTTCCTCCTCTTCCCACCCTCTCAATTCCCAGCATCCCTTTTCGATCCCTTCCCCCCTTTTGCCCTCCCACAAGCCCTCCAACCAGAACTTCCTCCCCTGATGAATGTTCCTTGTGCTTAACGAGACCTACTGAGCCGTTTCGCCGGCTTTGAAAGGATAGAGAGGAGGAGGAGGTGGGGGAGGAGGACTGGGAGGGTGGGTGGATGGATTCCAGGGGGAGAGGGGAGGTAGTGGGGTGGAGGAATTGGGTGAGTGAGTTGGGATGGGGAGCGGGGCGAGGTTCGTCCATTTGGCAGTTCCCTCTTAATGGGATAGCACATGCCTTTCGCTTGCCTTGCATTTCTCTGGCGCGTCGGTTCAGTTGCGGCTTTAGAGGAGAGGCAACGTCATAATTACAAAGAATCCTGCCCCCTTCCCACCCCCGAGTTCCTCGTTTTCCATCCTCAAACCCCTACCCCTCTCTACCTCCTTGAGCCAACCAGTCGTCCCTCATCGTCTGCCTCACACCAATAATATGCTCCAGCGTCCCCTTCCCCCAACCTCCCCCCCAACAACCAATCCTTCTCAAACTCGGGTCATATTTCTCCTTTTCTATCTCTTCCCCTTCTCCTCCCAGGGATGGTACTCCTTCATTTCCAGATTTATCCTCTTTCCCCGTATCAAATTCTCAATTTCTCTCTCTCTCTTCCACCGCCTCTCCACCCACCCGTGTCGTTTTTCTCGCAAATGAATTCCTCAAAAACCGTCTTTCAAAATTCCAATCGCCTTCTGCCCAAACCCCATCGTTCCTTCAGCGGAGTCCTGTGACCGTGTGAATACGTAAATTGAGGGTAAATACTTTCATCTTGCCAATACTCACCCTAGTCCTCCGCCACTGTAAAGACCATGTGAGTTCTTTGTGGTCAGAATAAAAATAAATTGATGGCAATATGCCCAAAAATGGTTAGTTTCTAAATTAATGGTTGAGCGAGCATTAATGAGATTTTCTACCGTGAAAAAATCGAATACGCGGACTTTGAAGTTCTGTCATCGGACCTTAACAACGCTCATTCGTGGTGCCAGGAGTGAGGGTTACAATTAAATATTAATAAATGCACTATAGTTCACTTCCTGCGATAGTCATCACGCAGATGCCAAACCTATACTGTTGGTAGAGTACTCATAAAATCTCCAGATACAGTAAAATATCTTGGAATAACCTTAACTTCTGATATATCGTTGGGATCGCATATACAAAGTTAATGCGCACAGCATTACAGAAACTAGACTTTAAGCGTATAAAAGGAAGGTCCTTGGATGAAAAAGTCAAAGACAAATGCTACATCGCTCTGGTTAGGCCACACCTCAACAACGCCGCGAGCTATTTGGACCCTGGTATTTCAGAGCGACACGTTGAATATTATAATGATGCCACAATACATATTTAGGTCTGACAGAAGTTATAAAATGAGGGAGATACATTGCCGAACAGATAGGTGCAAAAACTCTTTCTTACCGTGCACAATAAGTGACTGAAATAAAAATTGAGCTACAATAAATACACTCCCATAGTACATGTCACCATTTCACCTCCCAAAACCTTACATCTTCACACGACTGGTGACCTAACACCCCCGGCCACACGCCCATGCGGCGGCTCGCAGGGCATTATGTAGATGTAGATATAGATGAGACTTTCAGAGTGGGTGGTAACTTTCTTATTTTAAGAATCAATTCCACTGAATTTGTCAAAGGATTACTTTAAGCTTAAGAGACATGTCGTCGACAGAGCATTCCTGGCAAATTTTACGAAATTATTTCCGCATTAGATTACTGAAATCACCCACAAGAGTCGTCTCTGCCATAAGATTGTGCAGTTTTGGGATAAAAATGAAGTATTTAATCACAAGGAACACATTAGTGTCTACTTTTTGAAGTATACTTTGATTTATGAGATTTTCATGATAGCAATTCTTGGGTTTGCAGTGACAATTCCGGGAATAAATTTCAAAAGCAAATTAAAGGCTTCTTGAAGCGATAAGTGCCCGCGGTATGCATATTACCAGGAGGCTTCAAAAGTCAAGAAAGGTGTGTATTCTTTTCCCTGAAAGCAATTTCTTCTTTATATCTTAATTCTATGTATCTTTATTTTATTTTGAATTTTTAAAGTAAATATTAGAATATTTGATGTAATTATTACTTATAATTGTGTAATTATCAAAATACAAACTAAATGAAGAGCGTTATAATAAAACTATGGATATTTGGAGGTGTAATTACCACAGCTGATAAAGACTATTAAATTTAGCACCATTTAAACTGAGATATTTATAAAATAAATGAAACTGTACAATGAGTTTTTCTTCCAGTAATTTGTACAGTTACTCTCAGAGCCTGAAGTAATAGGAGGGATTGAGAATGCCCAAAGAGTACTGTGGCTGTAATTAAAAAGAAATTGGTGCTCCTTCATTTAATATAAAAATTATGGATTTGGTGGCAAACGATCAATTTTCTCTCATATTACTTTTAATATCTATGTGCTAGGATATGATTTTGTATTAATGCAAGTACGTATCATTTCCGATTTTCTCAGACCAGAGTTAAAGTCGGAGAAGTTTTAGAAGGACGTGAAGCAGATAATTATTAAGTATTCCATCTTGTAAACATCTATTTCATCTTTGGACGTTTCATTTGAAGTTACATCATTTTACTCTCAGCGTTTTTATAAACAATCGTTAAGTGAACATAACTAACAATATCCCAGTTATTTATTATGATTTTAACTATTCTCTTTCTTTCTGGCTCCTAATTAACTCCTCCAACTTTATCTACTCCTCGCCGAGCACCTCGTCTAAATCTCTTGTCTTCCTTTCCATTCTCATCCACTCCCACATCTCACATTTTTATGTACCATACAACCCTGCACTCTATACTAGACTCCTCTCCAGGTTTTTATATACATTCCTACACTAGGAACCCGTAAATGATACATATATTTGTAAAAGCGTCCTTTTTAATCGCTAATCTCTTTTTGATATATTAACTACAATGTCCGTTGATGGTGAGTGTGCCAGTCTGTATGGCATTTGATTGTCCTACAGTAGAATTAAGGGTTTACAATTATATCCCGGGTTTCAAACTTATCTCCCTTGAATTTTCTTTGTCCTCATATCGCTGCGTGCACCCTTCGATATTTAAGTTGCTCCCTAACCGGTCCCAGTGACTGTGCCGCTCTTTTAGTCAGTTTATTTAAGTTAATTACAAGAATTTTGAGCTCAAAAATAAAGTACCAAGAGTATAACCAAATTCAATTAAATTTGTAGCAGTTAATGCTAATTCTGGAGCCTGAATAATATACAGTGACTGGGAGGCCCATTTCCACGCCTCGTGGACATTTTTTCGAGGGAATAGAAACGATAAGGTATGACTGGGGAGGGTTTGGATTGGATGGAAACGGAGGTAAATGGAGAGAGATGGGGATGGAAGAAAGGGGTTGATAGTGGAGGAGTAGGGTAGGCTTTTATTGCGTCACTTGTGCGAAGGGTAAAAGACTTTTCGAGGAACCCGATCACAATCGAAAGTTTATATTTCACCTCTGATTAGGTAATTTCTTGGAAATTCGACTTCCCCTCTGAATATTCTGAATGATCCCTTTATTCTCCTCGTTAGCCACCCTTTCCTTTAAGTTCCTCACTCCTTCCTCCCACCACGCCTCCCTCCCCATCCCTTTCTCCCCTCCGCCAAGTTTGCATCCCAATGCTTTGCTGCTCAGTGCTCTTGCAATCCCTACCAACTCCCGCGTCTCACTCTTTCCTCGGTGCGGAAGCGAGTCTTAATTCTGCGAGAATAATGGCAACGGTCAAAGCGTAATGGGCCTTCATTAAAATTCGTGACAATTTCTACGCTCAGAAATGGATAAAGAACTCGGGCTGCTTCTCTTCATCATTGTTCAACTTCAAGAGAAATTTTTACATGGGGAGAATACAGAAAAAAGGAACGTATCTGTTATGATTTTTTCATATATTGCGTAGCGAGTTCAATTTTTCGAGTCAAACAACACACATTTACGTTTAAATCCCGAAATGGAAGCCTTATAATTCTTAGAGGCTAAGATTATTACTCAAGGGTCTTTGAAAATCAAGTCAATACTCATAATAAGTGAATATTCTTAGAATAAAAATTTTTTAAACAATGTTGTTGATCAAATACATTTAATTTTTCAGATTCATGCTAACGCCTTCTTAGCCACAAACATTCCATATTGCAGAATTGGTGTGGTAAGATTTTTTTGTTAGATACATTAAATTAAATGCAGGTAATGACTTGTTAAGTCAAGAGCAACCTTCGATGTCGTCAAGATCAGAACTGAGAACATTTTAGGGAGTATTGAATTGGTGTCCCCCTGAAATTCTTCATTCAGTGGTTATCTAATTGAAACACCTACGCAGGTTTTCTATGATAGCCTACGTACAATTAGGATTTTTAAGAGTTTTATCTATTTCGTAAGCAATGGGATAGATTCTCTTAAAAGTTTTTCATCGATACCAAATAATAATTTCAATTTTGGTTTCTCAATTTGAAGTCAACGGCTAAAAAAAGAAGGATTAATATATTTCGAAGCCTTTTGAAAGCCTTTGGGGATATTTGGCCTTTTTAACTTTTTTGTGCGGCATCTTCTACAAAATTGGAACAAAAAAGATGAGTTTTTTTTTAGCATTGAAAAGGAATTTCGTCGTTTCCTTGAATGAGCAAGCTTGCTATCAAGAAATACAAGTTTTATCTAATTAAAGAGGTACCGTTAAGCATTCTTAAGTCCTTATGTATTGTATTTTTCATCGAAATACGGAGAATTTCATTTCCTGGAAACAAGTAATAATTGAGTGTCTCAGAAAATTGAATTGAAAATGGGCTAACTAATGTAATTGTAATTTATGATAGCCAATGTGGTTAAAACGTTTATATATCGAATAAAGATCTACATATATGGTATAATATTTAATTACAGTATAAGTTAACGTGACTAGGTAGTCAACAAGAAGAGACTTTTTCAGAAGACTGTTCTGTTCCCACTAGCTAAGCATCTTCAATGGTAAAACTTTTGTAACATACCTATAACCAACTATAAAGAACTAAAGCTATGGCATTATAGCCGTATTACACTCGATTAAGTCAACGTTGATGTTATACTACGATTGTGGAATTTTTAAAGATTCGAAAATAATTTGCTAAATCGATATTTTTCTCAATCAATCCGGAAAATATGCTCCGTGTTTAATGATTAGTCGTCCGGTAGCTTTTTATCTCTCGGCGGATTAACTTTGGCATAATGTTTCGAAGACACCTTGTTAGCATTAAGTTTAGCACTATAAATATTTGTAAACGTATCTAATTTTCAGTTTTGTACCTTATCAACAAACATATAAAACAAGCCAGATATGATTTTACTCTGGTCTAAATATCCTCGGTATGTTGTGAATATGACCATTGGGAATATTAATATGAACTCTTTGATAGATATACTTCAATAAACTAGAAACGTTGGCTATAACCACCTTGTTATGATCATGTTAGATCTGATAGCTAACATTGTGCAGAAATATTTTTAATCAGGCCTCAATATGTCATTTAATAGCTTTTATCACCCTTCATAAAATTTTATTCATACGTACCATCTTCCCTGGTTTGTATGTGAGGAAGCTATGGGCATTCTTTTAATTCTATATTTTTCCATTTCATTAATGAAAATTTGCATGTGGTGTAACTATAAAAATTTTCTCCTTGTCGAATACCTATTGTCACCGTTAAAATAGTACACACGTAGACTTGACGTATTCCGCATGAACACTGAGCATCATTGATGCGGCATTTTATACAAAAATTTAAAAAAAAATATTTTCCTCTGAAAAGAAATATATTTTAGAGCGATTTCGTTCACCTGATTAATTTAATCTTAAAAAAACGAATGAAAACATGGTATAATCGCCCAAATTGATCATGTTTTAAAAAAGTACGGAATTACAATGGTTAATTAAAGAAAATCCAAGCTTTTATCACAAATAGAATATGTAATCATGATCCTGCAAACATCTTTTCAACATCTGTTCATCGTCGCTTAAATGTTTATACACTATTATCTTAGAAATCGATTGGAGTCAACTCTTTCTGCGCAAGAGATTTCTAATTTAAACAATATCTCTTCAATTAAATTTATAAAATATGTGAGAGAACGATTTTTTCTAAAAGAAATGGAACGGGAGATATGAAGGGGTTACCCTTGATGACGTCACGCCGGCATCATGTATCGCTTCGAGGGTTCTTGTGAAGCAGTGCAAAACCTAACAATGCCGAACCCCATTGCTACGCTGGGCCACTACGCGTGCGATTTGATACTATTTTGATGGCGACAATAGTCGCATTTTCTTCAACTGTATCTAACAATATAGATCATATATTGGTATGTTAACCCCGTATGGTGTGTTGCGCCGGCTCCGGTAGTGGCGGGGTAAAGTCCTCGCCAGCTAAACTGAGAGTCGCGGGATCAAATCCCGCCTGGGTGGCTTTTTCACCACCCAGGGCATGGATGTATGTCAAGTTCTGTTTTTCCGATCCCTGCAAAACCTGATGACAGAATTAGCAGCCTTTTGGGATTCCAGAGACATACGGGCCAACAGAATCGTCCGGCAAACAAAGAAAAACCGTTTCTACCACAGTGCACGTTAGCAGTGGCTTGAACTTCCTGAAGACTGCTTTGTCATCTATCTCCATCAACACCCATCATCTTCCTTTTCAATCAGCGTTATTTTTTTCTACAGGGCTGTCCCAGACAGATTGAGATAGTTCGTTCATGACTGTGTGTGCGTGGTTCCTCACACTCACTTAGGCACTCATGTACTCTCGTAGACAAATTGTAATTTCACATATGTGCGCAAACATGCGCCGGCTTTTTTTCTCTTGAGAGGAAAAATAAATAAGAGTTCTCTGGCCATTTTTGCTCCCTCTTACTTCCCATCCTCCCTCTCGCCTGCCCATGCGACATCATTCGTCGCCCAGCAGCAACGAATTACCAAGTCAATTTCCTGGTCCATTGTCACTCGCAGGGATATCCCAGAGGAGGAATCATCTTCAGACCTCAGCCTCCTCTCCCATTCCGCCTAGTGGGTACTCTTTTCCTTCGCCCCACCATAGCCCCTGCCCCTCCCACCTCATTCCTTCTAGCTCCTATTTCCCTGTTTCTCTGCCTTCCCCAGTAATTTTTTCCCTATCCTCTTCAACTCTTCCTCATAGACCTCGTACTTCTTCCCTTGGTCCACACAGTGTCGCTGACCGCGGGGTTCTAGGTACACAAACCTCGTCATCCTTTCGCGTTCACTACTCCGCCTTCCCATCACAGAATTCACGACTACCTTTTAAAATCCTAGTACTGAGTCTTTTAAAAATTCTACTATAATGTTTTTCTCCACCTCCATCCCTCTTTGGACTGTCTCGGTCAGTGGAAATGAAAAATAGAGGAAGAGCTTGCTTCTAGCAGGCTTGAGTAATTAAAAGGATCCAAGAACTGCTGGGTCCTAGGGCAATTGCTTGAGTTAAACTTTTTTTAAATGTTGGTGGATGCGAAAGGGCTCTGGTCTTCCTGGTGAGATGCATAACTCTTTGCGGGAAATCTTTCGGTCGTTCAAGAGATTTGGCTAAAATTAGTAAGTCACTAATGAGACGAGATAGCCCCGTAGAAACAAATTCATAGGACTTACCATGGATGAAGGAATTGGTGGCTGGCGACATTGTGACGTAGCTGAAGCGTTTTCAGGGGCGTAATTTGTAAGGAGTGATTGAGGCACAATTTTTTTTCGGAACGCTCCTTGAATCCGGACACAAGTAATTTTTGGGTGGATGAGTTCCTTGGTTTGATAAGGCAAGACTTCAAAATTAATTTCAAAAAGTAACGCAAAAATCCTTGAGTTAGACTCTTAATCCCAGACTCTCTTTTTCACTCTGAAACCACAGGTAGTACTTCTGAAAATAGTGACTTGGCCTGGCAACCTCATAATTTCCAGCTTGGAATTTAAATATTCTTTCATGTATTTGCAAATATTCTGCCTAGTATTTTTTATCGGCGTGAGACTTTTCAAAGATAATTCGAATTTTCACATGAATGGGTGGTATTTTGAATGAATACTCTCTTTCATTTCAGCATTCAAGTTGATGATTGTGTAACGTTTAAATGCTGGCGCTCCAGTACGCCTACTGCTTTTCTTTTCTCTTTTACGTTTACCTAAACAACCGCGGAGACCGCTGTTGGTAGAGAGGGGAGGTATGAGCTACGGCTCGGGCTGAGGGGCAGGGAATCAGTTCGTCCGTGAGTTCCGTTGAGAGCGGTTTCGCTAACGAGTCTCGTTTTTTTGGCTTTCGTTAGGTTTAGACTCCCCTTTGTATAGGCAATCAGTATTTTCTGTTTTGTGGAGGTTGTTCCTTTTCCTTTTTACTTCACCCTATCCTTATTCCTACCCGACCCTATTCTCGATGATGAACAGGTGTTCGAGTCAACGAGTGGTTGACCGTCACTACCTACACTGAGAGAATTCCTAAATTTTTATTTAAACTATTTCATCCTTCAACCTTTCCCTTTTTCGAGTGCGGGCGGAATCCAAATCCCGTACTGGCGCCCATTATCGACGATAACAGCTGAGCCCTCCCGGGAGGAACGTTACAATTGGCAAGAGACTCTTTTTAATACACTTTGAGTCTTATCAGTATATTAAAAATTTTACAGTGGTTTAATTATTTTAGATTTTAAGGTTACTGAAAAAAATTAAAATTTGCAAAAAAGTTATATTATACGAATAATATTATTATGAAACGAACATAACCAAATTCTCAAATCATATAATATATAATTGTCTCAAAATATAGGAAAACTGTACCATCCTTGAGTATTTATTTATTATTAAAAATGTTGCTTTCAATACAAAATTCATGTATTCGTCGTATGTAAATATTAGGATTAAAGATGCAACCGTTAATATGTTAGAACTGAAACAACAGAAAACCAGTACCCTGGTTTTTTAAGGATATTACCAGTACATCACCTCTGTAATTTGAATAAACATCACCAGGTTGAAAATGAAGATTTCAAAGGACAATTGAAAAAGAAATGAGTACATTCACAATTATTAAAAGCAACAAATGAATTATATTTATTTATTTCAAATTCATCTCGGATAAGCCTCAATAATATGCCTCTTTTGCATATGTTTTCTGTTTAATACGGGTAGATATACACACAGCTTTGTAATTTTAAAACATGCGTGAGAAAATATTAAAATTCGACTCGTTCTCAAATTTATGATATGAGTTAAATATGATTCGAATTTTTCCTCTTTTTATAATTTTTATCACATATTAAGTCAGTGCCATTTATTTATGAAGCATGGACAGTAAATATATGCGTGTGAAGAGAAAACTCAAATTTATCAACCCCACCTAATCATGTCACGATACGCGTTTGAACCCATAATAATGGATCCTGATACAAACAAGGCTGTAGAAGAATGTATATTTGTTTATTTGTTCATAGATGTTGCTTCTTTCTAAAAGAATTTAAATTCTTGTTACCTTCCCTTGCGGATAGATGTTGCGGATAGATGCGGTATTGTTAAATTGCTTATTGCTAAATGTGTTATGCAATCTATGCAAGGGCGGCATTATGTGACATGGATAGGACCTCATAGATGGGTAATTGTACCCTTATTATTATCTTTTTATGCCTTTCATTACCTTTATCAAGATTTGATATTAAATCTAAAGTAGGTAGAAATATTGGGTTGTTTGTTAAAGAAGTGATAATGTATCGTATGTAAAGAAAAACGTAAAAGGTTTTTCCGGCGAATCTGGCGCAGAAAGGTGCCTGGATGTTCCTCCGGGTCAGAGTCTCCATGTCTGCCAGCGTTTCAAAGAATGATTTGGTCTTCATTGGTAAAATACTCGAAAAACCTTCCAGGAAACCCAATTTAAGAATTTTTGAACCGATCAGTTCAGAAAAATATCTCTTTTATTTTGTCGCTTCTATCAACTCTAGAGACACTGCCCTGGGTCATATTGGTATCCAACGTTTCGTGCTGTCACTTGCCAGATTTCACATTTTTAAGTATTCTAAGCCTAGAGAATAGTCTCATGGGCTCCCAACGTTGTCCATCCATGAGCTGTGTGGCACTTTTTGTTCGGTTGTAGCAGTTTTTTAAATTAAGCGTGCAGCTCTCCTCTGAATTTTATTTACTTTGCAAATTTGATCTTTCTGTGTATGGTCCTAAATGCTTAAGGCGTATTCCTGATGTGGTCCTGCGAGAGAAAAATAAATCTCTCTTTTTGATTTTCATCTTACAGACTGCCCTCTATTTGCTCGATGAATCCTGGGACCTTTACTGGAGAGCTGCAAGTGCCTCGTGCCACGCAAGGTAAGAATTCAAGGTGAAGCCAAAGTGCATGAATTTATCTGATTCCTTCATTACTTTGCCTCCCACTACATAAATATAGCGTTTGTGTGATTTCTTTTATAGAAAGTGTTCTGTAGTTCTTTTCTAAGGCCAAATTCTAGGCTTGCGATACCACAAATCAACGTTGTTAAGATCCGATGAGAGAAGTATGTCAGCGTTAATGGAAATATGTCGGTAGATGAAATCATTGTCTGAAAACAAATTATTTTTCTTTCCCTATATTTTATGTATATGATATAGATGAGGACTCACAGAGGGCCGGTTATGCTTCAGGAGGACCCCGGATGTCTCTTTGGTCATTTTGGTACTACTATTCTCGGAAAATAGTTTTCAATCGGTTGGAAAATCGCGTATTAATTCACAACATTGTCGTATTCCCACATTTCTGGTGATCTTCCTCTCTGCATTTCTCCCTGTTGACGACTGACTTTTCTATGAATCCATCCTCTGAAATTCATTGAAATAAAGCGACCCACTCACCGTGTACGGCCATTATCTATTTTGATTCACAACACCCTCTCCTTATTTCACATTCTCTTCAAAGTGTTATGTCAACCGTATTCATGCTATTGATAAATTAGTCGCTAGCCCTTTCAGTTTACTTACAGCTATGAGGATATTATGTGCACAATTTATTTGTTTCATCATTTATTTAGCTTTCCAAATTTACTGCCTTTCAAGGATCTGAGAGAAGTGATTGAAATAAGTGCAACGTTACAAATATATTGGAAATTTATCAAGCAAGATATTATGAGGATTGGCTGAGGATAGTGTTCGAAAGTTAGGTTCAGTGGGACTGAAAGTTAGGTATGGTGAATAATCTGCGTAATATTGCATAAGTATTGTTTGGATTAAAAAGTAGGATTTATGAGTTTTAATCCCTTTAAAAACTCTTGATCTCTATTTAGTGATTAGTGCTAATTTTCACTCACATGTTAGCCGATAATTAAGCATAAATAATTACTTTACTAGTATTTGGAATTTGCTTCGACGATTCTACCTCCAGAATGATATTATCACTTTATTAGCGTTGGAATCTACCTCCAATTTATTCAACATGTAGGTGAATCTTCTACGAGTTGGCTGTTTGAAACGTCTTGATCAACAAGTGCGAAAATTTTGTAATCTAATTTGAGAACCCAAGTTTTGTGCTGATGATCTCATTGAAAAAAATACTTTGAGAAAACCTTAATTCAATCAATAGAGAACAGAGAAAATATTTTACTTGGGAAAGTTTTTAATACTCTTTTGTATGCGACATTGAATATCCTTTTCTGGTTTTTGCATATACGTACGTATGTGTGAAAATTGGTATGTCTCCGAATAAGAACTTAAGTTTTCTATCAATTAACAACGCTTACCGACCCGGTTAAAATAAATCTAAGAGTTATTTTAACAAATGGAAATGAATTATAGATTCCAGTTTCATTTCCAGTTCGCTCTATCATACATAAAACGAAGTTCAACCATCTCTGTGAAAAGAGCTTGGCCACAGGATAGCGCATATTTTACTCGGTCAAAAGCACAAAGCAAAGCAAAGCTGGCTTCCAAAACTCTCTCGCAAATGATTCTCTCCTGTTTTTAGAATTAAACGCGGACACTCCGGTTCATCAAGTAGGGGAGAAAAGAAGGGGAATAAGGGAGAGTAAGGGTGTCGGAGACATTCGCCATAACTGAATACAAATCATTTTGATTAATTGGCGGCGTTGTCCAAGCCCCGATGAATAGTCATCAATCGAATCGGCCTCCCGATGCTCAACTGTTCCTCTCGAAACATTAAGCGGCGGAGCGGAGGAATGGGGGAGAAGGGAAACAAACGAAGGGAGAAAGATTGTCTCGGTGACTTCACCGGAAACGGTCATTTATATTGACTGGTTCGTGGGCTTTTCGACCATCGCCCGTCATATATGGTCTGGAGAGGATAACGAGAGGAAAAGTGCTAAGCATCAACATTCTTCACTTTTGAGAGTGAAAAACTAATTTGTTTTCCTATAATATTCTTTGTTTATGATCTGGCAGTATAGCAGCTTGGCCAGTGGTAAGTTTTGCATACCCTGGTTCAGAAATTACTTCCCCTTCCTACTTAAACAATAGGTGTCTCCATCCTTATTTCTGATCTTAAATTGTGTTCAAGTTTAAGAAAAATTGACAAAGTCCAAATTTCTAATGCGAAAAAAATTACGTAAAAGAAACCGTGCGATTCCCATGTCTCTCAACAGTTATGTCTTATTTTGGTCGTTACATGAGATAAAATATAATTAGATTTTTTCCCTATGGAAAATAGTTTCAAATTATAAATAGTGTTACTCAGCTTAATTAACTTACTAACTAGCGTTATCAGGGTTCAAAGTTCAGCGTAAGTGGAGATTTTTCGGATGAGTTCTGATAAGTACTTAATTACACGTAAAAAACACTTCAATTGTAATGAATTCCTGGTCACTATTTCTTTACTAGACACGGGTGGTCATCATACATTTGGCGGCAGTGAAGTGAAACTCTTAGCGATTGAATTGATGTGATGAATGGAATAATGTGTTCCTCTTCGGAGGACCCGGCTTTGATTCTCTGTAGTGGCAGACATTTTCAGTAGATACGCGATTTTTAATTGTGCTTATGACCCGTCGTAGCCTTCTGATATCAGTGGGCTATCACCGACGCTAAGTATCGATCGACACCCCCATCATACTCTTATCATAACTTAGCTATGAAACCTTACCAATGTTAGCTCAATGATGTAAACTCCACCGTTAAATAAACAAAACCCTTCGTTTCAACATAATTATTCACTTTGATAGTCTTCAAAATTTGCCTGATGAATTCCATTCCTGGTCATCCTCTCTACACAACTTCATTAACTTCTACTTGTACTACACTAATCAACTGTCCATTGTTTCACATAATGTATCTATTATATAGTTTTCCTCTTTTGTTCAGAGTTTTCGTCAAAGTTTTCTCTCATCTAAACTGCATAAGACTTCTTCATTGGCCATTCTTTCTGCCATTTGATCTTCATTTTCTTACAGAACGCCTTATCTGCATTGCTTCGGAATTCCTTTTTCATTGCAGTCGTAATGGATAAAATCATCTTCACTACATTTGGACATCCTGCAAAAGACCAACTAAATGGGGACTAGAGTGTGAAAACAAGTCAGTTGAAGCCGGCATATTAACCATTATTCAGACGTAGCCGCGTAAACTGGGCATTGAGCGCCAACCCTCCCCTACATTCCTTCTCTTTAGCCCACACCCCTCCCTCTCTTCTGGGATTGGTCGAGAGGCAGAGTGAGTGAGCGAGAGTGAGTCCGGTGGTAAAGGATTGTCCCGAGCGGGCGCTAGCGGCGGCCGCATTAATGACTTGATCCCCCGAGCAAGTGGTCTCGTCTGCCCCCGCGACCGTTATATTCCACTCAATCGATTTGAGAAGCAACTCTGCGGGGGTATGGGGGGAGAGGCAGAGGGGTTGGAGGAGGATTTTGGTCGTTTGGAGCCACCACCCACTCACCCTCCACATCCATTCCGGTCCCCATCTCTGCCCAACATTTTTTTTATTCTCTTCAACCCCCAAAAACACGCCCGTCCCGTCTGGCCCACCCCTTTTCCTTCGCCACAGTCATCCCCCCCACCCTGAATTCAAATTCCAACCCTCTTCGATTTTTCATCATCCCGAAGATAAATGCCGCGCAGCTGAGTTCGGACCGTCCCGCCCATGCTCCCGCTAAGTAGTTGCAATATTTTGGTTTCCGGCTGGACGGCGAAGATGAGACTCCCGTAATATCACTCGTAATTATCTCCGTTAAACTGGGTTTAGTGGAAGTTTGCGTAGTGTAGAAGAACTGGTGTGTAGATGAAAGTGAGCTCGGGAACAAGTTGTTGCGAAGATAAGTGAACACAGGCAGAAACCGGGTTCTGTATGTTAAGTGACAAGGATTTTCCGTGAATGATGGCTAAATATACCAGTGGATTTTATTTTATCTGTGAAAATGATCTTCTTAAGAGTTTGAGTTTACTTCTTTTTATAGACATTTCTCTCAATAGTAGTCATACGATGTGTCCCTCATAGAAGGACATAAGATGTGAATGCACTGGAGTCCGTAAAAATGTTGTTTGATTCAGTATATATACCGAATGACCTTCAAATAGGACATTATTTTACCACCTATGAGTACTGAATTTTACATTTCACAGCTTTTTGGCTTTAATTAGATTTTCTTATTAATGACATTGTACATTATCCATATATATATGAGCAAGTATATAAAAAATTAATGAGACTTGCTATAAACTCATTTAAGTACATAATGGCCACTTTTACTATTACAGTCATTTTTCTTCCATGTAACAGGAGGATAAAACGTAATATTAGCATTATGATTACATCTACAGATATACTAAAATTGAATTCAGCTGTAAATGGTCCTGTTTTAATTGTAACCAGCTATATAAAATGCTTCCGAGGAGGCTGTTGACAGGCGTTTCATGTGCCGCGCTTATTGTGCACTGCGGTGATATTCATATCGCTATCGAGTGTAACCAATAACGGTCCTAAAAATAACCCTCACACAAAAGAATTTTCATCGCATAAGAGTGGTCCGCTTATTTCATTCAATATTGATATTGATAGTGTTTATTCTTCCATCAAATAATGTACACAACTACATTAACATCGAATATGAAAGATTTAGGTAGTCTTTAAGGTTATTCCTGAGGTAAGACTACCTTCAAAAACAAAAACATGCGTTATCCAGACAAAAAATTGAACAAAACACTATGCGTACATGACATTATATAATACAGTCTCCAATGGACAGCAACATAAGACAAAAATACCACTATGCGTTTAGCAGATTATATATACTAGTCTCTAATAAACAGAAGCAGTCAATTTTTAATTCTTAGAATAGAGTATCAATGTTTTTTGTGTAATCAGCCAAGTTTTAACTAAACGAAGAAACTTTGTGAAAACATTTTCTCTTTTTATAATTTCAGGCAGTGCATTGAAAATCTTTGCACCCATGTACAGAAAAGACCTTTTATACAATGTTAAATTAGGTTTACAGACATACACATTACATTCTCTTCTCAAATGGTAAGAAAACAATATATGTCTACAATGTGTCCTCATTGATGACCCGTTGTGACACAATTCGATAAATGATAAATCTAACGCATTCAATGGGGGATAATTCCAACTCTTGATTCATATCCCAAAGTTGAGGGCTGAGATGATGTAATAATTAGAATTTAGTATCTATTGAAGATAATAAAAATGGTAGCAGTAAATATGAATGCCAGTAGTAAATATGGTTAATGCCTATTTTATTCTTCAAAGCTTACTCACCAGTAAAAAAATTGTGGGTTTATTTATCACTGTTTGCTATTTCAACTAATTGTTCAACCAGAGAAGTATTTCACATAAGCGGCGCTGGAAATACAATCCCTGAGCTCACACAGCTTTCTACTTGACTTAATTGGATTCATTCACCAGGCCTCTTCATAAGTTCTTTTAGAAACACCAAATAAGTCTTCCCTGGAGGGAAATTATTATCGTAAATATTAACTCAACCCGAACCAAGTAACTTGGCTTTTCATATCAATTTTTGTTGCCATATTTTGAAAAAGATTTCTTTATGATTCTTTGCATGCAATTTCGGTGGTAATGTATGGGCATAAAAGTAAATATTTGGTTTTAGGATGTATTGAAATATGTAAAGTGATACAAGAACTGGTTTCTATACTTAAACAGTTATGTACCCATGAAGCTTCCTGTAACTCCATTATTATAGCACTTAAAAATGAAGAAAACCATTTCATTCCTGTTTCTTTGTTCTGCTATAGTATAATGATATTTATGGCAGTGCCATCACTTTAAGGAAAAGTTTGCATGAAGAGAAGCATGTCTGTATGAAATGATTTTATAAGTTATTACCATAAAATGGCGTGGTATTTCACGAAAAATAATTTAACCTCTTTTATACATGTTTTCGGCGAAAATAACTTTTTTATATACTTTCTGAGAAAATCCGTCTTTCTCATGAATTCCTCCCTTCTATCGCCGCTCTCCATTCGAATTCCTTCCTTTTCCTTTCGGTCCTCGCTTGCCATATTAGCTTAGAGTCGACATGGGAACATATTACTTCCTCTCTTCTCCTCACGAACTCAATCAATCACTGGCATCCCTGGCAGTTGGACAGGGAAACACTTCCGCCGTCTACCAAGTGCACATCTATTTCAGAGCTCTCAAGTCTTTCGGCGCTGTACAATCTATCCTTTCAACATTTTCGTGTGCTTTTCCATATCTATATTTTCCATTCCTGATTCCATCTTGACCTCACATTGCTTTCCAAAAACGTAATTAAGGACTGTCCATTTATACCCCCGGTTTTGGTCATTTCTGATACATTTCTGTGTATTCTATTTCATCGTCGATTTTTATATCACTTACAAGGCGTCATTCTTGTTCCTTTATTCTTTTATAGTGAAATTATATTTATGGCAGTACTTTCAGTCGCGGTGTGGGCACAACTATTACTCTTAGGCCTTGGTATTCTGTAGACAGAAGAGGCACAGTTATCGATTTTCCAGAAGCCAACATGGCAAAATTCCACTTTCAAACATATTTTAACTGGAAATACATGTATCAACTTCCAAATGTCCACTTTCTATTATAGTGTCCAAAATTAGCCGTTGATTTTAGAATTTTATGCTGGTAATAATTAAGGTTATGGCTGCAGTCTCTAAAGAGTCTGGTTCGTGCTTGTATACCGTGGTCAAAATTAACTTGTGAATATAAAAATATGCGATGGTTTACCGAGAAATAATTGAAAAATTGGAATCACAAAGTGTTATATCCCATAGAGAGAAAGTAATATAGTTAAAACCTTCTTGGGTAACTTCCAAATTTCTCCTTCTGCCTTTATCACTAACGAAAATTCTCTCTCTGGCTACTAATACAGCCTTTTTTGATAAGATTTTTCGTAAGGTTAGAAACAAAATAGGTAGTTTCATTCAGTTTTATTGGGGTTGATAGCAATGTTGTAAAATGCATTGCAAGCGATATTACACACTCACAAGTTAAATGTAGTTAAAAAGTTAAGTCGGCAGTGGTGCAAGCGATAAGCCATATTCTCCCATCCACTACTAAACTACCCCATCCTCCTACTTGTTAACCCTTCTCCACGCATAACGGAGGCTACTGCCACAAAGTTCTGCTACCACTTTTGGTGTTTATTGTACTGAGTAATTTATCGGCTAAAGTTATTCATATTCACGCCACGTTTTCATATTTGTGCAGCAGACTTACTCGTACTGTCGGAGGGTAAATAGCTGGATCACACTCCAGCTTTCTCTCGTGAGGAAAAGAGACATTTTTGATCATGTTAGATATAGGGATTCAGTAATATAATTATAAGAAGGCATTCCGATGAAATTGCATGAAGGAAATGCTATTCTGATGTATCTACGCTTCTTGTAAAATATACCGCATGCATCTTTAGCTCAAGAAAGAGGAATTGATTATATATTGGAACAAAATACCGACTTCGTGAAGTTACATATTCCGTGAAAAATTTCCTTTGAGCTATTGCTTGGTGCCTAAACAATATTAGAAGGACCGGGCTTGGAATAATTTCATATAAGTGCTGTAAAATTCAATAGAAGAAAGATCTGGTGTATTTATGGTGTATATATAGCTATAACATTTCTCAGCATCAACTGCTGACGGCTTGTGTAAATTTGGAAGTGAATTGGCGTTTCCGCAAACTTAAGAAATCATTTGAAATTTTGCTAGTCGGAGATTTAGAGTAGAATACATAAAATCAGGGGACCTAATGCATTAAAGCCACATAATTTTTAGAATAAAATATTGGCCACCCGAGGATAAAACCTGTTACAAGAAAACCAGATATTTTATTGGTAAAAGTACTATTTTTTTCCACTCCTCTTGCGTAGGCAAAACAATATGTGAGCGAAGCATTGATTAATTCTGAATACCAATATTTTATTTCTGTTGTCTTTTGTTTTTCCTTCCAGTCCGTTTTATTTAAAGTATATGCCCTCAAACTCCTATATTCTAGCCTTCTAGAGGGTGAAGTAGTTTGAATATTAACAGTATGCATAAAGTTTTGTGTAGATACTAGCGGACCCGACAGACGTTGTCCTGCCCAAACGTTGGCTTGCCTGCTATTAGCGGGTTCAGCTAACGTTTTTTCGATAACCTACATACTAAGTGACATTTGACATTGAGTTTGACGTTTCAATCTTTTCTTTTCGTCAAAACAACGCCAAGCTACGACGCAAGTGCGACGACTTGCGCTTGTTGTGCATGATGTGTACATCAAATAACACAGAATTCGACTTCAGCGCCACCTATGGTACACAAACATAACTATAAATTATTCTCAGATGGTCAATTATTCATGAACTTCTCAGAAGGTTTTAACGGTCAATTATTCATAAACATATGATTTTTTTCCTTTTAAAAATATTGTGGGAGAGGGCAGGGGGTGAAATTTTGAGGTTATGGTACCAACTACATCTACCACCTCGAGAGGGCGATGGACTTCTCGATTTTGACCACTGACGATCGCGCGACCGGGAACGATGACATTGTGAAACCGACAGCTTCGCGACTTGTCTTGACAAACCCTCAGTGGCTAGGTACAGCTTATCATCCGTCGATATGCTGTTGGGTGACACGGCATGGACGGCCATATGAGGAGTTGACACCTCGATGATCTTGTTAGCGAGCTCCGTCAGCTTGTCTGGGGGTAACTCCGCCTGAGCAATCAGGATTCCTTGGACGTGCGGGGGCAATCGCCTCAGTCGTAGTTGCCGGAAGAGGTTATCCACAAGAGCGGTCGTTCCGGCGAGGGAGCGAAGATGCAGCCAGAATTCGGAAGGCTTGCAATCGCCGAGGTCCTCGTCCGACAGTAACTGGCGAACGCGCTGCTCCTCAGAGGCTGACAGACGTTCTAAAAGCTTGGATCGTAGAGTTGAATAAGGATTCTGAGACGGAGGATGCGTGATTATGTCCTCAACCTCACAGGCCACGCGAGAATCTAAATGTGAGGCATTTTAATGGAACTGCGTTACTTCGCTTGTGATCTCCGACAGCACGAATTGATATTCCGCCTGTGGAAACCAAAGACTCGGTTTCTCGGGCCACAATGGTGGTAGTTTCACGGCGACGCGACGAACCGCAAGCAAGTTCTGCTCGGTGTCTGTATGGCTGCATCTTGAATCAGAATCATTTAGTTGCTGTTGGAGCTGGGCGTTTTCTTCACGTAAGCGTTGACGCTCGTCGTCGCGCGGCAAAACCATTTTCACCAAATGTTGACTATTTATTCTCCTTGTCGGGGTTACCAATGCAGAGATGGGTAAGTGAGGAGATCTCCACGTTTATCAAATCAATTTATAAGAGCCTTTATCAATGTCCACTACAATCTCAGTCCTCTGACTTAGTTACATAAACATCAACAAATCAGCAAGGCCTCCTTGGCAACAAAATAGAAGATGATGGCACCATTTACAGTCGCCACAAAAATGTCGTCAAAAAATTTCCTAGAACCCGATCGAAGCGCCACCTACCGGGTCCATTGGTAAATCTAAACCAGAGACCCACTCAAACACACACAAAATTTCATCAAAATCGGTCCAGCCGTTTAGGAGGAGTTTAGTGACATATACACGTACAGAAGAATTATGTATAAAAGACTAGAGAGATGACCCAGTGAACTTTGTATCACCTACAATTTATCTATATATATAAATGAATTACATGTCGTTAGTCTCGCTAAAATTTAAAAAACGGCGTGACCGATTTGACTTTTTTTGTTTTGTAACTTTTGATTAGCTATAATCAATCCTAATGAACCTTCCAACTTCAATTCATTGAGATCAATAATACTGGCTACATCTTATACGGTTTGAATTTCGTTTGGTTATTAAAAGAAACTTCCTTACAATTCAAATGAGTTCAATGTCTTTTATTTATATGAAAGATAAATACAGTTAATCAATGTAAAGCTCTCTGATAAACTATGTTTTTGTATTGTTTTGCGGTGCGTAAATATTCAAAGATGATGGCTTTCCGACGCACGAATACGCGACATATAGTTGTCCATGCGCGAAACACGGAAACTCCTAGTTAACTCCGCAAACTTCCAACGACTAGCCTTGTGGTTATGGTCATCGCAAAGGCCAGACGTACGGAAGATTGTAGCTGCTTAAAATCGAAGGGCAAATCCGATGAAATCATCGGTATACGCGGAATCAAAATATCCTCTCCTTTGTATTTTCCATTGATGATCGTTGCCTCGATGACGTTATTCATTAGCTTTTCCACAACCAGTCTCGTTCCATTGCATAGTCAAGGCTGATTAATGTTACGCAACATGATGATAACTAAACCTACTTTTAATAGCAAATTGTGAGGTGGTAGTCCAGGCAATTCCATCGAATTTAAAAATTCTGTGGGATAGTTGGCTATCCTGGTTGATAACTGTATCGACTGATTTGAAGGAAAACAGCTGTCCCGGAAGAAAATTTTGAATGGTCGTGTTGAGATCATCGACATCTTTGTTTTTCGTCTGCCATATTGCTCGTTTGCTCAGCCAATTATGGTTTTTAAATTGTTGCACAATTTCCGGAAAAACACGCTGAATAAGCTCCTCTTTAGAGTCTGTCAAGTGACAGAAATTGGGGGGTAATGTGATGAATCCGGTCGAGGTGTCAACTGCGACTTCCATATTACCAATGTCAAACAATTGCTTCAAAAACGCATCTGCATTTTGATCTTGTTGCAAAAACACTCGCATGTTAGTTGTCAATTGGAGTGTCTTCACATGCCGCCACAAATTTTATGATTTAAAGCATGCGTTTAGTTCGTCAGCTACAGTTGATTGGGGAATATCGGCCATCATTACATCTTCACACCACCATTGTGTTCGTCAATTTTATGTGTTCCTATCCACTTTCTTTCTACCTTTCTGTTTGAATTTTTATTTGTATGCATTTGCCGCTGAGCGGTCTGAGTGAGTGAACGAACGATATACCGCTTCAGAATAACATAAGACATACTTTTATTCCAGTAGCCTTGGATACCGCTTAATAATTTCTGCTCAATTCGTATATTTTTATCGCTATGAATTTATTTTATAAAACTTTTTCTAACCCATACCGTTTAATTTTGTCATAGAGTTCTAGATTTGGTAAAGTGGCCAGTACTGTGGTGTCTTTTATCTTTTATTTCAATTTTTTATTCATTTTTAATGAACAAAGGAGTTAAACCAATTAAGTTCTTTAATACAAATTCCGTGAAAACGTCGTGTTTATTTAGTGATGCTCAAGAGTGTTTCAGACTGCCTTTCTACGAGATGAAATGAGTAGTATTTACTCAAGCATTCCCTGCTTTTCAATACGATTTTTATTTCTTTGCTTTGATTTATTGTAGATTGGCTTAGCAATTCCATTCATGTCTTTTTATTTCATTTTTTGCCACTGTGTTAGCACCGTAGTACTTTGATTCCTTGGCTCACTGCGTTCTGCAACTTAACTGCCATTCCGCCGACGTGATTGGGCTGGTAGGCGTTGGGGCGTGGAGCATGAAATAACTTTCTGTTGTTCAATATCCTCTTCTTCCGTGGTCCACTTCCCACCGGCATCATCTCCACATTCCCCTGCCCTCGCCCTCTTTCACTTGCCCCCTCTCGCCCCCTCCCGTCCCTCTTACCCGTCTACATTCTTCTTATCCGACTGTTCTTAGCGTCTTCTCACCCAACGCATTTTCCAAATTCCCTCGCTTCATCATTCCCTCTCCTAACCCATATTTTCCATTTAATGATTTTTTCCTTATGTTTCATATGTCTATTTACTTGATAACACTTATCCTATTCTTTCTATTCTTATCCCACATGGTTCTTCGGCTATCCATTTTCATGCGGCATCTATGTTGTTATTTTAGGCCCCTGATATTTATTTTGTTGCATAAAGCACATTTTCAATTACTTAAGTTTGACACCAATTCAAATGAGAGCATGTTGATTAGCTTATTCAGGAATCGAAATCCTCAATTTTCCTAAAGGCAAAAGCAGTAATTAGAGCCGTATCAGTTACACTTAATTATTTCCTAAATTTAATATTTTAGTTACGAATTTCCCTTTCTTGCAATGAATTAATTGTGCGAAGTATAGTTTTGTATAAATTAAGAGAATGAACTACTTGAAATTTTCATGTCGCTAAATTTCTTTCAGAAAATAAAGGATTATGCGTATAACTGCATCCATATCGATTCTTGTAAAAACCTTCAATCAATCTATAAAAAAATAAATCGTATTACTTTTGGAAACTTCAATTCACTCCAGCACAATAATGAAATACGTAGAATAATCGGATGCATTGTTTTATTACCATGAAACAGAAGGGTTGGACGCTATTCCTCGTTATTACATAATTTGATGAATCATTTTGTAAATGCAAGTGCCAAAAATGCTTATACCAATCCTTGATACTTTTGAGGAGTGCCAGAGACGTTATAAAACTAATTTTTCATAATTTCTCATTCATAAAGTTCTCCTATTTTTTGTTTTATGTTCATTACGAGCCTGTAATATTTTTTCAAAATGCTATAATGATAGTTATCTACAGACTTGTTACATAGATCTTCAGGTATTTTTAAGTGGGAGGTATTAGCGATAATGAGTTTTCGAGAAGATTACAACGGCTCAAGTTTTGGCAGGTAGTTTAATCAAATCCCGTTTCCTCTTAATTTACCGCAGTTTGCAGGAGTAAAGTAATGGGAAACTTAAAAAGTAAGAGTTTATTAGCAGATAAACCGACAAGTTAGGTTTCGTGTACATTCTGCATGCCCAGAATGTAAGTTGTTAATCTTGTATCTTCCTAACTTTTTCAGTCTCTTTACCATCGTGCTATCGTTAAGGTCCGTCAAGGTTAACCAGCTTCATTAAAGCTTGAGTCGTATAAACAATTGTAACTACGTAGTCCATTAAACCATGATGGATATCATCACTTGTCCATCAATCTTGCTCCTTACGAGTAATCCCCCCAATCCCTCTCGTCAAGTACTTTTTACTCCAGTATCTTCACTGCTCTATAACCTTCGCATTTTTCTCCCTCGGGAAAATACCACAAGACCATTCTGCACACGGAATGGGGGAGCGGCGCCACACTACGCCTTCTTTTTGCGGTTGGGTATCTTCGCGCCCAGAGTAAAAACCAATACTTTTATAACGCCCTTGCTTTTCCCCTGGTGTACCTCTTCCCCTTGATGTTTCTATAACACGCTCCGCAAGACACCGCAGGCGCTCGCATGAATATAAATTATCTTGTTTTCTTTTCCTCGGCTATCAATCACCATTCATTGTTTATATTGACGCTTTGATTCAATTTTTTTCCACCCAGCCCTACGTTTTATTTTACTTACTGGATCATGAGGGAATGCTTTTCTTTTTGCGCATCGACTCTTGTACCTGAAATCAAAGTTGCGCTTGGTTATTCATTCATTCCGTTTCTCTCCAATGCACCATTAAATAACCTCATCAACTCGTGATTAATCGTGGTATGTCCACGGAAACATGCTTGCTCGCCTATACCTGAGTTTCTTCACCTAATCCATAATAGCTGTGTATTCATAGAAGCATGTCCAAGCCCCATCCATTTCACAATTCGTTTACTTAGGCACATGAATAAAATTTCCATGGAGTGAAAAGAAAAAAATTCAAATTTCAAATTTTTTCATGATGCTTCTGTAATGGTTATGGTGTAAAATATTTCATAATAAAAAAGTTGCACAGTACCACTACGTTTTAAGGCTGTATACTAGCGACTGTCCACCGGCGACTGATTAATGACGACTTTTCAAGACTCATCGTCTTCAAAATGACGCAATAGAATCTATTATGAGTTATTCCTTCTCATTTTTCCACAACATAACGCCAAAATCAATTGATTAACTGTTTTTTTCTTGTAATACTCATTGGTCTTACGCTCTTCAAAGTTGCAAAGGGATATTTCTGGTAGATACTCGAGATGCCCCTACTGCCAGAACTCCTTCGTATCGTTCCTGATATTAATTTCCCATCAGTATTCATATTTAGCTTACTTGTCTCTCTTATCCTGTACCTTATCCATTGGTAAATACAGAGAACGCTATCCATCTTAAAGATATACATTAAAAATAAAAACCTGATTTCCTACTGCTTTGAACCGTTGATGTTCTAATAAATTTTAAAGTTTCTTTGTACCTTTATTTCTGTCTTTCCAGCATTTTCTTAACACTGATTTAATTTTATCTAGGTGACAGTGATATTAATTTGCTGTTTTTATCGTTTTATTTTATTTTTTGTCAATATATAACTGGCTTATCCTGTTATAAAAGCACCCGTTAGAAAACCGAAGTCGCTAAAATATACTTTAGAGAAGGAAACACCATCTACAAGAGGTAGCATCTCTACGGGAATCATATCATTTGTTTCACGTCCCTTGAGTTGAAGCGAGGAACTAATAAGTATGTTCAGGACGTCTTTAGTGTTCAACGCACGTCCTTGGCTCATGGGCTTCGTTGTAGCGCATGAGTGGAAAAATGCTTCGAGATACGACGGATTGAGATGAAGTTTAGCGGGCAGTTGAAGCGTTACCAGTTGTGATGAAGAAATCGCATCTCTTTCGCTGCTTGAGAGTTGGAGAAATGGATGTCATGGATGAGGGAGCATGGATATTGCCTTCCACGGACGCCAAACACGGGCATCCATCGGGGAGAAAGGGGCAGGCGTGAAATATATATGACTGCCGCTACCTCGTGGCCACCGCCTGAATCGTCGAAAAATCTTCACGGATTTGTAGACAACTCATTCGGGATCCTTAACTTCATCTCACAACTTTTTGATGAAAAACCCAAGTCCTCCCGGAGGTTCCGTGGGAGTGAACTTTTATGTTCAGACTAAGTATTTCCTTTGGTAGAAAGCAAGTAGTGCGTATGTACTCAAGTGAGCTAGACCGTTTGGTGAGAAATCGATTGACTGAGGTACTTTCTCTGGGTCAAATATTAGTGCGAAAATCATGTAGAAGCAAAAGTTTTGAATGGTCATTTATTTCAAATTCTAAATGCTCAGAATGTTAAAAAAAAATTAAGTTTTAGATTTGGTTTAATATAACGATTTGGTACCAACTATTTTCAAGCAATTAATAAGTAAATCTTGTGAACTAAACTTAAATAGTTAACCTCACAGCAATTCGAGAGAAAACACAAAAACTCAGGAAATATCAAAAGAAATATTTTTAAAAAGCCCTTCTCTCTAAAGTATTGATTGAAAGATTGAAAGAAAGAAAAAAACTAAAAAGTATTGATTCGATGCTCCAGTAAAATGCTCGCTCGTTATGCTGAATGCATAATTAAAAAAATAACATCTTAGATCAAGAGGCAACTTCAACGACATTTAAAAGTTATTGGAAGCCTCAGTTTCCATGAATATTATTTCTTTCAGTGTCATGCTAAAAAGAAACGATAACCGAAAACATATCTGGAAATTGGGTTATTATTTACAGTTATTTATTAAGCTATTTCAAAGTAATTAATTGAGGAAAACGACTAATGGTAAATTTCATTCTAGCAAGACGCTATCAGGGGCTCCCCGTATTTTAATTGAGAGTTACTTGATAATATATACTTTATTGTACGCTGGCATAGGTGGCAGTTCTACATCTACATCTACATACTACCCCGCGAACCGCCGCTTGGGCGTGTGACAGGGGGTGGTTGGTCACCAGTCGTGTAAAGATGTAAAAGTTTTGGAGGTGAAATGGTGACATGACCTATGAGAGTGTATTTGGAGGAGCTCAGTTTTATTGTGGTCACTTATTGTGCGTGGAAAGAAAGAGTTTTTGTACCTATCTGTTTGGCAGAGTATCTCTCTTATTTTATCGCATCTGTCAGTTGACGCTGCATTCATGTAACATGCTCGACTAAAAATGTTAAAACATTACTTGCAAGTATAAAATCGTAATTTTTACCTATTAAAATATGCCAAAATATGCCCATAGCAGACAGATAATTAAACTTTCTCTTGAAAGAGATCTAGTATTTTTTTAAGGTGCATTGACATCGATGTTATTTTCCTCAACTTAATCCCACGCAGTAGATTTGGCCAGCTGATATTATCTTGTTGGCATTACGTAAATTGAAAAGGGTATCCAGTGACATTTGTCCTCTCCTGGTATTACCACGAGTTCAGGAGGGAGTGAGCCGAGCAAATGCAGGCTCAAAAGAACGGAACCTCTCTCCCCCCCCCCCTTCCACCTTAACCCTTTTCTACGGCCATGCTTCTGTCATTCCGGCATGAAGCATGGAGTCAGGAGTTTGGGCACATTGAAACGGAGGGACGATAGGAGTGACATATAATACCCACCCGTAAGATGTCGTCTCGCTCGCCAAGAGCCCTGTTATCCGAATCCCCTGGACAATGGGATATCCTTGCCGCATTAAAGGACTCCCGCGCTCACCCTCCGATGGGATCAACCCTCCTTCACCTCCCCATGGTCGTGCACTTCCACCTTCATTCTTTCCTGATTGGCTTTGCCGAAGCTGCGGGGATTGCAGCACGCAATATGATTAAGGGGCTGTTCCCTGGGAGTTACGACGGGTGGGTGAAGCGAGCGAGAGGCCATTGTCGGTGCGGGGCCCCGTGTGGCATGGAGGCGTGGGTGGTGCGTACAAGAGAGTGTGGGATCGGATCAGCGTGTAGAGTTGTCTGCGGGACCTGGGGAGGGGGGGTCGAAGGGGGAGGTCTCGCGGGTCGACCCGGCGTGCGGGAGGCGACGGAAGAGCATGAAGGGGTCCGCGTCCCCCCCCCCCCCCTACCCTCCACATGGTGGACGCGGGGGAAGGAGGCAGTCATGGGTGGAATGAGATTTGCCCGGCGGAAATAAAAGAAAGGATGAGGGTGGCTGGTTTTTCAGGGTACAGTGGACGGGAAAGAGGTGTTTTTGGAGGGGCTCAAGTGGGTAGGAGGGGGGGCACTTGACTCCCGTTGGGGAAGGGAGCACGGAGGGGTCATCGTCGCTCGGACGGGTAAGAGATTCGCCGCATGACCAAATAGGAAAGGGGGTGAATGGGGGGCGGGAGGGTGAGTATAAGGGAAACCCAGGGAATTCTATTCTCCGTTTCCCTCATACTAACTCGTATCCACGCCCAGCGCGTATACGGATCAGGCCCGATGCGACGGCGGTGCATGGGTTTTCCTTTTTCCCCGAGCGTCTGGACATCCTGATGGCAATCTACGCAATCAGTGCTCTCCCATTGCCATCGCTTCGGCTGGGGATATTGGTAAAGCCGTCTTAGGGAGTGAACGCGAAATGGGCTTCTGATACTACCCCTCTCACTCTCCCCTTGTCTTGATACAAGTGCTGTCGGGAGTCAGCATTAGGGAGGAAGTAATTTATTTCAGCTGTAAGCCATCGCTAATTATTCCCGTATTCACTTTGATACAATTTGCATGCGTATAGGTTGTTATCGTATTCTGGTTAAGCAAGAGTAGATCAAGGTTATAACTTTTTTCATTTATACTAGCCGGTATCTATCTATGTCTCAATGTCTTTGAAAGTGGAGATTTTTTAGAAATAATTCATTTACATTTAAATCAGTCGCTCATTCTTGCTATTTTTGATATAATTTATATATCTTTTCGACGGCGTGATAGCGCTAGAAACACCTTAAAATCACCACCGAGAATGTCTTTCGTAATATTTGTTGAATTCTAATTGATGTAATTTATATGCATCGTGGGCAGAATTGTATCCCCGTGAGAGCAGTGCTTGAGTACAGGCCAGGTGGTGTGTCGTTAAAGTCTTTTCATTGTTTATGGAGTACCTATAGCTGAGCCCAAGGTATCTGACTTTGTTTGAAACGATCTTCCTGGGAAACAGCAGTTGGCTCGAAATATTTCTTCTCTCCACCTACTATTGATTAAGGAATCACAATTGTCAAGGGTAAATGAGACTCTCAGGCTAAAGATTGATATTTTGTTTGAATAGGGCAGAAAAACGAGGCATAATTTAACAGCTGAAGT
Organism: Ceriagrion tenellum; assembly: GCA_963169105.1. NCBI lineage: Eukaryota > Metazoa > Arthropoda > Insecta > Odonata > Coenagrionidae > Ceriagrion > Ceriagrion tenellum. Next base: position 38,884,807 of record OY720640.1, read on the forward strand.
AAATAGCTGGAAATGAAATAAGTAAGCATTATTTTTTCTTGGTCAACCCAGTGATGATCAAAAACGATAAGTTAAAATACATATATCATTATCACTGAAGTAAATTTTGTAGATATACTCGGAATTCTCCCTCAGGTGACTGTTTTCTATAAAAAAATTTTCTCTCTTTAAAATATTCACTCAACGCTATCCATTTGCGAAATTGATATCAAAACCAGCTGTCGTTGAATTATGTGTTGGTGAAACTAGTTATTATATATTTTTTACTCATTATGAATTATATACAGTAAGTAACAACTCCAACAGTTGCATGTCTCAGTTATACTTTGGGCTTTAGACTTTAGAAACTCACATTCAGATCAATTAAAGCGCATTATGAGATGAAATTGTGTTACTAATGACCGTGTTCCGAATATAATTTGTTATACGCATTGGTATTTTTCAAGGAATTCACTGGGTTTCATCTTTCGATGATGTATTCTAATTTCCTCATTTTATTTAGATAAAACATTGACAATTCATTGTTTTATTAGTAGATCTGCGAAATTATTTCTATAACATATTGCATTATATCATGCATTACAAGTTTTACAATTAAATTTCTAATAGAACGCCATCAAAGTTGTGTTTTTATGCTAATGGTTTCAGGAAAAATATATTTTTCTCTCAGTCAGCCAGTTTAGTGCGATCGCATGTCTGGTCAGTAAGAATGCATGGAAACACCTGTCATTTATAGGATTCAAATGAGGGATTATATGTTTTTGAGAGAACTGGGAGAAGTTTAAATGAAAATATTGTACTTTACAATGCCGCAAAGCTTTGTGTGAAAAATCTGACACAGATTGAATCACCGGTCGTCATCCTCAGGCTTTCTAATGGTGACGTCTGAATACGCCACAAAAATGGTATATTAGGCATAAAAATTATCTAAATAGTTTTGAAATTTTTTTATGAAACCTTGTGGGATCACCAAGTTTAGGTACTCCATTTTAAGTATAATTTGGTTCCAGCAGGTCATCTAAGACCATGATTTTTAGAAAAACTGGGTCAATTTCTAGATTTTGAAGAGTATATTGGAAATTTTTAGATTACATCTCTGAGAATACACACGGGGTTAAATTGGAATAAATTCCATGCATATTTTTTCACTCATATCTTGTTTTTATGCATGAACATAGTTTGCATGTTCTAGCTATATCTCGAAAGAACTGTAATCATTCTGTAGCATACGTCATAAACCAATCATGTTTTGATCAGAATGCATCGCGGATTTTCTGTATTAGAATATTTAGTCCGTGCTCACCGGAACATGCTATAAGTACTTATTTTTTACGTCATTATATCTTAACTATTGCTCTTCAGCCTATTTACAAAGGATAATGACAAGAATAATACGTCGACGGAGATCATAGGTCTTTCTGCTCGTTAACGTGTAGGTTTAAAACTCGTCGCTTATTATTGCCTCTGGTGAATTATGATAGTTAAAAAGGGATCGTGCTCTGGGTATGAAATATATTTTCATTTGAACTATTATTATAAGATATATTTTTTTCCTTCATTGACTTCATACATAATTTCACCCTTGTTTTTTCTTCCCATATCCCCCCACATGGCGATATAACCCTAGCCGTCGATGCACCCCAAAAACCAACCAGCCCCCTTACATACACCACACATACTCTCAGATACGACTTTTTCACAAACTCTCGTCCTATTTGATCTTCCGACGGCGTCATTCCCGTCGTTGACAGATAATACCCATGCGTCTCGGCAGGTGAGAATGGAGGTTTACCCAGTCAGCATCGTCGTCTAATAAATAACGCTGAGGAAGATAGGTGAGGGTGGCAAGGAATAGAAAGGCTTGGTGTGGCGTTGGATGGGTTGTGAGGCAAGGAGGTTGAAGGGAGGCGTCCAGGACGGAAGCTGGGTGGGGGGAATACAACTGCACTCTGTGACTGAGGACATGGCGTGTTTGTGATGGAAGAAAGGGATGGGATGGCAAAGAACAAAGAGGTTGTCACTTCAGTAACAGTATTGTGGGATGCAAGCGTCGCAAGCCTGAGCCAGGGGGAAGGAGATGCTTATAGTTTATTCATGCTAGAGCGGTGGAGGAGGATAGTAAGATGGGACGGATCCGATTTTGAAACTGTCAGGTGGGAACACTGGCGAGAAATTATCGCTGACTAACATTTAAGCCTTGAAGGCACAATGGTGGCGCATCTGTTTCTATACTCCAACGCAAGTGTTGTCCTAGTTCATATCCGATCTTTCAGATGAGCTGCGCGTACATCACTCGGAAAACTTTCGACACAATAAAATGAATTTCATAGTCGTTCTTGATATATTTGCAGCCTTAAGTTGACGGAAATTACGCGACCACCCATTAGACGTGAGTGACCGCCTTGTTAACTGCCATGGTGTTAAGATTTTAACTTGAATATTAGAATTTTAGTACCCAAATAAGCCTAGTTTTATCACGCAAGTTGCTTTTTGTATAAAATATGACAATATTCTGTTAATTAAAAGTCTTAATCAATCGAACAGGCCTGGTAAAGTCATTACGCACTATCACTTCCGTATGTTGTTCGCAGTATTAAAACAAGGAGCTTCTGGGATATGCAAAACAACCTTACGTAATAATATTTCTGAAATTTCTTTTCAAATTTCTAAAATTCTTTTAAAAAACGTCAACAGAAGTATACTTTGGTCTGGAACCAGCCAGTTATCATTCAAAACAAAAGGTAACAGTTTCATTATCAACCTCACGTTCGCATTTTAATGTTTACTGATAATTACGACAGATATTTTGGTTTCATTCACCCAATTATTTATTAAGATAATTGTTGCAATGGAAAAATATGGTATCATCAAAAAAATCAAAGATATGTGCGAATAACCTGTTCATTTTTGAGAGGCTACTCTAAGTAAAATAATTGGTCAGAATAAGTTATTTTTATACTCGCTGTCCTCATCATAACATCGCACCAATGTATTCCTTAATTCTTGTTATCCATTGTTCCTACAATAGAAAAAAGATGATTGAAAAATCAGACCGGAATCTTGATATTCAATCTGAAAATGTTTCACAAAATCAAATAAGTCCCAATTAATCTGATAGCGAGCTCATCTTTTAATTTTCATTTTCCATCGCTTGGATTGCGTTGATCGCTAAATTGTACATACTTTCTTAGGCATCATTTATACGGTAGGCTAATAGTTCAATCGTCTTTATACCTAGGTTTTTCAAACAGCCGTACACACTCTACAGATAGTAGTAGACTGAGCACCCATGAAAGCTCGCCAACATTGGTGGGGTCAAGATCAAGAATGTTAAAGTATACTTTGGCAAATTTTACGCAAGTTTGGAGAAAATTTAATGTCGATTGAGAAATGAGCGAGGTTTGGTGGAAACTTTCTACACCATCTTAACGATTACTTGGCGTATGCGAAGTTGGTTAGTTATATTTTCATATCTATTTTAAAATATTACATTTTTATTTTTAAAAAAATACAGTAGAAAAACGATTATCTGAATCGAAAAGAAACAAATGAACTAAGGGAACATAATTTTGTCTCAATTTGTTCATAAACCATGGATATTCGCGGGACATAAATGTAGTAGTAACGAGACATATTTTCAAGAATCTATGAGAACAGCGCATGAATTGAAGAGGTTCCCTCATTGGTTCAAGAAATAGAAATTAATCGTCACTTTATGTAGGATAGATAGCTTTTCATGAAATAACTTGAAAGACAAATCATAGCAAATGAACGAAACTCCTAGTTGGAGGGCTCAAGATTTAAAGATCTCATTTCTGCCATATATATTTATAGACATGTATAGCCATTTATATAAGAAATTTACTTTCAAACTTCTCAAGAAAACTATTGAATTATACAGTATTGAGTTTGATAGTTTACCTAAAATGAACAAATATAATCTCTCTCGCGTGCAGTCAGATTTTACGAATGGGAAATGCGTCAGGACATACCATCAACCCTTAAGCATTATATAAAACTGGCTTCATAGTAACCATTTCGCTAAGATATAAATTATAATTGCCACTGAACATTTGTATTGGTCCTCTCTTTGAAAGTACTGTTGAAAATTACAAAATTAAATAAAATGTTCCCTGCGATAAAAAATCGTGATTCTAGCCGATGAGGACTGAATTTTGTTTTTTTTTCGCTTTTATTGATCGCATGTGCCATTTCAATTTGAAGCTAATTAAATAAGCAAATGAATCACGCGTCCTGCAAGCTCAAAATTAAAAGGCATAGCTTCAAAAATAACAATTTTATCGAATCGTGATAATGAATCACCAGTTGTTCAATTCACAAATAATTTTTTCTTCTGCTTTATTGATTTTTTTGCCCCATATGGGCTCGCAGTATTCATTTGAGAATAACTTGATAGATTCATTTCAATATTTGGACTTTATATGTAGATATAACGTGATTAAAATTAAACTCTTTTATGCCATTCTATAAAACTAGATGTAAAATTAGGTTTTCATGAGTGCACGTGTAACATTAAAGGTTTTTTCTTGTATTCATTCCTGTGAACCTCTCGACTTTTTAAATACTACACGCGTATCTTAAAGCATCAAATGTATGAAAGAAGTTTGTAATACTTACGTTGATTGAAGTTTAGTAGAGGTAATAGCTGAAAGTGTTACTACTTCATTTTATATAATACCCCGCGTCGTAGGCGAAATAAAATAATATTTATATCAACTAACCTTTGTTCAATCTTCCTTCTTCTGCTCACCTCCGCTTCAGGAAATTTAGGTAGCCTTTCTAGTCTCAGTGATAACACTCGCGTTTCGTTTATAGATCTATTTTATTCAGTTACCCTGACTGCACATGTGACTCCAATTTAATCTATTCCACAAGTAAATCACACTACAATTCAATACCACAGATAAATTCCCTTGCGTCTGCTGGTCACACATAAATTAATCACTTGGCCATCAACAAGCATATAGAAATCCTTAAAATGTGGGCAAAACATACACATACATCAAATGATTACAATGCGGGACAACTGGTCCCTTCAAATACCTCACATTGAGTGCCGTAAACGGTGGGTGTCGTCTATATTCCCGGCACCACGCCCCAACGCCTGTTTCTTTCGTCCTTCCCTGCCCGGTTGCTCTCTGCTGTTCCGCTGCTAATCTCTCCCGCTTCTGTCTATCGGTAATTCGTTCGGCTACTCCCCGGCTATCGGCTATCGCTGGGTGCTACTGCTTGGTGACTATACTCGCCCCTCCGGATATCAGCACGCACGTTGAACAATATAATTAATCACTTCGTCCTTAGTTCGCACTCACTAAATAAAGTTAACTTCTTCTTTGGCTGATTGTGGCTTAATTGAGACCGCGTTCGGTCTTGATAACGTGCAATATCCTATTTATGCAATTCTGCGCTCCGGCATAGTGATGTGCAGCACTCGGGGTTTTACAGACAGTCCTGTCTACGTGCTCACGTTCGCTTATATACTGATATGATCTCCCCTTTGTTATCCTTCTAGAAGTTTCTATGTGACGTACTTCCTCTCCTCGAGGTTCCGGCTTCTCGGACATTCTATACATTATTAAATTTTCCACGTGTTCGCTAACTTTCGCCACGTGGTGCCCAATATGGGGGAATGCGTAATTTTTTAATTCTTTAAATATAAATAAATAGGCATGAATATAAAATGCCGATATTCTAATGATACAAAATTAGTGTAACTGAACGATATGTGTCACCTTATGTATAATTTGGCTACCGGGGTTTCAAAAATATACATAAATTTTTTTATACGTCGCCGTAGCTGAGACGTGAATACCCTACAAGTTGTTTATTTTTACGAAAATAAAACTGTTTTGTTAGAGTTATTACACTTTTAAAAAATATTAGTAATAATATAAGCACAACTAAATGTATTACTGAATTAAACTGGTCAAAATACACCTAATGGCACTTCTAAAGTAGATTGAAATGATATGTGAGCGTAGAGTTCATGCGAAGAAATAATAAAATAAATTGAATAAAAAGTTTTAATGTTTTTCAATGGATGCAGAAGTTCTTCATATGAACAGAATACAAATAGCTTCCAAGATGAAAGTTGACTCATTGTACATTTCAAAAGAAAAACTTAGAATTTTGAAGTCAAAAAGAATTTACTCTGTGGTTTCAGGCTTGATGGAGTGGAATCGGAACATAACTAAGTATGAAAAAATAGGCAAATTCCACTGTGATATAATTTATTCCAAGCGGTTTCGCTTTTTTACAGCATCTTCAGGTGAACCTGTATTTTATGGTTTGATGAATGCCGTCAAATACTTCATAGCCTAATCGAATTCCAACATACAGCATACAGAATTTAGTTTTAGCAGTAATATTCTTATGTTCCCTTAGTATTATTGTGGCATACTATTATCGTAGCAAAATAACATTCCAGATCCAACATAATGAATATTGGTTAAAAGTTATAAGTATGGTGTTCATTTATAAGGAGTCAATTTCAGAAATTGGATAGAGTCAAAGGGGGCCCGTCGACACTCGCGCTGGAGATAAAACCACCGCAGTAATAAAAGTTTCGGGATCCTTTTGAGGAAGTATCGGTAAAAACCGACGAAAATGGGAGCAAAATATATTTCGGTTTGTTGACAAATCCTGAAGGAAGTCACACCCTTTTCATTCAGGAGAAAAAAAATATGCCAACGGAACAATGGGATGCAAAATGGATCCATTTTCGATATATCGGGAGTGCTAAGCGATAATGATGACAATGGCTTTGACGTTCCTTAAAAAATGCCGATTTTGGAGGGAAAGAGAGAGAGAGAGAGAGGATAGGAATTCTTTTTGCGTATTTCTGCGCCAGAAGCGCCCACTCCTCTTTTGTGTTTATTCCGCGGCGCCATATTTGGCGGGCGCCGGTGATAAGCGGCCGTAAGGCGGTGGAGGTTAGGGGGAAGGGCTGTGAAGAGTTTCGCGGGGAGGGTGAGTTTTTGGAAGGCGTGAGGACTCTTCCAGCCCTCCCCCCACCTCAACCCGCCTCAGTGCCTGTGGGTGGCTGCGAATATTAAAACGTTATTTTCTTGTGCTCGCGACAGAATCCTCTCCTCGCGCCCAGCCCACACTGCACCCCGTCTGTATAGCTCTTCCCATTCCACTTTCCCTCCCCTCAAGCCACTTTTTCGATGTTCGTTGTCTGAACATCTGCGACCGAAGGAATGAAAACGGGGACAAGCTATGGGGGAAGAGGGGGGTAGTGTGTAGGGGAGAGGGTAGGGATACACAGCAATGGGTGCTCTTTTAGTAGAATGGGGGAAGGAGGTTGCGAAAGACGAGATTTGGAGTGGGAGGCAGGAGGGTGGTAGAGGTGGCGAAAATACTTTTAAACAGTTGACAAAAAAAAGTCCTTGGGAGTCCTTGTCGGAGCGATTGTATGAATTTTTGGACCGAAGGGAAAGAGTGGGGTTGGGGATGTTGGGCTTTGAGTAGAGTGTTTAGGGATGAGAGTTGGAGAGTGGATTGGAGACGAAGCATCAAGGGTTGGAAATGGAATAAAGTCGAGCAAATATATATTGCATGTACTGAAAGAGCATAAACGGTTGCACTGGATGAAAGTTATATTCAGAGGAGAGAAGGGGTGCGAGAATTCCTCGCAATGCAGTCAGTTCTTTTTCCTCCGAAAAATTGAAGAGAATCATGCCACCAAGCTAATACCACTGTTTTCTTGTCACTATTAATCTTACTGAGAATGAGAAAAAATTTTGTAAAACATATCACTGAAAAAAACAGATTTTTATTATATCATTACTTCTCGACAAAACACCTTGAGAAAGACTACTATGAAAACTAAAATAACTTATTAAATTGCTTATAGAAGCTCTGTAATAAACTGTATTTTTTTAAAAAGAGATATACAAAGCATTAATTTATATTTGACAAACAGTTTGTATTGAACTTAAGTATAGTGGCAGTATTCAAACCGAGGGTCCACAATCGGATGATTGCTATAAATCTGTCGCAATAAATTTTCGGCACCAGCTTACATTAATAATAAATGCTACTTCGTTCATTGAGAAGGTTTTTCCAAAATGCTATATAATTCTGCTTTACAGCTCGCGTGTTGAATTTTATAAAAATTTGTTGGCACAGTTAAGGGAGTGCTGAAAAATGAAGGAATATCCATCTTAGAAGCGAGGAAGATATGAAGACGCTTTTTCCCTTCTTCATAACTTGGGGCCCTACCCTAAGTGCTTTATTTGATTTAAAATTATACTCTACGAATTGGGTCAATTAAATTAGTCTTAGTAAGTGCCTCAGTAGCTAAAATATGATAAAAATGCATTCAATTTAGGCTTTTATAAAAATTTGTTCCATTTGAAGTAAAATTTAATATGTATGTGTATCATAATCCTCAAATCTCAAAGTGGATTGAAAAAATGAAATACTTACTTTTTGTCACGGAGTTTTATATATTTCAGCTTCACATCTTTGGGTTAAGGCATCCTTCATGCACTCAACTCCTTATGTGGAATTTTTGGGCAATTACTTCTCATAATATATGCTGATATTCGTGTGTCAGCCTCGAAGTATAAAAATGTCTTTTAGGTGCTTTGTCATGTATTCAAAATTCCATAGTAAAAATCAATAAAAATGTATGCATTCTTTCCCAGCAGGACATGGTTTTAATTGCAAATGTTTTCAATTAATAAAAAAAAAATTACTGTTGCTGTTACCTTGAGTTTTACCTTAGTTAGTACATTTCTTCATGCAAACATCAGCACCCTATATTTATGACCTATGAAAAGTTATGATGATTCTTTGTCACGAAAAGTGGTTTCTACTTTGTTGTTCAATATACATAAGGAGATCTTGAAGTCTGAGCAAGGTCATTTTTGAACAGAATCAATGCGGTGATTTTACGAAAGTTTATTTTTTTTAATATGCTCAGGAAGTTATTATTCTAAATTTTTAATTAATTACATTTTTAAATTAATTGTGGTCTTCAGGTAGTCTTGCGGCAGTATTCCGTATTCTCTGGTACTTTTCAAGTTGCTGTTCATGTGAGGTGTAATTGGTTTGCGTGTATCACTTTCATTGTATGGGTTTTACTTTGGAACTAAAAATTATTATCAATGCCCGAGATTGCCACTTATAAATTTAGACGAGCACACGGTAGCGGAAGAGGAATATTTGTGCATGCATAGGGCAAACTACATCAGGAAGATCAAGTCTTCGCATGTTGTCTTCTTTGGCATTATTTTCTGTCCAGGAATTACGTGAATGAATATTTTGCCACGTCTATGCGAATCTATGGTTTTGATTTGATAAATTGACGACCGAAAGATGGAGGTCCCAAGAGTCTGTCATTTATGTGCCGATTCGAGAAGGGAAAGTTTTCGATAGACTAGTTACATAAAAAAGCTATCGATATTCAGTTACGCATTGAATTTTGGTGCTATTGATTGTCCTTGTATGGATGCCACATCCTTCATTCATGGATTCCGTGTATTTTGATTCAGTCACTTCTTTCCTCCTTAAGGATAGTCCTCGCTCTTTTCTTCAACTACGACGATGCCTATTACTTTAATCGTTTTTTCCCATTTCTTTCTGTTCCTATTTTTACTATCCTCTTCCATTATAAATAACACTTACGTTATTGGTTAAATATGCTTTTCCCCGTATCGTCCCCAGTCACCCTCACCTACTCTTTGCTTACAATTGACGCTCTGCACTGAGGGCTTGCAGGGGCAACCCTATTCTCTGTCCACTACCTGACTTCCCACCTACATGCCACGCTCGGCGGCCTACGATCGTGACCTGAAACTCCAAACCCGTTTTATAAGTTTTGCTTGGCATTCTCAAGTTGCCCTACCATTTGTAGGAATAGAGATGGGCTGGAACGCCCAATGCTTGAGGTATGGAGCATCGAGAAGTAAGATGGTTAGGCATGAGAGGGGATAAAATATATTGTTCTGGGGGTTAAGAATGAGAGTTCTTACTTCCTGAAATTCAACGCTGGGATGGAAGAACATGCCAGATTTTTAAGTTACGATTCAGATTTTATTCCTACGCATACTTGGTAGACGCAGGTAAATGGTGGTAGGAGAGTTAAAAATTGAGAGAGCCGAGTTCGAACAGTTACGATTCTCCAATTACGATTGGAATAAAAAAAACATATAATATTCCCTAATGCCCCGTTTACATTACTAGGGTAATAATGATAGCTAACGTATCTAACTTGCCTTTACACGGCATTTATAAACCTAAGTTAAGATGCTGGTGGCCTCTGGTGGAGAGTTATGAAGGTGATGCAGCCCACAGACTAACAAACATCGCAAGTCGCACTTCATTTTACTTCCATGGCTGTGGGCTACATTGACGAGACTACATGGGCGTGGAAAATGGTTGAATATGCTAATGTTTCGCACGGTTAAACTTCTCATTCACTAGTACTAAACTGTATATTTATGATTTTCTGTCTATATATTATTTATCCAACGAAATATGGAAATTGAGAGGATAAACTTCCTTAATAGAACAACTCGTGACTCTGTCCTACTTCATCTTGAAGATACCATGAATATATTACGTTATTATGTCGTTTGTAGTCTTTTATGATAGGTAAAAACAATGCAACATGCTATATTAACATTCAGCATTTATAAATAAAGCTTATTTCGAGTCCTTGCCTCAATATATGCAACGGAATGAACCACTTATACTTCTAAGTTTTGTCCATGACCCGTCCTTGTTAGCGCCTTTAAGGTAAATTTTGAACTTCAAATACGGTTTATCATTCACTTAAGCATTTACATGCATCAAACAACTTGGCACTGACGATTGGTTATGGAATATGACAAGATAAACTCTTGTACTAGATTGTAAGCTTAAAATAAAAGCTACATGTGGACTAGATCACTTAACTAGATACATCCAACAATGATACAAAAATATTGGCCACATCATGAATTGGGATGCTTAGGTAACCTTGAGAGGTTAATACCTGTTTCAAGAATACCTTCTTAAACAAACAAAAACACACATTGCTCTCGAAAAGGGTAACACTAAAAATATACATTGGTCAAAGAAATAAACCTTGAAACCCCGACATACAAACTAGTGAAGTCAAAAATAACCAGAATAAGGATATACAAATCAATCAATGCAATAAAAATTAATACAAGTACGGCAACCTTTCATACATTAATTTTAAATAAATTTACTAAACTAATGTTCTAACTAACCCTCGTTTACACGCGTCAAAAATTATGGCAACCAGCGCCAACCCTAGTAACTCCAACGTAGTTAAAAAGTTGACTAGGTTTAGCACCGTTCACACGGCGAACTATTACTAGGGTTAGAATTAACCTGGTGAGAAAGTTAGTAATGTAAACGGCATGGCGGTGGATCGAGAGATGGAGTTGGAGACCTGAGGATGAAGTCCAATTGGACTCAGAAAAAAGCATCAGAAGTATTTTTAAGTCAAGCAAACCTATTGGGTCGTCTCCGGGTGAGTGTAAATAGTCTTGAAGGTTAGAAGCGATGAATCAAAAAAGTTAATAAGGACGAAAACGGCAAGCGAGACGTATTTGAAAAATTGAACATCCTAGTATGAACTCCCCTTTTTCCGGCGAGATGTTATAGAACAGCATGTTGAACAATGATACTCAAACGACGTCGTGCTGCCTACCAAATTTATTTAAAACTCTTACAACACGTGTTTCAACTGTCTAGCAGTCTTTAATTACCTGATGATGACTGCTAGACAGTTGAAACACGTGTTGTAAGAGTTTTAAATAAATTTGGTAGACAGTACGATATCGTTTGAGTATCATTGTTATCTTATTATTAATAACTGAAGAGGAGAGTTAAATTGAATATCTATCGACGTTATTGGTGTTATTACAAATTGAATACTCATCATTCATGTACATGCAGTATGCTACCTTGTATATCGAACTACATAATTGCACATCAACTGAACATAAATTGAACTTTCAACTATCATTTTGGCTGTCATGTTTCATCAGTTGATTAATAGTATGATAGTAATATCATAGTTATAAACGTAAATGAACCCCAGAATGTTTAAAAAAAATAGTAGTACTTTCGTAGTGTAAGGAATATCATGAGTTATGCCTATCACCACATCTTTGCAACAAACGAGTTAAATAATTTTATTATTTATCCTCCGTTTCATTTTTATAGATACATTAAAAAGAGAACAACATCTCTAAAAACTCTTTGAGAGGTAAACGTTCGCATTCTTTAGGAAAATATGAGTTTTAGCTGAAATAAAGTTTGTGATCTAATTAATTATCGCAATTTATGTGTTAGCTAGCCAATTGCAATCCAAGAAATTTTTTATATTATGCTCAGGTTTGTGAGTAAAGCATTTTTTAACCAATGAGGAGAATTTTTATGCACTTTCTGCAGTCATAGTCAGAGTCTGTTCTGTACTTAAGCTTAACTTATTTCAGAAGTTCAAGGCATGATACTCATAAATTCTCCTGTGATTATACATTTCTGACTGAATACATTCTCTACTATTCATTCATACTATACATTCTCGAATTCTAACTGAAGCGTTAAGTTCAATTTATTTCTGAATAATAGCTGAAGGGTTAAGCTCAACTTATTTCAGAAGTTCAAGGCTATATACTCATAAATTCTCCTGTGATTATACATTTCTGACCGAATAGATTCTCTACTATTCATTCATACTATACATCCTCGAATTCTGACTCTAACTTCGCAAGATATATTTTTGATTACAAAGGATATCTATATGGAATTTTTATAAGTGGTCCATGAATGTCACCTGATTGAGAAACAGTCATCCTATCGATGCGCATTCAATTTATTTTTAAGTTCAGTCGTGATTTGTTGTCAGGTTTTTAATTTAGCAAAAGAAAAGGGGAATAATCTTCGTCTCTCATTAGCATCGAAGCGGAAACCTATTCTGGGATTGTGGGTGGAATCAATCTCGGGTATGGGGATCAATCTGGGAGGGTGGAAACAAAAGCCCAATCTAAGGAGAGGAGCGAGGAAGGAGACGAAGAACACGCCCTTTTAATTCGAAATTTTCCGTTTAATCAAAGCCGTTGGTCGGATCCATCGGAGCGGGCACATGGCGGGGAGGTGAGTGGGTGTGGTGGATGTAACACGGTGGGGGGAGTGGCGCGGCGGGGGTGGGGGGTTTGGAGTGGGGATACTGCCCCCTCCATGGCCGGAAGGATTGAAGAAGAATTAGAGGCGAATTACGGGGGAGCAGACGACGTACGTGGTGTAGAAGGGCATTCGGGAGCGGAGTATGGGGATTGGTTTGGATGAGTCGGCCCGAGGATGGGAGGCGGCGTTAAGAAGATTGGGAAGCTAGACTTGCAGATATCGCATTAGGGAAAAGTCTCACACAGACGCACATACCGGGGTTATTTGAGGTTTCCTGAAGGCGTGCGAGAAGGTGGGGGAGGTGGGAGGCGGTGGCACAAGAAGGAGGCAGGCTGGAGTGGCGCTAAGATCCGCAGCATCCCCACCTCAAGACAAACGGCCAACTTGTGACACTGTGTGCCGAATTAGCAAATAAAAAGACACGTTCGAATCCTCTCACGGAGCGAATCTTCGGTATTCTTTCCTTCCTCCTTTCCATTTTCGACCCACCTTTCGGTGGCCTGGCTTCTTTAATTATTCCTTTTGATTGCGCCGTAGCTCTTTTCACTTTGTCCTCTGCCCGATGGAGGGAAATTGCTGCACGTCCGCTCTCTGATTCATTGTATGGGTTACATTAGTCAATTTGTTTCCGGTAGAATTTTTTTTCAGGAGGTTAGTTTTAATGATAGGGATACGAAAGAGAAACTAGCGGATTTCTAGTTCCTTATTCAGCTCTCGAAGAATGAGGAACGTTAAAACAGGCGTTGATAATTGACGATTTAGGCTAATAAATTAAATGTTGCAATTGACTGCAAAGTAAATTAACAATAGCTTTCACTTGATTATTAGAAGGAACTGAGCTATGTAGCTAATTCCCCTAATATTTTAAAGAAGATATTCTTACTTATAACTGAAATATTAATAAATTGGAATTCATGTCTTATTGGTTACTTAGTTTTTCATATTTTACAGCTTCTTGGCTGAGTTATTAAAACTAAAGAAAGATTACTGGGATGTATAAAGATATTCTCAGAAAATCAAATTTATGAATTTTTACCAAATCAAAAGGTATTGTATTTCGGATGTTGCGTTATTTCTTCTGCCTGTTAATATGAATATGTGACAGAATTAACTTAAGAAGCTATTATTGGCAGTACATTTCAACATACTAAGAAATGATTGTTCTTTTGTTGAATGGAGAACATTTTTCAACCAGGGAATTGTATGCAAAGAGAGTCTGGCCAAACTATAAAAGTTTCTAACTGCGTTCAATCTACGCTTTATTTTTCTATATACGTGTAGGCATTGTGTGCATTAAAATGCTAATTCCCGTTAACTTCTAGTAGTGTTCAGTGTGGTACTGCACCAAGAATTAAATTATAAAGTAAGATTTGGAAGCCACTTTGGCGATCATTAACTTCTGGAAACAATCACCGTACAGTATCCTTAAGGAATTATTCTATTTATCTTTTTATACCAGCGAATAGAAATACCAGCTAAATAATAATTTTCAATTGCAAAACACAACGCTGTCGTAAATTAGGTTATTACGCAGCAGATTATCAATGGTTATTTCACGGTATAATGCCACAGATTTTGCATAGAATTTCAATTAAAACTCGCTAGAAGTAATCCTGTATTTTTGGCTCAACTTGTTCAACTGCTCAAGAGTTACCATTTCCTCTCCTAAAAATTCATTTTATCTTGTTCATCTGTCTTTATTCCGCAACGCAAATTAAAGATTTTAATTTCCACATTGGTTCTTTATGCCCTCATTTGCTTCCATAACGCCTTTCACTACATATGCTATTAATAAATTTTACATTCCATTTTAACATAATCTTAAAACGTTTCAAGCGAGCAGTAAACATAACTTGATTGTTAAAAGACGAGAATAAAACATCATGTGGTATACTCATTGTGGCTCTAAATACTTAATCCATTTGCTAAACCCTCACGAATTTTTCATTCTTTCCTCATCATTCATCAATTTTTCTCATTCCACTAACTAACCAGTGATTCCATTTTCATAGAAAACCCATTTTTAAATCACATTCTTCCAACTAGCTTTTGGTATTTCTTGTTTTGTTGCGGTATTCCATCCTAGGAAATTTAGACGAACTCTAAAAAAGTAATTTACACTTATATACTCGACCACTGACGCTTCACTCCCGGGAAATATTTTGTGTCCATCTTAAAGAATCAAATGTTGCAATTTTTGCCGATTTTTTAAAACTAGCTACCACTTTAAAATAAAATTCTACAGAGAAATACCCGATATTACTCTCTAGTGAGAATTATTCTGCCTTTTTGTCAATAATATTAAATCAAATTTGATCATTTCATATGAAATCAGATTATTGATTTTCGTTGATCACTTTGGGTGATACTTTGAAATTTCTTCAAAGTGCAAACTTTTCTTAAAATAGTGCTATGAAATTGTTACGTAAACATTTTTATTTTCAAACACATTCCATAAATCTTTATAATGAAATAGGTAACTTAATCTGAAATGGCATAATTTGCTAAAACCTAAGGTTGGTTAGAGAAATAACGTGTGGAATCAGATTAGGTTACCTTTTTCATTATGAAGAATATTATTATCTTATATTAATCAAGCAGTTATTTTGATTCAATTTTAATTTCTATTATATCGAGCATATTTTGGTCTATAATCTTGAGAAAAAATATGAATGCTTGACGCAGGTGTCATGCATCACTGGCGTTTAAAGGTGAGGAAAAACAAACTCCGAACTAGCCACAGAAATACCTACCAATAAAAAAAATCCCTCACATCCAGATACGTCCCTTTCGCAGCCATAGTACTGAATCAGCGCTCTTTCCGTTGTCATTCTTTCACCGCGGCTACACGTTGGCGTCCCTGGGGTCAGGAGGGAGAGAGAGGGATCCTTCACGGGTAACCCAATTTCTTTCGGGAGGTGGCCTTCGGGAGGTTGACCCATTCGGAGGACGCCTGTTTGCTCTGGCGATGGCGTGCAGCTGTCGGACGTGCGCCGCCTGCGAAGCCTCCCCAAAGGACTCGTTAGCTCTTCCCTCACCAACAAACACACGTACTCTCACCGCTTTTCCTTCTCTCTTTATATCCCTCCCCCTAACACACACTCCCACCTAGTTCCTCTCTGGCATCCAACTCGCATCAAACCAACCCGGCGCCTCTACCTGCTTCTCTTCCCCTCCACATCTTGCGGCGACCGCCAACAGAACTGTAACACTCGAGTTCATCAGGGAGGAGAAAGGAATTGATATACTTCCGCTGACCATTTTTCTGCTAGTTGTCGGCGTTTAGTTGTATCTTCTCCACGTATCGATTGATTTCATTCTTATTTTTTCCTGTTTACAAAAAAATTGCAACGGACGAGATGTTTCCTTCATAAAGTATTGTACTAAAACTTAACGCTCGGACAAAGAAATTTGAGAAAAATCTTTGTTAGTAACTTACATCTACATCTACATACTACCCTGAAATTCACCGCATGGGTGTGTGACGGGGGCGTTGGGACACCAGCCGTGTAAAGATGTAAGTTTTAAGGTTTTGGGAGGAGAAATAGTGACGTGTATTATGGGAGTGTATTAAGTGAAGCTGTTTGCATTGTGGTCGCTTATCGAGCGTGAAAATAACGAGTTTTTAACCTATCGGTTGGGCAATGTATTACTCTTATTTTATCGCTTATGTCAGACCTAGAAATGTGGTGAGAAGTCATGATAAAACTCTCTGTGTCTGAAACTCACCAGTTCTGATTTTCTCAAACAAGCAAAGCTGAGTGTATAGCCTCCGTGTCTCCAGGGGCTACCACTTTAATCCCGCTAAAACTTACCTGATTTATGGGGGTATTCCTGACAGTTTAAGGTTTTAAATTAAAATAGACTAAATCATTAAAGAAATTGTATGTAAACTCTTAACAAATTGCACTCCGGTTAAATATTTTTATAAATTAAGTGTCAATCATCATCAAAGGTGAGACATTCCAGTAAAAATTGACCACATTACCCGCAGTGGTTAATTTCTAGGAATTTTAATCGTCCTGATTGCTATGAGTGGCTTATGAGGCGCCCATCTACAGGTTGGATGAAATGGAAAAATTATACCGGTGTTATACTGCAAAAGTTTCACATAAATATCTCGCCGGTAAAATTTGTCCTTATATCTAAAAGAATTTTTCAACTTTTCTTCTTTTTCTGAAGCTTTTTTTTTCGTTGATAGCATAGTGTGAGGCTTTATCGTGCAAAAGTACTCGGATTAAAGTAATGATATTAACTCTAGACATTAAATTTTCTTGATTGGTGTGGATTTTTGTGGTATTGAAATACATTAGTCTCTAATTAAAAACTTATTCTTCTGTTGCTTGGGTGTTGTTTTTATATTTTTATTCAATCCCCATTGTTTATTACTTACACATTACCAATGTAGTTCAATGTATCCAGAATACCTAATAATACATGAAGGTTTTTATAGGTACTCCAGAAACATGTGACTAACTTGAACCAGCCGCAATAACCTTTGAGGTAACGGTTAATATGAACTAGCCGTGGCCTTTACGACTTTGATCGCTAAGTATCAGAATTTGTTAAAAGCGAGTAATACGCAGAGTAAAATGTCTTAATTATTTATTTTACATAATCTTGCTGGATGTCTCAAGGTGGATTAACATCCGGATTTATTACTAGCAGCCACGGAAACACACTCAGCCATGCCCATGGAGGTTGACTTTCCTACTCAGACTGGATTTCAACCCGCAACTCAAGATTTGACAGGAAGGGTTTACCTTATTCTACAGTCGACAAGAGCGGCGTGGCTACCTGGTTTGGCTTCAACATTGTGAACTTCTTCACATTGCGCATTAAACTGATTCGTTTCATTATTTTCCCCAGCATTCGTGAATGGGTTTGTCTCAAACAAGTCTCTGAAAAACGCTGCGCAATATCTAGGGATGGGGGATGAAGTCCCGGTTAAGAAGGATAAATTTTCCTCAGTTTCCCCATTTTTTCCTAATAGTTTTCAAGGATTTTTTCTAGTTAGGGATATATCAGCTCCTTTTTACATACCCGTGGCCTAAGTTCCCATTATTAAAGTTTTCACTCAGAAGTGCACTCTTCATCGAAGACAATTATCAAAAAGTAAATGCAAATCAACATCTAAAAATTTGACTTAATCAGCATCTTAAAAAGTGCATTATCGCATTATTAGCTTCTAAATTACAGCCTGGCCCGAGTTAAAATGGGATCAAAAAAGAAGCCGAAGGGGTGTTGCGTGACTTCAGTGACATTAGTTAACTTGAGTAGTTTTATCTTAGCCTGTCTCCTCCAATTATGAATACGTATTTAATAAATAATGAAGGAGATCGTTGTGCATTAGAGACATAACTGAGTACAGGAATGAAACTTCGTTGCATATCATTCAGGATACGTATTCTATTTACAAGGTTAGGCAGGAATTTATTTTCAACGTAAATGTTTTGGGTGACAGCGTTTAAAATTCATGGGATGCCTCGCATTATCTTTAAAGCCAGCATTAACACTTGAAAATGTACATATCGAACGCATTTGAACGTATCAAATTTGACAAATATACTGCTTTAATTTATTTTATTGCCTTTGTTTGAAGAGTACTTGAGTTGCATTTGCTCAGAATATTGCTGATCTCTTCTCTAAAAAATATGATAATTGTTCTGCCACAATTATTATCTATAAGCTTGACCTTCCATTGCTTTATATTGTGATCGATTAATATGTTCTCTTTTGTGATAAAATGTGTGGGATATAGTGTTAGCTTGGTAAACCTAATCAGTGCCTATCCCAATCCCTGTTAGTCGTGGTATATCCCAGTCAGTGCCAAATCAGTGACATAAAAAATATATCGAAAGTGTGGCACAATCGTTATGTCATAAACCTATATGACCGGATGGGTTTGCCCGTGACACTTTCGTTAATTATATTTTAAATATCTGAAATTTTCTTATATTTTCCACTCTCCAAACTTTTCCCTTCTTTAGAAAAAAGTTATAATTAGTCTGCATGAAAAATGAAGAACCAACTACCTATTGACACCTTTTCCACTATAATACAAATGAGTTAGATTCAAGGGTTACACATTTTATGCACACTGATAAATTTAGCTTAACCCTTTGCGCGGTTATTTCCACCAAGAATAATGATGAATTTATTTACTAATGTTGGGAGTTTAATGTTTGGTATAGGTTTAAATGGAATGAGTGAGATAATAACTTCTTCATTGTTAACTTCTTCATTGTTAACTTCTTCATTGTTCAGTAGGGATAAAAATTCTCAAAAACGGGTGAACAATATGAATAAATATTTATGTTATCCTTAATGCATGTTTAAATAATACCTGTCCTAAAATATTGAATGTCATCGGTTGTCATTCCTCGGTGCTCATTAAGGCTTCATAGCATATTAGTCACAGGCTTTCTGAAAGGGTATTGGTAAAATATTTTTTACCATTGACAGACTAGGTTAAACAAAAATAGCTAGTGATTATCAGTTATGACATATGGAGAGTCTGGACAGCTTTAAGGCCTTTAGTACAGCATATGATGACGCTACTAAAGGCAAGCCGTCATTTTGGCTTTGATTTCGACGTCACAATTCAGAACCACTGCACTGTCATATCGTATTTCATCATATAGAATATTAATCACCTTAATTATGTACATGTACTGAGCTTTGGTGTCTATTAATTAACGCATCTAGCATACGATAAATCTTAGCCGCGCTTAGTATTTTCACATGTTCAAGGGTATCCTTGTACATACCCAAATTTTAACAATATGGATAGTTATGTTCTTTTTCAAGCCATAGTTTAAATTTCTTGAAGAAAGTACTTGCCACTCATTTTACTTTTACGCGAGTATGCAAGTTTTGGCCGGTCCAGTAAGGGCATACAGGTACCTATAAACTAACCCCTAGACTCTGTAATTCCAATTGACGCAAACGAATTTATCAACCCCTTTTTCTGACGTGGAATGATTCTTTATTAGCCTTGGAATATCTTTAGTTGTACCTGAAGTGGTGTCACAATTGGTCACAATCAGAGGCACAAAAATTACCTGCAAATAGTTCGCCGATAGAAGCAAAGGAATAGTTGTAGTTTGTTCATAATCAGCAGATGAAGATAGAATCAGTATTGGCGTAAGGATAAAATTTTCAATTTCGTCTAATCATATCTTCTAATGCACTCTTTTGGAAATTATTGTTTTTGTTTTCTTGCGCGCATATTTTTTTACTGTCCTACCTTCAACTCCCATTCCGTTCGATTAATCTCATCTAACGTTTCATACTCATCGCTTAACCCTCTCGTACAATTTTCTCATTTCAACTTTTCAGTGTAATTCAAGTTTCGCACCTTTTGGACAGCCCCTTCTCTCCCCCTCTTTCAATCTCTCCACTTGTCTCAAAACCTCAGCTCTGCCAATTACTGTCTTTTAATTATTTCAGGAAAAAAGGAACTTGAAACGAGAAAAAAAATGCGTATCTTTTATTTAAATCTAACTGCATTTTTCATCCAGGATCCTCGACTCCGTCGTATTTTCCCTCTAGTTGTGCCTCCCGACACTCATTCCCCGCTTCTCTCCTCCCACTCGACACTATTTTATTTTAATTTTCTCTTCGTTTCTTTTTTTATTAGATATTCCGAAAGATTTTCAGCCGAAATGGAATTAACGCCGCCGCGGCACTCTTTTCAAAAAGAGAGCTCTTTCGTGCACCGATGAGATGCGTTGATGACGGGGAGGGATCGGCAGAGGGAGCCAGATGAGGATAGAGGATGGGTAAAGGGGAATCTTTTTTATTTTTGTTGCTCTTTTATTTTCGTAGGTCATCAGCATCATCATTCCGTCAGGACAGAGCTCTTTCTCACTATCGCACCCACGCATTTACCTCCTATTCTGTCACTCTCTCTCCCTCCCTCGTTCTTTCTTTATCCATTTCGTTCCGTTTCCCTCGTCCTCATTTCCCGTGTTACTCTCAATCCGTCCCCCCCCTTAATCCGCACATCTATCGCTCGCCAGTTCACCGCCGAGCGGCGCCACTTGCGACCCAATTGGCGCTCGGACCTCTCGCGAGTGGGCGCGCAGTCATCATCCGGTTTCGCGCGCGCTTTTCCCCTCTGTAGCGCATGCGCAGAGTGGCGAGTCGGGTCCGGAGGGCGGGAAAAGGGAGAATCTTGTGGGGAGAGGAGATGGAATAGAGAGGGGGGTGAGGAGGCAGAGAGGGAGAGAGAATGTGTGAGTATAGGAGGCTTTTGCTTTTCTGCGGGGCGCTAATGAATGGTTATATAGCGGTGCTGCTATATGCAAAGCGCTTGTTTTGCTCCCGACCGGGGAAGGTGGTCGTTACTGGTTTTCACGGGAGGAACTGAAAGTGGATTGGCGGGAGTGTATGGGGGAGCAGGGAGGAGCCGAATGACGGGGAAGTCTACGGCAAAACATGCACAGCGTCGAGGGCAGGGCCCATGCAATAGCCCATGGCGGATGTGTGGGAGTATGTGTGGACGTGTTCAGTTTCGGCAGTCAGTAAAGTTGGGAGTGGGGGAATTATGTTCCGGTGGATCTATCTTGTGGGGGGAGGGTACGTTCTGGACCATTAGATGAGTGGAAGGGTGGACTGGGTGGTAATTCTGAGTCTGGGGAAAGATTGAGGGGTGTTAGGCGAGTCGGGGGGTGGGTGGGTGACTTTTATTTGATGATTTGATGACGGCCGGGCGAATAGCTGGGGCATCGTGAGAGATCGCTGATTGGTTGAATTTGAAACCCACCGGGGAACAATGTTTGTTAATCTGCGCCTCGTCACAATGGATTTTACGCTGGATTGGCAGGAGTGAGGCGAGGAGAGCGGGAGGCTTAAAGGGTCGCGACGAGCAGAGAGGCTGTGGAGGGAGGGGGGAGGACTGCGCTGGCTTTCGCGTGCACGGTCAATTAGCGAGAAAGAATTAATTAATAAGTCTGAAAAGGAGTAATTCGAGCGTGTGAAATTCTCGATAAATTTTTCCTTACTTTTTGTACATTAAACTCGCTCTGTCATTTTACTACGAGTTGGCATTAATTCCAGGGTATGGGTTATTAATGCTTTAATTTTCCCGGGGATGGAAGCGGATGAAAATGTCAGTCTTGATTACATGACTGTGGTGATTGCACAAAATTTACTGCTTGGGTGTCTAGTAGGTTTTTGGGCTATTATTGAATCGCCATGTTATTTGTCGCAGCTATACCTTTTAGGCGCTCTATTGACTGAGCACTCATTGTACCGTGAATTCGAAACAAGGCAAAGCCATTACATGACAACGAAGCCCTATGGACGAATTGGGATGTGATCTGTCCACCTTTTATTATTCGGTGAGGTGATTTTACCTGTTAACGCGAAACGTCGTCGTAGAGTGTACATCCACGCTGTTCTGGTGCTCAATGGATGGTGTTCTCCTGAATATTTTTGTACGTGCTGATCAGACTGGGTTCTATGAGATAATTAGGCTGTGAAATTTGCGAAAAACTCAAATTGCCTTGAGGATAATTAGGAACCTGCCCTTAAAGTTAGGTTTGGATCTTTTATTTATGTTTTATTGTCACCTTTTCCACTTATTCTGTTGTTACCGATTACAACCAATCTGCTTTTCATCCTTCAGAATCTCTGCCTCACACCTCGTGTTTGGAACTTTTCGGAGTTATAAGTATTTTTTATATGATCTCAGATACTTTATTATAAATGTATTTTCTTATTCTGTAGAAATAGAGAAAAATTTAAGTGACAGCCCATGCTCGATATGATGAATACAACTGCTCTCCATAGCAACACCTCCTCACACATGGAGGCTTGCCTGGTATCCAATATTTGCCGGATAGAGTTTTAAAGTAAATCAGAAAATGCTGAGAAAATATGGAGGCGGTTCATTTGCCTGCTGCAGTTGAGCAAGCCACAAGCCGTGAAAAGGCTTTCGATGGCTTCGTAAGAGATCAAACGTAGGAAGTGGTGTTCATGAATAAAGCGGAGGGGATAGCCGAAAAACATTCGTTAAACTAATTTGCTGCGTCGTTTGTCCTTTATCCAGAGTTTGAAAGTCATGTGGATTCCTCTTGTGATCATCATGTTATTAAGAACATCCTCAATTCACTTAATATTGAATAGTTAATTTAGAGCCATTTTTCCCTATCATTAAACTGAGGTGCTTATAATGCACACCTCGGATTTTGGAGTATATAAGGACAAGGAATTTAAACTAAAACACTTTGTCCATGACAATCATTTTTTGACGCCTGAGTTGGGAATTAATGAATATAACAATTGATGTAAAATATTTTATCCTATTTCAAATGTGTCAGTCTAGTATCAGTAACTAACATGTGGCTAATAAAAACTGTGGGCATAAATTAAAGTATATTAGACATTAAACTTGTCATACAGGCATCACTGTGTAAAATTATTGTAGGTTTGTATCCATAATGAAGACAAATGATCATGGATTTTATAAAACATTTGTAGTAAAGTCCTAAGCATTTGTATTCATTGCCTTGCCTTACATGCATGGTCACTCAAACGTAAAAAGGTTTTTGGTCCTACCAGCGGCCTGCCACCATCTTTCTCGGGCCTGTATCATCTCTATGGGAATATTCATCCGCATCATGAGTTTCTGAATTTGGTCTCTTCAGCGCAGACGTGGTCGTCTGCCTCTCAGAACACCTTCTGTGTGGTGTCTGGGTATTTTCTGCTTACATGGCCTGATCATCTCAGTCTTCCACTCCTGATTTTGGGTACCGTGAAAAAACCTAAACAAGTTCTTAAATAAGTACTTAAAACAAGCTCCTTGGTCCCTGTAATTTTTTATTCTCCAGATCACTTGATCATGTACTGGTCCGAAGATTGACCGAAAAACGTTTTTTCCAATCACCATTTATTTTCATTCGGATTGCTTGATTATTTGTCTTCATTATGGATTAAATTGTAATAAACCACTTGATTTTTTAATGATAACTGCGAATACAATCACAACAGTGTGAGAAAATTAAGCGTTTTTAACGAGAAAGTCATATTTACTGGAATTGGAAACGCTTGCATTGGAAAATTCTGGAGAGTAGTCTAATACTTTGGAAGTCTATGTTAGATGACGCAAAAATCCGGACGCTGGGGAATAAGGGTGACAGTGGAAGTATTTGAGCCGTGGGGAAAGACGTGCATAAAGTGAGTTCGGTGGATGGAAAGGAAGACAAATGAGGAGCCTGAGACGTAGAAAGAGGAAGCTAATGGAAGAGTCCAGCGTAAAACAGAGCAAAGTAATGAAAAATACAGTAGTTAAAGGCGGGAAGAGTATAGCGATGGAATGAATAATTATGGATAGAAAAAAATATAGAATAAGATCGGATTTCTGGATATATTGTTTGGTATGGAGCCTTAATGTTGAGCTTGATTGAATGAAGAAATAGATGCCTGCGATGAGCACATCACTTCTTCTCCAGTCTTTATTAGTGTAACCCAATTTTGATAATCTGTGATAATGGTAACAAACTAATGTAATTACAATTTTACTAATGTTACCAATCAATAAAAAGTCGTGACAATTTGCTGTCAGGTGCCGGACGCTACTGCAGTTTTAACTTACAGTTCAGTTTGGTTGAATAAAGAAGCTGATGCCTGCGGTGAGCACAATCACTTCTTCATCAATCATTAATCAGTCTAATCCAATTTGCTTGACTGTGATAATGGTAACAATCTGAAGTAGTTACTATTTCACTTATGTTACCAGTCCATAAAAAGTCGTGGAACTACGCTATCAGGATCAAGCCGCTACTGCAGTTGTAACTGTCATTCATTTCATTTTTATCTATTTAATATTTTGACTCCGTTTTCCTCTTCTGGGTATCCAAATTCTTAGCCATGTGCTGCAAATTGTCAGACAATATCCGCAAGCAACCGAAGGAAAAGGCAATGGACCAAAAAAGTGAAGAAACAATTATGAGCGCGGGGAGGGACGGGAAGATCGAAATACTGGGAATGGGCCGGCGCTGAAAGTACCTGAAATGCCCTCGAGCGTCTTGTAAGTACTGAGAGAAGACTGCAAGTGGAAGGATCGAATGTGCTGAGGGCCTGGACTGTTAAGAAAACTTTTCCGTTTGAAACCATAAAAAGAGTCTTTCGGAAAATCCTCATGGGAATAAAAGGTGAAAAAAGTACATGACTCCTTAAATCGAACATCAAGCGGTGAATGACTAGAATATAATTTGATGGTCGATTAAAGATAAGGAGAGGAGAAATTTGAATTGGAAATCGAGTCTTCAAATGCGTCTCACTTTCGCACATATTATGCGTAACGTTAAGAAGTCAACGAAAATCCCATTGCATGAATTACAGTGAGAGTGTCATCATCACTCAAGTCAAGCCATAGAAATAAAGTAAAGAGTTGTACTTTACTTTCCAGTATTTCCTTTAAATAAATTTCAAAAAAAGCACAGTAACAAAATATGGTTGATTTAGACAAGTGCATGTCGTAGTGAAAGTAGGTATAGTGCTAAAAAAATTGGTTAATAAAACAAAATAATAAAAATTGAATTTCGTCCAAGGGTTTTTAGTTTTTTCAGAGTAAAGAAATAATTAAATCCTGATGGCAGTGCCAACAATGCCTCAAAAATTCTATTCGTTCTCTAGGTTTCCAATTTGATGGACTAATATAATATATCTGAACATAATAATGTTTAGAAAATGAATGGTTTCGACTGAGAATATGATTTGTAAAGAGAGGATAAAGAACGCTTAACGTGTCTTAGTTAGTAATTTAAATCAGGATAAGTTTGCCATAAAGTATAGAACATTGCAGGATGGAAATATGAATTTGACAAGGGAAACGAAAATAAATACCTGGATAGAAATTGATATGGGTCAGCCAGAGTTGACTGAATTTCATCGTTGCCTTTTATCATCGACGCCATTTTACTTCCCAAAGTGAAAACTTTCATACTTGATGGTATGTCTGGTTGATATGGATGGACTATAAGTATGTGATATAGGCTTATGAGGATTATGGTGTTCGTCTTTCTGATTATATATTCCGGACTTGAACGATTAAATGAGGGGGTGACAGAACTGACAATGGGAAGAGTGGATTCCGGGGCGTTAATGCGATGTCCTAAGTCGCTGGATAGAGGGTGGGTAGTTGAAATATGCCAGGGAAACCTGGATGATGAGTGTTATTGTTTCGAAGAAGGGAAAGTGTGTGTGGAGCTGCCTGCATAATCACCCTCAACATCAGCAATGCTTAAGCCATAATGATGTATATTCCTTTTGTATTCTTGTGTTTTTATTCTTTTGGGAAAGGATTAAACAAGAATTTCGATCCCCTTTCAACGCTTGTCTTTGCTCGAGGGGAAAGGAATATTATAAGAGTTTCACTGAAACTAATCTTCAGTAATGGTGTGTTTATCTGATTGCATAAAACATAGCCATAGGCATCATGTTACGTGGAATTACGTGAAAGCGTCTGGTTGAGAGAGGAGGAGGAGAAGGTCGGTTTGTTCGCTTATTTCATAGGCAACCAGAAAGTGAGGTTGTTTACTCCGTTTAAAGGTGAGTTCGGTATATATTAATTGGGAAATGGAGGAAGGGAGGAGGAAAAGCCTATAATTACCTATAATGAAACCTAATACTCAGGCATCAATTTACATTTTTACATCCTATTCGACGCATGGAGTTTGTCCTTAAAGTACTTTGCATTTAGCAAAATAGAAATAATCAGAATTCCAACGCAGAATCTCCATCAGCCATATATGAATCCATGGCCTTTGGATCGGTACTTGCAATGGGACGTGCAGTAGCCCACAAAGGTCATGCTTCATTAAGCTGATGGGGGATATTAAAGTAAGTGATTCCGCAAGAACTATTCTTTATTACAGGCTATGTAAGGACTTCAGACATACTAGGCTCCTCTTATCTACAGGGTACCTTCAAATATCTATTTTTTCACTTATATATTGTTACTATGACACTGTTTTTACATCCATTGTGATGTACGCTCTATAGCTATGCATTTAGCTATGCGATTTACAGATTCATTAGAACACAATTTCTCCTTTTTGTGCCTAATGCATGTATTTAATTTCCTTAGATTTCTTTCTCGAGGTTTTAAAAAATACTTACCAACACGCTCCGTTTATTGAGAATTAAAATGGTTGTTTCTTCGTACCATTATGAGGAATGAATTAGGTTGTGAAGTTAATAAATATATATTTCAAAATATGTTCACATTTTACTCTTCTCTGAGATAAATTTCAACTGACTCTCAAGTGATAAGCATTGGTAACTGTTTTCCCATGCCGTTCGTATTGCTAGCTCTCCACTGATTCTGGGTGTTCTCTGTGGGATTGGAGTTGGTAAAGAGGAAGAGCGGCCGAGGAAAATATTTGCCTGTGGTTTTAGCTCTGTGGCACAGCGTAGATCGCGGAGGTCTGCCTTGCTGGGCCCATTGAGGGCTGCCTTGAACTTCACAGGACAGCAGAACAGTGGATTAAAATTGTATATAACACATTAGATATCAGCGAAATATACTTTTGTGCTATTTAATAGTGTTTTACTGGAATTCTAGCTTCAGAATATTTGCATCATATTTAGAGTGTATGTTTTAAGCTCCACGGAGAAAGAATTCCTTGTCGATGTGCTGAGGCTGAGTGCAGAAATTTTATACTTTGCATTGATGATTATTAATTGTAAAACATGTTTTTGCATAAAAAATAGTTCAAATATAATGAAATTTCTTGAACTTGATTCCATAATTTTTTTAGTACCCTTATGGGCTGAGTCATGGCTTTTAGTTTGGTTGGCAGACTCTTAAGGGAAATAGGTGGTGACATATCGGAAAGGACTAATTTTTTCGTAGTAATATAATCTCACTCATACATTCTCACGTATCTCATCCAGGAGCGTAATAGAAATTGATCTGCAGTCAACATAATTAATTAGCCAACAATATGCATGAAAACATCGCTTAACATAAATCAGCATTTATCAATGAAGATGAATTTTTTCAATGGCACGATTCAAATTTTAAATTGGCTTATTCCATTATTTACCTTCCTCTGTAATGTTTCCAGTTATATTTCATATTGAGGTGTTTGTTCTTTCTAATTAACATTGCAACGTCAGTTGTTGTCGATGCGTAATAAAAGCCACCAATAAAATCGATAGAAGAAATATAGCATTGGTGAGCACTTTTACGCGGTTGATTAGAAAACTTCCGAGCCGAATCTGAAGCAGGGTCTCGGGTACGCAATTTTTTTACATCGGTTCCCATTCCGGTGACACATAGCTCTGGAATGGTTATCAATGGATAATTAGTGCTCTTCTTCAATCGTTTCTAGGATCTATGACTCATATGCATATCTATTTTTTTGTCAAATTTTGTCAACTTTCACTCAAATTTATTTCAGTTTATCAAAACATCTGTATCTGAAAAAGATATATTTTTTTGTAGATTATTTCCAAATAATAATGATTTTATTCTTTCGGAAAAAATATATTGATACATTTATTTACAAAGTCGAAAGTTAATTTCCCTACTAGAGAATATGCCTGTTTTTAGGGTATGGTCTGTTTTATTTAACATGCATTGTTGAGGAAAACATAAAAAATACGAAATATACAATAAGATTAGATACATGGGCGTATATGAGATGAACATTTTGTTAACAGAAAGACAAATTTCTTTTCTTTTCAGGCAAACAACTTTGAATTTGGTAGGAAAATAAGCAATTAATCGCAACCAAGCACAATTTCGATATTGTTACAAGACAAAAACCAATGTTAAACTAATCTAAGGAAATGTTTACAATTTTTTACCTCTTTTATGTTTTCCAATAATTGATTATACTATTTCGGTCCTAAAAATAAGAAAGACCTTTTAATTAGAGTTAAATATACTTTAGGCATAGGGACCCAGTAGCCCATACGAAGATTAAATATGTAGTGACCTTGTACATTTTTTGGCGCATTGCTGTATCTTGCATAAAAATTTTCAGTACCTTATAGCAATACATATTTCTTAAAGGAAACATTCTTAGACTGTGGAAAAGAGTTTGATTTTGTGGATGAATTTGTGAATGCTTTTGTGTTAATTGAGAAAATCGATTCATTTTTTGTCTCACTAGTATGCTTGTCATAATGGGAGATAATCTTAGCAAGAGATGAGAGATACATTAGAACCTGACAGTAAAGTATATCCCCAAATACGTCTCTAAAAAAATCCCTAAAAGATTATGAGATTAAACCCGTAAAAAATGCTTTTTTTTAAAAGTCCATCGCACGTAAGTCTTTTCCCGTTTAAGAATCCCTTGGCTATTGGCAATTACAGTCCCTTCTTCTTGGGGACAATGCTCTCGGAAACTCCTGAAGGCTGATGGTGGATGAGCACATCTCTCGAGTCAAAAAGAAAAACACCCACCTTCAATTCTTGCCATTATCCTCACTCCCAACCAATCTGCGCCCCCCTCCCCCCATTGGACCCACACCCATCATTCCGCCACTTCCCCCACCTTCCCACAGCGTCCCTCCCCAATCTGCGGGGCGTTAAAAACTTAATTATTGCATATTCCGAGCGAAAACGTGGAAAAACGCGGGGGATATCTCTCTTTTTCTCTCACAGACCCCACCTCTAGCAAAACCCCACTTCCCTCGCACCCCCTGCCACCCACCCACCCACAGTGTCTGACGCTTGTGTGTTTTTAATCCGCATCCCATGAATACAGATTGCGAGATTATTAAAATAGCCCCCGCGGACATCAGGGCTTGGGCGGGGAAGATGGGGGGGAGGAGGCGAGTTAGCAGAGTATCAGGTTGGAGGACTTCTCCGGAGGGTTACGTGGGGGGAGGGGGGAATAAGCGTGAAGGGGAGGGGCAAAGCAGTGCGAGAGACGAGGGAAGGAAAGAATAAGAGTTATTGCAGCTGAATGGGAAGTGATAGCGAGGCAGTCACAGGGCGGGAAAGGGGCAGAAGAAGATGAGGCTACGAAAAGGGACATTTCGGATTTTGTCCTTTTATTTTGCTCCTCCATGCGATGACTGCGTCGCGTCGGTGTTAAGACTGCTCCTTGGTGGATGTTTGATGTTGTGTTGTGATCGGAAATGGTCTTAAAAGGTGGAAATTTGGCTGCAAACTTATTCTTGGATTACACATGCTGAATTCTTAGGTTACGGAATAGAGTAGGGGAGAGCGGGGCTATATTGGACACGGGGATACATTGGACACCTTGAAAATTTCCACGGTAATGCCTCAGGTGTTTTAATTGTACATCCATTATGTGTGCATTTATGTTCAAAACCCGCTTACAAATTACTGCCATCTTGTGTCAACATGTGCCAAGTTGAGTCAATTTTTTAAATTTTCTTCTGTTCTGATGTAATATTTTCATCTGTCTCTTGTTGTTTTTAACTAAGTTTACTATGTGAGGATTTCATTGTAACTCATTGGTAACATTTTTTAAAGTCTTTAGAATGAATTTATTCCATTTCCAAATCAATATGTTAATTTTGAGGAAAGGCGTGTATCATATAGTTTAAATTTGACACACGGGGATACATTGGACAACTGTTTTTTCTATTCAGATATTTTAAAACAGTCTTAGAGTATAACCCCGATTATTGCAAGCTTTTCATGGCATGATAATTTTTTATTTTATATATTGTCTTTTCATAAATGCCATAACTTGTTTTCACAGAACCTATTACCTATTGGTGGTTTCGTTTTACTAAGGTGACCATACGTCCTCCTTTAAGGAGGACAGTCCGTCTTTTATAATTTCTATCCTCCCTAAGTTAGTGAATGCTGCTTTTTCCAATCACAGAGTGTGTTTATTCGATATATTTCACATTCCTCTTCATTGAAATTTATGATAGGCTTTGGAAGGATGAAGTTTTTATTATGCATATATCATATAGTGTGCAATTGTTACAATGAATAAAATGTTTCTTTTATCTACGATTTTTTTTTTCAATTTACGTGTCCTTCTTTTCATAGTAAAAATGTTGGTCACCTTAGTATTACCTCTGTCACAAGACCATTGATGTTTTAAAATGAGGAGTAAATGCCATTTTAAGGTAGAAAATGAGGCAAATTTATTGGTGGTTTTACGAAAAAAATAATTTGATTCAAATGCTAAGTATTTTATTATATGATTCCTAATATCAGAGATAGAGCGGCTGACCATAGATTAGTTATCAAGAGCTACAGTCAGGGAGCTAAAATATTTAATTGTGGGTAATTCGGGAATGAAATAAGTCAAACTATGCACTTAATTACCTTTAGTGTTGAAGCTGCAGTTAGCTCTGAGAGTGTTCCACTTTCTGAAGGTAAGTGTTACCTTCATTACTTTAGATCCTACTCTTTCACGTGATTATTATTATCCTATTAAATCATTCTGATACTCAACTAATTTTCATAGCGTGTACATTAGGGTGGTCCTTATTTTTCGATTTTTCGAATTTCTTTCGGGACACCCCCTCATTTTGTGCCAACTGGTGTAAAAACATGTTCTGTAAAATATTATCGATATTGGATAACGGGAAGACGTGCCGCATCGCACTCAAAGTTGTGAAATTTTGGCATTTTTGGCTATTTTTCGGACATTAATGGCCATAAGAAGGCGCTGCTATTTTTCAACTGATTTTCTCTGGTAGCAAACGACTCATTGAACATTTGGCATACTTCACATATAATATTTTTTAATTCTGACGGCTGGTTCCCGAGATACGGCTCCAAGAGTGAGCGCGTGCCATCCCAAGTGGCGCCCCCTCGCGCCAATGCTCGAAGCTCCCAAGTCCGCTGCTGCTTTCAGCGTTAGTCCTATTCCTTCGGCAAAATGAATTATTATGCGATATTTTTTTAACAAATTTTAAATTTGTTAATGTCATTAAATTAAACAATGCATATTTATTGAAAATACAATGATTGCATCTATATTTTTCTTTTAATGCAATAAACATTTTTGTCAGCACTTAACACACACCCATATACTCTGACGTACACCGCTGGTAATTAAACTCTCTTTTAAATTAAAATTTAAATAAGCTAGCATGATTGATTATTCTATATAACAATTTAAATTCTTTGGAAAGTGTAGCTTTATTACAGTCTGGAAATTTACGCCTGTAGTTAGACACAACCTTCAGTAAAAATTGTTTCTGACTTTCATCTTTCGTCAACTTATCATTAAATACCACCATCAATTTTACCCCTCTTTCAGCGGAATCATAAATCACTTTCAGTTGCATTGCAATATTCAGTCCTTTTTCATATTCCTTATCACTTTTCCATTCAGCTGGATTCTTGGAGAGAAATGTCGTAGGAATTTGAAATCGTTCGAAAAGATTTTTCGATTCAGAAAATATAAAGTGTTCAAGCCCCTTATTGACCTAACTGTCAACATCTTTCGGAAGTAAAGAAAATCTTTTTGGGGTCTCTTCACCACCATCAGTGAAGCTTGATGCCAGAGCTTCTACGATTCGTCTTTTGGTATCTACTGGTAGATTATTATCGAAAAATCCTAGGGCTGCAGCTTCCGGAGATAAATACCATAAATGGTTCCGAAATATGTTCATTGTTATGTCACTAACTTCACTGTCAATTTTCCTATATTCATACAATTTTTTTAAGAACATCAAATCCCGCCTCAGGGCTTCAACCGCATTCGGTGCCGTTATCCATGCCTCGACATATAGATGCACAATAAACAAGCACATATAACGGATTGAGGTCTCTTCCTCGTCTGACAAAGAGAACTCTTTCTGAAAAAGAAACATTTTCAGGCAGTAAAGCCCTTTCGACATCCACCTTGCATGATGCATAGCACCAGGAACGACACACCGCGCGGAGGGACCCCCCTCCTAAGTACACAACAGTGAGCTCAAGGAGTTCTCGGTAGTCCTCCCTGGGGTGATTTTCTTGTAACTGTTGTAGCACAAACGATAGAATATTTCCAGCTTCCTCTTGCAGCACTTCTACCGAACGTCTGTCTGTCATACCTGGTTTCTAATTTTTCTTATCTATTGAAGGCCACATATTCTGAAACTTTTTAAACAGAGAAACATTAGGGGCCGAAGACTTCCCGAACTTTTCATCGAAGACACTTTTTAAAACCAGTTCGTATATGTGGTGTCGGCATGGTAGAAGCAAGATGTCCTTTTTAAGAAGTTGCTCTAATAAGACACATGCGCCATTGAGTCTCCCAGTGTTTGCTGCAGTTGTATCACAACAGAATGCTTGCACATTTTCATGTAGGTTCCACTCCTCTAGCATCTGATACACGGCAACGACTTGATCTTTCCCACTACCTGATGGTGAAATGGGAGCCCCAAGGAGATGCTCAACTCCCCGACTAGTGGCTATGACAGGGAGCCTATCCACCAGTTCTTTGTCCATCAATGCTGGAAGCAATTTTCCGTCCCCGTTTATGGTAACTGCATTCAGCTCCTCCAATGCAAATGCTGCATACTCCGCCCGTAAACGCTCGCGGCAGCGACGGATAGATGAGCGATTTATGACAAATTCGTTGACATTTTGGTGAAATGCTTAGGCAGCTGCTACCAAAATGTGAACTGCCTCCCGGTCGCTCACTTTGCATCTGTCGAAAGCTGCGACAAGTCTCGTAGTGATCAGGTCTCTTCGAGCCCGCTTTACTATCTGGCTGTAGGAACCACTGGTGGCAACCTCCTCTGCTCTTCCCCCAAAACAGTTGGACTCGTCACATTCGTCATTGCTGTCCTCTGAAGATGTTAGTGGGAATGGTTCAACTATAATTTGCAAACGTTTGAAAAATGTATGAGATTTAAAGTAACTAACAGCAATATAGAGCTACATTTGAATATTATAATTATAATTCTACAGAAATCATTCAGTAGTGTTGATGAATGATTGGTTTAGGTCAGGTTTTAATAATAATTAAGTATTACCTGTCACCCTTTCGACGCCTTTAAACCGCTGAAGCTGCTATTCCTCTTGTTTGCGCCGCAGAATAGTCTCCCTTTCTCTCTGTTGTGAAGACTTATCCAGTCCAAGCGTACATCCCGGTGTGCCCTTTTCTCGTTGACTGATGAGGAAAATTCTGCCCTCTTCGAGAGGTATCATCTCTAAAGCTTCGACATGAGCGATGTCGAACAGATCATCTAGGGCTGACACGAATTTTAACTCCTTTTCATTCTGCGCCTGAGTCCTTCGCCCAGAAGATTTTTGCAATAAGCGCTACTCTTGGTAGAGACTTTCCACCTCACTGATGCTGTGCTGAAATTTCCGCGTTGGTATCCGCGCTTTCTCCCAAAAAACTTCCACTTCTTTCAATGCCAGACTAGCACTAGATCGCAAATTTCAATTTACCTTACGAATGTTATAGAAAATAACTCGTAGCACCTGTCATTAGATGGCAACTTAGAACCAACAATTTGATTCTCGTAATGACCAATTAGGAATATATGACCGGCGTTACTAGTTTCCATATCCAAATCCTACCCAGCAGTCCACTCTACTCCAAGCTCCACCGTAGCAGCCGTCTTCATATCGAAGTAAATCTCTGGTACCTATGCTGTAAACGTGCATCTAAACTGTCCAGTTTATATAGGCAAGCCTTGAGTTCTGCCGACTAGGATTAAAGTCTGAGTGTTGGAGCGACTAATTCTCCGCACCTGGAGCAATGTTTCATCGAAACATTTCGCTTACGTAGATTTTCACGTTTTTCCTATGCCTGCTTTGTTACCTTATATAAATATGGAACAACGTAATTAGGTGTTGGGACCAAAGCATTTGTGTCGCACCCTAAATAAAAGACAAAGATATCTCAACTTCCTCTACATCAGGTACAATATGAGGTTATAGTCTGTCCATTGTCCAAACTCCCGTGAGACCTGACGGATTAACGTTCTTCCCCCTCCATTCACACGCAGACAGAATTTAAGCCTGTTTTGAGGGTTAAAAATAGTATAACAAGACATATTTACTTGATTAAATGAATTCAGATAATTATTCTTTATATTGTGCGTACATTACTTATTTTTAAATTCCACGGAAATTAATGGAAAAACCACGGAAATTCCACGGAAAAATTAACAGTGAAAAGTTGGTGTTTAGTCATGTTAAGTCCAATAGGCGACACATCCTTCCCAGACCGTTGACAGCAATAGGAATTAGCAAAATAAGTATTCTTGCTCTTTGGAAATGGAATGGGAAGTTAATCCGCCAGGTCTCACGGGAGCTTGGAAAGACTATCGGTGTAGGTAAACCATATATAAATAGTTTATTATTATATGGTCAGAAAACAGCAGTTACATTGAATTTTCAATAAATGTGCATATTTTAATTTAATGACATTAACAAATTTAAAATTTTTTAATAAAATATCGCATAATAATTCATTTTGTCGAAGGAATAGGACTAACGCCGAAAGCAGCTGCGGACTTGGGAGCTTCGAGCATTGGCGCGAGGGGGCGCCACTTGGGATGGCACGCGCTCACTCTTGGGGCCGTATCTCGGGAACCAGCGGTCAGAATTAAAAAATATTATATGTGAAGTATGCCAAATGTTCAATGAGTCGTTTGCTATCAGAAAAAATCAGTTGAAAAATAGCAGCGCCTTCTTATGGCCATTAATGTCCGAAAAATAGCCAAAAATGCCAAAATTTCACAACTTTGAGTGCGATGCGGCACGTCTTCCCGTTATCCAATATCGATAATATTTTACAGAACATGTTTTTACACCAGTTGGCACAAAATGAGGGGGTGTCCCGAAAGAAATTCGAAAAATCGAAAAATAAGGACCACCCTAATGTACAAACTAATTATTTCCTTTGGATTGTCAACAGATGGTTCGGAATTACCAAAAGATCACGGATAGACACACAGAAACAGGGAACTTAAAAGCAGCAGTTGAGGATGGGATTGTGAAGGAACATCATTGCGTGCTTCAGCGTCCCAACATGGAGTGAAGAAGTTGAGACTGTGCTATTTAGTGAAAAAAGCCAAAGAGTGCGGTCTCAACAACATCGTTTATGAAACTAACTTTAAAAACAGAAAAGTATTTCTGGACGAAACGGAAAAGTTACTCGGCGCGTACCTTTTAAAATGCTCAAGAATTTTTTACGGACTTACACCAACATTGATCAGAAAATTGGCATAACAATATGCCGAAAAGAATGGCATACCAATGCCTTCTACTTAGAATGAGAGGGAAGAAGCTGGCAAAGACTGGTTCTCAGCGTTTATGAAAAGGAACCCAGGCCTTACCTTGCGCACACCGGAGGGAACAAGTTTGACAAGGATGACTGCTTTCAACAGACATACTGTTAGTGTAACTTCTGTCCAAATCAGTTATATAATTTAGACGAAACTGGTGTGACCACAGATCCTCCTACTGAAAAAATTGTTGGGCAGAAGGGGTGCAAAAAAGTGAGAATGGTCACATCTCAGGAGCGTGGGGAATTGGTAACACAAATGGGGATAATTGGTGTCAATGGCAATGCACTGCCTCCAGTGTGGGTTTTTCCCCGGGTACGCTTTGATGAGGCTTGTATGATGTCAGGATCTCCAGTTCCCTTGGAATAGTAGACAAATCAGGCTCGATGACATCAGAGAGCTTTATAAAGGCCCTCGAGTTTTTTAAAGACTGTGTGAGATGCTCTAAAGAGTGCCCCGTGCTCCTAATAATGGACAATCATTAGTCACACTTGAGTGTTGATGGTTTAGGTTTTTGTAAATCTAATGGGATTATTGTGTTGACTCTTCCCCCACACACATCAAACAAGCTGCAGCCATTGGACCGGTGTGTGTTTGGTCCATTAAAAAAATTCTTTAGTTCAGAAGTCAATTGTTGGATGAACTCCAACCCAAATGCAACCCTAAACATCTACGCACTTCCAAAATTGTGCAGTACTGCCTGGGACAGAGGAGCAACTCCAGAAAATATAAAAATCTGGTTTCAGAGCTACAACTATAGTACCCTTTGACCGGGACATCTTCTCTGATATAAATTTCTTGTCTTCTGCTGTATCAGATCGTCCTCCCCCAAAAAATAATGATGGAGGCAGCATTAGAGAAGTAAACATCTGCCTTTTACTTGGTGAAAATAATATTCATATGATTTCGGGACCAAGTTCTGCTTTGATTTATGGGGCAAGCT
Source organism: Ceriagrion tenellum (assembly GCA_963169105.1). Taxonomy (NCBI): domain Eukaryota; kingdom Metazoa; phylum Arthropoda; class Insecta; order Odonata; family Coenagrionidae; genus Ceriagrion; species Ceriagrion tenellum. The sequence goes on from OY720640.1 coordinate 38,922,122, forward strand.
CTGCAAGTACTTCTGGAAATAGTTGTGGAGTAGTAGGTTCTTTCTCACCAGAAGATATAAGGCTCCTTTCCAAAGGAGCCCCCAGGAAACAATCCTTCCGTGGCCACAAAAGAGGTCGATGCATGATTGCTACGGACACACCTGAGAGGAAGGAGCTGGAGAAGAAAAAACGTCTCCCGATTCCCAAGGGAAAAAAGCTAGCATATTAATCATCTACTGGTGAGGAAGACGATGATAGTTTGTGCGAGTTTCAGAAGAGTCTGCTATCACAGTCATTTGAAGATTATGATAAGAGTGATGGTAGTGATGAAAAAGTGAGACTGGGAGATTTTGTTGTAGTGAGATTTAATTTAAAAAACATTCGTTCATCACATTGATAATGTTGTGACAATAATAAAGCCAAAAAGAGAACATGAAATTAGCTTTCTTAGCAGAGAAAGGAATCAGTTTCTCATATCCCACAGTTGAAGACAATTGTGCTGTGTCATATAAAGATATGTGTCAAAAGGTTATACTTTTCATGTATTAAGAGAAAGAAATATTTTTTTAAAGCTAAAAGTGTACTTAAGTAACTTCCTGAATTTTATTTCACTTTACAACAAAGGCAGGAAAGAAGTCCTTTGTTTGCTGTCACAGCTAACAAATAACTTCTACATCTACATACTACCCTGAGAGCCACCGCATGGGCGTGTGGCAGGAAAAGTTAGGACAACAGCCGTGACTAGATGTATGGTATAAGGTTTAGAGAGGAGAAATAGTGACGTGTATTTTGGAAATATATTTATTAGCGCTCAGTTTTTATTGTGGTCGCTTATCGTGCGCGGAAAGAATGAGTTTTTGTATCTATCTGTTTGGCAATATAGCTCTCTAAATTTATCGCTTCGGTCAGACCTAGAGATGTAGTTTGGCGTCATGCCAATATTCTCTCTGTCTCTCTGACACGCACCAGTTCTGAATTTTTCAAGCAATCTAAGTCTAGCGTGTAGCCTCCGAGTCTCTAGAGGCTCCCACCATAATCCCTCTAAAAGTTGTGGAACAATATATGTTCGCTCTTAGTAGTTTTTAACAAGTGTGCAGCTTTTCTTTATATTTCATTAACATTTTTGGTAAAATTTATGACCAGGGTCCCTAAGATATCAGAGAAATGTCAAAATAAACCATGTATGCATGGATATTATTGAAAAACTTATATCAGGATAAAGTCGTATATAAATTGGCAAATACAGTTAAAACGATATTGTCACATGTGGCCTTTGCTGAAACCATTCTTTTTGCCAGCAAAATTGGCGTTGATAAAAAATGCAAATGCTCTCATTTCACAGTCGTCGGATCCTAAGGCTGTAAAATAGTGCGGAGGTTTTCCCCATTAATTTATTATAGTTAATTTATAAGCCTATTATGAGGAAAAGTTTTTATAGAATTTGGCTTACGCAATAGATGTTAAATTATAAATGATGCAAGTTTAAAAGGAAAATGAGTGTTGCGCAGCTGAAAACTTCGGATTGATTACAGCCGAACCCTTTCTTAAATTTTACACCAATGAAGTTCGTACGTCTCTCAGTACTGTTGATTACACAGGCCTGCGAAATTGAAGTTTTCGAAAAACACGAACATTTTTCACTGACTTTTATGTTATTTAGTGTCTTGATTTCAAAAATGACCTCCATTTTTTTCCATCACATCAGGATTTTTTGCAAAACCGATATCGATATTTTTGCAATAATCCTATTTGAAAAGGAATTATCTCGAACAAATTTGTATGTACTATCGGTCAACAGTGGTTTTTATCCATTTAAATCTATGTAAAATAATCGATTCGTAGTGAGGAAAATTGATTTTTCAACAATCGATTATTTTTTTAGGAATTAAAATATATTTGAATGGATGAAAGCCACTGTTGCCAGATCGCACGAGCCGCCTCTGGTCGAGAGAAAAACAAAAAGTTCCTTTGAGTTTAAGCTTTTTACATCAAATTATAGTGGTTTCTAGAAGAAAATCACCAACATACTATTTTAATTTGTTTTTATTAAGGTAACTTAAGTAAAATAGACGATTGACCAAGAGGAGCAAATATTATGTATGTGTACATAAAAGTTTGAAACAAACAAACAAAACCTGGAAACTTTTTGCACAGGTATTTGAAACAATCGCCATCTTTTGGAAAAGCCTTGACAAATTGCTTCATTACACTTAATTTCACATGCAGAGGGGGTAACAATACTTTTTTTAGATCAACTAAGCTGTTCCAAATCAAATTCTTGGTGCCTGTGTCAAGATTTTGTATTTTCGGCCATTCTTTTTTTACCCAATATTGAGTCTTATCATGGCTGTCCCACTCAGAAATGAAACATGGGAACTTTGTATCTCTGCCTTGTTGACCAAGAAGCATGGAGATAACTTTCACATCACCGCAAATGGTCCAACCGTGGTCAGCATATTTATTTTGTTGAGGACGAGAGCCAGTTTTTCATAGCGTTCTTTTAAATGCAACAGAGTTTCCAACTGGTACAGATGCATACTGGCTCCCGTGAATAAGAACGACAGCTTTAAGGCTCTCGTTCGATGAATCTATAAACAGCCTCCATTCATCTTTATCGTAGGTGATATGAAACTTGCTCATCAATCCGGGAACATCAGAACAATAAATTAGGTTCTTCTCTTCCTCAAAGTACGTAACAAATTCCTTTTCTCGATTCATTTACCAATAAAAAGAAGTTCCTTTGGCCAATAAGTTTTTTCTTTCTATCTGGAGCCCAACAATTCAGCCCAGAAAAGTCCAGATCTCTAGACAGATCATTAAGTTCAACCTGTGAAAAGGGCTGAGGTGAATTGCCTTCAGAGGGCTCATTTTCGGTATCGGAGCCTTGAACTTCGGATGTTCCGAGTCTGAAGACTCTGAAGAGATGATTGGCAATTCAGTTGGAGGCAAGTGCACTGGCACATCAGGTCCATGAGGAGTATAGCCGATAGAATGATATCAGGCAAAGAGATTATACCCACAAAGATGGAAGGAACAAAAGTAACAACCATCAGAGTGGTTTTTCGGCTCCCTCCATGTCATAGGAATTCCAAATCGTAAATCAGTCTTCTTTCCTTTGAGCCATAAGCGTAGATCATTGAGACACTGTACAAAAACTTTATGAAGAGTCCACGATTTGTCCTGGTCTCCGAGTTTCATGCCAAAATACAAAGTGCAAGATAATGTTGTCTTACATAGTCTGTAATTCTCCACATGCGATTTTTAATAACTATATATTCTCCGCATATGTTACAAAAGTCATCTGGCAAATTTTCCCAACGTCTTGAACTCAAAGCCATGTTTACGAAACGAAGCGTACAGAGAAAAGCCACCGTTAAAATTATTTCTGTGTAGAAGTATCCACTTGTAACTGTATCAGCAAACGCAAGACACTACATATGAAAGAAAAATTGAAACGAACGTAAAAATTTCCACGTCGTTTATCTTGCTACGGACACGGTAAGTACACGATCTTCTGGATTAAAGAGAGATAAACTGAGTACCTCATGAGGACATCTCTTTTATATCTTTTCTGATGACTTCAGAAAAGTCGATTCATCTTAATTCAGTCTTAAGACAGATAACTCGTTCAGGATCAATCCAGATGAAGCTCGAAAAAATAGAAGGTGACCACCGATTACGCTCACTTGGCGAGAGTTCCTGCGAGGTCAGTGAACCAAATAAGGATCTGAGATAAGGATTCGCGTGGCGCTATTGGTTGAGAGAGATTGTAACGGGAAGGGAAAGACAGGGACGGGAAGGAGTCAAAAAGGGTTATTCTGTAGATTGCACCTCGGTAGAATGATGGTCAGGCAGGGAGAAAGAAATTCAACGCCGAAAAAAATGTATAGTAAATGTTCAAAAAAATCCAGCTAAAATTGAAATTTTCAAGAAAATGTGACGTGATAGAAAATGTTCATTATTTATTTTGAAATCAGCATCAAAAAATACATAAAGTTCAGCTATCAATTCTCTTGTATTTTTTTCATCGCTGTCCTGTGTTATTAAGCATAAATCCCTGTAAATTGGCTAAAAGCATATAATGGATCATATTATCAACACTTGATGGTATATATTATGTTAGAAACTATGCATTATTGAGTTCTTAGAAAATAATTTTCCAAACTCAGTTTAGATGAAGTGAGTTACTTACATTACACAGTTTATTGAGTGTATTCACTAAGGATTTGTCATTGAAAACACATAAAAGGTTCTGAACAAAAAGAGGAAATTTTTATCAGATAAAAATTAAAGCAGTGAGTTATTATTCAGCACAATGATCCGAAAATAATTCGGTTATATTTTTCCACTTTCAACCTGCCTCATATTATTATAGCATCGTACATTCCAGGAGGATCAAATTAATAAAATACCTGCCTCCTATCGAATAAGCATTAATTAAAAAACAAAGAATAGTTAATTGACCTTTCAATTCAAGTCAAAAGCAATTAATTACAGGCACGGGAGGGCCGCCATGGAGTTTTGTGGACTTCTGTATCATGATTGAGATGATTCGAAGTAAGATAGGAAGGGGCATAAAGAACGCCCATGGGGGTATCCCTTCACCCATATTACGTCTACGGGGCAGACTTAAAAGCGGACCAAAGAATGCCGCCTCGGTGTAGTGGTGAGACAGAGGCGGCCCCCATTATTAAAATCCGAAATTAAGTCGAGTGTCGGGGGACGAGTATTTCTTCCCTATCTTCCTGGAAAACCAGCGATTCTTTACGGCCTCCCCGGCCACCCTCCTGAATCGGAGGCCCCTTCACACCATCTTTTGCCGACCCTTGTCTACGGGCGAGAACAACTCCCCGGCTGCGTATTTCTGTGAGAAAACAATGGGTTCAGCTCGAGAATCATTCCTTGCTCTCCCCGTTGTCTCCAAACAGCTGGAATAGCACCCTTCGCGCAGCAAATTGTCCTCTTTCCACCTCTTCACTTTCCGGCAATCTTGCTTTCATTTCTTCCGACGCCCCATGAATTCGCACGATTCTTCGGAGAGTCGTACGCGTTTGAGATGGACAATTTGGAAGGAATATTCCATTTCGAGAAATTACTGGGTGTCCAAACTCCGGAACTGGAGAGGGAAAGTTTTGTGTGTGATGCAGTGTGATTATTGTACCTTGTCCCCTCTTATTAAAAGAGCTGTGTATATTTTTATTAACTGTACTTAAGTGGGGCATTTATTTACAACAGGATATTAGCCCTAACTTACAACTAATTTGAATGTAAATAACTAATTTCGATATTAATGGAGTTTGGACATAAAGGAATTTAGATTTTTCCAATAAATTACTTGAATTTCACGTCTAATTTTGATGGTTTGATTATTTTCAAAAACCAATCTCGTTAACTGTAAGGCTGTAGCTTTTTATTTTATGAATAGGAAGCAGTTCCTATTAATTAGTCTGAAAGCTTTATAAAGCTATACACCTGTTGTGGAGAATTATTTTCAATAGTGTCAGGCGAAACATGATAGAACTCCTTCATGATGGCTGAGAAAGGAAGGACAATGGCAGGTTTCACAATTATTTATTGAGGTGAACTTAATTCAATAAGGCGACCTTAATTTATTAAGGCCTTAATAAATAATTGTGGTACCTGCTTTGCTTTTCCTTTCTGAGAGGAATATTTTTTTCAGTTACGCATTTCAAATTCAAAAGGCTTTATTAAGGCCTTCATTTTTATTAACTGGGTACCGTCTTGCAGAAATTAATGGAATTGTAACCAGTATTTACTTCGTATTACGATATTTTTGTTGCACTATGTATCAAGGGTAATATTATTGGATATTTTTGATATCCTTACGTTTTCAAAGATTTAGGATTCTGAATAGTTCTGGGTAAGAGTCTAACGCCCCTAAATCCTGAACATCTTTCATTCCAATCCCTATTCTAAGTCAAAGATAATTCAATTATTCCGAGTAGTAGCAACCTATTGTCCTGTCTACTGCCTCCATGTCTTACAATTTTTATGTACCTGGAAATCCATCCTATACAACAACCAGGACTGAAATGCCGCTCAATAAATTTACAACTAAACTTGGAGAAAAATGTAACAGACAACTATGCAGCTTTAAATTTTTGAATATTCGTGTATTTCCCATTTCGAATTTCCAAATTCATTAAAGTCAAATCCAGTGGAAAATCGGGTATTAACAGGGAATGTGCTCCAGCAATTCAACAGAAATTACTAATTGAACTAATAAAAGTTACTCAATCCATTAAGAACCCGGTTTTGTTGTCCATATGTGTATTCATTTACCTCAGATGTGAATTGCTTGAGGAGTTGCATACAAATTTGAAAAAAATCTCGAGGTCCAAATGGTATTGCAGCGGCTAGACGTCCCTGCAGTAATGCTTTCCTACTTTGTATGGATTTCAGCACGAGGAATTAAATCGATGACTTCTCCAGAGGAAAAATTCTGTAATATTGCCAAACTACGAATAATAAACCAAAAATCACAAGAAAATATGCATGGAGTCCTCTCGGATTTCACACTGGGTTACATATTTGGCTGCTGCCAACATTCCAAGAGGATACACTTCCGTCATCGTGAGGGCAATGACGAAGAAGTATTCTGTTGAAACAATGGTAGCAGCCAAATATTTTTACTCTGCGATATGCCCAGTATCATTTAACCCTTATCATTTGCTGGTACATTACCAAATCATTCTCAAGGAAATACGTCGTATTGCTTTTAGCGATACCGTTGTGCGAAGTCATTCCACAGTTTCCCGATGAAAATGAGGTTCCACTCAGCCAAGTATAGATAATTGTTATGCATATATAATAAAACAATACAGCAATGAACTCCGATAAAATTCATGCCCTGTATATTTAAGAATTCACTTTTCAAATAAAAATATTTAAATGTAATTCATATTCCCTGTTGAAGTCAGGGAGGCAGATGACAATATTGATGATAAACCACGAGAAAAACGCCAAAAGGGTATTGGGGATGGTCTTCTCAATAAATATCTGGGAGTATATCTGACTTTTAGTCAATTCTTCTGCATTTACCCCCAATGATGCAGTCTACAATGGACGTCAGAACCTAATAGGCAAAGCTTCTAACGCCGTGCCTCAAAAATCTCCAATATAAAACTATAACTTTGTATTGTTGTCCTCATAGAGCATATTTTTTGGGATTTCAGGCTATTTATTTCATCCTATACAGTGCCTTTTGGCAAGTTATCTCATTCTAAAGTACACAGGACTCTGACCAAATGGCAACACCTCTGTGTGGGCCTAACAAGCCTCAACTGGCGACTCCCCTGAACGCAGTCGGAACCTGTGAGAGGAAGTCGGGTGAAGGCTTCCGGGTTGACGTCGAATGGATGGCCAAAGGGTGAATCCTAATAGGGAGAGGCTGACCGGAAGGACGAGTGTGGAAGAAGCAAAAGGAGTTGAGGAGATGACGGAAGGATAACCGAAGTCTCCTTAAGGGGAAGGGAAGATGAGGCATGGCAAAGAAGGCTTGACAGTGGAGGAAAATGACGTAACGGGCAAAAATGGCCCACTTTATCGCCATGAGAGCGCGGAAAAGACAAAATTCAAAATTCCACCTTCATGGAGGTCAGAGGGTTATTTTATGTTTTCAAAATATACATACTACCCTGTGAGCCACCGCATGGGCATAAGGCAGGGGCTGCTAGGACACCAGCCGTTTTCCCCGTCGTTCTAATGATCAGGGAAGAAAGTGATCTACATTCATATGGAAAAGTGTACAATTCATTTCCAGATTGTGGCATTGGACTTATACATCAGGCATGCAGCACCCAGGTCATGACCGAACCTCACTCACGATCTCCAGACCGCCTGGCTAACCAAAAAGTAGTAAGGAGAAAATTCCGAGTCAAACCAGAAACTAATAGAATGCGACATTATTAAACGTAATAATATGAAATATACGTTTTTATGCCAAAAAACTAATTTAAACAACTAATACCTACTATTTGATCATGGATGCCAAAAAATTCTAATTCGTGCAGGAAACATTGATATGGCCTATTGAACGGCTTGCTTTTCCGAGGCAAAAAACAAGTTGCATCGATAATACGGTACGGTAACTCATCTTTTGGTAAAAAGTAGAAATCGCGTAGGTTAGGGTATGTCTAGCCTTAGCGTATGACTAAACTAGCGTTATAATTGTTATTTTGCTAGTACTTAAATCCTAGCTTGTGCCAAATTTTCACAGAAACCAATAGTAGCTAACACTTATTAAGAATCTCTTTAGCAATAGGATAAGCACCTTCTTAGCTGTGCCTTCATAACCATCAATAATGACCCTCCAATTCTCATCCGGAAAGGCCATGGTCCATCCTGCTTTCAGCGAGCTCTGTCGGGGTCGCTGCAGATGTAACGGCGAAGAGGGAACAGGAGGTACCCCAAGGGGAAAGGAAAGAAGGTGCTGATGAAGGGAGGTGGGTAAAGGGGAAGATAACGGAAGGGAGCTTTTGGGGGGGGGAGGGGGGCGAGAACGGAAAGGGAGGAAAGGACAGTCGTCAGGGCTCTGGGTTGCCGAAGGACGTGGAAGAAACAAGGTTCAGGGGAGGGTAAAGGACGCTTTGCGGATTGAATGCCGAGGCAGAGAGGGGAAGAAGAAGTGGTACAGGAGAGCGGGAAGGGGAAAGAAGTACGGCAATGGCCCAGGGGAGGCCAGGACGGGAAAGAGGGAAGAAGCACAGGGAGGAGTACTCCGGGGAAGGCCCTTCTCCACCCCGCCGCCTAAGATTCCGGTCCTCCGCACAGAGGGAGGGTCCCCACCGTCGGGGTAGAACTCCAGTGAGGCGAGAGTTCAAAGGGCGATTGGGAGGGAATTGTGGTAAGGAAGATTCTGAAGGACGAAGAGAGGGCACAGACAGAGAACTTCGTGGAAGAACGAGGAAGAAAAGAAGTGGAAGAGGTAGTGGAGACGCTGGAGGAGACGGATAGAGGAAGAGAGGAGGGTGGAATGAAGGAAAGTGGAAAAGAGAGGCAAATGGTTTTGGGGGTAGCGGAGTGAATGGAGGTTTGAGTCGCAGAGGAGCAGGGAGAATGAGACTTCGGGGACCTGGAGAAGGTTTCTTCCAGGGTTCTAAGGGTTCGCTTTCGGGTGGGAGGGGTATTTTGAGGGCTTGAAGGACGGGGGGGCGAGTCGAAACGGGAGAATACACGAATCCCGCGCGGACTGATACAGCCGTTCGTGTCCGAACGTTGACGTGTCGAACTCAATTATTCACATCGAGTGGAGATCCGACCTGGAGTTTATTACGATGCTTGCCCACCTACTCTTATTTTCCGTTCTTAAAGAGGAAACTCGACCATGCAGCGCCAATTACAGGTCCGGATTTTCAAGAAGGAAAATTTTAACGCCAATATTTAATGTTCAATAGGCGGAAAAAATGAAAACATTTTGTTTCTCCGGATAACACCATTTTTGTAGCACTGTTTAGTTGCTGTATAGTGCACTCTATTTCTCTCAAATAAGCTCTGCGCGTGAAAAACACGATCTTTCTTACGGCTGAATGATCCACTACGCCAGTATTATGTAAGACTTCATGAGACTTATAATTATTTACCTTAAATCATTTTTGTTGAATCGAATGATGCTGTTTGATAATAAATATATTTGCTTGAGTTTATCAAAGCAAATTCCCGCAAGCTGCCAAAATGACAAACTGCACTCAATCGTGTCCATTTATTACGAATATTTTTATATTTTGGTACACTTGAGAGCAACTTCAACTGAGTATTATATTTTCAGTGATTATTTTTGTAAAAAAGTCATTTAACAAAATAGCATGTGCACCATTTTTTATGCTATTGAACTTACATGCGGCGGAAGAAGTGCAATTGACATCAAGCGTAGAATAGCTACAGTTAAGAAAATATTTATAATGAAAAGGCAACTACCGTGTTCAAAAGGTGATACAACTGCAAACGAGGAAAGAGCGCGTTGAAATATTGGTGGGGATTTTTCCAATCATGGGATCAAAAATAGGCACCATTGGAAAATTTGACGAGGGAATATTAGAAGAATTTAAATCTTGGTGTGGAATAATAACGCAAAAGGTCAATCAGACGGGTAACATACGAAATGGAGGTATACAGAAATTCAGAAGAGAGCTTCAGGAAGCATGCATAGAGGGGGAGTTGCATAGGCCCCAAGGTCTAGTACGGTATCTTCGGCTGGGAAGGGAAAGGAAGAGGATCTTGTCGGGGAAGGGAGTATATTGCGGAGGGAAGTTGACTCAAGATTTTGAGGGGTGGGGAATAAACAGGAACCAAACATTCATTAAGAATACTACAGCCATGGATATTTAAAAAATTCCAGTTGTTCTAATGAGTCATAACTCACGTCATCATAACTCACGTCTATTATCACTGAATGCAAAAATTCTGACTTTAAAATCACTCATATATTCTGATGTTAGCAGATTCTTAGAAATATTTTTTTCCAATCGATTTTTAAGGCAGTTAAGTGTTCTTTTGTTCGCAATTCGAAATTTCTGGATGCCTGAACAACATATTCACCGGAGATTTACTTGAGTAATTTCAGTCGATATTCTATTCGTTACCCAACTCAATAATCTGATGGAACACCACCAGTTTTCTCATGACGTGAGCTATTTCTTAACGGTAAATGCTCCAAATTTTGTTGGTTATATTTTCTGGATACCTATTTTTCGATGAGTTCCGACCGATAGCCTTTAGCAACAGGTTTCCTTTATAATATTAATCCTTTTGAAAAATTGAATTGTGGATTGTAAAAGTTATTTATGCTGATTTGCATTGATTTCCAAAAAGATAAGTCAAGTTTTATTTCATTTGTTGGAATTTTAATTCTGAGGGACTTTAAAATATTATTGAAAGAAGGAAATGGCCATGTAAAAATGTCGACGTATTTAGAGAAGCATACGATCAGTGAAGCCGAAAATTGATCATAATTGTAGGTATTCCCTCTTTAATACAAAAGTCCCCAGAACAGGATTTTACTGAATTTATGTAGATCGAAGACATGAAATCCACTCTAAAAATGTCATTTGATCTCACCGGAATTCGGAACCCGATCTTCCAATTATCGTTCAAAGTTGTTTAGCAGGTACACCATGAGAGGCGCTGCTAGTAAAATCATTTGTATATTCGGCAAATAACTGATACAGCCTTGTAGTGTTAGTCATCAAGAGTTAGTATGGTTTATCTTGCATACGGGATGGAGAGATACCTGCACAGAACAAAAAGGTCTAAAGGCTATTATAAAGGGCATTAAGGTCAGCATTGAAATCAATTCCGAAATAAGTGCTTAAGAACATGCCTTGAATCCTTCGTTTATTTTATGCAAATTTCGGGTAGTGGTACCACTGCTCTGGAATTTTTTCAAATATTTATTATAAATGAACTGATTTTGTTATTGTATATGTACTAGATTTCTTGCGAGACATTGTAAACAAACTCTACTTAACCAGTTCTGCATATCTCAAGGATTTCATTTTCCCAATTACGGTATCTCTGAATATGTTATAAAACATCCCCGCATCGCCAATGGCGTTCTCACGAAACGTGACTCGCCTGTTTGCCTGTGATTGGTTCTTTAGGTCCAAATAGTATGGAAAATGGGTATTGTACTTAAGTATTTCGCTTTTCAGTTCTTAAAATGGAATTCAAATCTATCACAGGTATCAAGATAACACTGCTCAGTAGGTACAATATTAATCATACTGAACTCCTGCGCTGATGTTAGCGTAGTGCAAAAACATGTCTGAAGAGATAAGTCGACGGAGTACGACGAAAGGGTAAATGAGATGAGTATATGTGTGAGAGTGATGGGTGATGGATGTACGTTTTAATAATTTTGAAGAAAGGGGGTTGAAATATCGGGGGTAATGGGGATGGGCAAGGGAACGGTTGGGAAGCGAAGGACTCGCAGGGATTGAAAGTGGAGAAGACGGGAGTAAAATGTGGTGTAGGGCGTGGGAAAGTGAAGAAAAGGAGTATGAAAAAGGGAAGGAGATGGGGTTAGGGTGGGGATGAATGGAGGGGTAGTTGGGGTGGGCAAGGGAGCGAACTCGGTGGATCGGAAGTAAGTAGAGCGTCTTTTATCTTCCTTGCTTGACGAGCCGTGTCTCGTTTTTCTGGCAAAGAATTCCCCTTTCTCCTCGGAGACCCTCTTTCTGCTTATTTTCTTCCCCTCGACTCTACTGGTCGCCTTCTCTTACGTTAGTTTGGACACGAGGCCGTTGGAGTAAAGAGTTCAATACACATACCTATGTATTGAAATTTTCTGTTTCTGGCTCAAGTTTGTAAGAGTCATGGTCTCATATAGGTAGACTACTATGCATCTATAACCTTAATAACATAAAAAACTGTAAGACCGGCTTCGGTGACTGATAATACCACCCATGAGGTTAAATCGATTGTGCGTTGTATATTCAATTTATCTGTAATAAATTTGAACCCGTTTGTGTATTATTCACCAGGATATAAGGGACCTAGCATTAGATAGGGAGGTGTGGACTGCTCCAGTCAACAAATCTTAGGATCGAACGACGAATGTATAATCCAGCAACCATACGCGTCAAAGCGTTCGAGGACATATTAGCATGGTCATAGCTTGACTCCCAGCACAGTTAAACTCTACTACTGTGTCGATCTATTTTTTGTGATACTTTCTTCTTCTAACTATTTCAAATGACGCACATTCAATGAAACGAAGACACACAAAATCATCAGCTGCAATGAATTCAAAGTTTGATTTTTCTGCAGACGTTTACTTCACTCTCCTGCCAGCGATTTGCTTCATTTAACATAACGCTTCTTATTCTGTTTGTGTCTTTCAGCTGAGGGATCGTACGAGGCTCTGATTTGAACTGGTACGAGAGCAGTATGCCCGATATGGAATTACCCCGTGCCAAACACTCTAGTGGTGGCTCGCACGGTAATTTGTAGATATGGATTCCTTTTCACTTGGTATCCGTATTAATTTGGATGAATTATTCCATTGCTGCCCTTTCTCTGTAACAATTTTCATTATTATTTCCTTTCTTTCCGTTTCCTTTCCTTCCTTTCCATTCTTCATTCGTTTTCAATGGATAACTTTGTCAAAAATTTGTCCAGAAAACTGATCTATCGTCGTTCTATAAATACTTTTCGCTGTTTATAAATACTGTTATTCACTGCAACACTTCGTGTGACTTCTTATGTTGTGATTCTTTCCATCCATTATATCTTTATTGTCATTCAATACCCTCTGATCTGCAGCTACTCTTAGCATTAACGAAGTTTAACAAAAAATGGATATCATTAAACAAACTATAAATCGATGTAATCAAAAACACCTATACTTTCATTACTTTCAACGTTAATGACTGTAAAACAGATAAAACTTCCAGCAGTTTACATCCTCATTTGAAGAGATAATTAACTCTCTATACCTATGTACTCCTGTGTCTGTATATGCGTACATGTATTTACAGCATCAAATAAATGCATTTTTAAAAATATAAAGGGAGAGAGGGTTAGGGAGGAAAAATGAGTTGGATGGCGTGTCCCCTCTTAGTCATTATTTTCTCGCGTTCGAAAAACCCGATGTGAAATGCGAGTGTTTGCTTTCTCAAGAACACTCTAATGTTTCGATGTTTATTTTATTCCAATCTTCTTATTTTTCTTCCTTTCCTCTCACTTTCTTTTTTCCCGAAGAGCATTGTATGCGTTGAGGTGGAACGATTTTTTTCCCCTGGCATCTGTTCTCCCTTTTCAGTGACCTCTTTCATTTTCTTTGGCTGCAGGAAAGGAAAGGATAAGGTGGGGAAGGTAACTTTGAAGCTGTTGAGACAGAAAGGAATAGGGTATTTGTACACGGCTGGGATAAAATAAATGGGGAACATGGGGAAATCTTTGAGGAATTATGACTGGAAAGAAATCTCATGAAGACGCATTTTAATTTATAATCCTTGTAGAGTATGTTAGGATACAAGTTTTTCTCCATCTGTGATTTTTAATCCCTTTTAAAAGGAAAAGGTGTTCTTCTGGTCAAACGACGACGGAGATAATAAGTTTCTAAGTATTTGCAAATGCATTAAAGTTTACCTAGAAATCTTTACATTCTTGGTATTTAATGGCTATTTTAATTGCAGAAGCTATAAAGAGCAACATATGCTCGTTGCATGCACGAAAGCGCTAGATAAAACAATAATGACTCGGTTGAAAATCGAACCCAGATCTCCAGAAGCAATATTTACGTTTTCTCATCAGACTACTGTTAAATAGCCAAAACAGAGCCTTATATGCTAGTTTTTGGAGGAAATTGTAAGAAATTCATTTTGCATGAATCTGATTAGATACTCAGACTGAGCTATAAATTCTGGGCAGTGGTATTAAGTAACACCTGAAGCGGCAATTTGAAGATCCTGGACCAACTAATTGTCAGCTGAGATGATTTTTCCATGCTTAATTATTGATTAGTGTGCGATGTCTAAAATATTCCTTTTTACTTTCATATTTTTGAAATAATTTCTCCCTTTGTGCATTCCACACTTTTTTATATTTTCCGACCATGGTTTCCAAACACAATGTCTTTTTTCATAATTTCATATCGAAACCAAGGCCGGTAAAAATAAAAAATGGGAATGTACAAAGCCAGAAATTATTTCATGAGCCGTGTCTATACAAAGTTAAGCCTGAAACTAACTTATATTCATATTTCTGCTAAGAATTAGACCAGGTAGTTTATGAGAAAGTGAGGTTAATAGATTTCCTCTGACGAATGGTGTTGATGGTGAATTGTTATCATTAAGTAGTGTTGGACAGAGGTACCAAGTTGAATTCCAGAATTTGTTACCCTGAATTTGTTTCGGTGGTATCGGTGAATTTTCTGCGGATACTATTATAATAACGTGGAGGATAAATCAACCTGGACCGGGAATCGTACCGCGATTTGAGACATATCTCTACGTTGCGTAGTCTCGACGAGAAACGTTTTAAACAGAGAGAAAAGAAAAGCGATCAAATAAAAGTAATATCTCTTCACAGTAGAAACGGTAATATTACTGAATTACTGTTAAAAACTGAAAAATTACTGTGCATAGGGATTGGTTTCGCGAACTCTGGTCCACCAATACACCATACTACCGAACATCAGCCGTCGCCAGCTGCCTCTTTATGCCTCTACCTCATTAAATATTTGCTGTTTATATTCAGCGCAGGTATTTTTACAACTGGGAAGTTTAAGAGACTCTCAAGGTTGTGAAAATTGGCTTTCCATGAATCTTTTCCTCCTCTTTTCCGATATTTATTTTTATTTCCGGGAATGTATTTTGAGTGTGTCATGAAATTTGCAAATTTCCAGGTACCAATTCTTCATTAAACGAAATTTATAGGTTTTGCTGCTCTCCTCTACGCAGCAATCCAATTCAATGTCCTTCCTTGAGGAAGTGCCTCAAATTTTCAAGACAATAATGAGATTCCTTAAATTCCTCGCGAACGAGTTTAAATTACTTCGTTTCCACACGTGGGTGTGTTAAACTTAATAGCAGCTTCTGACTTTAAATAACCCAGCGTCCATTATGGTCTCTCTCTCCTCGAGTTTCCGTTTTGCTCGCTCACGTCTTTCATTTAACCGTCTTAACATTTCTATAACGAGTCCCAACTGAAGCAAGACCTGACCATTCTCCCTCTGTATCCAGTGATCTCATTCTCCAGCCATATTATGCAGCATAGGATTACTCTTAATCCCGTCCCATCTCCAGAACTTTTAGATTTTCCTCTAACTTGCAATTTTTTTAAGTTTCGCAACTCATTCTGAGGCATTTCCAATTCCAAGGAGATCATTAACATTCGGCCAGTCCTTATCCTCGGTTTGAATTACATAGTTCTGCTCTCCGAAGAATCAAGCAAATTACGATTTGTGAAGTCATTATGACTTGCAGAGCACATTAGAGGCATATTCAAAAATTACCGAGTTTAAGGAGGAAGATATTAAATATTCTTGGATTCTTAAGGCACTAAACTCTGGCCGTTATGATCAAATTGTCACTCAGTGAACCTACTCGACTTGAACAGCTTAGAGTTGCATGATACAGGCCAAACCATTGTAAACATTTGAAGTAACATTACATAGCTCTTTATTATTGACTAATGACCCCTCTATTTGCACACTATACCATAGTTATGGTCTACAACAACAAGTCAAATCATCAGTGAGGCACTTACGGTGGTCCGAAAATATAGCTCACCGGCAAAAATTGGACAAATAAGAAAAAGCTTAATTTTATCAAATCTAAAATAAAAGGCAAATATTTTTAATAAGAGAGCTTAAAATAGCTCTGGGGTCCGCAGTAGGTTTTATGGTGCTCATTTTTGGAGAAGTAAAACTTCAGTCCTCAGGCGAGAAAAATCACTGATAGAAATTTTTTGTCACAAATATTAATCAATTAAACTTATCTAAACGTATTCTTAATTCCTTACTGCAGTCACCATTAACTTTCCTGTTAAATATTATATTTGACAATCCGTAATGAATTGCCTTTCAATCTTTGTATCATCTTATAATCCGACAAATTGCTCAGCTAATGGGAAAGAGTGAGGGCTGGAATGTGTCCATATAATTTCTTCTACATGAGAATGAATGAAATGCATAGTATTGCGTCACCTCAAATATTTCCGTGTAAGAAGAGCATGCGAGGCTAGATGCCTGTAGACTATTTGAGATTTCATATTTTTCTTTTTTAGCGAACAACGAACTCCTTCATATTAAATTTTGGGTAGTTAAAAATAGTGACTGTCTTTATAAAATATTTTGCAATCAAGATAAAGGTCTTAAATGGGTCTCGTTCACTCCATTGAAGAAAAAAGGGGGAGGGTGGGATATTTTGGAGATTAATGGCATAGCCAGTTAGTGAGACACTCTCTGCCATGACTATATAATACTACGATGGCCACCAGATTTTTTTAAACATAAACCGTAAAATAACAAAAATATTTTTAAAAATTTAAAAACATTTTTCCGATGAATTTTTTCAAATGATGGCATGATTCTGCTTCATAATTTGCTGTGTTTTTCTGAGTCTAAATATAGGTAAATCAAAATAGCCTTAAAAATGAACAGGAGAGTAATTTCTGGATAGATTTTCAGTTTTGGTCGTAATATACTGTTTAACGCCGGACTGATACCAAACATTGCTCTGGCCACCACCAGTCAGAACATATCTCGGTTAATGTTCAAGTTGATAGCCAAACTAAGCGTGATATTTCATTAAAAATGTAATTTATCGAATTTGTCAACAGATTATTGAAGTCTAGATTGACTCAATTTATGAGCTGTGGCTGGAAAAATATAAAAAATATGCTTTTCTATTAAGAGAAATATTCATTTACACCAAAAGATATTTTCAAGACTGAAGTCTTCTGCAATAAAAATCTCCATCCGATTGATCCAATTAGTCGTCTATATTCTCCTTCCCACCATCGCATTGAACCAACAGAATGGGTCAAACGAAGCTCAACTTTCATAGCTTCCTCATTTCACCTTTATTAATCCATCGCCAAATTTACATAATGCATTCCCATAATACAGTATTACGCCTCTCCCAGCGAAAGAATTTTTTCCCCACTTCGTCCCGTAAAGGAGAGCTTTTGTTTTTGGGAAGATGAATTTAAACCGTCTTCATAATTACCTTTTCTCTATTTATGACAGAATGGATGGAGGTAGAGGGGGGTGACGGGGAAAAAATTAGGAGTTGAGAGAGTCTGAGGAGGAATGCTTTACATTTTTCCCACGGACGTTAAGGGGTTCTCTTCCTCAGACCCGTCCTTCCCTCCTCCCCGTTTGCAGCCCTTCACGACCGCACCCTCCTGCACCTACCCCCTTGCTCCTTGGGTCCTCTTCACACTCGATTTGAAAACCTTTTATTCATATATATATTCTCTTTTGCACACCATTCAGAATTTTTCCGTCTCCCTCCTCCCCTCTCCTCTCCCCGTTTTATTATTAAAAAGCATTTATACGTTTTTCCTTCAGCTTATTTTCGCCGAGTTACCCACACTCTCCTCCTTTATTTCGCTCCTTCATGGAATGTCTCCTCCTTCCTCCCTCGCCTGCTCACTAACACTACCATCTGCCCCCATTTCCTTCCTGATCTTTCGCCCTTTTTATTATTTCCAGCTCTCATTAGCACCCTCTCTCTCACTCTGCCACCCCAATGTGGATCCCCTATCTCACCCCTTCATGAACTCTTTTTTTTAGTCTCCGGCCAGCCTCCTTCACTCCCGCCCACCTCTCACCTATTACTACCCTCCTCCGCCCTTCTCGCCCTTCTTTTAAGCCGTGGCATAATGTGCGAGTAAGGGGTTCATTTCAAACCAACTTCCAAACCCTCCCATCACCTTTTTTCGTGCCCTCCCGCTCATCCGGCTCCCTCGATACCTCTCCTCACCCCGAAGCACCCTCTACCACACCCACTTTACCTTCCCCGCGGATTCATTTTTTCCATCTCCCTTAAAATGCGCATTATATTCCACAGCGCAGCACTTCTTCCTAACGGCTATCGTTATCTTTCTTCCAACCTCATTCCTTGCCCCCTCGACCTTCTTTGCATAAACCGCCAACTCTACCTCCCCCCTCCTCCGTTCAGCTACTCACCCACCCCTCACAACCTCCATCACATGCAGAGGGAAGGGCAGTTACCGTGTGTATTTATGCTTTCTTCATCGTTTCCCCGCCGAATGGTTGTGAGCATGCATTTATGTCTATTAATGTATGATTACCTCCAGGGATAGTCGGCAATGATTAAGCGTATATAACGGAATGCATTAAAAGAATCACATCCACAAAACCTTGTGGGTCGATTAAGCAAAAAAATATCCGGGTATGGGGACCCACATGGAAAGCCATGAGGATGAATTGTTTTCTTGTATTTTTACAAATTGGTACTAATAACCATTAATTTTGACCTGTTTTCACTGGTTTATCTTAGTGAACGGTGAAATATGAATGCTTAAAATGACAAATAAGCAGTTTTAAAACAATCGCTTTCAATTTGGTGCACGTATTACAACCATAATGTCTCAAATGTGTCCATGATATTCTGTGGAACGAAATGCCACCATCGCAACTTACTTGGATCGAGCGTCAAATACGTTTTTGATCGTGTTCAGAAGCTTATCCCTCTTTTTCTCATGATGTCAAAAAAATATTGCTTATTTAGTCTAAATATTTCGCTTCTGTTGGTATTTTTATCCATTTTATTCTTAAATTTTAGTAAATAATTTTTCACCGTGTTTAAAATGTCCACGTAAATTAAGAATCAAATGCCATACGATGCTTAAGTTTGCATGCTCTAGATTCTTGTGATTTAAATTTTGCATTACCAATCTCGATGGTCTCCGCTATTGATTATTGCATATTGTAATCCAAATACGACTCATAGTGAGAATTTCTTGGGTTTACAGCGCCTACTTTCCTTAGCAGAGGGCATCACCCTCGCTGATATGTATAAATGTGTGTTTAAGCTTTACATCTCTCCTTTTTTTCGATAGGCCATGAATTGTTTTTTTCCCTCCTTTGCAAGACTTAAAAGGCCCTCTTCTCCCCTCTCTTGCATTTTTCCCTCCATCCCTAACATCCCCTTCGCGACTAATTATTTCCACGTCCCCTTTCCCATCCTTCGGCCAACCTCATTTGCATCCCCACGTTTGCAATCCCCCTCCCCCACCCAACTTCTACCTTATCCTATTTCTTGGTGTGGAAAAGGGAGGAAATTTGGGGGTAAAAGGAAACGAATCTCGTACCTCCCAATGCGTATTTTTTTCTCCGGTTCATTTCACCGTTGAATTTTTTGAATTAAAAGAATCTACCATCTCCCTGACGTTTCTCTTATTAATTGAAGCAAAACGATTTCACCCTCAACCCCTTACCCTGTCCCTCTTTAGCTTCGTCCGATCAATTCCTCTGTGCACGAAAAGTTCCGAATGCGTATTTGTTTCTTTTCATTCTCTGAATTATGAACGCGACTGCATTTCTTCATTTTCACAGACAAATTTTAGCTTCTTTTGTATATTTACGTTAATTTTTTTGCTTAAGAATATTAGTTTACCAATAACGTGTGCTAAGCATCCGTCGCATCTTAACTTGAACGGTTCAAATCTATGTGGCGCATACTCTTTCATTTTTTTCCCTCAATGTCAAATCTGTACTCGGTTACGGCAAGTGGGCACAACTAATGTTATTTACGGCGGAATGGATGCCAGACGTACTGCTCCCCCAAGAAACAAATATTACTACGCCTCCAGCCCTTGGTTTACCTGGATACCAATTGTTCTTATGTCCACCAAGAACAAACCAAATAGGTACAGCTATTGCCGTTAAAAATATCATCTCAGATTATGTAACAAAACAAGAGGTAATATTTGAAGGGCATGCACAGTCGGTGCAATTAACCCTTAAAGCAATTTTTAGCACGGTAATTAACGTACTATGCTTTTATGGCCCCCGAAACAGAGATTGCTTTGCAAGCCACTCAAGCCGTCTAGGATTATTTGGAACTTCTTCAACCGACTTCTTCACCAGGTTCTTCACTTATAATCATTTGAGGAGACTTCAATACAACTCTAGTGCCTGAAGAAGACAGAGCAGGAAGAATTGAACGTCATCCTACGTTCGCGCGAGCACTCTAGCGCTTAGTAGATTCCAACGCCATCAAAGACGTCTGGAGAGCTCTGGAGCCGAATACAAGAGGATATACATACATTACACAGAGGTCCTCGTCTAGGTTGATTGCTTCTATGCAACGACAAACTCCATTGCAGAAATCACAGAAATATCAACGCTGAATTCGTTTTCTGGTCATAAAAGCGTTTCTATACACTTAAAAATAAATGAAAAACTACTCTACCCACCGTATTGGCACTTTGACAACGCACTAATCGATAACCAAGATTTCACTGTAATCATGAAGCGCTTAATCAAGAGCATGGAAAACGAATCCATGGATGCCACAGCCAAATGGGAGGCCATAAAGAGAGAAGTTAAAGAATACTGCATAAGATTCAACCAATGGAGAAGACAGATTAAACCAGACAACCGCGAGTATTATCAACAGCAAAGTGAAAAGATTTTGGCTTCACTTGGTTGGGATGATTTAGCAGCCTCAGACGGCTCCCTCACTAGTCATCTAGCAAGATGGGCATTGAAATGCAGACCCAAATCTCTTACCAAACTCCATGTAGATGGCAAAGGTATAACAGATCAACCGTCAATTTTAAAATATATATATGAACACATCTCTTCAATTTATGGCGAGTGCAAATAACGCATCCCTCCCGACGAAAATTTGTACCAAGATCTCCAAAAACTGAATGCCACTGAAACTGAACCCTTAGAAACGCCAGTAGGTACTGGCGACCTACAAGCTGCTTTAAAAGGACTGATCAGAAGGAAATCTCCTGGGATTGATGGTCTGACAGTTGAATTATATAATCATTTTTGGTATGAACTAAGGACTCCCTTCACCAATATGTTTGATAAAGCACTAGTTGATGGTCATCTTTCTAGGACAACAGCAACTTCCGTCATATCGTTATTGGATATATGAGAAGATGTTGCCAGCATCGACAATTGGAGACCAATCTCGATCACAAACGTGGATTACAAAGTTATATCCAAAGCCCTATCCATGAAGCTGGCCAGCGTCATACACTCAGTCGTCTCCTCAGAGCAAAGCTACTGTATCCCCGGGTGCTCAATCTTTGACAATATATCCCTACTCCGGGACGTAATTAGATGGGGAAATATCAAAAGAGAGTCGTTAGCAATAGTAGGAGCAGTGAAAGAAAGACTCACCGCCAAGTACAGACAGACTCTCAGAAAAATCTGGAGTTCTGAGCTGTCTAGCAAGAACAAGGTTCTTGCCACGAACATGTTAGCGGTTCCGACACTGCTGTACACCTTCGGATGCATGAAATGGAATGTCAACGAGTTGCAAAGCCTCGACCGGGGAACGAGGAAGATGCTGACCATCTATAGAAGTCTTCATCCGAAATCTTCCGTCGCCAGATTGTATCTCCCTCGCAGTGTAGGCGGTAGAGGTCTGTTGAGCCTGGAGTGTCTACATAACAGAGTTGTCTTGGGTAGAGTTGGCCGTGTGTTCAACAGCACGGACCCCCTGCTCACTCTCGTAAGGGAGCACGAAGGTGCCGGGGTGCGAAGGCGGTGAAGAGGGCAGCGGACGAAATCGGTCTGGACTTTGACTTGTCATCCGACGGTAGCGACAGTAGCACGTCAATCGTGCCACTGAGGGCAGTCGTCTTAAAGCTCGAGGTCAAAAAGGCTGACAGAAGACCTTGCTCAAGACACATACCGATAAGCTCATGCATGGATGATTCTACCGAAACACGGAAAAACATGGGCTATCGAAGGAGCTGACGTTTGCCTTCCTTCGTTCCGCGGGTCTCAGATCCAAAACAGAGGGTTTAGTTCTCGCGTGCCAGGATGGTGTCATCAACACTCTCGTGTACCGCCGAATTATATTCAAGGCGGAGGTGGCGGACACGAGATTCAGAGCGTGCCGAGCCAAGCCGGAGACTTTGAGTCACCTTCTCTCCGGCTGCAGTTATTACGCGCAGTCAACGTATTTAGTTCGGCACAAAGCAGCTCTGCGGGTGTTG
This sequence comes from Ceriagrion tenellum, assembly GCA_963169105.1. Taxonomy (NCBI): domain Eukaryota; kingdom Metazoa; phylum Arthropoda; class Insecta; order Odonata; family Coenagrionidae; genus Ceriagrion; species Ceriagrion tenellum. The sequence goes on from OY720640.1 coordinate 38,944,782, forward strand.
TATTTCCAACTCCGACATCATTACGGCATCGACGAAGTACATGTGCTGCCCTATGCCCCTGGAGATATTGAGTCCGTCGTGGAGAACGACAAAATAAAAATCTGGTGGAATTACTCATTCCCCACCAGAGGCGAACAAGCCTGACATCGTTCTCCTCGACCGCCTATCGCGTTCCATGTTCGTAATTGAGTTTTCGGCTCCGGCCGATACGAACTTGGACTCGAAAGAGGCGGAAAAACGGACGAAATATCAAGACCTGCTGCTCGAACTTCGGAAGATGTACCCGGGGCATTGTAAAACTAGTAGTCCTAGTCTTAGGTGTGTTCGGTGGAATCAAGGGCTCGCTGATACAGAGCATCAAGTGCATTCCTGCTTGCGTCGCACAGGCGGAATCACTTGCAGCCCGCATGCAGAAGGCCGTCCTCTTGGAGTCGCTACGTCTGCTTCGTGCGCACGACCCGAACGCAGTGTAGCCACTGATCCGATGGGTTTGGGAAGTGGCTACGAACTCTGCACCGCCCCTCTCGAGTTCTCGGCCATTATGACGGCAATGAAACTCGATGCTTGCCGAGGACTCGGAGCGGGAAAGTTACCAAAGTAACGAAATATAATAATAATAATAATAGAACACACACACACAACAGCATATACACCCCCACACACATATATATCCGTTTTAATTCACCCCTCCCCCAGCCATCTTCTGTCTAACCCTCCCCACTGTAGCCCACTTCCCACCAATAGTGGCTCGGATTGAGTGTTCGTGTATTGCTAAATTATTAACGACGGCGTCGAGTTCTGGTTGATGGGTACCATCCTATTCGAGGAGGGTCCTATTTTCGCCACGCGAGGTCCCCCCACTCTACTCAGCAGATGCGTCGCGCGAGAATAAATGAACGGAATGCTTTTATTTCCGATGGAAGGGTTTTGCCAGAGTGATGCATGCAGTCGGATGGCGGCGGGGGTGTGTGGGATTGGAGAGGAGGAGGGAGGCGTGTAGGAGGCTGGGAAGATGGGATGGGGACAGAAGGGTATGACAAGGGAATCCTCTTCGAATCGAGTTGAGAGCTGATCCAGTGTAAGAGGCGAGGTTATACGAAACATCCGACCAAAATCTTCCGTCCTCTCTCTCCACGCACCCAGACGAACGAATTATCTCGCCTTTATCTCACTCTGCTCGTCGATATATCGTACATGCTGAATCCTCTAATGCATCCACTAGTCACCGTGAGCGAATTCTTCCCACCTTTTTTTCCGCGGCGTCACTCTGAATCTTTGCTATTTCTCTTTCTCGAATCCTGAGAGAAGGTGGTTAAATAATCTGGAAAAAGTGGTCCCTTTAAAGTATATTTTCAATAAAATGATTAAACCAACCTTGATCACGAATTAATCTTATCTTAGTTACACAAAACTCTTTCACTGTGACTACCTCCTCAAAGCATTCCTTTCGCGTACTCTTCCGCTATTCATTTCGAGAGAGAAAAAATAAAGTATATGAGACAGGTACTAAACAGTCTTTCATCTGTAGAACTCTGAAGTCGTTTGCTCATCTCATTTAATTTTTTAAGGGAAATTAATTCCGCCGGTTATAAATACTATTCCTCCATTGATTTCTCTTGCGCGCTTTCGTAACTCATTTTTCAGCACGGACTAAGTATGCTAACGTGACGCTATTGAAGAAAGGATTTACTTTGAGAAAATGTTGAAGTGCCTGGTTAATAATCACTTTGGTTTTAAATTACAAACAAAATTTAATAACTAAAGTGATAAAGTTAATCTTGTGTCTATCCTTCTAGCACTTCTATATATTTTTAATGTCCATTATTTCTAATGAAATTATTCCAACCACAGGAGTGCTTCAAACGATAAAAATGCATTCTACATACTTTTCTAATAGAAGCTGATGTAAATGATTTGAACGTTAACCTGATATCTAGATAGGGAGCAAAACGTAGTGGCCTATTATCAGCGTAGTGATGACAAGTAGTGATGCGTATTGTTTAAAAGTGGCTAACACTCTGTTTCTGAGAGTTTCATCAAAGTAATGCATGTGAATGCTTCAGTTTTCGGCTTCGCAGCATTTTATATGGTGTAAAATATTTATGCATCAATATTAATAGTGCTTTGGTAAATTCTGGTAAATAGATTAGTGAGCTGAAAGTAGCACTGGCTTCAAATGCCGATGACTAAGAGTTCAATTCTGTCCACTTGGTAGATTTTTATTTTCAATGCCGATTCTTTATTGGGTGCTTTAAGGAGAGAATTTCCGTTACAATATTCCATCCGTAGGATGTGCTGTTAAACGGTTAACTCCTTGTTGCCTTTCAGCAAAAGTTTGCTTGTACCGACAAAGGGTTTCTTTTCAGTCTGTCTCCTCTCCCTATGGTGCCCATCTATCCTTCATGGCATCCTGAAGCTGGTTGACAAAGAAAAACTTCAGTTTACTAGTCACCTCCCGAAATAACCAAACAGCCTTTAAAGATTTTAGTTGAGTTCTTTCAACTGATCGCAATTGATACGGTTTAGTTAAGCTGAAACAATTGTTTAAGAAACAATAAATTAACGCTTATTTTTTTAGAAAAACCTTTAATTTAATGAAAATTAAACCTATAAGTAGACATTTATCGCAGCCGAAGTACTAAGTTCAGCTTCCACCGCAGTGACTCACTAGTTGAAATTCATTTTGATGAATCGGTTCATGTAATTTGGTTCACGGTGGTGATTAAATTCTTAAAACGGTTAATTATTATTGTTTAATAACAATCAACGATAATTACAATGAAGAATTAAGTGAATTGAAGGAAACCAACGAATATTTTACGTAAGCATGACCGCATCCAATTATAGGCCCTTTTTGACTTCTCGATTTACCCAACCAGATTTACCGAGGAAATGTTTGTGTGAAATGTGCAACCCATCAGCAAGCCCAGCCAAGCCCAGCTCAGGACCACGAAAACCGTTTCGTCGAGTTAAAAGGCAATGTTTTTTATGGACCGGGCACTGATGTCGTTTCGGGAGTTGATGGTATTGTCTGAACGATTTCGCATCTGACCATGACGGGAATGGCATAAATAGTTTTCAATTTAATGGTGTCCTCATACCCAGCATGGAGATACGGGGCGATATTTTTCCCTTCTTTGAGAAAGAATATTCATTTGACCGCTGGTGATTTTCATGCTCAAATATTGCGAAAGTTGACTGAGAGTAAGCTTTAATGTAGGAATTGCATCTTATCGACGTTGTACTTGAAAAAATATTTTTCCATTTTCTGATTACAAAAATGTTCATACATACCGCAACTTTAAGTATATGAACTCATATTAATTTGGAGTACGGATTTACGCAGTTTTTATGTTAACAGAAGGTGTTGATTACTTAGAAGCCAAACTGATTTGTACACACCAACAATTGGGACTGCTCTCGTTAAACTTGAGATAAATTATTTGAATTTGCCGCGGGTATAATTTAATGAGTGGTTATTCCAATTTACGAACATGGAATATCTTTCTGAAAGTTAGAAGTTGGAATTCTGTGTCCTAGATGTTGGAAAGGGAGGCTTTCAGTTGCGAGATTGCATAAGTCCTCCCTTCATAGATCAACAGAAGAACTACTCCAGCACTTTTGCGGCCGCATTAAAGCATCTTCGCCTTCTTTACGACTCTCCTGGATTAGCCAGCCAAGTTTATTGAGCATATCTGCAAAGTTACACAAGTACTTCCGCTGGAACCAAATGAGATCCACTCTTAATTCTTATGCATGATGAACAACCCTTTGTCGTGGGCGAAAGATTAAAGAACTCCAATCTCTCCGGTGGCCAGGCGGGGACGCTTGGAGCATCACGTAATGCATCGCGTCTGGAGCAAACGCTCATATCAGGTCCGATATCTCCGTTTTTAATGAGGCCGTAGGGAACTGGGGAGAAGCACGACAGTGGTCGGCGAGCTCATAAGGGAAAAGTATGAGATATTCAGCGTCATGGAATGAGGTTGTGGCACCGGCATTTGAGGAGAAAGTCGAGGCAAGTAGGTCTTACCTGCAGTGTGATAGTATGTGAGACCAATAATGGAGTCTGAGAACATCATCTAAATAGAGGACATTTGAAAAAAATCGAATCGAGGAGAGGAAAAACTTTTGTCAAGCCTCTCGAACTTTTGAGAAGGTTGAGGTAGAGAAAGAATAATAAATGTTGATAAAAGAACTTTTTTCTGGGGAAGTTAGGATAATGATGCTAATTGCGGAAGTTTTTCGGGGCAAATTATGTTATATTTTTTTCTCAGGCGACCCACAAAATTGTTAAAAATGAAATAAGACCAGAATTATATTTTCTCGCCCTCTCACTTAATAAGAAGTGGATATGAAGGGATGAGTTGTGATATAAAAGTTGAAATGTGAATGCATAATGTATTGAAACACTATTTTTAACCATAGAAGCTTAGCTCCTCATACCCTTTATTCTTTATTACTTTTTCAGTAGAGATTTCGAATTTTTTATCCATATCTAGCAATCAGGCTATTGACATGCATTATTAAGTTACAACATGAGAAAATTATAAATGACACGATATGTTGAACAATAGTTATCTATTGAGTCCTTTATCTAGATCGGTCGTTAGTATTGTGTTCAATAAATAGTCAATTAAATGAAAATAACTTTTCAGAAGTTGAGTCAATAAATTACGTAGCTTCTACCTTAAATTTAGCGTCTACTTCATGATAAACAGAATATGGTAAATATAGTGAATTGTATTCAAACTATATCAAATAACACTATTGCAATGTAATTATCAGGGAAATAAATAATTAACTTTTATCCAGCGAGGTTCAAATAACCAACACTAAATATGAGTATTATGAAAAATGTAAATTGTCGTGGGTATTACTCGAGTTGTTAGAACTTATGTTATAAGCAGTAGAAAGTTAACTAAACTAAAAAGAAAGTAAAACTAAACGTTAATAATTTTTGAATGAAAGTGTTACAATAAATATGAAAATTTGGTGCTGACTTAACTGATTTGATTGACTTTGGTAACTGAGGTCCATGATGACTGATTTTTCGTTGATTCACCCTTGAATCAACCGGCCTACGTACAGCAGCATAGGTTGCACTAAGTACTACGATATCATTTATAATACAATTTCTAGCTCTGTTGCGTAATTCCCAACCGTTTTCAGTTTAAATAAACCCTAACCTATTATTCAGCAACAACTTCACTTTTGAAGTTTTAAATCCCGCCAACACTCCAAAAGATGTAGCTCTACCTTATTCTATTAGATCAAAGGTCTCAGTCTTCTGAAATGTATACTTAGGCGTTAAATTTTTAATATGTTCTACTGATTTATAACAAGCTGCGCCTTCGAAATTTAATGTTTTAATTCCAGATAAATGTTCGTATCCAAGTATCCTTTCACAGCTAATGAATTATTGTAATGTTAAATCATATAACTTTCATTTTTCATTTCGCTTCACTTTTTGCAGTGATGGAGGTTTGATAAGTTAGTGCCTCTCTATTAGTTGAAGGGATAATACCTTTACCCGCATGAGACATTTCATGATGAAATCCATGCAAAAAGGTAGCTACCCGTTCCTAGTGAACTTGGTTTTTGTGTATCTTTGGCAAATATATTTTTCACTCTGCGAATACTTTTTTAACTAGATTTTTTGAGAAGGCTTGAAAAGAGTATCATCAAGTACGTGAATATTTTTTATATAAATGAATTAAATCAGTTACGATATCACTTCGCTTCTTACCTGAAATACGATGATATTACTATCAGTACATCAGTAAATATCTTTCGGGGTGATTTTAAATCCGTTTAGGAGAGCAGAGTTTTGAAGATGGAAATTAAAAGTAACAGAATGTTTGTTCAAGGAGGCAATTAAAGATTGAACCAAACTAACCAGTGATCCAGATTTTCAGATCAATATACCGCGAGCCAATATTTTATATGAGATTGGCCCCCGGCAGGCATCAATGCCGCCTATGAAAATACCAAGAGTCATAAAATCCTAAAAATCTAGCCAAACTTTTGACGAGACTTTTTTGGCAAACGGCAGATATTGTGCCGAAGAAGGTCTCCATCACCGCCAAATCAACCATCAGTGACTTACCTGCCTAATCCTTTAAAATATTGTACAAAGGGCCGGACCATTCCAAATTTGCGACGGGTTTACTGGGAACCTCATAGGCTTCCTAGTATCCAATGAATTTTTAAGAGTCATGTAAGAAGCAGGATTTACTTATGAAGAACTGTGTAAGAGAAGCCAAGGAGTACCTATTTGTATTCACAATCTTTACGCCTGTCTCCATGAGCCTAAAACCATTTTCAAATACCTAATTTTGGTCTTTAAAGGATTCAAAAAGTTGAGAGATTAACTGCAACCATAATTTGACGAGAAGTCAATGTTGAGGACAAAATTGGATTCAGGGAAAGTTTAATCGCGTGCTTAGACAGATATTAGAATCCCAACTTCAAGAGTATATGAACCCATTGGCGCAGACATCTACGGCACTTTCAATGTAACCTCACTTTAGTTATTCTTTTTGAAAGATTCATAGGGAGTAGGTCCAAATTATGGTCACATACCCAGTGGCCGAAATAACTCGTCGTTGTCAGTTGTTCCAGGCGACGCGGTTTGCTCCTTCGTGTGAACTTTTTCTCCAAAAAAGTAGTGCTGCCCGATGGCGGGAGTATTCCTAAATAGTGAGTACCGGGACATTTGTTTTGTAAATTAAGGCCGTAGGCAGCCGCGGCCTTATCTCAAGCCACTAAAGCGTTCTATTTTTTTCGCACGGTCGCGTAAGAGAGAAGGAAAGATTATGTAAGTAGCAGGAGTGCTCGGGGATTATGGCGTATGCATGTGTGAGGATCTCGGTTCCCATTGTCGGAAAGTTCTCATGCCGGAGGGGAGAAGGGGGTGAGAATTAGAGTTTTGAATGGGATGAGGTGAAAGAGGGTGAAGGAGGGACGATTTGAGCGAGGGAGTGGTAGATCCTTGAGAGGGTCGCGGAAGATGAATGAAATGGGGATCCGATATACCCCATACCCTTTCCCGTCCCCTCACACACCAGCGACCGCCATTGATACACGATCATTGCATAAGTTCCCGACTTCCTTCCTTCCTTCCTTCCCCCCCTTTTACTCGGGGACTGCTCGTGTCTGCAGATTACTTTGCAGAGTGTGGGAGTTTCGAGGATAAGGGACGAGCGATCGGGCCGAGGAATATGTACAGCTTTCGGGGATGGGGAGAGGTTGGGTACATGGGACGGGACGGAGTGCAAGGAAGGGCTCACGGATGAGGCTGGCTCCGGGAAGTGGAGTGAGGCTGTGACAGGGAGGTGGAGGGGCGGAGCGCTAACCTCTCAGGCTGTGTTGGAGGGAGGGCTTGATGGCGGGGTATGAGGAGCCTCAACACGCTAAGGGAATGAGGGGAGGGACAGGGAATGGGAGCCACCACAGTGGGAAATCGCGAGAGAGGCACGCAGTAAACTTTTGAGACGGGTTTAATTAGCAACCCAAGAGGGAAAATTTTGTCAACCGCACTCTTGAGGTTTTAAAGGGAGTGGGATAAAAAGGCGCGGGTGGGAGGGTGAGTGAGACGGAGGGAGGGTTTGGAAAATTAAGGAGGAGAGGGATATGGAAGGGGAGGGGTTTTAAGGGGAAGAAAGCTTAAAAGGGAACAGAACGCGAGTGCGGGAAGCGGAAGATTAGAGAAGGGAACAGTTTTTGAAGTTTTCCTGAGGTACTTTTCCTTCTATATTTCCGTTTGGTGTCAAAAGGAATTCTTAAAATTATCCTCGGAATATTTAATGGAAAAACACGAAATAAAAAAACGTCATCCATGAGATTTTTATGCAAGAATTCTAAGATCAACCATTCTGATCCGGTCTAAAGGTTCATCATCTCCCTCTGCATTACATGTTTCCTCGGTATACCACGATATCCATCAGTAATAATCCTCCTGCTTTCACCAATTCCTCAATAATTGAAATGCCTTTAAAAATTTAAAATTATATCTTTATTTTTCCTTTGTAACACATTGAAGGCTGCAGTTAATATGATCATGATCGAATAAAAATGTCGTGACTTAAATCGTATATATTTTAATACGCTGCTGATCATATCACAGCTAATTATAGTTATCACAGCAATTTCTTGGGGTAAATAATTTATCATTTCATGCAGGCAAGTGATAATATTTGTTAAGGTCCTAAATAATTAGTGGCTTTAAATGATATGTACAAGAATTTGTGTGAAATGCTTTAGTTCTTGAGAGGCATAATTCCTTCCACCAATCCATTAAGATGTCTGATAAACATCCTCACTATAAAATTTATTTTTAGCTGTGGAATAACGAACCTTGTTCGTCAGATATTGTTCGTACTTCCTATAAACTCGAATTGCATCTTAACTTCAACACTCCCTTCGGCTTCTCATTCTTATACAATGCATTTGGATATTCCATTCCTGCTAGGAAATCCTGCAAACTGCTAATGACAGAACTGGTAGGTGAAGGTCATTTAGTCTCAGATATATATCATTTACTCTTTTATATGATTATCTGATGAAAGTAAAGTTTATGTATGTGTACAATGGTTCTAGTTCTGGTATTTGAGGAAAAGAATGATTCTGGATTATTCAAACATTAAATTAGATAATTTGTGATTTTCGCCGTTAACAATTGGAGCTAACGCATATTTATGATTGTTTGCTATATCTACATGAGCTGATGTATGCGTTAGGTATAAATATTTTGTTTCAAATTCAACGTTTCAAAAATGTTATCTGCTGTGACCCCTTGAATAAAATAAGACAACGATGTCATTCCAGCTGTTTGTGGACAGATTATTTAGGCTACATTTTATGTACTATTAATTGTAATCAGTATTACGAGACTATAATAGGCCTGGAGAAGCAAAATTCAAACATGATAGAACTAACGATGTACTGGGGAGTACATCTCTAGTTTAGGCGATGAACAGATGCTTATATTAAGGTGGTTGAGCCCTTAATAGAGTCTTAAAATTTGTAATTGTTCCCCAGAGGGGTCTAAATGTTTTGCATACTCCGCGAAGAAATAAACTAACCACGTGATACTCCTCAGTTGCTTCTCTCGTTGCAGCTCCGCCATGCATTTTGGTATGACTAAGTTTGCGACCTGAAAGAACGTGCAAATGTATTTTCTCCCCAATGAGACGCTTACACGATGCCTTAGATCGCTTTAGCCCTATTACGTGACTATTTGATTTCATGCCTCCTATAGTAGCATTCAATTCAAGAAAACACTCTCTCAACTTTAGCTATAAATTCCGATAACTTATTTCTTACGAGATCATTGCACTGCAGTACCCTACCTCGCTCTAATTCACGATGGGTGAGCACTCGCGGATTTATAAGCATTAAATATATATTATCATACCACATATTAACAGTTACAGCTTACTCTATTTATTCATTAACACGTTGTATATTTGATCAGTTATCCCGTCTAAAAATCATTTCATCTTCATCACAGATTTTTCAATCCTAAGATTGGTTGACTGCAGCAGTCCATCCTTCCCTATCTCAATCCTAGTTCCCTTACTTCCTGGTATCTTTTTCCATGTATATACTTTCCTCTTTATTTGACCCATGAAAATATTCCTGGGTCTTCCTCTCAGGACTTTCCCCTCTATTTTGCCTTCAATTATGTTCTGCACAAATCCATTTTGTCTCAAGGTGTGTCCAATCTATCTTGTTCTTCTTTTCTCTCCGGCATTTTATATGATACTTCTCTCTTCTACTCTTCTGTATACATCATCATTTCTTATTATTTTCGTCCATTTAATCTTCAGCACCCTTCTCCAGCACCAGGTTTCGAAGGCTTCTAGTTTTTTTCTGATCAGCTTTTCCAATCGTCCATGCTTCCGATGCATATAGTGCTACGCTTCACACAAAGGTTTTCGCATACTGCATCCTGGTTTGTAGTCCTATCTTCTTTGAAGACAGTAGCTGTCTTTTTCTAATGAACGCCTTCTTAGCTTGGGCTATTCTCCGCCATCCTATAATACAGCCAAGGTTTTGCTATTTCAACCATAAATTCAGCAATGGTTTTGCACTCAAAACTGAGGTTCCTGATATCTCAGTTTATAAGCTCATATTATACATACAATATATTCACCAATTTTCATGATAAATACAATAATTGCTGAGTTTTTTAAATCTTTAATTCCATTGCCATATTTCACTCTAATATCTCTTTCGTAGTTCTACTAAGGTGAGTGAAAAATACTGCCATAGTTTTCATACAATAAATGAACAAGTAAAGAATAGTTTTACCCATTATTTATGCTATAATATAGCATCAACATGACTGAAAGCTAAATACAACCGGTTACAAGTTAATTTTAGCGCATCAAAAATTACAAATTCTGAGCCTGCCAGGAATTAAGGGTCAAAAACTACGCTTCATTAATGACAGCAGATTTATTTGAAGTGTTCTATAACGATGGATGAAACGGTTGCTACGGTATCAGTCATTTAAAATTATGTGCCTGTACTTTGAAGATTAATATGAGTCTACGAGTAACGTGACAAGCGTAAAAATTAAGAAATTGATGCATGTACTTCATTTTCCGTCGAAAAAAACCCACATGCAGTTGATAGGAATTAAAATGAAAAATAAGTTTTACGGCTGTAGCAGAAATTCGTTTCGAGATATTCCTGAGCTCCAATTTTGCATGGACGTTGTACCGACCAAATTGCGACAATTATTCTCATGTCTATCGCAAACGGTTTTAAGTGCATTGCTTTCATAACCTTTTGTTCCACGGCTATCCAAAGGAAATATTGGAATCCAGGAAAAGCGTGTTTACCGGGACAAATTACATGCATACCGGCCCGTCTCATCGGCTGCTGTGGTAATTACTTATTCCAATGAGCTTCGAAAACACGAATGTGTCAATTTCTGAACTCTCGAATAAAATGGTCCGCCGTGAAATGTTGACACGCGTCTCTCTGAAATATGCGAAAATGATTCATCACTTGTCCAAATTTTGTGACATTATTCATTGTTTGTTTTTCCCGCTTATTGTTACTTATTTATCTTTTGTTTTCATTTGGAATCGCCATTTGCCGTCAAAATGTACATTGGTTACACACTCAAGCATTTAAATAGCCTGCCATTTCAAACAAAAACAATTTACGATGTCGATAATTTAGTATTTTATCGAATGAATGTGCTTTGTTTGAATGAAAAGCTATCTTACGTCCCTATTTGGGCAATCAGTTATTATATGAGGCTCTCAGTTATGAGCTGACGAATAACTATCGTATTGCTGAATTTATTCTGCTGTTTTATCAGTCTTTCACATTTAAGTCTACATATAACTATAGTCAGATTTTTGGCAATATATTTATGTAACTTTGCAAACATTTTTATGTTTCAGGAGACGCATTATAATTTTTTTGCTAAAGAATAAGATCACATAAATATCCAACTGGGAGTTTTACAGCCTCTAATAAACTGTCATCTACACTTTATATGAGCCGTTTATTGAATTGAATGAGGAAGATATATTCGAAAATGTATAACTAAAGGGGACATTTTCGCAGGTGTATTTTGTGCTCTCTGCTTCACTCTGTTTTTGATATGAATATTATTCTCAAATCGCTGATGATGGATAAATATAGCCGTTACTCCTATCGATTAACCTATTAACTTTTTATTCATCCACAAAATTGCGTCACGTGAAAAGTAATTGAAAACTATAATTCAGGATAATATTCTAACGACTGCTAAAATATAATTGAAAAAATTAAAATGGTGAGTCATTTCTAAGTTCTATTTAAAAGAGAAAGTATTAGAACTTATGAAAAATAAGTTTGTCCCCCCCTCCCCCACGGTCTGTGGTCAAAATTATTATCACTTTGATTCGTGCGTATTTATTTGTTTTTTACACAATGGGATTTCATTGTGGTTTCCAAGTAATTTTGATTTCGACATGCCATTCTCTCGTGTAGAAGGATGTAGTATGTCTGCAATGAAGGACAATATCTTCATTGTATTTTATGATTGCTCTAAACTTTCGAGTTGGAAAATATATTGGCAGCTGTAGATTGATCGCGAGGAAATTCATTATAGAAACATAGAAGTTCATCAGTCACTCTGCCACATCTAAATGTTGATGTAAATTTCGGCGATGGGATAAACTCAAAATATTACGAAAAGTGTTCACAAAATTTCATCCTTTTTCATTCAAAAGCTGCGTGATTTATGTAAAAAGACAAAATGAGCAAAGGAACTGATTTTGAAAGTTGTAATATGTGACCAAGGTAAATATAAAGTAGCACTAGGTAGTTTTTCCTTAGTTAATGTATGCCAGGTAGACTTCCATGATAATAAAACGTCTGGGAAGTATAAATTTTATGTTCAAGAAATTATTGAAACTAATAATGTAAACTACATAATGTAAAACTAAAATAAACCCTAATGATTGCAGTGGTTTTGTCAACACCACTCTTTCGAAAAACGTGGCCCAGAAAAATTCTTGTGACGGTAGAATTTATTTGTTGGCGGGTTTTGCAACTTACCTGAATAATACGTCATTGGAAGCTAGTTAAGAGTGCAATAATTAATAAATAACATATTTTCGCCATAAATTTTTAAGGGAAAATATTTCCTCGTCAGAGTTTTTCTTTTTTACTACACTGGATTTATTTTACTTCGTCACATTATATTCTGAAGTTATTTTTAAGAAGTAGTATTAAAGGAAAAGATTGTATTTTTAGCAAAATTTGCCACGTTAATTTTTTTCTCGGATAAACTAATTATTAAATATTTTATATAAAAAATTCAGTCGGAATCGTGTTCTTTTGGTAGTTAAAAGAGATAAAACTTAAAGTAACAGCATTTTTATCGCAGTCACAGTTGTAGCCTTAATTATCAAAATACACCATCCTCATTTTTATAAATACTCGCCCCGTCCATTAATTTACCCCCCTTCGCGAACGAAGCAAAATCTTAGGTATATCTTCGGTTTGAGCCATTTTTCGGTTGTTCACTCATTCTTTATGCATCAGCAGCATACGAGAGAATACGTTCAGTGCAAATATTTTACGCTATTGCTTTTTATTTATGTTTGTGTCAGAAGGTGAAGATAAAATTATACATACTCATCAAATACTTTTCTAAACTTTCTTTATAGCTCCTACGTTCGTAAACTTATGTATCAACTTCGCTGAATTTTTATGGTACCAAACACCTAATAATTTATTCTTTTACCCTCGTCCGGCATTGCACATGTAAAACTGAGCTGTCGATATCAATGTCGCGTGAAGTTTGATAGTATATTTTAGCCTGAGTCACACGTCGAAGCTGTCTGAGTATAACAAATGCCCTTGCCTCAATCGTGAATTCAGTTATCTTACGTGAAACCAATCAATTAAAGATCATTTTCCTAGGAACCCGCCATCCTTCTCTAATCAAGGCCTATCCGAAGCAATGAATTCCGACCTTTCCCTCACTAAGCGATCATATTCTCGGCCTCACACAGCGTGGATGGGCGGATTGCTGTAACAGCGGAGCGGGTTAGGGCGATCTTATTGCGAAGAGGGCGTGCATTTTATCCTGACTCGCTCCCTCACGTGAATTATGATAGGGGATGTTTGCAGGAAAAGTGCTTATTGCAGATGTTTCGCAACGCACAGCTTCCGTCGGGGAGATCGAGTTGGTGTGGGGTGATGTTGGTGTTGGTCTAGTTTTTTACGGAACCGGAGTGCTCAGGGTGTGAGCGCGGGGTGGGGGATTCGGGTGGCTGGCTTCTCGGATCGCTGTTGCTAGTTACCCGCGTCGCTCTCTCATTACCCGCTTACGCCAGCACACAGAAGGGCCGTGGGGGGAAGTGCGAGGCTTGATGGGAAAGACCATACACGGGTCTACGACATCAAAAACCTTCCTTGGGAGCGTCCATTACGGGGATGACCGGGGATGGTAAAATTATTTAAACGAATGAGAAGGCACTTGCCAAAAACGTGAAATTTACCAGGCGGCCGTGATTTCGAAAACTGGTAAACTTATCATGGCCTCTTCTGTTCTTCTATCCTCTTATTTGGACATCCGGTTCAAAGGTTTCTGAGAGCGTAGGGTTGAATATATTCGAATATTGTACTGAGGTACTCATCCGTGGACGTATCTTCTTCTCAATTGCTTGCGATGAAATAGCCACTCATGGTGTAACGAGGCTTTTTATACCCACTTTTGTTTTTCCAAAATGAACATGGTGGTGAAAACAGTTTAGTACATTTATGAGCAAGCAGCTTTTCGGTCAATTATCACGTAATTACTGTGAAGTGTTTCATTAAGTATGGAATTTCTTTTTTATTAACCTTACCATTAGTGCAAATATGTTAGCAAAATTTTCCACCAAATGATATCATACATATCAATTAGCCTGTTTATTCCACTGTTGAATAAAAAATTGTAAAATAATATTTGTACGTTGTACATACATTAGTTTTACAAGTAATCACCACAGTATGACGCCTTAGTAGGTAACCCCATAAGGTATCCATTAAAAGTATTTTTCTTTTGTAGTACTGTGATTGTTTGTGAAAGCTCTTTTTCCTTCGGAAATCTGCACTAATGTCACAAATTTATTCAATCAATTATTAACCTATTATTATTATCGCTCTCTGCTGCTTCCTCCTTTCCTAATTTAAAACTGCTATAAGTTTACATAATATTGTAAAGCTAAAAATAATTCGAAATAATGCACTTAAAGTTCTGATTATCCATAATGTTTTGGCAAAATAGAATGGGATGTTATCACGAAACAGATGGTAAATATCAATAAGTGGTGTTAAAATTCCATTTAAATACTAAACGATGCAATTATTATACTTTCTTAAAATATAGTTCAAACAAATTCTAATATAACGGCTTAAAATGCCCTCATTTCCTCTCAGATAGTAAATCATGAGGCTATTTAGTAATTATAAATGTTAATTTTGTTCCATTAGTTATTTATGATTCATAAATGTCATGATTCGTTCTTGAGTAAGTTTCGCTTTATTCTAATGGAAGAAAAAGTAAATTTAGTAATCAAAATGACATCTTCAGGGCAGAAAAGTATGAAGGAAATATTAATGGATTACAATTTTAACTAATTAATTTAGCGATCAGCAAGTTCTGTTTTGCTGATACCAGCTATTCCTCGCTGGTATGGTTGTGGAATACACAGGGACGAGCTGTTTTCGAGAACATCGCGAGGACGCGGGCGTCCATGAGCGAGAACACTCGACTTTTCCCAGCTCGATTCTCCACCCTCTCCACTCACCTCTCTCTCACACGTTTTACATAACCTGCGCGCACTTAGCGTTCGCATTTATTTTTCACGCCCTTCTCGCAGCGACGCGGGATTTCTTTTGCATGTCAACTCCTCCCTTGCCTCTTTCGCTGCATTTCTCCCGCCCTCGTCTCCCCTTTTCGCCACTCCTTTCTGTGTCTCTTTGCTCCGCTTCTGAATTATTCGCGGATTTTTTGTATAATTCAAGCGTGGCGAGAGAATGCTTTTTACAAAAAAAAGGCACGATGGGTTCTATGGCGGCGAGGCGTTGGTGAGCCAGGTGTTAACGGGCGGCGGCGGTAAGTCAAGATTTCCCACTCGAGGGAAAGTGGTTGAATATTTTATTGGGATGAGAAAAGCCACGTCGAGTTCCATCGTGATCCGAACCTCCTAAAGTGCCCTTATAAGATGGATGCGTGTCAGTTACAGCGGTGGTTGAATTTTAAACCCTGTAATGTGGCTATAATGTTGGATCGTGTGACAGTTTGGCGACCAAAAGTAGCTAGCTAATGCGCTGGATAGAATACTCAGAGGATAAATCGGTTTTCATTATAATTGGTGTACGATTATCTATAAGGCATCTTAAAATTTTTTTATAAAAAAAATTAACTGGTAAAAAACTGAACCAACTAAACCAACTAAAACAACTAAAATATAGTTAAGTTCTTGGCACTCTGGTTCTAGGCAGTCATGTTGCAACTATAAAGATTAAAGGCTGTTATCTGGCTATCTTTTTTAGTTAACGCACGGGAAAGTTTATCTATTTAGCTCGGTTACTTAAATCATCGGCAAGAGATTACAATAGAAATACACTTAGGTTTTACAACACATTAAAAATCCTAATATATCAATGTTATCGATAGTAATATGCAGATATAATCTTATATCTGAGTAGTCCAGTTAGTTTATCGCTTGGCACTTGATCGCAAATGGATCCCATGTAACGGTCCGTAACGGGTTTGATTAATTTTCATAATATGATATAATTAAATGAATCATCGTACGAAAACTATGGGAAAGGACTAGTGATCAAAATTTTAATGCTATTAGTCACAGGAAATAAATTATTTTATAAGTATGAGTGTTTTTTTTTATTTGGACGGTATTAGGGGTTCTACCCACTCACAAGTGTTGAGCAATCCAGGCGTACTCCCAACGCATTCATTTCTCTCAAATGTGTCTAATAGTGTGGTATATATATATTACGAATTTATGCAAAACAAAGTTTTGGTAGTATTTTTTCCAACTGATACTAGGGTTCATTTCATTAGTCATTCGTATTTCTATCAATTCTCTCTTAACAAACAGTTAGGACTAATAAACCATAGCAATGGTTTTAGTACGTATTTACGGTTAGTTAGTAGCAGCACATACTGGGACCAATCAAAAGAATCCGAGTTTTTCAGGTTAGAAGCAAAGTGCTTCTGATATAATTTATTGTTTACCTTCTTAAAAATGGCTTAAAACATGAAAATTAGGCGTGAACTGAGGGTAAGAGTTATATTTTTGAGGACGTGCGAATGACATGGATGCTACTCTGTAATTGGAGGGTACCTGAATAGTCGAGGCATGTTTGTCAACTTGTCGGCGATGGAGAATAGAACTCGCAAAGTGCCTAACTATTGGAAAGTAATTCAGGAAGGAACAGCTACTTCAGCATTATCGATGACCCAATCAATTAGTTCCTAATATTTCCTCGATACGAGGCTGTTATGCAGATTAGGTGTAGCAGTCGATTACAAAATTTTGTGAGGAGAAAGGAAAAAATTGACAGTGAAACTCGAGTAATACTTAATAAAATTTTATTTAATGAACATAATAATCTATCACGACAACATTAGAACAGGTACTTATGGACGCAGGAAAAATATCGCATTTAATATGCAAAGAAGCACGTATTTTCGAACCATTTGATCCCCCTAGATTATATTGGCAAATCCTCTGCAATTATGGGTACAAATTGTTACCTAATTTATGCAAAATGTCCCTTTACTTCTTCATTTGATTTATTTTAGTTCTGTTGAGCACCTGTGTGTTCTGTGGAGCTCAATGTTCGAAAAATCAGTAAAGCTGAAGCAACCCTTAATCAAAATTTGTATTTTTCAGATTAATTGAAAAACGTATATTGTGGGATAAATAAATTAAGACACAGGGAGAAACATGAGCATAAATATACGGAGTTCACATATCTCTTAAGTGGACGGTGAGGTGGACTAAGACTAACGAGGAGGTGCTTGAGATAGTGGGTGAGGAAAGGAAACTTTTGAATGAAATTCGAGACGGCAGAGTAGGTGGCTGGATGTAGTAAGGGGCGAGGGGTTGTTCCAGAATGTGATAGGGGGAAGGATGTTGGGCAAGCGAGAAAGAGGAAGGAGAATAGGTTTAATGGACAGGATGAAGAAGGGTAGATCGTATGCGGAGGCCAAAAAGGATATACAAGAGGTAGATGTAGAAAACCGTTAGAAGATTCTCTGATATTCAGCAAAACCTACCTTAAGGTAGTGCGAGCGAGATAGTTCCCTAATCATAATAGAGACCATATTCGATAAATACGTTTTAATTTCACCAACTGTGAGACACACGAATTAAATATTGCATTATTAATGGTGCAATAAAATAGTTTTACATGGCAGACATTGTTAGTAATCAGATGAAAATATGTGAATAAGCCTTTAACTTGACTCATTTTTTTTACGCGATTCGTTTGAAACTCCATCAAAACGGAGGGTTTATTGTGATTACGAAGACTTTACTGCGGTGATAATATGATTAATTTTCAAAAATACTTGAGAAAACACACAAACTACGCACTAATGATTTTTTGACGAGATCTATGTGTAGGGAGTGCCTCATTGTTAATATAAGGTCTCTCTGGAGTGCATACACGTACCATTTCCTTTATAAAACGGCTGTTATTTTTTTACAAATATCTCGGAAAGTAATGTGGTAAGGGATTGGATTTTTGGTGTCAATGGAAGGGTGATATTTTTCTCTTTAAAATGAGACCAAATTCATTGATTTCTAGGTAAAATAATATTTCGCTCAAACTACCTCAACCGGTAGAATACTTAGAAGAACTTAGCCCACAATTCCTCGAATACTTTTCCATCAGCCTCATTCCTTCATTGGGGTCCCAACACAGGAAGGGAAACGAATACGAGAGGGGATGAGGGGTGGTAGACGAAAGCGGATTATATTTTCGTGGGTGGTGAACAACGGGGAAGAGGTCGCGACGAAGTGGTGGGGTGGGTGGGATGGGTGAAATCTTTATGAAAAATGTCTGCCGATTCAAACGATAGCGTTACACCGGGCCGTTGCCCCTCCTTCTCGACACCCACTCTCTCGCGGCAACCACCCGCGGGCCAAGCGTATATATGTATATGTATACCACGGCATGGCCCGGTGGACGAGAACCCATCGCCCTTGATGGGCGCCCATCCCTCAGGCGAAACCGTCTCTTTCCCAACTCCTTTATTCCTCTCTCGCCGCGTGGAACAGAAGACACGGGTGATGCGCCGCAGTTATGCGTCCCCCTCTTTATTCCTAGGTGGGAGAATGGAGGGGGGTGCTTGGGGGGTTCGAGAATTGTGTGCTGAGGCTGAGGGAGGATTTGTGGGCAGAGGGTGGGAGGGGTCTGCCATTCGAATGGTGTCTTTAGTTTCGTGGATGTGGGCGGAGAAGATGGGATTAGGGGAAGGAGTAAAAGGAGGTGGGCACCATGGAAAAATTAATTCACCATCTCCGCTTCTTTTGTAGGCGTGCGGCAGGGGGTGAGAGGGGAATGGGAGGGGAATTGCATCAACTCCTCCCGTCCGCGACCCCCTGAAATTGCTCGTCCTATCGTTTCTCATTCATTTCTCCACTCATGGCTGAGGGGTGGGGGTAGGGAGGGTGGTTACCAACCACCCTCAACCCTCCCTCCCCTTCACTCCGCTACTTTTTCGCCCTTCAATTTTTTTACACCTCGCCCGTTCCATCTTCCACCTTATTAATCCTCCCCCCCTCATTTTTTCCATACTTCCGGTTTTTCGCTCTACGTGTCCCCCTCGGCTTCCCCACCCGGCCTTTCATAATTCCGCGTTACATTTCGCTGGGAGTCCCCTTCTTTTCCTTTGCCGTCTGCCATTTATCCGGACCCGCGCGGGTAGAAAGAATTGTCGGCGGGCGTCGTCGTAATGACAATAATAGGCAATGTAGAGAGAGGAAGGGATATGAGATACGAATACATATATATATTAGGGGAAGGGACCAAAGAGAGCACCCACTTCTCGCCTGCATAATGGCGGGAGCGTCTTCTTGACAGATGAGCAGAATTTGTAATTTTAGTCCTCTAAATCGTCGTGTGACCACAATGGTAGGGATTGCTTTCAGTAACCGCCATAGTAAGAACACAACAGATGAAAATTTTATTCGCTATGATTCTCCTTTGAAGTTAAAAATATTTTACAGGGAATTCTGTGTCATGTTTTTTAGTAGTGTTTTTCCGAATAATGTGCATGCTTTCATTGCTTACACTTGCTGATAATTATGAATTTACCTATCTACTACCAAACTTCCATTTTGGTATATTTTAATTTACCAACAAGCGCATTAAATAATAGACATTTGTCTTAATGAAATGTGTTGAATTATTACTTTGAATTTTTTAATAATTCGGGTTGAATTGTTGCTAATTAATTTTAATTGACATAAAAAGATGCATAGAATAGGCAGCTATCATTTACCAAACCCAAGGCAAAATATTACACCTGACTCAAAGATTGAGTGTCCTTTCGCATCGCAATGATATTTATTACAGAGTTCAGTATTTTCAAGCGTAGTTGTTTGATTATAGATATTTTGAAATAAAGTGATACTGGTTCTGATGATTGATAAACAATGACAAAGCGTGTACAGATATTCACTACCTTCATCAATAGGAAGCTCTTACGATTGAATATTAATGAATCTTACTAAAATTTATAATCTGATCCTCGAGGATTTCGTAATGTACAGTGGCGGAAAAAATTAACGCAAAATTTTTCGCGCGCCAGAATGCGGCATTTTTGGGAACTTTTAGGAGCAGTACACACTCGAAAGACTGGAAATACTGAGGAAAACATCGTCTACCGCAAATATTTGAAATCCGCAATGGATCTCACATTTTCTGGAGCGTAAAACTTAATCATCAATCGCCTCATTTTCGAGCTTTCTTCTCATATTATTCGCATATTCAGTCGCGGTGTATCGCTCTGTTTATTTCAACATGGTTCTTACGTTAAATGATATTATTTATACAGAAAGACTGATCATAAAATATATTCACTATCCCACCAAATTCTGTATATATGCTGAAATCTTCATCTTCTACCACCAAGGGATATTTATTGTGGTTGACTTTCCGAGGATCTTTTTGAATGACGCGTACTGTGTCTTTTTCACCGAAATGATATAAGTCGAGATTTATCGGCACCAAATGTCGATACAAAAAAGATTTAAAAAATTTAAGATGTCAACTTTTACAAAACCACTCGATTTATTAAAACAACGACCCAGGTTTCAATGTGCATTCACATCATCTTCAGGACGACCTGAAGATGATGTGAATGCACATTGAAACCTGGGTCGTTGTTTTAATAAATGGAGTGGTTTTGTAAAAGTTGACATCTTAAATTTTTTAATGATGGAATACCACCAAGTGAGACTGACGAAAGTGAGTGAAAAAAGATTTAACTAAAATAAGTATAGTCTACGTGATGCAATTTTTCACGATTTTCCATTTGTAGATTGACGAAGATCCTTAAACGGATATTTATTAAATTCAAAACGGATATTTATTAATGAATCGTTCTTGACCCAATATAAATCCGTTTTTAGTTCGTCAGATTGGGATTAAACTATGAAAACATACGAAAATATATATCATTTCAAGAAATAAAAATAAATGTGCTCGCATCGATACC
Organism: Ceriagrion tenellum; assembly: GCA_963169105.1. Classification (NCBI taxonomy): domain Eukaryota; kingdom Metazoa; phylum Arthropoda; class Insecta; order Odonata; family Coenagrionidae; genus Ceriagrion; species Ceriagrion tenellum. The sequence goes on from OY720640.1 coordinate 38,966,047, forward strand.
GAATAATCTAGGCATATTTTCCCGATATTTCTTTCATTTTATCACAGGAAGCTTGGTGACGAGCTGTCCTCTGTTAAGCTTTATCTGGTAAATGCAGGATATACGAATAAATATTCGGGCAAGTTTACCCAAATTAGATGCAATTATGGATAAGCAACTCTATTACGTCTGACTGCATAATATCTTATATGCTTAGTTATAAATTCGCCTCACATTTAAAATTAACAAAAAAGCCTTTTTAAAGACTTCAGTTTGGTGTAAAATGTCATTAATGAAATACATTTATAGATACGGTTAATGTTGTAGCTGTCAAAGGTATTTGGCTAGCTAAAGAGTGGTCCGTGTTCGATTTTTAATGAACAAAAATGAGTTTTTATATAAATTTTCTCATATTGGCGATATGAATGAATGTAATGTGTAGCTGCAATGACTGGCTGATAATATGAATTTTTTTAATACAAAAGAGAAAATTTGCCGAATAAAAATCAATTTAATTGAACAGAATTTGAATGAAAAACTCAAAAATGTCTCAACCAGGATTGGGGTCACGGTTCTTTTCTTTTTGTGGTCGTTATCGTCATCCAAAAGGCAAGCCGCATTGGTAGGGCAATGCTCAAGATCCATGGAGCGTACTCCACTTCTATGTAGCACCCGATCATTCTTGAGAGCGTACTCGAACAATGTTATCATGAAGAACCATGATTGCGATTCAGGTTTGCAACCTAATAACAACTACTGAACTTTATTATGTCAAGGTGAATTTAAGATCATATTCTGTATCCTTGCGGTGAATTTATTTGCGTCCGTATGCGTTACTGTGAACTAAGTTACTTTTAAAATGAGTAGTGGTATTGTATACGAACGTTTAAAATAACTATAAGGATAAGAAAAAGCATACTACTATCCTGGGAATACAAACAGAAAAGTAGTTCTCGGATTACACCTCATCAGCCCAGACCATTCCAATCAAACGCCATTAGTTCCCCTCATGCATAGGTTTGGAGGCCAACTACCATAAGTCTGAGTTAAAGCAAAAAGCAATCTTGGAGGACTTTTGAGGATCCCTAGAGGTTCCCCTGTGTCGATACAAAGCTCCACCAATACTAATCCATTCAAAATTGGAATGTATGAAGGCCGCATTATATTGATTTGGGAAATAGTATGCCTTTAATTACAGTTTACTTTCCCCTTGTGTTGCGGGCGATACCTTTTCTGCCATAGATAATGTTTCGGATGCCAGTCGTTTAACTAACAGGAAAGAAGTGGTATTTGACTTCTCTTACGCCCTTTAAAATATTTGACGGATGCTTCCGATTTTTTCGAAGCGCGACGAGCCTTTTCTTTCTGGTGCAGCAAAAATTTGAAACCTGTGCCTTATTCACAACAGAAAACCACCCCGACCATCACCACCCGGAACTTGGCTAAGGTTTACTGATGACTGCTTCATTGAGACGAGCGTCGATAAACGAACAAGCAGAGCGAACAGCCCGAGCAGAAATATTGTTTAAGTTTTAGCGGCCTTTCCCTAAATTCTTGTGGGAAAAAAAGATCTTATTAGCCTTTAAGTATGCGTAATTTTTCTCCCAGGTGGAGGAATTGGATAGTAGGTTTGTAAAAGGCAAAAATATCCGTCGAAAAATTACCCGAAGAGGTGTTGCGCCTTCGACTTTCACCCACTGAACTTTTATTTGGTGTTTAAAAGTAAAAATACCTATTTCTCACTACTATCAAACGAAAACCATTAAATTTATGTCCGCTATAATAAGAACTATGTTTATTCAAATGATTATCAATATTCATTTTTCGTCTGCAACTAGGAATACTTGGGAGTTCACAAATTTCGAAATTTTAGGAGATGGTTCAAAACAAATCATGTAACATAGATGGATCGGGCTGCACGGAGCGCAGCGTTTATTATGAGGACAATGCGAGAAACAAACGTTTTTTTGACCCCCTCAAGAACCAAACTCTAATTCCTAATAAAAATAATTGCCCTCTTTACTAAATCATTTCAAAGTAATTTAAGGGTGAATGTAGCATCAGGTAAGTTCAATAAATCGAGTAACTGACACAATCAGAGATTCGGTCTGTTCCCTCCTTCATGAATAGCTTTTCAATGAGTGGTAAATTGGCAAATGAGGGGATATGAGCACCATACGACAGGAAGGACGTAGAAATCAAGTGGGGCCGAGTACCCGAGAATGGGAAGTAAACATCTCATTCGACGACCAAGGAGACCGCTCTGATTATTTTACATAGCCCGAATATGTGTAAAATCACACACTCATTGTTGAGGTCAATATCCATTCCCTGGGCCTTCCGCGGATTCCTGCGAAGTTTTTGGTTCAATAAAGTCACATCGCGTAGACTAATTATAAAGGCGCTAAAAGAGGCCACGCCGGCATTTGAACCCCAGGCATTCTTGGCCGCAGACGATCGCTCTCCCTCTAGGCTATTTCATCAATTAAGAGAAAAGCGCGTCCAGTGGTTCATACTATACAACGAAAAATGGGAATTCTAATGTCTTCTTTAAAAAATGGACCAAATAAAATGCTCTGGATTTTTTAAAAGTGGTTTTCAGAAATTAAATAATATTACGCTCGGAGGAATTAAGAAATTTAAGTGTTAAGTACGAATACGAGTACCTGAATGCACAAGGGCGGAAACTTACGTAGGGTTTTAAGGTATTGGAAATACTTGTAAAGAAAAATTTTCTCCTCATGGAAACCATTCTATTCTACCTGATTTACCATACTTTAACTTGAAATTCACAGGATATTACACCAAAATGTTAATTGTAATGCATCGTATTTCTCGGAAGTATTTTGAGGCCTATTAAAACGATGTTCATCCGCAGTTATTCCCTGCACGCGGAAATACGTTTTATTGTAAGTGAATTTGATCTGGAGAATTAAAGAAATAAAAAATTTTTTGTCCCAACGAATAATGCTTTCATCATATTGTTTTGTAAATTTTCAACCAAGAAATTTGTTTAAACGGTCCAAAGCTCTAAAAAAATATGGCAAGCATCTCTATATAATCAACTACGAATTCGGAACCTCGACTGGGTGCGGGTCGAAGTAAGCTCATCACGTTTATAACTCCCAGACGATCTGGCGAACGTAAACCTTATTAGTATGACTCTTACATGACGCGTAAAATCGATATCAATTCATAGAGAGTTTGAACATTCCCGGTTTCCATATGCTGTCTCAGTGTTGTCAAGTGGTTGAAGGAAAAGCGATTTCAATTAGTTCTCGTGTACGCCGCATTCAGACGCCAATGAGTTTTGCGTTAATTTTTTCCGCCACTGCATATTGTTTGCATGATACAATCAGTCATTTTCGATAGTAAGTAATGGATTCTTTCTGGTTTTATGGGCGCTTTTTTGTCATCTTAGTTGTAATAATATGTTGATAAATTCTCCCGGGGTATATATTATATTAGTCACCAGTTATGCTTATATTGCTTCCTGTATATATTTCGCATGGTTAATTCTACAATTATAACTATATAATTTGTTGATACTATTCAACATTTGCATTGATTGTGTTATGCACAATTTGTAGTACCTGCTTGTTTGTTCGAAGTTGTACCAGCGCTGCTTCTATTGATCAATCCTCGCATTGGGCTCATCGTTTATTCCATAGAATATTTTCTGTTATATTGTACGATGATTGCACGGGAATTATTCCAGAAATTAAAGTAGAATATTAAATTTCACGCTTGTGAAATATAACATTATGATCCAAAGGCAATGAAACTTGGTCTATCTCACGCGAGAGAGTTTACTTTATTAGTCTAGTACCCCAATTTAAATTTTTGGTCCATTTATCGGTGAACTTTCATGCAAATTAAATATTTACTGAAATTAAGGCATTTCTTAAGTTTATAACTAGCACTTTACATTACGCAATGTATTTCCACCATTTCTTGTTTTGCTGATGGCTGAGGTAATCTAAGAATTGGAGGATATGAACTGAGTATCATGACTCCATATTATCTTTCCATGATTAGGCCTGAATCGAATTTTTGGTAGAAGTAGAGTCATGTTCACATCGGAACAACAATTCAGCAGTAATACCATCAGCCACCAATTACCAGAGATTTTTATTGTTTTAGTCTGATAAGAGCCCTCAAAAAGTATTAAGGACTTTATCCTGTTTGATACTTTCATTACCTCGGGTTCATTCACACTATTTGAATTCATTCACGCCCTTGTGTCCTTGTGATACCCGTTATTCATTTAAACACAAAAATACGCAACTTTCAAGAAGTTTTATAAGCTAAAACACGGGGGAGAGTCATTATTACTTGCTTTTCTCCTCGAGTTTGCTCCAAGAAACCAGTTTTATAATATCTTTTTCTTCCGATTCTGGCGAGATCTCGGTCAATGATTTAGACTCATTTCATTTCAAACTGATTTGTTGTATTAGAATCACTTAGTTCACTTAAATTCTGGAAGTATTTCTTTGTATGTAGGATAGAAACTTTGCTCCTTAAATGCTGCAACATATGCCTTTGTGTTCATGATAATAGAACTGAGTTCATGTGAACATATTGCCTTTGTTTGTAGACAAAAGACAGCGAACCGTACACAATTCATGCACCATGATGATATGGTATGATGGACAAGGATAAAATGTCTGGCATTGACCGTGAATGCATCTCGTTGGTCACATTGTCCTGTATAAAAACCCAAAGTATTCTTTAGGAAATGCCTCATTTCTTCATTGAATAAATCATTTCCTAAATTTCCAAACGCAAAATTTCCATTAAATTCTTTCCTTTTGAGAAGTCAATGGAATAGGAAATAAAACTTATTCCCCAAGGAAAGTTTTGAGGAAAAATATTTTCATACACTTCATCTCCCAAAATGAAGTTGAGACTTACGCAAGATAGAATCGAGGCATCTAGAGGTGTTCCAATTGTTCACCGTCCCGAATCACCCGCTTTATTTCTACAAACGTGCGTCTTGGGATTCGCCTCAATCAGCGCTCCTTGAGATGGGAAAATAAATGCCATTTCCCAAGCGCTTCCCATCGAATTCTCCTCTCGGCTGAAGAAATTACACTCAGACGCTTTCATCAGCGTGGGACGAGACATTCGGAAATATTTCTACCGAAACTTTTTCCTTTGCTATGCCAGGTTTTTAGAAAAAAAATGAACCATCCGTCCCTGCGTCCAGCATTTGCGACCGGAAGAGCGCATGGCATACTGGGGAAGAGGAAGTCGGAAAAATAAATGAAAAAGGAACCAGACTTGTTTCGCATTTTTATTTCACCTCCATTTTGTCTATCTTTTTTCCCATTCCTCTCTCAGCTCACCAACCCCTCAGGATGTCCCCAACCCAACCCTGCGTCCCCGGCACACGATTTAGTCCCGTAGACCTTCAATTCCGAATTCACGGTCCTAAATTGGCAAGTCCTACTCTCCTCTGGGAGATCAGCGCGAGGGTTCTTGGGGAGGAAGCCTTACTGGTGAGGCAAAGGGAGGGATGGGGAAAAGGAACTGGATTGTTGGATGGGGTACGAGGCAGGGTAATGTAGGGAGAGAAGGATAGGAATTGGCCGGCGCTATTCCCATAGTGGGGGAGGAATGGATATTCTTGCGAATGGCGCCAGAAGGGATGGGGAGCGAGCGGTCTGACCGACGAGGGACAGTCCCGTCTCTTCACAGCTCCCCCCTTTCCCTCCCCACGTACTTTAATGTCGTCCTCAAAAGGCAGCACAAGGCCCTTTACTGTCCGCGTCGCCTCAGAGCGGGGCTGCCGCCTGGGCCGGTTGCCTCTTTATCGCCGTTCTAGACACCACCCCCGGCTTATTCCTCTCTCTCCTCTCCTCCACCTGCTTTACATCCTCCAACCCTTCCTCCCGTTCCTCCTGCTCACGGTTGGGTGATGGGGGTTAAATAATTCTCCTTCGACCGCAAGCGACCTCGTTCGCACCCCCCTTCTGGTACCTCCCCGTTTTCGTTTCCATTGGTCGTGGGAATTGGCGTAATTTTGACGAAAGCTTGTAGTCACCCGTATTTTAGTATCAATTAGGCTGGAAATGAACTAATTCGCGAAAGGAAATGAATACAGCAGTTGGCGAGAGGGAAATACGGGGTCATTTATCAGCGGAATGACTTTTCCGCGTTGAGCGATGCGTTGCTGGGCATCACTGGTGATACGAAATTACCGTAGAGTAGGAAGTAGAAAAATTTGATATGAAAAAGATTATTTTTGTTTGCATGATGCATCGTGGGCGAATCTGAAAACCAGGTATATTTTTTTATGATGATCTAAGCGTGAATCCTCAGCAGAGGTATCGAGCAATGGCTTCACCATAAACTAATTGAAAACTTTGATAAATATGATGCAGTTTATGGAATGATAGCATAATTTCCGATTTTATTTTATTGGAATACACAATTGATTTATATGTGAGCTTGTACGCTTATGAACTACAGCTTGTTATCGACTTTGACGAAAAATATAGTAGAATATTTTCATGAATTATGTATTACGCCCTGGAGAAATATCCGGAGAACTATTTAAATACGAATCAGAATTAGAATCACTTAACAAAAAATTAACATAACTCTACTAAATGCCTAAATGGAGAAGAGGTCCCAGAAGATATACCCAAATCTCATCATTATACAATAAAGGCAATAAGAACGAGTGCGATAACTATCAAGGAATATCTGTGACTATTACAATTAGCAGATTATATGGTAAAATATTAAATAATAGAATTGAAAAAGAGTATGCAGTCAAGAAATGCGGAGAACAAGCGGGGTTTAGAGAAGGAAGATCTATTGTAGACCATCTGTTTTGTTTAACACAACTGATTAAGAAAGCCTTGACGTACAACAAGAAACTTCACCTCTTTTTTGTTGACCTTAAAAAAGCATACGATACGGTGCCACAAATTAAACCGTGAGAGGTCTTGGGAAGATCTAACATAAACCCATACTTAATAGAAACCATCACAAATGTATACAAATATAGTGCAGCTAAGATGAAAATGAGAAACGACTTCTCTCAGGGATTTAAAATAAATAATGTTCTAAGACAGGGCTTCTTTATTTCCCCAGCAATTTTTAAACTATATTCAGATCAAGTGCTTAAGGGCTGGAAAAGGAAATGCAACTCCATGGGATAGCCTTTGAAAGAAGGATTATAATGATTTAGAATATATGACCAGAAACATAATAGAGGAATACAAAACTGGGGTCTGAATATCAGTGTTGACAAAACAAAATATATGTATATGAGAGGAATGCAACAGGAACTTATTTTAGAGGGTGGGCAACAAATAGGATACTGTAAAGGGTATAAATACTTACAAATTGCTGAAATAAAACGATGGAGGCAGCCATTAGGGATAGATGTAATAAAGGTAGAAAGGAAGTAACACTATTGAATAGCTTATTGTGGGACCAGACAATATCCAATGAAAATAAAAAGAGAATTTATAATACCATAGTAAATAGTATAGTAACCAACAACTGTGAGGTATGACCGCTTACTGAAAAATCAGAAAAATTATTATTGACCATTGAAATGGACTTCTGGTGAAGAGTAGCCGGAAAATCAAAAAGGGAAAGAATAAGGAATGAAAGGATCAGAAAAATTATGAATGTCAATTACACAATAGTAGATGGAATAAGAATACAACAATTGAGGTGGTATGGGCACGTGCAACGAATGGTAAATGAAAGATTTCCAAAAGAAATGTTGTTGTGGAACCCGGAAGGAAGACGGCGGAGAGGAAGACCGAGGAAAAGCTGGATTTAAGGGATATAGAAAGAAATGAGAGAAATAGGATTCGATGGAGATCTGTGGAATGATCGGGAGGCATGGAAATTGGGAATCGGAAGACTTTTAACGTCGTAGACCGATGAATACATATATGTATTACGCATGATTAATAATGGTAATTAAAAACGTATGATTAATAAATCGTGCGTTATGAATGGAACGCTCATTTAAAAAAAATATCTTACTGGTTGCTTCGCTCTTATTCTGAGTAAATAGGCTAATGTGCTGTGGACTTCATTTCCCATTTCCATTGATTGTGCATGTCTTTGTTTACTTCTATTCATGGTGAGCTACCTTAGGAATGCGGAATTAGAGAGGCTTGTGAAACAGTCAAGGGGTTCTGAGTGATGCAATTATATGCACTCCATGTGGCTGCAGTATGCTCTCAATCACAACTAGTATCATGGTCAAAATAGCCACATATATCGGAGTCTGTTGGAAATGAAGACCTCTGCCAGGGCCAGAGTGGTTTGCTTGCGTGATTGGGATTCCGGAGTCAATTGGTTCTCCTGATAATCAATTTGTGTGAGAAAGTGGTTTGAAATTACGCCTTTCTTTGTGTCTGTTAAATTGATGGCGTTGTGTGATATTTCACCAAGAATATTTGTGTAAGAAAATGTATGTTTTCTTTGTGATCTCCATCAAGCAGAACTGAATTTATCAATGTGTTCCAGTTTCAAATTATTACCGCTTTAATATTGATATTATATACTTTTATTTCCAAGGTAACTATGCCTTTGCAGATAAATTGGCGTTTCATCATATTAAGTATTTTCTAATTCCTGGGAATTGACCGCATAATATCCAGTGTATTATTATTGATAATCATTTTCAATTATCATTGTAGAAAAACCTCAATAAAGATATTCAAGGAAGTAATTGATACTTTTAATATTCATATACTCTGAAATATGAATATTACTATTATCATTTAATTCGTTTACTCACCTAAAATTGTAATCAGCGTTCCAAACGTTTGTTTTAGGTCTGTTTGTGGATTTTATTTTCCAAATCTAAAATAAAATAAGGACTATGTGGTGTGTAGGACTCATATATAGTCATTTTTCTATTTATTAGTTTGTTTTGATAGTGTTCACTGTGAGTCCATCTGGCTTTGTTTTCTAACTGTGCTTTCTCAAATGTTTTCTATGCATATATATCATATATGATGGACTTATTCCTTTTTAAGCCTCCTCAAAATAAAAAGGGGGTGTTTGAATTTTTATAGGCAATATGTTGTGAAATAATTATTGTCCGTAATTGAAAATGGAGGATGATTGTAAAAACAATTCCTATATTAATCGACACCATATTTTTCTTACATTTTCAATGAGTCCGATTTGAAAGTTTGGGGTTGGCAATTCATTCATTCTCGGATAAGTGTGTTGATCCAGACAAAAGGAATTGCTTTTTTCATCCTACAAAGAAGTATTTCTTCTATCCAAATGAAAAGTGGTCCATGGGAAAAAATATACTTATTTCTTTCGCTCTTTCTTATCCAAAAATAGCAGAATAGCTCTGGACTACGCCGCCTTCGACCAAACCCACCTCCTCTTTGGCCTTTCTTACATCCGATTTTCTGAGGGCCTCCCAGTTCTTTGAGCACACTTTCTACCTTCGAATAAGGAAAAAAACATTGGAAGGAAAAGAACCACAACTGATCTGAGCCCATCATTCGCCCTGGAGTTGGTCTTCCTCGGAACCCTGGTGGTGGAGGAAGGACTGATTTTGTGGCCGGTGGGAGTAGAAGCGTTTCTCCCTGTTCTAGGCTTTTGTGGTGCAATTGAAAAGGGGAGGAGGGGAAGGATTGGGAAGTCCGAAAGGCCAGAAGTGGGGGATGAATGGTGGGAGGGGGGGGAAGGACGAGGGAAGGGAATTTGGCGTGCGACTTGCGTTGGGGACGGAAGGGAAAAGCAAAGGACGATGTTGGGAGGGAAAAAAAGGGCACTTACGAAGCTGGACAATGGTCGCCAATTAACGTCAAGGGACAAGGGTCAGGAGGGAATGCTTCGGAGCGTCATCCCGATGGATTTGAAGGTGGAAGTGGATGGGAAGTATTTTGGAATAGGATGGGCGGGACCGTGGGTGAGTGGGGGAGAAGAGGTAGTGAAGTGAGCTGGAAGGTTGATGTCATACGGTGGCCAATGGGCTCAAAATAGGAGCTCGCAATCGGGATGAAGTCATCCACTGGACAGAGGATTCAAAAGAAATAACATTTTATGGCTCACCTAGAGTTTCTTTCCTCCCTTATGGCGCTCTCAACAACCTCTGCGGCTTCTTTTCGAATATCATCCATATTAAAAGTGCCTTATTATGCGACCAATATGTTGCCACACTCATTCTGATATTTATGGCGGAAACGACTGCTATCATGCCAATGGATATTTGGTTGAAGAACCCTTCCTGTCTCGAGGGTAGTGCAAAGCATATTATCAAGTAATATTCACTACTAAGTACTATAAAAAACATTTTCTCATAGCTCAGGTACTTCTTTATAACAACGAGAATAATTACGCACATTAGAAAATTTAAATGATTCTTTTTCGTGACCTCTTTTTTTATTAATATAAAGTTAAAAAAAGATAATAAAGATATAATGATAACAGATATAATTAAGAGGTCGCGCATTGCCTTCAATAAATGAAATAATGGCAAATTTCCTCATACTAATCCCAGGTAGAAATATTTTGTCTGTAACTGCTCTGAATGACTAATATCTGATCTGAAAGTGGTCTGTGACTGGACTGAACTGGTCTAAATTTCGTAGATACTTTATTATCTTTCAAATCCAGACCTGTAACGGATGATCTAAAAGCTCCAGGAAAATACCTTATATTATTAGAAAATTTCTTATTTAATCCACTTTTGATATTCCAGCTTATTTATTATCGTTGGTGAAAAGACTGGATTGTTGGGGAAAGTAGGGAAAGTACTTGCAAAAACGACATCTTTCACACGTATACGCAGGCACAGAATATTTAAGGAACAGAAATTAATTGTTTACAATTATGGCATGATAATAGTTAGCCTTCTTAAAAAATAGGCAAATGGACCTCTTTATATTTCCCAAGCATCTGTGTTGTTGTCTCAATATATTTATATTTTATAGATACTTGAGGCGGAGAAATTGAATCTTAAACGCTTGAAAACTGAAGAATGGTACCATTTCCAAGAAATGTTACGGAAAATAGGTTTAGCAGAATATATCACCAAGGACTGTGTGGCGTTTAGAAGAAGTCGGCGAAAAAATTTGACCAGTAGTTTTCCTCCGGAGTGACGTATCAAATTGGAACAGATTTTCCTCGGGTACCTTCTTAGAGTATTTAGATTAAATTGGACTTGGGACGGAGGTATTGCATTATCGGAGACAAACGAGAAAGGCCGAGGGAGAGACACGGAGGCCACGTAATGGAGGAAACACCTCGCAGCCGCTCGCCTCAGTAAAGCAATTTGCCCACCTCCCCATCTCCATTCTGTTCATTCCCGCCAGGGAAAGAGAGGAGAGAAGAATTAGGGCTTTTGAGGGAATGGGGGGGGGGAGGTATCATATTTATCGGATCGCGGCATTCGCTATACGGCCAAGTACGCATTTAGATTGCATCCACACGCATTTTGTTCCCGGGGCTATGTATTTTCAGCCGAAAACTAATCCAATCGGAGGAGAGGGCGAGGAAAAAAGTGCATAAATTGGAAGGATGGAAAAAGGAGCACCTTCCCAGCGAGCCTTAGGACTCCCTCCTCCCTCAAATGAGGACACCCCATCACCCATTACTTCAACTGCGCCGACCCGCGTGCTCACCTAAAGCGCCATCTCGGCGACTCCTCCTGAAGCTGTGCGGAAAGTACAGGGGGGTGAGTTTGAGTCTCACTGGGGGGGTCTCACTCAGCCTCCCCACTCGTCTCGTCCCCCAACTCCCACCTCCCACACCCCGTAGCATACTCCAACCACTACCGCGCCTGCATTTATTCTGTTCTTCCAATTGGGATGAGTTTCCACCCTCTCCTATCACCCATCCCCATCCTGTAGAATCCTCCCTCTCCCTCACTCACTCTCTCTATATCTCTCTAGAACGCAATTTTGGGACAGTAATCGCCTTTCGAGCACGAATCGAGGGAAATTCTCCTCTTTGGGATGAGGCGCATGGGTAAGGGAGGATAGGATGGGGTGGGTGAAGTCTTTTAGGAAGGTTGATAAAAAAAGGAGCAGGATGGGGTTGGTTGGACGTAGAAGGGATGCACAAACAGGTTGGGAGGGATGGTTAAAAAAAATAATGGGCCACCCTTTTTTCCTCTGTTTCTTATAATGAGGGAGTTTCTTTCGGGCGGAGGTTGTTTCGGGGGGGGGGGCGGAGGGGGAGGATCCGAAGGTCTGGGACAGTTGGCGGGAGAGGGCGGGGGGCTTCTCTTGAGATGGAGTACCGAGGGGGGTGGGTGGCTGTGGGGGTGGATGAGTCGGCGGGGGAAGTGGGAGGGTGGCTGGGAGGGTTGATAGAAGATTCGAAGCAATAATGGGGAGGTTACCTCAAGCGGGAGACATTGCCTCTCTCTTTCTCTTCGTCTTTCCCTTCCCTCTTCTCACGGCATCCGACAAACAAAGGACCCCAGAATGCACCAATCCACTTTTTTATTCGCTTATCCCTTTTCTGTTATTTTTACCGCCCTCTCGTTCATTCCAACTCAGGGGCTATTATGCCTCTCTTTCCCATCCTTATGAAAATCTTATGCTAACTATTACCTCATTACCATTTTAGCGTATCTGGCAATTTTAGTTCTCAATATCGGTGCCGGATAATAGTAACCTTCGGTTATTACTGATGGTATTCAAGATATAGGTAATTTTATATGTCGAAATATGGTTTTCCTCTTCTTATTTGGCTTTTAATGAGTAAACTGATGACATTTATCGGTAGATTAATTTACTTCATAAGCATCAGTATATTTCCATAATATTATATTGATAAATATAATTTATTATTGTTATTAGTTGCGTATGGACCCTTTTTTTATTTGATCACGCAAAGCATTATGACTCATTTTTAAGTTTCTTCCTAATCTGCCACAATTCTCTCATTCTTTCTCCGTGGATTCTCTTTCTATTTCTTCTTTTCTTTCTTCCATCCATTTTGTCCCTTGTTTCTTTGGGACTTCGTTCTCTGGCATTACGTTCCACTGCTGTATCTTATTTCTGTAGGTGATTCTGTTTTCAATTTCCTTAGGGTCTATTTTTGCTTTCTCTAGATCACCTCTGACTTGAGACAACCATAGTATTGTTGATTTGACACCTTGTAAATATGTAATGACCTTTTTGATGAGTCTTGTAGGCGGGAGTCTATTGATATGTCCGAAAAATTGCAGTCTTCTTTTTCTGATATCCGCCGCTAGATTGGACATCTCCGTAGTTTTCCTGGAGTGCAGCATATACCCTTCTTCTGTTAATTTTGGGCCGAGAATTTTCCTCATGATTTTTCGCTCTTCCTTAAGTATGTTCTCCATATCTCTTTTTATATAAAGCGTAAGAGTTTTGCTTGAATATAGAACCTCTGGCTTGATTACAGTGTTGTAGTGTCTGATATTTGTGTTTATGGAAATGCATTTCTTGTTATAGATATTGTATGTCTTGCCATATGCCCTCTTCATTTTCTATAATCGAGTCTTCTGTGCTATCTTCTCTCCTCCTGTGGGTTCAAGGATCTCGCCCAGATATCTAAAATGTGTGACTCGATTTATCTTGCCGTATATTGTGTTCAATACTTCGATGTCTAATTTTGAGCAGAAGAATTCGGTCTTTTCGAAAGAGATCTGTAGGCCAACTTTCTATGCACATTCCTTGAGGATCTCTATTTGTTTGGCTGCTGTTGTTTCATTATCTGCGAGTATGGCTATATCATCAGCAAAAGCTAGTCATGAAATTTCTACTTCATCTTTGGGTCGTCCGAATCGTGTTGGTTTCCAATGTCCTTGGATTTTCAGTTCTTTTTTCCACTCCTTTATAACTTTGTTCAGGACTAAGTTAAAGAGGAGTGGGGATAGCCCATTTCTTTGGCGTACTCCAGTTTTGATCTGAAAAGTTTCAGAAATTTCAAACATAAATTTTACCTTCGAGATTGTATCTGTCAATGTCTGTTTGATCAATCGCAGTGTTTTAGTATCGAGTCCCAGTGCATCTAAAGTATTGAACAAAGATTGTCGGTCGATAGAATCGTACGCCTTCTTGAAGTCGACAAACGTGCATATGATCGGGGCATTCCTAATTGCTTTGTATTTCAGTAGTGCTTTCAGGTTGAAGATTTGTTCTGTACACGATCCACTAGGGCGGAAGCCTGCCTGGTACTAGCCAATTTTGTGTTCTAGTTGCTCTTGTACTCTTTGGAGAAGACATGCTGAGAGGATTTTGTAGGTAACTTGTAACAGGAAAATTCCTCTGTAGTTATTCGTGTCTGTTCTGTCTCCTTTCTTGTGTAGTGGATGGATAAGAGCGCATTTCCAGTCGTCTGGCAATTGTTCTGTTTGCCAGATATTCCCAATGATTTGTGTGAGTTCCTGTAGTGACTTTGGCCCGAGGTTTTTCAGTAACTCCGCAATGATGCCATCTTCATCAGAAGTCCTGTTATTTTTCAGTTTTTTTATGTGTCTGTGGGTTTCTATCTGTGTTGGTGGTGGTAATTCTGGGTTGATGTCGGTGCAATTTTCTTTGGAAAGTCTTGTTTTTGGTTAGGGGCAATTGAAAAGATCAGAGATATATAATTTATTATGATAGATATAAATTTTAAAAAAATAAGTGTATTCAATCCACGACTTCCACGAGTTTCCAGAACTAGTGTAGAGAATTATGATTTATTTTATGATGAAGCTGCAAATTTTGATTATTTCCATTAACCAGGCGGTTTAGCAGATAGCATTTGGAGTGCAATTACTATTGAAGATCATTATTTACTGAACAGTACATCTTGAATTTACATTTTACGAAACCAGAAAATGATAACTTTAGAATCCGAAAATAACACTTACAAACACTCTTAACTCTTACAAAACACTGACAGATATTATTTATTTTAATGAAACTTCTTGTAATCAAGATCTTTTACAATGGACTTATAACATGCATCATTGTCTTTATATCATTCAGGTGCTCGGCGATGATGTTCCCACTTCAAATATAATGAGGTAGAACCTTTTTTATCTCATACTAGCTGAATTACCCGGCGTTTCTCGGGATCATACTTCCTTCAAAACTTTGTATATAAGAGGTGAGGGTTTAGTATGTAGTTCTGATAACAAACTACAGTGCAAGTAACTGTTTTATTAAATCAATATTTTTTTCTTCTGTGAAGTCTGTGAATAACCTCCATAAGGATATAGCAACAGCTAGTACTGCATAAGGAGGCGGAGTTCGTGTTCCCAATGTCCGCGTTTCAAGCTCAAAAGATTTTCAATCTTATTTCGACCTTCCGGCAGATCCACGAGTGACTTTGAAACATCAGACCATTTTGCCTAAGAGTCACTCCTCGGGAACTCCTCCGCGGCAAAGGAGGCGGAAGAATGAGACGATAAAATAGAAAAAAATACCCGAAAAACCAAGCAGATACTATATTTTCGCCAAAATCACCGGCGGGCCTCGATGGGAATGGAGGTTTGAGGATAGTTCTTCCAATGGCTTGAGATGGGACCGCCTTTTTGGCATGCAAGCAATTTCACAGCAGGGCTGGAATGGGGGAGGATCGACTATAAGAAGAGTGAATAAAGTGGGTGGTATGCTAGCATGAGGAAGGAGATGAAGGTTAATAGAGTACTGCGGAAAAGAAAACCTCAGTATTGACTCGGGCGAGATCGGGAAAAGACAGCTGAATGGGGCGAGTGAGGTCGTGGAGGAAAATGGGCCGACTTCCTCGTGCTCGCAGCGAACGAGTTTGAAGTTATTTTTTCTCTTCGTGCTTCTTTATTCCGAGCCAACGTAACGGGTGGAGCTAGCGGCTGGCAAAGAAGAGTTTTAGGGTGAATGAGCAAGCGAAGTGAGGAATCCGGCGATCCGTTGAATCGTCCTCCAATCCTCCATGTATCGATGCAGCTTCCTGGAGGATGGGAAAGAGACAGTCGTATGCTCTTCCCTCTGGGGAGGGGAGGAAACTGTGGACTGGAAAGGTCCAAAGGGTTGGAATTGGAGTAGATGGGTGCGCAGAGTAGGTAGTCTCACGTTGTCGGAAGGTGCGAAAGGGATTTAGCAGTCTGCGAGGTCGCTGTTGGCCTGAAGTAACGCCAGGGGAAGCAGGGGTTAGGGGGGCGTGGGAAATTGTAGCGTTGAATCGCAATGGGGCTTAAGGAGCAAAAGGGAGAAATTTGTGGGGGCACATTAGAAGTGGAACGGTACAGAAAGACATCCTCGCACCGTTTGAGTCTGTTTTGGAAAACAATTAGAAGTTCCGGCATTATAAATAAGCTGAGCCATTTCTGGACACTTGTTCTCTTGGCAAACCATTTAAAAAAATCTATTTAAGAGATTTTTTTCTTATATTTTCTATCTGCAACGTCAGTATACATTTCTCTCGATGATTGTTGTCTCTCTCGGCCTTAAATTAGTTACTTTAAAGTTGAGCGCAATCAGAAATGTAGAGTGCAATTCTTCATTCATAAAGCTTCTTAACTAGCAGAAAAGTTTTGAAAATGGTCGAAAAGTTCTTGTCATCGGAAAATGTGGCAAAGAGATACGATTTTTGAGAAATATTCATTTGATTGGTACAATTAGATTAAGTTAGGCGTTGAAGATCAATGATGAGGTATAGCCGTATAGACTTTTGTACTCCTTTCACAGAATTATTCGACTCACTGTCATATGTGCTTTATTCGTCAGGATATATAATGCTGGGATCAGAAATGTGGTCGAGAAGCACTTTTGTCCTCTAGATACAGTGCATATTTATTCTTATGTTTGGTGATAAAACGAGCAACTCATGAATGGATTTATTAAAATTTCTTCCAGTGTTTTGATTCTTGTGGTTATGATTTCGTAATCACTTTGAGATATGAAATAGTGCATAGCTGTCCATAATTCAGAAATATCTCTCCTACCCCACAGAAGTTGAAATATTGAATGGTTATTCTCCATTGGGTGGTGCATGATATGATTGGTTGATTTTCTGACAAATTTTGCCAAAAAAAACGCCCACCTTCAATTTCCTGTCAATTGCACCAAAGTAAAGCTGATACCGAACTTGTTAGTGTTCCTTGGTGGAATAAAATTTGGTACCGGCATATATTTGTTTCTTGCCTGTGAGGTTTCATAATTTTTATGGTTTAACTTTTTTCTCCTGACGTATTAAAAAATCTATGACGACAAGTTGTAAAATGCTTAGATTATCTATATTGAGACTTTTTCATTTACTTCGCTCATTTGATGTTTTTCTTTGCTGACTTGAAAGTTGTTTGCTTGTTTTCTTTCTTTTGTAACACTTAGTTTCCAAATAGCCACAGATTATAATATTATAGTTTTGTGTTCTATTCCCCATGAAGGCATGCAAATTGATTTAATTATCTAAGGGACTTTGTCTCAGGACAATTAAATTGTTTTCTATTCTCTTCTAAAATTGCATAGAATTTTCCCAACACATGACCAGACATAGGAGAGAAAGTTTACCTCGCAAAAATCCCGATTCATGCAGAAATTTGGGATCTTTAAAAGTTCCTGAGATTAAATTCAAGCGTACACATTTTTAGTTACCTGTCAATATATAAACCATTTAGATTTGCAAGTATCCATGGAAAGCTTGGTTATGATATACTTGTCTTGGCAACAGATCCAATCGATTAGTCAACAAATGTTACGAAGAAACCTACGCCATAATTGAACCTGATCGAAATACTCAAGTTTCGTCATAGTTGATCATGTTAGAGTCTCTTTGAACTTCTTGCGAAAAAACACAAAATCAATAGAATGTTCGAATCTTTTTTACGGTGCTCAAATCAGTTCACTTGGTTCCTCTTCTGGAGAACGCTCGAGCGATCGCAACCAATGGCATGCCTCCCTCACGGCTTTGCTCACCTGAAAAGTTCGGCGTGGATATGTGGAGGCACTTGCCACTCGAAAAGAAGGAAAGAATTGGGTGGTGGGAGGAGGGCCTCAAGAGTGCCGGAGATAAATCCTCGGGGGCTAATTCCCGAGAATAAGGAAAGAGCCAGCCCCGAAATCCCTTGAGAAAGTGGCCGGGAAGAGAGGGTGAGAGAGTGCGGTGTAAAGGGGGGAGAGCGTATGGAAATCTCCTCTTGTCTCCCTGGATTTTCCCCTCAGCTTCGCCTGCCCCCGTCCCCGTCCCTTGAGGCCCTCGCGCCGTCCCCAAGCCTCCGCCTGCCATCCGGAGGCCGTGGGACGCTGGAGAAGGGACACGGCAGCGGTGGCTTCCCTGCAGGCGATAATCCCCATGGGAAGAGGAATAAAGGGGAGGTAACGGTGCTGGAAGCGGATGAGAATTAAGTCGGTCAACTGCACCATCGCCGAGTCGAGGCTGCGAAGGGCGTGGCGGAGGGGGAAACTGTTCCTTGTTCCAAAACAAAACAGAAAGATTGTGTGAGCCCGATACGCATATAAATATCCCAATGATTAGGCCGCGTATTCATCTACATCTGCATATTTTCGTCGTAAGCCGTCCGAAGAAGGTAGAATGAAGGGAGTTAGGTCATCAACAGTAAAGTTGGAAAGAGAGAACAAATGTAAATGGACTATATTCCTTCGTTCTGGCGGTCTTAATATTGAGGTGTAATGGGTTCTTGATTTTTCCCCAATTGACAAGTTTCTTCTCATGACTACGAAGATGGGGCCTAAAATACCGTGTAAAATTTTTAAGCTTGGGCGCACTAATGACCGTAAATGCAGGTGGTCTAATCTTCAAATCTTTATGCCAGTCTCACAGACTACTGTACCTTACTTAACCGTTACGTTTTACTCTTACTCATATTCGGACGGCTTCGTGATTTTTGGCAGTTGCTTAAATTTTCATGAGGAACACTTGATAAAACAGCTGCGATTCTGCCGTTGGAAGAAATATTTTTTTGAATTTCTCTGGAATGTCCCATCGGAGAGACCAAAGTTATGGTTACAGTAATTTTTTTCAACGCAGCAAAGCCCTTTGAAATCCCATAAAATTGTTAATAATTTCTTAATAACAATGAAATTATTCAGCATCTAAACCTACACTCTTCATGCTCCGACATTTTTTTAATCTGTTGATTAAGGTCTTTATTATCAAGCCTTTACCAATTACCGCCCAGAATTTTTTCAAATTAAGTAGGAGACTTCAATTCCGACGATTTTGCAAAATAATCCAGAGAGTATGTCTCCGGGTTCAGCAGTGAATTAGGCTCAGGATCCGTTTAACACAGACCTAAGTTCACAATTGTTTTTTCACTTGAGATTAGTGAAAAAATTATTCACATTATCTTAAGCTATACGCTATAAAATAAGTAGTATTCGTGGAAATTACTAAAGGAGACCGCAGTTACTGGGGTTAGTATTTCTTACTCATAAAAGCTTTTTGGAATGGTTCCAATTTCTTTTTGAGGAGGTTATACCAATATTAATGGTAAAATAACGGTCCTAAGTCCAAGACGCTTTGGCCATGTATAAGGCTACAACTGTCTTTTGGCACTGAAAAAAAATACCTCTAATCATCGAATAATCTAACGGTCAACGCCATTTTTCTCTAAATGAAATTCCATTTTCTTTTTAGGGTTTATGCTTTGTCAGTCTTTGTTGTTTAAAAAATGTAAAAATAGACTTTTAGCGCTGCTAGAATATTGAAAAAGTTTGAATGTGCAATGTCAAGCTCTTCACCAGCCTCTTCTTCTTACCTAATGCCTGTCTTACCTAATGTCCCCCTCATCAGCTCCCTTCAATTACTAAACGCCTCCTTAGCTAGCAGTATTCTCTTCCGTATGTCTTTGCTACTATGTCCGTTGTCCTCTAGCGTACTACCTAAGTGATTAAATTGCTCTACATGATCGAGTTTGTGTCCCCCAACTTTAATAACAACCCTACCTTTCTTTGTCCCAGAGAATCTGCTTATTTTTTTTTCTTATGATTTATCTTCATTCCGAATATCCCACACTGCATTTCTAAAGCATCTATCAAATCTTGCAGTCCCTTTAAAGATCCACTAACCAATGCCTGATCGTCCCCAAATGTAACTGACTTTATCAGAAGCCCTCCTGCTTTGATTACAGCCTCATATTCTTCCCATGTCTGTCTTACCGTAGCATAAATGTTGAAAAGCAATGGCGACAACGGGAACCCTTGCCTTACCCCCGATCTATAATTGCCCATCCTGATTCACTATCAGCCACCCTCACCCGCGCCCTTTGCGTCATGTTTAAGTTTCGGATTAGTCTCCTGTCTTGCCAATCTATTCCCATTTTCCAGAGAATTTCAGTATTCATTCCAATTTACCCTGTCAAAAGCTTTTTCAAATTCAATAAAGCAAGCAAAAACGTCCTGGTGTTTCTATGTATCTCTCTGTAAGAGTCCTCATTCACACTATCGCATCGTGAGTAGACTGTCCCTTCCGAAACTCAAACTGGTCATGGCCTTACTCTCCAACCTTATATTTATTATTCGAAGTAAAACTTTGGCTGCGTGTGAAATCAAAATAATTGTTCTATAGTTCTCGCATTCTGGTGCATTCTTCTTTTTTAAGATAGGAATCAAGACTGTTTTCACGAAACCCTCTGGCCATACTCCTTCTTCATAGATCCTACGTGTAAGTTCGAAAAAATCTTGCCTACTTCTATTTCCTGAAGTCTTCAGAAGCTCCAAAGGTATGTTGTCCATTCCTGCAGCTTTTCTTGCCTTCGTCTCTTTCAATGCTTTCTCTATTTTACTGTCGAGAATCATTCGCCTAAAGTTATCTTCATCAAGGCTTCCCATCTCCTCAATATCTAAAATAGTTGGTCAACCATCGCTGTCGTATAGCTCCTCCACATATTCACGCCATCTTTCTTGAATATCTTTCTGCTCGATTTATATTCTGCCTCTCTTGTCCTTAATCTTTTGTACTGTTTGCCCTCGCTTACCTCCCGATAGCAATTTTACCCTAGCGTATAACGCACCCACTTCCCCTTCATTTTGCAGTTTCTCCATTTCCTCGCATTGCCTCTTTCACCAATTTTCCCTCGCCCGATTGGTTATTCGCCGTAGTTGATTATTTAGCTCCTTGTATTTTGCCTTACTTATGTCGGTGTTGATGTGTTTCCAATTCCTTTTCTCTTCCATTTTCCTAATAATTTCATCCGTAATCCACTGCTTCTTTATTCTCCTCATTTTTGCGGCTCCTATTGTTTTCTCAGATGCCCTTGCAATGCCTGTTTTAATATTCTCCAATTTTCCTCCATTACACCTATTTCCTTGGCTTTGCCTATGTTCCTTTCCACTATCTCGTGGTGTTCCCTCCTTTTTTCCCCTTTCAACGCTTCCAAGTTCCACCTCTTCATCCTCTTACTCTAAATAATCTTTTTGAATCTAACCTCACAATTCATCATTACTAAATTATGATCCGAGTCTGCATCAGCCCCCGGATAGTTCCGCGAGTTCTTCACACTGTTCCTGAATCTTTGCCTAACCAAGATGTAGTTGTAGTAGTACAATTTGATATACCCCAGTGTCTCACAGAACTTTCCATCAGTATCTCCTCCTACAATGGTGTCTAAACCAAGTGTTTTTTACTACTAACTTATTTCTTCTACAAAATTCTACTTCTTCATTTCCCGTTCCTAATCCAAACCTTCTCACTTCATACCCATCTCTCCCTTCCCCACTACTGCGTTTCAGTCACCCATTACCATTTGATTTTTCTTGCCCGGCACTTCTCTGATTATTTCCTCTATCTGTTCATACACCCCATCCACCTCTTCCTCCCTATGATTGCTTGTGGGCATGTACACCTGGACCAATACGATATTTGTTGGGCTTGCTTTTATTTCTACCATTTGCATCCTGTTGGTTACCTGCTCAATATTTACTACCATCCTTCCCAATTTTGCGTTCAATACTATAGCTGGCTGAGCAAGGATAGGGGGGACAAGGGGAGTGATGCGTCTCAAATAGCCTCTCACCTCAAATGCCAACCTCACTTTCCCGTGGTATCCCTTGTTTAAACTGACGAGGAAATGGCGACCGAGTGACTCCCGGTAAAAGGAGTCCCCCCATTAACAAGTGCCAACGGTCTCATAGAGAGCGGAAGAGCGGGTAATGGGATCAGGTCACTCTATTGTCCTAGGGGTAGGAAACTGCCCCTAAAAGCGGAAGACCTTGTTGGGAAGGCAACGGTATTGGAATACAGAAGGCAACGGAAAACCACTGTATTAAAGATCCTAAGGATATTCCTTGCATTACGCCATGATGATGGCTTTTTATGCTAAATGTTCCGGAGGTAAAATAGC
The DNA here is from genome assembly GCA_963169105.1 of Ceriagrion tenellum. Taxonomy (NCBI): domain Eukaryota; kingdom Metazoa; phylum Arthropoda; class Insecta; order Odonata; family Coenagrionidae; genus Ceriagrion; species Ceriagrion tenellum. The sequence goes on from OY720640.1 coordinate 38,988,275, forward strand.
TTCCCAGTCGGATCTCCAGGGGAAGCAACAAAAGGAGCAACATCGATACAAAGAAATAAGATATCGCGAATAGAAACGTGGAATGTAATGACTATGCTACAATGTGGAAAGCTGGAGAACCTTAAAAGAGAAATGGAAATAAATAAATTGGATTTGACAGGGCTGAGTGAAGTGAGGTGGGATGGACAAGGGGAAATGAGGAGTGATGGTGTTACCATATTCTATTCGGGAGAACAGAGGGGAAAAAATGGAGTGGGAATAATCATGAGAAATGAAGTAGCAAGAAGAGTACAAAAGGTAATGTATGTAGATGATAGATTAATAGCAGTAAGAATTGGAATGGTGCCGAAGGATGTACTCATTATACAAGTGTATATGCCGACATCAGCTTATGAGGAAGAAGATATATATAGGATGTATGAGAAGATTGAAACTGTATTAGAAGGGGAAAAGGGCTGCTGTAAGGTGATTATGGGAGACTGGAATGCTGTGGTTTGAGAAGGCGAAGAGGGAACTGCAGTGGGAAAATATGGTTTGGGAGTAAGAAATAAAAGAGGAAAAAGATTAGTGAAATTTTGCAGAGAGATGAAATTGGTTATAGCCAATACATGGTTCAAAAATCATAAAAGGAGAAGGTATACATGGATGTCACTAACAGAAGATCGTTATCAGATTGATTATTTCTTGGTTGAATAAAAATATAGGAAAGCAATTAAGAAATCAAACGGGTTGCCGGGAGCTGATATCAATAGTGACCATGTCCTAATAAGGATGGAAATTCAACTAACATTGAAGAGAGTGGAAAAGACCAAAGTAGTAAAGAAATGGAGCCTGGAAAAGATGGAGGAAATGGGTAGGGAAGATATGGGGGAAAACTGTCTAAAGCAATTACAAAAGATCGAAAGGGGGAGGAGGGAAGTGAAGAAATTTGGATGAGGATAAAAAATTCTACAGTAAGTGAAGCAGAAGTAGAAATAGGATACTATGGAGGAGTCAGAGCAAAAAAGCCATGGGTAACAGAGGAAATGTTGAAGAAGATTAAAGAAAGGAGGAAGTATAAAAATAAGAATGACGAGCAAGAAAGAGAAATGTATCGAAGGTTGAATATTGAATTGAAGAGGGAAACTCAAAAGGTAAGAGAAAAGTGGCTTGCGGAAGCATGTGATGACATAGAAATCCTCGAAAAGAAAGGAAAGTAAGCCCTGATGTATAGGAAGGCAAGGGCAGTAACAACTGATAATAGGAAAATGAAGAGTAAAATGAGAGAAATTGAGAGTATAGACGGCAGAATTATGCATGAGAGGAAAGAAATAACAGAAAGATGGACAGAATATTTGGAAGACCTGTATTGCTCAAAGGACATGCCAGTGGATTTGGACTTGGAGGCAGAAGAAATGGTGTCCCCGGAAGATAGAGGTTATTCAGTGTTAAAGAGGGAAGTAGAAAAAGCAATTAAAGAAATGAGAAAAGAGAAGGCAACAGGAATGGATGAGATCCCTATTAAATTTTTCAAGTGCTTGAATGAAGAGGGTGTGAAGGAAATTGTTAACATGTGTAACAAAATATATCACACTGGTGAATGGCCTCAAGATTTTGTAAGAACAGTGATGGTACCAATTCCTAAGAAGCCTGGTACACGGAAAGGTACTGAACATAGAACGATAAGCCTAATTACACATACAGCCAAAATAATGTTGAGAGTTTTGAACAGGAGATTAATAAGAATAATGGAAGAAAATGTAGAGGAGGAACATTTTGGTTTCTGGAAAGGGAAAGGAACAAGGGACGCCATTGGCCTGTTAAGAATAACTGGAGAAAGGTATATAGAGAGAGGAAAAGGAATGGCACTTTGTTTTATTGTTCTGGAAAAGGCTTTTTATCGGGTTGAATGGAATAAAATGTTCGAGATTATAAAATAGAAGGGGTTGGTATGGAAGGAGATAAAACTCATTAGAGAATTATATGAGGCAAAAAGCTGCATTAAATATAAATGAGGATATGACAGAATGGGTGGATCTTGGTAGAGGAGTAAGGCAGGGATGCTCTCTGTCGCCAACCTTGTTCAATATATATGTCGAGGACATGATCCATAAATCTTTTGATGGGAGAGAGGACGGAGTCAGCATTGGAGGTAGGAAGATAAGAAGTATAAGATTCGCAGATGACATGGTAATATTAGCAGATGATATGCAATCACTTCAAAGGTTGATAAAGGTTTTGGAAGAAGGGATGAAGGAATATGGGATGAAGATAAACCTAGGAAAGACAGAGGTGATGCCAGTAAACTGTGAAAATTATACGAGCGTAAAAATAAATGAAGGTGTAATAGGAAAATTGAAAAGCTACCGGTACCTAGGGACGATGATGACAGACGACTGGAGAAGTATTGCAGAAATAAAAGCAGGGATAGCAATGGCAAAAGAGGCCTTCAGCCAGAAGAAAAACTTGCTATGCAATAAAAGCCTGGATCTGGAGCTGAGAAAGAGACTAGCTAAATGTTATTCATGGAGCGTTTTCATGTATGGATGTGAAGCGTGGACATTAGGTAAGAGGGAAAGGAATAGAATAGAATCTAATGAAATGTGAGCGCGGAGAAGGATGGGAAAAGTAAGATGGGTAGATAAGATGAGAAATGAAGAGGTTTTGAGCAAAGTAAAAGAAGGAAAATCGCTCCTAAAGGAAATAAGGAAAAGGAAAGGAAACTGGTTGGGCCATGTGATGAGAGGGAAAAGTATAATAACTGTGGCACTTGAGGGTTCAATTGAAGGAAAGAAAAAGAGAGGAAGGAGAAGAATTAAATTGGTGGATCAGGTGAAGAACATCAGCTATGACTAAGGAAAGAAGGAAGCTCGGGACAGAAGCGGATGGAGACAGCAGTGGTGTACGGGACCTGCCAGCAGGCAAATCACCAGATGATTGTGACTATAGCTACCTTACGTTGACTCTCCGACCCATCACTATAGATTTCCCGGTAATTATCACTCCCCGCTGTCCTTCCATCTTACCTCGTACAGCCCCAAGGCATCTACGTCTCCTTTATCCATTTCTCATTTAATATTCACCAGCTTCCATGCACTCATCATAGGCCAAATGTTCCAAGTCCGAATTTTTATTGTTACTTTCCTTCTCCTCTGCTTTCTCTTCTTATCTTCCTTGGTCCTTGCATCCTGTGATTGCTCTGAGCAAGGATTTCGTAAGATGGCGATCTCGGGGGCCTCGCATCCCCCGCTGCCGGGCCTGTGGGCCGCCCGCCCTGGTGAGCGGCGTCCCGTAGTTGCCAGGATTCATTTCTCTTTGATTGCCATTCATTTTTCAGGGTAGTAAAATAGCTGGGAGGGACTCCCCCCCCCCACTTTCCAACAGCGTTTTTTACATGACACCATCACCTTTCGTCTGGCACCTACTCTTCAACCTATTTGGTATGGGTTGTCCTACCGGGAGCAATTTTAATTGATCCCGCCAGTCCAGCTTTAGGGGTCATTAGAACGCGCAAGCCCTTCCACCACGTCAAGGTTGTAGTCCACGGGAAAGGCCCATGGGCAAATCACCACATTTTTTCACACACTCCTGATCAAGGAATCATCCTGAGAAATCAAGTAGTTGTCACTGTACACTGAAAACTGAACTTCACCCAGAATGTTTACGATCCTTTCTTCTATTTCCTAGAGAGGGCTTGATCTAAGGCATTTCTCATCGTTCAACGAGCCAACAACCACCGTGATTCATGCTCAAAATGTAAAGTCAGATAAAAATTTGACCTTTGTAAGAAGGAATTCTGAATTTCTATTGCGATGAAAATCAAATAATTACAATATATATGTCACCAAAAGCGCATCTTTAAGGCTCCAATACCTACCTCTGCCAGCATGATTCTATATTTATTTCCCTATAGCTTTGTTGAAACCACTATTAGTGACTATTCGAAATGGTTGCCCCCAAACTCAATAGACATTATTCCATAATTTCTAAGCTATTATTGATGAAGTGAGTAAATGGTCTATAGACGCAAGAAATTGAACCCAGTTTTGTGCTAAAAATGATCCTCCTAACATAGCTAACGCACGAAGTTTATACATCAAATTTTCAGGCTTAACTTGGTGGAACCGTATTGCGATAGTTTGGAAATGATTTAACTTTGTAATAATCCACAGAAAGTTTTATTTCTTCAGGAAGATTATATTACATATTATAGCGTATATTAAAAATTAAAAATAAAATATGTATTACAAATTAAAATTATTTCCAAACTATCGCACGAAGTTTATTCGTAAGATGCCTCAATAAAACATTGATTTAAAAAAAAAATTCAATTTAAATTTATTTCACAGCTTAAAGCTGTTGGTCCAGTGACAACTCTGCTATTAATACCCACGTATTTTGGGGATAAACTTCTTAACTGATCCATTTAATATGTCCGCTCGTGCCATATTATATGAAAGCAGTATTCCCTGTGCTGTCGCTCCGCGTGGTTCCTTCCGTTCTGTCCTCTAATCAACGTTCAGAAGAGAGAGAGCAGTAATCAGCTCGTCAAACTTCACCCTTCTATCGCCTTCCAATCTCCCCTGCCTCTCCATTCAATTTCAATCTTACTCTCAGTCTTTATTCCGTCCACAATTGAGTCCCCGGAATTCTTCCTTAGGCTACCCCTTTGTCTCAACCGTTTCACTCTGCGATCGAATGCCAACTTTGAATTACTTTACCTCAGTTTGACTTCAGGGTTAAACTTTTTCTTCCATTTCTTCCCCTTCACTCACAGACAAAGTGTCTTCCTCTCTACGTTTTCGGATGGTCCTCATAGGACCCTTTTTCACCACAATCAACAACGGGCTGAGCTGTCGAAAGAAGTGTTACCGAGGGTAGCCGTTTCAGAAGATATTACGCGTTCTTGCTTCTCTCAGCAACTGGAGTGCCTATCCTCCCGAATGCTGAAATCTCCTTAGTCTCCTGTAGTATACTAAGGAAATAATTATCCCCTTAAGGGTGTTAAGGCATGCGTTTTACTAGAAGAAACATATTCACCTAAATATTTGAACAGTGCCAATGGCGTCACGAATCCTCCCGTAGGGTAACTCTACTCTACAATAGCCGTAGGTACAAGTTCTTGGCAAAACCGTTATGGCCTTGCGTTTCGGCGGTGATTTTAAGGAATACTAACTATTTGCGAGAAAAATAAATAGATAATGTTATAAAAATGTGGACCAAGTGATTTATGATGTTTCAGATAAATTAAGCAATGCCTTTTCTTGCTTATTTTAAAATATTTACCTAGACATTTTCACCAATTAAACATGGAATAAATTTTTGCTAAATTAATTTCATGCATATAAACTATGGGGACGTAGAATTTTTAATAATATCGGATTCGTGTCATTAATATTTCAAATCAATTTCAGGATAATTACTTAGAACATGCTAATTAAATACGGCATCACTAAGTTCTGGGGAGTTTCAAGGCATTTGAGGTGATTGGAGCGAGGGAGGTGATATTCCTCACGAGGACCGAGGAAGTACCATAACATGTACATGTTTCTGCCGAACAAAGAGGTAAAAATATTACTATTGGTTTCAAATACAAATAGTGGCTCTAACGCAAATAGCCAGAAACAAGGTAACTTGGCCTACCCAAAATTTTCTACCGTCATCTACCGCTATCCTCTATCCGAAGTCCTTCCTGTCCGTTGCTGCTGTCATAATGCACCATTCTACAAGCTCTCTCGGTGGCTTGAGAAGTTTTATTCCGGAAGATATGAATAAACATCATATGTGTGTGAAAGATTTATACATGGTCATGGCCACATATCCAGTGTTTAGGACCCGGCGAATAAAGAGACAAAATTCATGAAATAATTGAATTAAAACTCTTCTGTACTCTTCCTTAATAACTGCCGCAAGTAGGGAGAAAATGTCAGCCGCAAGGGATATCTACATCTATATACTACACTGCGAGCCGCTACATGGGCGTGTCGCAAGGGGTATCAGGAGACCAGCTGTGTTGTGTTAAGATGCAAGGAATAAGGTTTTGGGAGGAGAAATGTTGATATGTATTATAGGAGTGTATTTAATGGAGCTTGGTTTTTATTATGATCACTTATTTTGCGAGGAAAGAATGAGAATTTTGAAGATACTCGATAGGATTGAAAAATTAGATCAGGCTATTTATTTGCGACCCGAGGGATATTAATTTGTCCCCGCGCTATGCTTCTCGAACCGATAGAAACTATAAAATGAGAGATGTATATAGCAAATATGCCAAAAATATTACCTTTCAAATATCAAATCAGACGGCGTAAACTGGTCGTGAGTTGTCATCATTGGTTAGAATTACAACAGCATTATGCAGCGTTTTAGTAGACATTGCTATCGACCTTTTCCGCCATATTTTGAAAGCCACTCCTCATTTCCTGTTCTAATCCACCGTTTTTATTCTTCGAAACGTGCAGATTGAGGCCTTATGATTCGTAGTCTGGGAGGAGTAGGCTCTCCATTAAATCCTGGGTGAAGTCATGGGAAACCCCTGCAGGTTCCCGACTCGGCGGTTCCCTCTCGAGGAATCACTACCGCCGCCGAGTCCGTCCATCCAGATTAACTAAAGCTGAGTTAAGGGAGCGGAAATAAGACAGTTTGGCGGGAGGAGCGGGCGGAAGACCCGCGGTCTTTTTCTCTTCTTTAGCCCCCTTAAAAAAGTCCCACCGCCCTCAATCGCTCTCCGTGGCCAACTACGTTTTCTGCCAGTTCGTCCCACTCACGCGCTCCTCGAGACGTACGGCGATGGGAAAACTTTCTCGGAGGGGAAAAAAGATTTCTCGTCTCCTCTTTCCGCCGATTTCATTTTTATCATTTTCGCGCGTCGTAAAAAAAATCTCTCTCTCTTTCTAATTCTCTTCTTGCCACGGTCAAAAGATGTCGTTTGAAATAAAAGGAGAGAGAAGAAATTAATGGGCGATTGAAATCTTCCTCTTTATTTGTCTGGCTAGGGTGTTTTCGGGTGAAGTTTCCCAGGAAAAATTAATTTTTAAATCACTCTCTTGAATTTAAATTACGCAAGTTTCCTTCGTTCAAACTTTCATCATTTATCGCTCGTCTTTGGCGAGATGCACCTCGCAGGAGAGTAGTCGGGAAGGGGAATGTCTCTGGCGGTGGTGCTTGATTCGTGTCCGCTCCTGCACAAGTTCATCCGGATCGCCTTTGATTCAGAGAAGCTCTTGAAGTGACTGATGTGCTATAAGTGTAATTTAGGAAATGTTTTGGAGGAAATATATTCAGTGACAGAGAAAATACCCATCTCATATCAAAAGAGAGTTTCAACTTGTTAATTTTATACTATTTTTCAATTTCACAACTTGGCGCTCAATCATTTTTTTATCAGTATGAATTTTTTTGGCTCTAAGGATAAGGGTTTCTCAATGATAGAATAGTGGTAAATAGAGCAGAAGACTAGGCTCATCCAGGGCTGTAGAGTTCGGGAGAAGAAGAATATACTATTGACATATACACATCCATACATATTGATATATGCACATGTATGTGTAATTACAAAGAATGTGCGCGGTTAATATCATAAAATTACAATGATATACGTTATTTTATCATGGCTCCTATTTAGCTAAAGCTTTCGCCGATGAATGAATTTATTAATGATGATTCATAATATACATAGTGATATATAGAATTAGGCCGATACATATTTTGCATCAGATTAAGAAAAATAAACTAGCTTGGATTGTTTTCCGCGAAAATAGCGGACTGCCTATACTTTATTCCTTTAAATTCAAATTCCCCGACAAAATGTATTACACATTAATGTACTTTAAATTAATATTCTATATATGTTTTTACTTCTCATAGATTAATTTGGAGTATTTTTATATATAAAATTCCAACGTATATACTATTATAGTGCAAAATTTTATTATGATAAATACATCAACTTTTGAAATTGTGCACCGTTGTACATATTATTTGTCTTACGCAAAGAGGTACTGCTACCAGTTGCTGTAGTTATATGGTAACTATTATAATCACTCCAAATTAGGGTTTTATTTACAGGTGAAAGCATATTCCAGTAGAAAACTTTCCTTAATCAATTCTTGAACTTGGATTGTGAGTTTCAAATATATAAATTTATTTAATAAGCCATTTTGTAATAATTTTTCCATAGGGAAAATAGGTATAAAATGATCTATTGTCTCTCAACCTCTTTTAAAAGTGAGAGTAACTTCTTTTCATTCGAACGTCAATCCTACCTTATGCGAAGATTCGCACACTCAGGAAAGCGGGTACCTGCGATGAAGGCTCATCATTTCAATAGCTACGCCCGTTCTCATTGTCCATTAAACGTTACACCTGTCGCCAAAATACAACTTCTGTACCCAGGGCCCGAAAAGGACTTTTCCTCGGCTGTCATCGTTACGGCTCCTGGATTTCTTTGGCGAACCTCCACGGAAGGATTCCCCGCGCTCGCATGAGGTGGGGGATGGTGAAGAAGAGGAGCTCTTAATATTTGCTTTGTGTGAGGGGAGTCTTTTTAATCGAATGGTAGAGGGCCCTGGCTTTTGAGGTGCATTCCACGGTGTCTGCCGTCCCCGCTGCTCTCATTCAGGAATTCTCCCCGCTATTTCCTTCCAAAAACCCGAAACTTCAAACAATTGAATTGGTTCCCGCGGTAAAGTTTCCTCCCCTTGTAGACTTTCCGTACAAAGAAAGAGTAGTAAAGTAAGAGTTCCTTCCCCCCACCTCCTCATCACCTCTTCCCTCTTCTTTTCAAAAGCCCTCCGCATTGTCTTTCCATTGGCTGGCGACTACTCAACGGTAACATGGGGGTAAGGGAAGAATTGAAGAGGAAGGAAGGGGGTAGTGGGAGAAGAAGTAAGAGTCATAGACGATTTCTAAGTCATTGCAGGGCCGTAGCATTCTGGGAGAAGAGGGAAAAAAATACACGAGGGTTGGTGGGAGACGGGTTAGGGTGTAGGGATGGAGTTGAGCCGGTAAATCACGTGGAGTCCGTTTTTTTTTTTTCTCAGAGGCACATCTTTGCTCTTTCCTCGAGATACCTTGAATGGTGCACCTTTGAATCCTCATTCCCCGCCATTGTCTTCAAGTCTCTCTCCTTTGGCGAGAAGTTTGAGACAAGACGAAGTTAGTTGTATGACTTCGGACTGAATGGAGATTATCTTTTCAGCACTAATGATCGATTATATTCCAGCCTACTTCCTTCGGCGCATTTTATGGGGATGTCATTAACGGAATTAGTTCGTCTCTGCAGAATTATTTTCCTCTGAGAGCTCACGAAAAACTATGCTCTCTTCTGAAATTTCTTCTGAGCGATTTTCATGGAACTTGATCTCTTTCCAAACCTTTCCGCTCCATGCCCCAACTTTTAGTTCATTTAAGAATATTAAATAATTAGAGAAAAAATTGACGGTTTCCGGTGGATGCAGTCAATAATCACGGCGATTATGTCACACGCGATATTTTTTAGTACTCTTACGATTCCACAAAATTTGACTCCTTTACAATATACTTAAATATAAAATGTACTACATTGTATCTTGCACAATTCATCCTAGAAACTATGTAGCCTTTCATGATACTTAAAGCACTTATTCAAAAGGGTAATATGTATATCGACTGTATTATCATTGCTTCAATCATCCTTCTTCATCAAGTTTCGCTGAAGATTTAGTTGTTTCCCCGCAGTGTAATCCTTAAAATTAATGTACGCATTTGATCACTGTAGAAAGATACAGTGAAGATTAACTGTGAGCTGCATGGCCACTTTGCAATTACCGATGGGTAAATATGAGTGATGCGAACGGGTATTTTTGACAACATAAATGTATACATCAAGTGTTTGCAATCACATTAACTCATCAGTTGATGGGTGAATTGCAGGAAACTAATGAAAAACTGATGATCATCTGATAAAGTTGATTAGTCTCTTGTATGACCACTTATTGGGTAGTTGATCTTCATAGAGATTGCTAACTGTACTGTGTGCTTTGGGAATTCCGTGCGGAAAATACGGAACGAAGACAAATCGTGAGAAATCAAAGGGTTATACATTTTCTAGGGCATAGAAAGCAAGGATGGTCATAAAATTAGGAGGGTACAAACTGGAGAAAGTAGGTTAATGTTATTACTTGGGTAGTACGATGGGAGAAAATGGCCGTAGTAACAAACATAGGTTCGTGGTCATCCTGGTGGTAGAAGATTGAGAGGGAGACCCCGGAAAAGACGGTTGGATGATGTAGAGGTTGATCTGAGAAAGATGGGAATTAAAAGATGGAGAACGCATGCCGGGAATCGTGATGTCTGGGCTAACATCGTCGGAGAGGCCAAGGCCCTACAAGGGCTGTAGCGCCGAGGAGTAAGTAAGTAAGTAAGTGACAAACATAGGAAGAAGACAAGCGTAAACGAAAGATGTTTTCAGCAATAAGAGGGATCTGATGTCGGAGTCCCTGGGTGAGGATATAAAATATCTAGGCAAGGTGAGGAGTTTTACGTAGAAATTAGCATTGTAACGAAAGAAACGTGGATCTCGAGGGAGGACGAAGATGCGACTGAAGGAGGAGAGGGACAGCCAGGAGGGACGGGATGGACAAAGGAGAATGTCCTTAGTATAGCGAGTGAGTAAAGGAAGCTTCAGGATGAGGTAATGGGAAGATGAGGAGGTGGATGGAAGAGTCAAGAAAGGGCGACAGATTGCTAAGGCCGTCGTAATAGGAAGAATTTCAGGAAAATGTAGACGGGAAATGGAAAAAAATTAATGGGATAAAAAAGGGGAGGGTACACGCTGAGCATAAGAAAGAAACTTTAGAGATAGATTAGTTGCTGAAATTGTGGAGGTCTAAAGGACTTTGACTGACTTCCATTATAACTTACCTTTAACCGGTAGATTGCATTAATAAAACCATCTTTTAAATGCCAAGTAATTCTCATCTCTCCTGCATGTTTACCGGGGTACCGCTTGTTTGTGAATATTCGACTGCTTAGTAGTTATTTATAACCATGGTATCGATATTTGTGAAAGATAGTTCAGCTCTTTACACTGATAGTATATAACGGAATGACGGTCCTAGAAATGTAGCAATTTTACAAAATTCAAAATTCCCAGCCGTTTATCCTACTATAGGTGAGATGCAACTTTATTGAAAATTGATACGTAATACTTGATAACTTAAGCGTGTGATTTCTGCATTTATAGATAGTTCTCCGCTCTTTACACGGTTAGTATAACGGAATTACGGCCCTCGAAATGTAGCAATATTAACATAATTCAAAATTCCCAGCCGTTTATCCTACTGTAGGTGAGGCATAACTCATTGATAATTGGTAAATATCTCTTAATATTTTAAGCATGTGATTTTTGCCATTATAAATAGTTCTCCGCTCTTTACACGGTTAGTATAACGGGGTTTCGTCCCTCGAAATGTAACCCGGCTCCTTCGTTTCACCGCCTCATTATAGCAACTAATATAGACATATTATACACGCAATATGCTACATGTCGGCAATGACGTCCTTATCCAGAGAATCGTCCAACTGAAATGAAAAAATTGAGCCCATGTAACCGCAGGTTACTTAACTCCAACACGCCAATGCGCCGCGCCGCTTTCCTCTACCGAATAGCGAAATCGAGGGCATATCTTCTTCGCATTAAGGAGCCTCTACGCGTGGTGGCAAACTCAGCAGGGCGAAGGCGCGCAAATGCACATTCACGCAAACACCGGAATATGCTCACCAAACACCACTTCCACTAGCACCAAAGACTGGGATATGGCCGCTCCCTTGAATGCCTGCTCCGAGCAAAGCGCCCGGAACGAGACACTTACGCCGCATCGCGGAGGTTTACACTACGTGGGTGGTGGCCCGAGAAATTCCAGCCGCTACGGATGCCGCGAGAGTGTCACTGAATGGAGTTTCAAAGCTGTACAAGCCTCAGAGGTTGCATTAGGAGCTTAGAGTATAAGCGGTTGTGTGAGCAGTAATTTGAATTTCTCTGCAAATTGGCATCGGAATTCGGTAGTATCAGGTGTATCCACGGTAGCAGGGATTGATGCTAGGTTGATGCCCGAGTGTCTTGAGTCAGTTGGAGCTGAATGTAGGGGATGCTGCTGCGTCTTAAGCACACTTGCCTATGTGCCTGAGTGTAATGTTGCGACTCGAAACTTAGAAGGGCCACAAGATCTAGTATGCGATGGCATGTTAAAATTCAGCCCGATCTATTTTGTCAATTCCCGCGTGGAAACCATACTGAATATCAATAGCAGCAGACCTCTCAAATTAATCCAATGGACACGTTCATTAGAGATTGTATTTGGCCTTAAAATTAGGTTTAACATTACTGTGTTCACATTCTAAGAGAAAAGACTGTCCTCAGTTAGACAAATGGTTCGCGCAAGTCTTAAATGAAAGTTCTTTTAAAACTGTACTCATATGTTTTATGGGATAATTCCCTGTTGTTTTAGACAACTTGCCCTTCTGCAAAGATAGGCATTCCGGAGTGTAAAGGGTGTCAAACTCTAATACTAGAGCAGAGGTGGCGAACTTATGGAACACATGCCAGAAGTGGCGCGTCGAACTGGGAGGACGCTACGGGCAATTATACGGAGAGTATTAATTACAGGGTCAAAATAGCAACTTAAATTGATCTAAGTTTCGGATGGGAGATAAAGAAGAGCGCCGAATGCGTTACTGGCCGCTGCCAACGCAAGAACCCCTTAGACTTCGGGTTGTTAAACATTTAATGTGCCATATATATTTCAATTCACATCAAATTACGCTCAATATAGCTCACATATATTAGATTAGGGACATAGTAACACTTGTAGATCGTCCGCATCAGTCAGATTATATCCATCGCTTCGAAACCTCCCCTGAGATCTCTTTCAATATTTATCTTTCCACTCGAGATGATTAAACAATATTCATTGCATATATCACTTAATTTCTCCAAAAAGTGGTAGTTTCATATCCCTACAAGAAAAATATCCAAAATTCTGGTTCCAGACAACTACCTCGTTCATCGAATTGGATAGTGATTAAATATTTCAAATGTATAAAAGTAACCGAATAAACCCTCCTTTGATAAAATCATTCATTGAAATTTATAATCTTGGTTAGCGCACTGCACTATTATGGTTTAAGCCATTTTTCAAAGCATTTAGATGATTTTATACCGATTATGGTGACAAAGCCGTGTTATGGTTCATGCAGCATAAATTTAGATCTAAAGTTGGATAAGTATAGGTAGGGTGGCAAAATGATTGTACCAAAAGTCGCATTGCCAAATGTTATTTTCACCATTAAATCATTTTTATATTGCTTTTGGTAGACTTAAACTATTCCAGAATTAAATTATGTTTCTTTAACTTTTTAGTATATCAAGACTGACAAGGGCAGGGCGTATACCTCAAAAATGAGTGTTCTAATATTTTCAGAATTAGCGCAGAGCCGTTTAAGAAAATTGATTTGTCATCTCCCTTGAGAGATTTTTCTCCTGCATTTTTTTCTAAAATGCTATCTGAAGTCAGTGAAAATTACAAAGTTTAAAAATAAAATTTAATATGGTACAAATTAATTCTCCATAATTCAGGAATAGATATCTATCCATATTCAAAAATTGCAGTCTAAATTTTGACGAATTTGTATTCTTAATTCGAAAGACAATGAGAAAGCTTGCATATTTTTCCCACAACTAAACTAGTGGTAAATACACTACGATGTTGGTTGGGAAATATTTTCAGGAAAACAAAAAAATAATTGTGGAACGAAACAAAACAAGATGGTTGGGCACGCGAAACAAGGGTATACTCTTACTTAATAAACTGAGGCACTAAATGGCCCAAACGTTTGCCATCTTTGCACAAGAGCAGTATGTAACGTACCTTGTATCATTGATACTTACCCTAAGCAGAAAAAAATACTTTTTACTTTGTATTTTGCAGGAGTTTAAAAAATGTCGAACAAATTATCGATTTCTTTCGAACTTTTTATGGGAAATTTCATGAGTCATGTTGAAAAATTGGACTATTTCTCACCGGATTTATTCCACTTAGACTGCAACTGAAACCCAAGCCTTATAAATACGGATGCTCTAAGTTTAAAACTATGTGCGATTATACGGATCTATTTTAAAACATGAGATACTTAAATGAGGAGCAGAAATCTGCGAATTCTGTTATTCGTGCATGGTTTTTCATAGGTTCTAAGCTGATCAGAAATATCTCGTATGGAATTTTATGAACTGTATTTCTTCGCGGGTGACAGATTAATTACTTGTAAAATATTTATGGTTGGCATAAATGTAGCTAGAGTAGAGCCAAAGTAATTGCTGAGTGCGACGAAGTGATAATGACTTTGCCATAGCCTTTGACGTATATCAGCTTCTCGATAACTGATGTTACACTGTAAGCTTTAACGTTGAGATTACCCTTTGAACCGTCTAGATACTTTTCCTCGAGCAACATAAGCCATGTCTCACCATTCCAAGACAAGATCAAGAGAGTATCGAGATAGGAAGAGCCAAGAACAGTAAGAAGTAAATGGCGATAGGAAGTGATGGAGAGAGGAATAGATGGCGATGGATGGTGTTCAGAGGTTTGATATGGCATTGGCAGAGAAGAGGAGAAGGAAGGACGCAAGGGATGATGGGAGTTGGAAAGAGATCCAGAAAATGGAAGGAAGGTTCCCTGAAGCACTGGGGTGGGAGAGCAAACTCCATAAGCCTCCTTTATTGCAGTTTAACGACTCGGGTAACTTGCCTGGAAGAACACTGGGCGCGATTACTGCCCTTATGGTTGTTTATGATCCCCATTCCCTCATCTTACGCTCAAAGCACGCACCCACATCCCTTTAGCCGCCCTTTCCACCTCTCCTTCCTCTTCGTCCTTTTGGATTCCACTGCCTCACCCCGGTCAAATTCTAAGTCCCGGGAAAGAGGTGTTGTACATAACGATTTTTAGAGAGGTTACCTTCGTTTTATTTTGTGAAATATTTTCAAAATATGTGAGCTAGAAATATGAAAGTAACGGCTGAAGATAATTCCAATAATCACGAGTATAAAAATTCTTCATTTTACTTAAACTTGCATTTCCCTTTATTTAGTTGAATAATGTTAATCCCTCTTTACACGATACATTTAATTGCACCAACACATGTATGAACTCTTTCATGAGGAGAATTGTACCGCATAAAGCGGCAAATTGTATGATTGTCTAAATGGCTGAACGGAAGTAGAAACTGCTCTTATTGCATTCAGTTTCTTGTACAATCTATGATACTTTTGTTTGTGCAATACCATGTACCGTGGAAAACGGCCTTTAGACAAACGAATATAAACAGCGTATGGAGACCGTTAAAACCCGTTTAAAGGGTTGTAAAGTTTAAGACTTATTGCGAGTTGAAAGAGCCCTTGTACTTGTAATTAAGGAGGGTTTTTTATTTTATTTTAAATTTATGCTCAGGGAGTGTCATCATTCGTGTGATGACGGCTCTGAGTAAACGTAATGTTCATACATATGCAAAACATTAGCTCAATAACCTTTTGCAATGTCTAGGAGATGAAATAAGCTCGTCGTCAACATATCCCCTTGTACATTTTTTCCAGTTTCGGCGTCAATGGCAGCAGTTCCTTTAAAGTTTGACAACGATGCATAAAAATATAAATCAACAGCTGGCACTGTGTAAAGTCGTAGTATATTTATCTCCACATTTCACCGTGTGCGGATCAATTATCATCCCATTAGTCAGGCGCAATCAAGGGAATGGTGGCTGTATTTAGCATTTTTCACAATTTATCTTCACTTTAATATTACCTGTTACGATTTGTGTCCGTAGTTTTTGATGATAATGTGATAATGTCGTTAAAAGAAAATTGGTTGATATAAAATTTAAACGATCATGAACATGTGCCATAGCGATGAATTTCCTCTCCTACATTTCAGCGAAAACCGGCATTGTATTTACTTTCGTAAAACGAGGCTCGTAAAAAGTATTTTTAAGCCACCTAAGAGGGCAATATGCTAAAGTTTCTATCTATGTAAAAAGGTTACTTCTTTTTAGGATATTTGGTTTGTTACGGTTGTGTATCTCTTTGCCTGCGGATTTTCTATTTTTGGCAATACTATGCAACTACTTGCTGAGTTTATAACTTTCCTTTTGCATGATATGTTGCCCAGTACCCTTCGCACTACTTATGATATATTCTCTAACATTGTAAAATCGCAGATTATTAAATAACTATCGGTAAATGAGACTTTATTGATTGCAATCTACGAATAGTTTCCACTCAAGGATTATTGTATTACTACCGTTGTTGTATTGTCATTATTTTTACGCTACAGCTTTGATGGATAAAAGATTATCTAAATTTCCTCCACGTCCTATTCACCCTAATTCCTCATCAGTTACTAAAAGTTAGGATGGTAAGGTATAAAAGAGGTCTTTAGAATTGTAGTGTTCTTCATGCAGAAAGGCCCTTCTTCCTTTTTGTTAAGATTTTGAAAGACTAAGTAGCTAAGGACCGCATTTCTTCAAACCTAGCTAACATGATTTTCGAGAGGTTATCCTGTTTAGTTGACTGTCTCGACTCTGGAAAATTTTGACATAATACCTGTTTAACATCACAATGGTTTTTATCATATATTGGAGCATCAAATTTTGTTGATTAGCATCACATTTCCGGTTCACTTTACATAATTATACCGCACTAATTTATAACTTTTCTATGTGTTTACGCTCTCCTACTAACTCTATGGCATTTACCTCCGTTAAATTAATTGAAACTTCTATTAATTCAGGCTCCTTTTATATTTTTAATTCCACTTTGCGCTCGTAATTCCTCTTGGTGGCTTTCTGTATGTACTACTACAGCTCATGGAGATCCTGGCTTCTCTATTGTCATCTACGAACGCGATATAGCATACCAATGCATCCAAGACACTCGGTTGTTCTTCTAAATCTCTTTAATATTTGGATCCAGAAGATGCATTCCAGGTATTTGTTTTTAGTGGGAGCATATGTTAGTACACACAGCTTAAGTAACTGTATTTCATAAGATATTTGCGTAGTAGCGGCAACGAGATGCCACACGTTTATATACCAGATTACTAGATCCAAATAATGTGGTAATGGAATCATTCCTTTGTAAAACTGTGGAGTTTGAGAATGTTTCCCGTTACTTTAACGGTAACGGAACTTGAACGGTACATTTATATGGTGATTTTGGTGGCTGTAAATTCTTCTCCTTATCTTCGTTGCAGAGAAAGCCAATTTATTGTAATTCATTCGTTCATTTGAAAATTATTCATTAGAAAGATTGGTATTTTCTTCAACACGAGAGAGCCAATTTATGTGTGCTACTTTGAATGGTATGACAGAAACTTGGAGATTATTCTATGATAATGAGATTTCGATTTTATAATTATTTATATATACACCCATATTGTGATCGCCAATCTATTTCTTTATTTTATTTTATCCAATATTTTTTTTAATTTTGTTTAATTTTTAAGGAAATTATGGCTAACTTATGTTTCTGCGTACAATTAATCTGTTCACAGCTTTTCATGCTGTTTTAAACTAACTAACAGCACTCAGAACTAATCTTCCTCTAAAAATTATCTAAATTATTCCCATGGAAATGAACTTTTTATGTAATTTCTTCGGATTCAAGGGAGATTTAGGAGAATAAAATTCAGAAGCTGGATATTTAGAGCATGATTTCATTTAACGACCTCGTCCTCCTTTACGCTTACTCACTGTGCGTATAAATACTAATGCGGCCGCTGCCATATTCCTCTGGAGAGACTCGCATTCCGACGTAAATTTCCTCCGATGCGAATACCAAGTGCTCCTTATGTGTCGGCGAGTATGAAACGACACTCGAGCAACGGGAAAGCTTCTCTCGTGATAAATTCTGGCTAAAAAAGAGCCGTCGAAAGCTGGGATATGGCTACACCTCGGCTGAAATAGCTAAGTTTCTTCTACGCATTTCTTTTTACCTCTCAAATAACAAGCATGAGCCTATGCCTCCGGAATAATTCTACGACTCTGTCACTTTAAAAAGTTTAATATATGTAACCTATGCACTTCGGCAGGAGAAGTCACATCTATGCCGCGTAGCAAGCAGTTTAAGGTGAAATATAATGCGAGAAAATAATCAAACCATAAAGGGTGAAATACGTTAAAATTGCCACGAGGAAAAAAAATCAGGCTAGACCTGGAGTCAAAACCGCGGACTTTTATATTGCCGGACCAATGCGCAATCAGTTTCCTGGCCATGAACTATTGTGTACATATGGCAATTATATACGAATGGGTGTTAACACTATACACGCCCGGACTTAGCCATGTCCTTAGGCGCTTGTGGGGCGTCATTTCGACTCCACGTAAAAAAGTTATTTCTATCAGATCTAAAAGAAATTTGATCTGACTCGATATATTTTACACACTCCTTTGTTTGTTTCCTATGATATTGGACAATTTTACCAGGTATTTGACACAAGCAATGCTGGTGATTTGTCAGGAGAATACTGTATTGACTATTTCCTTCAATGGCCAGCCGCTTTTTTCGCACTAACTTCGGAATATAAAAAAGATTTAGGATAGTGTACACTGTAGCTGTTTGAATACTAGGAGAGTAAAAGTAGAACAATTATATGCTTGACAGTCTGACTATCTGCCTCTCAACCATTCGATTTCAACCCCTCCTTCCTCTGTCTCCCGTGTTTCGGTGTTTCACTTCTTTACCGCGAGCCACGACGGAAATAATCTAGATGGACGGAGGAGGTGGAAAGAGCCGGGGTGGAGAGAGAATGATAGAATTCGGTGACTTCGGAATGATGAGCATACATTAAAGATATTCCTCCATGACATAAGTAATAATTAATATCACTCAGGAGTAGCAATCACCTTCATACAAGTTGTCGGTATAATGAGGTCAAATTTGTCGCCTCTCGCACGTTCTAGGTAAATCTGTAATTGTTTTTAAAATTTTGTAATTTAATGGTCTCAACGTTTACACAATGTATAATCGAGAAAGTAAGAAAGAGTTGTAAGAGAAAATGGCTTAGACAGAGAAAATAAATCATAGCAACTCCTTTTCTGGGCAGAGTAGTCATAATGACACCTGAGGGCATTCTAGTCTTAATATATATCAACAAAATTCTGTATGTTTATAAGCAGATCAAACATGCATAGTGTAGTCTATATGTAGTTATGTATATATGTAGTCTTAGTATAGTAGCAGGAATCATGAATGGTTCATGAGAAGCAACTCGGAATCATAAGCAACTCGGAGATGTAAATGACGCGATCCATTTCAAATAACCAGAAGAAAAGGTAGAAAAATATAAAACATACCTCCGTAAATTGAAGTTTTTTTAGTCATAGGCTGCATTAAGATGAAAATGATTAGGCTACGGATATATGTGGTCAATGGAGTAAAAATCACCTAAAAAATTTCACAATTGCTATCATGATAGGTAAATCGACGCTAAACATCTTTTTTAGAGCATCTAAGGCTATAGGATTCACACGTCATCCCACAGAGCGAGAGCATCCCACATACCTAAAGCAGAGCGAGATCCGAAGATGGATACTTGGGAATTCCAGCCTTTTCCATTCTCACGAAGGATATCCAATGGTGATTTTCCATCTCGTTCCCGATCTCCCCTTTGCTCCACTCGGAACTGTTAGTGTGAATTGAGTCCACCCACCGCCCCTCATTCTCCGTCAACCCCATCTTCTCTTTATGCTCTTTCATCTTCAATACCTATTCCCCATCTTCCCTTCCATCTCCATCCTAAGAGATGGCCGCCCCTACCTCTCCCATTTCACCAATCCATCCCCACCATTTCTCGCCAAAGAAAACATTACTTTACCCCTCTCCCAAGTCTCAAGACCCTTCCTGACCCTCCGAAGGGCCCGCCTACTGCTTCAGGAGAGATCATTTCAGGAGGACCACGAGGGGGAAGAGGGCTGGACCTTTCGGAAACTCTCAGAATTAAGAGAAGAGACCTGGGATGAAGGTGTGGAGTAATGCGAGTCGGGAGGTTTGAGAGGGGAGGGTCGGGTTGAGTTAAAGAGGGCGAAAAAACATAAGAGGTGGGACGGGGTGGGAAAAGGGGGGGGAGGTGTATGTGCAGGGATCGGTTCGTTGGTCGGATGGCCGTTAAGGGGCCTATGGCTTTGAAACTTTAAAGAGTCGAATGAAGGGGCGGCCAAGCGGGAGATCGGGTAGCGGGTTAGGGATAGGGATCATGAGTAGGAGAGAGGTCAAGTCCCTGATGGGAGGTACTAGTCCCATCCCGGCCCTCGCGAAAGATACTCCGCGATTTAATTGGCAGTAAAAACAGTCCTTATTTTTTTCCGAGTTTCTTGACGTCCTTCCTGCGGCATGAATTTATAAAAACGACGCCATCTAGTGGCGTCAGGGAACTCTTTAATAAGTCCCGGCTCGCTTAAAAGTTTACGTATATGTACATACTGTCCGAATCACGGAGATTTCCCGGCGGCGATCGTATTTTAGCTGTCTTTTACGAATTTCGTCAACCCCTCGTCGTTTATCGTTGACCCTGCAAAACTTGAGGGGTCAAGGGTTTTGATAATGACTCTCACGCTCATTCAGTTGGAGTGCAAAAATCCTTTCGCCACGTGGTTGCATTCCTTCCCAACTCGCTACCAAGATTGTCCTAATTCTCAACTCGCTACCAAGATCGTCCTAACTCCAACAGCAATTAGTATAATTTTAGCCATTAATCCATGAAATTCGACAACTAAAAGAAGAGACTCAAAAACGGATATTTTTATTGATGGAATTCACTCATTGGGTCAGTTTAATGAGTGCCAATTAGTCGACACCATCTAATAGAGGAATAAGTTTCATTTTAAACACATTTATGTGGCGTATTAATGCCTGCACATACAATATTTTGGGCGATCATCTCATTATATTTTTTTGTAATATTTTTGGAAATCCTCCCTTATAATTCCTTTCGTTTAACAGGTTAAATTTGCCATGGCCAAATTTTGAAGAATAAATTACCTGGATAGTCAATAAATGCTTTCTCTAATAAGATAGTAAAAGTTTTTCAAGTAGTCCTAGCCTTTGAATATGAGTTTGATTTTCTGCGGGAAATCCACTACTGTTTACGAATTTATTTTATTTTCATCATGGAAAGTTCTGGAATTTTATACTCTTTACCTCAGGATGTCCGCAGCAATCTCATAAGGTTCCGTCCAAGACTTCGCCATCTTTATGAGATTTGTAAAAGAAATCTGATTCCTACTCTTGTAAACAATTGCTGGTTATCAATAAGCTAACGTTTGCAGTTCTGACTATACTTTTCCTATATTTATCTTGTAAAAGAATGATTAGACAATCAATTGACTACATTTTCCTTCTGAGAATGAGATTCATTCTATGGTTGATGAAACTCCTCACCCTGTTTTTTATACCTTACTACAAACATTTCTCGTTTTTGCCAATGTTAAAGCACCTATTAATTATTTCAGTTTATTGACACCCTCTCTTACAATTGGAAAATGGGAAATGTGCAAAATGGACTAGAAGAATGATACGATGGCCAGTCGAGTCAACCCTCGCTCTGAACTCGTCAGCCTCAGCACAGTGTTTCCCTAGGAGAGTACGGCCATGAAAATATGACCAGGTAAGACCTTTTACACACATTTATGTTTTTAAGCTTTTTATCCCTTTTTCTTAGCTCTGTACCTCCCTTGAGTTTCATAAAGTGTCGCCAGATTGTTTCTCTTAGTTTTCTGTCGCCTTGCCTTCCATAATAGCAGATACCCGTTGTGGAATGAAATCTATGGCAATTAAAGGAAATGAATTTGATATTCTAAGCGTATGAATGGTTCACAAATTTCTTTTGTAATAATTGAAGACAAAAATCGTATGATAGATCATTGCGTTGCCTCTGTAATAAGATTGGAGAAAAAGAGAGAAATACATTGAAAATATGCCTTGCTTCGAAGATGTTAACTTTGGGATGGGGCAAAATTTTTATGACAATTAGGAAACGTACTTCTAAAGAGGGAGAGTATTTTTTTAATATGAATGAATGCGAGATATTTCACTTTTTGCCATGTTGTCACGGAACACCTCTTGAATTTGTTACTTGGCGCAATGTTTCTCGTGATTTGTCTTAAACTCAGCTTATCGATCGTTAACAATATTATTGTATAGCATTAACTAATGTAATCTAGCAAACTCATCTTTGAAGTATCCTCAAAATTAGAGCATCATGATGAAAAGGGACCGTTTGAAAGTAGAATGGAAGGTAAAACGAGATCCAGGTTCCCTTCCCTAACCGTATTTCTTGTCTCGAATGTAAATATTTTTGTTTCTCCGAAATACGTTGGTACGAATGGTGCCTCTCAAAGAACGCGAAGTAGAATATTTTCCTGAATCGGGAGGATAAGGAAGGCATTGGAAATACACAATAATATCGAATGAATCGCAAGATCTTCCATTTCGCTCTTATATTGTGATTGTAACTGCGCATCTCTCTCTGTATCAATGATAGATCGATGATGTGTGATATGTTAAATCTAGTTTTTCTATGGCAGGTGAAAAATAAATTATTTTTCTCCGACACAACACTGGGTGAGGTCCTCCTGTGCCGGCTCCTAGTCTCAAGTACTCAACCAACGTTATGGGTGGTCATTCGCCGTGAGCGTGGTCTTATACTGCACATCAAAAGGTCAGTAGAGATTTAAGAGCTTAAACCGTGATTAACCAAGGACTAGTAATGATTTGACCTAAATGGTGGCCCACAATGCCCACAGTAATTGCAAGGGCTCGCGATAGATACTCTTTATGAACGATTTGAGTGAATTCGGGACGCATCAAATATCAAAGAAGTTGCTTTAACATAGAAATAGTGGTTAAAATGATTGTGCGATGATGATAAATGGCGAAATATTGAGCAATTTGAAAATTTTGTGCGTTTTGATCTAATGTTTGCTGAAAATGAAAGAATAGATAAAGAGAATATAAGGCGTCGGAATGCTGAAAAGAAATTATAGAAAAGAATAAAATATAAATTTATTGTCCTATGGAACATGCAGTTTATACAGAAAAAGGAGCTCTGTGGTATGAAAAATATACAAGTCATCTTGCCTAAGTAACATGAAATTAAAAACCGTTCTAGATATTATTGAAATGCAAAAATAATATGAAACAAATATAATGGCATATTTAACAAAGAAATTTATCAAGTTAAGTTACTATAACAAGTACAAAAATACAAGAACATTTTCAATGAAATTTAAATTACAATCTTTGAATGAACAATATGGTCTAGAGTATCATCCATACCCTTGAATCAATTACTGTTGACGATTAATATACTTGTTGATATTACAAGGTAATATTATTACACGAAAAGAGAGTTCGAGAGTAATCAATTATAGCATGGTAGTTATCAGGAAATTGCAGGTAGCATGTAGACATATTTAGGAATAAGTGTTTCTGTAAGATAGAGAAAATCGCATATCACAAAATTTTTCTCTTCCTGACGTAATTATATTGCAAAAAAATTGGGTATCGGTCGCCTATTTAAGTGGTCATTGTCTAATGAGTGTGATGGTGGCCGCCAAATATGGGTTTCACTGTTTTTGCAAATTTCTGCATTTCTACATTTCACTTCCATGAGACTCCGTAGCCCATCGACGCATGGTGGTGATATTGCACTGTCGATGCATCGTCCTATTGAACGGTACCATCCTCGGAAGTTGACGTACGGAACGGTATCCATCCTCGTAAAATTCGTGGTCAAGGAGGTGCGTGGTATTGGTGAGGCTGACCACTGGAGGTTCACTGACACTGAGTTCACAAACAAAGTCGTTCCCTGCTCTAAATTGGAACCGGCCCTGTTACTCCTGCTCCATTGGCAATCGTCCTAATGGTCATCTCCCACGAATCACGTGCTCCATTCGTGACACCTCGGGTCAGAGTGCTTGGAAAAGGTTTCTGAGAGCCATTGAGGGTGAGGTGGCATTTCGTTGTTGACCTCTTGCTCCTTCGCCACTGGATGGCAGTCAAATCGCCTTTGTTTATCGTAACATCCAAGGTTTGATTAGGTTCGGCAATGTCCCACCGCTGGAAGTTTCTTTCTCCTCTCGAGTTTATGCGCCACCTTGAATAATTTAAACGTGAGATGAGAAAGCTGGAGTCGCGATGACTAATGGGTTTTTTATTGTGCAATGGCCGCCGTAATGGGATTAGTTCTGGAAGGTTTGGCCGGCGTAATACCAAATGAGGAGTCTTGAGGGAAAATTGCTTGGGATTATTGCCCGTTTACGACGTCACGAGGAAATCGGATTTCTGTTACGATTGAAAGTTGAAGTCTTGCTTGCAGAAGCGGTAATTTTTCCATTTGACGCACAAAATAGTAAAAATAAGTAGAATAAACTTGTTAATGTGTTTTTATTCGTATTTTTTATTAGAGAAAGTATTTAAATACGTTATTACGGCTGAATTTAATTTTAATTTATTAAACCCCTCGCTGACGACAAGAATGAATAGCCTTTTAATTACTTTCATCGCCGATAAAGTGTTTTATTAATGCAAGTGATAAATTACTTGAAATGTAATTGAACATTATCCCTTCAGTATCACTAAAACTTAAAGGGTAATCACCAATGTTTCCCAACATACTCTTTTGGAGCTTTTTAACGAGATAGATCACAGAATTCTATAAAATATTTCACTATAGTGAAACTTTGGTACGTATTATGGCCTTTTTCTTAAATTTTACTCAGTTTATTTATCCCTCAAAAATTTCCTAGCTGAAAATTCCGAAAATGAGCTTGTTTGAGTTGTAAAAAAGTGCCCTCCAATCTTGTCATTAGATTGATTAGTGAATTTTAGATTTCCAACATCTACTGTAGAAATGTTCTGAAATAAGAAAAAAGTAACCTATGGTTAAACTGCCATTCAAAAAGATTGCTCCGAAAGTTGCGCCACGAGGCAGAGTTGGACTCCTGGTTGCCTCCGTAAAAATATACATCTGTTGGGAGCGCGGAATCGTTTGTATATGGTGCGTTTGTTTTTTTACTCCCCGTCCTAGTTTTAATCTCTATAAAACGCTCCTCTCGAGCCATTAAGCTATCAGAAATTTTTTTCTCCACTGCACTTGAGATTGTTACGGTTATTCCGGCTTATCTTATCTCGATGTCCTGCTTCTCTTAGTTCACCTAATTTATCGTCTCTTCCC
This sequence comes from Ceriagrion tenellum, assembly GCA_963169105.1. Lineage (NCBI taxonomy): Eukaryota > Metazoa > Arthropoda > Insecta > Odonata > Coenagrionidae > Ceriagrion > Ceriagrion tenellum. The sequence continues at coordinate 39,013,516 of OY720640.1, forward strand.
TCCTCTTTCTTCTGCTTTTCCCCAGAGCCGCCGATACTGCGGGGCCGTCCCCTATTCGGAGATAAAACTCTTGCACCGATTTCTTACGGCTCATCCGTTTCCTTCAATAACGACTGGTTCGGGGCAAACGAGCCACTTTTTTCCCCTTGCCTCCACGTCGGTAAGCGTAACTCATGCTGTCTTCATCTCGCTGCAATTTACTGTCATATTACTTTCTTACCTCGTGTAAGCTTTATGCATCCGACGCATAGTATTTCCAACTCGCGCATTACACCATGAATGTTTCAGTGCTCTATCGATGCTCATCCACGGAGTCGCTCAGTTTGGAGAAATGATTCTACAGAAATTATTCTTCCGCAAAGATTTTTCGTTGTCCCTGATGGAAGAAAATGCCACCGCCTGCTGCAAAAAATGACGGACTGAATTCTGGCGGTCTTGGATTAATTCTATTAAGGTTTATTTATAGCGTGGTATTAAGAGCAGCCTCAAATGCGTGAATTTAAAGATTTTTCTGAGTTTAAGTGAAAATGTGTTGCAGTAACTATTTTGGGATGCAATTAAAAAAATAAAACAAACATATTTACGTCATGTATTGTCAAATGGATAGCTTTTTGTCTCTTATCAATGTATTGATAAGGTTGACCATGACAATCCTCCCCTAAATATGCTATAGCGTTTAAGTTATTTATAGGGAAAACAAGAATACCTATTTGAATGCATTTCACTATAATGCTATTTTAATAGTGACTGATTAAATATGGGTCTGTGGGTAAAATATATATACCATTCAAATCTAGCTTCAAATGCCTTTGTTTATGTTCTTAAATTAAAATCAAGTCGTTAATTCTCAAATCAAACAGACTTGTTGACCATCATAATGATATGAAAAAATGCATCTACCTAATTTTAATCAACATGGAGAATTGATAACTATTTTAACCCATTACCGGCCAATGTCCCATTTTTGGGACGCAGGTTAAAATTGCAACAAAAGTTTTATTTTGTATCCTATTCCCATTACCTCTGCACCAGGAGATTATCATTACTCAATGTATCTACATTGTCAAAAATGTTACATTTAGTTGATAATTTTCTAAACCAGGTGGCTCTGAAAATCGATTTTTTTTTCTACTTCAGCACGCTTATACCTCTAGTGCTTCATACACTCAGTTACTGGTGTGTGGTTCGAGTTCATCGAACATAAGTAGTCGACAAGAGTCCTTCTATCGTGTGAATTCTTAGGACATTGAATACAGCAACAAATGTAAGTATAGCTCTAATCAAAATGCTGCGTCCCATTTTTGGGACATTGGCCTCGTGACGAACTTTTGTGAAAAATAATCCGTATTAGTCTTTTCTATGCAATTATTCGAATATTTCCTCTGCTAAGTTATCTATGCTATTTACTATTCGTTTTGTCTTTTATTCTAGAAATTATTTAAATTATTAACAACCAAAAATTAATTTCATTATCCAGACGCTATAGCAGATCATTATGGCCCAGCGCAGGGCATTGACCTTGCAAGAAGTTACAAATATTCTATTACAAACAAGCGATAATGAAGACAATGTTGACGATGTTGAAATCGCTATAATCCCTCCTTCTCCTGACGAGCTGACGAATGAAGAGAATATTGATGAAGGTGAACTTCCAGAGACCACAAATCTACAAGATGTAGCAGGCAAGTTAGAAGTATTCCTTCAAAAAACCTGTGACATTGGTGATAGTCTTGCTGAAGCGCCAACTTCAACATCTTCTATTCCTAAGAAAAGCAAGCCAGACACATCATATGCCCCAGAATGGAAAAAGTGTGCACCTAAATATGGTACTGATATGGCTGAACCCTCCAAAAGAACGTTTGACAAACTGCAAGCCTTACATGGCATGAGTGTTGTTGAGATTTTTGAAGAATTTTTTGACGATGAGTTATTGAATCTTATTGCTACACAGAGTACAACATATACAACTAAAAAAAAATTTCCACATTTCAAAGTTGACAAGAACGAATTGAAAACATTTTTGGGGATACTTCTGATCAGTGGTTATCACAAGCTTCCACAGCAGAATATGTATTGGCAACAGTTGCCTGATGTTGGAGTTTCTTTAGTCTATAATTCAATGCCTAAAAATAGATTCAAAGAGATCAAAAGGTTTCTACACCTAAACAACAATGCTTTTTTAGATAAAAATGATAAAATGTGTAAACTGAGACCCTACCTTGACGCCCTTAGAAATAACTTTCTAAAGTTTGGCATTTTTGATTCCCATCTCTCTATTGATGAGATGATGATACGATACTATGGTATGCATTCTGCCAAAATATTTATGCGAGGTAAGCCAATAAAATTCGGCTATAAGTTTTGGTGCCTGTGTAGCTCTAATGGCTATCTTTACAATTTTTCACCGTACCTTGGGAAAGAGTGTGAAAATAATAAAGGTCCCGTAGGAATCAGGGTCATAAATGAACTCACAAGTGTCATTCCTGATAGCGAATTCGCAAATTATGAGTTATTCTTCGATAACTTCTTTACAAGCCATGAAACGCTAACTGATTTGAAGAAAAAGAAATTGAAAGCATCAGGTACAGTTAGAGAGAGCCGCATCAAGAAATGCCCTTTGATGGCATCAGAGGTCATGGTAAAAACTACCAAAAGGAGATCTATTGATTATAAATTTGATACCAAAAACCGAATTCTGGTGGCTAAGTGGCATGACAGCACCCCAGTATGCGTTGCTACCAATTATAGTCAGATTTATCTCAGTTTGTGCAAAACGTTACTCTCAAAAGGACAAAAAAGAAATCACCATTCCTATGCCTAAAGTTATTTCTGAGTATAATACTTTTATGGGAGGAGTAGATTTACTGGATTAACAGATCTCACTATACAGGACAAGAATACGTGGGAAGAAATGGTGGTTCCCAATTTTCACGCAAATAGTTGACATTGCCATGGTAAACAGCTGGAGACTTTATCAGATAATTCATCCAGAAGAGACTGTGTCTTTACTCGATGCAAGGAGGAGAATAGTCTTGACATATTTGACAAAAAATACTTCTGCTGCACGTAAACGTCCTGGGCCTCAACGAAACCGTATTTCTGGTGGAAGAGTAAGCGCAGAAATAAGATTTGATGAAGGAAAGCATATAATATTTCCGATAAAAACACAACGACGATGCGCTTTATGTGAAAAGAAAACCATGAGAATTTGTAAACGCTGTAATGTCGCATTACACGACCGATGTTTTTCCAATTTCCATGAAAGGTAAACAATTTCAGTAATCTCTTGTGGATATGCTATGACAATTTGCTAACAGCAAATTCACTTTTGAAGTGTTATTCTTTTTCAAACCATTGCAACTTTTGATGCTTGAACATCAATTCAAATGTCGTGCGATAAATATTTATGCATGGTCTAATTTATATAGTATGTCTCATGGTTATATCCCTTTATAGTTGTACCGAATGTCAGTACAGTATTCAGGTGATAAATGTTTTTGTGTATTTCTTTCCAATGTGTAATTCATAGTTTTATCCCTTTCTGGTTTTACCAAATTTTAATTATTTTGTGTGTTTATTGTTCTGTAGAGGCTAAATAATATTGTTTTATTACAAAATGCTCATGTCTACAAAATTGAAAAATGCTTTCATGTAATTTGGCCTAATATAATGTGACATCATGTAAAATATTGTTCATTTTCAAAAGAGTTATTATCAATATATTGAATAAATAAGCACGTTTGATTAAACGCAGTCATTTTTCTTCTTTCAGTAGTGTTATTAACGTTGATTTTAAGCTAAAAAGTATCCGGAAAAAATTATTTTGCCAATTACTACTGATGGTCGTATTCTGGAGAGGCAGGCAACTGAATTGGGCCAACGTCCCAAAAATGGGACGTCATTTTTTTTGCAGTAAATATTGACATTTTTTCGTAAAACTCAGTTTTTGTCATCCTTATGTGATTATATCTTCAAATCAAACTTTAAAAACCAATTTATATTAGTGAAATAATTATGGTCCTTAATGGGTTAACAGCAGATTTTTCCATAACAGACATTGAGATAAATATGTCTATGCCTGGTAGCTTTACCGTATATGGCCCTCGGTTATTGAAACCTACCATAAATAGTGCTAAACTTACATTTTATTGACGTCTAATTGCTGACATATTGCATGCAAAAAATATACAACTATGTGAGACAAATTTGAGGGTTGATTTTTAGTGAGCGGAAAAAATATATCCGTTCAAATCCGGGAAACATAATAGTTAAAGAATGTCAATCATTTATGAATAAGAATTTATTGAAGCAGTTTTATTAGTATCATTATATTGATGTTTCCCTGGAAATGCACGTCTTCGGGTTTCGTATTGAATACATAAAAGTTTTTGGCCATATTCTGCTGTAATGATGGTGTTTCTGCATTAAGTGATATAGATGCAAACATGTACTCCTATTTTCTGAATTGGAAAACTTCCTTTATTTGAACTGCCTGGACTGAAACGAGGCGCAAATCAAAATTAATAGATATATCATCCATATGGTTAATTAGTCACGTGGTCGTCCCTGTGGGAATATTGGGTAATCGATCCATCATTCGAGTGTCGTCACCAAGGCATTTGAGATTAATATACTTCTTTTCAACCCAATCGCATTGAGACGGGCGTATCTCGGTGGCTTATTCGTATTCCACGGCAGCACCTTGAGGGGGTTTGAAATATATGCCGCCTCGTGGTCTTGAGCGTGAAATCGGAGCACCTACATGATAACTAGAAATGTGCATGACCCAGTGCACCAAGTGATTGCTTTGGCGCCATATGTCATAAACGTCATTCAAAGCACTCGCTGACCCCATTTAGCTCCTTTCAATTATTACCTTTACACTCTTTGAGGTCTATGAATTGTCAGTTTAAGTAAATAACGATGCATTATTTTGCCTGATATGTCTGCATGATGCCTGATAATTTTTAAATTAAAAAAAAAAGTTTTAGGAATCCGTAATAAACATGACATTCGGGGAGTGATTGGTAAAATTAAGTCATCGGAATCGCCAAATGATCTTCCTTCCAGATTCGAGAGAGATAAATTCCAGTACTCGCAATGTTCCATCTATCTTTAACACACTTATTTCTCCTTACAGGCTTATTCCTATTTTCAGAAAAAAAACGTTTAGTCATGCCCTTCATCCAAGTCAGGGCATCTCTTTTCCTCGCTTAACCTCACTATTTTATGAGTTATACTCCTTACTTTCGACGATTAATTCCGAACAGATGCCTTTTTCTAAGTCAGTGAAGCAGCTGATTAATTAAAATGAAATTTCCATGAGAAAAAATCGGCCTTGACCGGGAAGAGAACCACGAACTTTGGTTTGCGGTGCCAATGCGCAGACTACTACGCTGTCTAGGCTTCCTAAACTACATGGAAATTATGAAGAATACATATGAAATAGATGTTAAGCCCTTGCGGTCCAACAAAGGTGGCAACGGGAGGAGAAGGGAGAACGGACGTCAAGGAAGCCACAGCATAAGGACTGTATCCAACACCAACGCCAAATCCGCGCTTGGCTCTGTATACACAGTACTCAGGACTGCCATGAATACGGCGCTGAAATACAATGGAAGCCTGGGTGGCATAGTGGTGTGCGCATTGGCCCGGATAACCAAAGGTTCGAGATTCCATTCCTGGTCCAAGTCGAATTTTTCTAATGGTAATTTCCTTGTATTTCACCGCCGTATTTTCGGCAGGCCTGAATACTTTTTAAATTGATTAATTTGTAATAATTAATTAATTAACTCTTAATGGAAAAAAAATCAGTTACGATCCTCAATGAGTATATTTTCACCTGCCAAAAGGGGAATGAAACCATTGATTGGTCATCAATCACCAAAGCACTCAACGGATGTTTTTGGTTAGGGACTGTATTGATTTGTTTGCATAATACTTCGTCATGAAGCCGATAAATTGACCTTATATGGCGTTGAGCCTCAAGGGCTCCTTTCTTAACGACATTGCGTGGATATTGTAGGATTGAGTTCGTGGAGTCAAGAAGTTGTATTTTCCACGGCATTACATTTATTGAACATACTTCTGAACAAGGGGGAACCCGTTACAAGGTCGGCACTGGTTGCGGCGGGGTAAAGTCCTCGCCTGCTAACCCGAGGGTCCCTCCTGTGTAGAATATTATCTGCCCAAGACATGGGTAATGTGTATGTAAACTGGGCTGGGGGAAGAAGGGACAGTTCTGTCCCATTCAACCCAGGATAAATGAAATGAAATGAAAATACAAGGTACAGGAGGGTTATTCTGTAAGGTCTCGGAATACTCGAGTTACGACTGTGACGAAAATTTGACGTCAGAACCACGAAAATATCAAATAGGGTCATTAAAAAGTTGTGCTTCATCGAGGGTTTTTACGTCACATCCACGGATTTTCCGAGGTTCCACCGTTCCGTTCCTTACTGTATAGGGTTCCAGGGGGTCTATTCTGTATAACCTCGGAAGTTCCGAGTCTCGACAGTGACGAAATTTTGACGTCAGAGCCGCGTGAAATTCAAAGGGGACCATTCGAAAGTTGAGATTTTTCTGAGAATTTGACGTCACATCCACGGATTTTCCGAGGTTCGACCGCATCGATTCCTTACTGAATAAGACCCCTGGTAGGAGGGAGGAGAGTAGAACGTAAATGGCGGCTAGAGACAACACCAGCCTTGGTTCCCGCGAGAGGGGTCCGCAGTCTTTAGTGTCTTCAACCACTTCCGTCTCTGTCTGGGGAGTCCAGCGTATATATGTGATTTTTGGGGTAGAAGAGTCGAGCGCTGAGCTCCGTATCATAAAGGGTAGAGGAGAGAGATAGGTGACCACGGTAGTGGGTGACTATGACAGGCCACAGTTCGTCGAATTGCGACTATTGTGGGTACAGCGATTAGGGAACCTGGCTCGTATAAGCCCCCTAGACAACCATGTGCAATGTCGACAGCGACTTTATCGCCATTGATTGAATGTTTTCATTTCCTCAAACCAAATACTGTCAAACCAGCTAAGCGAATAGGATTACTTGAAAAAGGAGAAAAAAATAAGCCACTTGGTATTGATCGGCAAGTATTGATCATAGAAGATAATTTGTAGCCTCAAGAACTGTAAGTGCGTATGGAGCACAGTACGAGTGCAACTAAAGCAAATGATCAAAGCAAGGATGGACCTCTATGGATGATTTTATTAAATAAGAGCCAGCTTTGCAAGGCAATCCCCAAGCATTTATCTTTTTCTAGCGCCTACCCCAAAAGAAAGTGGCGTGATGGGTTTCTATATATGTGTGTAGTATTTACTAGCTTATGGAAGGAGAGACTGTGGAAACTGCATTGAAAGGATTGCACCTGCAAAATAATTACCTTCAATCCGTTTCCGTTCTCTTTAAAACTGGTGCAATGACTTATCGATATTTTTATTGAAATCATGAGGCTCTTTGGCCCTTGGGCAAGTGAAAATATCCTCAATGAGGATCGTTACTGTTTCTATCTCTAAAGTGGCAGTATCTGTTACTAAATTTATAAGTAGCTTCACTTACTTGGGGGAAATGTATTTGTTGGGAATGGCACTTTGCTAGCCCAGTAACTCTTAAATTCGCGAGCTTGATTATGAAAAGAGATTCCCTGATTGGTATGAATATGTCAGCATTGAATATCGGGTCGAAAGTAAATTTTATATGGCAGAAAATTGCTGTTTTGATTATTCCATGATGCAAATATTGCGCATAATTTTGCGAGAAGCCACGAATTTCAAATATCGTTTAATTTCTAGAGAATTGTCCATCAAATGCAAAGTTCCTGCATGAACGACTTTCTATGAATCTTTCCCGGGTATGGCGTCATAACATCTGCTCTACCCTGTCCAACTTCTCTCTTTACTGCTTTTTCTTTCCCGTTGTCCTCAACCGTATTTCCCACCTCCACACGCGAGCCTGGATAAACCCCTGCCCTCCCACCCGATAGCATTTGGCTCGCGAGACGTCCCCCTCCCACTTCCTCCCGCTACTCATCTCACGGGAGGAGGAGGAGAAATCAGAGGAGGCTGCAGAAGCAAAACTCCTTCCATCGCTCCCTCCCTCCCATCCTCCCCGCAGCGTTCCTTCCCTTCCCGTGTTTGACCACGAATCGGAAAAGTGCGCAATTTATGGGCCGGTCGTATTTCACGGATGTGACTGCGGGGCGGGGATATTGTGTCTCGCGGAGGGAGAAAGAGAGGGAAAAAAACAACGGGAGAGGGTGGGAGCGAAGGGAAGGAAAGCAGGCGAACTGTTTTCCGGACGCTGAGCCGTGCGCGACAGTGACACCCGCGGAGAGAGAAAAGGAAAGGAAGAAGGTCCCGTCGTTGTGGAGTGTTTGCGTACAGAGGAAGTGTGAGCTTCCGCGGAGGGAGCATAGGAGCAATTGATAAGACGGGTGGGTCTGGCCCGTTCGAAGATCAGACGGGTTAGTGGCCATGATCTTCGGGGAGACGGGTATTTTCGACGGGATTGCGGAATAGGATGGCCGAAATAGGGTTCTTGGAGATAACGATATTGGTCCAGGAAGTGGAGGAGTCGGAAAGAATAATACAATTCCGATTGAATGCATAAGTCATTTAAGATTCAAACTAAAATAGAGAAGGCGTTGTTGCTATCTGGTTAAAACAAAGAAAGGAATTATAGGCAATATTGATAAAAAAATTTTCATGCAGTATAAGATCAGGGACAGAAGAATAACGTTGCTATTCCACATTGTGTTAGATTTATTGACACGGTGATACCTGACGATACTGCTCTGCGGCGAAACCGGTCGTGTCAATAAATTTAATACTATGTGGAATAGCAGTGTTAATTCCTCTATCCCTGATATCAAGGAATTCCAGCAAGTAAGGTCTGAAACTATTTTCTACAGTAGAATACCGTTAATCGGGAATATGCGACACCAAGTGATATTAACCGTGTTTGGATAACTTCGGAAATACGATATTTTCAGCGATTGGATCACATTTAGCTGACAGCATGACTGAAAAAGTTGTAGTAAGCCATCGTGTAAGATGACATGATCGATAGAGTGGTAAATAAAGTAAAAAACAAACATTTATATAGGACATACTCTTTGCACATAAAACATCGAAACAATCAACGTTAAAATCATCACTAGTGAATGTATTTTCGTAAGGAAGTAAGTCTCCTTTGAACGCAAAGCGCGATTCCCTTCATAGCGCACATGGGGTTGAAAGAAGGAAAATAGTGCTTAAAAGTGGCTTTGTTAACGGCAAAATTGCCGAATTTGCCGCATTGGCGCAGAATAAATAACGAGATTCGCAAATTCTTGAAAATCTACCGTTATTTGAACACTTCCGCTTTGTTTACGATACTTCTTTACATTTCCGTTTGTCGATTTTCTACTGTGTATTTGTACCCTCTGATAAGTAGTTTATTTCCATTAGTTTTGAATGAGCAACACTCCATTGTTTAAACCCACCTTAGGTCACTCGATGAAGTTCTAATATTGATGGTGTCACACGGTGTAAGCTCGACATGGTAATAAGACGTTTCAAATCCAGAGTTTAATAACGTTTATTAAACTGTGGATGTGGATTAATGATGATTATTATTAACGGTGTCGGCAGTTACGGCGTCATCAGGTACCCTCCTACACTAAGTCTATCTGATGATGGAGTGAGTGCAGAAGCCGGGAGTACACTTTTAAATTAACTGTGGAAGTAACAAAGTCTCATTGCTCTCTCTGGATTCTCTCTGGATTCTCTCTGGATTATTTCAAATTATTTCGAAAGTAAGTACATTTTAAATTGCTATAACATATTTTTACTCATTCTGTGAAGTTAACTAAGTCAAGAACATAACAACGGCCATGCGTACATGGTACACGCATATCCACGCCCGAATAGAAGCGATGAGCCTATTATCGGCGTGAAATCGTTACTTTAAATTCTTCCGTTACGAGAAGATGATATATATCGACCCCCGTATGAGGTGATAAATAAAAGTAAATAAAAATAAGTAAAACTCACATGAAACTGAGACAGTAATTATAAAATTGAAGGTGAAAACATGGACTCATATGGTCTTCCTGATTTGATTTTCAAGTGACGGAAAACGTTGTAGAAACTGAAATTATTTCCATTTGTATCATAAAAACTTTATTTTGAGTTAAAATTAAATAATTTTCCTTACGGAAACACTAGAAGTTTCAAATAATGTGCACTCATAGCTACTGTTTATGATAGAATCGTCATATTAGAGAATCTGCGGCTGTGCAACTGACTTACATTTAACTTGTGCATTAGGAACTGGCTCACGTTACAATATTTTTACTTGCGCAAGTTACAAATGTGCTCGTTAGTTTTCTCACGCAAATAAGATCTATTTTAATGGAAAAAGATAACAAGACAACTATCAATTTAATTTCAACCTTTATAGATTTTAAGGAATTTACGTATACAATTAAATTCATAGTGTTTAAGGACCTGAAACCACTTTCTTTAGTTGATGATTTCATATATCTTGATAAATGCATTTTTTGCTGTAAGTGGAATTATGTATTAAGCACTTATACGTTTTTGATTAAATTATTAAAGTTTTTTTTCAAATATGTTAATGTTTATAAAAGTTTTAGCAAATTATTTGTAGTTTCTGCAAAAGAAAATGATTTGGTACTTGTTGTATGGTAAATGTTTAATAAAATAAATTTATTGGCTAAATTAAAGTTCCATTTACTATTGAATTTAAGTTAAATTTACTTAATAGTTTAAAAACTAGCAATCATAAAAATATCATGAGCAGTCATTTTCAATCGTAATTTTCGTGATAGGTAGCGTTAAATAGTTATAAAGATGTACTTCTGTAAGTATTTAAGCAGTATAAAGAAACTTCCCCGCATAGCTTCAAATGGGCAACTGATTGAGCATATGCTCATGTCTAACTTTTTTGAAACTGATTTTTCTGAATACAATTTTGTTACTGAATAAATATTTCCCTTGGCCATGAATTACATAAAAGAGTTATGGAGCTTCTATGGAGTTAAACGTGGAAAATGCAAGCGCAATCTAACATGTCATAAATTTTATTTTGACTAGATTTAAATTATATATGAGGTCTTTAAATCATTTCAGCTTTGTCAAACAAATAAATTTTTTCATGACAAATTTCATCCCTTGGTAAAAAAACTTAGTACGATATTTGGCGCAAGACCAGTAATTTCGCCTTGGAATTAATTGCATACACTCCTGAAGGGATTTCTCACTAAAAGTAGTCCTCTTGTGAATTACATTACTCTTCAACCCTTATCGTGAATCTAGGGGCTTCAACCCCTATCGGGAATCTAGGGAGTTTTTTCTAACTAGTAAAGTTGAAGAAAATTATTTTTAATTACGTAACTTATATGATACAAATTCAAGCCTATCACAAAAACTTTTACTTGGCTAATGGCTGCAGTTCCTCCGCCGTGCACATGTATAAAAAAAAATTACAGCTTATTCAATTATTTATGTGCCACCATGTGTTTTAGTAGTTTTCCATTTGCTAGGATGGATTTTCTTGTCTACTGGGGAATTTATGGTTGTCATGGGAAATTCCCAAATGGAGATGTATACAAGAAACATCTTATATCATCGCCGAGCTATATGAAGTACCTTATCTAATGCCCCCAAAGGCATATGAAACCTCATGCTCTGCATTTTTTCTGCTATTTACCGCCAAAATAGTCTTGACTTATACCTTGAGACCCAGTGGGAACCCGTGTCTGCGGATGCTATAACCCTTTTCTGAGAGCCGGCCTAGTGGACTCGGTCAGCTGTGAGCGCTGGAAATATCGTCCCATGATATATTTTTGACTTTTAAGATCTAAACTTACGTAAGCCTGAAGAGACGAGGTATTTTGTATCATAATTGTTTCTGGGTAATTTTTTCGTTCACAGTGAAACCTACTTATCCCTTGGACAGTTTTCAGCGTTAGTTTATAGGAAACAATGTCGTATGAAGACCACGCTAACTTAAGATTTATTACAATTTCCATCTAACCAAAGTCAAAGCTTTAACTCATTGAGCCAATGTTTTCTTTAAATAATATTTAAGGCACTTGGTGCATTATTTCCATAACTATTTTAATTAATTGATGTAGTAGTTAGTCACTAAATATTGTGCGAATTATTTTCTCGTTTAAAACATTTCTTGATGCTTACAATACCTGAAGCCTACTTTTAATTCTTCTTCTTCGATGGCGCTACAGCTTATATCAGACCTTGACCGCCTCCATTTTCTTCCTCCATTCCTTTCCATCCTCTACCACTCTTCACCAAAAACTCTCCGCAGTTTTAATAGTATGCAGTATTTTATGTTAAATATTTATTTTTCAAGAGAAAAACTTATAACAGAGACGTTGCTATACAAAGATATCTCGGAAAAGGAAATCAGAAGACAAAAAACTGATGCAGATATTGCTAATTTACCTTCCTTTTAAAGTTCAATCACAATCCTTCACGGTGGCATGGGATTATCCAACTTGTTATTATTATGTATTCTACATCTTTTTCATCACAATTTTATGAAAAGCTTTGAGTTTAACATGGCTTTTTCATAGATAAACTACCAAGTAGTGATACATAAAATGTGAGTTATTCGATTTCAACAACTTGTGTAACTAACTCGAGACACTCTGACGTCTTCGAAGAGGAATTAGCTGTAAAACATTACTACCATCATTGATAGAATGGGAATTGAATGCAGTGTTAATGGATTCTTTAAAACAACATAAACAATTGATACTAAATAACTAAATAATTGAAAATTACTTAGTTGTGAGCATTTGACGCCTATTGTCACATCTCGCATCCCAAATGCCACTTTAACTCTCCAATAAATCTCCAACCACCAGTCCTATTTTTTCCATCTTTATCATATTATCTCTACATCTATTCCATGTTCTTCCCCACTAATGTCTTTCTGTTGGAGTCAATATCCTCATCTTTAGGTAGTTTAAGTGGGATGGTTCCCTAATCAAAATAGGTAAAATATTTGAACTATTCGTCTTAATATCAGCAGCTTTAGGATGTATGACTTAAATGTTACTTTATTATTGGTTAAATATACGTTTATGTGACTGAAATTATCAATAATCAAATAAAAATTTATTTAACTGGACTCATTTTATTCACGCGATACTTTCAAAACTCTTTCACAACGAAAGTTTTTTTACGAACCAGAAATAAATGAATTTGGTAAATATGTGATTTATTTTCAAAAATGACTGAGAAATCGCACACACTCCACACCATTACTTTTTTGACGAGATCTAGATATTATAAATTCGCAAAAGGGCTGGTACTTTTCGTCAAAAATCTCGGAAAGCAGTTCGGTAAAGGGTTAATATTTTGTTTTTTTGTTAGTGTGGGATATTTTTATGAAAATAAGACCAAACTTATTAATTTCTACGTTAAATCATATTTTGCTCAAACTTCATTAAAAGGTATCAGATGAGACCATTCGCCTTCAGGTGGCTCTGGCCTAGGTGAGTCAATAATTATTTTATCACAGTTTTATTTATTCGGATTTAATGTCCTGCATCCACTGATGAAATACCTCAGTTACCTATAAATTTATTTCATATATAAGCTATTTTTGTGTCAATTGTACTACAAAAATATTTTAAATACCACTTTTGTCCAGAGCAGGTAAAAACCTAGCCGACTACGGTCCCATTTGAAGAGTTCATTTTATTAAGTTTTCCAGGACGTTTCGCTTTTTATGACCAGAGTATATTGAAAAACCTGTTAATAAAAACTTTTAACCAGCTTTTTTGCTCAAATTTATGTTTTTCGGCTTTAATGTGAGAATTTTCTAAACGTGAAAGTTCATTTTTTACATTCCACTCTCAAGGCTTAATTACAGTACAACTAGCCTGAATACCCAAATTTTATACTCTGTTCATAAAATATACTTCAAGGATGCTATGATGAAATTTTCAGAATTTCCAAAATTAGTGACCCTGATGTTAGAGCTGCGTTAGATGCCTGTAACCAGCTTAGTTCCCTTCTCACAAACGTGTCCCAAAAATTTAAAAGTGTCAATTTATTTCGATAAAAATCTCGACGAAACCTTCATGTACATGTACGCAATACCGCCGAGTATTTTTTAAATCATACATTATTGCTCTATAATACCCTGCAAACTACCTCAAGGGTGTGGCAGGCGGTGTGATGTGGTATGTCCAATGTGTGTAACACATTATACTACTGAAGTTAAACTAAATACAGCTGCTGATGTATTTCCAATAACCTGCCAAATCTTGTCAGGAGGAAAAATGTCTTAAATACAGGCCACATTACAACAATGGTACTCTATATTATTACTTTTACAGCTATGCACGGCCTGTTGTTAGTACCAGGTAGTAGATGACGATATAGGCATAATGAGGTAATCAACTAACTAGCTACTATATCAAACGAAAACCTTAGATTTAAGTATCATTGGCAGCTGGCATCTTACGATCTCTTGTAGTTCTCAGGAAGAATGAAATTTGTAAATTTTCTGTTCTGCAGTCCATCCGCGTAATTTTTTACTCCTTTAATCATGGCCGCTACTTAGATGTAAATTCATTAGACTTGGTAGACGAGAGACCAAAATTCATTAACTCACCCGAGGGGATAGCAAAGATTGGTGAGTCTGATGGGAAGAATATCGTCAGTCTTGAGGAAAGAATAACCCCTAGAAAACGAGGGATTTAGAGAGGGGAGAGAGTGTAAATCAAATCTCGGGCCCCAAGAGGGTCGTACTGAGGTAAAGTAGGTGGACTATGGAAAGTTGATGATGTGAAGGTTAATCTACACAGAATATTCATTTGCTCTCTCCTTGTCACTGATGTTAGACCAATCTTATTCACTAGACTCTTTGCGTTCTTACATAAATTACCTCCTGTTCCACCACCTCTTATAAATAACATCCCTGTTTTGATGGGGAAAGTTTATATAAATATAAGCAGTATTTTTGTTTGAAGACTCTCGCAGCATTTTTTGTCTTTAGTTCATTTTTTTTAACTCAACGTTTTGCTCCTTGTACTAGAAGCGTCTTCTGGAGAATTTAAGCATAGAGCTTTTTTTAATGGATAAAAAATGCAGCATAGCCCGAAAGTATCCTTCATAGAGAATATTTGGTAGTAATTGCTCATTTTGACATCTCAACTACCACTTGTCCTGTCCACCCAATCTCCTTGCATTATTCCTCTTTTAACTTACACTTCGTTATTATCTATATTTCCAACTTCCTCTTGATTGTTCTTGCTTATTTATTTCAGTTGGAGTCCACAGCCAGTTGTCAAGAGGTATTAATCTGCTGACATTCGCCTTAGGAGCCCGTATCACTTCTTTTGACTTACCATTTTTCGTGTCGAATTATGATAAAATTGTCATTTTCAAACCAAAGCATTAATTATCGAACTTTCTCCATGGTCTAAGCTCATATGCACATCAGGATGACTTTGACAAGAGACTAAAATTTATCAATTTACTCACGTTGAAAGAGAGGGTAGGATGGTCTAATGCGTGGGGAACTGTAAGTCTTGAGGCAAAGAAAATCCCCAAAGTTTGGGAAGCGAGGGGTGAAGAGAAGAGAGAGTAAGTGAGTAAATCAAAGAGCGGTCCCCTAAAGGGTCGCATTGAGGTAGGCGCGTGCGGTATTCCTTCGCCGGCGTTCCGAACGGGAGAGCGCAGGTCGAACGCAGGGAGAGATGGGACAAGAAGCACAGGGGGAGGAAGAACTAAGTTGGTTCCACTTTGAAAGGGAAGGGAAGGAGGAGGAGAGAAGCAAGGTGACCACGTGGGGAGTTGAAGGGCGTCCGAAGACCCGAATGCAGTGCAAGGGACAGGATAGGGAATAGCGTGGGAAGACAAAAGAGGGTTGAGAAGAGGAGCTGCGCTGAGGGAATGATAGGTGGTAGGAGGTTTTAGGGGAGGAATTGCTGCTAGGGTTACAGGGGGTGCGTCCAGACGAGTGGAGTGGGGATTAAATCGCTTCCCTATCCCCGACAAATTGATCCTTTAATCATTGTGTCACTATGAGAACGGTGAGCGGATAATGAGGGGTGTGGGGGATAGGTGAGGCTGAGGGAGGTATGGCAGGGGGGGAGGATTCAGGGTCGGCGTAGGTACGACGGGGCTCGGGCCTGGAATGGTGATAAAATAGCATTTGGCGAGGTGAGGAATGGGCGAGCTCGGGTAATGGAAAAGCGGGAGATAGATCGAAGCTTGGATGCAGGAGGGGAGGAGAACGGTTAGATTTTTGAGGCGTAAAAGAATGCAATTTTACTCGACGGATGAAATAGTGGCCCCATCAAAGTTTTGAACTAGTTCCAAAAAGGGTGGGAACCGGTTGATTAATTACCGCGAGACAGACCGAGAGTGAGTAGGCCGAATGACTCGATCCTAACTGCACGCTGCACCGTGCAGCAATTACTAACGGGGGTGGGGGGGTAGGAGGGGGAGTTATGGAAACGGTTTTGCTGCTTCTGCTAACGTTCCCACTGCATGACGTATCGTGTCCAACCGACCGGATATTGAGGTCCACCTCCACGGTGACTGTTGACTGTGCATAAATTGATTAAGCGATTGTTGCAACCTTGCAGGGCGAGACTTTAGCGATTGATTTAGTTCCTTCTTATCCGGGATGGTAGTGTGAGTCGAGGGAGCATCCCCGAACGATCCACGGATTAAATAAAAAAAATTGAAGAAAAAAGAATGGGCGGCATATTGACGGTTCAAGAGCGGTTCAACGCCCGCCCGCAGTCCGCTGGGATCAACCTCTCTCACGGTGGAAAGTTTCGCTTGCCGTTCGTTAGCGTAGGCGATTGCGCACATTGATCAATCAGTTTCTGGTGACTGGAATCATTTCGGGAATCTCTCGTTTCGCACGTGAAATGACTGCGCGAAAAATGTGTTGAGACCTTTCCCGCAAAGTTTTTCCTACATCACGGAAACCCTAGCCTTACCTACCCGATTCTATTTGTTAGTTAATTCAGTCCAAATTTGATCAAAAATAATTTACTCCCTCCATGGTATCAGCTTTTGTAACGATGCAGTTATAGTAAATTATCTGGTTATGTGTAGACTAATTAGTCAAGTAAGAGATGAAAAATTATTTTGGACCCTCATTTAAAAATTCAATTTATTTGTATTTGAGTCAATAAATTAATAATATGGCCAAGTAAAATGAATTTGTTAACTCCACTTGAGGTGGAGTGTGATTTTATGTAAAAAGGAAAATAGTAAAAAATGATTTATATAACTCCTCAAGTATAATTTAAAAAATTTTATTTATATGGTCCACAATGGACAACTTCCACAAAGTAAAGCCTGTACC
Source organism: Ceriagrion tenellum (assembly GCA_963169105.1). NCBI lineage: Eukaryota > Metazoa > Arthropoda > Insecta > Odonata > Coenagrionidae > Ceriagrion > Ceriagrion tenellum. The sequence continues at coordinate 39,030,890 of OY720640.1, forward strand.
CTCCTCCCATTAATAATAGTTCTTTAAGGATAAAGAATACCAATACGTAGACCTGTGCAAAACCCAAGGAAAGAAGATGATATAAAACTTTGGCTTAAAATAACATTTGCTCATCGGTACGACCTAATGTCTTTGAATATATCCATATTATTTGTTATGGTAAAATCTTTATTAATTAAAAAAAACTGAAACGGTCAGTATGAACGCTTAAAACTGTAAAATTCCATTAGAAAATCCTTGCAACAGAGTATGTACTTATATGAAATAATCTACTGAATTTTCTAAGTGATAATGCGTTGTTAACCAATCGTATTTCCTTTGACCCTTATCCATTCTAGTCGCTCTCAGTCGAAACGCTGGATTTAAAGGAGAACGACAAAACCTGCTGATTTTTTCATGACATGCGGAAAAAAATTATTAATCAATTAGCACCCGTCAAAAAAATGCACGGCTCCTTTGTCGAAGACACCAATTCTTTCCTCATTTGTTGCGATGCGTCATTCCGAGTCCGATTGTCGGCGGTATTAAGCGCGTTTTGATGGCGGGAGTGGACGCAGCCCACACTTTGTCCCTTTACCGCATCCCCTGCCACACGCTCACAACTATTCAACCCTTCCCCACTCCACTATGGCGACACTCACCTCCTCCAGCCCACCCACTCATTCGCGCCACCCTATAAACACACACACGCGCGCACTCAAACTCTTTTGTTTTTGATTCGAGTCCCCTGGGTAATCACGCATTGGGCACCACTCCCCTCTCCCTGCGGTGTGAAGTGAAGGGGGGAATATGGCATGTGGACGAGAGGGAGGTGGCCATTATACTGAGATTACTGACTTTCGCACGTAATGCCTTCGGGCCGTGCCCAACAAATAACACTGCCCGCCCTGCCTTGCTTGGTAGGTTGAAAGTCCTGCATCCAACGTAGTCGAGTCTGCACCACACACTCTTCCTCTCTTCCCGCACCCGACCCCACCTCTCCCGCCACTCCCTATAAGCCGGTCTCCGCCCCCCCCCCTCACTCCCTCCAGACAGTATCCTTCTCTCATTTGCTCCGGCGACCATCTCTAGTAATCCACTTCATTCTGTGCTTCCCCACATAGCTAGGAGGGTGTAACAATTTTTTCTCGCTTGCGCGTAATGAGAGCGCATGAGATAGGAGACTAGATTTTTGCGGGAGGGAAATATTGCACAATTTTCGCGCTTCACTGGCGGCGGGGCGACGGAATTTGTTATAATTCTTCCCACCGTTGTTTGCGATGGAACTTTTGCGCTCATGAACCATACATGTCATCATTTCGCCTACATCTCTTGCGGCAGTTTATTTGCCTTGTTTAAAGTGTACGAGCTTCGTACCTGTTTATCAAAAGTGCCGTGTAATCACCGCGAATTTCAAGCGCATATCTGTGGAGTATCACGTTTTATTTCACAAAATTATATTTTTACGTAAAACTGTGACCTATCCGTGGATGTATCTTAACTAACAAAAATTTTTTTCCATATGTTAGTGGCTGGCTATTTCTGTTTATGACATGACTAGATTTAAAATACGCGCCGGATTCCGCTCAAATTAAATAAAGGTCACTTTGCAATTTGGCAGTTTCAGTTTCATATTCTCTAATGCCATTATTGAAAAAAACTCAAAAAGTGATACTGCGGAGTATGTTTGCTACTCAAGGTGATATTTTCAATCAATAGTTTTTGTTTTTAATGGTAGGGCTTTAATTATTCCTAAATTAACTCAAATAATTCTTTGGAGAGAAAAATGGAATTTACTCAGGAATCTTTAGTTTCAGCTTGAAGCTGGTGTTGAAACATTTTCATCATTTACTATTTTCTGCCTATTTTATTGCTATATTCAATTTTATTAATTGTTTATGTTTAATATTTCTTGACTTTGAAACGTTGGATATTCTTAATTATTGAATTGCTACGGAACAAGAAGAGAGAAAATGAAACGCCTCTAAGTGATGTAAATTTTATTGTTGGCATGATTGAATACTTCTCATAAGTATAGTTATGTGGCCTCTACGCTACACGAACGAATAGAGCAGTCACAATTACCGCTTATTTCTGCAAATGTAACAGGCTCCAATATTTCAGCTGTCGTGATACTTATAATGCGATGGTATTCCTTATGTTTCATGTTAATTTCAAGCTTTTCTAATACATTCAAGGTTATTATCAAAAAAGTGTAAAGCTTTTGGAGTAACTATCAACAAGATCATTACAAGTCGACTAAAAATGAAAGTGCTGCATGTCCCGATTGGTATTGGTAAATCTTTGGTCAAATCGATAGATATTTCAACCAATCTAAATTCTCATGCTTCCACATATTTTTCACTTAGACCTACCTTGATAGAAGGAATAATAATAAAATAACTATCGCTTAAATTTCGATTTTTTTTATTAATTTGAACACTACATATCATCGAACAATCCTCAGAAGTCCTTAATTCGAGGCATTGGAAAGAGCTTTTATGTATTTAAATCCCAGTCATGAAAGATCGGCATATACAAAAATTCTAAGATAAACGTTATTTTTACGAAGACATTGCGCTTGAGAGGCAATGATTTTTTAATTTTATGTTCATCTTACAATCACTTTTCTTAACAAGTGGTCATCTTTCAGTCACTTTCATTGACAAGCCGTATCGAATCTGAAATTCAACGTTTCCAATTGTTAACTTTGATGAGTTGTTCATGAGAATATACATCATGAACATAATTTTGATCAGTATTTACTCAAGTAATACTGTGGAACAAGTATAAGTAACGAATAAGGTTAATTACAGATGTTTTATATATAAAGGTAAACTATATAATTATCTGAATATGATTTTAATACCTAGAAGTATAATGTTAAGAAAATATCAATTTATCAATGAATATACTTATTTGCGTCCTCTAATGTGCAAAACATTAAATAAAAACTAATGTTATATTTTTACAACATTTACTTTTATTTCATAGCATTTCATAGCATAGTCATAGCATTTTAAAGGCTTTCATTATATTTTTTCTTTTACCATTCATAAAAATTTCTCAGTCGGTCTCGAATTTTTTTTCTCTCCTTTTTAACTCAAGATTTAGAGCAACTGGCCATATATTTCTGTGCGCCAGAATCTGATTCTGGAGAAGCGTCTGGAGGTGTCATGGCACTTTTTCACCATGGTACTAGAACTGTGCAGGATCTTGAATTTACCAATCTAACTCTCTGCCTAAAATTACTTAAACACGCTCATTATCTTAAATTTGGTACTCTGCGAGGCCTACCCTGTCATATTAAACTAGCACTTGGCCTGATCACTCAGTGGGTGTATATTATTGGATTTCAAATTTCTTGTGAACTACTGCGATTTTTGCCAACTGTCCTTTGCCTTTGATGACTAAATTTTTCCACCTTCTAAAGTTCTTTCCGCTAGTATTTGAAATAAAATGAATTTCTTGCTGTATTTTTCGGATTTGCGTAATATTTTCAAGTGCTGCAATTTTTTTCTCTACCACATCGTATTCACCTCAAACTCTTTATTGGTCCTTTTTGTGTAAACTTTATTTTTTGGTATCAAATCATAACTGCAGGGGACAGTATTTACATTGAAATATATGATTTATGATTCACGTCACAAAATAAGACGTTTGAGAAAATTGACATTTCGGTCTTGTCACGGCAGTATACCAAGCGAAATTTTCATTTTTATGCGTATTTCTGGAACATATTTTGTCAACAGTATGACACCTTTTCAGTGAACGTAAATATACACAAATATTTACATAACTTAAGCTCAATTAATGTCATAACGTAAGTTACGTAACGGTACATATATTGTATGTTAGCTAATTTCTTGCAAAGTTCATTTTTCACTCCAAATTCACTCAAAAAGAGCGGGAGTTTCATTATTTTAGCACAGGAATCAAATTTATCCGCATGAAAAATCATCAAGGTCCTGAAAATTATGAAAACTTTTCCCTGACTGTTGAAAGATATTGGAAACTCACTCAACTATCTTAGGTTTTTTAGTTTCCCCTAAAAAATTTCTTTTCCCTCACTTTTGTCTTCGCATCCCGCTGTGACGGTGGACGTGGAGAAAGAGAGAAAAGTGAATGACCGATTAGTAATTGCTCACAAACATTATCCATCGAGAGAAGGGAAAAAAGAGCTGAGCTGGCGCGAAATGAAAATAAAATGGCAGATGAAAAAGGGGAGAACGCCAATTATCCAATCACTCCGATCTCGCTCCCTTTCCCTTCACTCCTATTCGCCCCTCGCCCTTAATCCCTTTGGCGTCCTCATGGGAGCGAGTCCAACAACAGACGCGGCCAAAAGGGAAGAAAAAAGCGTTATAATCAGATTTAGATCTGCGGAGTCAGGAGACGGGATGAAGAAGAATAGGAGGTGAAGGTGGGAAAGAATGAGGGATGGGTCCGGAATAGAGAAGGGAATGAGTAGAGTCACAAAATATATTGCGTGGAGAAATGGTGCCTTTTTCTGCCGTGATTGTCCTGAATAGTAGCGAATCTCTTTAATTTAGTTCTGTACTGTGCTCTCTTCATAGGCACCAAGTGGATGAAACGCAGGTATTCCATGACTTATCAAAGTTTGAAAATAATAGTGATACTGGTTTGAAGTTTGAAATTCAAAGATTCATAATCTGCACTTAGGTGCAATATTTACGTAGGCATTCTATTTTAGGGGTAAATATTGAGACTTACGTTCGTAAATAAAATTATTTAGCAAAAATATTTTTAATGCCCTGATCTTTGAAGGTGGCCGCAGCTATTTTGATTTCTTCATGGATTCCTGAGTATAATTTAAAAAAAGAAAAGTGGAAAATTATTTATTATTCCTCCATAGAATACAATGAAGAATTTGAGGGAAAAAGTTACCATGGAAAAATCGCTGTAACAAGCGCTTTAACGCAAGATTCTTAGGACACCTGAATTATACTCACGTTTGTGTGACAGAGCGCTGGAGAATGAATGCTGTAACCTAATAGCCATATGTTTTCGTAGCTTTTAGTCAGTTAATACTTCTCCTGCAATTGTTTTGATTATGAGTGCATGCATAGTAATCAGCTTGAATTTTCATTGACGAAACAAATATTTACGAAAAAAACTTTCAAGGTTCGAAAAGATGTGTTTGGAAGATGAGATGGGCCATTGGAAAGCTTGAATATGAGAGAATTTACGCTGTGTACTCAATGTGGATGATGGAGGTCAGAATGTGTTCACTCAATGCTATTGGATAGAGGGAAGTAATTTGTGCCTCACAGAGGGAAGAGACTGGTATTGCATGGTATATGCCGTCCCAGCTAAAATAAAGCTCTAGTCAGGCAGTCAGTCATCGGGGAGATGACTTAAAATTAGAGCAAGAAATTTTATTGGTATCTTTCACTTCTTAGTTTATTAAATTCCTCTTACCTAATTCAAAATGAACGAAAATGGTGTACACAAACTTTAAATCAACTTGATTCAATCAAAGCAATCAAAAAAGTCAATTAAATCTGATATATCGCTATATCACTAGATCATTCACAAAAATTGGACGTATCATTACGTAGAAGTTATTAAATGTTAGCTATTTCACTGTTCTTATGAATTCCAAGGTCAACGACAATTGAACAGAATGCCCACTAATGCGGTGACTATTAAGTCTACGGAAAGAAGACTATATGTTAGTTTATTGGACATTTCGTATGATTCGACGAACAGGACCACAAAAAACATCTTAGTTCAGTCCGTGTCCTCTTCCAGTAGTCCCCATTTTATTATTGATGCAATCAGACTCGTTCAAGTATGCTAAAATTCTACATTGAATAGGAATGTAATTAACTATTTTTCTGACTTTGCATCAAATTACATTTTTTTCGAATTCTGTCAGCTTGAGGAATATATTTGCTGTACTGAATCAGTTTTTGACTTCATAGTAGCGTTTAATTGTTGTTATAGATCAACAAAATATTTTCATATCAGATAAAGTTCTCAATTTGTTGTCAGACGAATGTGAGGTCAAAAATCCTCGGCTTATCACAAAAAAGGCATAACTTATCAATGCAAGCTTTTGTTTCATTGGCTTTCTTGCCATAACATTTTATTCCAAGTTGATACGTCAAATAATTGTCCTTGCGCTGATTTTAATAGAGGGCGTGTTATGTGTTTATAGAATAAATATACTTAAATATGGTGCTGTTCTAAAATGTCGGTCGGTTCCTGAACGCCAGAAATGAAAGCAAACGATGAAAGCCGGTGACTCAGGACAATAATAAGGTGGAAGGCTATTTCAACCCCCGAAAATTTCATAGTCAGAATCAGTTTTCGAGAATACTAAAGGTATTTTGTTACGATTTACCTTGAAAAAGTTAAATAATCACTGTTGAATACTGCTCAAAGCCTCAGGATCACCCAAATGAAAATGTTGGTGTGAAGGAGGCAGAAGTTTAGATGGAAAATTATCGTTCACTAGGCAGTACTCTTGCTCGCAAAGGTGCATTGGCTATTAGAAAACTAAAGATTTTGTGGGAAACTGAGGGTACAAACTTAAAAAAACACTCACCTTTTTGGCTCAAATGGCTATTTTAGCCTCCATCTGTTCCCAAAATCGAGGAATTTTATGGCTGACAAACTTTTTGAATCCCATAAAGAAGAAATAACAGCAATAATTGGGTATATTGCATGCCTTCCAGGATTGCACACCAGTGATGGAATCCATAGGATACTTGCATGAAACTGATAGGAAATAAGTAGCAAATTTTAACTAAAGGACCACTATCTATCACTGGCCAATTTATTTTAACCATGCCCCCTCGTTACTCAATTTTTATGATTAACCTGAAAGTGATCACACAGCAGCATGTTTAATGAGTCTCGGGTGAGATTATTTGTCATACCTCTGAACATACAACGATATTTTCCCACTTACGTTCAATACTTCCACTCTTTCAATCATTTCTGATTTAATACCCTTATCTGTGAAGTAAGTCACCATTTGTAATTCTCACCCATGGCTACCTTTCCATTCAATCTTTAACTCCGAACCGAGTCCGATCGCTTTTACCTCTTCTAATCCACCGACCTTTGGATCGCTTGGTACGAACGATCCACCGTTCTCCAGTCTCTCTCACATCCTCTTTTCCCTCGGGTAATTAAGTTATATTGAGCCATCCCGCAAACCCCCAATCCTCCACCAATCCCCGCCACAGGTCTGCAACACCTTTTAAAGCCACCTTAATTATTTTGAGGTTTTTGCTTCGAGTGGGGAGATATTGCTCGGGAGATAGGTCGGGTGCAAGTTGAGTAACGGGCGAGTGGGGTTTTTAAGATAATGTGCCATTTTCTGAGCATTAAAACCCAAGCGGCTTGGGCTATTTCCCTCAAGCTCGCTCCAAACGTTTACCCCTCTCTCCTTTACGCCCTCATGCATGTTGTTGTGGTGGTTAAAAAGGCTCATATCAGCCTTGATAAGGCTTTCAGAGGGAACAAGACTGGAGCGTTTCTTTTCACCCTTGGGGTCGTAATGAAAAGATCCTAACCGACCTCCTCTTTTACCCAACAACCACCAGACCCCGTTCTCCAACTCCCCACTATCTTCTCCCCCATATGCGCTTCATTCTTCCACCTTTTACTCACTGTCCGAGTCGCTGGACAAAGCCCTCCCGTTATGCTCAGGTCAAAAGCTCTTGCCCGTGAGATTCTCGTTTTAACTTTTGCGATTTATCCAAGGGACACCAATCCTTCCGCCTCCGGATTTTTATGCGGGGAATCGCGTTTTTATATTTGTTTGTTTTTGTTGGTCGGGCACTTGGAACTGGCCGAGACGGCCAAATTGCCGGCATGATATTCTTTAGTACGGGACGGTCATGTGAAACTCTATGGAGACCTGACCGCGGGGTATATGAGAGTCATGGGTTGACTTCTTCGTTTAGCTGGTGCTTGCATTTTCTCTTTGTGGTATCATGGGTGAAAAGGATTTTTTTCGAAGGGATGCATATTTCTGTGAATTCCTGGAAATTGTTAGTATTAACTTTTTTAAATTGAAAATTTAAGTACTCATTTTGCTCAGAATATTTTATCATGAAATCGAGAGAAAATTTTGAAGGTTTTCAGAACTCCGACAATACGCAGTTGAGGTTAAAATCATCTCCAATATAAGCTCCACAAGCTTCTTTTTCTTATAAAAAGACTTTCAATTAGGAGTTATATAGTTTTAAGTTGTTTCAACGGCATGAAATTTATGAAAACGCAGATCTTCTTTTAGGGATTTATTCCCAGAATGACGTAATCAATAGAGTAGCGCCTCTAATTTTTAATCAATGGCAAATAGTATACTAAACTATCAAGCAAATATAATTTTTTCCGATAAAAACTTTTATAAATGTAATATGAAATAAATAAATATATAAATAAAATATGAAAGTAGGAAATATTCAAATCTACTATCCGATAAGATATTTCAATCATAAAAATAAATGCTTCACTGATTATGTTTGGTTTGGTAATCTTGTCTTCTCAACTACCAAAACACTGAATTCATTGAGCATTATAAAGACCATCAATTAGCAAAGCATTGATATTATGGTTCAAAAAATTATCCTTCTAGCCATTAAATTAAAACCATTTGCATTACAGTAACGAGCTGCATACTACAGCTACGGTAATTTAAGAAGTTTATCCTAATTTTCGTATATTTTTTGGAAAAATACGACGATAAAATATTTATAGATTGCGTTAAATATCTTGCATCCGGGTACCTAGCTCACACTTCGCAAACTTTCTTCATAAAAACATATTTCTCGATTCAACGGCTTACTTACCTATATCAGCAGACGGTAATCGTCAGGCGAGATAATCACCATGCGCTTGATGTTTATCACCTAATTGCCAAATACGTTAGTCAAAAATATCAGCGGCTAAATATTTTCACTTCTTGATTTTCGTTGCTGTATAATTCCCTTCTCCCACAGATAATTATGATCCCCAGACAGCCAGCCTCTTCACTTCTCTTTTTCTTCGCTTTTCTACGCTTGGTGATGGGGTTGGCGTGGAAGGACGAGAGTTAGCGAGGGCATTTCTCCGTGGCTCTTTAATCTCGCGTCGAACTTTTAATCTGCAGGCCCCTATTGCGCCATCTCTTCCTCTCTATCTCTCTGACCTAAACAACCTTCACCTCCGGAGGTCTTTCCGCACAAACCGTGAGAGGGAACCGTAACGGCTCCCTTCAAAAGAGCATCTCATGGGAAAAAGGTTGAACAAATGCTCATCAGCCAATTAACCTCCCTCCTCTATCTCTTCCTGCCGCCGGAAACCACTCCATATCCCTTCCCTCCTCGTCCTTCCTCCCCCCCCATCGCCATCTCTCGACCCCGCCCACTTCATCCGCGGAGACCTAGGCTCGTTGGATTCATTCCGATTCCCGCCTAGGAATTGGCTTCCCTTTATTCATCTCGCGATAGCACGTAAACCTTCGGGGAGGCGTTGGGCGGTGTGAGAGGATGGAGCGAACGGGAGGATGGGAGAGACGATTCTGAAGTCACTTAAATCCAACGCTGCAGTTTATCGCATTAAAACGCAGCCATGGAAGACGGAGTTCGTTCCTTCGAGGAATTGTAATATTGGGGAGTAATGTTTTTTAATACCGGGTTGAATACTGCTCTTTGCCCTTTTGGGAATTACTTAAGTGAAATTTCCAGGAATAAGAGGGCTGTAAAAAAGCAAACTGGAAGTAGGAAATTTCCGGGTGGAATGCTCCCAAAAAATATACAATGACTCCTTTAAAAAAGAACGGGTGAACTATTTTGTAGGTGGATTTGGAATAAGAGGATTGGAAAAAAATGAAGGAGGGAATCTAGTCAACATTTCTGAGAGAAATCCATTCCGAGGATGAGTCACTTTTGTAGTTGAGTTTTCTAATGAAGAGAAATCTATAGGAATAAGTCGTAGAAAAAGATGAACAAATGGGTTATCATCTATTCATTCAATTTTATGGCCTTCATTGGACCACCTCAGTCATCTTCTGGAATTCTATTTTCTGTTAGCCAAGTATATTTCTTCATTCGCTTGGATCGTATTTTTTCACCCTTGCTATTCTCTGTTTGTTAATCTTGGTTTGTAATCTGGTCTGTTTGCCCTTGTGGTTCATGCTTATGTCTGTCTTTTCTTTCAAATCTTCTATTGTAATGTGCCATTCACTCAAATCATCCTTAATTTCTGCAATCCATGTTATTCTGGTCTTACTCTTCCATAGTTTTTCTATAATTTTTAACACAATGGCAATATATAAATTACTCAAGATAAAAAGGAGAATGGTCAGAGCTTGCATAAGTAAAAAATATCAAGAAAACAACAGGAGGTTAGCTTCAAAAGATACTGTCTACAGAGAAATAGAAACTGTAACGAACAGGTTGAGAGAGAAAGGAATCTCATTCTTTGGAAACCTAATCAGATCACCGGGAAACAGAATAAGCAAAAATATTATCGATGGGTTATTAACTTGATTGAGGTGGAATTTTTGGATAGGGTTAAAAGAAATAAGAAGATGTTTTCAGTGATCCTTGAAAAAAAATTATATCTTATTTCATCACGATTGATTTACAGTAGCTGGTCTTGCACTCGTTTGCGGAAAAAATATATCTTTTCGCCAGTCAGATCGCCACACAAACCGCGCACTGCATCCGCAGAAATGAACTTATGACATGAAGTCGCCTCCTCTTGGCACTGAAATCCAATTGGCAGGAGACGAACAAATTGCGTCTGTATGAGGAGTAAGACCTTTGTATGAAATGCCTTGATGAAAAGGCTTGGAGCACGGTGGACGAGTTCATGCGGAAGCAGAGAGAGGAAGAGAGAGTTATACAGACGAATAAAAATTGAGGGAAAATCCAGAGTGCTAATGAAAGTCAGAGTCATTCGAAGAACCAGTACTTTGGTAGGTTTTTGGAACCCATTCGGCAAAGGGTTAATTTCCAACATATATTTCCATTGCTTCATGTAGGTACATATTTTCACGCTCATATAATACACATATACGTACATGAAAACGTAAAGTTTGCTGTATATATATAAGTATGTGAGCGACTCTTTATGTTTTCCTACGGATTCCACTTCTTCGAATGCAGACTCCCTGGACATCAGGAATAGATTTCCCTAAGGAGCCATTCAGAACCTTTGGTTATGGGGTGGAAAGGGAGACTTTGGAGTGGAAGAGAGGGGAAACTGACGGGGGACGGTGTATTGGTGGTGGGGTGAAAAAGTATATATACGAAGTGAGCGTAGAAGTGTGCTGGAGAATGAAAGGTCGGGTGAGTTGGCTGGGGATGAGGGATACAAGAACGAGAGTTGGAGGGGCGGGTCTCGCATTAAGGTGTTCCTCGAGAATTAAGTATGGGAGTGGGGAGTGCCTATGGGTGGGTGGAAGTGAGGAGGGTTAATGACTGCACGGAGGGGGAACCTAGTGGCAGGGGTGGAGGAATTAAAGAAATTAGGAAGGACTTTGCGCAGGCGGAGTGTGTGAGGCAAACCACTTTTCCTTATGTCTGCTGCGGCCAAAGAGTGTACGTAATTATGTGTGTCCATGCATGCGCTAGAAAGTAGATGAGCATGATGCAGAGTCATTGCCGTCAGTCAAGGGTAGATATCCTATATGAAATACGACATTTGTTTAAATTTTGCTTCGATAATTACTGCGTCATGTATTAATGCACTATATATATCTAGTTAAACAAAACTTAATCTGTGCTTATGTCATAATAAAAAAGAAATTGATATGTCCTGGAACGAAAAAGATAAGGTTAACCACGAACGTGGAATGAATTTACTGGAAAAGGTTGAATGGAAGGTGGAAGAAATAAAATTACTTGGGTCGAATTTTGACAGAAAATTAGAATATATGCAAGTATAAGAACCAGAATTTCGTGAGTAAAGGAGGTGTTAGCTAGTTAAATGTTACCGAATTATAGGGTTGAACTTAAAGTTATGAATAATATTCTGGTGAAGAATCTGAGATCGTGTGGTGTATTTTACGGTGTAGTCTGGGTGCCAATAAAACTGGACGAGGCAATGTGACTGGGGTGTGGATGATGGAGAAGGGGCAGTGGATGGAAAGTATAGCAAAAGATAATTGATTTCTCTGCCAGGTGAGAATAGAAAGCGGCTCTGTCTAATCTGGAGGTTGAAGAGTTAGACTGTGCAGCAACAAGAATAAATCGTTGGGTCAAGGAAGGTTTGTAAAAGGAAAGGAGAAATTGAAGAGAAATGGAATGGACCCTCTGGAAGAGGAAATGGAGCTCTAAAGTATGCAGAGAAGAGGAAGCATATGCTTCATTTCTAATAAATAGGGTTAATAAATATTTTTGCCTTTTTAGGCTTAATGATTGCTCCAGAGGTAGCGGAGCCCTCGTCCGTCAAACCTGGGGTCCCGGTTACTAGTTCCACCAGGGTTGCACTTGCAGTTGCCAGTGAACGAGAAATTCTCATCGATTCTGCATGCTGGACTACTGCAAAACCTGATGGCAATCCAAGAGTACTATTCGGGAACGCAAAAGCATATGGACCACCGACATCTCTCGAGAAGCAAATAAATTACATCCTTTGCAATTTATGTTAACGTATGAAGAGCATGGAAATGTTATGCAGTTGGTGAAATAAAAGCAGTGATTAATATATAAATACAACACTAACTGGGTAGAATAAAAGACCTGGGAATAAGTTAATGGACCAAATTAAGAAGAAAGTACATAGGGAATGATACCTGGAGGTAATGGAACTAGCATTAGATAGGGAAGGGTGGAGGGCTGTAGTCAACCAATCTTAGGATCGAACGATCAATGAATGAACCACACTAACTACCTATATCTACCTATATCTAACTATAACTAACTATTTAACGCTTCCATTAAGGCCTGTTGCCGACAATATTTATTTTTAATGCAATGAGCAGGTTGGCAAGGACGCTTTTCGTGATTTTTCTACGTGACTCATTTTGTTTACTTATAATTAAAATTCATTGCATTTAGTTTTCGACCACATTGTGAAATGTATGTCCTGTCTTGCCCTTTGCATAAGTATATTTGCAGCGGTGCGTATAATTTTTAACTAAGGTAGTAATCATTTCTCTACTCGCTAACTGGCTAAAATGCGCTCTTATGCCCCACTCGTCATAATGCCATCCATTCTCGAAATGAAAGTCATTTCGTCGTTCAGGCTGGCTCAGGCGTTAGGTGTGTTCTAAAATTATAAGGATTAATGATTTATCAGTAGCTGGTACGTGATTTCATTAAATGGGAGCAGTTCTGTATTTTTCAGTAATAAATCTATAAACAGACGAATTTATAACCGCCCCTCACACGGCTGATATTCTAACACTCTATAATTGGTGTGTTGATTGAGGTTACACCACTCTTCTTCAAGGGAAATCCATTGAGAAACGAAAACTTAAATTCTTCAGCTGAAGATATCTTCATAAATTGCTTAGGAGAGTTTACGAATGCTGATTGAGAGACATTAACGTGATAACCCAAGGGCAAAATATATAGATAGTGGGATAAGAAAGCAGATGGTCAATATACGGATTTTCCCCTTATTAAACGTGGGATGAGCCGGATGAGAACCACGTTGTGGGAAAGAAAACAGTGACTCCCCACGGGAGATGAGAGAATTACGACGGTTCAGCAGACCAGAATGCAAACATGGATGAATGGGGGCGTAGAAAATATTTGTAGTGGGATGTGGGAAGCAGGGGTGGTTGTAGGAAGAACCTAGAGCTCTAATGGGCGGGGGATGGAAAAATTTCGGCCACCCCCTTAGAACATATAGCGTTGCTCACTTTTAATGCTCTCACTCGAAGGGAGTTCCCTGGTGCTTTTCTTGCTTTAAAAGACGTCAGGATTATTTCTTCAAGGAGTAAGGTGCCTCTAGAATTGCAAGTAAGGTACGAGTAATTTTAAGAGGTGATTCGGCCAGTCTATTACGGAAATTCAATTTCTTCGTAGCATCCTTTTCGTAGTCCAATTGTCTCGTCCACGTACGGCAGAATTTTCTTCTTTAAAAGTAAATTATATTTTTCCTTCTCTGCTGGGAACTCAATTTCTACTGGTATTTTTTTCTTTTTCTGATATTGGGCGCACATTTTGTCTGGTATTAAGCTGCTCCAACGGCTGTTGTCATTTTGTCTCTCGAATTATTTCATCCAATACGTTGTCGAATCTTATTGGAAGACCATTTATCACTTTTATGTCGACATCTCGTACTCTTCCAGACGCAAGACGACTGAAGAAAGATCTAAAGCATCGCACGACATTCGCCAATGACGGTGGATGTCTCGTACATTGAAACGTCGGCAGAAATGTAGAATTTGACCTGCCGGGGAAGGAGCCGAGAAATTTGAATATATTACCTAATTTTACAAACAATTGCTTCCTGTGTAGACTGCTATATAGTGGTGATAAGCTCTAATAATTCAAAGGTGATATTCATAACTGATATCTTTTCAAAATACTTTTATTTCTCCAAAACTAGTTTAAATGTTTAATATTCGTATATAACGTATATATTTGTTTATATATAATCGTAAGTATATTTAATTTCAACATTCATGAGTATTAGTCAACTAATAAATGAAAAAAGGCTGAGATGTTAATAAAATAAATTACTTATCTTCTTGTTAATTAAGCAATTCAACTCTGTCCTAAGTCACTTGTGGGTATTTCATGGTTTTATTCACCAAACTTATACGATAAAACATGTTTATGAAACAAACAGAACCTGGGTATCAACGAAGGATGGTCATCAGCACATGATGATGGCGATGAGTCGTGCTGGCATTAAATAATATTGGTAAGTATCGTAAAAGTTTGGTGATTGAAATTTGTACACAAAAGAACTTTTGTAAATTATTTTAATATAATCTTTTCAGTAGTTTTGAATACTCAAAATTAATATAAACAACATTCGGTTTCCCTGCGCCGCAGTGACTACAGGCATGTTTGCGTACAATTTACGAGATAGACGTCAAAATGTAAAATTGCTAGCAGAAAGCGGTGTTTCTTCATTACCAGTTTACAGTCACTGCAAAATTGTGGACTAATAATGGTTTCAAAACCTCATCTTAAAAAATAGTTTTTAAATCAAATCGAAAAACTCGAAGCACGGCGTCTGCGCTAGGACTCCATATGAGGGATTATGACATAGCGAACCCTTCGTAGAAACTGACTCTCAAATCCTTCATACTTGGATTACATTTCTTCAGCTTCCAATGATAAAATCTACGGTTTCTTAGGATTAAGAAGAAAAAAATTACCCTACTTGAAAGTAGGCTAGGGATTTATTTCACTATTCCTGACAGAGTGGGTGATTGCCTCACAGTAGAAAACAATACATTCATGATAAAACAACATTTTAACAACAAGTGATTCGGCTTTTCTATTATGCGCATGTTGCTCAGGTAAATCAAGCCTAGAATATATAAGAACAAGCAATTTTAAGAGCGTTGTCAGTCAATTATTTAACAGAAACAGATTTCATAATGGGTGGTAAAGAAGATAAAGATTTTAATTCGTTAAAAATTTTGAGGATAAGTCTACACAGCCCTTAAGCACTGAATCATATAGGTATGCATTATATATTAACACACTACTGAGTGACCCAAGAAATAGTACACTGCGAGGTCTGTAGCAAAGGATTATGGTATCAAAGGATCACTGGGTGAGTATCTTTGAAACTCAGCTAATAAGTATTTGAGCGGATTATACCTAATGTTGTAGCAAACTTTTGTTTGATTTATCAGAATGTCCGAGGTCGATCTACTCGAGATCAGAAACGTCTTAAGCGTTCTGCGGACGGAATGACGTAAGCCGGGAGATGTCAAGTCAAGGGACCGAGAGGATAAGGGCGAGGGCACTGCAGGTCAAGGGGGCGCGCAGGGCAGAGAGAGGGACTTGGCACGGCGTGTGGTTCGATGGGCACCCCGATGCCCTCCGTGGGGACGGGCCCGCCTGTGGTGGTGCTCTAGATGGCTGCCCTGGAGAGGAGAATGCGGAACTTCGCAGAGGCAGGAAAGCGAAGCGAAGAGTGGAGGAGGAGGAGCAGGAGAGGAGAAGAGAGGCAGCGGCGACAGCAACTTCCCAAAGGTTATTACTTCCATCCAGGTGGCCCACGTAAATTGCCGACGGACGGGAGTTCAATAAAAGAGAGATAAAAAGAGGAGGTTAACGGACGAGAGAGAGAGAGGGAGGTAAAAAGAAAGGAAAGAAGAGAGGGAAAGGAAAAAAAGGAAAAAATACCCTTATTCGGATGCGTTTGTGGGTTCAACCGAGTGATGGCGCTCGTATTGCCGGGGTGTGGGACCGGGGGGCCTACTGGGTCGGAGGTTGGGGGCGGTGGTGGGCATCTAGGGGTGGGGAAGGGAAGCTGGGGGCAGAGGAGAGTAACTGGGGGCGGAGGTCCAAGACACGGGAGGCTCCCAGCTTCGGTGCCCCACTCCACTGTTCCACGGAAGACGTTTCCAATTGCACGGGTTGTTACCTTCTCTCTCCAGCCTCTCCCAATCTTTATTCTTTTCTTCCGGTTTATTTTTGTCCGTTGCGTAAAAACAATCGGACGGCGGAGTGCCTTATTTGCTGCGTAAAAAAAGGGAGTAAAGGAATCGTAACGATAAGTTCCTCATCCTTTCCTCCCCCTTTCACTCTCACTTCGCCACTCCTCTCCATTCTCAGTCGTCCAAAGCTGTGAAAATCGACCGCTTGTTTATTTCCTTAAGGAAATAAAAGGTTTTTATTGCTCCGGTTGTAGTGTGTGCCCCTATGAACATAAAACCGTGCTATTTTGGGGAAATCCTAAAGAAATTATTTGAATCAAAGTGCTAGTGCATATCGTCTCTTCTATTAAATATTTATGATTCGGCTGTTTAATGACTTGTCATGAGTAATCTGCTGTGGAAATAAAGGGTAACGCTATAACCTATATGACTCAGTTGAATTTGAAGCTACCATGGAGGAATATAAATCAATGTATTATGGGGACACCTGACTCAGTTCTTCTGCATCTGCAGCGGAACCGCCAATTGGACTTACGGGGCCCCGGAAAACTATAATTTGAGCGGGCCTAGGCAACTACGGTTTGAGGACCGTAAAAATAAAGCTTTTGGATCCTTAAACTATCAAGTTTTAAATAATTTACAATCATTGTGCAGGTTATCATATAATTCAAGATTAGCGTTTAGTTTGATAGAAAATAATGATAAGTTCATTCCTAAAGTTGAGTAAGATCCTCAATAGCGATAAACTTTCGTGTTTGTACATAAAGAGCGACGATGTACGTACAAAGTGACTTCTTTCAGATATTTTCATTTGGACTTTGAGGTAAATTTTGTTTCAAAATGCAACATGTAGGTCATCAAAAATATACTGAAATAAGCGTATAATTATTTAATAATTATTATAAATGTATGGGATTGGAGCGGGTAGCTAATCAAAACCACAAGGTATTTGTAACCATCCACAATATATGGCATAAAAGTATATTATGAAAACAAATGGAGTGACACGTACTCATTTGGTGGACACAATCTCACCTATATCAATTTATTGCATTGAACGGTAAATACTATAGTACAATTAACAATGAAACCTGCTCCCTGTTTTACTTCTCATTATTTTACCACACACCACAAAAACAACACTCTAAATTACCCAAACAGAACATTTATAAACTACCCTGTGACACACTATGACCATCACCTCCACACAACAAAGAAATACACATAAATCAACAACCCTCAAGAAATGTGAACAATCACAAACCGCAGTATTTCAGATTAAAATAATCAGTCTAGCAAACATCTTTACAACCAGCAAATCCGCTTGTGGTGAATTTAACGTGCCAGGCCTCGTGCATGAACCTCCTCTCCTCTGATGCGTCAAGACCTTCTCGGTTGTACTACACGGCACCTCGTGCGTCATGGCGACACCCCATGGTCCCTGCTTATTCTCGCGACCGTGGACCTGTCGCTGCTGTTCCCCACTCACTATTAACTCCCACAAAACACTCAGTAAAGAAAACTTTCCGTCGATAATTGTCCTACAATATTCGGATTAGTGTGGTTTCTCGTGGCAGGCGGTCTACACAATGCCTCCCGTCCAATTCCTAGCTCAGCGTGATTGCTCGTTGATAGCCACTCAAATCAAAAACCCCTCGTCCGCTCCTCCTTTTAAAGTTTCTCGCTGCGACCTATTTTTATTCTTCTGGAAATTTCTTTTGTGTTCGAGATTTCTACGTATTGTTATACTTACATAACATACATAAATAAATCGCGCGGGTGTATACGCGGTCGGAATTTCCCAGTGCGCACCAATAAACATGGGGAATGTGCCCTATTTAATATACAGAAATATACTCGGAAAACAGTATGAAACTATTGAAAACATATCATGACATGTAAAAAACATCCGCAAGACGAAAACACGCCACACTTTAGTAAAACAAAGCACCCAAATGCCGAGAACGCGTCAAACATGCAGTTCAACATGACCAGAACCAGAATATAAGTACGATAAAAGTATTTAGCTAAACTTTCCAAGAAATTTATCTGTAGCATGGGCATACTGCCAAAGAGGTGCATGTCCCTTTGTTGTAATTACTGGGGAAGTCAACTGAAGACTGGGGGACGAGCAGATTGACTCAGGGGGACTACTGTAACCCGGCCCGCAGTGACGCACCGCCTCCATGCTAAAATCGCGTCATCAGCCAACTAAAATTTGCTTCAGTGTAGAAAGCTCCTTTTAATAAACAATTAAATATTTGGCTATATTAAACTATTAATAATGAAACCATCACTTTCAATCCCTGATCAATTTAATACAAGGCAAAATTTGATGAATAGTATCGGTGTCTATGGTGATAGCTGAAAATCGAGAAAAATATAAGATAACATACATACATATATACCATCACGCCGTTTCCATCCGGGGTAGGCAAAGATAATAATTGATAAACAAGAACTGTGATTATGGTAGCTCTAAATTAATGTATACATTATTGATATTAGTTAATGCCCATTTTCTTTGAAATGCATTAGTTTTGAGTCATTATAATTAGATAGTGAAGCGGTTTTGCGTAATCTGGTTGGTTAATTCTTTTGATGTGGATGAAGTTCATTCACAGAATCATAATTCATTAAATGTTATTGATGAGCTTCATTATACCAACGTGTGAGATATGGATTTATTCTCGATTCTATTTAATTTACAGTTGGCATATTTTTATGAAAATTGGCTTAGATAATTACTTTAAGTGTTAATATTATCTTAAATATTAACACTTTAAGTAATAATCTAAGCCAATTTTCATAAAAATATCTTAAATATGATATAAAATATAAACACTTTAAGTAATAATTTAAGCCAATCAATGTTCAATCAATCAATCCGCGAAGTCCGATTAGGAAATACACGTATTGAGTTCAATTTGTTCACTCGCAGACGTTTCTGTTTTGCCAAATAAAATTAGAAATGCTAGAGTACGAAGTCGAGACGAAAGAAGGTATGATAAAAATTCACAAATACGAAATTTAAAAATGTTGTGCATTACAAAACGTATCCATAACGACATGGCAGGTGTCTTTTTATGCATCAAATCAAATTCCCTCATTCCTGACGGAGGTAACTCTAGTACATAAATGATTAAGAAAATAGTTAACTACATGAGTTATGTGATTGAAATTCACTATATTCATTGGAACTGATGATCTTCACTGTCCATGTAGCTCCTGTCATCTTTTTTTTTATTTTTTGATACAATTATAGTCTTTTATTATTATTCACAAAATCAGTCAGCTCATGCCCGGGTTAGATGGGAAATACAGCCTTTTCAGGTAATTTGGCGTATATATGATGACAAACAATTACATTAGAAGCATTCGTTATTGTATTGGTTTTGCAGCAGATTGCTGAAAGTTCTGTTTGGGGTTTATGATAAATATCTGTAAGATTGAAAAATGAGCCAAACAAGTGATTTTTCTAATCTCTACCTTCTGGTGGAATAGGTCAATGGAAATCTCGGAATGGATGACCATGACGGAAGAACGGACAAATAGTTACACAAGGAGCAAGCCGCAGCGGTGCGGACGAGAGATGGAAGAAAAATAGATGGTAACATTAGCAAAAAAGTTTGAAAAGGATAAAACCTCCCACCAGTGCTGTTCAACATTTTTCGGGAGAAGGAAATAAGAGAAGAACGAGTGATGAGATTGAAAGATTAGCGGAGAAAGAATAACATGGTCCACATCGAATGCATCGTCGCTGTCATAACAGGAAATCAAATCAATCTTCAAAGATGACTAAAACAATGAACCGAGTGATTCGATAATATAACATGCTAATAAACGAGATGACTGAACCCCTAGGTTGCAGGAGAGAATGCAAAATTCACAACATCAGGAGAGAAATTAGGAATTACCGTCTCCGGAGATTGAAGAAGTAAAACAGACGTTGAGGAGAATAACCCGAGCTAAGAAAGAGTTCATGGATAAAAGCTAAAAACTGTGTTCAAAATGGTACGAATACAATCGAAGAGACAGTGTGTGAAAGCAAACGTGAAGAGCATGGCACTCAATAGGTCGGGTACATGGACCATTTGAAAGGCAGGACAGAAAAGTTACAAACTTTTAAAACCTGGTGTTGGATGCGGATGTTTAAGATCAAATGAACGGATAAAATTAGAAATTTAATATAAATTATATGAGTGGAATAGGAAAAATCCATGTGGAGCACTACATAAAAATAACAAGATGGATCAGGCACAGTCTGAGGCACAATGCGTTAGTGAATCAAATAATTGAATGAAAAATAGAGGGAAAATTTCCATGAGGAAGGCCAAGGGATGAATCCACACAAAAATAAAGAGAACAGTGAATAAGAAGAACCGACATGGTGTACGAGAAATAGCATTAGATAAGGGAGGATGGAGGGTCGAGACCAGCCTGGTCTGCCTGATCAGCCAACATGAGGTGTTACGATTGAGCGATCAATGTAAATTATAATAAAAACTTTTATAATCCAGTGGTCAGTTCAGAGATCAACTTATTGCGCAATCCGGATTTCGATTACTGAGAGCGAGCACCTGATGATGATGCCCGGCATTGAAATCCGGATTGTGCAATAAATGGATCTGAGAACTTTGTAGTGGAGTGTAAAAGTTATTTTTACTAATTAACATGGAACTCCACAAGGTTGAACGGAGTATTATTTCATCGCGATCAATGGACCCTTATATGTACTTCCTAGCAAGATAATAAAATATAAATATATAGTTTGTGTGTGGCATAGGTGTTAAATATAAAAATGGGATAATGTATATTCTGTGAGTAGGTAATCCGTAATTATCTCCCGTTCTCAATTGCATCTATAACAAATGCAAAAGAACCTGGCGCACTTCTGCGACGCGGAGGAGAAAGGTAAAATGGATTAAAGTGAACGGACGGAGGGGAAGGTAGAGAAGGGCTGAGAACGAGGCAGAGGAACTAAATTAGCTTGCCGGGCACACACAAACAAGGCTAATAGGTAAGTGGTTTTGCTTCATCAGTGCCATGCTTAGCCCGTGCACTTCCTTTTCAAGTGCAAGGAGTGGTAGTACGAATATAACTCAGCAAACCTGGCGCCAGGTAGCTGTGACTCATGGTATTCACCGAGACGCTAAGGTTGGCAGCAACTAGAAAAGGTTCGCTCACTCACGCGCCACGATTTACAACCTTCCTCCCCGGCCAGAAAGGGTTTTAAAAGTTCTGAGGTCCATGTCCCAAAATCATCCACGGCGCAGTGCCAGTTTCTTTAGCGACTGCTATACTCGCTTTCTTAACTTCACTTTCCTAAAAGACGGAGACCCTAGCCGTCTTCTTTCAAATTCATTTCCTCGGACGGTGGCGCCTCTTCATCCCGCATTCTTCCCTCTTTCACGTCCACACCTTGTAATTCCCGACCCACCCTCGGCACGCCTCATCCACACCCCCGCGAGCGCGCTATATTATAGTTCATTCTCTCCCTATTCCGCTCCTTCTCCCACCACCACCCTCCACCCCGTAATGTATCCTTTCCTCTCTCTCTTTTCACAAGTAATCCCGTTCCTAACTCTCGTAAAGTCTTCCCTGCCATCTCGAGCATGCTATTACGCGCGACCGGCGGGGTGGGGAATGGGGGAGGAAGGGCGGGTGGCTGGGGGAGGCGCTCATAATGCATCTTTTCTTCCACCGTCCTCTTTCCCGCGGTGATTGAAATCCTTAAACCAGAAAAATATCCTTAGGTATATCCTTCAGCATTCCTCTCTCTCTCCATTCTCGGATCCTCTTCTCTAGACTTCTCAACCCACTCTTGTCCTTCCCATCTACCGACTCAAGACGGCAACACCCCCTCCCTTCTCCTCCCATTCCTTTTCACAAAATCCTACCCTCTCTTGTGTCTCTCTTTCTCAGCACATCCTTCCTTCTTTAGCGCCTCAGCCAGCCACCCATCAAACTCTCATCCCTTCCGAACACACCCCCCTCCCAACTTCCCTATTCCACGTGCCCCTTAAAAACCTCTTTCATCTCTTTCCTCTTTCCATCTTCCTCTTCTCATTACACAGCAGCCCCTTCTGTCTGTTTCTCCTCTCTCCGTCTCTTCAGAACTCCCTCTTATCTGCTCTTGGGCTTCACTTCGTCCCTATTCCTTCCTCCACATGAATCTATTTAAGGCGTTCCCTTTGAGGCCTATTTACGCCCAATCGCACCCTCCATTCGCTCGGGCCATCTCATTGTCGGCTATTATTTTCCTATTTCTACCCTTTGCTACTTCACTTCTCCCTCTCTGAGCTTCTCTTGTTCTTTACGTCGTTATTCTGCTTATGAGGCCTTATAGCCTAGTGCTAAATCTTGGCCAGCTCTAAAATCTTCCACCACTTATTTCTGTCCTTAGCAGCTGCTCACCAAATCCCAATTCTCAGAAGGCTTGTGTCACAGTCCCTCCAAAATATGTTGGATGTTTTCCAGGTCAATTTCTTTATTGCTCCCGGTAATTTCGTTATTTTTGCACATTCGCCGCATGTTCTTTATTACTTGGTAAGATTGCGAGCTCTACACATACACTCCTACGTCTGTTTCCTACCTTTTGACCTACCTGTATTCTTCTTCTCCTCAACCTTAAGGTTGGTGAACATTCAAATCTTTCTTTCTAGAGCATGTCTCCATATTTCTGCTTATCTACTACCTCCTCCAATCCCATTCTGGAATTCCTGCTTAGGTCTTCCTCTTCCTGCAGGTCTCTCCACCAGTCCTTCTATCGAGGCAGTCATTCAGTTAGTGCCGCAACAGATGTCCATATCCATCCTCCTCTTTATTGAGACCTACCTGTAGTTATGTCAAAATATGTTGTATTTACGAGTTGCTTTACAATAAATTGCTTTGTCGGCCCCGTTGACGGCGGGGTAAATTCCTCGCCTGCTAACCCGAGGGTCACGGGTTCGAGTCCCGCCTGGGTAGAATATTATCTGCCCAGGACATGGGTGTTTGTGTCTCGTACGTTGTTACTGTTACCACCTGATGTAAACTGGCCCATAGTTCTGTATTCGGGATAGTGAAGATTTAAAAAAAAATAATAATATCCAGAACATTTAACAAATGACATAATGAGCAACAACGTAAGCTTGACAACAGATGGACTTTGTCGTACAGATAGCCTTTGTTGTAGGCCTTTCGCCTGTTCAGGTGTGGATTCGGTCCATCATGGAAATACACGGTCGATGCCGTCCACGCTACGGGGATGGCCATGGCATGGCATTGAATTTTCCCGAAGGTGGAGGGAAACCCACCAAAACCTCTGCCAGGCCGTTCGACTTACCTGGCTTAAGACTAAGCATAAGCTCCCGTCAGTTTAGCTGTCTGGGTCATTGTATAATACAAACCGCAGTAATGGGGCGACCCTTGGGGAGAGCTACCTTTACATAGCTTGCTTATTCTGTTTCCTTTTTTTCCCCGGTAATATTACATCCCCACTAACGTGTCATTTCGCCGATCCGTATGAAACTTATCCCGTGGCAGTCTTCTTAGCTGGGATGCTCATGTGAGTTCCTTCATTTTTAGTATTCTAAGAATCAATATTTTTTGTTCGATTTAGTAGTGTATTATTTGTTTGATGCTACTCTCTGTGCTATTTAAAACTTCAAATTAACCATCAAGATTACTGTAGGCATGTTTTTTGCTTAAATATGTGACTTTTCTTTGTCATTGCTTCGTTGTTTATACCCTCTGCGATCTTTTAGTCTGTAATGATTTTACTTAAAAGTTATGTATTCTTTTTGGTATTGTCCCAGTTACATGGACGCGGAAGCGTGAGTACCTCCATGGCAGTATAGTATTATCCACTACCTAAGTCTACGGCTAAGTCTACGTTTCAGTCGCATTGCTGTTACAATTTCTATGGGTACCAAAGAAAGTGTCGCTTCTCTTGGGCCTGAGTGAATGTGACTTTATGCCATATGTTATTGCTTAATGAGTACGAAGTAGTAAAACGTTTTGATTCTAAAATTGAACTTAAAATGACATGTTGAGTACCTTCTCATTAAAAGTTACTCCTTGTTTACGCGTTAGCCGATCTTGCTGATGATAAGATGTAATGTTACGTGTAAATGCAAAATGTTAGCACATATGCTCCGCCATCCGTATGGGTATATTTTCTCCCCCTGTCTATCTCAGTCCCAATTTCCTTTTCCAGAATCGGTTCTCGTTCTCTTTCTAGTATTTTTGGCCAATTATTGCTTCAAATTTTTCTGCGAAGCTGATCCAAGGCATTTTTCTCTTGGCTACAACTTATAACATCTTCCACATAATCTAACCCTTTCAGTCGAGGCAATTAGTGTAGTTAATTTTATTCTCCAGGGCAAACCTATCAGCAGATTAAGAAAAGTGACTTTCCCTACTAGTTTGTTTTAGTGGTTAAGTCAATGGCCATTCATATCGCAATATATGAATATGAATTAATATTTTGTTTTTCTCTTCGATAAAGACGCCTAGTTCTGTGGATTCTATACTTTTTCAAATATGCTCATAGTTCATTGAGTCATGCTTTAATAGTATATATTTTCATCAATGCGCATTATTGTTTGATCTCTCTTAGAGGAAAATTGTTTCTACATTGAATGCACTGTTTATGTTTCGTATAACATTATCATCGGGTAAGTGATATAACCTGGAGTTCCGATATAAGCGAGGGATTTATTTTTAAAAAAACGTTCAGTATAGTCCTACGTTCACAGAGTCGAGTGTAGTGGAGTGGTGGAAACACATTTCGGTTGACCAATGCAGTCTCCGGTGTTTCTCTTATCCACCCTGTCGTTATTGATGTCCACATATCGATATTTTGAATTTGGCCTGGGTTGTCCGCTACGCACTCAAAACTGCTTTCGTAGGAATTATTTATTCAAAAATAGGAAGTCCTTCGTTTTTGCACTCGAAAAAATATGATAAGAACACTTCGTAATAATAAAAAAATATCCTGCGATTACAGTTTTTAAATATGTATGTAAAATGAGCGATTAGATCTTTTAATTGATCAGATGATTGCTTCTCTTGATTGACGATTGATTTTTGGTGAAGCAGGAGTAGGTATAAGATCATATACTGCTCAATGCATAAAAGCTCATTCATTGATCATCAATCAATGAGAGGTAGGAGAACCCGAGTCTTAATTCTGCATACTCAAGATATTATTGTAAGTTATATTAAGTAAAACATTATGTTTAAAATCTCTGAAAATATTTCTATAATATCGAACAAGTTCCGCCTTTTCCGTCGTCGATGACTAAAGCATCCAAGTGCACAACACTTCAGCTTTATCTGCTCGCCTATTACAGCAGAATCCTTTCACTTTTTGCCCCGCCCCCATTTTCATCTCTTCCACCCAAACTCTCAACTCCCACAAGGCTCTCTCCCATGTCTACTTTTCTTCTTACCACCTCCAGCTTTATTCCCCCTCTCGGAGTGTTCCTCTTGGTCCTTAGTCTTTCCTTCTTCCCTCTTCCTTTCCTCCCTACACCCCTCGTCCTTCTCCCTATCCCCCTTGTCACCCCCCCTGCAAACCTCCTCCCCCCCGCACAACGGCAAGAGGAGATAAATCCGCTTAACACTTTCAGCCCGAAGTTTAAAATTTTAAATTTCCCGAAATCCGAAACTTTTTTTTTCGTGATCTGAACTTGAAAGTGTTATATTATACCAATGGTGACCAAAATACGTCTTTACTTCGAACATTTTATTGTTTTTTTGTGATTTTTATTTGCCGCCATCTATAGATGGCGCTCGGATCCTGGCGAAGTCCATGTGTCCTGGCGCGTGCAATATTTTACGAATATCATGTACGGCAACTTTTTCAACCAGATTTTACTAAAAAATCGTTATTGAATCATTCTAGAGATAGTTTTTTATTTGAATGTTGATAAATTTAAATACATTTAACATAGAATTATTTAAATAATAATTCTTTATTTTTTAAATTTTTCTTGTAAAGCTCGTTTTTTCTTCTTTATCAATAATTTTACCAAGTTCTAATTGCTAATCTAGATAGCTAATGTTGAAGATTTTATGTAAATTTGTATCGATGATTATAAAACACCTGCGTTTACACGAGTTGACATATAAGCGCTTGAGTTCCACCCTCCCAAAAGCGAGCTTCAAGTGCGCGCTTGAAGGTTAGGAAGGTCTCGGGTGATTTGCTGCAGGTGGTCTGAATCATGGTGCCTCTAACAGTAACGAAATGACGATCGAGAATTCGTTCGAGAACGAAAAACATGTACCATTATGAGCACGTGCCAAACGTGCCTCCCCACCCCCAAAAACTTGACCGCATCCACACGCCTCCCGTCACGCACTTAGTTGACACTTCCATGCTGCCGGAAACGGCATCCTTTCATGTTGAAAAGGGTAAGTGAACGCCCTACGATAAGCTCCTAACTCAAGGACGGCCGCTGGGGCACTTTTAGTGCAGGAGGGGACCTATTGTTATGCCAGCAGCGGAAGAACAAGGCGAGGCCGCTAGGAGTTTCCCCCCCTTCCCCTCTCCATTCTTTCCGGCGAGGGTGCTTTCCTCTTTGACCGACCGACAAAGCATACCCAAACAACCAACTTGGACGAATGACAGAAATTCAAGGAATATATTTTCCGAAATATTTATGTCCTAATACATTCATAGTTTATTCCATTGCTATCAAAAATATCTGAAACTAAAACAGTCAGCAGTAATGTAGAAAAAGGAAATAAGTTAGGAAAACAATTTACAAATTATTAGTAATATATTTACACATATTTAATTACACGTACATAATCGCAGACATAAATGTAAATATACAACAGTCGTATGCAATATTTATAATATTTACAATATTTATATTTTCAAATATTTATAATATTTACACATCTATTTACACGAAAATAATTGCATACATAAATGGTAATTTATAACTTTGTATTGAATATTTACATAATCGCAGACATAAATGTAAATATACAGCAATCGTATGCAATATTTATAATATTTACAATATTTATATTTTCAAATATTTATAATATTTACACATCTATTTACACGAAAATAATTGCATACATAAATGGTAATTTACAACTTTGTATTGAATATTTATGATATTTACAATGGTTATATTTTCAAATATTTATAATTTTATACAATTTACAATATTTACATTTTCGGCAGTAGAGAGGGGATTACCGATGGAAGTCTTGGAAGCATTTTTCCAAGCAGAGGCCAGGTTCTTCAGGGCAATCAGGGCAGTAGGTAGTCACCGCAGACTTCTTACCCTGCTTCGAACACTGCCTGCACCGTTTCTGGACCCTTCTGTCATCCCTCTTTTCACAGTACTTCGGAAAATGAGAATCTATGGATATCATGGAAGGGCCCCGTGAAACGGGCAAACTCTCTCTCGTTTGGCCTTTGGCAAGGGCATCTATGATGGACAACCTGTATGAGTACAAGCTCAGTTTTTGCGAGCTGAACTTTTGGTACAGGAGATAGGAATTCAGAAGCATTATATGCATCACATGAATCCCTAATCTCCTGAACCATTTTAAAGTCTTGTGATCACAGGGATAGTATGCCATGAGTTGGTCAACACGGTCAATGCCCCCCATACATCTATTGTATTCGGCAACTGCCTTGGGCTTTTGGACAATATTACCCCTGGATGTGGTAATATTGACCAAGTTGTTGCCGAATTCAGTGCTAAGTAAGAGGACATCCCGTTTGTCTTTCCATTTCATGACATTTATCCCTGTGTCAGTACTCATACAAATTGTCTCACCTCGTTTCAATTTAGCCCGGATCACTTCCGGTGGGTTCCCTTTACGGTCTCCACGCAGTGTACCAGTGCAATAACACTCATTGCTGAGTAGTTCGCGGGCTAAATTGACGTCATTGTAATAGTTGTCCATAAACAATGAATACCCCATTTGTAGTCTTCCCTTCATAAGTTTATGGACAACCTTACTTGCATGCCCTCGTCCGGCCAACTCGAGGTCCTTTTTGCCCGTATACACAATGAAATCCAGGACATACCCATTGGGTTCGGTAAGCATGTAAAGTTTGACTCCAAACTTATGCCTCTTCCCTTTGATGAATGTCCTGAACCCCAAGCGACCCCTCCACAATACCATAGATTCATCAATACATAATACCCTGTCTGGAGTATATGTTTTTTCCGAAATACTATGGAAAAGGTCAAGAAGGGGCCTAATTTTGTACAAGGGATCTATTGGAGCAGGGTCACCAAAATTTGCATTTTCTGCAAAATGCAGACTTTGCAAGATGGCGAGAAACCTATCTCTCGTCATCCTGCGGTGAAAAAAATGCAAATCAAATTTAGCATTCCTGTTCCAATAGTCCCTTATCCTGTTCGTTCTAACGGTACCCATATGGAACATCAATCCCAAAAACACTTCGAATTCTTCCCTGGTCAATTCGCTCCAATTAGTAACTCTTTGAGGTTGAACACCCACCTGATTTAGGAAAATGTTTTCCACGTAGGCGTTCGTCCTCTGGATTACTAATTGGAAGAATTCATCAGAGAAAAACAAGCTGAAATAGTCAATGGGATTATTTCCACTGGGTGCCGTTAGAAGAGCTTCCCTTCCCCGAAAGGGAAGGGCTGCAGGCAGGCAAGCACCCTTAGACCAGGCAAGGGGTGTCTGGGGAGGGAGGGTGGGAAGAGAGGGCGGTGGGGTGGGTGCATGGGAAGTGGAAGGAATAGGGGATGAGGGTGGAGGAATGTCCTCTGAGAGGTGGGGAGTAGGGGTTGGGCCTCTACCTGGAGTTATTGCTTCGTCCGACTCCCCGTCGTCAAACTCCTCCCCACTGCCGAAATCACTCCACGACTCTGAAGACGAGTCTTCGCCGAAAGAATCGTCTTCCAGAATCTTTTGTATTTCTCCCTCCGTTATTCCGGCTGGAGCTCCTCCTCCTCCTCTCTTTCTTTTGGCTGTCACCTCTGGAATAATGAAAGCAAATACAGCATAAATGAATATTTATTGCAATAAATACAATAAGAAGGGTATTATACTAAATAGTTATGCCAAAAATTCAATTACCCAAATGTTCTGGAGAAATACTCCTCTGCCGCGAGGTCGATGGTTGAGGGGAGTTGGATCGCTTCATTCTAAAATGAAAAGGAAGCTGAAAATCACATCCCACAGAAATGGAAACATTTTTATTTACAATGAAAAAATTTAGCGTAAAAATTCGAACCCGGGACCATTCCATCATTAGCCCAGCGTTCTACCCACTAGGCCACCAACAAAATCTCATAATAACATTTCTGTAAATACAATGTATATGACTACCTTTAAAATTGATTTAATAAGCCAAATAATCGAACTTACCCGTCTCTTTCAATTCCTTCTCAAAACTGTTGAAAAACGTTTTTTTTTAAATATACGGTTTCCTAAAAATTTTTATCTCCACCTATTGGAAATGAGAACAAGAAAAAAGTCTTTGTTAATAAAAAGAAATATAAAAAGGCAGGGGAAAAAATATTTTTAAACACAATGAGAATATTTAAATAAAAATACCTTGTCGTAGTTAGCGCAACAGCTGGTAAAACACGAGAAGTCGCAGCAGAATCCGAACTGTACCCTGTGGTGGCTAACAGTGGCTAAGGCTGAAGTGTGATGCCTGTGAAGATCCGAGACCGCCAAGCGAAGGGAAACGGAAGACCGGGGCTCTCGAGTTTATGACTGCTGAGCGCAGCGGCCCGTCCTCTATAGATGGCGCTCGGACCTGGGCGGAGTCCGCCGCGCCATCTATTGATGGCGCTCGGTCTCAAAGTGTTAAAGCAAGCGCAATTTTCCGCCTCCCCTGGCAAAGGATGCGCCCACCATCCAAACCCCCCTTGAAACGACGCGTCTGTCTCCGGGCCCAGGGAGTCTCTCCTCCTGGGCTCCCCTTCGCATGGCACCTAGGCCGGATTGAGAGACTCTGGGAAGTCTGCTGCTGGATGTAAATGTAGCCAGGCCACCCAATACCTTCTCCGTTTCCCTTTCTGCGTCTCCCCGCATCTTCTTCCTCATACTATCTCCCTCTATTCGACCACTCCCTCTCACCACCCTCCCGATGGTGTTTACAATGATTGGAGCCGTCCCTTCGACCCGAGAGCTCGTCCACGGCCAACAGGAAACTTCAGGGAAAGGAGTGTATCTGTGAGGGCGCGAGCTGGTTTTGAGAGACGCCGGGTCGGTGTGTTTGATGAGTCCGAGTGGTCGACGACTGGAGTCCTTTCTCCATAAAATACGTTTTCCTGTCGTGTTTTTTCTTGTCCTCTAAACCTTCACTTCACCGAGGCTTTGGCTCTCTCGTTTTGTTTAACCCTTTCCATGCGAGGGCTACTCTTCTGTCCTTTTGACGTGACCATTTCCCTTTCGGTCATTCAAAGCTCCAAAGTTAATCATGAGACACGTAGGGTATATTTTAATACGTGTTTTGAGCCATTTCGTCTGTAAAGTTCAGAAAAGGCCGCGTACATTTGAAGTATGTGCATCAAGGACTACGAGACCTTGGAAATAAATATTCTCTTGGTGACAGCTCATGTGGTTTTTTGAACACTGCATTCCCTGGCTGAAAGATGATGGATTCATCGCAGTGACTTTTAGAATACGTCATTAGCATAATGATGCATATAAAAATATAATTCCCCTGTGCCCATGGGTTTCTTTCCCTTAAACACTGCACGAGACTCAGGATAAGAAGTTTAACGTTTACTTCTGTCTAAATAATTATTCTTTTATAGGTATTATATTATTCGAAAAATTTTGTAGACTAATTTTTTAAATGCTCCAATGGCCGACCTTTCTTTTGCCCCTTTTATTAAAATCTTCGTCACAGAAGACGCTTTTACACAGTTAAAAAAACTTGTTCAATGATAATGCGTTAAGAGTAAATGCATATGTTTATAGTTGTAGGGTGATATCATTAATAGAAAAATCAAGCGTTACGACTGTCGGAGCTCGGATAATGGCCGCTTGCAAGTACTTTTAGTTATAGAATTAACATTTATAAGATCCATGAAGTTATGGAATCCATAAAAATATTGGCATTGCTAGAAACCATCTATCAGTTTAATTAAATATCAACCAATTGTTTAATGCTCCGAATAATTGATCTAATCTTACAGTAGAATAAAACCTATACAGATGGTCATCCTATATATAATTGCTAATGCAAGTGAAAAGAGTCTTATATAAAGTATTTTAATCTCAAAGCAGCTTGCACTACCACCATATTTGCTGCTTATGAAGTTCATGACTTCTCTCCACAAGTTATGAAACCAATAAATTTATCGAATGTTTCTGCAACACTTATCGAATGGTAACCATGGCGTATGGGCCACGCAAATCTATGGAATGCATGTGCCGTCCCTGCTACTGGTCATTAATTTGGCGGATGAAATAAAAATTTTCTTCGAGAATATTCCTCCTGGCTAATATTATTCATGTCATCTAGTGATTCCGAACGAAGATGAATCCGTCAGAAACCTGAATATTACTTCCTAGCGATCACGCTGAACTTTGTAAATTATCTGAATTGCGTATTTCCATCATTATCATAGTCATCTGTTCTAAATTCTTGTTTTTTTAATTTTATCCGTATTATTTCTCATGATCTTAATGCATGCTCCCACTCCATTTCCTGTTCACGTCAATTTCCTCAAGACACTCAGGCTCGACATTTAAATCTTTGCTTATAATTTCCTTGTAGCAAGCCTGGTACTCAGGTTTTTCTCGATTCGGGATATTTTTCTTTCGATGGTGGCTCTTTTATGCTGAAATAGTTGAATTTACCCTCTATCACGCTAAATGACCTAGAGGTATCATATAGAAGAGTTTATTTATTGTCGCTGGTTAAGTTTCTTAGCGTCCATATGCCTTTGTGACATTGTGTAATTGTACAGCTTGGAAAAGAAAATCTCTCCTTCGCCGCTTTTAGTTCCTGATTCTCCCATGAGTGGGGTAACATGTGAAATGACTGCACATGGTGGACGAAAAAAATCAGTGAATAGAGTGTAAACTGGCGTTATGATATATTTTCACAATTGCTAAATCCTAGTGCTTGATAGGATGTTCGTAATATTTCCTTCTGCCGTACAAAAGCAATGTTCATCAGCTCTGATATTCCTCAGCACATAAAAATAACGCTTTGATAATTGTTATACTGTCATTTTTATAGGTTCGCTAAAATTCGCTAAAAAGTTAGGGCTCGAGATCAGTCCTAGTCTCCCAATAAACATGTGCTACAAGCTGTGCAAGCATGCTAAGTACGTGGAATTTTCAATTATTTTCATTATTGATGTGTAGCCTCCGTTCCGCTAACCTATATTTTACATCATAACGTACACTAGTCCTCGAAACCTCTGGCTTTCCTTTTATTTTTTATGCATTATTATCCATGCAGGTTAAACTTATTTTATGGTTGATCCCCCCTTCGCTTAACTTTTATTTTAATCTCAATTAACTTAACGCCATAGCTATTACAAGAAACACAAATGTCTCTTGAAGCCTGATAACAAATATGGGGTGTAGTAAAATGTATGCACCTAAGTAATCGGAAAATATAATTGCAATCGCTTACTTTTCGCTACAAGTAAGTTTTATTGCTAATTGAATTTTTTTTTGGTCCAATTTAACATTTAGTTATTTTATATGCCTGAGTAAGTATTTTAAATGAGTATCTTTTTATGGGAAATTCACGTTAGGCTTTTTTTCCTTAATTTAAAAATTGGTGCATCCTTGAGTCAAATTAAAATGAGAAACACAGCGCTCACGGAAAAAATAGACGGTTCGCCCACAAGCACGCCACGCTTCGGTGTGTTTCCTTTTTTTGACGGATGCTCCAGCAATTCCTCAGAAATGTCTTCTATTTACCTGAAATCCTTCGTCCATCGGGTTTTACCCCCTCGCTCCTTTCTTTGCTGATATACCTCGGAAATATCTCCGATTCCCCTTTGATTCTTTGCCGTCAGCTTTTCAACGTTTCCTCCCATTCATCGGAATGTCAAACCCACGGGTTTCGCTCGTACCAGTCTTCCTTCCGTATCGTCCTCCCGTTGGAGATATTTGAGATCCAGAAAAATAATGGACTGACGTGAGCAGGAGGCTGGCTTAAGCCGATGGACCAAACGTTTGTAGACCGCATCCCACTTAAGACGCAACATGAAGCGATACATTTTCTATCGACAGTCAATCGATAAAAATATTTTTTGTAGAATAATAGGAAGTTAGGTTCAGCGACAGTTTAGCTTAGCTTCATGATGTACAGGTACTGATGACACTTGAGAACCAGCCTATTAGATATCGGTATTGAATGGAATTATGTAAAATTTAAAACAAACTTTTTAAATGTTAATTTTTTTGCAATACGATTAGCCACACAACCATAATAATTTGATGAAAAAGGAATGACTGAAGTCTCTTATATTGTTTATTTATATTATGAAAAATGTCTTGTGAGTTTGAAGGGAAGGAAGACAGTAGGGGTAGGCGGAAGTCATGGATTTGAATTATAGTTGATAGGAAAGAATTATAAGAAAGAGGAAAGTTATTCAAATATTCTGCGATCGATTTCACGCTGAATTTTAGGGTTGGATCAAGTCGCAATGCGGGCCAATGAGGATTTGAGTGGTATACCGATGCTATCCCGAGGCTTTCAAGTGCAAACTTTAGACATTAACGAAAATTTGTTCTCATTCTGTGAAAAATTAAAAACAGTTATTAACCGCAATAATTTATTTTTCATTGTTGAATAAATTGTTTACCCGTGGAATACTGCAACATATTTCCTAGTATGGACATCTGAATAAAACTAAGCGTAGCACGTTTACAGTGGATAGTAATAGAAAAGATAGGTATTTTTATATTGCATGCCTATGTAGCAGATAATTTAAATCTTCGGTTAAATTATGGAATTAGTTCTACAAGAATCCATGTCCGCGCAGCGTTTTATTTTTTATCGTTATTTAGTTTCTATACACGCTCTGCTTTATGAATGGCCGTTTTAAATTATGGATCTTGAAGAGGAGATATTGATCGGATACGTAAATGTAAAGTTACTATAATTATTTCTTTGCTCCCGTAACATTTAAAATCTACTCAGGTCCAAGTCATGATTTTTACAAATATTTTCAATACCTTTACACTTTGAGCATCTTTCAACGAATATTGCTTATCGAGGAGGCATTTAATGAATTTAGAATCACTTTCTCTTTTCAAATCATTTTGCGTGTTATTTGTAGGGTGTTGGTGGTCTATTTGTTATTTTTTGAATTGAGGTATGGACTTCGCACTTAAAGTAGTTTGAGCGCGAGATAGTTCACTAGTCATATTACAGATCATATTCAAACTATACGTTGTAATTCCACCAGCTGTAGGACAAATGAATTAAATATTGCATAATGGTCCAATAATATAGTTCTACACGACAGAAATTGTAAGTAATTAAATGAAAATATCTAAATAGATCTTTAATCTGACTTATTAGTTCGCGCGTTACGTTTGAAACTCCTTCAAATGGAAGATTTTTTATGATCCTGAAGAATTTTCTGCGGTAAAAATACGATTAATTTTCAAAAATGTTGAAAAATCATACAAAAAACAGACTGTTAATATTTTAACGAGATTTAGGCGTTATAATATCCTCAATTTTTATGCAAGGTCTCTCTGGAGTGCATTCACGTACCATTTCCGATGTAAAAGGGCTGGCATGTTTTTGGAAATTTATCGAAAAGTAATGTGGCAAGGGTGTTCTGGGATGGATGAGATATTTTTCATTTAAATCATACTAAATTCATTCAATTTATTTCTGGGTAAAATGATATTTCGCTAAAACTACCATAAGAGGAATCAAACACCAATATTGAGACTGTCATCTCTTCTTTCAATTCTTCCGACGCTTTTAAGTCGAGATTCCGTGAGGATTGTCGCGGAAGAAATTCGGACAAGTGTGCGGAGGGAAGCGGATTAAAGGGTAGGGAAGTGGTACATACAAGAGGGATCAGGTATTAAGCGGGAGGCCGGACAAAATATAAGCGGCGATCGAAATAAGTGAGTGATCCATCTTCAAGCTGAGGAGTGGAATGAAGAAGGAATCGCGCAAAAAAATGGAACCGGATTTCGTGGAAGATTCCCCTCGCTCTGTTCTCTGCAGGAAGCAGGGGGAAGAAGGGGAGGAATTTTCGAAAGCGAAAAAAAGGGGTGAAATCTTTTAAAGAGGGATATATAGGAGAGGGCATATAGGAGATAAGGAAAAGGGTAAGGGAGGGTCTTGAGTGGGTGGGGAGGTGCATAGCAGGGGAGAAGGAGTTGAGGGTGGATGAGTGGGGGGCAGTATTGATTGGAGAGTGCTTCTGACAGTCGGACATTGGGCAGTATCGTAAGAAGCCACCCAAGTCCTTTTTCGAGGAGGATTTCTCCTTCATTTTTTTCCTGACGGACCCTGGTGTACATCCATTCTATGAAAGGCGGGGAAGGACATTTGTGGGGAAGAC
Source organism: Ceriagrion tenellum (assembly GCA_963169105.1). Taxonomy (NCBI): domain Eukaryota; kingdom Metazoa; phylum Arthropoda; class Insecta; order Odonata; family Coenagrionidae; genus Ceriagrion; species Ceriagrion tenellum. The sequence goes on from OY720640.1 coordinate 39,066,932, forward strand.
GGGGTTGGGGAAATTTTTTCTTCTCTCTCTCTTTCCATCTCGAAGGAATTGGGCTGAAAGAGTGGGGAGGTACATGAGGTTGGATAGGGGAGGGAAGGGTGAGACCGGGGAAGGTGAGGGGGAGAGGGAGGTGGAATAAGAGGTTAAAAGGTGGAGGAAAGGGAGGATCTTTGAAAATAGCCGGTATGAGGGAGAGGTGAAAAGAATGTGTGTGTGGTCTGCGAGTAAAAACTCCTTTTTTTCCCCTCTTCTATCCGGGAGCCATTGGCGTCGATCATTGCAGCGGTTGACGGGGAAGTGAAGTCGGCCATTGGGAGGTCCCTGGAGTCCCTGTAGGAGGAGCAGGACCAAGGATATATATATGTTTTTTTTACCCTCTCTTAAAGGTGGTGTAGGGGTGTACTAGAGATATGGGCTAAGGGGTTGGGAGGGATGTGTGTAAGATTTGAAGGGTGAAGTCAAGGTTTGTGGGTTATGCCTCTCCCCCTCCACCCCACATATACTCTCTTGTGCTCCATCTTCGGACGTGGACCGAGAGGGAAGCAGGAGAGGAAGAAGAAGAAAAAAATGAAAATAATAAAGACGTGATTCCATCGAAGTAGAAGGGTCGGCCATTGGCGTTTTTACTCCGTCCCCTTCACAAGAGAGTCCCATCTCTTCTTCCCGTCGGTGGAGACGAGTAGAAATGGAGAACGAAAGGGAGAGAGACGGTGTCCCAATCAATTGTACGTCAAACACAAAAGAGGAAGGGCACGGATTGAGCTGCATTGCAATAATATATCAATATAGACTTGCTCGAGATGGATTTTTCCGGAGAGATTTAGTGCGTCTAGTTTTTCACTATCAGCGCCTTAAAAGGGTGGGATGGACATGAGCTGAGTACTGTGGGGACGTTCTGGTTTATTTATTTTCTATTTGGAGCAAATTTTAAGAGCATAAGATCCGTGGATTTCTTGACGGGGGCTGGGTACTGCGTCGGGTTAGGTGTATTTAAACCGCCAAGGATTTTGATGCCTTTATTTCATGCTGGAAGAAAATAGTTTTATCAATTTGGATAGTAACTGCCAGTAGAGTTGAGACCAATGGTATTGAAAGAGAAAAATTGAACTGATTGAAGATAAATTTTGATGGAGCAGTTAATCGACAATTAGAATCGACGTAGTAATTAATCAACGCTCGCGCCTTGGAATAATCTTTCGCTTTTGAACTAATTCATGACTTAAGGAAGTAGATTTCTTAGAATTTTGCAAATGCATCAGCCTATTTGCACGTTGTATGGATTTGTAGTTTTTCTAGTGTGACATGTTTTTGCTTCCCAGATGATTTGGACTGGCTTTTCGTATGTTGCTCGCGCCCCAATCATTGATCCATAGTATATAGTATAGCTCACCCATGGCTAAGCTAGATATGCGAAACGACACCGACATGGGTCAAGAAACATTTCGTTAGTGGGAAAGGATTCACCGGACGGATTCCCGGGCATCTACGCAGAGAATTTAATCCCGTGGGACAGCCCAGTGGCGAAAAAAGGAATGGCTCTGAACCGAAAGGGAAAGGAAGGGAAACTAGGAAAAGATTGAATCAAAACCCGGTCACAATTAGTTTGACCGCGTAGTGAACCAAGGAACCTGGCATTTGCTTTTTGGCAACAGAAGCCAGAATTTTACTTTATGGAAGAAAGAAGTTACCTTTGTCTGTGTTTTCGTTTCCAGAGTAATTTTTTGTTTTATGGTTTTTCATTACTTATTCTGCCTGCTGAGCCGTCCGAATTGTGGACATCAAATAAAGAGTATAAATATCTTTCTCGGGCTTCGCACCGGCTAATTTTCTCCGAATCCGCCGACTTTTCGGAAAACGACTTGTTTTCCATTTTCAAGGCACGTGTTATTTCTGCCGTGACCACTATAACACTAAAATTAAACAAGATATTGATGCCCCAACAATGAGGGTTGCGATTCCTATGATTGGCTGACGTGTTCCGCTGGCCGTTGAATCATTTTCTCGTCTTTTTAATACATTTTATCACTGTCCACCAGGTATTGCTCGATTGGAATCCGGTGTCTCTATTAAAATTTTGCGGATGCAATCGTATCTCGATGGCCTCTTTAATAATGCGGTCCCAGTAACGGTGTGCGCGGCAAAGGATTTTTGCATCGGTCCATTTAATGGCATGGTCTTCGTTGAGGCTGTGTTCCGCCACTGCCGACTTCTCAGATTGCGCCAATTTAAAGTGCCTCCGATGTTCCTTAAGCCTGGTTTCCGACATAAACATAACACACCGGGAAAATCTTAAATCATTTAAATAAAGAGTAATTTATAAAGTCATAGTTTAGTCATATTTAGCACTTTTTATGCAATGATGACTTCATTATAAAACTATCTTTTAGCTAGTTAATGACCTTTTAATGTTTAATGATGTCCTACCTTTTTATCTGAATTCCTCTTTCATGCAAACAAGCCGGAGAGCAATTCAGCTCTATCACCGGGTTGGGCCTTTATCGCCGTGATACCGCGGAGAAAGTGCCGGTTTTCCACACGACTACCGCGGCACGCCCGAAATACCTCGCCTCCATCTAAATCATTAGTTTATTTGCGATATTTTTGCTTAGTGCTAAAATTCTTTTTTATTTCGAAAAACTATTCGCTCCCGCCATATTAAACTTGGTAAAAGGAAGTTTAATTGAAGTTCAATAAAATTCACAACCTGGCGGCTCCGTACATATGCTACAATATAGCTGATGTGAGAACAAAAATATTTAGGAAAACATCTCACGACAATTAAGGACTTGGACGTAAATTAAATATTTTTAATGAATATTTTTGTTGTTGAAACTTAAAATGGAAAAGTTGAAAAATTTGCGGGGAATTAGTGTGAATTTACTATTTTGCTTCGATGGTCGTCCATTGAAAAATGTGTTGTCTGTTTGATAGAAGAGTTATATTATCCATCAGGAAATCATTATTTAACATAATATACATATAATGTCTGGAATGCATGTGCTTACACAATAAGCGGTATCATTTAAGGTACAAGTCTTGCAGAGCTAACCAAATATTTTTATTCCTATTTATGATGGTATTGCAAAGATAACCGACCAAATTCCAGCACTCCTCCATTCTTTAGTTGGATTTAATATCTCGAATAATTAATTGTTTTAAATCACGTAATTAGGGGAATTAAAAGGTAAATGAAGATTTATAAAAAAATCTACATTTATGATAATCTTCTTCAAATCATTCTTTCAGTAAAGGCGTGAATGTAAAATGATGTTGACGAATTCATTTCTGTTTCCTAGACTGCCTCCAGCACCTCTTACGAGAGACTTGCATGTCAAAGGAGTTGTTTAAGCGCAGCTGTTGTTGCCGAGGCTTTTATATTTACCCAAAGACTCGAAATGTAATCTCCACAGAGCGTAATCAACAGCCACTCACTTTTTTCATGTCATATTTCGTCTTGTCAAGTTCAGTGGTTGTGTTTGGTGTGGTAAAGCAGTTTTGAATATTCTGGCGAGACTGTCGCATGAAGACGAAGGTATTTCATCTGGAAGTCTCCGACACATAAAGACCCCGAGGCAAATAGGCATAGACGAAAGAGTGACGAATCATCTCTCGTGTGGCACACCCATTTTATTAGGATGACTTCTGCCGATTATTTTATATATACTAGTGTTCTTTTGTAGCGTAATTTCATATATCTCGCATACATAAGTTAGGTATGTATATCCAAGAATTATACGTACTTTAGCTTAGACGTACTTCTATTGAAAACACTGGCATGTATCATTGAAGTTTTGCTACAGGTTTTTTCTCCGAAATTTTTGCTGTTCTTTCTATGTCTTCTATATATTTCATTTTATATGCATTTAAGCATCAAATTAACCAAACTTTTCATACTCCACAAAAGAATAATTGCATTGTCAAAAGTTCACTCGGTTTAGGTGGTGGTGGATTGTGGATTCGAAAATAATGCGACCAATGTCGATATTAGGATACATTAAGATACATCAATATCGATACTAGGACACATTCGGAAGGGTGAGATTGTTGTTTCTTACCTGCGGTAAATTACTGCTCTCGGCAAAAATTACATTTATATATCCATTTCCTTACCAATCTCACTTGCTGCAAACGAGTAAAATCGCTGATAGCTGAACGAACGAAACTTGATAAAATTAAATGTTAGGGAAAGTACATTAATACTGAAATTCTGGCTTTGGTAATGGAGAAGGCTGCCATAAATGACCAATTTCCAAAAAATAGCGAAAACTTAAATCGGCAGGGCTTTAAATCGAAATAGAAATAGGAATTAGTATTATTAGCGGTAAAAATTGTTGCTCTCCTCATTTATTCGTATGTTTTAAGTTCATAGTGCACATCCGGTGTTCTTTACACTTTTGCGCGCTATCGTTAATGGCTGTCCGTCTTTCAAAGGGTTGCTTAGCATGGCTCTACCCACAAACGATATCATTTAAGTTGGCACCCTACGGTAATAAAATTACTCGCATCTTTGAGCGACTCCCTAATCATTTTTTGCAATAATCCTCTCTTGTACAATATTTGTGTGCTATTTTCTGCGTCATGTGCTGTAACTTGGAAATAAAGTTATATAGGGATATCAAGATGGCAGCTATTAGAAAAGTTTTCTTACACTCTGCACCAAGCAATCTTTCTTCCCTATTTCGCAGCATTTCGGAAGTTTCATAGTTCATGTCCCTAAACCACGTCGGGGACTTTATCACGAGCCATATCACTCCACACAACTTACATAATGCCATAGTTTTCGGTCGCTTCCAGTCGCAACAGCCGCGAGAAGATATGAATCTTGTAAGGGCGTATCGTATTTAGCTCATGAGATAGCTCATGGCTTGCTGGCAAACAGGAACAGTTGAGAGGGTCGGTATGAGAAGTCGAGTGGCGAAGTAGTAAACCATTCTTCTAATGTTGTAGATCCGGTGTTCCTGGCTTGCCTGCGCTTCAAATTCTTTGCTCGTTCTCAAAGGAGCGCTCATGAATCTCAAATGCCCGCTGCCGCCGCATTAAACGGTCACTGCTGAAATTATCGCGAGTGTCCCCGCACCCAGTTCCCTTCCCTGCGTCACATCCAGTTGACCCAAAGTCACGTGACCCGTGGCTGTAGCTGCCGCTCCTTGAGCGCCCAATTTAGCTCGCCTGATAGATTTATAGAGGCCTCAGGTGAATAAGGTATTGTACTCGAAGGGTGAGCGGCCGAGGACAACAAGTCATGGCTGTGGTCTGGCTCAGGGGGCTATTCTTGGGTATCAGGTCCTCGAAATAATACACAACCTTACAGAAGAGCCGTCCGTGACTGAGGAAGTGGCTTCAATGGACAAGGATGCCTTTGGTATCCCGGAGGTTCCGTATATGACTTAAGGGTAGTTGACCGGTATCAAAGATTGAGCGGTGAAAATATAGCATTATATCTGACAAAGATTATTAGTTCCCTACTGAAATGAGCTGCTGTTTCACTACTTCACAGCTAATGCTGATTATCGTAATTATGATCTAATGTGAAATAAATTTAATAGGCAGAAAAATTATCCGTTAAGCAAAATTTAAGTTGATTTGATAACTGAAACATATATAATAATCTTCATTTTAGATTTTGTAATGCATTTTTTTTAATTGTCCAAGACAAGGTATACAGAAAAATCGTTAAAATTTCTGTTATATTGTAAAATTTATGGCACCTTTTTCGTGCCTCTTATGTCACTTTTTTTACCTGCCCGATGTAACTTATGGGATGATCATGGGATGAGGAGAAGCCTCATATGTAGATCTGGACCGCTAAAGACACGTCCACCGCAAAATTCATTATATGCATTAAGATGTGTTTTTACGTAAATTCCAAGGGCTGAAAGGTGATTTTACATGGTGGAGGTCGTTTAAAAAATATATTCTGTCATGTGGAGAACTTTGCTTGGTTTGCTCGTTTCTAAATGAATTCTACAATACATGCATATATTTTATCCCGTCAGTAGAAAGAAAGTTTCCAAAGACATTGTACTAGTAGGCTAATGTATTCTTGAGACAGGAAGACAAAATAAGTCAACATTAAAAATATCATTCGATTGATGAGCTCGATTCCTTTTTATCTCATTCTCCATTGTGCCAGGCTAATACTCTCAACTTTTCCCAGGTATAATAGCTTCAGTCATCCTATGGCTGGGTTAACTTATTTTCTTCTTCCTCTATATTCGTTAAAAAAGGTTATTAATTTTTGGTCAGCGATGATACCATATTCAATTTGTTTATTTGAGATACGTTTCATCGCTCCCAATCCATATCAATATCATCGCTAAATCCTTCACTGTCATTTTTTCTTTTAATTCTTATTTATGAATCCACACATTTTGTGCGAAGTGCTGTAGATAACGTGGTTACCTTCATTTGACCATAGGGTTAGCTCTTTTTAGGGATCTTTTTGATTCCATAACTCGAATTCTAGGGTATAATAAAAATATTATCCGACAAAAAATACTCTTCAAAATGATAAATCCGCAATTTAAAAAAAATTTGTCGCTTTTCAGGGGAAGCATTTTTTCCGCATTTCTGAACGATTAAAGTGCTTTTCTGTGGTCCTCTTCATCCGCTATCTCCAAAAAAACATCCATCAGGAATAGTTATGCTCACTTAGCTTTTCATCCGCGCGGATAGAGCGCGGCAATTGTTTCTGTCGCTTCATGGCAGAGGGAGTAAGAATAAGAGGCAGTGGCGGAAGAAGAGCTTAATCCTTCATGCAGTGCGATAGTGCCAATGGGTTGGATAAGGGTATACACCGGGGCCGTGGAATGATTAGGTGGTTGTTGCTGAATCCCGCAGCCCCTTAGCGTGGAAGTCTCCCACGCGTGCCGCTTTCCTTTCGATTCTAGTGTGTGCGCATAAACACATTCACTCGCGCGCGGATTCATACCCAAATGGTCTTGTACACAAGCGAGAGCGGCGGTGCAGGAGACTGTAGGTTCCTTTACCGCGATCTGACGCCTTTCCTCCATTCGTCCTAAACACTTCCGGGAAAGCGGAGTTTGGTGTGTCGGGAGCTATAGTTGGGTAGTTTCTCTCTCCCCCAAAATTTCACCCTCTTTGTCTCTCGTCCCGAGGCCGAGCCGCACATCTTGAGCGAGGCAAGAATATTTCCATTCGTCGGGGGCAATTTCAAATAATCCCACCCAGACTGTATCTCAGTCCCTTACAGCTCCACCCTTCCGTATCTTTTTTGCACCCCTCGATCCTACCAATTTCCCCCAATGAATAATCCACCCTTTCATCACGGGGCTTCCCCTTTTAAACCCACTACCTTCCTCACAGGCCCTCCAGCCGTGTCCTCCAAGGCATTCTCATCCCATCTACTAGACTCCCCCGGCCGCTTCCTTAATTAGTCCCCCAATGCATTCCCCCCTCGATAGGGGGCAGTGTCGCGTGTCGCGTTTTGTCGCAAGCCTCGCTGAACATTTTCCATCTCTGCTCACAAAATCCGAATAACTCCCTGCCCGCCCTGTATATTTTTACCACTTTCTTCTCCTTTAGATGATTCCCGTTTACCTCTCTACTTTCTACTACCGACAACATTTCGTTCCGCATCCATGCTTGAGTGAAGTCACCTCGGGTGTCTGCGAAGCCTCTCCATTCAAATACCTCACTTTTTCTCAATATACTTGCATTTACATCAATCAATCTAGTTTAACTTTTATTTTTATGTGTCGGCCTTTATTCAGTTTTTTTCGCAAAAATGTTTTCTTCCGTATTATTGTTAATTTTATCATTTAATTCCAGAATTTCGTATTAAAATAAATCGACGAATATTTATACAATAAATGGAATAATTATAATTATGTCATTCAATTTTTTTATGAATGGCCGATAATTTGGAAAAAAACATTTCTACATCTACATAATACCCTGCGAGCCACCGCATATGGGGGTGGCAGGGGTTGTTAGGTCACCAGCCGTGTAAAGGTGTAAGTTTTTTGGAGATGAAATGGTGACATATATTCTAGGAGTGTATTTAGTGGAGCTCAATTTTTACTGTGGTCACTTATTGTGCGGAAAGAACGAGTTTTTGTACCTATATTTTCGGCAGTGTATCTCTTATTTTTCCGCATCTGTCAGATCTAGAGATGTGGTGAGGAGTCATGATAATATTCTCTATGTCGCTCTGAAAAATATCAACTCTGAATTTATCAAGCGACCGAAGTCTAGCGTGTAGCCTCCGAGTCTCTAGGGTCTACCACCTTAATCCCTCTAAAAGCTGTGAGACACTATATGTACGCTCGTAGCAGTTTTTAACGAAACGCGCTGCTTTCATTAGTATTTTATTAATTTTTTTGGTCAAATCTTTATGACCAGGGTCCCGAATGCTGGCGGCATATTCGAGGTGTGGCCTAACTAGAGCGAAGTAGCATCTCTCTTTGACTTTTTCTTCCGAGGATCTTCCTATAATACGTTTAACAAAGCCTAGTTTTTTAAATGCTGTGTCACATATGTTTTGTATGTGTAATTACCACGATATATCTGGCGTTTTAGTAATTCCAAGATATTTTACTGTATCTGAAAATTAAGACAACTATGCTTACTATCTGACAAAAATCAACAACCTTTAATTCCATTTTATTTGTTTAGTAGCATTTACTTCTCCAGAAACCATAATTCATCACTTTTGGTAAATTCAGAGAACAATTTCCATTCCGCATCCAGTACTCCGACAGTCATCGCTATATTATCCCAGTATAATGTCACTTTGATCTAATTTCAACGATTTTGAAAATATAAAGCTGAGTCTCATGACTGATTAAGCCTTAAACTTCAGCATTTTTTGGACAGCAATGTATATTTGAGAATGTAGTAAACAAACACCTAAAAGGTTGGGAGGAACTATGTGAATGCCGTCAAAAGATGCTTACAGGATGTTAAAATGATCGTGGCAACAGCTATATGGAGTTATATGCATTTCAGAGGACTCGTTTTTATCACTAGCCTAAAATGCATATCAGGATTAACCACGGAAGTATTCCGTATCGCACCGTAGCCCTTTCTCTCCGCAAGTAATTTCTTTTATTTTCTCGGAAAACGTTATCAGTACTATGCGTAAGGGAACAGCAGGTATTGGGATACACTACACACTTACTAGCCATTTGACTACGTAACAGTTCAGCTTAGAGATAATATTGGTAAATCATTATTACTAGTATTACCTTGAAAACACTTTTTTGCCTTGGTTGTCTTAGTTATCATTTACTTAATAAAACAATCATGATAGCAGCAGAGTAAGCTTCAAATAGTTTTCAATATTCGAAAGTTGTATCATGTATTCCGATTTCCTGAGTCAAAAATGACTTAAGGAGAGCTCAGTTGGACTGTTATGTGGGCCTGATCAGGCAAAAATCTAGGTTTCTATTTAAAAAATCTTGTAAATGGCTCTTTAGATAGGATCATCGCCACTTTTGATATTTTAGGCAATCTTTCTTTCCATACTTTAAGAAGAGATATGAAATGTACAACACTTCCATCAATATCTACTCAGGAGTCAATTACATAGCACAATCTAGTTTTTAATACAACCGATGAGTTACATTTGCAAAACATACTGGGATGTCACAATGGCACTAAATGTCATGACATGACATGGCACAATGATATGACACAATGTCAAAAAGACAAAACACTAATGATAAAAAGATATGATTTTTACCAATGGAGAAAATTCCTGGAACTTTTAAACTAAAAATTCTCCGTAGCACCAATGGAATGTTTTTTAGGCTCAAGCATACAATTTTTTTTAAAGCTCGTGAAATTTCATTGAATAATAGCACGTTAATTGAGCTTTTATTATTTTATAACTTTCCCTGCAAATGAAGTGAAACATAATGAGATCACCATGGTGTGCTGTTGTGAGTTATGTGTTTCACCATGATGCCACTATGCATTTATGTCAGCCACCTCATTATGCACGATTCCATAAGCATCTTTATCCCAGGGCAGTAAATCACGCCTCAATCAAAATCCATTTCTCTCCATCGTTACCTCAGCCCCACCTCCACATGCCACCGCCTCAATCCTCCTCTTAACCGGCCATACTCCCGTCTCTCGACGCTGTCTCCTCCCCCTGAGCCTCCCTCTGTCCTCCCCGGCGACATTTTATGCGTAGTTAGCCGCCCCATTCTATCGCGATCGCTTGCATGATTTATTCGGCCAAAGGGCGTGGTGAGGGGAACGGACAGAGTAATGGGGACCCATTGGCGGAAAACGGGGCTTGATAGTTTGAGAATTGGAGCGGGAGATTGGTGCTTGCCCCGCCTGCCTCCGCGTCCGCTGTTACGTGCATGTGGCAGTCAAAGTCGATTGGCAATGTGGGACCATGTGAGGACGATGAGGACATGTGCACGAGGGACGAGCACCTCTCCGTTCCTCTGCACCTGGGAATGCTCGACACCTGGCTTTCGCCATCGAAATTACTTTCAAAGAGTTCGCATCCTACGGCATATGCACATAGGATTGTCTGGTGCGTGTTCGGGTTAATATATTCGTAGATATGCGACTTTAATTGTTAAAAATTGACAAAATAAGCGATATTCTCTGCAAACTATTCGGTTTGAGATACCTATTTTCCATTCACCATCAATGACTTAAGCTAAAATAGAGCGAGCCACTTAGATATATATATAATCGCTAATGTATGATCCTCTTCCGTACTATCCCTCACATTCCTTTTCCATACTCAATGCCCTCCTAATGGGGCCTCCCCCCGTTATCCACTCTCGGGGCTGCCTCCTTGTTAGAATTCACATAAAGACAGACATGTCGATAGCTTTCGCTAATGTCAAATCGTAGCGGAATTGCTTGGTGCATCCATGAATTACAACAGTTCCTCCTCAGGATGCCCCATGACCTAGTCATCGACAGTGTATGTGAATCAACGAAAGCCATCTGCAATTTTTCAGCTATATGCAAAGTGTTTCATACGCCATATCAAAGCAAAAATACTAGCCCATAAAAATATCCAAATATTACTGGCTTCGTACTGTATTAAGATCGCATAAACTCCAGAATTACCCTTGAAAATGATAGTAACCTACGATATGGTGTTCCACAAAGAGATTACTTCAAAAGCGAAAAGAAATTTATGATTAACTTGGTCACAACATTGTCATTTCTTGACTTCTTCAGTGAATGCTAGAACTTGGTCTTAAGAGTTTTTCTCAGCAATGCAGTTTAAACCTCTTGGGAATGGGTATAGGCTCATATAAAACCAGAGATTTGAAGCCACAGTGACTGAGTACTTAGGAATTAATAAAACTCCTTACCTATCGTGAGAAAAATAATGGAGAAATATGTTGATCTGCATTGATAAAAATAACTCTAAACGACTAGGTAGTATGAAGATATTAGGACGAAGAAGTATGGGAGAAAGAAAGAATTTTCATCGCCAATAATACCCCTCAACTTCATTGCACCGCAAGAATGTGGCACCGAATTCAGAAAAACGTAATTTAAAAGCTAAAAATTGGTCAACAAAATGCTGCCCTCTTGCTACGCAAAACGACTTCGCAAGAGGGGACTTCGTCGACTCAAGTGACTATTCGCACTGCGCGCGTCCCTCGACTAGTGAAACATGTGCCTATTTTCGGGCCTGTTTCTCCGGGACCGCGATGCAGAAATTTTAAATATCTGAGATGATACTTTTTAAAGACATGATATGCCGTTGATACTTACAGGGTAATAGTTTCAAAAGTCATGCTATCTGCTATAGCCAGAAATTAAAGGAAAACGGCGAAAGTTGACAACATATCAAAATTTTGAGCGCGGAGCTGGACGCATTTCCTCTTTCCGTTTGCAATTATACCTATTTAAATTAATTTTCAATTCAAGCTGAACAAATCAGTAAATATGCCATTTAAAGAAAATAAACTTCAATGTGTCAATAAAATAGAATTTCGGAAACATTAGAACCGCATTTAGCACAACTTTCCGAGAATATATAGGAGGCAAGCCAATACCATTTCCGATGGAGAACGTCGTATTTATGATATTAGAAGCAGCAGTCAATGCAACTATCAGTGGATATATATCATTATTGTATAATATATGTATTATATAAATACCAATTTGATGTGTATAATAGGCCTGCATATTAATGAGCTGAGTGGTGGCGGCCAAGCTCTCTAGGGATCAACCCAAATGTGATTTTTGTAATCTAACTCATTAATACTATTCAAATGTTTGAAGTCGCGTTATTGGAAATAATAAAGAGTTATTCGGGTTTATTGGAATTAAGACAGCATTTATGACTGTTCCAACTTTTTAAAAACACATTCTCTTTTCTTGAGAGGGTCGGTAACAGGCTTCGTAAGAAATGGAAGACGATCGTCGATTGATTTTTTTCATTTTTATAGAAATCAGTGTACATACATAATTTATAAATCGATACCTTAAGTTGATGTGTTATAGGTAGCATTCCATTTCTTTCTATTCATTGACTTCTCACGAACTTATCCCTGATGCTTTTATGCTATACCTGCTTTCATTTGGTTCATGGACCTGGTTCTTGGGCTCTATCTATAAGGAATTATCTATAAGGAACTATCATATTTATCACTCATTCGTGTTCGTTCAAAGTCTACCATATTTTTCTGGTTCTGGTGTGAGATTCTCTGCAGCTCCTTTATAATCTGCATTCTCCCTCATTTTTTCCATCTGTAGTTAATCCATGGCATAACTTCGTAGCGACGATATTCGTGATTGAATGAATTTCTTTCTTCAAATTTTTCATTTCCGTCATGATCAATGTGAAAAGAATATCAAATGGGCTTGGCTGCATCGTCATATCACAGTTCCCAAACCCTCAACTGCTGGAAGGGAAGGGATGTCGCGTGGATGATTTGGTCCGTAGACCGTTCAGAGCTCATACCAGGGAGGAGGAGAGAGTCCGGCACGCACCTAACCCTGAAGGTCTTAACAACCAGTCCCTTTTCGCATTCCACTCCTCCCTGTACCCTTAACCGTCCACCCTTGTCCCTCCCTTCCTTACCCTTTCGTGTCCTCCACGTCCCAGAAACACGAGTGGAGAGGGTGAGGGGTCATTTGAGGGTGGGATTGAGGACCCTATAGGTGTGCTCCGACTACCCTTGGAGGTGGGGGTGGGGGTAAGTAGCGGGATGATGGGCGGGTGGGTGTTGGGATGGATGAGGTCCGTGCGCGGGAGAAATTTCAATGTGTTGCCGTTGAATGGGAGAGGTGAGGTAAATGTGCCTCGACAACGTTTCCTCCGGTACACCCCCCCAACACCCAATCCTCCCCCGATCTCCTCCCCCCACACCCCCTCATCCCCTTCACAGTTGCGGAGAAATGAGTGACGGTCGCATTCGAACCGAAATGGCCAACGGTCCCCTCCGCGTTTGAGTAATTTTCGGGATCCAGTTTTTTTTTTAATGTTCTACCTCGATTCTTCCCCTTTTCCCTCCGATTCTACTCCCCGCCACCGCCCGCTGCAGCCGACTCTCTCCCGTCCCTTCTTTTCTAACGTCCAATCTCTCCGACGTCGTCCTTCCGGAATAATTCCCATTCATTGGCCTTTAGCGCCGGCGCTATTGAAATTTTTTGCCATCTGTCATTTCTCAGCTCGCGCTTTGCTTTTAAGCTGCCTCTCTGCCTGTTCCGTGTCTTTTTATTCTTATAATTTTTCCTCTTTCTTCCGTGCGTTTCCCAATTATTTTTGGCATGTTCACCACACCGCCTTTTGTCCATTATATCATGACGCCAATGCGGGTTTTCTTCATTTGCAAGAATATGGTCGACCGCATTGGTTACCCGAAGTCATTGGCTAAAGCCATAATATAAGTGGTGTGACTTGAATAACTGATCGAAGGAGGTAATACCGTCTCTCCATTATTGGTCAATAATGCTTTATTTCAAAGCTCATTCTATAATTTACTCCTTTAATATACTTTGCTGACATGTAAAATCCGTAATGAGCATATTGACAAATTATTTATTGCTGAATGCAAAGTCATTCTGATAAATAAATGATTTAAAATTTTCCCGGTGTATTATTTTTAAAAATCTTTCTCGGGCTTCGCACCAGGTAATGTTTTCATAATCCACCGACGTTTCGGAAAACGACTTGTTTTCCATTTTCAAGGCACGTGTTATTTCCGCCGTGACCACTATAACACTATAATTAAAAATTTAATTTTAGTGTTACGTCGGCGGATTATGAAAACATTACCTGGTGCGAAGCCCGAGAAAGATATTTAAACATTCTGATAAAATTTGACAAAAGGAAAATATATACGGTTTTAGATTAAAAATATGTGCATTGACAATGATGATGGAGGAAAACATAATTAGCTCTACCAACTGTGTACAATCACAATTAGCTCTAAGACTCTACCAACTGTGTTCATATCTTAAATCACTGTACATCACTAAGAATACTTGGTAGATTCGATTGATAAGAGCTAGTGAAAGTGAAGTTTATTGAGAATTTTCCCAATAATTAAATTAAAATTAGCATTGACATGTGACTTCTTCATCAATCGTAAAAACGTAACGACATTGAAAGGCTGTTTTCAACCGTTATATATCTGTTCAGTATTGTGATGTGACTCATGCTCCAATCACATATTTGTTTGTTGAAAATTAATGCTTCTATGATTCGAAAGTGTCTGTCATGACAGCATCATTGCATATGCTACCTATTCATGATGCTTTATTAGCGTACATCAAACGAATGTTTGATTTGGGTAGGGAGTGAATCACTCCTTGCTAACGTTGGTTTCCTGGGAATTCTGCGACTTGTGCAGTTTTAAATAAGAGAGCAGTTTGGCAACTCTCAGTAGGCAGTACTTTCACTTTGACTCCTTCCCCTCTCTCCGCCACCAACCCTTTTGCTCCCCTAAACCGCCCACACTTTCACCTCCTCCAGCCCCCCCCCCTCTCCCTCTATCTAAACCATCACCTCCACCCCCAACATCTCTCCCACACGACCCCATCCCCCAACCACAGCCCCTTTCCGCCTTCTATTCCACCATTTCGCAAACTCCTCCCAATTCGCCCTTTTCAAAAAGAGACGCAGTCGGAGTGCGACAGGGAACGAGGAGGAGTGTATGTGTGTGGGGAGTTAGTGTGTGGGAGGGGGGGTGGTTGAGGGAGAGGGGGGGAGAGATCCATCGGTTAATTTGTCTCGCATTGTTCCGCTCCGTAATTGTCACCTGGGAAATGCCACGTTGGCGGAAAAAGGGTCCGCTCTCTGCGTTTGGAGTGAGCGGGTCGGAAAAGAGGGGCTGTTTCGGATGGGGGATGGCAGAGGGTGTCGGGTGGAATCGAGTGTAGCAGGGGGATGTGGTGGGGAGGGGAAGAGGAGGAGGGAGGGGGCGGGAAGCTTTCGTTTTGGGATGTGCGGTGGAAGGAGAGACTGCGTGGGTGGGTTTCCAGGAGGGATATGTGCTATGAAATCGGAGCTGGGTGCGTCAAAGGGGTTACGCGAGAGGAGGGTGCGGCCGAGGCAGTGTTGGATGGGGTGAGGAGGGAGATGGCCGTACGGTGTGTGGCAGGGGTTGAGAAGGGTGAATGGTTAGCTGAGTGATGGTTGGTGCGTAGTGTTAAGGGGACGGGGTGTTCGGAGGCACGGGAGTTGCACCGTGGTGCTGGTTTTCAGATGGTAGCTGGCTGGAGAATAGGTTTCGGGATGGGAGGTGGTTTAGTCGGTTGCGAATGGGGGAGATTGGACCGTTTAGGCCGTGGGGAGACTACGGAAAGGGTTTTGCCACGTCCCTTGCGTGCGTTGCACCGGAGTTTTTTTTTTAAGGTTAAAGGATTTAGGGGTGTGAGATGGTTGGGTAGGGGAGAAGTTGAATGAGTCGTATGGCGGCGGGAAATTCTGAAAATGGTAGGGATATTAATGGGTCGCAGCAGCGGAATCAGGAAATTGCTCCGTATGAAAAGAGGAAAGGAAGGAAAGACTTGATCTCCCGTGAAACCATCTTCCGCGGGGGTAAAAAAAGAGAATATCGAATCGCTCAGTCGATTTTAGAGATTTAATCCATTCTCTTTTCACTCCTCGTTCGTGATTTGTATTCCAATTGCCTTCAATTGCGTTGGGAAGGGGGCGAAATTTGATCGTGGGATCAGGAGAGCGGTAAGAAGCTTTTCTCCACTGTGTTTTGGGAATGGAAATGGGTTTTCCTTAAGGTTTATTTTTATTAATTCCAGGGATATTTTATCGTTTTTACGTCCCTCAAACCCGGAAAAAAAGATTTTTTCATTAATTCTGCACTTTCAAAATGCAATATCCGCTAGTTATTACGATTACTACTTTGAGAAATATTTTACAGATTTGTGGGATGACCCCGAGAAGATTTTTGAAAGAACGCAGAAAGCCAGAATTAATAGTCTAAGAACATACTTTTTATCTCATATTACGGACCAAAATTTGTTCACCGATGTGCTTAGCTAAATGAATTTTTTCTCATCTTAATGAGATGTTGAAAAATGAGTCTCTGCTCATTATAGTGAAACATTGTCCTATTACAACTTTACCTGTGGAATTAACTTCATAGCAGTTCGAGTTATTAACAATGGATATCAAATAATTATATTTCTTTGAGTTAATTTTCTATAAAGCTTACCAAATTGAAAGGTAAATGCGCTTCTTCAGGACGTAAAGAGTTATGGAAAAGGACTAAATTGAAATTCTGTATATTGTCCTTAATAATTACATCCTTTTTACATCCATATTGTCTTTAGTTATGCCTGATTTATGTAGGGAATGGATTTTATTAGTGTTGCTTTTAAGTAGATCTTACTTTTAGAACAACGTGAATAATAAAATTAAAAACAAATACGTTGATTGGCCAGCTAAGTTACCTATTTTATTGTAACCTATGGTAATCTCTTCGGAATATAACCATATAATTACCAATGACTCACATCTTGATATATTTGGTTTTAATTGAAGTGATAGATTAAGTATACCTAGAAGAGTGCAATTGTATTTTGAAAGTTTTAAGTTTTAAGTTCCTGGCTTGATGTGTACAACCTAAAAATAGCTATTTTGACCAAAGTTTAAGGATTTAGTTCCTTATGTATACAGTATCCTTATCTATACATATGTATATACGTATGTACAGTATCCTTATGTATACAGTTCATATAAAGTGTCTGGTACAAATATGATCGACTGTGGAGCTTATATGTTTACACTTATAGTTATAATGGAACAAAGGATACATTTTTCCATATTGGTATGGCAAACATAAAGGACATATAAGAAGTCATCGTTGCTTCACATAATTAAAACTTAGGTGAGCCTGTAAGAACTCTCATCGAATCTGGTCGAACAATAAACTGAAATGAGCTCGATTTGGACTTTAAATTTATTTTATCCATATTTTACCAACACTGATTGCACTTCCTATCATCGGGTAACATAAAACAAATCCACACCCATTCAACAATATACTAGGGAGAAAGTAAAAATATCTTAATCACCATAGTTAATGGTATTTTTCCCCTTTAAGTACTCATGACAGTGGATGCAAGCAAGTAACATCGAATAACACATATTTACAAGACCTTTCTCTCCAAAAATTGCATAAAATTCATGTGTACTTAACTGTAGTGAAATATATAAACCTCATCGGGACAGGTTACTTTATAATCACCCTCTTGCCAAAGGATATTGGACAGAAGCGCCAAAAAACTTACGTCGAACGAGTTTGCTTTGTAACAGCCATTTTAAGCGTTAATTTTGCCCCATATACCAGGAAGCAAATGGAGGTCCACGATTATATAATGGGAAATTTATTTTTATCCGCTCATTATATATTTTTAGCCACCGGTGCGGCCTAGAGGATTGCAAAGATTATCCGTCGCTGATCTATGAACAGCCAACCTCTCTGGGAAAAAAAATGCCGGTGAAATATTTGTGGGCATGCTTGGGGGGCCATTTGGAAAATTTATTCACGGTCGAGGGCAATTTCAAATTTGGATACAATTAAAATAAAATTGAACAAAATGCGATCATTCCGCGCGCGAACATTTTTATCTCGGCCGCAATAACTTACCCACGTTCGATATATGTATATTTTTGCGTTGAATTCCCTCGTTTTTCCTCCATCTCTCTTTCTCTTCTGCTCTCTCTCACTCTCTTTCCTCTCCACAAAGGATTTAAACAATTCAAAATATCTCGTTTACAACATTTCACGCGCGGACAAATGAGCATCTACGCGCGAAATGATAAATGGCGCTTATATCTGTGGGAATCTCTCTCTCTCTCTTTTGGTCCGTTCCCTCCCCTTTCTCTGCGTCCAGCCCATTTGCCCCCCCGCCTCTCAACGCTTAACTGGAATAAGAGGTGGGGGAGAAAGGAGATGGTCGTTTTTTCCCCGGGGACAGTAGTCTGAGGAACGGGATGGATTAACCGAGAAGTAGGGGAAGTATCGAATGTGATACCGTGTACCCAGCGATACATAACGTGTCCTGTTCTGTGTTATTCATCCATTGGACCATGCAGTATCTTTCTATTATCGTTTCCGTAATACGATTCTATGGAATTGCTTGACAAGCTTTCCGATATAATTTCAACACGGTAGGGTGTACACCTGCGACGTCGGATCACTTTCAAAGAAACCCGCAAGCCATTTCATTTCCTTTTTCTTTATTTTCTTGATGTGACCAGATTTTGACCACAACTACATCTACTCAAAACTTTTGAATAAAATTATACTAATCCTGCTTTGACCATGAACTTTATCAATAAAAAATCTCAAACCGTGAGGATGAAGAAAATATGATGCGAAACTTTGGCAAGAGACAATTAAATTCATTAACTCAAAACCAATCCTTCAGAAGGTTTTTGTTGATTTACTTTCTTTGCAATACAAAGAAACTCATTCGGGAGTCTGCATTCTATTCTCGTATCGGAAATATCATACTATACCATCGCTTGAAATAGTTTCCAATAGTGTAAACGCTTTGTTGTAACATCGGACCACTTACAATGTCGTACCGTAACGTCGGACCACTTACAATGAATTCTGCATCAATTCCCTTTCCAATTTTTTTTCTCCTGTCTACAATACCGAGCAACTTTCTTTTGAGGCACCTCAGCATGTCTCTTCTCAGTCTCAAATATTTCTACAATCCCCTCTACTCTGTCAATAAACCCCTCATGACAAATGGCCAGCAAAATTGTGACAAGTATGAAAGTAACAACAATTTTAAAGTAGTGAAACTCTCTTTACAATCCAAACATGTCCAAAAACATAATGGTAAATCATTTGACGTTAAAACTCAAACTGATATTTGACAATCATATGAGATATTTCTCCATTGAGCATCTGCTGACTGTGCGATGCGATATAGCATGATATCAGTGTGTCATTGATTCACGATTCGACGTTTAGGATCAGATCGAACGTTTGAAAATCGGTTTCAATAAAGGTCACCCCTTAAATGATGAATCCGGTCGAAATCATGGTTTATTTCCCATTAATGAGCTATCATATGAATTATGGCAATAAGTGATTCCCAATCAGTATCAACTTCTTTTATTCTTAAATTTTTCTTTAAATATATTGATTCTTGATATCCTCACATTTTGAATGAAATATCTATTCTAGATGCCATGAGGGGATTCCAGTACGGATCAGTGGTAGCGTGTTTGATTCCCGTTCCGAGTGACGAACGTACGAGACTAAGCGTTGGGAAAATTTTTCCTGGTTTGCCTACCAACTTCTGCACGGCATCCGAATTTGACCCTACTAGTGAGAGGTTGCAGTCTCAGCAAAAGGCATTTTTGGCGCAGATCAAGAAGATCGGACCGGCATCAACAGCTGCAGCTTCGGGCATGATTGAAGTTTACAGCATCGGTCGGGGTACTGCGATGTGGAAGGCATTAAGGAAACCTTTTGCCTCCCAATATAGTTTCCCACTTAACTCCCATTAGTCTCGCTAGAAATGTAGCACTGCATTCTAACTATATATGATATTATGGCATCCCTCCCAGTAATAAATTCCTGAAGTAAACAATCCCCCAATCAGATCTCCGTGTGATGTTAACTGGGACTTCGGTCAAAAAGGACAAATGCAGAATGAAATATGAACTTGCCTTGTGTAAGTACAGTGATACCTGCCTCCGTGGCCCCCTCCCTAAAGCAATCACTCTATATCCAGCCAATTTTTTCGGCAACGGAATTAATTTCCTTCGTATATATGCAATGTGAACTTTCTCTCCCTTTGACTGTGACCTTAAAAAGCGGCCATTATCTCATGGATCCTGTGGTGGTCATTTTATACAGATTTCACTTTACAGGTATTTAGGAAAGAGATTCGCATGTGCCTTTTTTGCGATAAAATAGGACGCTAATGATGATTACCTGTCCAATACAGGGGAGGATATTCTACCACTGCCTTTATATATCTCAGTCATCCAGTTTGGTCGATGAAACGGATCGATTTCCGAGTTGTCCTCTACGTGCCTAGGTTAGGTTAGGTTTCTTAGAGGTTCAAATTTCCCGAACGAACCTGTTGACATTTTCAGGTCTGAGATTAAAATCTAGCTGGATATACAGTCGTCGCCCGGACTATTCCTAGGGAGACTCCCTGAGATTTATTGGCTTTATGGGAAAAGGTATGGAATTAAAAATGAAAAACGTTATCGAGTTTTAAATGAAACAGAATTACTGTACGAAGACTTAAAGTTTTTGACATTGGCATACTACCTTTTATGAGAATACCACTGTTTGAGATATTTGTGACTGAATGATTGAGATATTTGTGACAATGTGCCATGGGATACGCAGACTTAAATTGATATTTGAACGGAGATAATATGTGACTAGCAATGTCACATAATTTGCTAAGTAATTCCATTTGTCGCTAAGAGAGATTTTTATCATCATTATGTACATAATCACATGCAATATTCAACGCATTATGTTCCTTGCTGTAGAAAATCGACTTCGTTACGTTCTATTGGAATTAAAGTTCTACAAACATCCACTTCTCTTTCCTGAGCGCGCCACCTTCAACATATTTACCGCTAACGTAATGTATAAAATTTAATTAAAAAAGCAGATATCACAAAATTTAATGATGTATGTAATGTCATTCAATGTGCGGAATACTTCTGCTACTGAAACATAAAATTTACGTCACATTGTGAATCTGAATTTCGAGTATCGTAAAGTCGAAAACAATCAATCAACTATCTCCCCAATCGTGCATTCACAATTAATATGAATATTCGATATCATAAAATTTCATGGGATACGCGATGTATTATTTGTAACAAATCGCACTATTTTCAATAGAAATTTTTCTGTTAAATCTGAAATTCGAGTATAAAGCCTCAGTTAAGCCTTCCGTTTGTGTTACTACCGTCACCACATGAGCTTGTGTTATGCAAAGCTAGATATTATTATAAACACAATATAAGAAGTTGCCTTCTGTTTGAAGTTAAATTGCAATGGAGTACCTACTGAAATTTGAGTGTAGTAAACCATTAGAACGCCGTCCGTTAAGTATTAACTCAATATAAATTAAATATTCATACATATGGCGATATTTCCATGAAAATATGTAACGAAAATGAATTTCCACCAAGTATTGAGTAGGATGTGGTACATAATATCGCGAGGGATTCAGTGCTTTACCTGCGATTCGAGGCCCATACTATCTTTGACGATACGAAATTTATGTTTCAATGTAAGCCTGAGACTCGAGTATCGAATTGCTTCCACGGGAAGTCGGGGAGGGGTTTGAGAGGGGGATGTGGATCCACTTTTTTTTCTCTTTTATACTTTTCGTTCCTCTATCCCTCCTCCTTTTTCGGTCAAAACACAAAAAGGGAAAGACCTCGACCCGGCGTTATTTTAATTGAACCGAGCGCCGCATGGTGCGCTCTCCCCACACGAGATGGATAGCCCAAGATATTTTTTTTTACTCCTACCTCTCCCATCGAGGATAGCTGTGTAAAAATAAAGTAGAAAAAATCGTATTGGTGGAGGGAGGGAGAGGTGTCTTTTTTTACGGCGGACGGTTTTTCACGAGTGAAGTTAAAGTGGGTGGGGAGTAGCTGGAGGGTGGGAGATATTTTTCGAGTTAGGCCTGGTGGTGGTGGAGTAAGCGGGGATGACGCTGCTAGATAGGCCCTGGCCGGGTAAGGGGTGGGTATGTGCCGGAGCCGGAGGGAGGAAAGTGGACTGGATTTTTCCAAAGGGGTGGTTTTGGCGGCGGGAAGGATTTTTCAGGGGTGGCAGGCCCGCTGGAGTGGGTGATTTCGGAGGGCGCGATTTCCGTCAAAAGCTATCTCTCTCCTCTCTCCGCCTGCAGCCCTCTCCTCCGGTCCACACACTGACCCAAACCCTTTCGATAATCATGCGAAACGCCGGCGCGATTGCCTGGAACAAGGCTCGTTCGATTTTACGCTCCGCAGGTTCTCCTAACTGAGATGCGTCTCGCTTTTGTTATTCTCTCCTTTTATTTAATTTTTTCCTCCAAGCCCTGACATAAAAAAAGTTTTTTTAAAAGTTTTATTTTTACTCCAGAGTTTAAATTTTATCATACATATATATGTATATACCTACTCGCTTGCATTGACGGAAATTTGCACTGTAGCGCTATTGCGGATCAGGGAGGATTTCTCTTAACTTTTTTTTCTTTTCGGCTTATTTTGTTAGTACGCCGCTCTTGGGAGGGTTGGTGGGCGGGAAGTTTAAGGTCAGGGGAGAAGGGGTGTATTGTATGGCAAGGCAGTGGGATATTTATTCCGGAATTAACTCTGACGGGATCGAAACAATGGACGAGACACGCAGTGCGTTGCGACGCGGGTGGTGTACGGCGCGGGGTGCTATGGCCGTGGAATGAGGTCAGCTCAGATTACCTATTGCGGACGCGGGTTTTTGCTTTAAGCTTTGTAGATCTGAGTCGGTGTTTTCTGGGCTACTGCATATTTATGAAATCAAATGGAGTCATGAAGAACCAGTGTCGGAAAAAATACGAGCCTAGTCTTTCCCTTGTGTTCGTTTTTCTGTTCCACATAGCCACCGGAGTAACAAATAGCTAATGATGAATATTGGCCGGCCGTTAAATGATATCGAGCTTTATTGACAAGCTACTGCAGTATATAAAGAAAAAAAGCATGCTAGTCATTTAAAAACAATAGAAAATGATGTATTTATAAAGTGCTAATAGGTAAGTATAAAACTCCTGAAAAATAATTTTTTCCAAAAGTTTTAGTGGCTACTGCTAATTTTACCTCATTGTTAATGCTTGATATCTGTCAGTGTTTTCCCTTCTTCACCCATTTAATTTAACTATGTCGTTATATAGGATCGTATGAGGTAAGATACGAATGATTTCGTTGCGATATAGCCGAATGTGACTTTAGAATAGGAGATACTCGCTACTTAAAAAAATTATAAGATGAGGAATGGTACATTTTTAAAGAGTGCGGTATAGTTGCGATTAATACATGTGGGCAGCTGTGGGTGTATGAGCAAAGCAAGTACGTACATATATATGAGGACTGTTAAAAAAATAATGGAAATCTTTGTTAACTAATTATTTCAGATTACTTACAAGTTATTGATCCTTATAGCCTCATAAGTACGTTCCATATCTAGAGATACAATTTTTTGGAGGGTGTTTTTTCTTCGCTGTACAGTCCTGGAGTGCTTCTTTGGCTAAAACCTCCATTTTTTCTCTATGAAGTCGTCAATGGCGTCAAAACTACGTGTTTATAGCATTGATTTTTATTACGGAAATTTAAAAAAAACACATGGAGGTACGCAAGGTGAGCATGGAGGCTGAAATATGACATTTATTTGATTTTTGCCCAATTCTTACACATTTTCAAGGATTAGCGACGGGTGCATTTTTTTATCAAAAAAGGTTGTTCTGCTTGGCTGCAATCAAACGAGGAATAAATCATCGAATTTCTGAGTGATGCTGCTATCAGTTGGCATCCAAGGCCATACTAATTGAGAATTTTGTTGAACGGACTGACGACCAATTTTGAATCGGATAAAACGTTAATAATACTACGTACGTCTAAGAGGAATGTATTTGTAATTCTTCTCCAAAAGTTTGAAGATTTTTGTTAAAGATTTTTAAAGTTACACGCAAAATATTATGCCACAACGATGAACCCCAAAATTTGGGAATGGAAAAAAATCACCACGTTGACTGAAAGTTTCCTCTTATTGAGGTTTTGACGAAACCATATTTTTTAAATTGGGAAATCATGGCTACTCGAGAGGACGTGATAAATGCAGCGCTGCCTACCAGACGTCAGTAGAACTATCCGTTACGATGTAATAAAAATAATTCCCGTTACCTTTAGAACAGCCTTCGTATACGCAAATGTTGCTCATTAAAAAAAGGAACTGTAAAACTCCTTGGGGGAAATTTCTGCTGCAGGTTGCCAAATAATGCGTTTGTTGAATTCTATAAAAATTATTAGTTTTGTCATTAGAAACGTAATTTTTGAACAAAAACAGAGGTAATCAATAAATCGAATTCAAGATTTTAACAATTTATTATTCTTCCATCAAATTTTGGAAATTTGAACCTCATATCTTGATTGTAGGTAATTCAAAAATGCAAATAAAAGCCTCTAAACTGATCCCATTGTCTGTATCATGGGAGTAAAATAGAGGCCAATTTGGGGAGCCCTTGTGACTCTGGGTCCATTTCTCCAAAGGTTTCCTCGTAATCCACAAACCTTAAATACGAAACCATTGGAAGAATCGATTCAGTTGTTTTCGAGTATTACCAATGCACAATAGTAAGAGAGGCACTTGAGGCTAGAGGGTAAAAAAGAGGCAATTTGTTTTTTATGTAGAGAGGCGATGGACAATAATAGTTATTAACACTATAGTGGATTCTCGTGTATAATGTTGAAGTTAATAGTTTATATTGTTGGGTAAAGAGGAAAGTGGAACATTTACTTGGCATCGGAATTAAGGTGACCCTAGAGAATACCACTCATAGGTTCACAGTTTAATGTCCCAATCGAAGTAATAATTGCATAACTTCGGTACTACGACAAAACACTTAAGCGGGTACAAATAAACCACTGGTAAAATCATCATTAATGGAATTTTAAAAGCCTGAAATGAGAATTATGCAAAGCTGTGAACCTTTTGATTTATTAGTTATAAGGTTTAATCTCAAAGTCCTAAAGACGCTGTCGGCAAAAGAAGCTTAGAGAGATAGAAGGTTGATGTGTAGTTTGAGCATACTCAATTGATGGTGATTGTGCTTAAAATGCACGTCAGAAGATGGGTGGATTGTTTGGGATTGAATTACTGCAATCAATTCTGTCAACAATAAAAATTTGCTCTACCACCCATCCTGAATTCTGTAGCTTGCAAATTTCTGATTTTTCAAAAAACTGATTAATTTTGACATAGCTGCAGCATTGCTGAACCTTGGGAACGATAAAGTTTGCTCGCGAATGTTTGCATCAATGCAAACGCTCCATCTGTGAGTGCTTTGTTCAGTTTATAGACAAAATATATGGTAAACTCGTTTATAGATTGAAATAATATTTAGAAGAGGCGAATAAAATATTTTACTGCAAGAAAATATTGATAAAAATCATAAATCATAGTGTTTATGAAATTTTATTGATGAAATTATCTTTGAATATTCCCTATTTGAAACCTTTAATGTGAGTCGTTATTAATGAGAATTTTTTAAGCATATTTTCATCATTGTGATCACCTTCTTTGGTAATATAAGGTGACCATTTTTAATACTGTTAAAACAAATTTTGGTCTGCAAAACTAGATACTTATAGCCTTGATTTCCAAATAAACAGAATTTTATAAACTAATCTCTGAAATTTTCATTAATACTGGATTGTGCGACTACTTAACTGATGAATCAATCCAATTTTTACGGCTAAAAACCGGAACTTAATTGGATAGACATTCGTTACATTATTTTTTAATCCCATGCCAGAGGATTTATGTGTATTGGAAATTGCCTTAACAAAATGTGCTTTGTGAGGGGAAATCATAATCTGAACCTCACCTTCCTGGGTTATAGCACAAACCACTGCCTGGCAGCACGCAGTTATACCTTGCGAGGCTTAAGAATTCTTTGATGTCGTCGCAAAACCTACTTTAAGGTACTGACTATTTTTATGTTCCCCCGGTTGCACTTATAAGTTTCAGGCAATGAGGAGTGTGCGAGGGTAAAGATCCTTCTCCACCTATCACAAGAAAACATTTTCTTTCACTAAGTTAGGACGCAGCAGCTTTCCTTTGCGCTGATCTATAACTTTTGCCAGGTTTCTAGGATTTTGAAGAGGCGGCTCTCGGATAAAATAGCACTTAATAAGAGAAGGACGGAAGAAAACGAGCGAGGAGGCTTGGATGATAAGCGGCAAAGAGTTGTGTGTGTGTGATGGGAGGAGAATGATCAATTTGGAGTGTCACGAGCGACTTAGTTGACCCACCGAGGAGGAGGAAGACTGGAAGGAGCGGGGAATGAGGGCCCTTAATCGCTCTGGTGAATCCGAGAGATTGATGTCTCCTTCGGCGGGGACGCGGAGGAAAGGAAATCTACACTCAAGGGAAGTAGAGGCACATGAGTGGATTGAACCAAATGTGGACTTGATTTTCGTCCATTACCATCGGTAAACCGTTGATGTAGTGTACAACTCTTTTCGAAAAAATTTGGTCCAGTTAAAGGTAATCACATGGAGTTTTAGACTGAGTTTTAGAGGCAGAAATTACTGAAAAATGTTTCATGTTCCAACCCATTGAAGCATTTCCAAAAATTTATTAGAATTCCTCATTTCAAATACACGAAATCAATCGAAATTTTAGCTGAATTCTTGTCGAACGAAATTTTTATTGAAAATAATTATTAAATATTTTTAGAGACAAGCAAAACAAAAATAATACTTATTTTGGCTAGTCAATAAGAGGTTGATAGAACGCTTCATCATCCAAAAATTGACAAAAATATCGAGGTGTTTTGTTCATTTGTGGTCATGATTTCACTACATACCGCTTCGGATTGGTGACTCCATAAGAATTTATCTGTTGCTTTAACTTTTTGGAGTTTAACTGGCATTGGATTGAAGTATCTTAACATCACATCATTTTTGAAGAACCTGTCATAGCAGATCCGTAATCCGATTCCGCAAGTGCCAAAGAGCCTGGGTTTGGAATTATTTTTACGCATTTAAAGGTAACTGATAAGGCTATATTTAGTAGATACAGTGATAAATTCGTGTTTTACATGTTTGAATGTACGTGGAAAAAGTTACGATCTCTCTGCGGTTTATGCGTATTGTTGTGGCCTTACTGAACATTGTTAGCCTATTAAAGACGGCCAAATGTACATATAATCCCATGATGATTATACTATTACGTATATTATACATCCCTCTTATATTTGATGGGTTCTTTGAAACATAAAATCGGTTTAAAGGTTGAAAACTGCGAATAATTTGGGATAGTGAGAAATGTTTTTTTGGAAAAAGTCAGAACTTGGTATGTAAAAATATACAATTAAATGGAAAAATACCACAGAAAACTTACATTTTGCTCAAATAAAGGGTATGGATTTTGGTCGTGTCAGTCAGCCGCGCACGTTAAATGCAGTAGCACTATGCTGTGGCAGAATAAAATTATTGCGCTTTAATATGAAGTCAAAAAACTTTATTTTACTACTCAACATATACGTTAAACTCAAGCTATCAGAGATCAAATCGGTATTTATCAGAATATACAATTTATATCTTCTATAAGAATATTGTGACTTTTAAAAATGACCGTAAGGCCTAAACGGACGGCGTTATAAATTTCGTTAGAATATTCTTATCTTATTATACTTTGAGTTGTTTCAAAGAATTGGGTGATACTCTCGGCTTACTAGGAAGAGTGTTTCATAGTGAGTTTAGAGACTGAGGAAAAGGACTAAACCAGGCGCTGTTCCTTTAGCCTAATGTGATCAGGCTGTAAATCCTCTTTCGCTAACCCGAGATCTTCCTCTGACATTGTTTGACTAATTTAGCCTTAGGCAGAGACTAGACCTTATCAGCAATGCACCCCGGTTCATGAAGGTGTTAAGTAACAAGAGGTGTAGCTCATGGCGCAAGTATCCGGAAACCGACGAACAGGGATGAGGAGTTGTCTGTGAAATTCCCGACATCGAATTCAGATTCCCCTTCCCCAAACGTCACCTTCCTGCAGAGCAGCGCACGTCTCGACAGTTAATGGCTGGCTCAGAACTTTCTTTTTCATTCTCGGATTTGAAGACACGTGGTAAGAGCGAGCAGCCGCAGACTCATGGACGTGAATAT
Organism: Ceriagrion tenellum; assembly: GCA_963169105.1. Classification (NCBI taxonomy): domain Eukaryota; kingdom Metazoa; phylum Arthropoda; class Insecta; order Odonata; family Coenagrionidae; genus Ceriagrion; species Ceriagrion tenellum. Next base: position 39,095,271 of record OY720640.1, read on the forward strand.
GCTATAGACAGCACCGCGAGGACTCTGATGTTTTCCGAGGCTCACCGGGTTGCCTCTTCGAGACGGATGTGGGATTACCGCACCTTGAGAAGGGTAAGATAGGGTGTGGATCCCATTCGGTGTCGCATTCTCGGAGTTAAAAGGTGCGAATGTCATCAGGCGAAGGAGCGCTGGAGCTGGTAATGAGATCACCGAGAGGATAGGCAGGTAGGCATATATAGGGTTTAGGAATGCAAGGGAGGGGGGAGGGTTAAGGGTTTTTTCGGGGGAAATGCAAGGTGTGGAAAAGGGGGTAGGTTGTTACGGATGTTTGCGTGGGCGGGGAAAGGCGTGGAGCCGGGTGCGGCAGAAAGAGGGTGCGGGGATGATGGAAAGTGGCGGAAGTAACTCGGTAAACCCCTCGGGATCCATATGCATGTCGTGAGCGTTTGGAACGGTGGGTGTGGAAGCGGCACATGGAATTCAATGGCTCGTGCCAGAGGGCGTTGAATCCTTTGATTCATTCACTGGGACAAAAGGCAGCAGCATGGGATTGTTTCAGTTGAAACTGCAAACACAATTAGGCGGCAAAATTTTGTTATGTTTAAGTGCGCATCCATTCTAACGCCGGGAACGTATCCGGTTAACTTTGCAGTATGGAGGCCGAGGTCTAGAGAATTGCTACGAGATATGATCCCTTACTTATGATTTAGTTCATGTTAGCAGTGCACAGGAAAACATACAAAAGCAACTGGGAGTATTATGTGAATCCTTAATCCCGAGGTTTTTCAAGCGTACTTGTTGCGACATCCTGAAATAAAATTCATTCCCCACGCCATACAATGGAGTTACTCCCTTTTCATCAGATTTTACGGTGCAAAATTTCTAGCTCTACACCAGTGCGAAGAGTTACAATGGAGAAATGTTTTTATATTTGAAAAATATCGGATATTTTTAATTTTATTGGATCGATGCAGGGTTTATTAAGTTATGCATGCTATGAAATGTTTTGTTATTCCATCCTCCAAGAAAAAATTGTTATCTTTAAATGGCATATTTAACGTCCTGAGCAGTTGATATTGTTCAATTCATTTTCAATTGGATATTTTTACTGGTTAGCACATCATTGTCTCCATTTTGTTGTATTTTTTTCGCACATAAGCAGGAAATGTTTATCAGCAAACTTCATGAGTCTCAAAACACAACAAATTAGCCTAGGGCCATTGAGAAACGATCATAGTCAGACATTCATAATTCCTAAAAACATTCTAAAATATCAACTAGCGAAAGTAAAAGCTAGTAAACATTTCACCGTGGTCGGTCACACTATAAAAAAATAATTTTCTCTCCGAGCAAATGACTAAAAGCATATCAAAATGGAAATAGGTCATACAGAAAAGTGCCCTCCAATAAATCTGCTATTGATATTCTTTCCCTCGTTTAATTGGAAAAAAACCTCGCATATGTCAACTAATGTAAACATAGGAACAAAAACTTAGCGCTGGTCCTGCCATGTACCGTATTGCGAGAAATAAACAGAATCTCTCAGTTTTATCTCCACTGGCATATTCAGCGTTCGTGTGAATTTCAATACCAGCCATGCGTGCCATACTTACGTTAATTATCACGCACTTTTAGTTTTCATATTTAATTTTTTACTTCAATTTTATCACACATGCGAACATATGCCGCAGAAATCCGTTCGATTCTATTGGATTTGATATTTGGGGAGGCGACCGACGGCTAAGGTCATTTGCGCCATAGGGGATAGGTAAGGAGGAAGGGTGGATAGAAACCCGGCGTCGGAATTACCCTGCTCTTAACGAAAGGCGCCAAGGGGACCAAATCCGTTCGACCTATTAACACAAAGCATTTTTTGTTGCGATGAAAAAGAATGATTCCCCTAAACATATAAGACAGTTGCGATGAGTTTCATAATGCTCGACCACTCACTATCACCACTATATAGTTGGTTCTATTTTGCATGATAATTACTTTTCAAACTCTCAAAAGTATTTCAACAAATACAAGCAGGAAAGGCATTGTGTATGAAGGTAAACACGAAAAGAAGAGGATTTTAAGTTACGCTGGATACGTTTTCAAATTCCAGGTCTACTAATCCCCATTTTAACTTTTTCAACAGCAACTCATCATTATGTGTGATATCAGTTTTTTTTATTTCTAAGATTTACTGAGAATAATACCAATATAAGCTTAGTTGGATTCATTTACTCCACCTTCGTGATGATTAACGCATTACTCCTCAATACGTCATTGCTTGGCGCCTATCAAAATTCTATTGTTCATTCACATTATTAAGCCTGGTCCTTAATAATGACCGAGGTTGTTTTAGTTGGAGGTAACTTAAATTCAAAGGTAATGGTCGAAGGGCGTTCCTTATTCACGCTTTAAAGTGCGATAAAACAATAAAATGCCCACCACTGGTCTTATGTAGTTTTACGACCTTTATGATAAATTTTGTTACATTTCAATAGTTCTTTCCAGTTTTTCATGTATCAATTGATAATGCTTCAAAATACCCTTTAGTTGTAATTCCTTGAAAATTTACCAACATGAGTTTGAATAAATGGGAAAACACATTTATTTGTGAGCTGATAAAGGAGGTATACTTTTTAGAGAGCTCATTTTCTAAAACTTTTTTCAGTGAAATTGCTAGAAAGCTAGAGAAGTGAAGAATCATACCATTTAAATACATTTGAAAATTACTGTGATGAAGTTCCTTATTCCTTCTTATATTAGTATTAAATTCCTATATTAATTATTAAATGTTTAAATATAAAGGTCTTATACACATTCCTTTTGCTAGTTTCGGTTAGGTACAGTACGTCTACATTAAATAAAATGGTAATGGTCTCGTTGTCATACATTGAATGGCTCGGGAGCCAAAAATAACAATGATCACATGATTAGAGTTGAAAATTGAGAAATCAGTCTAAAAATTGATTTTAAGTAGTTAAAAAGTTGAATAATATAAATATAAATACTTATAAACAGTATTTAAAATATTTTAACGTTTTTTCATACTGTAAGACCATTGTTCTATGAATTCTGCTAACAGTGGCGGCCTGGGACCAATGTAAAATAAAAAGAGTCCATGTCATTTTGTCCAACAACAATCGCTTCACGTACAATGTTCCGATATTATATTTCGACAGGGTGGAGGATTTTTGCTAAGGTATTATCAATGCAAGAGCAAAATATATCTCTTTGATTGCATAAAAATAATTAGGTTAAAATAGTAATCGACAGATCTTGGTTCGAGTTCCGGTCTAGGCGATTGATTTTCCTCAGAAAAAATTCTAAAATGGTGACTGAAATATTTTCTTAATAGAGCACCACTTGGAGGAAATCAAATTGATTAAAATTTTTATAAGATACTTATTGTCTAGGACAAGCCTGCGTGATGGACTTCTGTATTTATAACCAATTTTTTGTATCATGAATGTTGATGTATCATCATTGAATTTTCTCATGATTTGTGTTGGATGTAAGTTGTTCTGAAATTATTAACGGCGCATTTACACATTGGCGTTTGAGGAGGCTGTGGCGGAAACAAGGGTTATTGAACGATTTTATTATTAATTAATATTCATGTGAGTCGAAAAAAATTCTAGGGCAGCTCTTCTTGCAAGTACATCTTTTCATGAGGCAAAACTCAACAAACTTGCGGCAATGTAGATGATACACGAATTAATTTTATATTTCTGCGTCAATGAAAGCATGTAACGACTTGAGTTTGCAGCGCTACAATAAAAAATTTAGTCTAAAATGCATTTACATACATTTTTTAGCTCTTTGACCCGTCTTTACATTTTGATTTTTGATACCGACCCTTTTGTTAACATCAAATGAACTTTTTGAAGTTTCTTTCAATGAACATGTGCGGTACCAGGGTATTCTTTCTCTTCCGGCGCACAGTGGTCCTCGGCCCATGTATTTCTTGGACATGAAAACATTTTCTCAGATCAAGATGAAATTTGGTGTATTTAGGTTTTCGGGGTCGCTGAATACAAATATGATGCCAAAACAATTGAATTTTTCCATAAAATGTGAAAACATACGGATTTCATTTTTTGCAATATTTGTGCGAATAGATTTTATTTAGTGCAAATGGGACCAAATTACTAAATAAAATTAATATAGGCAAATTTCGGTAGACACTTATGAGTTTGTTGTATACTTAGTGGTGTTAGTTACACTTTCCAATAGATTTTTTCATGCAATCTCATGGGATGAGTGAACTTTTCACTAATTTTAATTATATTTCGCGGATATAAGTCTCTAATTTTCATGATTTTCAATTTGAAATCGCATATGATGACAACTTAACAATAAATGTTTACTTAAATATATAAATAGTACATTCTTTCCGGAGATGAATCTAGTTCTTTGAATTACAATCGATGCAACAGTCTTCTATGTAAGTGACTCCGAAGTTAGCGCGCAATTGACTAGCGATTATAATTATTAATAGAATGCATACCTTACCTGAGCGTTCGCTTATATGACCTCTAACAGTAAAGGTGCGTGATACCTATTCAGGATTTTCAAATTCTGATGCGTCATTGCTTACTCTATCTAAACGTACTGCACAAAAGATTTACCTGAATACTTTATTTTTCTTACCATGTCCCATTTTGCCATATACTGGGGCACTGTGCGGCGTCGCCTTCCGTCCCACACTCTCCCTACACCCCCGGCGCTGGGACAAGGAAGTAAGGCGAGACGGGAATGGGTCGTCGAAGGGCGGGGACAGCAACCATCTCCAGTAGGTGCGTGAGCAACTTTAACCGCACTCCTTAGCCATTTCCATCGCTCCACAATGGAAGCGTGATGAAGTCGCTTCCTTTTCGGGTCCAGCGGAGCAGGAAATATCGCATCCACGATGCGTGGCAACTCCCCCTTTTCCCTTCTCTTCCTATCTTTTGCCACGCCTACCGCCCTTCCTTTCACGCTCATCCAACCCCCCCTGGAATCGAGAACATCCCCCGAAAGTAACCTCGCCCCTCATCCTCCGGGAAAAATCTCTCCGCCCACTGGACTCGAACTACTGCTCATCCCCCGCTCCGTTCACCGTTTGCAACCTTTCTCCTCCTCTGACACTGATTTCTCCGTTCTTTCACTTTCCCTTCATCCATCCGCGTAATTAACCCTGAACATCATCATCACTCCATGTTACACAGCTTGAATTTTTTCCACGACTCCTTATTTAAGGCATTCTTTAATACTTTTCATGTATTCCAGTCTTGCCAGTCTTGCTGAGGTGGATTTGAGCTGAAATCATTTATAGCAATGTAGCAACGTCAGACGTTGAGTATATGATAATTATCAATGTCTGCATGCGTTACTATAAATGCTCAAATCTAAATCAGCCATGCATACTTATTTTAGTAGTTGATACTGGGAGTGAAATGAAAGTATTCAACCGACAGTGTATGTGGATAAAATTATACCTTAACCTGTGGTCTATAATATGTAATAACTCTAAGTGCACTAGTGTGGCGTGTGTATTGAACTCAATTGAATCCAATTTGGTAATCTCTATCTATCTATATGAATCTCTAGGAGAGACGGAGACGAATTCTAAGTCACCTTTAACGGCCTTTATACTTCCAAGTAGAACTCTTGGTACCAAGCAAAACCTTTTTTGAAGAAATGGAATTATCGGTTGAAAATCATATTTTTTAAATGATGAAACTACTGGTGATAAGAAATACCGCGAGAAAAACCGATTTACGATTGTTTCATAGATATTTAGCTCACAAAATTCTCCTTCCCTGCTGCTTATTTATATTTAGTATTTACATCGGGTTCAAAGATGAATTGAACGTTTTGTAATGGTTAAAATAGGAGCGGTTGTAACGAAATCGCAGTGCATAACAACTGTTCTATAATGTGATGAGTGTTCCAAAGTGAGAGTATTTTATTTGTCATATCGGCTATTGACTGTCAAAAAATCTAGCAAAATCCCACGATAGTCAAAGTATTTTTAGTACTCTATTAAAGGAAAATTATGGCGAGAAAAATGATCCCATGTACGTTTCATACGAACAGCGGCACCATTCCCTACTTCCTCCAATCGCAGGACTTCCTGATGTGGTTTCCGACTCAAATAATATACTGTCGTTCTGATCCCGACCACGCTCCCTCCCGCCTACGCTGTCCCCAGTTTTCGCCCGTATAACATCTCCATCTGCCCTCCCCCATATCCACCCCATTCCACGCAATCCAAAATATTTCTTCCTTCCCCACCACAACCCCTGCCACGCTCCAAGTGTCTCACTCTTCCACCCCTTTTGCTGTCTCCACCCGACCGTTTCCTTCCCTTTCCCCTCCTTCTTCTGATTCTTCAACCCTTGGGCATGTATGCTTGGGGTGTGGGAAGAGATAAATAGAATGAGGGTTCAAAGGAGCCCAGAGAGAGAGAGGGAGTTCCGAGGTGGCATTTGACTGTGGGCTGGTGCCGATTGGGAGTGAAGGTAGATGACTACGTTGAGAGCCACGAAATTGTTAGGGGGGGGGCAATTAGATGTTTTGCACAATAATTATAGGTAAACATATGTAATAATAATAATAAAATTGAACATTAGATGAGAATGCCCGATGTTAACAGATCAACATTACACAGTCATACATGGCAGCGTATCAAAGATGACTCACCTGACATAGCGGTCAAATGCAACCTTGTCACCGAAAATACCTCGTGCTATCGATAAAATTCATAAGAATAACAAAATAGGAGTTACAAATTATATTAATGTAAAGGTAATTAATAAATAATTCCCACTGTGAACAGAATGATTCAGCCCCTGCTGTAACTGTTATTAGAAAAATCAAAGATGCAATTATGACTTGCACAGCTGTACTTGTAACCACAAAATTTAAGCAACCAAGTCAACTGAGATTAATGAAACATGACCGGCTAAAATTAAGCAATTTTAATGCTGACGCATGATGGCAATCCTGGAATCGAAAGCGAGTCAAATTATGTTTTCATAGATTATTCCTAGATCATATTACTAATGCTAACTTACTAATTTCTCCGTCCTCGTAAGATTTACTCATGATAAACCTCTGTTTTGTTTAATTTCTATTATATGTACTTCCTTTACAAGTTCCTCTATGGAGTTTATTAAATGTATACCCGATTTTGAGTTGTGCTACACCCGATTTTCATCGGACTAATCCTTCTTAATATTTCATAATCACGTTCGTCTTTTTGCTCATTCACGCTTGTTGGAAATGACCTAAAGTTCGTAGTAGGTTGCAGTAAAGGCTATCAAATAATTCAAAAATATTTTTTATGCCATGGAGAGAAGAGCATTTTTTTCTGGCTTCTCGTAGTTTCGGTGCGTTTGCCATGTAAATAAAATTTAAATCCTGACTTCATACGCGAATACACGCATGAACATAGTGGCGGGAAACGGTCTGCGAATGTGGAACGGAATAATTCTTGAGGAAGATTCACAGCTGTGTAACATGCAAACGGGGTAAACATGCTTGAGCACGTTTTCATCGAAATTCTAATTTATGCCGAGAAAATAACTCCGCTTCGTAGTTAATGTCAGCTCGAAATTCATGCATCATCATAATATGAACTCACTTATAATTTATTGAACTTCTCATCGTAAAAATTTAGCGAAAAAATAGTTTAAAAAAGATTTCGTAATTTGGTTTGTAGGCTTCAGTTAGAGAACACAAGTGCATGTTAATTTGTAAGTATTATATAATTATTACTTGCTTGTAACTGTACTTATTATTTTTTCAGAAAAATTCCACATAATTAAATATGAATTGTTAGCAATGCTTTTAAAAAAAGGCTAGAACGAGAACCACGATAAAAGGAAATGTTATTTTGTCCATCTTATTGAAGAAATGGTAAGTAGTCAACATATTGGTTATATTTTTGATGTTTGGATACTGAAATCCTTGCAAACTTAAGTGTTTGCTCCCCGCTATTGTTTTCAATCCTACAAACAGCTACAATCACTTGTCCTTCCGGTTAGGTGCTAAAATACGTGAGGGTAATATTGGGAACGTAAGAATCGACCCAGAGTGCCTTTCGCATTTTGGTACACTAACATAGTAACCATTAAGTGTCATCCAAGTTTAGTCGGCAAATGAAACTTAAGTTTCAACACTAAAAACTAATACAATGACGGATCTTTTATGATTCTATGTCCTATAATGAGGACTTCCTGGTTAGTGCGTGTTTAGCTCTCAGATTGCGTCTGCTATAGGTAAATTTTTATGGTATCAACTCTCTCAGTCACATAATAAAACATTGCCATAAGTTACTTGAAATACAATTATCGAGCCAAATCATTCTTTTCAGTGCTTAAAAATAATTTATTCTTTATACATGCAAGCACTCACCAATTATATCTCCATTCGAACTTTTCACGACTCCATTTAAACGCCTGTACGTAATTCTCATGCTACTCACCGCGATCATTCCATCTTAGATATCCGTCGGCCGAGGAAACTGTGGTGGGGAAATGACCATTTAGCGAAATCGGCTGCACTTTGATCAGGGAATCCCTCTATACAGCAAAAGCCTCGCTAACGGAGAGTAATTTCCGACGAGAATTGAAGGGCAGAATACGGAGCCGCTTATCTCGTGTGTATATCCATAAAAGCTTCATGTTCCCACTGCCGAACAACTCATTCGGGAACGCGGACCCCCGTCGAAGATACTGGGAAACGACCGGGCGCATTTGGAAGGGGTGCGGTGGTAGGCGGGGCACGGAACCCCCTGCTGTGTCTAGACCCTTTAAAAAAAATACTCCTTGGCGGAATTAGTCGCGGGAAATTGAGGCGCGCAGCATCCTCCAAGTAATCAGACTCTCGAGATGGTCATCTTCGTCCGGGCGATCTCGCGCCTGGGAGGGTGGCCTTATGGGCTCTCGGGTGGAGAGTCGGGATTGCCGGTCGGTGGGGGAAGAGTTTTTGCGCGGAGGGGTCAGCCAAGCTATTGGGGAAGCTGGGTCTTAATCTGAAGACGGGGCACTGTTCTTGATCCCTCTTTAAGTAGTCGGCTTAGCACGTAAAAACTCGCTCGCCGACACCGGGGGCGTTGATCTAATTTGGCCCCAGCCTATCGCTCGGTAATTCGACGGGATTTCATCAGCCTGCTATGCTATTTGATGTGATGATTGTCCCCAGCTTGTTTTTCTTCGTCCAAACGCGTTATTCCCTCCTGCCAGCATCATGTCTCCTCCCGGTCCATCTTCTATAAATCTAGCAGTTTTTATTATCAGCCGTTGGGAAGCAGCTATCAACACAGCACGGACGCTTTTCTCCCTCTTCATCCTAGCAGCACTCAAGTGCTTTTAAGTTTGCCCTTCAGTGGTCGATTATCTCCGGTTAAGATCCATTAGCCGTGATTACTTGGCTCACGCAGTTCCCGCGGTTGACGTGGTTAAGTTCTCGTATAGCATCACTTGGGTCTTTGGTTCAAGTTCTGTGGGGGTTTATTTCATGTGGAGGTTCAGGCCTTAGGTTTTTATCAGCCGTGTTCTGTTCTCTTGATCAAGAAAACCTCATGGCAAACCGAGAGTTATAATATGGGTTACAGGATCATTAAATACCCATTAATCGTCCAGCAAGCTTTTAAAGGCACGTTTTTACGCAAGAGGAGAGGTAGGTTTCCGAAGTATCTGACGAAAAAAAAGTTATGCCACGACTGTCTATGTTTCTATCTCAATGTTTTTTATATTATCAACATTATATCAACTTCTTTGAATGAACTACTGAAGGAGAATAACGTATTGCATACAAATCTTCTTTTATTTGTAAATACTTTATTCCTTGTTATTAGAAGAAGCAAAACTGCGTTTTAATTCCAAATTTTATGATACAATACTGTCCTAGTCAATAATTTTTCAACACGCTGAAGATGACGATATTTTTCATGACTCCAAATGTCTTATGCGGCAAGGAGGCTGACGAAAAAGTTCATTTGCACCTTTGAGGATCGGAGTCTAGGACGTAAGAGAGATATAGTTCAAGAAAAGGGATGAAATGAGACTTGCTATCAGGAATGTCCGACTCTAAACGGGAGGAACTGATAGTTAAACGCCTGTATTCACTGAACGGAGTTCTATGCTTGAGATACTCCCTACGCTGCATTGTAGTCGTGACCATGATTACACTGCCTTATTATTTGCCACTCATGGATACGGAAGCCGGGTCCATGGAAAGAGAAGCCTCTATTTCAGTCACCTCATTAACCTAATCTTCCTTGAGCAAAGTTGTAAGAAATATTACTCATCCTGATGTAAGCATAAAATATATTTATTACTCGCATATTACGAAAATGTTAGTTCATATATTTTTTAATGTGCGGTAAATAGTTTGGTATTTGTATGTTTTATAATTTCGAAAACTTAGATAAGTAGAATTCAACCCTTGATGATATTTTAAATTAAAATGCATGCATGAAATTCATTTCCAATGCAGTTTTTAAGCAATTTTTTAATTTTAACTTTCCAATTGAGGTCAAAGTAAATTTTTTATCACCTATTTCAGATCTCGGCCTCTCTCAAGAAGCCTGTACAGAGGTTTCCGGTACTTAAGCGAGAAACAATCTCAACAGGCAACGCTGCACGAAACACAAGTGTTTAAAGTGCGGCCATAGAATTTCAATTGGTCCTGTCTCGTGATTGTTTCTGGTTCCTGGGCTCAGTGGTTCACGACGCTTGGAGTTTAATTGTTGCGTTTATTATCTGGTCACCACATCTACGAGAATTGCCTTGTTTCTAGAACGTTAATGCTTGTTATTCGGCAGGTAACTGCTCAGCTCATTACAGGAAGGATCGTAACAGCTGCAGCAGCGAGACTCAAGCTGCCTAGCGTACCAGATCCTACGGTTGCCTTCTCCACTAGAAACACTTTGGGGTAATACTTACCACTGATATGACGAAAAACCAATTTAAATTCTAATTTAAGCTCAAAGTTTTATTTTAATGTTGATGATTTTTGCTACTTATGAAAGAATATTGTCGAAACCATTCTAATTTATGTAATTTTATTGAAAAATATAAGAATTTAATATAAAACTTTTTGAGGACAAATGGGTCAATATGGTGTGCCTGAATAATGTTTAAATAATTATAATTCCATACTGAATGTGAAGGAAAGTCTCATGTCTGCCCTTAACAGTTGATATAGTCGACTTTATCGTAGCCCATTTTTTCCCCATTGGTTAATGAAACACATATTTGAGAGGCGTAATGAACACTAAAATTGAATTTACGCCAAGTTCGCTTCATACTCTTTTCCCTCTTATGGAGGCTACTGCGTTAAGTTTATCTGTAGCTTCAATGCTTTGTGTATGTTGTCCAGCTATCTTAATGTTTGGCATACTTATTTTTAGAGTGATTTTCCAAGAAATATTTTAGCTAAAAATTTATGTAATCTAGATAGTGCTTTTAGCTCAGACTGGTTCGGATAATGTCACATCAAGTGTCTTCCGCGGAGAGGCATCGTTGTCAAATAAATAGGATAATTCAGTAGGATAATTATCCTTCACCGTTCGCTGGTAATTCCGCGCTAACACTGTGCCTCGGTGGGTGTATTTTTAGCGCTGACCACGGTTGGTTGCGCGGTGTACGCTTGATATATAACAGGCAGTGTCGATTTCGGGCTAACTCGTAACCCTTTAATCACCCGGTTGTTAACCGGGCACGGAGACTGCAATGCCTTATCATTCCGTTTACGCATTTGTTGAGGATAATTCTTGAGGCCAACGTCACGCGTCGCCACCGTCGCGGATTTAATATCCCCCGGGTGCCATTAGTCGCCCGTCGTTTTCCAAAAGCGCCGTGACGCGCTCCACCTACGCGGGACGCCGGCAAACCAGAAAGGGAGAGACGGGCGACAAATGGCGCTCGACGCAGTGCGATGGACTTTGTCGCGTGCGGTTGAACAGCACGCGTTTGTGTTTCCTCTGGCGATTGACGGGGTCCTTCCCGTGGTGGGGTCAAGCGTGGGGGTGGTGGAGGACCCTGGGTTGGAAGCCGGGAGTTTTGAGAGGGATGAAGGCTGGGGTGTGTATGCGCCGTCCGCCGCTCCGTGCTGACGCCGCCGGGACAGATGATTCAGCGGTCGGGGCAGAAATACTGCTACACCGTGCGTTTGTGTCAGAGGCCACGGGTGTAGGTAACGCGCTTGACGATTTATGGCGTCGGGAATATTCAACGTTGTTCGTTTTTTTGCCTTTTTTTAACCGTTTATTCTCCGGGTTCAAACAAAGTCAAGTTTTAAAGTGTTTATTAGGTGGGAGGGGGAAAAAAGGGTTCGGACATCACACTAAATCAAGACAATTTCGGCGAGACGGCTGTGAGCCTTCAGAATTTTTAGCGACGTAATTACGCGTGAACGAATTCAAAGACCATCAATTTCGTCGGGTTGTATATAACATTCCCAAGGGTTAATGCATACTAGCAGAAGAGAAGAAAACTAAAATTCTCCCCACTTCATTGATGGTTCCATTTATTGTCTTGAATACAGGAGTACAGAGACCAAAAATACAGTAATTTGTTTATCAAGTATCTGAAATAAGCAGAATAGTGATTAAATGCATTTCCTGGAGATATGATAGGGATTGTTATGACTGCGAACGAATAAATTACACCAAAAATAAAAAATAATATCAATTGCATTCAGAAAAGATTTATATGTTTAACGCAAAGCTAATAATGTCGATGAATTTTTGAAATCATCGAATATTACTTTCATGAGAACAAATTACTGGCATGTTGGAAATATGCGTAATTATTAAATTATTAATATTATTATTAAAGCAATATCCTATGCAAGAACTTTAAACAAGTATTTAATAATATTCAGATATTTCCGCGCACGATAAGTCACCCTTTTTAAAATCATGGACAGTATTCATTTCGTTGACGTTATTAATGCTGCCGGTAAAGCATTAGAACGATCTTTTGTCGACGCTCAGTAATGTTGATCGGCGGGAATAATGGCACTATCATGCTACATTGTGCTCGGAGGTAAAGTAAGCGCTTCCTATTATTTGGTACGATTGAGGCAGTTAAAAGCTAATCCCGGTGATTAATTGTATTAGAGATCCCCTCTTTTCTCAATTATAGCGTTCGGAAACGAACTTCCACCGCGGTTTCGTGATAATAAGGTTCACGTAGTTGCACGGCAATCGCAACCACATCGATTTGTCAAAAGGTCAATCGATATGACCGGGTAAACATGGAACCTGGGATCTTGTTTGCATTAAATGTTCATGGTTGATGTACTGTTCTGCTGTAAGTACCATTTGTAAACTTATATCGAGCATTACACGCTTCAACTGCCTTAATTACTTAGGCATTTGGTGACTAACGGCCGAGACTGAAAACGAGAGAGCGGACTTTTTTATCGCTGAAGCATTGGTAAATGCCGGGAAATGTGTTGTAGCTCATATTTTTGCTCCAAAAAGAAACACAGGCGTGGTGGACAAAATTTTCATTCACGCCATGGATTTCTTTATGAGTAGCCTACGTTTCACGCCAGAAGTATCAGGGATTCAGGCAATCATGCTGCAAAAATAGGGATTGTAATTTTTTTCATATTTTGACTGCTAGGAATGAAAAGTGAGAATACACTTTCATCTATTTATGATCATATCTTTTAAAAATCTAAAATAAATAATGTTGATGGACATATGTAATGAATGCTATATTAATTTGATGTGCTAATCATTTTAAGAAATGTTGGAACTTGAGTATTTGATTTCTAAACCCTTGCCAATCGGTTGTATCCATAATACATCAATAAATCAAGTTGTGAATTATCATAAATAATAATCATTCTTGAAACAAATTGTTTTTTAGATTTGTGATTGGAAAATCCATTGATACTCATTTCTAATGATAATAAAGTTAAATTATCGCGTATCTATAATGAAATAAGTGAAAGTACGAACTTTTATATCGTTTTGTCCATTTTCTCAATTTTTTCCTTTGAATAAATGTCTCATTTGGTCATTTTTTATTATATAATATTTTGTTTCTTAAATATATGTGGAACTTTGTAAGAAATGATAAGTTATCAATTTGTTGGACCTGATTACACACCGTTATACGCTAAAAATTAGAGTTTTGATTGAGAAAGCTAAGAAAAATTGAATAATGGTCAAAGTAAAAATTTTTAAACGAAGAGAAAGCCAGAATACAGCAAATAAAAAATTTGTTCCAACATGTATTTGATGGCCATTCGGTCCAAACGATTAGGAAGTATATATGAAGGTAAAGGCAAAATTTCTGAAGATACGCAAATCTTTGCGAAAGCGCAATAGGAACCCTAAAGAAAGGAAATGTGGATAGGTACCAATGATTTTATATAAACAATGATAAAAAAAATAAAAATGGAAAACTTGGTATTGTATGATGACACATACAACGCATAAACTTTCCCACATCCTTACAGCACTAATTACAGAACATTCTATTTTGGAATCAAAACACGGCATCAACAAATTCCTTGAGTAGGTGGACAAAGTAAAACATATTGCAGTACCTTAAAAATAAATACCTGTTTCCTTTTGCATCGTTTTCCTGTTTACTTGTGTACCACCCGAGGAAATAACCGTGTTATTTCTCCTGGGTGCAGAGATGATCTCAGATAACGAGTATTCCTCTTTTCAAAATATGCACATATAAAAAACGAGTATTCCTCTTATCAAAATATCCATGGCTTATAAATATCTCAAGTTCAATGTCTCATCTTACAAAAAGAAGATTGGTATAGCCATAAAATTACCGCTTACCACTTTTCTTGGCATAGAGATTCTTATCATCCTCTATCTTTTCTGCATCTTGCAATTACTCTAGAAAAATATCTACAATCGTCGAATAATAGATAAATCGGGTGCACCGACCATGTTATTCCATGTTTTTTTCCGGTCATATTTCTCTCATCAACTAACGGGCTTTTATTCCTTGATGCACCATCTGATCAGTGACTGCTTTTTTTAAAATTGAAATTATTATAATCAAGTGATCCTTTCCTGTTATAATTGACAAATAGTAAAAATACAGAGAATACAGGATGTGAACAATACTAGTTCAACTCTAATTCAATTAAATGTTACTCTAAAAAGGTTCATGTTGAAATGTAAATATTCGTTTATCATGTGTCTGCTTGGGAAAGACAGGAAGAAGCTTCGACGTGAGGAGAAAAGATCACAGCAGTGCTTCTAAAAATAACAATGGCAAAATGAATAATTTTGCTTGTGCTTAACAACCATTAGTATGATTCCATTCTGATATGATGTAAGTATGCCATGAAAAATAAGAACTGGACTCATTGGAACAGATATTTTAAAATGCTGGAATGACCCTGAGATATCCCTAATTCATAAATACCTTTCCCCGGCCATCTCCCACGTATTGAACTCTTTTTTGGTTAAACCTCTGTCCTCCCGTCCTTTTTCACACTCCCTTTTGTTGACCTCTCATGATCAACTAAACTAAATAGACGAGAGTTTCCCAGACACCTGATTATGTATGAAAGCATTTCAGGCGTAAATTTGTGGAAATATTGTATATCCATACTGGTAAGTATAAAATAATAATATCTATTTCCAGTATGTTTTAATGAAAACCGACCATAGTTTCGACACTTGATGTTACCATTAAGGTACGATCATTAACATTCCGATTCTACATATACCTCTCAGCCAAAACAAAGATAAGTGGGGGGGTTTAGGTTATGACGGATGATAGTGTAAGGAAGAGGACATACAGTGGTGGGGGGGTTCAAGGTAACATAACAACGAGTAAAAAATGGTGGGGGGAAACAGAAAAAGAAAAGATCTGGTGGAGTTGAAAGTCAAAAAACAAGATTAGTGAATCGCAGGACTTATAGGGACGTATAACGCCCCCTCCCCCACCCGCCTATCTTTGTTTTGGCTAAGGGAATATAGAATTGGAATGTTAATAATTGTACCTTGATAATGACATAAAGTGTTGAAACCTTGGTCGGTATTCATTAAATCAGTGTGGAAATTACTATTGTTATTTAAATCTTACCAATATGAACACCTGTGCGTGGTTTCTCGTTGAAATGTGTCATTTGTCATGTGAAATGTGTCTCATTAAATGGACCATGTGTGAGCGTGACAAAATTTGTATTTTGAGTAAAATCATACATAAACATTTCCTGCTGATGGAGAACTTTGGATTGGAGTAAGGGAAGACAAAGGGAGAATATATTTCACATGCTCTGTAAGAAAGAAGACGCGTGGGAAAGATCAGGTGCATGCAGATACGGTCGAAGGAACAGACAACTAAATACAGAAAATTGTTGAAGAATATTACCTTTGACAGAATCCTTGGAACTCGCATACAATTTCGGAGAATGAAATGCATTTAATACAAAATACAAAGAGGTAAGTATTTTGCCAAAGGGAGGAGAGAATTAGCTGAAAGAAAACGACGCTATTTGTGAAAAAAGGAAAATGAAAAAAGTTAATTCAAGCCAACCATTAAGAGATTTTCCTTGAATAATATTTTTATCAAAGGTGATAATATTTATCCAATAAAAATTAAGAGATTTTTTTATCGAAAAAAACTAGAAAATGATGCAATTTGCATTTTGATCTCATTCTGCAGCATTCGCTTGCTAATTCTCCTTGTGCCTGCCAGTGTTTACACTTGTAGCCACAGTGGTTGTTTTCTCGTTGATCTAACTCGTGGTAAATCCAGGGCTCTCTACTGTTGAACATGCTGATCATCTTGACCTAGAAGTTCATGGCGACTTTGGTGTGTATTTTTCGCTCTCTAGTAGATTAAGGTTTTGAAGTTGACGGTAATGCACCAGCAGATTCAAGTTTGAGACTTGACGGTTATTCGCAACTTCCACGAATCTCATAGTAATCCGTAGGGTACATTATTAAGGAACTGCATGATGCTATTTTAATTTTTTTTGTAATTATATGTGTTTCAAAAACTACTAAGTGCAAGCTCAAAATCTCAGAATAGATTTAAATGAAATCTCAAAATCTCAGTATCTTATCGTAGGATTATTCGATATGGCATCAGTACTTAATCTGTCATACCCATGATTTATTCTCCTGAAAAACTAAGGACTACTTCACGATGAGATACTGTATACCGTGTTAAATATAGCACAAACAGTACTAGCGTTAAAATACAGAAGTTTTATATCCATGGCATTTGCTTCTTACCACCGCTAATTTCAGAAATTCTATCACTAATAAACAAATAACCCTAGCTGAGATGATGATCTTCAAGTCCAAATACCCTGCAATTGAAATAATAATTCTGTAAACAATGTAATAAACCTTTTGATGGTATTCACCCTCTCAAGTAATTATGAGATTTCAAAAGCACTCAAAGCTGTCCGCAAAAGAGTGAGTGGGAAAAACAGCAGATCTTTGCAGTCTGTCAGGCAGTCTATCAGGCATACATCACGGGTTTTATTGAAAATATAGTGGCTAATGATTGAAGTATGATTTACCAGGAATCTGTAATGATACGTTTATGAGAATAAATTATAAATATCGGATAAATATGAAGCGAGTAGCGTACTGGAATGTGATCTAATTCGAGAAGAAAAAAAATAATAGAGCCGCCCAAAGTGATATCAAAATTTCAGTCTAATATACTCTTCAATATTATTTTTTCTCCTGGACGGAGTCGCGGTAGCTGTTCGATTTTTTCAAACTGGGTGAGCACATGGCGTACTTCGGTTGCGGCGCAGAGGTCACCCAAAGAAGAGAACTTAGTTCCCGCCTCCGTCCTCTACAACAGTCGCGTCGCACCCCAAAATTTCGCGTTCGTATTTGGGCCGCGGAGCCGCTTTATTTGTCTCGTTGACATCCGACGAGTCGGGCACCAAGCCAAGCAATGTCGATTTTCTCTACGCCCTGCCCTCCCCCCCCTTCCCCACCTCCATCCCCGTACTCCCAGCCAGCTAACAATGTTTCGCGGGAGCGTGTCGACGCAATTAGGGCGCAGAGGCATTCGGTAAAGAAATAGCGCGGTTGGCGAACAAGAGGATGGGGACGTACGAGGAGGAGAAGAGGCCGTATCGGAGAGACGACGCCGCAGTTCAAGAGAATAGGCAAACAGGTTTAGCGCAGTAGGGTAGGCGGTGTGCCCATCTCAATTGCCCACCCAGCTCACGCGTGTGATTGGGCGTGAGTATCCCCGTAGTATCAACTAGCTTCCATCAACGCCGCCCGCTAACCGCATGAATTTTCTGACGCCGCTGGCTGGCTGTCTCGTCGTCCTGATAGACTTGCTTCCGAGTGTCGGCAGTTTGAAGGGAGGCTGAATATTTATTGAGCCAGCGTCACCTTTTTGAATTGACGGCCAGACGAGGCCATTTCAAACTCAGCTTGAAAAAAAGATGCCTGGATGACACGGGAGGCAGTGGATTTCATCAGAGCTGAAACCTGTGAGGCATAGGTGAATTCTACGTTCCGTTCTCGGTATTCTGTGAGGGTTGTTCTTTGAAAATAATTGGCATTGATAATACTTAATTACTCTCAGTAAAATAGACAGCATTGGTAGATAAATTATTTTCCTCCCTGCTCCCTGAACAAAAGTTGAGTGGTTCCCCGTTTAGTTTCAAAACTCTTGGTGTAGCTAGTACTTAATTATTCCCAGTAAAATAGACAGCATGATAGATACATTAATTTCCTCTCTAGGTAGATAAATTATTTTGCTCCCTGCGCTTAAGTTGAGCGTCCTCCAGTTTGTATTCATAATTGAATTTACTCTATGGTTTTATCATCATAAACCAATTTTCATTTCTGTCAATGATAGACGATATAATTGAGACCAATTCTTTCAATAGCCTTGCAAATATAACAGATGAATAATATTGTTGTAAAAAAGGCATTATTGCGATTCATGTGGGAAGATTACTGGCTCAAAAATATGGTATTATCCATAGATAAGTAATTTTGCGGGTGTTAGTTGAATAATTCCATTATTCAACTAACTACCGCTAACAACTAATATTAAGGATATTAGGAAATAAAAGAAGAGCGAGACGGAGAAGAAGCAAAATAGGGATACAGCCAATATTAGACGAAGATACAGAAACAATTAAGGTGATGTCTCGCAAATATGATAATCAAATGATACATCAGAACTGAAAAGAAGTTCGTTTTTCTTTCATCACGCAAAAGAGTCGACCCAACAGTCCGGAAACATAACTATAATCGTATCATAGTGTTTTACTAATCTATGGAAAGCTTACCTGAATAACCTGTCGAAAAGTTTATACCGTTTCAATGAAAGACGACCTGTCACAATGGATTCACCGATTACCACGCGGTGACTTAAGCATTGTTGGACTTTGCTTGAATTAGGAAAGGCGATCATCCTAACCGTCTCGAGCTCTGTTGTCCATGTCTGCAAGTGGTTGGTTGTAATGGCATAATGACGTTAGCCGGTGCACGTTAAGGCCAAACTGTTTGAAACTATGCTGCTTGTTTATCAAGGCAAAATTGTCCTGATTAGGGCTCAAGACTAGTTTTGCAGTCAAAAGTGCTGGAAGAGCATGAATCACAAAAGCTAAAATAAAAAAGTTTTTTTTAGGATTTTTATGAAATTGGTTCTATACAGCCTATATCAACTGTTTTCCAATTCTTGTAGATGCAGTATGCTCACAGAGAGCTGCCATAAAAATTGGGATTTTTGGGTGTCTTTCCATTATCTATCTTTGTTCCCCAATTTGAATACACCAAAAACACTGAACTATCATTCAATTAAGATATTCCAGATAGGTACTTGCAAAGTTGGAGCGGTCGATGATTACGGACAGCGATCCGAATGTGTGACGGAATGATGGAGGACTCTGAAAATCAACAGCGAGCTCCGCGCTGAGAGGGTGTGGGGATTTCAGAGTGAGGGATTGCTTTTGAAAAAGTAAATAAATAGTCCGAGAGTCTGAAGGAGACATCAACGGATGGTATGTTTGGCAAACGCGTTTTCTGGGGAGAGGGGTTGGATGGGTGGCAGGACGAAAGAGAGGGAAAATGGGGAGTGATGGGAAGGCTGACGAAACAAAAGAAGGCGTCGGTAGCGAAAAAGCAGTGATGGTGGTGGGGGTTTGGAGAAAGGGAAATGAGTTCGTTTAGGGGTGAGGGATGTCACGTGACGAGCTAAAGGGGAAAGGGGTGGTGGATGAGTGGGCGGGGGGAAGTGGTGGGGGGCTTCTTAGTTACGGGGGAGGAGGATAGATGGCGTGGAAGTCGAGGAGTTTCGCGAAAGAGGAGAATGCCTACATCTGCATATAAATTCAAATCTTTTTAAAATCCGCTCGGAAATCTTTCGCGGGCTAACGCTGAGGATAAAAGGGAGGACGATGCGGTGAAAGTTAGGGTTTGGGGACAGGGTTTCATCGCTCAGAACAGAGAGGGGGTTCTTTCTTTGTGCCCCTTCCTGGAAAATAATTATGCCGTTCCCTCATCCTCGAGTCCCACGGATGGCTGCTTCCTCGAGCTACGTGTTTGCAGTCCAGGGTCCCTTTTTCCTTCTTCCTACAGAGTACTTAGTGGGTTAATTGTTGTCTGTTCCTGGTCCTTCTAGGTTGACAGCGATCAGACTCTACAACACCTACCAAATACACACTCCACTGAGTTAGGCAGGCATATGATAGAGGTTTTTAGGCGCAGATTTGAGGTTTTGAAATCCATAGATCATTAGATTTATTTTACATAACTTAACACGGCTTTATTTTGCGTCAAATGTTATGGCATGTAACAATCAATAGAATGAGAAGTGGAATGCCAAAACTTAAATATGTACCCAAGTAGAAATTGACTGGTTTTTATGACAACTGAACTAATTAATGTTATAGTCACATCAACAATAAATGACGTGTTTTAAAAAGATGATATCTGGGCTCGGTTTTTATAAAATTTAATTGTAGTCACAAAAAAAATGTTATTTACGTGTTTTTTTTGTGGTGTTTCACCCATTAATGAATGCATGAAATATGTTATTACAGGCCTGGAAGTTACCGGTTAGCTTTTAATGTTCAATGCCACAATCTCTGGTGCAATATTTTGCACAGTTCTGGTATTCCCAATGCAAAAATTTCTAATGACTTACTATTTTCATTTCATATTAGGCATATTCGTGGAAAGTGGAATTTAGTCTTCTTATATTAATCTAATTTTTGCAAAGAAGAACATACATGGTTTTAAAAATACAAGGAAGAATAGGGGTATTTATGGTGGTGTTATGCTGGGATAACCATGATTATCATTCAAAATTAATGAATGTACTCTCACAAATATTATCATCTCATAAATACTAGGTTATGACTTCTAAGTCCACTGCGGTGATTTAATGATGAAAGAAATTATTTTTAGATTTGTCCTTTGGGTTTGTTTTCTCCTTCCTTAATTAAGGGTAAATTAATATTATCCGTAGACTTGTAGCCCATATTAGTTATTTTTTAAGAAGGTCATCATAAAAGTGGCATCCGCATCAGTCTTTAAAAGTTAAAATCCTTCACTTTCATTAATACCACGAATCACATTTAAATAGCTGAAATTAAAAGTACCTAAAGATTCTTAGCGTTGCTTCTTTTTTGCAATGACACTGAAAGTTAGGCATTGGCTAAGTTAGCTTAGATCACCTCTGCATGGATAAATAACTCAATCACATTTAACATCGATTATTATTCCATCCTGTAAAAGTTAAAAGCATGTTCTTCTTACATAGAAACTCCTTTAATCAAGCTTCCTATTTTTTCTTCTTGAGATAACGTAAACATTCTTTAAGCCTGATTAAAATTTATGCGAATGGAATAAACTTGAGGTTACAATGTTGAGCTCAATAATTCAACGAGGGATATCTCTTCCAAATTATGTATTTGTTTTCAAGAAATATAAATCAATGCAGTTAGTGTTTTCACTCGTACCCTTTTATGTAAGTCAAAAAATAATTTATTTCGAATTATAGAGGCAATTTTTCAAAATGGCTACTTCTCTCTATTTCTGAGGTCTGTCACGAATACTTTGGACCGACTTAGATGAAGAAGAAAATTTAGCATACCCGTACGTCAACCCTTTTCAGGTTTTCAGATTTCTGCCAAGACATAATTATCTACGTGTCCCAAGGTATGTCAAAATTTTGAACATGTCGAGCCTGATTCAATTCATTCGTCTTCTTATTTAATTTTAACCCGGAAAGAATCATATTTTCCCCAAAGATCCTGTTAAGATTATTATGTAAAAGTAATATGTCCAATTCGGTCAAAAATTTCAGCGGTTTGGGTTTAATGAAGCTAAACCGTTTACATATTTTTAAAAGTACCGAGCCTCTATTGACATTTTTCATTGTGATTTAGCAATGATAATTTTGTGGGTATGAGTAGCTTACATTTTATGCAAAAAATATTTTTCTAATTGAAGATTAAAGTATATTTCATTGAATTAAAGCTCAAAATACCCATTAGACTATAAGGGTTGAACGTTAAAGTTAATTCAATGAGTCTAAATGATAAAGGGGATGATAATTTTTATTCCTAAAGGTTAAAATTTAATTTAGGATTTAATTGTCTCCTCCAGGGCTAGATGTACTAATTAATAGAGTCTACTTGTTACAATATATTTTCTCCGATGCGGGAGCACACACGGTTATAAAATCCAGCTTACACTCGCCCGGAAATTCATTATTCTGCATTTTTGGCTCATTAGACCGAGGTCGTAATTTACTGCCACTCTGTCGTAATGGAGGTCCCCATAATCCTTCACACCCTTTTTGTTTATGCTTATTACGAGCAAAAACGTCCTCCACGTGGTTAAATAACGGCCGATAAAATGGACCCCTTGCTCGCCGACTGTTCCCCCGGAAAAAGGCTGGACTCTGAGATAGTGGGCGGCGCCACGGCTTTTTGCAAATCGAATATTTTAACGTGCCACGAGATAATTTGATGATGACAGCGCTTTGGTAGAATTTAAGTTCTGTCTCTACCGCTCAACACGGAGGACGTCGTATGCTGACAAACAGGACCGTTTTCGGTACCTTACAGTCCCTGGATGTACGGAATCTTTCCCAATTGCAGATAACGGTGAGGATTAAATTCAGGAGATGCATGGCAGTTCTTATACTATGCGGTCGTTATGTTTCCATGCTCACCCTAGTAGTCCACCGTTGTGAACTTTTTGCTTATTTAATAATATTTTATTTTGGATGGTATATTGGATTGCATGTGGTCAATCTTGCAAGTAAAATGTAACCTCTCTTTAGCTCTTCATTTTCTCCTATATGAAGCTCCATTACACCCTTATATTGTTTACTTGAGTATTTTTTGCGCCAAAATTCCTTTCACTCTTCATCGCTTTGCCTATTTATTTTACCCTCTCTTAAAAATCTAGCAAATTTGAGGTGCATCAGGAGCTTTATCTATTGGATTCATTTATGTTCTGACCGCACTTCTTATATTTTCCTCATTTCTCCCATGCGTCTAAGTATCTTTGTGAATTCATTTGTCTACTCTTAATTCAGCACACAGATTGCACAACAAATTGAGTAGGCCAGAGTACTTTTTTCTCTTCTCTGTATTCCTATTGACCCACATTTCAGCTTCGCGTATAGTCTTGGCCCACGTTAATCCTTTCAGGTCTTGTTTTCTCCCTCATTTGAAATATTTATTTGCCTAATATTGTAATTTACACGATGCAATATGCTGTTTTTGAGTATTTATTTTTGGCAAATCAATGCTATCAGGTGCAAGGAAACGAAGCCATGGTCACGTGTTTCAATGAAAACTCGTTCGCCAGCAATAAAATATCGTGCGGTAATTTAGTGCTATATAGAGACATTTCATTTTATTGGAGACAAATGCTTCGTAATTTTCGTGAGACAGGCTTTCAGTCTTTTTTTAAGGCCCCATGTTTCATGCTGATTTGAGCACGGAAACTATTTCTTCAACGCCAAAACTCGCCAAATCGCTTAAAAATTATAACCTTCTGTGCCTGAATTCTTATGGTCTTCAGCGTGCGACTTATTTTGTGTCATTTCAAGCGGAATATACCTCCTTTCATTCAATTTTGACTATGTAGAGATTCAAGAGGCAGGGAATCATTAATTACATGGTGAAAAACTTGCGTAACTTAATATCATTACCATTGAATTCAATCCAGGTGTTACAAACCGTCGTTCTAGGCTCTATGCTTGCAATTCACGATAGAATTTGTGTTATTAGCAGTAGGCTAGCCACTTGTTATGCTCAGAGTCTAAATTTTCTAATATTCGTATGAAGCATATGTTTAGACCTCTGAAATTTCATACATTTCGTCACGTGTAACAACACTTGCACACTGTTTACTTACGACATTTTTTTTATTTAGTGAAAACTTAAATATTTTCTCCGTAAACTTACGAACATTCTCTCATGTGTAATGATATGTTGGCTCACAATTTATTTGTAAACTAACTAAAATGCTCGTAGTCCAGAAAGAAAAACGCTCATGGTACCATTAACAGACTTCATTAGACATATATCTGGCTACGATTTATCCAGTACTTTAATGCAGATTTTAATAAAATCGGAGTACCAAGATCCTCATTGTTTCTTTGTTTAGTATACTGTAGTATTTTTAAACAATTTTTGTATTACTTCACTGTAGCATCAAATGCCTCATTAACTGAGGTCACAAAACAATTTCTGAACCAGGAGCTTTATCCGAAAGCAGACACAACATCCATCTCAGTACCTTGATTCTTGCAATGTTGCGGTTGTCAAGCCGTGAGGTAAACTGGCTGATTACCTCAGCCTTAGCATATTTATATTACTAGCTGTTCTCCGCTGCTACGCTTGTTTATTTAATTCTTCAGTTTATTTTATTATAACGCACTAACAAAGAACAGCAACAGGTTTTTACATGTCTGTGTGGATTCTTATGTCACTGATTTTTCATATCATTACAGGCATTTTGGTTTAAAAAATACTAGAAAAATTTCAGAATATAATAATTGTATCGTAAAAATTAAAAATAATATATTGCCCCTGAAATTTATCTCGGGAAATAAACTTATTCCAGTTTATTATATTATCTTCGGTGGGGTGCTTATTTTTCTAAATGATAATTTGTTAAACATGTGGGGCATAAGACAGACTATGCGATAAATTTCATTGCAATACATATGGTTGTTGAGATGATATCGTAAACAATCAATGCGCAAGTAATCGATATTTATCCTGTTTAAACGAGCCATTTGGGACAAAACTGGTGCCAATGTTTTTGCAAGGTGAGCCTTTCCATACCTGATATCTGCCTTTTCCATTTGTGTGCGTGTAATATCTGCATTTTTTCCGGAGATAGGAGCACTTATGGTTAATTTTTGTACACATTTCAATTTATGTCCCATTTTCCTGCGATGTGGAAGGCTTCAGGGAGTTCACTACATTAATCTTCCCAGAAGATGCAGCCCTACATCCATACAATACGATACTCTTGTATATGACGTGATACCACTCCTTCAAATAAATTATTACGGAGATAAAATAGTCCCTCAATCGGATCTCCGGGTGGGGACTATCAGTCAGTAAGGACAAGTCCCATTTTCCACAAATTTGAAACTTTTCTCTTACGTAGTTCATGTTCCGACGGACATAACGGTTAAAAATGTTCTCAGTTTACCTGGCTGGCAACAGTTCATACCACACCTCGAGGCATTGAGGGTCCTATCCGCAGCCATGAGCAAATATATTGGTGAAAGAGGGAAGAATGGGTGCGAAGAGGTAAGAAAAGTATGAGAAACGAAGGTGTGCAGATAGAAGCGGTCGTGAGGCGAGTGTGTTGAGTGGAGAGGGATGTAATGGAGGGTGGATGCAATGGGATGTGCGGGGTTAAATGTGGGGGGAGGAGGAGGTACAAAGTGCTGGCTTCGAATGGGTGTGGAGGTTTAGAGTGGATGCATTTGTGCGGGGTGGGAGTAGGACGGTAGGAGAGTAGGTAGGAAGGGGAAGTCAGTGTGGGGTAAAGGGACGAGGAGGATGGGGGAGTGCGGACGAAGGAGGGGGAGGAGTTTCGAGGGGAGGGTCGGGGGTAGGTAGTCCGTTGCTAATGCGGCAACGGGTGCCAATCACGGGCCTGTCCTCCCATCGATGGATTTGTCTCCCGCGAAAATGAGACCATTTGCATGGAAATTAGTTCAGGGATGAAACTTAATCCGCCTGCGATTCTCTCCAATTCCCCGTCCTCGCTTCTACTCGGACCCACCACCCCGCCCTACCCCCTCTCTCCCTCCTCCTCCTTCCTCTCCACAATGTATCACTCCCTCCTCTACCCTCCCTCACAATCCCCCCCACCACACTCCCACACCACCGCGTCACTGCTGCCCTGATTGCGTTAAGCCTTGCCCTCCCCTCGCATACTCACCCATCCTTCAAATCACGCTTCACCCCTTCCTCTCCCTACTGCCACCCTCCCGCGTCCACCCCACCCACGCCAAATCCCGCGACAGTCTTTTGTTTTGTGATTTTTTCCTGTATTTTCTCAATTTTTTTGTCCCCGTCGCTCCCTCCGGGGTTTCGGTGGATTGGGATGGGACCTCACTTTTGCGTCCTTTTTCCATCTCTCGTCTTCCGCCAGAGGTTTCCATCGTCGGCGTGCTTCTCCCGCCTTCCTCCTCGCATCTCGCGTGCATCTTCATTTATCACTATTGTCGCTCTCCTCCGACCCTCGCACTCGGTTCGAGTCGAGGAGA
The DNA here is from genome assembly GCA_963169105.1 of Ceriagrion tenellum. Lineage (NCBI taxonomy): Eukaryota > Metazoa > Arthropoda > Insecta > Odonata > Coenagrionidae > Ceriagrion > Ceriagrion tenellum. The sequence continues at coordinate 39,121,994 of OY720640.1, forward strand.
TGAGGTTGGACAGGTGGCACCTCGATGGATCGTCTGCCATTATCGGCTGCCAGGTGCTTCTTCTGGGGTGGGGGGAGGTCCCTGGAGATGTATTCCGCTACCTATTCCGGGTTCCTCGCCGATCCGTAGGTCATATATAATAGGTAGGGGCCCCGTCTGCTACGTTCGAACCCTTTCATAATGGTTAAATGATTACATTTTGGGAAAAATGTCCGGATTGAAGGTCTCTAGCTCGATTTTGGCGTGATAAAACAGGAATGAGGAAATTGAATTGTTAAAGATAAACGATTGACAGGCTCACTTTTCTCAGGTTCTTTACAAATACAACTTCCCATATTTAATTTTTTTATTTAAAATCACGTTATTACATTTTTAGTCTTACTAATTGTATTAACTTAAATAAAATTCTGGTGGGATGATCAAACTGCGAAAAGAATACAATATTATTATTGTTCTTGCTTGGCTCTTAAATTATTCAGATGCCACTCATAATTCACTCAACCCTCAGTATAGTATAACACGGTAAAGTAAATGCAGAATTATCGACAACACTTTTTTATTTTACAGTTTATTCAATTCAATAGACCATCTGCTTGTTTATCGTAAGAAATAGTTAAGCAGGTAGCGCGATATCTTTCGTTAGTCATTAAAATTTGTAAGCCTAGTTGATTTTTTAGTAAATGTCACTTTAAAATCGAAGGTGATGTGAATCTAATGGAAAATTTTACCAAAGACTTACATGGATATACAATATTGTAATAAGACGTCCCACCTTATTTTTGAACACCACATCATACCTTTTAGAAGAAGCAAATTCAATAAAAATGAGAAGAATATTAAGATAAAATTGAGAAAATGGGCCATTTAAATTGAATGAGATATTGGCTTCGATACTTTGGGTTCCCTATGGTAACGAATTTCTGTGTGAGTATGATTTTTATACTGAATTCATTGTTTATAACCCAATTTAAATGTATTACAAGTAATATATTGTCTCAAAACTCATTATTATTGTAACTATTTACTACTGGTTCGCCATGGTTTTCTCTATTTATCATATTTTTAGATTTGGCCTTATTTCTCACGCTAGGTTTTTTTCAATTTCCTTTTCTGACAACTGTTTAATTAATAAGTAATTTATTTTTCACTACTGTTCATAAATTTGGTTTAAACATTTAAAAAACTCGATGTGTAGCTTATTAGATTTCCAAATTGAACCAATCTGCTATTTTCATATTCGGCTGACTCAACGTATTTTGCGAAATGAGTTTCCCTTTCTATTTATGTTTCGTTCTTTTACACCATCCTATTCAATCTATTTTTATTTGATGAAGCTTTTAAAGCTAAAAAATGCAAAAATCATAATAGAATCGTTAACGTGGTTCATTATCCTCAATCCTTTTCCCAATTATTATCAATTATTATATTTTTTTCTATTGATAGGCGTTCTAATGACCTTTAATGACGACCTCTAAGCATATTCATGGGTTCATATTGAAGTAATTTAATCAACTTAATTGCACAAACTAACTGTCACCGTTCCACATTCATTAATGATTATAGAGCCTCTATGATGATAGGTTAAATTTTATCACTCAGTGATATGCCATTTCATTTTTGACTAACATATTTTGCATTCCACGCACCATCCACTGTCGTGAATTTTTAGTTCAACGCAGTCAAGCCGCTATCTATGAAAATTGAAATGGTTTTTAGAAATTGCCGAATGATACATGAAGAGAATGAAATAGGCGCACGGAGATGTTTTCCATTGATTAAAATTAACTGACATTTTTTCATCTGATTATTGACAAAAATTTATATGACGGCATATATAAGGCAAAAATTTATATGTCTGTTATATCATTTTATTGTCCTTTATTGATATGATCAAATCATTAAAAATTGTTTGGTAAAGTTTTTTTCACTTGGAAAGTTTTTTCATGGATCTTTGTCACCTATCAAATTTGCATTAGACGTTTGCATAATTTGAGCCAATTGCAAGTGTCATTTAAAATTGAGGAGTACTGATAAATTGAATCAGTTTTCATTGTGATTGCAAATCTAAATGCTCGGGGAATATCTCGATGAGAGTTATTTATGGTTATTCCAATACTGTATATGTAATTTAGCGACCAAAGTGTTGACAACTAACGCACTGCAGACCATTGACAAGTTCATTGGACAAAATTTCGAGAAATCAAGTAATTTACCCACAATACTTGGTACATATGAGTAAAATTACACATAAAGAAATCATCTATCCCATTGCGGTGTGTATTGAGGATTATTAGTATTTGTAACAAGACCTAGTTTCACCACATCCGGGTCATGATTCCACCGAATCTGCCCTGAATACCATGGGCCACGGTGTAAAAAAACACTAGTAATAAAAGTTATAACTGAGCATACATCTCCCCATTCTAACGTTTATAAATGAGCCACTTACACAGCATTACTCTCTTAGTTTAGAAGCTAATGATCTAAACATAAGTAGATACGGTCTGGAGAGTCAATAAAGTTTTCTGAAATACTGAAATATTGCAATTCAAATGGTTCTTCTTAATGACCAGTTTTATTCAATCTTTTCTTTGGTTAGGAGTTATATTTTCCACACAACCTCTAAAAAATATAATTTGGTTGACAATTCAATGTCGATGATGCCCGTATTTTCCAAAAGTCTAAATTCTTCCACCGCTATCACCCTAAAGACTACGGATTAGATTTAGACCACAATCTGGCCAGATATCTAACCAAAAGGGAGAAAAAAAATTTGACATTAACCTGGAAAGTGGTAAAAGTAAAAACATGTTTTAAGGGAAATTTTAGGGAAAACGAGGGCATAAAAATTAGGCTTTACGTGTAGGCGGCTTCGAACAAAATGTTAGCATTGGGTGCCATGTCTTTAAAAAAGTTTTTCGCATTTGATGCAAAATATGTTCATTCCAGGAATGGAGGTTAATATGTTGTCTATGGTAAGCCATGAAACCAGCTGATAAATTGCTCTAAGGTCTCCGGTAATGTCCCAATGTTATTTTTCTCAAAAAAATTATCTCCTGATTCTTAGCGTCTCTTATTTACTGAGCTGAATTCCATCTGTCACTGTCAAATTATATATATTCCTATTACAACCGTTTTATTCATCCTTTCTTTCACTGCCAGACCATATTATTGCCGTAATATGACATCTTTCAGGAGGTTCTATGGCTTGATCGCTTAATCCTTGTGGTCCACATGGAAACTGCCAGACAAATGCACAACGTTCTCTCATAGAACTCTCTTCTCTCGCAAAATTAAAATGGCATGTGAAAGCGAGCCTCTTAAACCACACAACAGGAATCCCAACGAAGAGGCTTCCATAGAAGGAATAGATGCGGTATCAAATATCGATAAACGTCTGAGGATTTTTTAAAAGTTGATTCACCCTACAGTTATCAGTTAAGAGCAAAATAATGCATGCTTTCCCTGAAATAACACGTTTGGTAGGGTTTAAAAGAACCTTTAGAAATGAGAAATATCTAATATAAGCGCAGTGACGCTAGGCCTAAGGTGGATCTATTTTTTAGGATGAATTCAATTTGTGACCATTTTCTGCTTGATAATTCATCAATATTGACCCTAAAAGCGATGGTACAATTCCAATTCTGGGGCTCCAAACGTTTAGAACTTCATTTGATGGATATCACCACGTAAAGAGACCAAGTTGTCAGTGAGTCCAGACTAATCTCAAATATATGTAAGTTACAGAATCGTATCAGAAATACGTATTCCGAAATGAAGGTACGCCTGCCTACGCGTTTGAATTTTTGGGATTACATTTACAGCAGCCTCAATTGTAAATCAATAGATATAGTGCGAAAAATATCTTAACATATTTCCAGCCGTATATTTTAATGTTTGCGGTTGTAATATATGTCTTTAATTTTATCATAAATGGAGAATATTCCTTAAATGAACATAGTGGATTGCAGAAATAAAATGAGCAATATTCCACAAAGATACCTATCTATGTTAAAAATCGCTCATTTTATTTCTACGCTATTCAGAAATTCTACACAATATCGCATGAATCTTCGGATTTTTTTACATTGCGGTTAGTTTATAACCGATAAACATACATTTTACGTTTTGAATATATTATTGGTTTTCATTTTAATTACATATTTCTACAAAATGAAATGAGAAATTGATGCATATGTCAATATATTTTTATATTCACCACTAGATCATTTTTTTAAACTGCATATTTCTTTGCTGTAATAATAGTAACAGTCACTGAATTTCATTCTTGACCGTCGTTGGGTGTAGGTGGCCCTCTGATCGCACGTTACAAATACCCAAACTTATACCTATCTGGTCGATTGGTAATTGATACACGTCAGTGAGTTTATTTCGCAATGCATTTTCTCCTCGAAAAACTTAAATCATTAGCTGTCAGCTGGTCGTTCATGGTAATTGCATATATTGCAGTCGGTAAAAATTTCAATTAAAATATAATTGATTGCTCAAACAGTGTCTATCAATAGTATTCATAAGTCTTTAAAAAAATGCTTAATCATTTTTATTGTAAAACTAATTTTTCCTGTTGAAATAGCTATTCATTTATTAGCATTTTTGATACTTTTGATATTCTGATAATAATATACATCAACGAGGTATAATCATGCATATAACAGTACAGATTCCCTTCTACACTCGTTTTTTGCCATTATCTTTAAATAGTCCTTAATCATTTGCCAAGAAAAAACTCAGATTTGATTTCACTGTGAATGCGTCTCTTATTTGAAGCGATTGATTCATATGTTAATTTTTAGGGGTATAAGAGGAATAAAAGCAAACAAATTGTGTTTTCTTGCTTTAACTTAGATTTCAACAACTATTCTCTCGAAATTTAATTAATCATTGATAATTCTCTCATTGCTCCATAATGTTAGCATCACATGACATTTCCTGCGCCTAAACTTCATATTGTGAATCATTAATTCCTCAGTTTTTCGCTTTTACCCTCAGTTGTGATGAATGTTTTATAAAAACTCGTCATAAACTTCTCAAAATCCTCAAGTGTTTGTAATGGGTTGATTGAGAAAGCTCGTATTGCGTAACTCAGTATTAATATTTTTATGAGGTCTGTTGATATTTTTGTGTATTTAAAAATTCAGTATTAATATTTTGTGAGTTTGAAAATAAATGAGTCTGCTTACAGCCATTATTGCCAAAATGGCCGAGCTTTAGGACTGAGTGTACCGTTTTCGGGTTAAAATTAGTGCTGCATTCCGTATCGCCATTGGAATGGCGAGATAAGGCACTCCAATTTATAGTTTCTGCGGTGGTTATTCATCACGACTTGCAGCGGCGGACTTAAATTTCTCCTAATTTACGGCCGAATGTAACGCTGTGATAATAGGCGTTTCTTTAGGATAGCAGACAATATATGACCCTATTAGTGCTGGATATTGGTTCAAGTCTCCCACACCAGCACGTGTGTAGAAAGATAAAGTGCTCATTGACAGGAATGCAAAACTTTGGGTTTCAAATTATGACGCCTCATAAGTTTACGTGTATGTCTCCTTCGATTCGGAACGGAATACCGCAAAAGACCATAACGGACCTCATTTGCGCTCAAATAGTTACGGGGAACTACGTGCAGTCTGTGTGGAATCATTATGCATTCATTCCGTTTGGGTTTCGTTTCGGAATGATAAATATATTTGGAAAATATCTCTGTTAGCTGGAGGAGACTCGCTTATTTCAGGCAAAGCTATCGGGAGCAAGTCATGCTAATGAATGGGTCATTTCAGCTATCCATTTGATGTAAAAAACTATAACTACTACCTGATGATGACGTTAATTGTAAAAAACTATACTTATTGATGTGTATTGCTGAAATTTCGTTAAAAATCTGGTTGCATTTCAGCTCAAGATAAAGTGGTGCGGTAATTGCTATAAAAACCGAATACCCATGTTAACGTCATCATTAAAATTAACAATAACCTACCTCAATAAACTCCAAAAAGTGAAAATGAAGATAGATATGCTTTTCACCATAAGTTACTTTTATTAATACCTATTGATCTTTCTGGTATTTTATTATTCCTAACTTAATAGTAGCATTGGGACTGTAATGTCTCCTCTACACTGCCATATGTTTTTGCCTCACCATATGCAAAAGGTAAATATTTTCTTAAAATTCCCCGAATCGTAAAGAAGGCATTCAAAAGTGTTATTGCTGCCTGAAGCTTTAATTACGTTACTTTATCCATGCTTTACCTTGGACTAGCAGCAATGAATAAATCATACCTTTCTGCAAAAAAATAAAATAGCTTCTTGTGAGTAAAATTAATATACGTTATTCAATATATATCGACAATGTATTTACAGCTTTACAGCAGTTATTAACATTCAATTGGCTTGCTTTGATGAAAATATTCGAAGCTAATAACTCAGCTAGGGTCAAAGGTGTTCGCTTTTTATCAGAATGGAACTTATCTGCCTCCCTACGGCCAATGAAAATCAACCGGACATATCTGTAATTGGATTTTCATACTTCGGCGGAATTGTAACTAGAGAATAGAGGTCAGTAGCCAAACAACAGCATTAAATAGTTAACTGAATCGAATCCAGTTCATTGCTTGACACTCACCTACCACGGTAGTTTAATTCTATCAAGAAATTACACTCGCCGACCAATATACAGAGGCAATATACAGAGGCAGAGGTTAACCATTTAAGTGTAGCATTAACCTTTCCAAAATAATACTTACAAGCCTTTAGATTGGAGTAGTCAGGTTTGATTAGAAGGTGCCCTAATTGAAGTCATCCATTAATTTATGAGTTTCAGGCCCAACTGTTCTCTCCGGCAAACGAGTTTTCTCATTGATATTTTCAAATTAATCTTAACACCATATCCAACGATTCTTTCTTTAATTTTTTATTTTTGCTATATGATGACTTCTGCCTTATGTGATAATTTATCAGTAGATAACCGGTGTTTTTGCCGACTTGTGCTACAATTATCACTCTCTACTTAAATACATTCGACCTACACCTGTAATGAGTCTCTTCTGCCGGCTTTTAATGGATATTTCGATTTCAAAATGCTACATAGTGATGCTTTACTTGGTGAAAATGTATTAATTTGTTACCTGTCATTGATTGCATTGCTATGAACGTATTGTAATGAAAAAGGCGTCCGGATTGTACATCCATCGGCTAATTTCTGCGTTTCTTCTAGTTTACGTAATTAGAATATATTTTTTTAATTACATGAAAATGCATGGGACAATATACCGTCTTTAATCATCGTATCTTCACCGTATTTCTTCCATGTCCTACTGTTTGAGAACATGATCTTATCAATCTCTTACTTCTTATAAATAGGAAATTCGGAAAGTATCACGAGGTTTGTGAAGTATTTAATTTTTTATAATTCTTTTTCAAAGTAACTTCAATTTCTGTTACAATCTTTGGCATAATGACATTTTAACTTCTAGATTTAATACAAGCCTTGTATGTTTCATTTTTCATGCTTTTATTGCATCATTGTTTGGCTTCAACACCCAAAACATTGTGCTCAATTAGTTACTAATGTTAGCTCTAACACATTGTTCTTGGATTTTTTGTTTTATCATTTTGGCAATCTTATTACTTGAAGAAATTGCCATGAGAAAAATTCGGCCTGGACCGGGAAATAGAAACACAGACCTTTAGTTTGCCGGACCAATGCGCAGACCACTACGCAATCCAGGCTTCCTAATCCCCATGGCAATTTTAGTGGATACAAGGCAACTAGATCTTAGGCCCTTGCGGTCCATCAAGGATGGCAACGCAAGGGAGAAGAGGACTTCAAAGAATATTGGTCATCTCAATGAACATATCACGAGGAAAACACTTCAGACGCGAATTTAGTAGGAATATAACAAAAGTTAATTTGAGGAGGGTACTCGGGGAAAATATTTCAACAGATTCATTAATTCGTAAAAGTTGGGTAAACTCTCTGTTAAGTGCACCACGAGTATTTGGAATACTGTTCTGAAAGATTCAACGCGTTAAATACGCTAAATTTAAAGGAAGTTCAATCTAATTTGAACGCTACTACACTCATTCATAGCGTGTGATACAGCTAATAGGAGGCTGGAGGCCGATAGAAATCGGGCTAAGCTAAGACTGTGTGGAATATTCAAATCACGCAAGTTTCAGTGTGACAAGGAGGATAGTATTTTAGTCCCTCTCTTTACAATGACTGCTGGAGGCGGATTATAAACAGCCAAAATACATACAGAATTCCTTCTTTCCAGGTCCTATTGGTTATTATAAAACAAAACGTAGTGTGATCCACAGGCTCTTTGCTAATATACAATTTACTTTCGAAATATTTCCATTTCCAAACCAGTCTTCCTATTTCCTCCCTTATTCATAGCTCGTTTCCCAATGACCTCCCTCATACACCCCAGGGGCTGCTCACAGAGTGGTATGTTGATTAATGTGTTGATTTTTGTGTTGATTTTATTTCATATTTCATCACCGTCCCTTGAATGGCAATGTAAATGCATTGCACTCCTTCAGTTGAATTCAATACCTATATTGCAAGGTAGGAAGTTAAGCCAATGTATTTTTGCCATATTTTACCCTTCCATAAAGAATTTATATGTAAGCCACGTTGAGTTTTGCCTATTCATATGGGCTCTTTTCCGATTTTTTATTTTTTATTCGTATTTGCTTCCGATACTCGTTGCTTGTCTATGGAAGCGAGTGGAGCTCTTTCAACATCTTTTCAGTCAACTATTATGTACAATCAAGGAATTCTTGAAAATTAGCGATCACCTAACTATAGAACTAATAATAACTCCTCACTATTTGGCTCCTTTATTTGTTCTGCAGGGTTCCTGGTTCCTTGTTACCGACTGAAATTGATCAAGCTGGCTTCAGCTGCCTACTCAGGTCATATACAAGTAAACATTTTGTGATAATGAAGTTGTGATTTTTTATTTGTTTTTTCCTGTCAGGCAAGAGCAATTGCATAATATCAGAATGATACATTTCCCCTTTTCTTATTTTACTTTGGCCTTGTCATCAATATCTTTCTCGTTTCTTTTGATTCCTGCTCTTCCTTGTGACTTTATTATGTCTCAGATCGCCAAGTTTTGGCTAAGCAGTTCACATTTTTGATACCGTTTACATGCACATAGTTTATGTAGTTTGAATTATTGGAAAATAATCGCCAGGATTGTCATTTAAAGGTAGCAATCCAGTGAGATCGTGAATTTGACTCAACATTAGGCCAATGGATCATCTATCACTCTTCAGTTATTAAGGGTATCATAGTTTCTAATAAGACATAACCGTTGAATAAACTTATTTAAAAAAATATGTGGAACCGTTCATCTAAGGGGAAATGGTTCTTTGAAGTCACCAATCAGAAATAAAGTCACGATTCGGAATGGTTGTATCCACGTTCCCTATCATTATGAATGCTGGGTGCCTAGGTTCATTAGAAGGCTTGGACGTTATAGTCACCCAAGAAAAGATTCCTGAATAGGACCCCAAGTTACTCGCGAATAGAATAGGAAATGACAATGTTCGATTTCGAAGAAAAAACAACAACAGCACATCGTAACAGTGCAACCAGAAAAGACCTGAGTGGTCTATTCTGAGGCAAATCCTTTGAGTGCAAGTAAACAGAATTTTGAGGAATATGCCTTACTCAAGAAGTGTGAAACGAGGTGTGGTTCAAAGAAGCTTAAAATCGTGAAATCAAACAGGTTGCATTGCTAAAACCTGGGAAGGCAGGCAATAGTGATGAAGTAGTAGGCACAGATCTGTCTTGCGTATGCACCGTTCGCTGATGGAAGACCACTGAAACATTAGAATTAACATAACAAATTGCTTGAGAAATGAGAGCCATCCAGAGTAGTTAGAGAATAATTATGAGTAACATTCTTATCAATTTCGAAAAGTGAATACCTCATAAGCGCAGATATTAGGAACATCCATTGAAATGGCACCAAGCATGCATATGTTTTCTATTCTCTCAGTGCTGTATTGACCGCGTCGCCTTAATATTTATTACACTCGATTTGACAGACACATCTCGCCTGGTTGGATTCCTGGTGTTGTGCTGTGCACGTAGCACTCGTGGTGGCATTGGCTGACAGGTTGTCGTGTTGTGCGAGGCATAGGAAACGCGGAATCGACTCAGCCACCTCAGATACGCCAACGCGACGTCGTGTGACCCATTTAATGACATAACGTGGTTCTCTCCCTCTCTCGTGACTGACGTGCAATAATGGTCGCCCGACAGGTGCAACGGGTGCTTGATAGATTCATTCAGGTTCCATTCCCAATGAGCGTCTCTCCTCAACTGCTGCGCCGTAAATATAACGGAAAACGGACGCATATCAGAGTGAACCCTGAACTCTGTGTCACATATGACATATTGGATGGCCGTACTTTCATATCTAATTGTTTTTTTCTATCCTTGATGAAATAGAGGTTGTTGCATTTTTATTTTATATTTGTCTGGTTGGATCGAAATATTTACGTTTTAATGGCCAAAACGCTATAAGTGGGAGGATCGTAAACGCAATTACGCTGACGCTGTGGATATTTTAGGGTAGTTTGAGCAAAATAGTTCCCTAGTCATAATGAAGACCAAATTCGAATTGTATGTTTTGTTTTTAGCAACCGTCAGAGGAATAAATCAAATATTGCTTGATTAAAGATGCAATAATACTTTAATTAAAACTAACTAAAATAAAAAAACTAACAATGCAGTACTTTAATATGCATGAATTTCTAGGTAATCAAATAAAAATATCCACATAAGTCTCTAATTTGACTCATTTTTTTCACGCGGTATGTTTAAAACTCCTTCACAACGGAAGGTTTTGTACAATCCTGAAAACATTACTGCGGTGACAATATGATTTATTTTCAAAAATAGTCGAGAAAACATACAAACTACACCCTGTTAATCTTTTGACGAGATATAGGAGTTAGAAATGCCTCCTTTAAAAATTTAGGTCTCTCTGGAGTCTGTAATCTACCATTTCCCATGTAAAAGGACTGGCATTTTTCGTCAAAAATCTCGGAAAGTTGTGTGGTAATGGGCTGATATTTTGGTATCTAAGGAAAAGTACGATACTTTTCCTTAAAATGAGACCAAACTCATTGATCTCTGATGATATGATGTTTCACTCAAACCACCTTGAGCGCATTTCTGCTAGCCGTTAGACAATGCTGCAAGTAGAGGAAGAGCGATCAGGGAAGAGCGATAATTTTGATCGTCATAAGGTATTTAATAATGTCGCACTCACTATGACCACTAATGGCGCCCTCATTACATGAATCGAGAAAGAGCGGGGTAGGAAATAGATATATGCTGAACGTAAAAATATTATCGTTGGTGATAAACTGTGGCAAAGTTACTAAATATATTGGGTACGGGATGTCTTGCATGTCATTTTATTTTTATAACAATTAATCGCCGTCATTAAGTTTGAATCGGAGTCACTGATGTAACGTCCTGATGGAATGACAGGGAAGCTCTTAGTGAAAGTAAAACTTCTATTTTTGAGGTAATGTTGATTATAATTATACCTTTTTACCTAAATTGTTCATTTAAATTTTTTAAACGATTTATCGTGTCACACATCCGCCTAAATTCGGATCCTTTCATAGAGTAGAATTTTATTGTATTCTTTTATATATATTATATATATTTCCAGTGGTTTTTTTCCTTGGTGTATCTTATTTTAAGTTCCATTTTTTTATCTCCCAATTCTATGGAATAAAGTTTCTTATAATTTTTAAAATACAATTTAATCAACAAAATTTCTCAGCATTTTATATACATTTTAATTGTTAATAATATTTAACTAACGGAATTATTAACTCTCTTAAACTCAAGTCTCTCTTGTGATTGGATTTTGGTGTTCACCATTCCTATGACAAGAAAACATCCACCTATTTTGTCAATATTTATCAAGCCCTTGCAATGAATCTATAGTTTTACTCTTCTATGTAATGAATAATATTAAATGAAAAGTCATTGAAATGCTTTCCAAAATTTGCTTCATGTACAATATCATCTTTGGAGGTGGTAAGTTTCTTCGTTTTTCCAAATTAATTGTCTTCCACTGCGTTGTGACTGCTACATAATCTTTTTAAATATAATAAATCATGATAAGTGACACCATTTGGTGTTCATAAATATAACCTCAATAAATAATACATTATTATATGAAATTGATATGCTGATAAAAATCCCGAGGTGGGATGCCAACGCTATGGAATACATATACTCTCAGTACCAATTCTAAGGTTCTTCATTCTAAGAACGTACTCCAACCTAAAATACGAGAATTTTTTTTAAATTATCAAAGCTTCAAGACTGCTAATTACGTTTTAGCTCAAGTGGTGAATTTGAAAGATAAGAAAAATGCGGATATAAGCGTTATGGAGATCTGTGATTACCCCAAAAATCGTCGTTTGTCTGCTTAATGCGTTATTCCTGAAAGGAGCGTAGAAAGTCGATCGTAAGTATATTATAATTTTAATGATTGAATTGTTAAATTATTTCATATGGTAATAGCACATTAAGCTTTAAAAAATTTATTTATTTATAATTACACCTGTCAATACACACTCCAATCCGAACTTAGCTCTGTGGAAAACTTTTGCATATATTATGGAGAAAAACATTTGATGCTTTCCATATAACATCAATTACCAGTCGTGGAAGGTGGTTCGAAACAGTTTTCCCGGAGTTTTACGCCGCTTACTATTCGCGTATTGTCAGGCACGTGCATGAAATTGCGGGCATGCAAACGCAAGGACAAATGGCGTGTCAAGCAGAGCTCCAGGGCGCTTAATTAGTTCATCAATGCTGTAGAATATTAATTTTGCAATGGTTGGCTAATGTCAGCCAGAGTTCTATAAATGCCAATATTTCAAGTATAAATCCTAGAGAAACAAAATCTATCCTATCTTATTACGCCGACTAGAGTGACGAAAAGGATTCACCCTCCACCATTCCCATCCTTGGAAGAGGGTGAGAGCATAAGGACATAGCTTTCCAAAATAAGGACTGTCTAGAGAGTAATGCTTGGTATTTTTTATAATTTCATTTTTTTATGCTTCCACTTCTTCCAACGACCCTTCTTCAGGAGGATCGTGAAAAGTGGTCTGGAGGGGTTACAAAATTTTTGGAACGAAACTATGGAATTGAAATCTCCACTCCATTTTTAAGTTCCAACACAGTTCTCTCGGAATTTTCCGCCGTTTTTATATTCTTCGCATGTTTTCTTGCACGTGCATGTAATTGCGGGCATGCAGATGTAAGGAAAGAATAACTTTGAATGAGAGACGCAAGGCAAGGGAAGGAGTCAAGGGATGGTGCCGCGCAGTAGCATCGTATTAACGCGGCCAATAAACTCCTTGATGGCAGTGTCAGGAATCTTCCCCTTGCGGCCGAGCGGAAAGGGGAAGCAGTGAAATTTGAAAATTCCCCAGCGAGCGTAATTTTCTTCCATCCATCCCCCCTCCCCCCTCACACCAGCCTCTCCAAACCCCGGAGGGTAGTTGGGCGGTGTAAAAGGTCGACGGAGGGAGCAACTTGATTGGCCGGGAGATATAACGTCCCGCGTGGGGAAAGAAACCCATTGGCCGTCAGCCCACCCTTTTAATTTCAACCCACACTCACCTGAACTCAAGGACGACCCCTGCCCCTTGGAATCGTGGATCCCCGCTCCCTTGCACAACACCCCTCCCGTATCTCTCTACTACTCGCCCACCTTAGTGGCGGATAAAGGCCTGCCTTGTTTTGCGTAGCATTTCATTTTTTGGACCGTGCCCTGGACCCATGGGAGGCAGGAAAGGTGGAAAAATTACCCGTCTGGTTTTGGAGAGGAGCTCTTGGTTCGTTTGAGGAGTGGCCGAGATTGGATTGTGTTTGGGTCGTTGGGTGAGGTTTGTTATCACCCCACCTTCTTGAGCATTCCAGTTATATCTCGCGCTTAATTTCAGCGCTCTTTCCTTCTAGCTGGAAAATAGAAATTTCCTGCCGGTTTCATTCTTAGGAGCTAACGTACAGAGATATGAACACTTATAGGATAACGTTTGACCTCAAAGGAATTCTCTTGATTTTTAGTCAATTTTCAGGACGTCCTTTTTAAGAAAATGACGATATTAATATAAATGTTAAAACATGCATACTTTCCTCATAGCTGAAAATTACTACAAGTCTTTAAAGGCAAAGTAGTTACATCGTGCTTAATTAAGGATAATAGCGTTGAGAGGATTTACGAACCGCTTATCATCCTAGAATAGCCATTTCTAGAACGGAATCACAGTATGTATCACGATGGAGTATGTACAAGTTAAATGAGCATTCCTTTTTCTTTAGCGTTTCCTCATCTTTTAAGTCAACTAATTGAAAACTAGACAACATGCCCTTGCTGAACTGCCTTTTAAATTCATTATTTTTGTCGTTTTTAGCCAATTTAAGGCATCTGCCGTACTTCATATCTCAACTCGCTAAGTGTTTCCTGTGCCTCAATTTATTGCGCAAGACCTAACGTTTTTTTCGATAAACAATTATTTAAACAATATTTGAGCCACTTTTCGAAAAAAAAGTATTCTATAATTACTAATAGCCACCGATCACTCAAGAAACCCAATAAAATATTCAAATTATATTACCTTAGATGATGTCAGGGAATTGATTCAGTTTTAAGTTTCAGAGTCTACCAACATGCTGTAAAAGGCAGAGGTTATTTAAATTTGGCTTATATTTTAGAGGGTATCCATAAGATTTGTAATGTGTGAGGGCTTCTGATATCCTTTCTCAATTATAATGTATCATCTTATTGGATTGAATTAATGAAGTATAAGTGGTAACCATTCATCAGTCAATATCTTCTCCAAAAAATATATTTAGCGCAGATTTTAGTTGGAAAAAGAAATAAATGACGTATCTTCGCTGTCTTTTGTCCTTTGTAATGTTTTTTGAAATATGAAATATGTGTATTTTTTCTGCGATGAAAAATAGCAAGGAATATATTGCAAGCATGAAAAGACTGTTACATTACTATTTCATATGGCCCTTATGCTCGTTTTTTGGATAAGATTGAATTTTTTAAGTATTTTGTATAAGCTATTCTTTCTAACCTAACAGTTTACCATATTGCTCATCAGTCATTCTCATTATTGTTTTTATCTCGTGGTAGCATATAAAATGGTCTTTATGATCGTCTCACCAAATTTTATGCACATCATATTTACGAGAACAACTCTACCCAATCGAACTCAAGTTGAAGCTCTTATTCCAGCAAAGTTGTGACGTGGCCTGCAAATTCACGTGGCCCTTCATGATATGAGGATGTGGGAAGTGGAATCATCAAGCGCTCTCCCTAATTTGTTAAATGACGCGTAAGAGTTCACATCGCCGATATTTTGACCTTCAACGCCAATGTTTGGTGGGCTTCGATGGGGCCGTGTAATATTTTTTTTCTCAAGTTTTACAGAGTGCCCAGAGTGGTAATTGTTGACGAGGAGATCTAGATTCTGTTTTTATTTTCCGAGGAGGGGAAGGAAAAAGGATAGCGGGAGATTTGGTCGGGGGCGCACGGTGGTTATTCCATTCCGGGAATGGACCGGATTGATGTGTCCTGGGAGAAGGGTGGTGGACGGAATTGGAGGCTTATTCGCGGGAGGGGGTGTGCCTGCTCAAACGGGCGGGTTATTTTTTAACAGCTCAAGCTGTGATGAGATTTAGCGTAATTGGGAGGGACAGTGGGGGGGAGTGCTTGTCTCGACGGCCCGTTTGAGTGGAACGCCATCTGGCCCTCTCCCTAACTGAATGGTCTCCAGCGAAATGGGAAAAAAATGTGCCGGGGGTAATTAAATATCAGTTCAAATTTATTTGAAAAAAATAAACACTGCACGCTGGCATTGTTTTATAATTAATACGAAGCTGAGACGAATGCCAAATGGTAATAACGCACGGTTTAATTTTAATAATTGAGCGTGAAAAGATTTTTAAGCTCTGGAAAACTTCAGGCAAAATATGAGCTGCTGTTGGACCATGTGAGTGTAGCATTTTTCATGAGCACTTTTCTGTTGTCTGAGTGTATAGAAATTAAAAAATATTTGTATGCCTTTAGTTGGATCTGAATCTCCACTGTATGGGACTGATGCATTAAAAATAGAAGAAACAACACTTTATTTTGAAATAGGACTCTAAAGAGCTAATAGTAGTTAGCTGTGATTCACTAAATTTGATACATCTGTAGCCTTGTCATCTTTAATCTATTGTTCACGCTCATCTCAGAGCTACTTTTATTATGATATTTTTACATGGCAGTAACATTATTTTACTACAGATAAATTTTTAAGGACGGGGTCAGTAATGTAATTTTTCTCCATTTTCAGCACCATGCTTTTTGACGAAAATACATATCGTAGGTATATATCTATTGTACGAGAAGTTCCAACAAGTCAAATTAAAGTTAGTTACGTGCAGCACCGTGTTAAGAGTTCAACTCTACTAAATTTTCTATTGGATTTTCTGCCTTTTTAAGTAGATCATGACATGCTTGAAGGGAAGAAGAATGTATTATACAGAATAATAGAGGCAAAAGACCCAAGAGGAAGAATGAGGGAGAAGTAAATAGGACAAATAAGGAAGTAAGTACATGAGAAAAGCTTACCAGGAAGTTAGAAACTAGCGTAAGACAGAGAGGGTGGAGGCCTACAATCAACCAATTTTAGGATTTTACGATTAACTGTGAATATGATATACTTTCACAACGTCTCAAATGTTAATTCAATTAAGAGTGTGGATAAATTCTTGCTTTAATTTCATGATAACGGGTCATTTGACAAATTATACTGATAAAATTAATCTGTTTTTGGGATTAATTAAATACCTGGATCTATTATTGGACTTTATGCATGATATTTTTGATTTGGGAGAGAAAAAATGTAGAATTTTAGATGGGGTACCGAGAATTGAGAGTTTTAGAGGTGAAAGGAACCTTAGAGGTTGTAAAAAAGCACTGAGCGAGAAAATTGGTGCAGAGGGGAAAAGAGAGACTATAAGAGGAAAGAAGAGGCGAAAGAATTGGGAAGGGAAAAAACGGATTTAATAGAATAAGACGAACGGGCCCTGTCTACCTGATACGACGGAATGACATGACATTTTGTAGCCGTCTCGAAGAAGATATAAAGGAGATAGTTACACCGGAGGTAAGAGAATTGGACTGGAATGACAGTGCATGGAGAAGGGGGGGCGTCGCTCATGAGGGGAAAGCTGGAGGCTGGGGCACTGAGTTCATTCGAGGGATGGGTGGAGTGGGCGTGAGGTGTGGCAGAGATGTGAAGCGACGCGATTTTGAATCCAGATGAAGCGAGGAAATGTTTGAGTGGCGCAAGACGTCTTGAGAAGCTTTCAAGATGAGATGGTAAAATCGGGGAGAGAGGGGAGAAAGTGCGGAGAAAATTAAGTGGGCGGAAAGGACGAGGAACGAGAAAGAAATGGAAAGGAAGTGAGAAGTGAGTAGGTGAGGAAGATTTGGCAGCCGGTTTGTCTTCTGGTGGCACGTTTGAATATGCGCTGATTCAATTTCCAAAATTAAAATGCTATCAGTAAGGCAGCACTTACGACGAATATTTGAAGCACGGTTTGAACAAAATATATATAGCGCCAACTGGGCTTATTGAATGAAAAATGCATGGATTTCCTAGAAGTTGGCTGCAATCTGGCTGGCACAAGAGACGGTTTCCATGGCTGGAAAAAAAATTAAGCAAAAATTTTTTTAAATAGTCACCATACTTTGTATATTGTCATCCAACTACTACATAAGGAAATTTGTTTATGTAGGTAAAAGACCGAAAATATGAGCTTTATTGTTTAATAGATTCACAAAGCCGTAATGACAACTGTGAGGGTGAAATGATTTTGAGAAAATCATTCGTATGCTTTTTTTTATTCATTTTTGCGTTCCATTTGACCCTTTATTTCGGATTATTATCTGTAGAAAATCATTATGCAGGAGGGATATTGAGAATTCAGGTGAAGATAGTTCGTTGCGCTTCATCATGATATGAATTGAATTACGTCATACAGTAATATTAATAGCGACGCGCACTCGAGGTTTTAAAACCAAGAGTATATGAATCCTGTAAATCAAAAAGATCTTGCGAATGATGTTATCGGCATCCTTTGGTTTCGAAGAACTTTGATGTTGTAAAATGTTCCCTAGCTTAATAATATTATCAATTTTAGCGCTTTACTTGCTACGGTACTTAAAGCAATTACTTCCCTTATAGCTACATTCCCACCAATTTCAAGTGACCAGACGGAGATTTAATTTTTGTCGAATTTGAGTAACGTCATACTGTTAGATCTGACGTCTTTTTGCCTTAATTATCAATTCTTTCATTAACCCTGAGTCTTTATTAATTATACTAAAGATAAACGTTTGAAAGCTAACGTCATTTGAGACTTTATGAAAATAAATTGAATGATATGATATTAATCATCACGTTCATAGCTTAAGATCGCATTTAATATGGAGCATGTCTGCATACAAAAATGTCCATATTGTTTTTACGGAAAGGGGTAATAACAATTTGGTGTTTCGAATTTTTTCAATCGTGCTAAAAAGATACCAATGGAATATGTTACTCGTTTTCCTCATTTTGTAATTTCAAATGCTGCACGGCAGGAATTTTGTATATACATTTCGAAAGCTTACTTTTATGTCATTTCCTAAGGAGTTATATGGTAAATAATCAGCACCTTTTTAAGTCATTTACTTTATTAGATGGCTAGGTCACTGGACTAGAACGTATAACCAAAAGAAATTGTCTTTCATAAATGAAGATACTGTAACAATTCGCAAGATAAGTGGCAGTATTTTAGTGAATAGGCTGAGAGAAAAGTTATGAATTTCCGATATGGTTAAGCTGATATTTTTAGGAATTAAGTATTTCATGCAGTTGATGTCCCAATTCTCAGGAACGCCTTTTTTGAAGCTGCTATATGTTTTCCGTAAATCCTGGAATTACATCAATTTAGCAGCCATAAGAATAATTTAAAGGCATTTTTATAAGAATTTACCTTTGGGAGACTGGTTACGGTGTATGCTTGAGATAACGTTAGTATATATTCTTCGAATTTTCTCTCCTGATGTGTGCCCATATCACTTATAGCAGAGAAATTTGCCGGGACAAATTTACCTGTTTTAGTAAAATAAGGTCAAACCCTTCATCCCAGATTTATATATCACATATAATTGAAACATATTGAATGCCTAATATTCCCCCGGAATTGACAATTAATAGAAATTTCCCTATAAAAATATGAATCAGGCAAGTCTCTGCCTGATCTTATTGGCAGATAAAAGCAAATTTAGACAAAACTTGTTCTTATATAAAAATATATAATTTCAATTGTTGAATATTGAAATTATATAATTTCAATTGTTAGACAAATTGACAAATATCAAAGCTATTTTTCAAGCTCTATCACCAAGAAACTTAGTTTGTTCACCAATCCTTCCCCCACCCCCAAAGGCTTACGGCGTGATGAGTATGCATGTTTAATAGTTTTGTTTACATAAAGAGTATCATAGGTGTAACCTCAAACGAGTAGTCTATTTTTCTCTGTTAATTCTTTCATCCGGGAAGGAGTTCATGCATGGGATCAAAGTTGGCAGAGAAAAGTATTTGTAGAAGGGTAAGATTCCTTTGCGAAATCAAATCACGGACTAAAAGGGGAAACATATAGGGAATACTCTCCTTAAGAGTGTCACGTGCCTCAGAGTTCCGAAGCTTAGACTAGATTTTTGCATCTCCAGCCACAGAGATTGACGGAAGTGAGAAGACATCTTGACAAGGGAGGAAAATGTCTCTTCAGTAAGAAAGGCTTCGGAAAAGACTTGGGTGGGGATGTGTGTGGTCTTAGAAGTTTGATAAAGAAAATGTTTGTCGAGGAGCGTAAGGACAGTGATGCATTGTAATGTAAACACCGATTTGAATATTAATTGGAACGGAAGGATTGAAAGATTTTTATCTTACGGCACTAAAGCCCCGTGTTGAATAATAAAACAAGGGCATAAATCATTTACAGTTTGGGTAGTTTGAACGGTTTTCAAATGTATTGGAATTCCTCTGGAAAATGTGGATACGATGGCCACGAATGTCAATATTGGCACTTCCAAGAAACTTGCTGTTGGAATAACATGGTGAAGACGCCGGGACATCCACAATTTAGAATCGATAAATTCAGATTTTCGGGTGAAATTATCCAGTGACCTCACAAATATGATAAATATCACATACTTATATTAACTAAGCTACCAAGGCAGTGTTGGGATGATCCGCTTTTCATAGTCATAAGTGTTTACTCCCACCATCTTGATATCGCTTATACAGAGAGTAAATCAGAAAGAGCTTCCTAGCATCACAATTTACAGTCAATCCCTATCAATCATATACTCTACGTTTCTTTACTAGCTTTTTAATGAAAATAGATCTTCATTGAATGGGTTCGACGTCATACCCATTCAACAAACTTTAAAGCGAGTTGACTAATGTTTCATTTAGCCTCAGAAAGTTCGATGTAAATTAATATTCTTCCCATTCGTTCTGCTCAGGAAATCCTCACCATAGTGCGAGGCATTGGCTGTTTGGACACCAGCCACAAAAATTACTTTCTCTTGTTATGTCACGTGATATGTGAATGAATTGAGAGGAAATTAATAGGTAAAGCTAAAGAGCGCTATAAATGTTATTAATACAGTGGACACTCTCCGCTGCAGCTCTGTGGAAGTGAAACAGAAGATTAGGTGAAAATACAACTTTATCTTTAATACTTGATTTATCATAAATGTTTTTTATCGATGTTTTCCTTGAATTAATTAATATTCATTTTAATTTGCTTCCAATTTAATAATAGGTTTCAGAGCGACACAAAGAATATTATCATGACCCCTCATTATATCTCAGGTAGAGATACATAGCCGAATAGATAGGAATAAAAACTCGTTCTTTCCGCGCGCAATAAGCGACTAAATAGATACTGAGTTCCACTAAATACACTCCCATTATACACGTCACCAATTCACCTTCCTAAACCTAATCACTTACATATTTACACTTCTGGTGTCATAACACTCCCTGCCACACGCCTATGTGGCGGATTGCAGGGTAGTTGTAGATGTAGATGAATAATTCTGCAATGTAAAAAGAATTGTCCTCGAGGCAATATAGCTATAAAAAGTAGTACCTCACCTTGTATTTCAACATTCTTTCAGATCTAACCGGATGGTTACAGTAAGTATTTGCATTAAATTTTAAAGTATGATTTGGTTTTTTCCCGGCTTATGATATTAATAAAATCTTCTCGGGTTTTCCCCATGTTAGGTTATTGTTGGCCGACGTTTCGATGGCTACCTCCACCATCGATGCCCTGAGGACGAATTTTAATTCAGTATTTACTTTTTTTTTCTATTTTCACTCTGATGCACTTCGAATTCATAGAAAAATAATAAAATTTTAATCCACTCGTAGGTGTTAAAATCGAAATTTCCATCATTTTTGGTCAATTCCGAGAAAAAAAAAGGCCTCTAACCTATTTCGGAGGGCAACTTTGGCCTCGGGCCCTTCCGAGGAGCACATCTAAGATTTTCAGAGTCGAATTAACACGGGGGAAGGGAAGGCCATATCTCTTGAAATCCATCCAAAAATCTGGACGAAGCAATGAGGCGAGGTGCAAGAGAAGAAAAGCTGTAGGAATGCGGGGAATTGGGGCGGGGGGCGTTGCGGGGGAAGATGCTGGTCGTGGTTCGTGGGGGGAGGAGTGGGGGTGGTTGAAGAAGAGGGAGCCAGGAGCCAGCAGGTCGGTTATTCGTCGGCGGCAGGTGGGGAAGGAGGGGTGGGGGGGGAGGAGGAGAGAGGTGTCCTCCACAGGAAATCACCCGGCTCAGGAAATTAGTTTTTGTGCTTCCTCTCTCAATGCCCTGGCTCCGCGGGTGGGAGACGAAGGAGGGCCGGTGGGTTGGTGGAGATGGAAAAAGAGAGCTGGGGGTTGGTAGGAGCACACTTATGTATCGAGAGGCGGGGAAGATGGTCTGAAGATACTGAAGTAGAGTCGAGCGTAAGAGAAAAACCGGTTGGGAGGAGGGAAATTGCACGAGACTGCCGTATGAGTATGACTCGGCTGGGATGAAGGGTAGGCGGGCACATCAGGGTGTCTGGATGGGACTTTGGGATGGGATGCCAAAGATGAGGAGAGTATGGACTTTTCAGATTGGTCGTGGCAGTGGGGGTAGATGGAAGTATAGGAGGGGTGGAGTAGGAGGTGCAGGAAGGGGGTGGCAGAAGGAAGCTGACGGGGGGGTAAGGTTATGAAACGTTTGGTGGGGAAACGGAAGTTGAGTGCTCATGGTGCCGGGAGATTCCGTGAAATTCAAAGACGGGGAAGGGAAGTTTGCTCGTCGTAGAGCTGGGATGGGTGAGAGTGATAGCAAAAAGATGAGAAAGAGAGATTCGAAAGGAGGGGAAAATAACACAGGAAGCAGTTCTCCCGAGAAGGTTATGGGAATGCTAAGAAAATATCAGGACACGGGAGGAGAAAAGTGCCACCACTCCATTGGAGATTCGTGCTGTTCCACTCTTAGAGGCATGAGGGGAGAATATTGACGATAAAGAAAGCGTTCAATAATGGCGAGAGAATTTAACGAACGCATTCCATGAATAAAAGGGCATGCAAAATCATTCATTGGCCATATAATCGTTGATTCAAATTGATCAAGCTTTGATATAAAATTCATATACGTACTTTCTTCCGTGTATTAACTGTGATTGATATTCGATAAAAACTGGTGATGCATATATATATATATATATATATATATATATATATATATATATATATATATATATATATATATATATATATATATATATATATATATAATAGAACAATCTCTCACAAATGAAATGGTGAAATATTGAAATACTTCTACGGGTAAAATCTTGCAAAATTCATTTTTCTCGTAAAGCATGTATTTAATATTTATCAGCTTTCAACTTAATGAGTCATAACGCTGCATTTATAGTTTTATCCATCCATAGGATATTGAAATGCTTTATTATCAGGGTTTTTTTATGTTAAAAATTTTTGTAGGGATGATGAGTGTCATTTTTCATTAATAAACGTTTAACGAAATTTAAATAAAAGGCTTGTCCTGCATTTAGAATATAATGGTACATTATTCTGATGTTCCTTTGAGGAGTAAATAATAAAATACGGTGACATTGATTTCGGAAAAAATTACCTTATTTTAGTAATGCAAATTTCATCGTGTAATGATAAAATATGCACTCTAGAATGCAGAGAGTGAATTGAAATGGATATCGGTTTGTATCTGAAGCGTACTTTAAAAAAATGTTTGGCAATCATCCGGTGGAGAGCAGCGCATTTCATGAGTTTTTTTTTATGCCAGTGGAATGCCGTATCAAATGTGAATGGGAGACAAAGCATAGTCATAAACATATTTCATCTATAAAAGAGGAATAATTATATATTTCATCCAGCATATAGGAGCTGAAGACGAGCGTAGACTTGAATTTAAGAAAAAATATTACCTTTGATACGTCTGCCATTCGTGAAAAGTATTTTTATCCCCAAAAGTATTCTGTCGAACGCAAATAGAGAAGAACATATAAATGGCAGTTACAAAACGTATTTAACTAATTGAGGAATGAAGTTCATGATTGAATACTTTGTCTTGAAAAGGGGACGCTCACAGATTATTTATTTCTCAAGTTCAATGCAGAGTATTCCAGTTACAAACTGTCTTGAAAGAGCAGTCCAGCGAAATAGTTCTTCGCCCTTCGACGTAGGCCCTTAAGGAGTAGCTACTGATTTAGGTGAATATTTTCAATACTATATCTTATCAGACAGTAAGACCCTCCATGATACATCGACATACTACTCTGCGATACGCCACAAGTGCGTGTTATGGGTAAGTTAGCACATTGGCCACGAAAAATTAAGGGAATACTCCCTTACATACAAATCAGTTGTTACTATTGTGCAATATCATAATACATCACTCTCATTAGACACATGTAATTGCTAAATGCAACACTATCCTGTGTGTCTCATTTCGATTTGAGTATCATTATCCATAACATTGCCAATTTCTTGCCTGAGAAAAAAGAAGTGTTTTCACAGTATAAATAATTGGGATGTCATTAGCTTAACAAGTTCTTGTCAGTTTCCCGATTTAAATTGCTGACATTTATTTTTAAAGCAGAAAATAGTTACATCATGAATATAGATTTATTACACACACAAACTCATTGTGCCATGCTATTCTTTTCCATGGTGGACAATTTTTAGAGAGCCTCACCAAAGGTTTTGGGACTGGGAAACGCTTAAAACGATAGAAATTGCCTAATATAGCTTATAGCCAATAAAGATTGGCTAACGCGGTAGCAATCAAAATATCCAGTTCAGGCAAGTAAATGTTATTGCATTTAATGGTATTCATTCATAAATAGTTTTTAGAGTTAATAAAAATTTAGTGATTGCCGGCAACTATTCCCTATCTTACAACAATTTTATATACCATTCATGTATGTGAATTTAAACATACTATAAATGTTATAGAATAGTCAAAGTCTTCATCATGACTTGAAGGCTCTCATGGGTTCAATCATGTACTTAACTTTTGTTACATTATGTGCCAGATTTCAGAGAAAAGATTTCTCTTATCTTATATTTAAATGCTTTTTTAATTAATAAATTAAATATAAACTATTAAATTTAACTTAATCAGGCTGGATTTGGTGGCCGTTGTTTACATCCATGCTGAATAAAAAACATTTGGTCATTTTCCACAGATTTATTTACTGGCGCGACACGTTTCACCACTTTGTGACATAATCTCGTATTTTTTCTTTATCTTTCATTAATTTACCTCCCACTCATCAAGCAAAATATTTTTTATAGGTGTGCTAATATATTACTGTACTCAGACATATACCTTTCACTTCCAAGAACATCAACGCATTCTAAGAGTCCAAAACCGAGTGCCAAGGGTCGTGTAAGACTTTCTTTTACTCGCGCTGTTTCCTTAAGCCTATGCTCACCTCCATAGCTCCGTCCAAATTATTTTCCGCGAAGGACGCGCTTGGCAAAGCGCCGAAGCGGAAAGCATTGCCCTCCCTCCTTTACGCTGGGGTCACGCGTCGAAGGAGAACACCCCCTCGCTAAGAATTCATATAGAGCCGAGAAAAGCCAGAAAGGTAAGGGGTGGTTCTTTGAGGAGCGTATTTTAATTCTGACTTAGTTGGAATTCCATTTTATTTGGAGAGTATGGGGCGCGAGACTCGTAGGACCCCCCACCGACAAGCGTGTCTACTTCACTTTCAATTTTCCCTCCCTTAGAAGAGCTATAAACTTTATCCTTCCACTCCGTCCGTAAAGGGACACGAATAGGGAGTGCCTACTCAAAGATTTCTCCTCATTCACACGTCCACCCTTCCTCTTTCTACACCGCCCACCCTATCGCGGAACGAATGGTTTTCGTTGACAACTCTCTTAAAATTTCGCACCCAGATCCGTATCGCTCGAAGGAAACAGGTAGCGCCAAAAGTTAAACCTGCTGAAAAAATCCTGACTTTGACACGGCTGTTTTCCAATTTATTTTCAGACTTTTAAATTTGGAAATTATTCTGAGGACTGCGTCATTGGTAGTGTTTTGGTTTTGTTGAAAACGTCAAATTATATAATATTTTTATTATCAACAGAAAGTTTATGCTTACTATAGGCGATAATATCATCAAAATGGTCCTAATTTATATTAAGGTTGTGTTTATGCGATCTCAAAATGAAGTCAAAACTTTCTAGACTAATGGCATACTGTGCCGTCCATGAGGTATTTCCTTTAGTTAAAAAACGGGAAACTGCATTGGAAATCCTACCTTAATA
Source organism: Ceriagrion tenellum (assembly GCA_963169105.1). Lineage (NCBI taxonomy): Eukaryota > Metazoa > Arthropoda > Insecta > Odonata > Coenagrionidae > Ceriagrion > Ceriagrion tenellum. Next base: position 39,147,999 of record OY720640.1, read on the forward strand.
AAAGTACCTCTTTATGATCATTCTGATGATAATATAATTTCAATTCTTAAGGAAGTTCAACGTCTTACTTAAAATCTACCTGGCATGGTCATTCTAAACGATATTTTATATAATAACGATATTTATTTCTGGTCACTTTTTACTTTTACGTTTTTTGCCCGTGAGAAGCCCTATTATGCGGTTTGCTATTAAAGCGGGAGTTTGCTGAAGCTATTTCATCTAATTTGTCATAAAATATCAAAGAAAAATTGTGTTTATAGCGGAATAATTGTCACTTTATCGGCATCCTTTCCTCTCTTACCTGTCTCATACTTGAGAAATTGAATGGTGGTGCACTATCCTTTATGCAAGGATAATTTTTGAAAATTTATAACATGTCTGAAGATAAGTATTTTTAATCCGATTCATTTTTGTAGTGTTCTTTGGAGGGATGTTCATTTTCCCCTTCTGTTTTTCTGCTGTGCTAGAACAAAAAAAACGCTTGTGCAAAGGATAATGCGAAGTTTGGAATTAAGGGTTGGAGGGAAACTGGACTGAAGTCAAAATCATGTGTGCCTATGTCACATTGCGTGAATCACGTCGAGAAATAGAGGAGATCTCACCCGAGGTTAAGCATAACATGGAGCTTAGTTGTGTGTTGGGAAGGCTTTTGAGGGAGAAATAAAAATATTTTTTCTTCTATGCCATTTTCAATCCAGTTTTACATTGACTGTGGTTTTCTCAAAAAATGGCTTCAAAATCTTGGCCTCGAGTATTTATGTGACACAATTTTTCCAGCTTTCTTCGCTACCTATAGCATTAAGAGTAAAATGCTCTCAAAAATGTATAGTGAAAGTGGTATGAGGAGAATGGAGAGGGTAGGGAAGCAGGGTATATTGTATACATTGGGGTATATCCTTCTATTTCCCAGTTATGTAGCTTGCGATACTGCTCTGCGCAACGATACTGCACCGCACCAATATTGCAACATTATTGGTGCCGTGTGCTGCATAGCCTATAAATGAGTATTTACAGTCTAACACAAAAGACTTAAAAGGCCATAATTTTATTTTTATGCGTTCATCTTCATAACGAGATGAAGTAGCATATTAACTCCTATTCTTGAAAATTTAATTTATTGAACAATTAATTACCTACTCATTTTTCCCCATCCCAATTCAACATGACAACTGCAATTATTCTCTTCAGTTTTCAATAATCTCCTATCAGCCCGGGAATACACTAGATTGTCGTGTTCCTTTGGCTTTCCATATTCAACTTGGCAGAGGCTGCATTCGATTCAACGCAAGAATTTTCTACGCCTACTACTTTATCGCAAGAATTTTCACTTTTCCAGTAATATCTTCTCCATACTTTCATTTAAATACAAATTTCGCATATATATATTAGACAATCTATCTTCTCAGATTGGAATAGAGGTTTCAAGACTGTACATAAAATAAAATATCGCAAATATCATTATCGTTATTGAATAATACTAAAAGAATATTTAACAGGCAGAGGTTTTGCCAAATAACAGCATTTCAATTTGAAATGTATTTGAATGAACACATTCACACACTGAACTATGCATTGGATGATGAAATACTACCCTTCCGAGAGTCGAAGCCGTATTTTAGGTGGACAGACAAGGATGCCGTCGTCGGCGCTTCGCAAAACGGAACGATCAAGTTCATTGGAAATTTTTACTTATCCCATTGGATAAACGCGATTTATCAATTAGGATTGACTTTTATGTCATTGCTACGGGTTAAAAATTATGATTCATGATACTAAAAACCTCCATATCACACAGTAGCCAGGCAATTGATATGATGTGGTATCAATCAAGATAATATAACAAGAATGTGCCAATTAATAATAATCTCAGAAAGTGCCTTTTTAACTGAATATTATAACCAACATTTAGGTCCATGAATTAGAATATATTTTGTAAACTTTAAATTTCATATTTGCCACTGGTTAATTTGCCGCTGTTACTCTCTCCCACTTTAGAAATATGTGAGAGCCTTTGGCTTTCCTAAGCTAAGATAGTCTGAAGGATTATTCGATTGATAAAAGAATAAAATATGTCTTTATATTCTGAGAATAATTCTTGCTGAACGAATTGAAGATCTCGGTCAACATAAGGAGAGAGGTAGGGAGGAAAAATCCGCGTAAGTGGTATAAATTAAAATAGAGCAGTATTAAAAACCTTATCATAGTTGAGATGGACGGTCGAAGACAACTTTAAGGTCACCTGATGACTCTATAGTTTGGCTAATTTGGCTACCTGCCGTCTTTGACCCCAGATCCGTGCACAGAGCTTATTGGGCGCTCCCAGTGACCCAATGAATCGGCAAGAAAGGAAGAGTAGAGACTTGGCTAAGCCACACAAAAAGACGAGGCAATAAATAAAAAATAGTGATCTTAAAAAAGGCAACAGGACAGAGAAGAATATATTCTGGAGGAAAGGAGAAGAGAGGGATGCTGCTAATCAATATTTTGATTCTAAGAAGGATGAAAAAGTAGCTGATTGTACTTAAGTTAAAATGGCTCCCCTGGACTTGAACCTGCTACTCCATACTAATAACTATTCCCATTACTTGCCACCAAGTTACGTTCAAGTACTACGTAAGAAGATATGCCATTTTTAACCTCCCATTCTCCCCCATGTAAGATAACGTTAGGTTTTCCCAAACACCCCTCCCTCTCATTCTTACGTAAGACATTACTTATTTGTATCTACTCCCCGCTAGCTCGCTTTCTGCTGTTTCATTTTTCCATAGAAGCCATCATACAGCTTTGAGCACTGGATATCAAGTAATAATGCCGTGTTGGAGTATCACATTCATTAACGCTAAGAGCGAAGCAGTAAGAGAGCTGATGAAGTTGTTAATATTCTCAGAATACAGGAAAAAATACAGGATATTTGGAAACGATACAATGTTTCTAGATTGACAAAAATATTACCTAAATTGGTTCCAGATCCCCTGCCCCCTTACATAAGACATTGTGAGATAATCCCCGCCCTCTTACTCACAAAAATGTCTTACGTAATAATTGAATGGCCCCAAAGTTGGTGTGAAGGATATATGTTCGCTGATGGAAGTATCTATGTATTCACTAAAGAATTGTCTGTGGTTAAATGAAAAAGGTGAACTGCAATAAGGCAAACATATGAATTAATGACAAGTGAGCTATCAGAAGGTGTTGTATACACAATTTTCCCACCTAAGACCGATGACTGATTCCCGGATTAACCAACCTCTTGTTGATTTAAGATCAGTTTATATGCATCTGTATTCTTCTCTGTAATCAAAGGTATATATTATAAGTTTCAAGCTGAATTATAATTATCACTATCACTACCATCTTACGGTGATACAAAGGGCAATCAAAGCCCATGGCGATTGCCAGATTTGAAAACGTCTGACTCATGTTTGACTAATAGTGGTAGCGTAAGGTCGATTTCATTGTATTTAATTATTTAGATGAGTAGTAAATTACATTCAACTAACCGACACAGATAATACTATCATGATGCCTCCCCACATCTGTAGGTCTGACAGAAGCGTTAAAATAGGAGAGGTACATTTCCGAAGAGATAGGTACAAAAACTAGTTCTTTCCGCGCAAAATAGCGACCACAATAAAAACTGAACTCCACTAAATACACTCACAATAAACGTCACCATTTTACCTCTCAAAACCTTATCCCTAACATCTTTACACGTCTGGCATCCTAACACTCCCTTCCACACGTCCATGCGGCGGCTCGCACGGATGTATGTAGATGTACTTTAATGTGTATCAGAATATTGGTATAAGTATACATTCCGTGAAAGGGACCAGAGTAAAAAGCGATTGATATCATCACTTTGACACATGAAATTGGCAACCGCCCGGATTTAGGATCTCTTTCTTACATATTGTTCCAGAACTAACGCTTTCGTTGCTTAAATCGGGGAATGAGCTGGGACCAAGCATTGATAATGGTTGATGTAAGCTGGCCTAGGCGTGTTATCTGTGCCCACCAGCAAGCTCCTTTCGATATGAGTTCTTAGAAATACTTAAAGGTTTATGCACGTAAGAACTTCATTTCGAACCTTCACCCATCTCCCAAGACGCCACCTTCATTTCCCTCCATACTTTTTCCAACCGAGCAAACACATTTCTATCCCCTCACACTCCCCACACTTGAATGTGATCAAACCACCCTTCTATTTCACCCACCTGCTTGGCTCACCTTCATAAGACAAAGCCATTGGTGGAGTTTCTCGAGGGCTTATGTGAGGGGCACGCAGGAGTGGTTTGGGAGCACTTTCTCCAAGAGGGGAAAGAGGGTGTAGCGAGGGGTGTGGAGTCGAAGGCGTCTCCGGGTGTGCTACGAAAAAAAATCATCGCGACACTTTCGGTTTTTGACATTTTTTCTTTTATTACGTCTTCCTTCGCTTCCACATCGTGTGTCTCCTACCTCATCTTCTTCCCTCCTTCACCTTTTCTCCCCTTTAACCCCTATTCCTCGTTTTTTCCCGTCTCTTCCCAGGCGTCGCATTCGCTTCCTCTCCTCCACCCACTCCTCCCCGTGGACCAGCGGCGTCAAAAGCGGGTTTGATTACTTCAATTACGTCACCACCCATCCCTTTTCCCTCCATCTCTATATCTTTCATCTTTTTTTTCCCTTTTACGGCACATCTTGCTCAACGGAGATGGTGATATTTTACAAGGTATGTCGTCGTTTCGTCGTATTGCTGCCTCGAACAGAGCCCTGCTTCACGCGGTTACGCCGAGAAACTTATGCCGACATGTTTTTTATAGGCGCCTCGCATATAGAATAAAATCTCAGCTGTTGGAAAGAAAAAATTTAAAAAAAGGAAGTAAGTTTCTTTGGTGATTTCTGGAACATAACCTCGAATATGCGTTCTCCCCTCTTGGATATAGTGCCCCCGTGATCCACGCTGTGTATTTTAATGAAAAGCCGAGAATGAGTGGATAACACTAAACTTTGGCCCTTTTTTCTATTCTCACCACCATTTACTCTACTGCTCACTTCTTGTAGATCCCATGTTACTTCAGCTTACGTCGTTGATTCTTACGGACTCTCCATGATATTGAAATATGCGGCCGAAGGATTAAATTGAAATAATCAATTTTGTTCTTTCCATCAACAGGAATTTAAAGATGAGGAAATATTTTATCACAAATTCATATAACTTATTCTCTACTTACGTTTTTCCAGTGAAGTAATTTCCATAGAAGGACGGGAGATTTATTCTTTTGCGTTTCTTCCCAAACTTTTAACAGCGAGTGCATTTTATTGAAGAAAATATCCTCGCCAGTGAGTAGTAGGTAATAAATTATATAATAATGATTGTCATTATTGAAGTAATCACTTTAAAAATTATATTAGCTATTTCTTGTGCCAAGACACCTTCTTAAAATTAATGGTTGCAGGCGTAACTTTGTACAAGTGGCTTTGTGCCGGAAGTGTTCCACATTGAGAAGAAAGGGTCCAGGTTGGACTACCTAGGACAATTTGAAATTTTGAGTGCTGCCAGCAACAAAAGAGTGAAATTCCTTAATGAATGTGTTTTTCCCTTCCACTCTCCCCTATTATCTATACCCTTCCCCCACCACCTCCCACTGACCGTGACGCACGTTTCTGATGTCAAAAACCCAGTTCTCTCCCAATCCCTCCCCCTCCTCAGGTCTCTAATATATTGACTCGCATGCTATGTATATGAACCTTTGAGATTGATTGCAAGGCAATCGAAATCTATGTCGGTAATAAAATTTTAAGTGTGGAATTTACTATGAGATTTTTCTTTTTCGTCATGTTGCACCTTCTTTCTCATTATTGATTCACATATCATATTTAACAGCGAAAAATATTCTTTAAAATTTAAAAACTTGTATTTTACTTCGCCAAACGCTCACACTTCATCCTGTGGTTCGTTAGAATTCCAAATTAAGGTGTAAGCTGCGCTACGTTAACAGCAGGTCAGAATTCTTTAGATCAATATAAGCTTGAAATTCATTTAGAGGTGACATTTATAAAGTGGAGAACTGCTGACCACTTTTTTTGTTAAATTCCTATTTTTTTTGTTCATAAAAACTCAATTATTTATTTAGTGATGTGAAAATTGTTTCTCCTTCCAAAGATTTTAGCTTTCGTGTGTTATTTGTTATTAGATATTTCTTTACTACATACAGAATGCCAGGTTCACTTGCATAATGATCCTTAAAATTCAATATTCAGTTCATTGGTTTACAATTTTACTGTATTTAATGGATCAGAGATTAATACAATGCCTTTTTTCTAGGGTTGCTGTTTTACTGCTCATAAATGAGAGCTTTTGACCCGAGTGGCTTTAATGAAACTATGAAAAAAATAAGAACTAGATTTCCATCCAGATTTTACCTGCGAAAATATTATAGAATTCGTACGTATTAGTGTAGACTTTCTCAAAGGAATAGTATGCGTACGGCATTTTTCTGCCAAAAAAGGGCCCTTTACTAAGAGCAGAGCTCTGTTATCTACTAAACGCTTCCATTTGTGAGGATTCCTTGCTTTATTAAAGAGATTATCTTGCTTCACCGTCGCTTATTTCTCCGTCCCGTACTCACTTAATCTATAGAGCATGGCTTCTAACACCATTTGTCAGCCAAGAAAAAATTGTTTGGTTGCATTTAAATAGTTCGCAACGTCAGAAAAATATTGATACCACATATATCTAGGCGTGTTTGTAACGGTACTCAATGTACTATTTAATTAAATTAAAATATTTAAGAACTCTGCTACTTTTAGAAAACAGATGTGTATTCATTTGGTAATATCTACAACAAAATGAATGATATTGGAGCCAATGCCATTTACCATGTACTTGAAACGCTTGATTAAAAAGTTCTGCTATTAATATTTCTATCGAATAGCTATCCAAAGCTCTGCAGTGATAAAACCTGAAGTATTCATCACCTTCTTGAATTACATTAGTTAATTTTTCCTTCATTTTGAACCGATACAATGTTTTGAGTGGCAATATTATTATCAATATTAACACGAAACTGTTATATCTACCCGCTTAAAAATAATGCGTGTGATTTCAGGTTATGATATCATGAGCTAGAGTGTAATATTAATTATTTCACTTAAGAAAGCTTGGTTATCTTAGATGTTTCAGCTGCATACTCAAGGAATGCATAGATTCCTCAAAATGAAATCGAAGGATGGAGACCTATAAGAGGAGAACGTTACAGGTTTCAGGACTTCCGTACCAGCACATAAGCTTAAAGAGATGAGGACCGAATTCAAGGTGCAAATTGTCCTGGATGGGCGTTCCACGAAGTTGAGAAGAGCATCGGATGGCGTCCGAAAGTGTGGAAGGGGTAAGGACGAAGGGTCAGAAAGAAGAGAGAGAGAGGGGATAGGTTAAGGGCGTGATAGGGTTTTCGAAGGGAAAGGGCGAGGAGGCTGGCAGAAGTAGGAAACATCTCCTTTTTCATCCTTCCAAACTGCCTCAACTCAGCGTAATCCTTGGCTGATACACAGAAACCCCTTTTAGATTACTTGACTCGCATTACCTCCGCAAACTCTCCCTCCCATCCCGGCCGATAGCTTGACCACTTTTGCTCCTCGGGCAGTCCCTTCCATTAAGGGGCCTTACGCAAACTCTCATTCAAACCTCGTCCCCACCCACACTACCACCCCCCCCCCCCGCCATTCACCCTCCCAATGCTATTCCTCCCCCATCTCGCCGGACTTTCCTCCCACCTACTCCTTCCCACCTTTTGTCTCTCTCCCTCCTCACCGTGGGCCAATGGGCGCGAATGGGATAACACTGGAAACCAATCTGATACGCTCTCCAAATCACTCACAGCGCCCATACGGTGGCCCCTCCCGAGAACCCAACGGGACGATTCCCGTCCCCCCCCCCCCCCTTGCCTCTTCCCAAACCTATTCCCCTCGTTCCTCGGTCTCTCCTCCCTGGCCCCCCGACCACACACCGAACCGTGAACCCCACACTCATCCTCCCAGCCTTCCCTATGGACCTCTCAAAAACCCTTTCTGTCCGTCCTCTCTCAACCCGTTGGAGAAGGTTTGCCCTGCCCTCATCCATTCTAGGGTCTCTCCAAAATAAATCTCTCACACCCTTACCTTTTAATGGACTTTCTGCATATAAGTCTACGCACTATTTTGCAAGCAGTTGCTGTGCTGTCCGTCAAGGAATGTTGGGACTCAATCCATTAAAAGGGGAGGGAGTAGGTGGAGGGACATTGTTGAATAGTTTTTTGTTTGTGCCATATCGGGTGTGTTAAAATCCTAATGAAGCATGAAAGAAAGTACATGTTTTACCTATCAGTTCGGCGGGGTATTCTTCTTTTTTTGCCCCTTCAATCAGCTCAAAAGATAAAGCGGGGAAGAAAATAATTTCTTCCATGTCGAAATGAAACTCACCACATCTGAATTTTCCAATTAACCTTAACCTGGAGTATAGCCTGCGAGTCTCTAACAGCTCTTCTTGCTCTTGGTAGTTGTTTTTATTTTATTTAGTTCACGATTTAAATCCTATTGGAAAGCGTTCTACATAATTATTCTTCGAAATGTGGCCAAACTTGAGCTAATTAATATCTCTCTACCGGTTGTGTATTGGAGGATATTTTGCTATCTCCTAGATGAATTTAAGCATTTTATTTTTGCGTCTTCTTCAATATACCATACAAAATTAATCCAGGAATGGACCTATAATCACCCAAGCACAGAAATGTATTGAGCTTCTGGATAGAGATATTTTCATGGGTGTACCCAGGGAGGGGCAGGGGGGGGTCAGCTGCCCCCCCCTAGAAGCAAGTATAAGACATGTAACTAGAATAAAAATTAAATTTTTTTCAAGCAAATATTTGTATTGACTAATAAAGCACTGCCTTAATTATGTATAATTTTCTTAAAATTTTGGTTTCATTCACCTTTTACTTGCTAAAATGTTACAACCTGAACGACCATGTCTTGTTCCCCCCCCCCAGGTTTGATCCTGGGTACGCCCTTGGATATTTTAGCATAATGTTTTCAATAATTTTGTTAGCTTTTGTCTTCTTACCACTAGAAATATTTTTATGTTAGAGTTAACGATGCAATCAGTCAGATATTTCGAGCATTTATATGGGTAATGCCAATTAATACTAAATTACAGAGAGGTCAGGCTCTCTTGTATCCCTAGGTCAGCGATCACTTTTTCATTTTGGTGTATGCGTGGCGATATGGAATGTAACAGTACTATGAATACAATTGATTAACTTGGTTCTGCGAACTTAATCTATTTTATTACTAGGTTCATCGTACGAGCGCAGGGTAAAATAGTCTCGAATACAATCATCGGAGAGGTGCTTCAAAAGGAACGCCAAGTCAAATGAAAAGCAAAGATACGTTAACGCTACAAAATTAACGTTCATTTCTTTCCATGATGATTTTTGTTGTTGCTATATTCGGAGGCTGGTAATGCAAATGAGAAGTCCATCACTTGCATACCACATAGGAAACTCACACTGTGCCGAAAAATGTCAATAAAGTCTTCACACGCTATAATTAGGGCAAAATTTGAAGTATACTTCTTGCGTCATTTCAATATCTTCCAGTGTGGTGGTTTCTACCCCGTAAATATATATATAGGTATTAAAATGAAATTTTTTTAGTACATTTTACCTTTTTTTTAGTACCTGAAACTTTCCGAGTAAACTGGAAAAATCATTAAAATATGCGCTCATTGACGCAATAATACCATCGCTTCAGACGACCTAAATTGTTTTGGTTTCCTGATGTATTTCGGTCCCTTTCCCGTTTTTCATCTTCCAAACCCTCCTACAATTGCAGCCATCCCGCCCCTAGCACCCCTGCACTCAATGCAAACTCCTTCAGCAGATCCTAGCCCCAAATACTTCTCCCTCCCCTCCTTTCCTTCTTTCCCGAGGAGACGTCTGTTCAAACAGACGCACCTCTCGCAGGCAGAGTGCTTCAATCGTTTCGGTGTCCCTTCATCATTCTTCAAATTCACTGCCTTCTCTCCACCGCAATCTTTCCACCCTGTGGAATAAAGTCCTCATATTACCTCGTGGACAAACAAAGTGCACATCCCTCTCCCCACTTGAAAAGGAAGATTTGTTACCGAGGATTCCCCTTTTTAAAATGCCTGCTGACGTATGAGACGCAAATGGAGGTCTTTTAGTTACAAGATGGCCCCTGGGTCCACACGTCTGTGAGACAATCATAGGGGTTTCCCGCAGGGCGTTTGATATCTTATTTCTGTTTGAAACTGTTTTAATTATCCACTCCTCCAGATAGTTGAAATTCGCATGTAGTATCTCAATTTCATCAAAATATCAGCCACATCTTTACCGTAAGAAAGCATTTTAAAAGTAATCTAATAATCCCTTTTCTTGTATTTTCTCGATCAACCAGAATCTAGCCCAATTAAACATGCGGTAAGGGAAGACTCTATGGAATTTAAATGATGTATCTAAGCATGTCAGAATCAATGCCAGTTGCTGGGTGATATCAGATCGGATCAAATAAGGTAACGTAACAAGTCAATATTAGTTATCCACTGTGGCTACAATGTCCAGAATTAGCATATTGACGATCGCCATTCTATCAATGTTTATTCAATTATAATTTCGGAATTAAAACAGGGATTTACTTTAACACCATACCAGGTCACCAGAGTTGTGAAAACTTTTATATATTTTCTTTTCATAATAATATTCAGGTGGATTTTAACCATTTAGAAACGTCACAACTCGAACGAATTTATCTTTCTTTCCTGATAAATTATTAAATAAAATAAAATAATACCAATTTCCAACCTTATTGTGTGCTGCACATAGTTTACACATATTTCTGCAGTTTCTCATTTTAAGGCTTTGTGGATATGGTTTATGGATATGGATCATCGTGAAGTTTCCCCTACCTCTAAATGAAAATTCATCTAAAGGGAAATTCTTTTAAGGTTTTGCACTATTTCCTGCTCCTTTTCCCGTCTTTAAGCTACGAGCGTATGGTTTCCCTCCCGCCTTAAGAAAAACCACCGGATGTACTTTGCAAATACGCATACTTGACATTGAACAGAACTTCGAATTTACTTCGCCTAGCAATTATTTTACGCGACCCAAAAACGTTGTCCCCCTAACTTGAGAAAAATGAGATTCTCCATGATTTTTCGGCTCTCAAAGATATTTTGCGGGCACTCAAAAAACTAAATATTCGCGGATAAAACTTTCCGAGAAAAAATTTTGCGGAGTCCCTCTCACGATTCCTCCATTTTGTATGACGCCGCCTCGCATGAAAGTAAAGTTTTGTTCTCTTAGTCTCTCAAGAAAAAGATCGCATCTGGATTTGTTCGGGAATCTCCTTTTGCTCCGGCGACGGGGGTGGGCGGTGAGGAAGAGGGAGACGGGGGTATACCACCGCTCACTTATAAATTCTCGGAGATGAAAAATAACCGAAGCCTCCCCCTCCGGATATAAGATGGGAGGAGCAGGAGGAGAGTTGGGCACGCACACATATAAGCCTCATCCCATCCTATAGTACCAGGGATGCAAAAATAAAAAGAACCCGACTCCACCCCCCATAGCCTTTTTTCCTTATTTCAGCCCCTACCCGTCCTCTCCCCCAACGCCAACATACAGCACCCCCTTGAACTTGGCCACCCGTTCCAAATTTTCCATCGACATATTGAAATTCTTTTACTCTTCCACATATTCCAGCTCTCATCCCCGTCCCACCTGACCCCGTGCTCACCCCATCGTTGCAAGGACGACATGAGAAGCTCTCACTCCAATGTATTTACTTTGAGACGAGAGGGTGTCATGCGAAAGATGGACTACACGTAATCGCAAGGTCCCTCGTAGTTATTAAGCAGTGACACCTCCCGCACCGGTAGACTTTTTTCCCCTTATCTATCGACTAGCCGGTGATATCGCTTCTTCATCCCTTCACGCTGCCGACACAATTTTCCATCCATCCCCCTTCAAAGCTGCTTATTTCTCACATTCTCTCTCAATTTCTCCCTGTCGGGAGTCCAAATTTCAGGTGCCCCCTCAGGCGTATAATTCTTCCTGCGAGCAGAATGACACATTCCCAGGGCCTCTCCCACCTCCCTTCCCCGACCACATCAAGTCCTCTTGCGATATGCAAATTTGAGTATCATCTTCGAGGCTAATTTTTTTTATCGTAAAAGCATCGCTATTCAGATTCAAAACGTAAATGCTTTTTTTGGAAAGTTGTCCTATATCGAGTGATATTCTGGACATTTTAAGATACCGCAAAAACCCATTAAAATGATACGTTGGTATTGAGTAAAATCCTATAACATTTTTCGTTTACTTGATGTTGTTTAAACAAGGATAGCAAAGTGTCGACGCACCTGAACCTCATTACAAGACAATTAAAGTGAGAGTTAGACTACGATTAATAAATTTGAAACGATGCGTTGATTGTACTGGTGGCGTATTGTTTTCTGCAATGTCTTTTTAACATTTTAGCTAGTGATAAATCAGTAAAAACCGTTTCCCAAAGAACAACTTGGCCTAGTTATATATTTATTAGCCTTCTTTTTTCCTAAGGTAAAGTTACGATCATCATTTAAGCAGTTAGAAAAACAAATTCCACAAAGCACATTATTTCTGATCCCTTTTTTTCTATTTGTTGTTCTTCTCTTACTTGTGCAAAGCTGTTAAACGCCACCATATTGCGTATTCTTTATCAAGGCCTTTCGAAATAATATTTAGATATAATTGGGCTTCATTATGAAACAGATTTTATATCCTACCCGAATTTCTGAATCACCTGCATGGGCTTTTCTTACGCATAGGTTCGGATTTTTGTACTCCACAATGGTTTCTGTATGCACCCTGCTCACCAATTCTATAATAATATCGCCTATCTTATCGGGATAACCGCGGTATTGCATGGCGCTAAATCCACTCTCACTTCCCAATCCCTCTGCACACATTTTCCCGCATCCAACCCGGAACAAGTTACCGCCTCTGCCGTCCGCACCCCCTGCCCTGCACTCCGCGGAAGGCATTCCTCTTCCTCCTCCGTCTTATTCTCCCCCCCACGCCTCCCGCCGGCCTGCTCTCCACGGCTAATCCCTACCCCCGCGTCTATCTCGTTTACTCAAACATCCTCCTCACTCGACTTCCTCCTCGCTTCGTGGGGGATAAGATAAATGCGTCTGGCGGTGGTGGCGTCATAATATCCTTCCCCCTGGAGGCAAAAAGTCGAAACAAGATCGTGTGATTCGGGCTATTATGCGAGATATGAAGGAGGGAATGGGGACCTTTAATGAAAAAGCGGATTAATTATGTCTGGAGGCGTCATTATTGGGTTGTATTATTGCGTGAGACATCATCGTGTCCCTGTTTATTATATGTTCATTGAATTAATCCGCATTCCAGTTTTTTTTTTTACTTTCCGGATATGATAGCTTGGCGATATTAATATCTGGAGAAAAACAGAATACTTTTAGAATTCAGCTTCCTGGTTTTTGGCTAACAAAATTTGCATTAAGGGGATTTTTTTCCGTTCCGGGTAGTTTATGAATTTTTACAGGTAGTTTAAGGAGACCATCGATGAACGCATTTGTCAAGAAGTTTTATTTTTATGATTTAACGAGGAACCATGTATTTTGTGATTTATATCTCAGAACACACTACAACGTGTATATATCAGCTGTCTCTGAGCCAAATAAATTCAAAGATGTTGTCTGTGATTATGCGCTGAGTCATGTTTGGAATTAATTTTTGAAATGACGATGAGAATATTATATATGGTGATGCGTATGATGAAGTACTTAGCCATCGTAAAATATTGTTTCTCCAATATCACCTTACCAATGCAAATATAAATGTCTACGAAACTATCCGCCTAAGTGGAAGAATAAAGGGGGGTTGAAATTGCCGTTCTAGTTTTTGTCCCATGAAACTATGCTTAAAATGTTTTCACGCACTTCAGTAACTTTCACCCTTAATTACTCAATTAAAGTCATGTACGTATACATGGTTTCAGAATTTCAGCTCCCTTGGCATGGAGGCGTACCCTGCCCTTCACATTGAATGCTCTTTTGCGATAGAGAAAAAATATAATACCTAAATCACATTGTTCCGCATTCCGAGGTTTTCATTGCTTGCCAATTTCGTTAGAAATTTTATAAGCACAACCTTTAAGTCTAGCTAATAAATTGAAAAGACTGCTGAAGAGAAATGCTGTCAATTTTTTATAAAAACAGTCATGCAAGTAAAAATCTAATAGAAAACTATAATTTTTTCAGTGCCTTGTTCGCAACTGCATTCATAGAAATCACCATTTTGTCGGATAATTTAGAACCCCGAAGTATTTTCCTTCATTGGCACGTGCTCACGGCGTGCATACATGTGATAAGTAATATTTTTCTGGATCTAATTCTTCGTCTTCAAACATTCCCACACTCTAGAAGCTGAAAATGTCACTACATGTATCTTAAGTTCGGATAACGAAGGAGGGTAACGAAAGTAACATCGAGCCATTAATCAATCGGGTTCGTGATAACTTACCGAATATCTCGACGATGTTGATCCCTTTTGAGGGTAATGGGATAAAATGTAACTTCTTGAGTCTTCGAAAACCTATCAAAGTTCCAATTAATCTCCAGAATTGTCATTCATTCCGTTGTCTGCTCTCAATTCCCCTCGAATTAATAAGCCAATGAGATCCGAGGCACGAACCTTGAACGATGAACGAAGGAGTTGCGAGCCGAGAGGAGACACGTCGCTCTCCCTCTCGAAATAATTGAGTGGAGGGGAACGCACCCCCCCCCCCCCAGTAGCCTCCTCCCCACTCCAGTCCCCTCCACCTTACTCCTTTTCCGATCTCCATTCTATCGGCTCCTATAACCTCTCATCTTGACTTCCACCTTCTCGATCGTCGTTTCCACGTCGTATAACAACTGTAGTACGTCATTGAGATTTTAACGAGATTTTTTAAAAGATTTATGTTAGAATTTGATCAGATAAATATTTGTATGTGCTTATCAGAGGCATTTCCTCATAAATAAAGAAGAATAAAAGACAGAATTGTAAACACCACAAATAATTCAATTAATCCTTTCCCTGCGGACCGGTCTCCCGATCATGAGGCTTACCGTGCGGCTGAAAAGTGAATCGCCCGCGCGTAACTCTTCCTCGAGTAATATATTCCATAGAAGAAAGTCATGATATGCACATTTTTATCTGTTTTTTTATTACTTGAAGATTTAGAAACATTTAAAATATTTTCTGTGTATTGTTTATTTAAAAGCAATCAAGGGCTAATGAGTAACCATGAAGCGCTCCACGGAGCCTCAGCGTAGAAGTACGTTCACAACAGACTGCTGTGCGAACGTACAAGTACGTTTTGGTAGTGCATGGGTTAGTGATGCTATTTATTCCAGTAGTAAGGGCGTTTTCAGGTGCAGTTTCATAGAAGCGCGGGATATGTGTTACAGTTTGAGGTATGTATACCTCAAATATATCAATATACTAACTAATGTTGTTATTTATTACTAGGTTTGTTTGGAGTTTTCAGTAAGCGACAATATTTTTACTTTTTTTCTATATGTATAATAAAAGGTGCTGAAATTAGTGGGATTCTCATGTTTTAACATGATTATACACCTTTCAACGTATTAAACTTCTTTTATTTGAAGCCTTGAGCTTCAAAACACTCATAATTAAAAATAAATCAATTAAGCCAACTCACTGTAGAAAGTATATCTAGTTAATTCAAGATGAGGCTTAATAATTTACGAAGAATATAATACTTATCAGCTTTGCAAAATGTCTCATTGCGTAAAATGAGGTAGTTTCCAATTATTTGTTAGCCGTGCAGTCTCAAGAAAGGAATCGATTAAATGTGAAAAAATTGGGATCCAAGTATCTCTACATTCGCAGTTGACGAAATCGTTCAGAAATATTAGCGATTGAATTGGTACCACTTGAAATTCAGAAAATAATACTTTTCTTTCATCATCAATTAAGATCAATCTAAAGATTGGTGAACAAAAGCTCATCATTCCATTCTCATTTCTGCCAACAGCTTAATTCCTACGTAATTACTTTGATATTCGTCTTTAATAGTCTGACGAAATACATTCTTGGTCTTCTTCTATATTCCTTCCCATTTATTCGTCAACCTATTATCTTTATCATAAATGCCGTGACGCAAAAAGTGTCCTAAAAGACTGTTTCCCTATCTGAGCAGAGATTTCATTGGGCTTTCTTTCTCCCCAGCTCTCCTTCTTACTTCCTCCTTAGAGAACCTCTGCGTCTATTTTGATCTTGGTAGCACCGTATCTCTATCGCTTCCAATTTATTTTGTTCTGCTGCTGTTCCTATCCAGGCTACACTTTCATACAAGACCTTGCTCCAAATATATGTTTTAATGAAGTGCTTTCTTACTTCCATGCTTTGTTATCAGCTGTCAGCAGGCTCCTCATCTGGTAAAATGCCTCCCTTGTTTAAGCTCTTTTGCTCACAATGTCTGTATTGCTTCCTTTATCGCGGGTAACCCTGTTTTTTAGACTCCCTCCATGATAACAATTCACTTAAAAATACTCCAATTCCAAAAGATAAACGGAAACTTTTCCGACCACAGTTTTTTCATCATCGTATGAGGTAAAGAAAGGCCACTATCATGAACAATTGAACAAGTTATCTGGTTAGTTGCCATTTCTAAGCTTTGATTGCGCTATTATTTAGGAAAGGCTATGCAGTCAGTTCTCGATTAATTTCGGAGATGCGTTTTGAAGAAGAGCGACGTAAGTCGAAACAACGCAAAACGGCTCCAGATATTCGTGACTGCTTTAATCCCAAGATAAATCAAGGCGTTAATTTCAAAATTCGGTTTTTACCTTCATCTATGAAATTATAGCTGTTTCAGATAGGATGATTCCATCTAAGTTATCAAAATCACATGTACATGCATATTTGGTCTATTTCTTAGAATTAGAGAGGGAAAATTTTCCGACGACCCTTGGAACCAGCATGGACGAAACATCGAGTCAGACGTAAATTAAAACGCGCATACCGAGAAATTATTGTATACTATATTAGTCTTCCACTTGTGTAAGTTTTGATTGACGTTTATTCCGTTTTTTTCTTTCACATACTATAGTGTTGGTTTTCTTAGCATAAATCTTCGAGTTGAATTTCTTCAGTTTTTTCCGTAGTAATTCGTACTCTCCACAGATCTTTCTCTTCAGCATCAATTGTCATGTCAAGACAAGAACTTCGCTTGCAAGATATCTTGAATCCACTTATACAACTACCTGTTTATACTTTGCTTGT
Organism: Ceriagrion tenellum; assembly: GCA_963169105.1. Lineage (NCBI taxonomy): Eukaryota > Metazoa > Arthropoda > Insecta > Odonata > Coenagrionidae > Ceriagrion > Ceriagrion tenellum. Next base: position 39,165,332 of record OY720640.1, read on the forward strand.
GGTTATTTCAATTAATATTTAAAAATCATTGAAGACAACACACATATTTGTCGTACTCCTTTTCACAATTCTATTTCCACATCAAGTTTACCAAGTTAATCACTGCGACCTGTTCCTCATATAGCCACCATATTACTCTTCTGTAGTGTGCTCTTCATTGTTGCCATCATTCTTTTCCAACCCACACTGATGCTTTCTCTAGGTCAATGAAACAAATATATGTTGGCTAGTTCTTTACAAATATAAATAAATTATGTACATTTAATTCGCATCAAAACACAGTATTTGAAATAAGGTTTACAAGGAAGGAAGCGATAGTTCACAGAAATGTCGTCAGTTGGGAAAATGTTTTAGAAATGTGATCTGCGGCAAATTTATACAATATTGGATTAACTTTTTAGAAATATTCTTATTTTACAGCAAGTATGCTCAAATTATAGCATATGTAAATTTAAATCTGTGCTAATTACGATCCTCATCATAACTCAGATAAAATAACACATTTTTTAAGCGTTTGGTACTGCCTCTTTAGATGTGAAGTAGCTATTCATTTTGAATCGATTTTTATTTAAATATTGACTATTGTTGTCAAAATCTCCACTGAAACGCAAGGTTTGCTTTAAAGTTTATTGTACTGACCAGAAGTATTCGGTGATTGACTTCCATTGTTCTGCTATTCATTAACTTAAGCAGTTACACTCTAGGATAACATAATACCAAGAGTTTTCAATAATCCCTCTGAAATCCAGTGAATTAGATTGGATACCATTCAACTTTCGTGAATTCTTGAATGCCCAAAAGAGCCTAAATTGAATAAAATACAATAAATAAAATAGCCTCGGAAATCGTTTTGCACCAATGTTTCACATGTTACAAGACTACATAGTGTACTAATTGCATCATGGCTGCATATTTGTACAAGTGTTTTGAAGTGAAAGTAGCATATCTTTATAGCCAACATGCAGTGTAAGATCATTTTTTACAGCTATTATTGGCCTTATCACTAAAAGTCATTAAAAGTTAGTGGTGCTAAGATGATGTCAATGTTTTAAACCAAATACGTTGTGGGGAGAATATTTTTCTTCCAAATGGAATCCACTTTGAAATTTGTCGCAGCAGTTACTCTTAACTTGCAATTACTGTCTGTAATTCCTCATTCTCATTGAGTTGCCCTAGAAGCATTTAAACTAATCATGTTTTTATGAGGTAACTGTCGATATTTTACAAAAAATTCAGGTATACCTATGAAGGTGTACGAAAGGAGAGAACTTGATTAAATTTGACATAGCTGAAGTACGTAAATCGTTTCTTTATTCACATTTGAGTGAAGTTTGTTATACATATCCATTTATTTCCAAAAAGCTCTGCGTTATTAAAAATACGCAATAAATCATTAGCACCTAAGAGGAAGTCCTAGGATAAGTATTAATATCAGGAAAAAATTGAAGAAATATTGAAAAAAAATGGAAAGAGATATGTTATGCGAAACCATTCATATCTAGGAAAGCCTCATGGAATACAGCTTTACAATTAACGTCACCATACTAAATAAAGGGTGGAAATATTTCAAGAAAAGGTGCCAAATCCGCAATTCATGAAAATGCCCAGTTGGCGGCCCTGTTGAAGCGGAGCAAAGTTTTTTCCTTTCTTGTACACCACGCCCTTCCATGCAGAACTTACCCCGGCCCACCCACCCTCTCCCTTATCCTTCTTCTCGTTGCCTTCAAAATCCTGCCACCGTCCCGCAACCCTGCACTCCATCCCCCCATTTGAGACCTTTTTCACCGTCCAATCCCGATCGACCGACGCAGAAATAATGAGCGAGAAAAACGGGGAGTCAATTAACATCTGCTCGCCACTGTGTTCCGAAGGAAGGAAGAAATCGGAGCAAGCGGAGGAGGAACGGAGTGGGGTGAGTAAAGGATTACGGAGGGTGTGCGGCAGGGGATGGAGTTGGATGATGAAAAAAAAATCGGCGCATTGTCTGTGGCGATGGATCGGATAATGAGGGGTGGAGAACAAAAGATAGATGGAGGGTTTTGGGGGAGAGGGTCGGTGGGCGGCAGGAGGTGTGTGGAGGGAAGGGAATGTTGGGATAGGGATAGAAAGAGAGAGAGAGATAGGGAGAGAGACCGACCCTTATAATTTCTTCTTTTTTCTCAAAGGGCGTTAATGACCGATTGATTGGTTCTGTCCCACCAACTCGGCCATTTCGTTCATCTCGAAGAGTTAGCGAAGAAGAGGTGGGCGAGTTCTTCTACTGTGAATCGGGAGAAGAAAGGTAGGTATAACAAAAGATTTTCCTCCCTGAAAAAAAATCTGGATTGGGGAATTGCCTTTATTAAGAAAACTGGAAGAAATCGGCGGAAATGAGTGTGTGATGGCGGTACCTAACCACTTCTTGAGCGGAAATATGTAAAAGGCGTGTATTGGCGTCAGGGGATATTTCCGTGCGATATTTCAGAGATGTTTTGGAGAGGAATCGTTTAGGAGAGAAACATGAGTAAAACGCTGGAACAATACCTACCATAGAAAATATGAATGCTAATGAAGTGCAGATATAGACCTTGAAATCCTTTAATATCTTAATCATTTTCCGGCTTGATTGATAGCATGAATTATGGGGTAAAATATTCATCATGTTAAAATTTACTCATAAAAATTTCCAGTAGGGTCGGATTAATGCTGAATTAAAATATTAAGAGTTGCACTTGGTCAAGTGGAACGAGCTTGTAATTTCTACTAACTATATGTTAAATTATTACAATGCATTAATATTGACTTCACTTAGGCTATCTCTCACGTGAAGGTAAGATGCCAAAATGAAAGTGCCATTTCGAAATCCGTTGATTGCTAAGCAAACTCTAAATAAAATCTAAAATAACGCAGTCAATGCACGGTCTCATTGCATCGAAGATGCATTGAAACCAAAACCGTTCAGAGCACGGGTATTGTATCTGAGTATTTTTACGCAGGGATAGAATAGTTTTGGCCGTCAATGTTTTTTAACAAGCGTGGTTAGCATAATTTGTAAGAACTTTTTCATACACCATTATTTATTATCGATGTTCATTGACAACAACCATTAACCTTTGATTAACAACAATGTGGATAGGGAAATCCTCTGACGTCAATAAAAATTTTATTGTTTAATGACCATGTTAATTTTGGAGATTTGCCAGAGTGAATAATGAACATCTGTGCCATTAATATTAATATCGATTATACGCTACACTTTGAAGGAATTTCACCTAGCTGTAACCATAATCACATTATTTGTCATCCAGCACTATTTTACAAGTCCATATAAAATTAGAGGAGACGTTGGAATGTCCAATTTTCTTAGTATTGGAGTATTGCCCTTAGAATAAAAGCCTTATGCATTTCGTTCTCGCAAAACATCATTATCTATTTATCGTTTCATTCATTTTTTTGGTCCCACAAAATAGTTTTATTTTAATTTGCTTTCTAATATCCACTATAAATTTGCAGAAGGAATTATATATTTTCAACAGGTTTAAGTAAATCGCTTTCCAATGCTTATTTTTAATTGCTTTGACTATTTTTAGTATATCGTACAGGGAACGGTGCACTAACATGTTTTTATTTCAAGTTAATGGATGGTGTCTTTTTTTAACTCATTAATATGATGAATGAATGAAAGAATTAAAATTAATAGTCATATTAGTGATTCACAAGGTCTAAGTTAGTTTGTTTTTGCAAAGTTGACTTGCAGAAGTTTGTGTATTTTGCTCTAATTTCAATTTCAAGCACATCGGGATTGAAACAATTCATTGAGTAAGTTATATGTTCTCCTCTTTTTACATAGGTGGCTCTTTGCATGACAGTCGTTTAACTTAGTCTTGGGAACATGGTAATTTTTCTGTTAATCTCTCCCTTCTAACGTTTTTTTTGACTACTTTGACCTTCATAATGCACATCCCGATCTATGAATTCATTAATACCTCCTACTTGACCCTCTTCATCCTAATTTCTACTAATATTTCTGTCTTAATCATCTCCATACTAGTCGATGTGCCTTCCATGGATCTATCTGCAACCTCCAAATTTTTAATTTATCTTTTTGGTTCTTTATCTCTGATTTTATCAATTTAATTACTCAACCTCTTGTGTTCATGTTTACCATCATTAGCCAACTATATACTTTAATATCTAAAATAATTTGGCATACCATTTTCATTTGGATAATATTGCTTAGAGGAAAGGTTTTACGCGAAGTGTTTGTGCAGAATATCACCTTTTGATCCATTTCAACGCCTGGAATTTTCTCATAAGCTATTGGACTACATTTACATCTATATAAAACCCTTAGTACCACCGCAAGGGTGTGTGGCAGTGAGTAATCCCTAACATACATCACATTACAGACTACTTAAGGTAGTGTCACTTTTACTGTTAATTCCTTGGAAACAAACCCGTTCAGGCTTCTCAAAATTTCTCCAATTTGAGATTTTCTCCAAAGCCATGACCTGGTACCTGTTGTTTGTTTTCCTAGATGGCCAATTGGTCATCTCCTTGCTTTAACATTGCACAAATTTTCAAAAGTCAATATATTTACACCATTTTATATCCTTTTTACCGTCAATGATAACATAGAGTGTAGTCGGAGATTGGATTTAGGGAAAGAGATATCTCTCCGAAGTGATACCGAGGCCGGGATACGGCTTCAGAAAACAACGTGGGGCGCTGTAATTCACATACGTATTAGATTTTCGTCCCATCAATTTCAATGATAAATTTCCAATTTAAAAAAAGGTGAGGATGATATCAGAAACAAGTGGTAGGAGCATTTTTGGGTCTTTTTCGCCATCCTTTCTAACCCTACAGTTTATGTATACAACTAATTTTAAAGCTGTCCTCAAATTTCATAGTCATTTAACTTCATATTGTTTACTGAAGGGAGATTCGAGTATAGCATTTGGAAACTTATTCCTCTAACTCTCCCTATTTACGCTTGTATAGACCTGGAAGCCGAAGTTATTTCTGGCAGTTACTTTATATTCTTCTCTAAATACCAGTCATCATCATCGTGATAGTTATCGCATGGGAGAATATCATATTATCTTACGAGATTATTTAAGTATCGCAGACTGCACCACCACTTGATTTTTCACATAACAGTTAACACATACGGACATGTTATGACAGTTGAAACAGTTCTAAATCGATGAAACTGAGCAAAAACATTCTAAAGGCCAGCGCACACCTATACTCCCGGCTCGGGCCGGCTTCCGTCCGCTTCCTCCTGTGTTTTCCTACGCCGTCCGCCTCCGTCCGCCAAAACCGAACGACAATGGACTTGGGCCCGAAGTCTCCGGAGGGAGACGGACGGAGGCCTGCGGATACTATTCCTCCCAGCCTCCGTCCGCCTCCGATCGCCCGTCCGCCTCCGATCGCCCGTCCGCATCCGCCAAATATTCTCGACCGAGAATTCCGGGCGGAGCGTACGGAGACGGACGGTGGTGGACGGAGGCCGAGAGAAATTGTGTGCGCCAACTCGCGGAATAACCCGTATTTCAGTTAACCATATATTTTGGGAGGGAGGAAGCAGACGGAGGCGGGAGGATAAGTGTGCGCTGGGCTTAATTTTCTCATACATATATATATAACGACATTCAAGAAATAACCTCTTGGACAGTCACAGTACGCATGAAGCTATTTTTGCGATGCTTCCTGCGGAGAAATTGTTTTACAAACTCAGCATTTCTCAGCCGTTCTGCGTAAGGAATCGTTCCGGCATCAGTGACAACGTGGAAAAAACTTTAAGATCGGACGAATGGGGCGGGAAGACTCCCAAGGAACCAAAAAGGGCCAGGAAATAGGAGAGTAAAAAAAACGGACATGGAGCGCAATCCCCCACATATGTATACAATTTTTCCCTATTAATTCCAGATCGCAAAAAAAACTGGCGAAGATGACGGACACCGTCGAAAAGGATGAATTATTAAATCAAAGTAAAAAATGGATGATGCGCGTAAAATATGATGGGGGCGCTTTCTCTCTCTGTGGGAGGTATGGCTGGGGATGGGGAGGCGAGGCGGGTGGACAAAAGAAAATTGCGATAGGGATGGAAAGAGGAAGGGATGAAGAAGAGAGGAGATAAATGAAGCAGTTGGATGCTGTGCCATGAGGACGTGAGGTGCTGGGGTTGGGAAGGGAGGTGGGGTGAATACATCCAGAGGTGTGGGTGACTCAGGAAAATGATGCGGAGGGTGGGTTGGGAAGGAAGATATTCGGAAGCATCCGTGAGTGAGAAGGCATCAGTGCAGGTGGGCAGCCAAGGCGACTGAGATTGATACGGCGTTCGATTTGGGGGTGGAGATGGTAGGAGGCGGGCACAGATCCGGGCAGATTTGGGAGGTATATAGGGAATACGGAGGGGATGACCGGAAAGGATGTGGTAGCCCCCTCCGAAGCGCAGGAGGGTACAGGGATGTTTTTTGTGTGTGTTTGGGGGGTATAGAGATCGTTTTGGAAGTGCAAAGCCGTCGGTTACGGGGTATGGGAAACCCCCGGGAAGATATATACATATATAAAAGCGGGAAGGGTTGCGTCCGGCGTATGGGATGGGCTACGCAGTGGGTTGGTCGGGAGGGACACCGTGGGGAGGCCATCCTGACTCCTCCATACCCTGGAAACGGATCCCCATTCCGACCCCCACCCCGTTTAATCTCCGCAAGGGTTAGCCATCACCTTTTTTTTCTTCCGCCTCCTCCCCCAACCAAAATGGCCGCCTTCGCCTCACCAACCCATTTCGCACCGACCTCCCTACCGACACCTCGTGAGAGCCATGCCACCCAGTCGGGTCTCATTCCATTTTTAGAAGGCACCCCCCGCCCATCACACTCCGGTCCATCTCCAACCCCGGTTCCCTTTCACTATCCCACTCACACCCAGCCTTACCCACAATTCCCCCATTGCCAATCCCTTCCAGCTTCCAAACCTCTTCCCCCCCTTCTCTCCACTACGGCCGTCCGCGCTGCACCCTACATTCATTTATTACCTATGCGACAGTCATTTTTCATTCATGCCGGTACAACCCAGAACCTTTCGGCCTCCCAAACCAGACGGTCCATCCCCCTTCTTGGAATAAAAACATTTTTTTGGGAATTTTTTCCACTTTTTTACATTTTCCACCCACGCCTTTGCCCCGTCTCTTTTCTCCACGTTCCCCTCCTTATTTTCGTGCAGGGAAGGGAAATTTCTTCGTGTTTAATTTATTTTCCCTCTCTTCTAGTTTGGCGATTCCTCCTTTATGGAAAGCTTTTAGCAGTACATCATTAGGTACTTTAGTCCTCGCAGACTATTCACGTGTAACATTCCGAAGTTTTGTTTTTTTTCCTCCTTCTGTCTGCAATCTGGCTGCGAAAGGATGACGGAGGCGCCAATGTACGCTGATAATATCTGGAGCGGAACGCAATTTATGCGCTCACTTTATGTTTATTTCCCATAACTTCATGCCAAATAATCGAGTACTGGTTTATGTATTATAATCTAAGCACTCCTCGGTAGTTTTACTGCCGTGACTAAACCTATAGCTAATTTATAGAGCGGGGAGTCAAGAAAAGAAGAGCTGATTTTGTGGCGTAGTAAGATTTATCATTTAAGACTACCCACTAGATATTAGAAGTGGAATTATTAAGCCAAATTTCGTCATCTTTTCTCATTTTCACACTCTCTTTTGCTTTCCTCCGTATTGTGACATTCAACATACCGATTGCTTAAACCTTTCCTTACAGCAGCAGTGGATCAATCAACCGACGATTAATTCAACTTCTCATGGAAGCTCAATACAAATGTTAATACTAGAATCTTAGTGATATTTCTGATCTTAAAATTGGCATGCAAGGATGTCGATGACGCTGTGACCTTCAGATGATGCAGATCTTAATTTTCCAATTTCTTATTTGGTCCTCCCTTAGAAGAGTTGTTATAGTACACCAATTATTTCCCGAGTGGAATATAGAGAGTAGCTGATAAGGTACATGGTATGCATTTCCAGATATTTTCAGCCATATTACAAAAGGATAGTTTTTGCCAACCTACATGAACTCACCGATAATATTAAATTTCAATCAGAAATATTTAGGAAAGGAAAGTCCGAATATTAAAAATGGCAGTAATAATACGTTTAAATTTCATTAATCACTCGCATCAATCTGCAAAACAAAAAGAAGCATGAACTCCGGTCACATCTTAGAAATTATGTCTTTATTTTCGAGTATATTTTAATCCATACTCTATTTTCGACTCCGATGATAACTGACCCTCGACTGAAATTGATAGAAGGTGACTCAATAGTCAAACTTCTTGTTATTCGTTTATTGGAAAACATTATTGGGGCCTCTCAATATTTTATAAAACTTTCATGACAAATGTTAGTAAATCCAATTACATATTAAGTATAGGTCTGAGTTAGTGATTCAAACAATCATCATTCGCCAACGTTTCGGAATTTAATAATTTCCATCTTCAGGGCTACATACAAATAAAAATGTGATGGTACAACAATACAAATCTGACACATTATCGTCAATATAATTTACAAAAGATAATTACCTCAGACTTTCTATGCAAGGGTACAGAATAATTAACAATGCATATTGAGGTAAAACCTGCCGTGGTCATAACACTTTGGATAAAATAAATAATAATAAAATTTAAGGAACATCATCCTCATGTGCATTGCCTAAAGTCTTCTTTGTTTGTCTAGAGACTTCCATTTGTGGATATATACAACAGTAAAACGATACTCAATTTTTTTGGTGAAACAACAGAGCATCTAAGTTAACAGTATATACAAGAATTATCAATGAAACATGAATATACATTTTCTTCTTTCTTATAATTTCTTTAAATATCATACATCCATAAAAATTATCTCAAAAATGCCATAATACAATGTTAAAACATAATCACATATAAATAAATATATGCCAATGTCACAAAAAAGGTTTACAATATCCTTCAATTACACTATTACAAAGATTAAAAATCATAAAACACAGTTTTAATCAAAGTATGTACACATAATGTAAATAAAAAATGTTAAATATGCATTGCAAAACAAAGTATGAGATATGAACAAGAGGTCGATAGCAGAATACTGTAAATGTTAATAGTACAAACCCCCTAGGTTATCATAAATGCTAGCTGTAATAGTTCAAGTGCTTATTTTACTGCTAGGGTGTCAGTGGCTAAATAGAAAAATCTCATTGGGAATGAAGTATTACATGCAAATTGAGTTTTCTAGTGAGTATTCTAAACTTTCATGTCCACACCAAATTTTCAAATTCAAAAATTTATTTATTTGGGTTTGAATTTTCTATTTATTTTATTTTCCACTGTCTAAAATCTCCTTTAAAACGGATTTAGATGAAATTAGTAACATTTAAAAACGAGACGGAATTCGAATAAAAGGCAATAATTTTATCCATATTTAGAGAATACAATTACGTACTTTTCCACAGAATTATATTGTTTTATTATATATATAAATATTTCTACTGTTTGGACCTTATATTTGTACCTGATGATGCCGCAAGTCGGTTAAACGCGTTGTACCACACAAAATAAAATTCTGTGGAAAAGTACAAAATTGTATTCTCTAAATATGGATATTATTAATTTCCACAAAGTGAAGCCTGAAACTGTAGAGAATATTTGATGTTTGAAGCAAATGGAGGGACTCAAAATGTATTGATCAAAATTAACCTTGGAAATCGCTTTAGGAAACTTGATTTCAGCATGGAAGCACGCTATTCATCTCTAGTACCTTAACGTATAAATGAAAAAATGTAATTTCCAAAATGCCTGAATTCAGATGAATTTCTTGTCCTTCCTTATCCTGCTCATGGGTTCACCACTCACAACGTGGGTACCACATTTAACGTGATGCGAGCACTCACTCAATCCTCCGAGTTCTCCTTTAGCTCAGCAACGGACTGTGCTCTTTGTCTCTCTCTCGTGTACAATGCTACCTTCTATCCTCTCATTCAGTTGTGCTCAACGCCGCCTTCTACACGACTTTCCCATGGACACCAGCAGACCCGCACAGTCGGATACACGCAACGCACTCAATGCAGTCGTACTATTGGCGGGCACCCAGGCGCAGACCCTCTCATTGAAGTGCATTCCAGAACACACTCTCGCATTTGCCATTTCCACTCCTTTACATCTTTTTATACCCTCCGCCATTTCACCCTCGAAAAAACTCGCTAAAAAAACACCGAACACATTCGATTGGAATCAAGTGTACAGGAAATTGAAAAAAAATTGAGGAGGACCCATGGAAGAAGGGGAAAAAAAGTAGTGAAATAGAGAGAGAGAATAAAAAATGCCGTCGGCGCTAAAGCACACTTGAAATTTATTTTATTTTATTTTATCGAAATATATTTTTTAACCCTTATTCCCGCGCCCTCTATCATTCTTTGCACACTTCCCTTTCCCTTTCCTTTAATACGGCGCCGTTTGGAATGACATGTGGATCTTGCCTGAATGATTTTTCGCTACGGGCTCAACAATGGGATACCATCCACGCGGGGATGATCCATATGCACATATGTGTATGTATATATAAATATGGCCGGCGACCGCTTTTTCTCGCTTTCGGAGTGGATGGAGCTTTTTCCTGCTTTCGTTATGTTCCCCAGCTGGGTCTTACGTCTCCATTGTAAAACGGGTAAATCGGAGTTTTTTTTGTACCGCGCTCGCAGTGGTATGAAATGGCAAGTGAAACTGAGAAACCCGTGTTTCAGAATGGTTTGTTTTATGAGTGAAAAATGGTTGCGAGTTAATGCTTTGAAGTCGGCACTTTTGCAGATTAGGTGGACATTGGTGTTTGGAAATCTTTCTGCGCCCCGAAAATAAACTTGCAGGGCTGTAAAATTTTTGCTTGTCCGCGTGTGGATGAAACAACGAACGCGTTTACCCGTTATGCTTTTGTTACTTTTATCTCTCCCTTTCCAATACCAAGATTATTACACTTTTGTGTGCACAACCATCTCCGTACATTTTATTGTTACTTGTTCGCAAAAAAATGGGGATGGGCTTCATATTTTACGAATTTCCACAGAGAAAAAAATCATCCGCCTTGACCGGGATTCGAACCCGGATTCCTCGATTTCTGGCCGAGTGCTTTAGCCAGCTACCGAGGCGTCCTCTTCCCCTGTGGATTTTTGTGACCTTTACGGGACTAGGGTCTAGGCGGATGATTTTTTCTCTGTGGAAATTCGCATATGTGTGCATTGCGGGTGACTCCGTAAAAGTGGAACTCCGTGGCTAGTCCCAGATAGCTTGAAACTTGTTTCATATTTTACTTTTAATTAGTTGATTGGACTGGAGATGTCATTCCACATTTTAAGTTTCTGTTATCTGACTTAGGGAACAGAGCAGGACAATCTTCGCTTGTTTATGTCATTGCTTTTTCAAGAATATGTCAGTAGTACAATGGAACGATGTAAATGAATGTTTCATATTATCGTATCCACCTCTCTTGCTTTCTCATGTTTTTACACAAATTTTATCAGTTTGCGTCCTCATTGATATAAAAAACTTATATCTGAGTTTATTACTTTCTTTTTGCTCTATCGCTGGGGTACATTTAGTTCTCTTTCCAGTTTAATAAATTAAGTCTCCAAATAATGTTAGGTCATGGTCAAAATTTTCGTAGTGTATATGATGTTTTGGACATAATACCTTCTTATAATTTAGAGTTCTTCATTCTCCTTATTGTATTTTTAAGAAAGTTTTTGATATATTATAACTACAAATTTAGTTCCCATTGGGTTTTTTAGTGCATATCTATGCAGATGTGAGAGATGGAATAAAAGCTCCTTAAAGAAAACAGCGAATATGGTTATAGAGTGATTATTATATTTTAAAATCAGGATCGTTCGATCTAAAATTAGATATTTATCACCATTTCGATCCATGGGATGATAGTGCTAATAACTCCAAAACATATTGATTCCTATAACATCCGAAGATTCCTATGATATTGAGCGGAACTTTGACTGCACGATGCAGAAATGATAACATTTTGCAATTATCCACAGAAATAAATTATACTGCGACCTAGGTCTCGATGATCTTTTTCACCTGATGATAATTTAAAAACATCGAAACGTAGGTCGCAGTATAATTTATTTCTGTGGATATGAGAAAATTTATCATTTCTGTGTATTGATTCCTATGCCATTGATTTTAATATACACAGGCGCAAGGTATCAATCATTAGCATTTTTAAGTAGACATACTGCGGTGATAATATTGTTGTACAAGAGCCTCATTTACACCTCTAAATCGCATTCTAATAAAAAAAATGTTTTTTAATATACTTCATTTAATCACTTTGAATTAGAATTCAAATGAAGGCTTAACAAATAATTCAGTTTAAGCGGCCATTATTGCTCCTTTCAAGGTCACCCTTCAATGAAAACTGCAATTTCTCGCTCAGGGAGAAAATTCAGCGAATAATTTTTTATTCAAGCTGTGAAATTGAGTCAAATGAGTCGCGAAGTAATGCATTTTGATTTCCCATCCACCCTCGGACTTCGCTCACTTTATATCGAGCTCCCCCTCCCTCCTCTTCTTCGAGAGCCCTATCGATTGCCTCTCATTAAGGCATCGGAAATGAAGAAGTCAAGTGATCCTCTGGCGAGCATCTTCACATTCCGTGTGCTGGCGCAAACGTGTTTCTAACCAGGTCAACAGCTGAGCCCTTTAGAGCGACAAGTTGCGCGGCGGGAATCAAATGATTGGTTCATTTGGAGGGTCTCACGCCTGCCTCCCGTCGAATAGGCAAACGCATATCCGTCGATGGAGACTGCAGGAAGCGGCCGCATCTCGCTCATCCCGCGGCACGGCAGCTTGCTCCGACGAGCCCGTGCTCTATTGGTAAGTTTTTAAAATTAGTCTCTTCCCGTGGAATCGCTAGGAATGGTTTTCAAATGATTGCCAACGGAAAGCACCCTGCACGGAATCCTTCAGCTTCTTTCAGTGTGGGGTATTATACTAGGGTCAGCTGAGTTAGCAGTACATGTCGTATACCTGAGTAAAAATTTTATTCTCAACTATTATTAACCATATTATTAACCCACCCTCCGTGGGTGAATGTGTTAGCAGTTCCTACCGTGCCAAGAGCCTACCGTGGAACAAAGGAATTCATTTTTGTAAGTTCGGGGAAAAGTGATTCTTTCTTTTACTCAATCACAATAAAATAGTTATTTGGAAATAAGAATTTATATTTATAAATTGAAGTACGTTTGGATGCTCACCTATTGAGGAAATAGTAAATTGATTTTAATAGTCGAATTCCAATAATAATTTTTAATATTTACACCATCCAAATATGTTTATAACTAGATGAATATTAGTGGTATTAATTATTGAAGAATCAAAGATATCAGCTTAACATATAAACCTCCATAGTGAGCATTAATAATTTAATGCCTTATAAAATTAATTTTCAATTGCCTTTTTCCTTTCGACCTTTGAATACATTCATGAAAAGAATTGATATGTTATTTTAATTCAAATATTGTAGTATCACTTAATGCCAACTTAATGGAGATTGAATGAGTACTATGGAAAAATAAATGTATTTACTTGACAACTTACCAAGGGCATAAATGTCTTCCAAAGTGAAATATTCCAATCGGCTATCTTAAAAAAAGAGAGTATTTAATGGAACCCTTAGCGTCATTTCTTTGAATAATTCATCATTCTTTAAAATAACTCAATAAACCGCGTTGATATTTAAGATAAGAAACCGTGGCAATTTTATACAGCCACAAAACGATCACTTTAGCGTCTCATCCCATAGACAAAGAGAATCTATTAATGCGGTGACGTTAAAAAGGTAATGAATGCCGTAATAAACATGATGACGCAATGGCAATGCCATTATTTGAATCAAAATTAACAGGAAAAGTATGGATGTGTATGGCATTGATGTTGAAACCAAAATCTTTCATATAGCCCTCGGAGATTTTTGTTGATCTTTCTCAAATTTTCATTATAATTGATGATTTACTACCGTAAAAGACGTTGAACAGAATGCCCGAATAGGTTTATTTCTTCTATGCTTTGACGCTGAGAATCGGCTCAGAGTCTAAAATAACCCTCTATTCCGTTACATTATGATACTAAATGAAATTGATGTTGGAGAAGTTCAAACGCTAGCCTTTCGAAATTGTGTAGGCAAATTCATTCGCTCAAAGTAAATGATACCTTATTCCATCTGAATGCCTTAGAACCTAATCTTTGCAAAAAGCATTGGATCGTGTTCGTGGAACAAAGGGATTTAAAACTCTTAATCCTACATAGTTCGAAATTCCACAAATTTGGTGCTCGCATTTACTTGGTACGTTGAGGTAACCCGTTAGCATCTTGAGATAAGAAGGGAGCTCGTATCTCCTCATCAATATTTTCATCATAATTCATTCAGTTCTAAAATTGGTTTACTGCACCCATACATTTTTCCATGTCTCCAGCTCAATTACATATCACATTAATATTTCTGTCTCACGTGCCGTTTTATTTGGCTAACGTATTAATCTTTCTCAATAGATTATTTTATAAAATAGGTTATTTTAGCACAATTTTCCCAGGAGTCATATTCTTTTAGAGTAATTGGGTAGTTTATCCAACGGAAGCTTAAATTTACGTTAATTTCACCATTTTAACTGTATTAAATTCGCTTGCTTCACTAATCATCCCATTTCTTCAAACTACCAACCTATGTGCCTTATTTATTGTGAAATTTATTTCATAACTCTTTCAGATATGTTTCATTCCATCTGATACCTTAGAGAGTGAAATTGTGCTAAAACTAGAGTCTGAGAAACTGGAAGAGGAAATACCACGACAGAGGATAGGGAAGTAAGGTTTCGGACGAGTGAGCGCATCCCTATTCGTTGCATTTCTGGGGAGGCTTTCTGAGGAAAGAAGTGGAGAGAGAGTCCCTTGGAACCAGATGTCGGAAGGCTTGGATCGTGTGTACACGTTTAATTGGAGCCCCCCCCCTTCCACCGCCCCCAATGGAGCGGGAGGGGATGAGAAAGAGGAAATAAGAGGGGCACATTGCATGCTGGGACGGGACGTGCCTGATCTCATCTCCAATCCCTCGGCATATATAGGGGGGGCTTCCCCGCATCAGCGGCCCCCACGGGAATTCCCCGGACTAATGACTGCGCCCGCTCACCTCTGAATCTTCTTCCCGCTCCGCTTTCAGCCAGTCCCGCGCCCCCGATACACCTTCCCCCATCCCCCTGGCCCTTTTTTCAGTCCACCCTCCCCGAAAAAAGTAAACTTTCCACCCCCTGCCCCCTCGTGTCTTTCACATCCTCACCCACCCATTCTGCTATCCACCGTTTCATTCGCTTCCATGGTCTCGATTCCCTGAAGATTTTAACCTCCCGTGCCTAGAAAATTTTCTTCATTTCTCCCTTGCGTTTTTCATTCAATCCCAATTTTTTTACCATCCCTCTCTCCACTGCGTTTCTTATCTCTCCTTTTCCACCCCGTTCTTTTTCAGAAGAACCTTATCGAGCGTAGGAGAATACCTCAAAAATATAACTTAATCTCAGTTTGCTGCCGCTCGTGTCTTCACACTATGGTATATGTATCTACTTTTCTGAGCTTAATAAATACATTTGTTTTTACACACTCCTACCGTACAAGTCACAATCTACCACTAAAATTTATGTTTAAAGCTTTTTATCAGTACGCAAAATGTACGCGATTAAGATTCCAAAAGACCAGGCGGATTTCGATGATGATATCTCAAATTTTTAAGATACGATTTATATATCAGGACAACTTCTATGATCGCAACTATTCAGGCCGACGTCTCACTGCTGATTGACTGACACAAAGCACCGGAACACGAGGCAATGTGAACAGACAAATTTGACTTCCTTAGTCACAAGAAACACAAAAATTACGAAACACACTTTGTAGGAGGAAATTAAAAGTATAAGAAGTCTTCTCAAACACTTTCCATTTTGTTGTGTATTTATTGTCACTGTTGAGCCACCTTGAAGAAAATTAGCTCCATGTAAATGAGAATGAGGGGAATTCCACAGAGGAAATATTTGCCTTGTCAGGGACTGATCTATATTACTACTGCATTTCCATCCCGTTGGCTAGGATTCGGCTCCCGTCGTTGACGAGGATTCACAGTGGAGTCCTGATCGGGGGCTACATCGAGAGAATATCCAGTACAGAACCCGAAATTTTGTGCATATCGCTCAAAAACTTGAATATTCTGAGGATGGTTGGTCATTTTATGAGAATATCCAAAGATGAGGTCATTTACTCCTATAGGTCTAGGGGTCGATTGCCAGAGTAGATTGATATGAGGAGTAAGTGAGTGGACGGAGGGTAATCCGGCGCCTGTATCCACCTGCCCTGAACGTATGTCAATGGTGCACATAATATCGTCCCATCTGACGGACTGAGGGTTACCCTGTAAAAGTACTCCCATCTACATCAGTTTCAGATTGACATTACACTTCAGAACCTCTGGCCCTGCCGGAGAATTAGGGCTCAACAAATAAATAGTAAAGCAGTTGCTATAGCCACCACAGCATGCCAGTCCCGTATCTTTTGGTATAATTTTATCCCCTTTGCTCGTGTTCTCTTCGTCCTCTTCCTCAGTTCCTTTACGATTTCACTTCGTCTCCAACCATTTCAGCCACGCGTCGCAAATTTTCACCACCAAACCTCTCATTCCACTATCTCCTCTTCCTTGGATGCCCTTTTTTTCTTCATTTTAATCCCTTTGGGGTTCCCGCTCCGCGCCGTGCGAATTTCTCGTGCGGAAAAATATGATGAGGTTTTTCACTCCACTCTTACCTCCTTTGCCTCACCGTCCGTGCACCCACCGGCGTTCTTTTCATCTCGTCTTGTTCCCAGTGCAGCCGCCGCTACCGTTTGCTTTAAAATGTTAAGTCATCGGAGGAAGTGTTGCTTCTGCGATAGCAGCGTCGCTTGAACAAATCTAAGAACCTGTATAGTTCCACTGATTCGGAGACTGGTGATTAAACCGCACAAAATCGGAATTTCGTTCAGGCGGGTCAACTAAAATCATAGTACAACTTCTTGCGAGGCTTTGGTAAAGGTAGCAAAATATGGTGGTAGTTGCGTAAAAGGCGGTTTGTAGTTGGTGTGTCCATTCCTTTCGAGCTGGCTCCGCGTGGGGGAGGGAAGTACTATTTGTGGCGTTCAGTACTAGTGTTCACGAAATTTCAAATCCTCATTTACTAGCTTAAAAATTTTCAATCCGCTTAAAAATCACCTTTATAGCTCTTTAAGTGTCTCATTCAAAGTGTTTAAATGATATTCCACTCTGACACGTGGACAATTTATGAGTATTTGGATATATTTTTTTGGATCGTAAACATTGTTGTTCATCGTGCTATTTATAATTTCCCAATTACTCATGTATTATGCAGCTATGCTGTTAACTTCAACTATCCTCTCTATGCATCCAATATAACACCTCTTCTCTCCCCTCTTTTGACATCAACTACCACATGAACCTTTCTTTTCTCGGCGTAACACCCTTAACCAGCTTAGCCGACTGCCAACAAGTTTTACTACGAATGTACTGTGTCTAAAAGTCAGAGAAACGTAGATATCACGGGGTCTGAGCGAATTAAGGCAGGTGGAGGTACGTAGGCAAATTTGGGCCTGGAAAGAGTAATTTTCTTAACACTGACCAATACAGGTGAATTGGTGGTAGATGAGTTCTTGACTTACCGCTACCCAGCATATTTTACGTTTCCCATTCGAATTATGCCGCAAATCAAAGAGGTTAGGCAAGTCATATCCGTTTTCCCTTCATCCCTCCTCATTACGCCAATCATCATACTCTATCGATATCTTTGTATCATTCGCAACTATCTGTCTCCAGCTTTTACGATAGCTTTAATTGTCTCTTTTTTAATTGATTATTTAGTCGACCCTAGCTGCGATACACCCAAACCATTGAATTGAATTTTATGCTCTCCGTGGGGTTTACACTGTCTACACATCCAAGCAGAGTCTGCGACAGCAGAACATGATTTGAAAATATGGGTACCTACCTACATGTCGTTGAAATACGATATACAAATAAAACATAGGAAATTCCAGATTTTTTAGTTACTTGGCTTGGCCGAGGCCATTTGTGCTATTTATGATTGCAGCAGGTTGGCTAGGTCAAGGTAAAAGATTACAGTGTGGAAGGAAGACGTTCAGAGGGAAAAGTACGGCTTTAGTAGCCTGTTCTGAACGAAAACCTATAAGTCATCAACAGTCAAAATGCCCGATCCGACAGTCGTATTCTGAAATAGAAGATCTCACCAAAAACTTCAGAGGATGTGGAGAGATTCCCTGAAAAATTTTCACCGCTCGCGGGATTTAAACCCATGCCCTCAAGATGAAAATTCCGTACTCTAGGTACTGCACCAATGCGGTCCCCAAGGATATATTGCCTCATGCTATTAAGTGATAAGTCAGGCCAGCGGCATTGCTTCTTGGTAGAGTCCTCTATGCCCTGATTCAGAAAAGTTATTTCCTCTATTTTTCAATTCGTCTTATACCATATTCCGTAATATATATTCATCTTTTCATTCTTCTTTTTTTCCTCTTCAAGGCTTTCTACGGCTACTTTTTCTCTCTCCAGATGCAACACGTATTTAAAAGAGAGATTAAGGGATGTGTATCTACATTGCAGTAATTTTTGCCCAGCCGTTCCCACGTCTTCTGACTATATTTTCGTCGTATTGTTCACCGCCCCGCTGTGGGCCTTAAATTGAACGGTGTGCACACCGGTGAATAGGGATTTCTTCGGGCTTGGGCCAGTGTAAGACACCGACTAGGAGAGCAACAGCAGAAGTACCTTTTATACCTTTCCTACATCCTTTTTTTAATATGAAGGAACGTACGGTGGATCTGAAATACAAATGAAGAGTAATTCCGGTGAAGACGTGCAGGATATGGCACCCAAGGGAGGCAAGGCACATTGTGCTTGAGGGCAACTTGTAGTTTTCCAGATGTTGGAGTATCAAGTCGTTCAAATGATTTGTACCTCACCTGCATACCATGTAGTTTAGTTAGCCTTCTCTCGGCTGTTTGATTTCGTTTGTAATCTAATTCAAATTGTACCTTGGAAACGAAAATAATATTTTATTTCAAAGGCAGAATACAAAGTACTGGATTTATATTAGATGCTGCACAGTGCTTTAACTGTGGCCGGGATTTATTATGGAATGTAATATTTTATGTGTTTTATCGGATGTGAGATCATCAAATTAAAATTTACTTGTTTTACGGATGGCGTGGCGCCCAATTTTGATTTTTCCGTTCGAAACAAAGTTTATTTGGCTTTGCAAAAGGAGAGCGACTGAGCTTACAGTAAAGTATATCTGGGTTGCAAATACAAATAGTAGTTTTGGCAAAAGCCGTGGAAAATACTTAAAAGCTATGAATTTCTAAACCTAAATGAATCTCCGAATACATGCTGTATATTTCGCAATAATATAATATACATTAGAAAACTACTGGACACATAATTATTATAACTCATTGTAAAAACGTGAGAAATATGACATTCATTTAGCCACTTATCACATTTTCTCTGTTGAGTCGAGGCGTAAAGTATTTTATAAATATTAAAATTTATGCATGAATGGTAACGACATTCAAATTGGAAAAATAGGGTATAAGTTACAACATCTACTGAAGCGTAAGTAAATAAAAATTGGGGTATGAAACTGGAAAAATAATGGACTATTGCCCAATGGACTATAATAAACTATTGCCTTCAGTAGCTGTTAAAAACTAGGTCTCATAATTAATTCTATATGATAACCATTTATGTAATGGATAGTACACGGTATTATTAAGAAATGGCTAGATGATTTTTAATACGATATCCAATAGTGTTCTTTAATTTCATGCATCAATAATGACATAATACACTACATGTCACCTTAAGGGTGTGTGGAAGGGGATGAGTTCCCAGCAATATGCATTACGCTTTACCATATTGTAGTAAATGATACAACGACAACGGTGACACATTTACAAAAAAACTGTTAATGCGTCTCTGGAGAAAAATTTTCTCTAACACGTGCTACATAATAAGTTAGTCACGTAAATAAGACTGACTATATTAATATTTTTATCAGTTACATAAATGCATATAGGTACGAGAGATACTCCAGTACTCATATGCATGTCGTATTCTTAGTACTAGGTGGCAGGTTGGTTGAGAATTTTTTTGTAGAGAATAAACTAACTATCTATACTACATATCGGCAAGCCTAGCCAAGAGTATCGCTTAATATTGCGTATATAACATTTGACTGTGATTTGTTCCTAAGCTTACGGCTTCTTCGGTGAGTGGGAAGGTCACAATTGCACACCAGCACACAATAATATCAATGGTGTGTCTGTACAACTTAATCAAGAAAGTATTGCTTTGCATTTGAAATTTAAATACTGTTGAAATGAGTTTTGTGCTGCTGGATTGCTAATTAGAGTTGAAAGCTCATTTATTTTGTCTTTAAAAGACATATGTCCAGTATAGATAAGTTAGTTAAAATTAGCTGAATTAGTTCCCTTTCTTAGTATCTGCACATAACAGGGCCTGCTTATCTTTTATCTTACATAATTATGGCGAATCATTAAGTGTTAAATATATCTTAATAGATGAAGTCACAATCAGACTTGGATGGCTCAACTGGCATAATGGTGTCAATATTGCCATCTGGAAAGTAAAATATCAGTAATTGAATGGGAAAGGAAAATATAGCGACCATTGAATTCAAAGAATTGGAATGCGCTCAGTTAAAGATGAAATGCCATCTTGAAGCATCCACTGAGGATGATTTTAAATCTAAATGAAGCATTGACAGTGATAGTATCAGCGCAAAAGTCTAAGGGGCAGAGATAGTTGGAAATAGTCTTGCTTTGATCTGAAAATAGTATTCGCTGGATACTGCTTAACGAAACAGGCAAATATGGTGGCTACGCAGCCGGATCAGAAAAAAGAAAAATTGTTTGGAAAGGAACCAGAAATGCAAATTAGTCAATTGAATAATAGCCGATTGCATGGTAAAATATAAGCTCTGTTTCAATTAAGATAAATTAATAATAAAGTGGTTAGCTGAAAAGTTATTGGGGATACCGAACTTTGCTCTGATGACAACAGAATATGATGATTAAGGCTAATCAACTTAATGCCTAGACGGTGATAAATATGGGACTTGTTCCACTGAAAACTGGAGGGAACGGAAGCTCCATTCTGGGCTGAACCCACGTTAGTTAAACTTGTGGTCACTCCAATTTTGACGCTCTTCAAATCGCCATTTTATGAACCACAAACTCCTTACGCGCGCAGTTTCCTCGCTGGGAAAACTTCGGACGTCTCATAAATGCCATTACTTCCGCCCTGCTCCTCGTTTTACCCGCCTCCTTGTGTCCGAGTCAAAATTATCCCCACTCCCTCGACCTCTCTCTCTCTCGCCTCCTGCCGACTGCCTCAGCCTCACCTCCCGCTCCTCCCCTTTACCCAGAATCCTTCACACCCCTCGCGGCCTTCCTCGACTCGGCTAACAAGGTCTAACAAGACCATGGCGCACTCCGTCTTCACTCTTACGAGGCGCGGGGGTGGGGAGGGAGTGCGGCCCGCCAGCGGCGTGTAACTGGTGTGGGGGGAGGAGTTTTAGGGGAGAGATAAGGGAATCCTCCGAGCAAGGTTAGCCCTGAGACGGTGCGAGTCCTCGTGGAACAAGGGAAGGTGGGCGTGGGGAAGGGTGTTTGAGGGATAAGGTGATAAGGGTCTGGAGATTAAGTATAAAGTCACACGGACCCCGACGTTCGGAGGTGCGCGAGGACGCTTTTCGGTCGTCCGGGGGTTGTAAGGAGGAGTCCCGGACAAGCCCGGCCCCCGAGTCCGTGTTTCCCCAAGTTCTGGGGCGATATGAATAAGTTTTCGATCCCCTTGGGCGATGTTTCTCAACCGACGCCCCTGAGAGTGCGAGGTCTCTCCAAAAACGCAAGTAAATTTTAGCGAAATCTATGTTAGAGTTGGTTCTTAGTTGTGAATACTTCATGAAAATATATTTAAGGCATTATGATAAATAATTGAGGGTGAATTCAAATGGTGACAGTCTCACATGGAGGAAGGTCGACTTTGTAATATGCCAAACTTTGTTCCTTCCACAGTTCATTACAGAATTTCTTACCAGTGTCGGCTGTAAAGTCATCATCAGGTTCACTTCTGTGTATGGCTATCTTACTACAATAAAGGGTGCGTTGATAGCTAAGGCTATCTGCTGCGCGTTAAGATATGGTATATAATAGGTACAGTTCGATAACTCTAATGAAATTTGTGACTAAATCATTCAAGAGAAGTTTTCAAAGTGTGGCACAGTTAATATAATATCATAATTCCATAAGTTTTTGAACAGGCCAGTTACGCCAATTAAGTATGAAATTCAAAACTCCGCTAATGCCTGGGTTTTTATTTTAAATTTATACAGGATGCCCCCTGCTATTAATTCTCTCCAGTGCGTCCTAAAAGCATCACATGCCGTCCTGTTATATCTCACAGTAAAAAGTAAAATCGCAAACAGGATATCCAGGCAGAATCAAACCGAAAAAATAAGGGCATAATACCTTCTTCTCAATGAAGTAATGGCCCAAACCTGGAATCCATTCCTCGTTACCCCTAATATTCATTAAGTATACCATTTTTGAAACCCAATATATTTTGTAACATTCCTTCACCAACGTACTTATTGTACAAACGTTGCATAAACTTAATATTGAAACACACTAATTTCAGAAGTGTACTGAATTGGAACATTCTTCTTTATACATTTTTTCACTACCAGCAGACATAGCACTATATTTTAAACACATTGAAACACTAGAAAAATTGGCTAGGTGTTTATCAAGGAGATGTTTTCCATGCATTAAACCTAGTCTTATCTTCAATTTATATCTGCAAATTTACCACTGGTCGGGTGGTGGCCGAGAATCTCAATTACAGAGTGTGAGAAAAATTTCATAACAAATTTCAGATTATTATTTTCCATTCAACCGTTTAGTCCGAAGTGATAATAGATTGTTAGGCCTATTTCAATGTATAATTTCCATAAAATATGATTTCCCAATGTGAATTTTTTAAATTTTACATGCAAGCAAGATGTTAGCAACTAAATTTCCTCTGTAAATTAATCTAAATCTATACATTAATGCGTAAGTGCCATCGTGAGCAAGTGACTTTGATTAAGCCACAGTGCCTGCAAAGGTAATTGAGTTGATGTCACCTTTATTATAAAAATGTACTATTTCTCACTTCATGGCATATTTGTTGTCGTGCTATTTATTCCTACCGCTATATATTTATCAAGAAATATAATGAATGTCTTTAATGTGATAACATTGTGGTCACCATTTCTATGCAATCAAAACCATCTACTACTTTCGATGAATTACTTGTTAAAAATTGTTTATCGTAGTGCAGCTTTTGATTTACATGTGACGGCTATGAAAGACGTACTCGAAGTAATTGACGAATATTTACCTATTGAAGCTGGTTTCCCAAAATTATCTTTGTTTTCTTTTTTGTAGACCACCTTACGTACGCCGGACGGTACCCAAAATTGTATTTGAAATCCTTTTTCTTATGTTCCGCTGTTATGAGTCCAGGGAGGTAATTTTGTTACTCCTCTCATTCGTATTATTGTTCATACTCAAAACTTATTGCTTGGAATTTAAAAACTTCGGTGAAAACAATGAAAATTCTTAGGATAAGTTAGGTATAAAGGCAAAAGTTTAAAATAATAATTCGGCTAGTTAATTCTACGAAATAGTAACACATTGATATCCCACATCAGTTCACTTCCCTTATGCAAGACTCACTTCCTTCCTTAGAAATTTTTATATAATAATGTGATGTTTTTCATATGTTTTCAACATTATGATTAAATGTACCAGCGAAAAAAAAATTGTCCTTTTTGCTATTGAAAAAATTTTGATTTTTTGCTGTCCTAAAAAATTAGTAGCATGGCGTTTTCTCTTATTAGTACTTTACTTAATTATTTGTGGTATTAAGAATTAATGTCGTCATAATACACTGGTGATACTATTTTCAAAGGGCTGTGAAATGTCTGAGGATTTGAACATTAGTCTTATCTTGTTTGGAAATCCTTAAACTTTTACTGTTAAACTAGCTGCCATATTATCTGAAGAATTTGAAATTTAAAATAATATTCTATTTTAACTTTAGATTATTTTATTTGGATGGAACCATTGATCCTCATTTTCGCTTAAAACCGATTGGTGCAAAAAAGCACGTACTAATCTTCTCGTCACCTCCTCGCTTCCTCACTCTACTTTATCTCCGTTTATCGCTCCAAATGCAAACACTGACGTTTTATACCGATATTATCCCCTCTGTCTCCTCACCATTTCACACCTCGGGCCCTAAAGCCTCCCTTCTTATCTAGATCGGATATATATTGACGCCCCCGCACGGCAGGAGTTCCCTTAATGATCGCATCGGACCAAGTTCAAGTTTTCAGGGCCCGTGAATGAACCTCTTCAGCATGACAGCGGAACCCGTAACTAAAGCAGGCGAGGGGTTTCGTAGACTGAGAATTGAATAGCTCTCGATAATCGAAAGCTCTCGTAGAACTCTCAATATGTTTTAAAGAGTCATTGTTCATTTCCATATAACAGACTTCAGGTTCTGTTATGACAATGCAGTGTCTATGACGCAGAATTTTAAATAACTGTTTAATTTTAACGTCCCGACTTTCATTGCTATGCAATTATAGCTATCAGTAAAATTTATCCAACAATCATGAACATGTGAAAGGTTGCACGTTCATATTTTTTTTAGTACAGAGTGATTGATTGATCGGCATTATAGCACTTACATTTTGGTAATTGAAGTAAATGTATTTTAATCTAAAATTTATATTAGTGTCATTTATCAAAAATGCGTGATAACAATTATTACAGCAGTTGTATAAATAATCAAGTTATATTCCATAATCTTCTAATTCCCATCTTTCTCAGATCATCCTCTACATCATTTCCGTTTGCGTTTACCTTTCGTTTGCATGGTTCGATAATCGTTATTTACAGTCCGGTTTTCATTGTCTTTGAGTATCGAAACAAGAGATTTTTTTACGATATAGGGTCGTTAGCCCTATGCTCAACCCCCAACCTGAAAGACCAGAGTACTTCTCTTCGTCTGGCCTATCCCCCTTGACCTGTCCGGCTTGGGTGGCCCTACCAGGAGCTAACACTCCCGCCGGCATAGCTCTCAGGTTCACTTAGGCACACAACCTCCCTCATCACGACAAGATGGAAGCACTATCGAGTTATATATTTATAGTGGCACAAAAAACAGCACAGAACAACATTTGGCCCTATAAAGTTTCGTTTCACGTGAGGAAAACATCATCTAAACAGAGGGCGCACCATTTTTGAGATGTGCGCCATATTTGAATGCATGCAACGATTCGAAGACGAATCTATCAGATTCGAATATTTCGAATCATTTGGATTCGAAGTATCCCGATTTGCAGGCGAATTGAGTCGAATTAAGCCTGATTCGAGTCGATTCGAATTGATTTGGAAGCACTCGTACAGCTCTACAATGGTCCATTAGTGAAACTATAATTTATAACACATTCTCTATATTAAAATAATCCCACAAAGTGTTTATCAATTTTTTCTGTTCATTCACAAAACTATTATCGTTTTTCTCTCAAAATATTTGATAGGGCATCCATATTATTGGTAATATTTACAATATTAGATCTTCCATCAAATTATAGAGTTTCAAAATTTATAATTAAGTAAGTTTCACATCAAGCACTCCTATTTTACGGATATTAATATAGACTCCCGCGTATAACGGGATAACCAAGAGATCTCACAAATAACTGTCGGCTGTAGAGGTAAGATTCCCTTTCATATTATGTTAGGTGCAGTATATTTGAGATAGGAGTTTGGTAGTAAAATCCCAAGCATATCACTTTTTCGTATTCTCAGTTAACATTGAAATAAACGGAACTAAGTTGCATGCTTGTACCTTTTTTTACAAAATACAAAATGAGTTTAAATTGCTCGCGGGAGCATTATATCAGTTGATCTCCCCTATTAACCCTTCTAAAATACAAAATGCGAGAATATAATTTACAAAGCAGAATTTAAAAAAACATTTATATCATATTGTAATGTTTCGCTATATTTCTGCAAGAGTTTCGAAGAGTTATGTAATTCAATTTCTGTAAAATATCCCTGTACACGAATATAAGGGAAATATCTGACCACCGAAGTAAACCAGACCTATGTTTACTTTCATCAAAATAAATTTATTAGGCAATTAGTATTTTGCAATATTTTTGCTAAGGACGAACGCCTACATGCGAGGACATGTAGCAATTAATATATTTGATTCTCTTAATTATAAAGGTAACACACATGAATGTGAGTTTTAGAAATGACTTTTGAAGAGCTATTAAGATTTATTGCCGATTTTCTGAGATGAATAATATGGAAGGTGATTTGTGACGCGTACGTAAATGAGTTGTGATGCCAAGAACGATCTGGAAATTTAAATACTTTACGATCCCTCTTAATATTTTTAAAATGCAATTTTTCTTGGAGAAAGTGGTGAACCTGAATTTCAAAGAGAAACTTTGTTCAGCGTCCCGAAAAAAAATTCAAAAGTGAGTTTCGGCGCTTGTCCATGTGAGAGCAAATTGCGGTCGTCTCGGAGATATGCGACCTCACGCGTGGCGTAACACTGCGAGACCGTCCACGCCCCGGGGCGGGGCGGAGTGTGTCTCCCCCGACATTAAGTCTGCGGATTCGGCGGCAGCGGTGGCTTTGGCAGGGAAAGTCCGTCGCGGCGAGAGGTCGCATTACAGCCGCGCGTCTATCACAAAGGCGTGGCGGGCGTCCGCACCGCTTGTTGCGGCTTGTGAGTGTTTGCCAAAGTCTCTTCTTGCGCGCGCGCCCAGCCTCCTCCTGGACCTCCCACTTCCACTCGGGGACTTCGGGACTTCCTCATCTTCCCCGCCTCCTGCGCAGCTGTGTGTGGACTTATGAGTCGTTTGGGAGTCGAGGTGGGGGTGGGGAAGTTTGTGGTTTCGCTTGTTTAGTGCGATATCCTAAGAAGTTCATCTACGAGTGCACCGCAGGGAGTCTGCTGCGAATGTTTACGCCTCCGAGTGTTCTTCTTATCCCGGCCCTCTCCTACCTCTCTGCCCGGGACGACGAAACTCGCCCTCCCGTCTTCCCATCTCCCCTTTCCGAACTCCTTCCAAACCCTGCTCCCACCCTCCTGCTGTGACCACTTCATCCCTACCAACCAACCTCACTCTACTGTCCTGACGCCAACCCCACTCCACTGTCCTGTTCTTTTCTCCCGAGCTTGACTCGCTGCTTCGGGAATTGTTGTTCCTCACCAGTCTATCAAGGTCTGAATAAAGCCTTTCTTACGTACTTTCTTCTCGTAAATGCATTATCTTTGTACCTACTCCAATCACCATGTCTTAAACAAATATTATGTCTATTCTTGTTCTTCACCAGTCTATCAAGGTCTGGATGAAGCCATTCTCACCTACTTTCTGCTTGTAAATGCGTCGTCTTCGTACCTACTCCATCACCCTGTCTTCAACAAAAACGCGGTATATCCTTGG
Source organism: Ceriagrion tenellum (assembly GCA_963169105.1). Lineage (NCBI taxonomy): Eukaryota > Metazoa > Arthropoda > Insecta > Odonata > Coenagrionidae > Ceriagrion > Ceriagrion tenellum. The sequence goes on from OY720640.1 coordinate 39,193,078, forward strand.
CAATTGTTCTCTTTCATTTGCCTCTCCTATTCCAATGAATCGTATTCCGAATTCCCAAATGTCGATTAACCCATTTCTATTTCCCTGAGGAGAAATTCACACAGCATTGCGGGAGCCTGTCTGCGGTGCAACGTGATTCTTTCTTCATTTCAGTAAAACTTCTCCATGGGATAGACATTTTATAGCCAGAAAAAGCGTTTATGTAAATTAATTATGTAACTCAATATTTTATATACGATCCTGCAATTTGAGGACATCTATATTTCGGAAAATATTATATTTTTAGTGTAGTATCTGATCTCGCCCTAAATATTTGTTAAAGCTCCAAAATCTAACAAGCCACATTGTATTCTGTTCCATAGGACACCAGTCCTAGAACAATAAATTTATATTGTAATTATTTTTTCTCTTTACCGTGAGAAAAAATTATAGTGTATGGAACACGATTCGTTCTATGCATTTCCAGAAATACAAATGAGGTGACACCAAGCGCAATATTGAAAATGCTTATGCTCTACAGAACTAACTTTGCGAGTCATAGCAAAACTCCATGTCGTTTTCCCAACACTTCCGTATATTAAATCATCGGATTACAGTTGATGTATATTTCTTTGGAAGGTATATGACATGAATAAATGTTGAAAAATGATCTTAGATATATCGCTTACGTATTCGTTGGAGAGAGGTGACATTGTAAGAAATTCACTATTTTATGATGATCACAGCAAATACAGTCCTTCGGAAACCTCATTTTTAGGATTCCTTTTTTATGTTAGGCAGTTTGATGTAGAAAATTCAACTAATCTCGGCAATAGGAAATTTGTTGTTTCCCTCCTCCTCATATTTTTTTACATTTCAAATTATTAATTGAGTTTTTCAATTAACCAGGCATCTCAAAATTTACATTCAAAAGTGACACGCCAAGAGTTTCACACTAAGATGCACTTTTCTTTACATTTATTATTCGAGTGTGATTAAATTTTGATTATACATTTATCCAGAGGTAAAGCAGTGATCCAACATGAGGGCACTAGACTGAACAGGAATCAAATCTGGAAGGGCTATTGCACTCTCCACCGTTTTCCTATTAGCAAACCTGTTAAATTTAGAACTCTTTGACCATTTTGCCTTATATGATATCATAAATATTATGCCTTTGCACTGATGTTACGGCCTTTATTGTTCATGATGCAATTATCTCTAAAACGACTTGCAAAATTTTTCTCTAACTGCCTTGACTTCATTGGTCAATAATTTTTCAATCTTCCACCATGTAGATCCGTTGATTTTATGGTTAAATTATATGTCAAGAGGAATAGCCCAAAATTACATTCAAACGTGAGCATTCATTAGAACCACCAAGATTGAGATTATAAAAATTTTGTTTGGACATTATGCTTTAACATAAACATAGCATCAGCTGATATATGTAACTAATATCCCAAAATAATTCATTGTATATCCATAAATTGCTAATATAGAAACATATATTTGAGAAAACTGTAAGGAGCAAAAGTCAAGGAAAGTGGTAAGCAGTTTGGATAATCTACGTATGGGCAGAATTTTTTTGTGATGACACTGTCGTAACTGAAAGTGCAACTCAAATATGATATAATTTAAATGTTTTGAAATTAATAATTAGCTTTAACTGCTGATTAACTGTTTATTCAATTTCGATCTGCGCTGTTTAAAAATTTAGTAAGTATGACACTTCGGGTCATACCGTATCCGTATCTGCTTCGTAATTCTGTCTATGGATGAATTATTTACGATAGACTCCACTTTCTTAGGTGAGACATCGTAGAACAGCATAACGAGTAAAAGCTCAAACGATTTCGTACTGTCTACTAATATTTTATTTCACCTCTTGCTACACGTGTTTCAACTGAACAACGTTGTTCAGTTGAAACACGTGTAGCAAGAGGTGAAATAAAAATTAGTAGACAGTACGAAATCGTTTGAGCTTTTAGTATTTACGATAGGTTTCAAATATAGAATAACATAATTTCGCTCAAAATTGTCGCTAGGAGTAAAGTGTTGAAACTACACCATTTTCTGAATTATAATTATTTCCGTTATTATTCCACTTTATTTCCGTTCATGGAGTATCTCCATGTTATCTAAGACCAATTTTTGACATTGTATGCAACAAATTCCCTAATCAAAGAAGAGGAAGTACGCAAAACGATGCTTTTCATTACTTATCTCGCTCTAGATAAGTAATGATTAAGCTATCTAATGAAATTTCACTCGCGTAAATTCCTTGCCCTGCTCATTATTAAAAATGGCGAGAAATAAACCGCCTGAAAAAAATAGCTGACTGCACATTAAGGAAAATTAAGCTCATAATCTTTGCCAGGCCATGGTAAAATATTCATTTGGTAAAAATGAAGAGGGCAATGACTTGATAGTGTGCATTAAGTCATTTTATTGCCTTTCCATCAAAGAGTTTCCGAAAATTTGCATACCTCTCTTAGCCCCGTTTATAAAAGAGAAAATACCTCATAACCGCATGCAGGAGTATTTTATTCTTTTATTTAGGGATTTTTAACTTTTTTTCAGTAATATTCAGAATTAAATCTCACTTAAAAATGTAAAATTAACTTAAAATAGGAAAATTATGTTTGAGTGCTTGGTGCATGGTAAAACTTTCAGATATCTACCTCCTTCCGCTCTTTAGATGGAGTAAAATTCAGCTTAATATATCTACCACTTCAGAGATTTTCGTTGGTGTGATTTTTAGCATCCGTGCAATCGCAACCTGCCTTGCGAACGTTCTTAGCGCGCAATTCGGCAACGCAGTGCGAGCGAGAGTAATCTCCGAAAAACGGATTCCACAGACGGACTCAATTTTTTCCGAAAGGTCCGAATAAAAAAATTTAAATTAAATTAAATATCGGGAACGGCTCCGCATTCTTCCTTAATTATTTGCTCGTCTCCTCCCCCTAATTATATTTGAACTCCATTATTAATTCTCCATCCGTCTTAATTTTTCACGTGTTACTTTTCTTTTTGCTCAGCGGGCTCACTTTTCTGAAAAAAGCCCCCCCACCGCTTACTCCCCCCCGCCCAGCCCTCCTGACCATTCCAACCTCTTTTCCTTCTCTTTCCCGCTTCCATTGCGGAAAGAGAAGAAGGAACAAGGATTTGAGAGAGAATAAAATAAATCCTCTCCCTCTCTTTCCCTTCGTCTCTAGGGACCGCGAGCGAGCGGGAAAAGAATTAGACCTACTTTTGGGGAGGGAGGGTCGGGATCGGTGCTGGTAAGGAGGAGGAGGGGGGTAGGTAGGAGGTGGCTGGGCACCTTCCTTTCTTTCACTTAGCCCCACTCTTTTTCGCCACCCCTTACTCCTAGCTCTCTTTTTTTCCCTCCTTCAATCCCCTTGCCTCCCACAGTCGCCTCACTCATTTGCCTAGAAATGCACTCTTTCTATTCCACCACCAGTCCCCAATCTAACTCCAGCCACTTCTGCCAGGAGTCCGCTTTCCCTTCATCCCCTTAGCCTCCCTTTCCTAGCACGGTTTTTGGCTTTCTGCCCTCTCCACCTTTCAAAAGCCCCGGTTTTACACCACCGGCGTTCTTATCGGCGTAACCGACCTACATGCATTCATGCTGCTCTGGCGTTGCAGGCGTTAAGTCTGTATTGCCTTCTCTAGGAAATGCCGCAAATAAGTTAAAATCAGAACTTAGTAAGAATCCCTCCTTCAGGAGACCTTTTAAACTATTTGGACTGATTTTGAAAGCTAGCGACACTTTTTATGCTAATTAATTAGAGATACAAAATGTCCTTCTGCAGCTACTATTTAGCTTCATTTGTTCTGGTGTGACGTTATTAGGAGATTATAACGTGAAAACCTATACACGGGGAATCGGGTTGGTGTGGTGGTTAGAGTACTGGATAACCATAAGGGTGGCCAGGGTTCAAATCCCTGCAGAGGAGGATGTTTTTCAGAGGACACACGATTCCTACTTGAATATCTTATGGAGGGCACTTCAACTACAGTACTCCGTCAGTCGGTTCAGACGTTAAGCCGTGGTCCCCTTGGCGCCTTACGTGAATCAGGCTAATGCTGGCGCCGGGTTTCAATCCACCCTTCCACCCCTACCTATCTCCTATAGCGCAAATGAACTTAGCTGTCGGTCGCCTCCCCAAAATCCAATCTAATCTAGCATAACTGAAACCAAACAGGATTGGTTTCTAAGGAAATAAAGTTTTGCCTACATGACGCCTAAAATAAGGGACCATGTGCTCATCAAAAGAGAGATACTTGAAAAACATTCCAACATGCGTGAAGTTCTTATTGAACTTTTCGAAAAAGGATATCACCTTTACAAATATCATTTTGGTTTAGTGATTGGGATTCAGAAAGATGAAAATATTCTTTTTTTTTTCGAAACCATTTCTTGACATGCTTTCTCAAATGATTTTGCCGCTTTGTCAGAGTCTTTGTTACAATACAACCTCTTTGCGGATGTGAATAGAACCCCTTCAAAATCAATTTGCGATAAACATTTCCTACCCCTTTTTCGGGGTGTGCGCCATAGGTGACGGCATGTCTCGGCATAAAAAAGGGACAGGGAATACCTGTAGACTCGAATGGGAAAATGTTACGACTAATGTAAGATTACTAATTATGAGTTGCACGAATGAAATGGTATCGTACGAGACAATATGACATGCCTACGGCGTGATATAGGATTTAGTAACCTTTCCCGCACCGCATCCGTTATATGTATATGGAATATCATATTCTTCCGTAAGGCAAATAATTATTCGATATAGTCAAGCAAGATAGAGAGTGTTGCATTGCCTGCTTGCGATGTCGTCTTTTTTAATATTACGAATCATGTGTCTAGGTATTTAAGTTAACCATTAAGGTAGTTACAGGTAATGTCATAATTGGAAAAAATATCAAGCAGCGAGCTGTGTTCGGTACGGAGCATGATCAGAAGTACTCGAATCGGCGGATTAGGGTCGCTAATCGAACGATTGATAAATCTTTTCTACGGAAAATATAGTCTACGTAAGATTCATTCGTTAATTCGTAGAATAGCACTGTTAGACTACCTGTACCGTGCATCGTTAATAATGAGTCGCATTTCGGCAAGTGTATGTGTAACTTTTTACTTTCAGAAAAGCAATTTTTCATCTATTTCGAGAACACTAGCAGAACCAATCTTAAATGCTAATCTGTAACATAAGGATTCCCCAAATATTCGCAAACAAGAATCAAGTTTTAGTACCCTTACAAATTAATGAAAAATCCAAATATTTGGAGGATCACCCACATACCTAAATGTATTAACATTTTGAGCTCAAGAAGCTCGATTTGAGCGCCCGGACATTGTCACCCCCTAGAACGCTCGTGGGGCTTTATTTAGACTCCACCTAAAAGAAATTTATTTCTTCCAATGACAACGAAGTCTGATCTGACTTGAGGTACATAGTTGTGTATTCCTAATGATATTGTACACTTTTCTAGCCATTAATGACAAGGATTATTAGTTTCATCTCCAGAGTATGCCAAATTGACTATTTCCTGGATTGCCAGCCGTTTTTTCCGTGCCACCCAAAATGTACATACTACCCTGCAAGCCGCCGGAAGGGCGTGCAGCAGAGGGTGTTAGGATACTAGTCATGTAGAGATGTAAGATATAAGGTTTTGGGAGTTAAATGGTGACGTTTATAATGTGAGTGTATTGAGTGGAGCTCAGATTTACCTGTGGTCGCTAATTGTTTGCGGAAAGAACGAGTTTTTGTATCTATCTGTTCGGCAATGTATCTCACTTATTTAATCGCTTCTATCAGACCTAGAGTTTTAGTATTGCATCATGATAATATTCTCTGTGTCACTCTGAAACACCAGTTCTGAATTTCTCAAGCAAACTAAACCCCTATCGTGTAGCCTCCAAGTCATTAGAGACTCCCACCTTAATCCCTCTAGTAGCTGTGAATCGCTAAATGTTCGCTCGTAGCAGTTTTTAACTCAACGTGCAGCTTTTCTTTGCATTTTATGAATTTTTTTGGTTGAATCTTTATGTCCAGGGTCCCAAATGCTCGCAGTGTGTTCGAGGTGTGGCTTAACCAAAGCAAAGTAGACCCTCTCTATTACTTTCTCATCCAAGGACCTTGTCATAATACCCTTGATAAATCCCAATTTCTTTAATACTGTGCCGCATATTTTTTGTTTGTGTGTTCCACACAATATCACTGAAGTTAGGGTAATTTCAAGTTATTTAACGGTATCTAAAGATTTCATATTCATTCTACCTACAGTGTAGATATGGCATTTGTGTGATGACTTTCGTAAAAAGTATGCTCTGGTGTATTTACTAAGATTTAATTTTAGCCTTCACTCCTTTTACCTCGAACGAACGTAAGTGAGGTCCGATGACAGGATTTCTAAGACCACGTCTTCGCTTATTTCACCGCAGATGACCGTATCGTCGGCAAATCTTTATTTACTGCTAACGTATCATGCCGGAATATAAAATTGATTGCTTCCAATTGTAGACAATTGGATTCTTGAACTCTAGGAGAGTTAGAGGAGCATATGTCTGTATTTGAATGTCCGCCGGTAAACAATCTGATTTCCACCCCTCCCATAATGTTTGCCCTTAATAGAGCACTCCATCTCAAGAGAGGAAGCCGAGGCGGTATTAAGTGGACAATGGAGGAACAGGGTAGCGGAGTGAGAATTAGGCAGCGCGGCGTCCACAATATATAGAGAATATATTGAAAATACTCCTCCATTACAATGTGAAACAATTTGTTACACTCAGGAGAGGCAATTGCCTCTGTGCAAGCTATCTAAGTGGCGGAATCGATTTGACGCCACTCGAGGGTTATCGGTAAATCTGAAAATTACTTGAGCATATTGAAATCTAGTGGTCTTAAATTTTAACACAGGGTGTGATAGCGGATTTTAGGTAAAGTCACGAGAGGAAACGGCTTAGACCTGGAAACTGAGAAAATAGCAGATTTCTTCTGGGCAGAGAAGTCGTAATGACACTTACAGGTATTTTAGTGTTATTTGTAAATTTTATAGTGTGATATTAAATATTTGGTACATAGAGTAACAACGTACATCAGCATAACTTGATTTCATATTTCTAAACCCAAAAATGGATGCACAAACACATGTTGTATGGCGATATTTCGCCTCTTATCTTTTTCAAAATCTACTCGATTCCACAGACAAAATGAAAAATGACATTTTTAAATTTATACTTAAATGGATAAATGACAGAAAGACGAGAAATATTGAAAAACTTTCTTCAGTATATGCATCATTGCTTTCATATTTGAATTCTTGATACACCTCCTAACCCATACTGATTCATCCAAAGTTTCTAAATAGATATTTAATTTTCCAGGTAATCGTCATTGAACTCAAATTCAACCTTTTTCAGAACTGACTCCGAATCCAATATTAAAGGAAAGATTTGTCCATTAAGACCCACCTCCAATTTTCACCTTCTCGTTCTTCTCTCCCCGTTGTTCACAGTTTGCCCACTCTAACGTCTAAGCGATTCTACTCACCTTTCCCGCTCCATTTCGAGCTGCCGCATCACTCTCTGGTCTACCACCTTGCCACATCCCTCCCACGCCTCTTTTATGCCCCCCGCACCCCGCAACACCCGCACCAGAGTCCCAGTACACCTCCGCGGCCACGCTCCAAACCCAAAACCTCTCGCTGTATTACTTTCCAAAAATCCCATCGTGTCCCAAGAGGGAACGACGAGAGTGGGATTGGAATGAAACAGAAAAGAGCAATCAAGAAAGATTGCGACTCTCAGGGAGTAGAATGGAAAGAAGAGGAAGGAGAATGACAGGGCACAGGTGAGCGCAGAATTCTGGGAGAATAACGTGAAATCGAAGGAGTGTTTAACACTTTGCGTGCTAGTTTTTAAATTTAAGAACCTCTTAGAAAAACTGAGGATTTTAAGCATTTTCCTGGAAGGTGAAAGATGACTTTTCACTTTAAGTTAATGAAATTTTATTTACAATTATAATTTATTTTAGGACATTGTGGCCATAGTTGTGTCTACCAGAAAGACTACAGCCAAACCAATATGTTCAGCTGCCGTTCAATAATGATATTCCATGGGCGTTCTAGTATGCCTATCATCCTTTTCAGAAATATATGAGGATGTACAATTACGTCCATTGCACTCAAAGTGTTAATGGATACCTGAATTCAGCCTAAGCTCTTGTCAGTATCCACGCGTATAACTCATAGGTTACGTTTGAGCGGTAGAATTTCGAAATGCAGTGGTGATAGTCCGAGGATAGACACTGAACATCATCATGACAAAGGGCGCTTTAACATTTTGTGTACTGGTGAATAAAATGAAGGTCCTCTCAGAAAAATGAGGGTTTTACACACTTACCTGGACTGTGAAATAAGAATATCTTAAATCTAGGTTAATTAATTTTTATTCATTATTAAAATTTATTTTGGCACTTTGTGGCTATATGTATGTATACCAGAAATACTGCAGTCGTGCAATTATGTCCAGCTTCCGTTTAATAATGATATTTCATCAAGGTCCTAGAACGTCCATCATCCTTCTCAGAAAATATAAGAGGACGTACCATTACGTCCATGGTACTCAAAGTCTTAATGCACGTGGAAATATTTTCCATTCAAATCATACTGATTCATGATTTAAAGATATGAAACTTCGTATAAGAAAACCCATGTTTCTGCGAGGTCGGCCTGCCTCAGAATTTAACATTCGTACAATGAAAGTAAAGACTGGCAGAACTGTTGGAGGTTTCCTGCCATCATTGGTAAAGATAAGACGATGAATCTTTCGCATTTAACCATTAGTGCCTCTTATCAATTAAATCTTTCCAATTAAAATACTCCTCCTCATGCTTAACTCGTAACTTTTATAGTAATATTCTTTATGGTTTCCTTCATGATTTCTCTTATGCTGAAAAAACTTCCAAGTAGGTATTAGTGTGAATTTCCTTAATCTACGTTTCTACGAAAATTATGCGTAATCTATTCGTAACGATTTATTTGATAGCCTTAAAATAAATTAGAATTGATAAATAATATAAAATTAGGACGAATGTTATGGACGTATGTTGATGTTAAACCAAGCACATGGGTGAGATATTCTGTTGGTTACGATGGCTTATCTATTTGGTCAGGAGTTGATGATAGGCATAACAGTGATAAAGGAAAAGATTTTACCCTAAAAAGTCTAAGGTTTCAAGAAGGAAGTGCGAACAACTAGGTGTGTATAAAAGTGGACATTTGAAGTATTAAGATTTTGGGAAGTTAAGGATGGATGAATAATGAGCAAAAGCATGATAAATGAGTTTTACAAAAACTGAGAGACTGAATAAATATTCTCGTGTGAGAATTTCATATTATAAGACAAGATAAATGGCTCAACTGATGTACTAGAATACCTCAGAGAAGTGGTTGGACAATATGGCATAATATATAGTCATAATCACCTTGGAAATAAAAGAGACTGTCAAAGACGTAAAATGTTGTGGGTTGTACGCAAAAGATTGTGGAAGATAGTGAAACAATTCCATCAGAGACACTGGTCAGTAACCCAAAAGTATATTCAGCGCACTAGCAACCCATTTTGGGCTAATAAAATAGGTGTGGACATTTGGTCACTCACGGGAAATTTACAGTCTATACTCTGGAATCACTCACATTTCAGAGGAGGTTAGGACTCACCTTTGACTATTAGAGACTTGCTCACTACAAAATATTTTAGCAATCAAGTCATTAGCTCATCCCGGGGTGACAACAACACTAATCAAAATTGTCAAGCCTCTTATTGACATACTTAAAGTTACATACATTTTTAGAGGAAAAAAATGAACTGGCAATAATAATGATCACCCTGCGAGGGTTTAGACAGTTATCAATGAGAAACTGATCTCGAAATTAAACTCAGAATGTTCGTGTCAGCAGTCAAAACTAGAGAAGATCTACTCGGCTACCTTCGGGTCTCAAATTTCCTTGCATTTGACCGAGGTGTAAATGGCACCGTAATGAGACGGGATGTATAGGGTTAATTCTTAAGCCGAGGATCGGCGAGTTAATGCACCTGCCCAATGCCAGGACCAGCGATCCGGCATCCTCCCACGTGTGGCGACCACATCACGCGGAGGTTCCAGCGTCTGTCGTAAGAGAGTGCTCGTGCGGAGTCGTCTTCGCCCGCGCGGGTGGGCGAAAAGGGGGAGGCCTGCGGAGGACATTCACAAGTGGGTCTTCCTCGGTCCACTTCGGAGGAGGAACCAGGCGAGAGAAGAACAGAGGGGTTGGGCGTGTGTGAGAGGTTTTAAGATGCATGGAAGGGGCGGGATAAGAGAGGAGAAGCGTGAGGGGAAGGAGCGGTTGAATATAAAGAGCGGGCGGAAGCAGTGCTTTGGGATTGGGAAGTGTTAGTGTCCCGGGGAAATGGAGGGTGCTGTGTTGGGGGTAGGAGGGACGATTTGGGGTGAAGGAGCGAATAGGGGTGGGATTCCTGGGGGGTGGCTTAGAGGCGGGAAGGGGCTGGAGGAGGACTGAGAAGACGGAGAATGGGAGTAAGAGGGTTTTTGAAGGGGTGGTAAAGTGGGGAGGGAGAGAGGTAGGGAACCCCTGAGTCTAATTGCCTCTTCGTAGATTCATTAATCACAAACTCCAGTAATTACATTCAGCAAGTTTACGGGCGTTTGGAAGGAGAAGGAGGTGGTGGTGGAGGTGAGGGAGGGGGGTAGTTCTTGGCTGGGAGAGGGCTGGCTGCTTGAGGGATGGAGAGGTGGGAGAAGGTTTTGGCGGAGGTTTGTGAGAGTTTGTAGGTGCGATGGGAAACGGGGGGTGGGAGGGTGAGTCTGGGTGGGGAGTGGGGAGAGTGGAGGTCACGTGGAGTGTGGGGCAGCGGTGGGAAGAAATTCTGAGGTGGAGGAAATGTGAAGGGAAAGAAAAGCGAGTGGTGGAGGGGGGAGGTCGACGGTCGGAGGGGTGAAGACCAGTGTGGAGTGTTTATATGGACAGGGTAACCAGGGCATCCTGTAGGGGCGACAGGGTAGAATTTTTGCAAGAAATGTAGAAATTTTTGCATCAAGGCTGTAATATTCTATGGCAGAAGAGTTATATTGATGTAATTAGAAGCTGAAGTTCCTCTTACTCTAAAGAACTGACCTCAAAGCTGAAAATATACAAATATTTCATTTATGATTTTTAAAAAATAATTCCTGGATCATGATTATATCTATGAACCTGATTTATTCCCGGTAATACTTAGTTGTCTAAGTGAAATATTGAATGAGGTTGAAGCGGTTGGCTAATAAGAGAGTAGGGTGGAGAACTGAGGCAAGCAAATCTTCGGATTTATAGCTGCAAATGATGAAGATGAACATTTAATCTTGACTCAACTGTTCATCATTTAGTCTTTACGAAATTATCAAAATTCCTGGGTCATTTAAAGAAACTACATGTTGCTACGGATGCTTCCGGGTAATTATTTCACTCATTTCCTTCTGAGTTCTTCTCGCGTCTGTTCATCTCGGTGGACAACCCTTTCGTCAGCATTCCAGGGGGCATCCTCAGGTGAAGACTAAATGTCCATCTTGATTTTTTGCATCGTATTTTGTCTTTGACTCTGGCTGTAAATTTGTGTATGATAAGTAATTAAAATAGAAGCAATACAAAAAGTGAAATGTTTTTCTACTTTCTGCTTATTACCCCGTGCATTATTCAAGAAAAAAATTAAATTGCCGGAAATAATGGGGGAATTTCATTTTTTTGCATCAATTGTAACTTACTGTCATAGGCCATCTACACCTCTTAACTTCTAAATCTCCAATAATATCTTTCAGTCAGCTCAAGTGTGGGTGGCTAGTATTTTCGTAATGTGTCCAGATATTTCTATAAACATTGAAAGGTTTTGTTTTTAGGCCTGTTTACCGACAAAGACTACCGGGAACAAAAAATACGTATCAAAAATAAAAAAATTCGTATTTTTTATAATGTATTAGTATGTTGATATTATTTAATAATGCATTAGTATATTCAAAAATATCTGCGTCACAGCAGTTATGTAGTGGCTTATGGAAAATCATTAAGATGTACACACAAAACTTCCACTGTGGCTATGATTAATTCATGTGAAGTTTCGCCAGAGACATCGCGTGTCAAATGTGAATTTATACGAGTATATCTTTTCCTTAATACCTTTCTGAATAAAAACGTAATTTTAGCTTTGTTTTGAAGATACTGACTTCAAAGATAAGAATATGTAATTCTTAAAGCGAGACTTTATCAAAAAAGTGAGTTTGAAATTTGTGTGACTTTGAGTTTAAAATTGAGTGTGTTATTAACTTCCAGTAAAATATATAAAGATATTAAGTTGAATTTTGAGAGGATTTGAAGTTTTAATTCTCCCCTCAATTAGTTGGTAAAACCTTCATGTGTTGTCATTACTAAGACTGTTTCCTTTAAAAAAATCGAAAAATTGAGATTAACTGCTAACTCATTTATAATATTATTAACTTTTACTGTATCATAGAAAAGAATATGTAGAAATCATCTCGAAATATCACAAATCATGGGGCAAGCACAAGAAAATGTCAGAGATAGTGCTGCTGGATGTCAGGTGGTTGAACGAGGAGACATTAGGGAGGGTCAAGATAATTAAAGAGTGCTATTTAGATGAGAAGATTTCAGTTCAATTTTGCAAGAAATGTAGACACATTTACTCATTTTATAGGGCTCTTAATACTGCGTTTACAAAGTATTTCTTCGGAAAAGTACTTCAATCTCTTTTGATCAAGCTATTTATAAAATAGTGGAAAATAAATTTAGAATAAATTTTAAGCGAATGAAAAGATAAAACTATTTTTTATAAACCCTGGTTTGTTGAGATTAATTGCACACTGATTCTATCAATAGTAATGATTCGTCACAGTGAACTTTAAACTTTATAATTAATGAGGCTGTGACCTATTTCTACAAGCGTCCATTACTGCTCGTTTATTGTACTAACTTCCGAAAACTCATGTAAATTCTTGAAGTAGTGAAATAGGCCGATAAATTTTTCTATTAAAATCTTGTTACCTCACACACATGCAACATCGGCATTAGAAAATATAAAATGCAAGAATATTATTTTTTCACGAAAAGCCTTCCATGATGCTGAATTTGCTTTAATTATCTTTGTTTTATCTCAATCAACAAAGACAACAATGCGGTAAGGTTTGACGGAATCAATTAATTTTTTTATTAGTTGTAAGGATATTACGAGAATGGACGTTTAAATAGTGGCTTTCAGCAATAAGATCAAATACAGGTGGTTTGCGTAAGTATTATAACGTATGACTGAGGAAGAGACTTGGTACCTATCCTGCACGAATCATCGACAGCAGAGTCTTTATCGCATAAAAATGGCACAGTTGTCGCCAACAGTGCCGACAAAGCTAACCTATGAAACCATTACTTCAAAAGTTTATGCACAAAAGACGACACAGTACATACTACAGACATTCCTAACTATCGCTGTCATAATGTAACTAAGGCTGACATAATTATTCAACGTGATGGGATAACTAAACACCTTTGTTAAATTAAAAGTAAAAAGTCCCCAGGTCCAGTAGGAATAACGGCACGCATGCCTGACTGCACTATTCGTAGATATCATATTTGGTAAATTATTATCCGAAGGAAACGGACTCCAAGACTGGAAAAAAGCCCTCGTCACACCAGTATTTAAAAAAGAAACAGATATGACCCAGAAAATTTCCGGCCTATACCATTAACATCACTTTAATCCAAGACTCTCGAATATATTGTTATTAGGTACAATATCATGACCTTCCTGGATAATTGACATTTCTTATATGGCAGTCAGAATAGCTTCCGGAAGGATAGATCCTGCGATACACAGTTTGCGTTCTTCTTTTATGGCATCCTGAAATCAGGTGAATCGAAAAAGCAAGTCGACGCGATATTCCTTGATTTCAAGAAGACATTTGAGTTCCTCACAAAAAACTCATACACAAAATGCAGTCATACGGAGTAAATGACAAAAATAGTGAATTGGTCACGGGACTTTCTCCAATGCGACAGAGAATTAAAGAAACTGAGATTTATCAAGCGTATAATAAAAAGGTCCCCGGATGAGAAGGTAAAAGAGAGGTGCTACTTTGGTCCGGTTAGGTCACGCCTCAAGTACGCCGCGAGAATTTGGGACCCTGGACAGAATGATTTAACCAAAGAAATAAATGGAATACAAAGAAGATATGCGCGATTCGTGAAAAACTACTACGAGTGAGCATGTATTGTTTCTCAGCTTTTAGAGGGATTAGGTTGGGAGAGCCGCTAGAGCCTCGGACACTGTGCAGTTTGGTTTATTGTCTTGAGAAATTCAGAGCAGGTACGCTTCAGAGTGACAGCGTGAATATCATTTTGACGCCACACTACATATCTAGATTCGTCAGAAGTGATAAAATAGATATATTAGCACTATATATCTCTATTCGTACTATATAGTATTATATATAGGTACAAAAATCTGTTCTTTCCTCGGTCAATAAATGACCATAATAAAACCAGAGCTCCACTAATAAAACAGCCATATTACACATCACCATTTCACCACCTAAAACTTCATCCTTTATACTTTTGCACGGCTGGTGTCCTAACACCCCGTGCCATACGCCCATGTAGCGGCTCGCAGGGTAGTATGTAGAAGCAGATGTTGATGTAGATGGTACTTCTTGGTGCAGAAACATGGACTCAAAAGAAAGACGATGAGAACGGTCAATGGCATTGTTGACCACTGAATGGTAGGTAAGCCTCAATCAAATATTAAATAGCATGAGGTAGTTCCTTATTTATTTTCTTTACATTCAACCGTGAAAGACAGAGAACTAACAGATGAAAGTAAAATGTCTGTGCATAGCAAACCTAGATGCGTTGAGTATGATAAGGATGGCCATTAGAGAAGCCGGGATATGATAAAGAACGCTGGCTGTGATGGCTATTAGAGGTGTATTAAGAATGTGTGTAGGAAGTTACAGGGAACCGGTGAAGTATTTGTAATATTAGTAAATGGAAAAATTATTGAATATTATATATATTGAAATATTGAGGTTATAGTTCTCCGGAAATTAAGAAATTATTGGGAGTTATATTGCCCGACGATTCCAGAAATCATCGTTTAATTTCAAAGTTAAAATCTTTACCTTTGAATATTAAAATATTTTTGAATCGAAACAAAACTGTCGTAGATTATCAGTAACTTTGACTATAAGAGCTACTATGGTTATCAGCAAAGCAGATTAACTTAGAACTAGGCTTTATATTGTGAAATGTATGCATTACGGAAATATTGAATTATTTTGTTGACTTCACTTGAGATTTATTAACACGACCCAGGTTTCGACACTTTTTGTTATCTTAATGTGACACAAATATGGCACAAAGTATCAAAACCGTATTAATGAACCTCAAGTGGAGTTAACAAAACTATTTTATTTATCCGCAGAATACCGTAGTATTGCCGGTTAAGAGGACTGTGGGAGGAGGGAGTCTTGCATAGTGTTGGAGACGAACTCATAAAAAGGTTGACAAAAATCCTTACAATGTGTTTTTGATCCCCAGTATGGATCAACTGACACTTCATTTTCATTATATCTCTAACCCAGGGCACAAAACAGAGCAACTTGGACTTAGTTTAGCAATTCAGAATTCGAACACTAAAAGGGAAGGAATTCACAATTAAAATATCTTTCTCCATTAATGCAACTCCAACCTGAATCTCCCAGTTGTCGATCAGGTGCATTAGTTAGTTGCACTGCCGCGGCAGTGCAACTAACGGCATGCCGTACCATTTTACTTCAAAAAAATTATGAGTACATCCTTGCGCGTGATTTCCTACCATCTCTTTCCTGCAATTCGTGTTGCATTGGAAATACCACTACGTTTGTCACAATAGTTTTCTTACGAATGAGTAGTCTTATTTTCTATAACAAGGGAAATTTTTCAGACGTCACAAGATCTGAGCATGGAATGGGAGCCAACATTTTCCGGAAGAGTGCGGGAAGGAAATTCCCGCCTCCCGGTCTCGACCTACCGGGAAACGCTAGGCGAGAGTAAGATTTCGGCGCGAATGGGAGATTGACTGGGGTTGAGGTGAGGGGAGAGAGTAAGGGTTGGGCGTAAGGGAAGTGGGGAGTAATGGTTGGAGGTCCAAATTTTTGGCATTGTGTGGAAACTTGCGTAAAGGAGCGGGACTTTTGGTGATGTTTCCGAGAACTATGCAGGAAGAAACTACCGAGGACCGCATCGCCTTGAGAAGTATAGTGTGCCAAGTGGTGTAGGGAAGTCCCTGTAATGGACCGACTGGCGCGCTTAAGGGGACTACTGGTAAGGGAGTGGTGATGGAGGATAATTATCGAGTTATTGTAATTAAAGATTCATTATCGAGATCGTGGAGCGTAAGACTCGTGGGTTACGGTGGTAAATTTTGCCTGAAGTGAAATAAACGCTGCCAATTTGTCTTCGAAAACTCGGATCCAGTTCCTGCATCCTTCTGCTCTGGGGTAGCGAGGAATGGGTGTAAGTGCAGGATAATTATCGCCTTATTGTAATTAGATATTCATTATCGGAGCATCAGAGAGCGGGAATCATGGTGATAATCTGGGATATAAAAGCTACCATGTTGCCTCTCTAAATTCGAATATAGCTCCTTCAAAATAACCTGCTCTCTAAAAATGAAATCTTAAATGGAATTTTGATAATTACGGAAATTGCTTTTTTCTATGGCCTTTTAATTGCTGGAATACTAAAATACTACGGTTAATATGAGGATATTTCATGTAAATGACGAACTTTTGCCATGAACTTTCAAGGCTTCCACTACATATTATTTCGTCCATACATTTTCATGTCTATTATTTTGTCCGTTATATGTTTCATGTTAATAGAATAGTTGCAACGAAGTCATTCATAATATTTTCCACAGTCAATGCTGATTTGATGAATCAAAGTCAAGACCGGGCTAATTATTCATCCCATTTCCGCACGTGAATGCTTTAATCGTCATTGATTGCTCCTCTTGTGTGAAGCTGTATCTAAGATTAAACTTATTTCAACCTTAGAATATTTCGCAATAGGCGGACAGGATCGGGATACTTTTGGAGTTTCTTTATTTCTAAATCCTCAAATAAGTTCAACATATATGTATACCTGAAGTACATAGCTGCATTCTAAAAACTTTGAAGCATCATATATGTAGACCCCAGAAGTCAAGGGGTCTAAGTGACATTTTTGAAAAAAATAAGTTAGGTACAGGAATGGGATGTGAAAATATTAATCTTTTAGATGGTCAAGGGATCCAAGTGATTTTCTTGACAGGTGCTGCTATCTAGGGTAATGCCTCTTGACTACTTAGTGGGTGGTACCAAACATTTTTAACTTTGACTTAAGTTTTCTCTAAACAATGGTTTTGTTACTTAGACCCCTTGACTTCTGGGGTCCTCATATCAGATCATATCAAATGCCCTATCTTATATTGACGTAGATGCTTTCATTCATTTCGCATTATTCAACTTGAATTTATTTTGCATAATCAATTTCATCCTGTATATATTAAAGGCTTTCAAGTCCTTTTCTTTATTCCAAATGATTGGATCAGTTTCGTATAGAATGGACGCTATTTCAGTGCTTTTATAGAGACGTATCGGTGTAATTTCAGGTAATAATTGGTATAATCGGTGTAAAATGTATCACACATAATCCATTGATGATATATTTATTGTGCTGGAAACACTGTAAACATTTTTGTTAGGCAAATTTGGTTCACTCATTTGTTATACGTCTATTAAACTAGTGGTGGCTACTTAGTTTTTGAAAATACACTTGAGGTTCTCATGTGGTGGAATCTCTCTGATTCCTTATATGCTTTAATTATACATTATTAACGTGTGAAAAAAAACGTTTCACTGTGGGTAAATTCGTTCGGTGAAAGAAATTAATGAGCATTGATAAGAAAATCAGTGAATTTCCGAATATTTAGGCAATTTATATGCTCTCAAGCGGTTTTTGATTTTTTTAGTCAATCCAAATTTACATTCTCATTTAAAAAGGCCAGGTTATAAGCTATTGAAATCGTAAATAGATGCATAATATTAATGACTGCGGGTGACTTTAATACCTGCTGCGAGTCTAAAAGAAGATGAAACAGATATAAGATGAAATAGACTGACGATGAGTGCAAATGGAAGAAATTCTTATGGACTAGATGTATTGAAGCCGCCTAGAGATTTATGTTCTGTAATACTTGTAATGGTAATCCTAAATATTCTTACCAGGTTCTTCATGAGATGCATTGGATGCAGATCTAAATGAGAGAGACCTAATACAAATGCCACTGTCTGTGGTACTGGAGAGAAATAGTGACGAGAACAGAAAGGTAACATAAGTCAACAAGAAATAAGCATAATTAAAAAAGTTATTTGGAAACAAACCGAGCATACACGGATTTAGTCATACAATGAAAAAAATAATTCTAAATTTTTAAGAGTAATTGATTGGAAATGATTTGTCAAAATAGAAAGAAAAGCTATGGATGTGAGAAACGATAGGATATATTCATAATCATTTTTGTATTCACGTTTCTCAAGTGTAAATGTTTTAAATAGACCATACAAGTAGTAAATATTAAATGAAGAGAGACAGTTTTTGAATAGGAGATTTAAATGATCAATTGTCAGAAAAAGTGGCCGAGTGCTCACGTCGCTGCTATTGATGGGAGGACCAGCACAAATGTTAACGTGAAGGCTGCATGTCGCCGCCAGTATAAAACGCGGTTGTGCTTTTCGGCGTTTAGAAAATACATAGAATATAAATTACTAAGCTGTGATATTTTCTTTCAGAGAAACTACACGATGAGCAGGGACGTAAATTGTATCACTCATAACCATGTGATTCTACAAATTTAAATTGATGTCCTCAATCGTCTAAGTCACTTGGGTTTTAAAACTACGATTCTTTCACAGAAATGTAATTAACTATTATATTAAATGACTACATTTAATTTTTATTTGGAGATGTAGCTGCATTGAGGTATGGAAAATTGAGGAAAAGACATGATTTAATTTGAGAAAAAGGAGTCATTCAAGGAAGTTTAAAATCTGGTAGACTTTACTTCTATTTTCAGTTACATTCAGCTATTCCAGCCCAAATGGCCTTGATTTTGGCGGAAGAGTTCTATAAATAAGGATAGTTTTTTTATCAGTTAATCTCTAAATGGAAAGATATAGGTATCAGTCCATGTGGCAAAATTTTTCCTATATGTCATCATGAGTCGCAACACACGAATATATAATTATAAACTAATGTTTTTTCTGCCATAATTCCTCATGCTATATTTTATATCAGTCACGCTGAAGATCTAATAAATTTTGAGTAAATTCCTTTTTGCAGAACATCATTACGTCTCTTTGAACGCACAGGAGTACTCTTTTAAACCTCGTCGATAGATTGGGCCATATTTACCGCGCTCAAATCTATGTCTCTACATATCATGAGGCTCATGGCTTATATAGTGAGGGGAAAGAACAAATTTCCTCACTATTATATGCTAAAGCAGTGTTTTACTGTCCATACACAAAGTTGAATAGTTTAAAAAGTGTCATGTGTTAAGATATTTTGAAGAACCTTCCATATAGAAATTATACAGCCCCGTTAGGGTAGTCTGATGTCAAAGTTCTTTCCCGAAAATCGGCCAAAACCCCTGAGGGAAGACAAATGCTACAGAGATATAAGGCTGACAATGAGTAGACACTCGAAAACTAATGGAAATGATCAAATTTTATCGGGGATAACCCAAATATTTGGTTAACATTCTGTGTTTTTGAGGTATCAGTTACTTAACTATTCAATAGGTTGCCGGTGAGAAAGTCAGATAATTAAAGGTTCAAAACCCATTTTCAAATAACTGCCGTTTAGTGAACCAAAATATCGTGAATTTTCTCTTTATTGTCATGTATGTTATTTTTCGTTGTAATGGTTGGTTCAAAGAATTTTGCAGAGGAAATATACCTATATATAATATAGTACAATCAAGGTCACATATTTAACGGTAAAAACAAAGCTATATTTTATATAAATTTTAAACAATTTCTACGGCATATAATCGCTAGATGTCTCTGGTTCCATTGTCAGTCATTTATTCATAGCTAAAACAATATATGTAATGTAACAATCAGTAATTTCCGAATAAAAATTAAGAATTAAACCTGGATCTAGGTACTAAATATCACTGTTTTAATTCAGATTTTTTTAATTCATCCATTCCTTTTTGCAGAAGATGGAGGCCTTTTTGATCTGATTACCACAGTGAAAGTGGAATTTGTCTCTTATAACATCGTCTCGTATGGTAAGTGTACAATGTCAAGTAGAACATTCATATATCTCCGTTAAATTGGTAATGTATTTACACAACCTGAGAATAACCAAGTTTTTAACCCAGAATAGAAATACTTGGTGATCAACTTTAAAAAAACAAAAGAACCTCGTAAGGTGTCAAATCCTCACGAATGATTTCTCGGGCTTCCTCGCCGAGGTACTGGCAATCTTTCACGCTCAAATTCCCGCCAGTGCTCAATGAGGTATTTTGCCTTTCTTCCCTTCTTGCCTTCGTAAAAAAATACGCAAAAAACTTTCTCCTTTTCCCTTTTGCACCCCCATTGCCTCACTCCCTCGTTATACAAGGCGCTTCTTTTCATCCCTTTTGTGGAAAACCCTTTTTTTTACAGGCCTCACAAAACCAACAACCCACCCTGTTCCCAACGCCATCTCCCTTTCTTTCTCTCCCCCTGTCCCTACCCGCTTCTTATCTTCCATCCCTCCTTCCTTACACCTCCCCTGCCATTCACTCCCCTCCAACGTCGACCCCTCCCTCCCTGCTTCCCCGTCCCCCTCCACTCTTCCCTTTCCCTACTCCTCTTCTGCTCGAATTGCCAAACTCAATGAGAATGCGCCGCGCATTAGCGATTTCTTTCGCAATCATTTCCTTTTATCGCTCTCGCACAACTAACAGGCTTTTTCATTTGCTATCACATTCGTTCCCCATCCCAGCCCTTCAGCTCCTTGTTCCTTTTGTGTCCCGCCGTTCTCAACGTAAGCCTCCACCCCCTTCCCTATTTTCCTACACTCTCCTCTCATCCCCTGCCATACCCTCTCTCCTATCAAATCCCGCCCCCCACTTTATCCCTCTTCCCTTCCCACATTCTTCAGCCCTGTACTCCCCTCCTCCTCTTCTGCCTTGCCAAACGAGAATTTATGTCTAAACCATGGCGCTCCTTTTATCACGTCCAAGAATTAAGTCTTTCATCGCTGTAGAATAGATGGATGAAACTTGTACTCGACGGCCGCTCTATCTTCGTCAGCAAATGACTTGTTTCTTCATGTAATTTATTCACGGCTAACGTTAAATAGAATGCAATTCATGTCTAAAGCCTGAATCACACGATATTTTACCTTGTACAAGTCCGAGGATGCTAGCTAGCATACTATCGTGTGTATCGTGTGTTACAGACCAAGCATACTGGATCAATCCTGCATGATCGCCAGTATACTAGCTCGTATTTGTTTTTGTAATTGGTGCGGTACTAGTTTGATACTTGCTCCTAGTAGGACCTAGTAGCCGCCGACCAATCACCTTTGCTCTTTGCAATGCGGTCGCCAATTTTTGATGTCAGCGCCTAGTGACAATTACAATTTCCCGATAACAAATAAACAACTCAAACCTCACAACAATACACAATGGCTTGGGTACCTGAGGCAAATGAGGTTTTAATGGATAATTTTGGTTGGCACTCGTGCCTTTATAAAACAAAATCACCTGCATACCATAATAAGGCCGTAAGGGCAAAGGCTTCAAAAGATATTGCGTATGCGGTCATTATTTATCACTCGTCAAACTCCTTCCGCGAATGTACTAGATCAAAGGTCTGCTAAACAGACCTTGTGCAAGTTCAAGTATCGTGTGATAGCTCCAAGGAAGGTTTCAAGCATGCTAGGTTTCGTACTAGAAATCCAGTGCTCGCTAGCATCCTCGGACTAGTACAAGATCAAGTATCGTGTGATTCCGGCTTAAGGATTTCATATAGTGGTGAAGGTACGTCGAGCAATATCTACATCTACATCTACATAATACCCTGCGAGCCACCGCATGGGCGTATGGCAGGGGGTGTTAGGTCACCAGCCGTGTAAAGGTGTAAGTTTTTGGAGATTAAATGGTGACATGTATTACAGGAGTGTATTTAGTGGAACTCAATTTTAATTGTGGTCGCTTATTTTTCGCGGAAAGAACAAGTTTTTGTACCAGTTTGCTCGGCAGTCTATCTCTCTTATTTTATCGCACCTGTCAGACCTAGAGTAGTAGTGAGGAGTCATGATAGTATTCTCTATGTCGCTCTGAAAAATATCAGTTCTGAATTTCTCAAGCAATCTAAGCCTAGCGTGTAGCCTCCGAGTCTCTAGGGGCTTCCACCTCAATCCCTCTAAAAGTCGTGAGACACTATATGTACGCTCGTAGCAGTTTTTATTTAGTGTGTGACATGAAATAATTTCATTGAGAAATTTGTATGGTTATTGCCAATTGAGCCCAGGGTATGGAGATGTAGTTATTTTCAACCTTAGGGTTTAGGCACTCGTGCTCCCTCCGCGCCTTCTATGGCAGGTGCAGTGCCGTCTATCCATAGCCGCTTGGCTAGCAAAAAGGTTGACGTCCTCGAATATGATGGTGGTCATATCCGTTACCTCAGTCGGTGTATCGACGAACAAATATTTCCGAGGAGATGAAAACAGGTTGGCTAGTTGATGAGATACATTAATAGTGATGAAGCCAAGTGTGGATTGAAAGATGTATTCGACCTTTTTAAAACACTTGTGAGTATAAATTAAACTTAAATTTATATTCATCGAGATTTTAATTTGAACATGTGAATCTAATATAGGAGTTTAGTAAAAATTATTTCCCTAATTTTATTTAATGTAAATATGATTTTTTATCATATCCATAGTTTTTATGCATCTATTTGAATGATTTATGCTGAAAAATTAGTGGTGTTGAACTATTGTTAAAGCAATTAAGACGAAAACATTATGTGCAATGATGAAAAATCAAACACTAATGCCAAATAATTCCACAGGATACGGAATCACATCTTAACGCATCATATTTAGCGTAATGTATCCTCAACAATAGGAACTTATTCTTTCCCGGCGAATGATATTAGTGAATTCTTCGCGTGTTACACGCCAAATCAACGTTTATATGACTCCCAGTATTTTAGCAAGCGTCTCCCTTGCCATCATCAGCGCTGTTAATGGTATACGAGACCCTGGCTGAAACGTTGGCAAGCATGGAAACATTGACCCAGTGTGTAACCCCAGAAGATATCACCTATATTCAACAATATTGCTGGGGTCTGTTGTCGGTTTCCAGAACTTGGTACAACAGCAAAGTACGAACGTCAGAAGACGTCAGTATCACATGCGGATATACGTTGAGTAAATCACTTGTTTAAATTAATAGACTTAGGGGTTAGTGATGAATCCCATAATTACGTGGAAGGCTGAACATCAGCAGCACTTTTGTAAGCAATCATCCCAAAAATCCGTTATCTGCCATAATTGTCCATTAAGGTTAGCAAAATTTATAATTATCACAATAAACATATACGAAAAAATATGTTGCATTACCGCCTGTAATAGTTGCATCCGGGTTTGCTTTATAGTAATCCTAAGTTTGCATTGTTGGAGTAACGATAAGAAAATATCACCAAAACCCTCGATCGTTATGCATTACTTGCACAAGAAGTCTGTTGTCTCTCTAAATGTGCTGTACGTGGAAGACTCCAATGCAATTTGGATAAAGTTTCCATTCTATTGAGAAAGATTTGTCGTAAGTAAAGTAAAGAGTAAACACGCCACATTAATCATTTGATAGTGAAAGATAATGACATGGCAACAGTGAATTGAATGGATTTCGAAGACACTCCTAAGGTTGAGCCACCCCACACCATACGATTGATTACATGCATAGAACCTAAGTCCAAGGAACACACTAAAGCCCGAGGTTGTAGTGAGCAAGTACATCACTTACTCATCTAACAGGATTGCACAGTGACCGTTCTGCCATTTATCACCAGTAAGATAGGTTACACTCCAGTGTATAGACATTAGTGCGTCCAATATATCTCTTTGAGAGCGCACTGTGCATTAGCTGAAGGCATATTGCAATTTTAGAGACTATATCAAAAGTGGTCTTTCATTTTTCCTATCCCTTTTTTACGTGATCAAAACAGGAGGATATTTAGAGCGCATTTTTTATGGATTTCCTCAGCAAAGTTTTATACAAATATTGCAATACAATTACACCATACACCATACACAAATACAATACAACTACACCAATATTTAGAAGTTCCTGTTAGTTGCTTGAATTTCCGTTACAGCCTGACCAGAGGAGATAAGAATCAGGAAGGGAAGTTAACTAGCCGAAGATGTATCTACTAACTAAATGGATGAATCTTACGACAAATTTTATATGAATGCCTTCATGAAAATTAAAATAATTATCTGTTTAGCTAATTATTTTTTTGAAAATTTCAACGAAAAAGGAAAGTTAAGCAAATGAAATGTCATTATTATCTTTTATATCATGGAGCGCGTCTAATTGTGGACGCAAAGAAGAATGCTGGGTTAAATTTGTAAAAGCGTTATTTTTTTACTAGATTAATTAAAAAGGTGAATAAAAATGGGTAATAATCTGATTTACACTTGATTGAATTTACTTATCACCATTTTATGTGTTCATTCTGGTAAAACTACGGTCGCATAGGTCCTGCATTCATTCCAGCCAAAATATGATCACATTACTATCACATGCATCTTTTAATTGGCCACGCTCGATTGAATGAAGCAATTTTGATAGATAGAATAATTTACTAGAATCTTGAGGAATGATCGGTAGCCTCCGCATTGGATTCAAGATCCTTCTGGGTTATGGTGAAAGAGAAACTATGTTGACATCTTGGAACTCAGTAGAATAATGATTTTTTAATAGTTTGACATTTTCGGAAATCAGTTTACGAACATAATGATCTCATTTTCAAGCCCTGCAATGAACTAATTCTTTGGCAATTAGTAAGTTCCACCACATCTGCCCAGAGACGACTGGTTTATTTCTCATATCTGAGAAAATACTGCTGGTTTCATGATATACGCCACGTTATCAGTTCATTTGCAGATGTCCATTTTTTTAATGGGCACAGAAATAAACCTAGACTTTTTCCTTTGCTTGCATCATGAAATTTACTCCGGATTTTCTCACCGTCCTGGCCATCACTAAAGAACCTAATTTAAAAGCAATTATGGGTTAAAATTTTAGCTTTAGGTAATGACTAAATGGCCTTCAATAGACATGTTAAAAATTCTCTTTCCCTAATTCCAGTCTGTTAGTAAAATCAAGTCGGAAATTACTTTGGAGTTTGGGAAGGTTTCTGGAAAGGCGCCGCTAGCTCCACGTGGAAGTTTAGAGACCGTACTGAAACAACATTCAGGCACGTAGGGAAAGGAGAGGTGGGGGTGCCCTACGCATCTGCTTTAACGACTAGGTTAGTCCCATTTTCCTTGTCATTATTCCTCTTCCTCTTTATATATTTCCTCAGTTTGGGTTTGTATATTATGCGCTATTTCCATTAAATATATTTTATTTCTTCCTTTCGAACATTTTCTCTATTGTTAACTTCATGACAAGGTTTGAGCGCGAATCCTGTTTCGATTGAGTAGTTATATCCATGCAAATTCCTCGCATTTGAGGAAGATGTAGTCTTTTTGAACTGTGTGGGAAATCTTAGAAACATGGAGTCTTACTTACTTTTGCTAACACACCTAAAGACAATTCTTCATTTTTTCACCGCATAAAACATTACTTTAATCTCTGCTAAAGTGCGGGATATCAATAGCTATCCAATGCCATTAATTAATCAACACCTACACAATATCAATAAAAAATTCACATCAATCCATGGCATAAAAAGTGCCATTGAGGCTTTTGTGTAGTTGTTACATTAGCTTACCAGGGGAGGTATAAAAATGGTTTGAATTACAATTAGCATTGATAAAGGGCGGAATTATGTATTTCACCAGGGATTGCATTTATATCTAATTGTAAGTGAAGAGTTAGACGCCGTTGGGTCTCACTTTCTATTCCCATAGCGGTGAACTGTTTTTACAGGAAATATCCATCCTTATTTCTCTCTGCCTATATTTATACGGAATTTTTATGGATGTATTTGTCTCTATGAAAGACTCTCCATGAATCTATTACATTAAAAATGCGTAGGCTACCAAAAGTTGTAAGGCATGAGATGGATTTGGCTACCTGAGCCGGACAAAATTCATACCGCTTTTTCGTATGGCCCCTAATTACTAAAGCGATAACATCTTTCGAATCACATTTCCATTGTGGGTATAAATGATAATGAATTGTCCGTGAACCACGAGAATTAATTTTTCGTGCCTTTGGTAATGCATGCATACAAGACTTTAAAGAAAAAGTAATATTGACAATGGATAGAAAAAAAATTGAAGAAAATGTTTCCTTAGAAATATATATATTGCGATAGTTTTTTTTGGCAACTGTTCTTACTAGTTTTATGTAAAAAATTGCGGAAAGAGTTTCCTCAATTGTGCCAACGCCCAAGTAGGGAGACCGGTGTAAAATCGTAAGCGAACTTCCCTACTCGAAAACATTTTATCATGGGCGTTGCTATCATGAAAATCCGTATTTTCTTGCATAATATTTTTTTTAAAGAGGGGTAACTGAGAGCTATCTTTGTACATCCAGTGGTGTCTTGGCCCTACCACCTAAGTGAAAATACGGATGGGTAGGATTTTCTGTAAACAGTATGGCATGAGAATAAACAAACGCAAAACCAAGGTGATGGTTTGCAGTAATGAAGAACAATATGAACCCCCAATAATGAGAATTGGAGGAGAGAAGCTAGAAGTAATAGAGGAATTTGCCTACTTGGGAAGTAGAATAACAAGAGATGGTAGAAGCCAGAAAGAAATTATAAAGAGAATACATCAGGACAAAATTGCATTCTATCTTAGAAAGAACCTACTCACCAGCAAGAACATCAGTTTGGAAATAAGGAAACGGATGATGAAAGCATTTGTTTGGAGTGTGGCCCTATACGGGAGCGAAACATGGGTGATAAGAAAACAAGAGAGAAGGCGGCTAGAAGCCCTGGAGATGTGGCTCTACAGAAGGATGTTGAAGCTCAGCTGGAAAGATAGAGTCACGAACGAAGAGGTACTGAAAAGAGTTCAAGAAACCAGATCCCTGTGGAGGCATATCCAAACAAGAAGAGACAAACTCGTAGGGCACATTCTAAGACACGACAACATCGTTTTAACAATAGCAGAAGGAACTATAGAGGGAAGGAATCGCCGGGGACGACCAAGGATGTCATTCATGCAGCAGATTGTGAATGATATGGGTTGCACCACATACACAGAAATGAAGAGAAAAGCAGACAGAAGAGAGGAATGGCGTACTGCTGCAAACCAACCCCAGGGTTGAACACTGAAGAAGAAGAACAGCATCGCCTGAATGCTAAAGAAACATGCTGGAGCTTCTAACGGAGTGAAGTTCACTGACTACAGTTTCCGGTCCGTCACAGGAGGCGCCTTTAGGTCGATGCGTGTCAGGCCGAATGAGGTCGAAATTCCTACTCAAGTCGGCCTTGCGTTACTATTGGCTGAGAGATTGAAGAGTCGTTTCCTTGTCATGGCAAGCGAGTGTCCGTCCTCCTCGTTGAAGTTTTCCGGGTTTGGCATTATTTCAATCGTCTATCGTATTACTCTGGGAAAATATCTGCTTTCCTTAGCAATCACCTTGGTGTTTTCTAAGTGGATTCTCTGCGTCGGTTCCGATCAAGTATACTCTGCGATGGATCCTTCTTTTTAGATCTCTCGTGCTATTTTATCCTAACTTACACCGCCTTTCCTGTCTAGCCGATATGCACTTTATTATCTGAGCACGTAACCAACACGACTGCTCCGGAAGAAGCTCCAGCATGTTTACAAGCCACTGCGGAAGCCTTAGCTCCAACCATGATTTTAAAGAAATATTAAATCGAAGTTAAACTTTCAACGCTAGAACTACCCTTGAAATAACATTTCATTAGCTGGAGCATTTTAGTGCATTGCACTGGGGGTTCTCACATAATATTATCGTACTCTAGTATTCTGATTCACCTTTCCTTTTTTATTATGTCAATTATATATCCTGTTTTCTATTTGAAACCGATAGAAATACGAAGAGAACTTTATTCTGGTCTCAATGGGATGTGTCTTTTTCTTTTTTTAGCCTGTATTTTGAAACTATTTTCAATTCAAGACACCGTCTCTGGCATTACTCGGTGGATTCCACACTTTATTTGAAGCAACACGACCTAAGTTTCAGCGCAACATGCCATCTTCAGGACGGCCATCAGGATAGGACGAATATGGTCCGGTCCCTGATGATGGCATGATATACTGAAACCTAGGTCGTGTTGATTCAAATAAAGTGTGGAATCATAACCTGGTGTTTTTTCATTAATTCTCACTATTTAAATATTTATGTATAAAATTTGTTGAGTCAGAAGATATTATAAAATAATCTTCTCAGGAATTAAAAGCGTGTGAAATCCGGTTCGCCAATTTTTCTACTACAGGAGAGATCATCCGTTCAATGTGACATTGATATAACTCCAAATCAAAATGGATGTACTGGATGTATGACGATAAAGCTTATCAAGGTTTTAAGACCATTCTAATATCTTGAACGAGTCATCTTAAAAAAGTATGGGCTAAGGTTGCTCAGATGCTTCTCACCCCCGAGGAGGAGAAGACCATTGGCTGAGGGCGCAGGAGGCTGATATTGAAGGGAGCTCTGGTAAAATGATAGCAAAGAGGAAGATTTTTGGTAAAGGATAGGATGGCACGGGATTGGTGCATAGGGAGGCAGACAGAGACAGAACTGTATCTACGGAAATGAGGAGGTGAGGAGAACCCCCTCGACTGTCCTGGTGTGGGATGATTCAATTTTCCCGGCTTCATGCAAGAGGTGAGGACAGGAGGGAGGAGACAGTGACGGAGGGCAAATTTCAGGTCGGCAGATAAGAGGAAGGGGATGATGTGGAGAAGGAAGAGAGGGGATGATTGGGAATGGTAGCCAGAGGAAGGTGTGGACAACGGCGGTGAGAGGAAGGTGGTAGGGGAGCGTTCATCCTCGCCCGAGAACAGTTTGGGACGGTGTGCGTTGTATTAAGTCAAATGTCATCAGGTTCATCTTTGCTGGATATGAATTCATAGGCTCGACGAAACTATGGAATGGGACATGTTAAAGTGAGTACAGTGTCAGAGCATAGTCGAGAATGGAGGACCTACGCGCTTAAGTAACAATTGCTCCCTCCGGTTACGTTCAGTGGGAGTGGAGACACTTTCACATTCGGAAGACAATTCTCTTGCATCAATACACTCAAGCTGCCAGTAACGCTTCAATGCAACCTTTTGGACCATTTCGTATCCAAGTCTCAGCTCACATCATCACCAAAGCAAGGAGAATGTTAAGAAGAAGCTTCATATCGAGTAATCTTTAAAGGTGTTGATATCCCCACTCTCTTATCATTTTATGAGGTAGAAGTTAATAGGGAAAATTTTTGTAATTTAGACTAAACCTCCATTGGCTCTAAATACCAGATATTATGAATATTCATACGCAAACATAACTAATGGACGTATTATTAGTGAGAATTCATTGGAAATTGCTTCCAATCCATTGTTTCATCCAACAAATTATGGCATCACAGGCTGAGGCCTGACTGGCATCTGGGAATAAAAAGTTACCTATCGAGGAATATTTAACCTAGTCCCTATATTTATCATAATCAGTCCCTTAAATAACAATGGGAAAAGTGATCCGAGGATCCAGTGACCATTATAAAATTTAAATATGAAATTCAGGGTTAAACTAAAAATGAAAGAAAAAGTGGTGATTACTTCCTTCTGCGCAAAATACCAAATTGTCAAAACTTTCATCGGGGATAGACTGGTAGAAAATTTGTTTTAGTATGTTGTATCACACAATTTTCATTTATAGTTTTGACATTTAAACCTTTTTTACTTATAATTGTTAAATAGTTTATACGGTCAGTAAAACGGCATGAGTACGTTGTCCAATCTACATGCTAACATCAACTAACCGGCCTGGTTATGTCGCATATTAAAGGCATTGCCTTATCGCTCAATCGACATCTAGTTAAAAAAGCAATACCAACGTACAAATGACATTAAATATATGTTGTAAATCGTTTCTACCTGTTTTTTCAAGACAAATGTTAATTAAATACATATTTACCCGGGACTTTGACGAGTATGAAATAAAAGTTCAAAACTCGGTTTTGTCGTAAGGCGTTCAACCTGTTGAACATCTCTCTGTATATCTAATTCACCAAGTGTTACCATTCCAGTAAAAACCCATCATCGTTCTAAACTGGTCCAGTATCCTTCTATCCTTCCGGTTTTTATCAACGGTTTTTTTGTTATGTTGGTGCCAATCACTTTATTATTCACTCACGGTAAAAGACCCAAAATTTTCCAAAATCCAAAATAGAAAAAATCACCCTTCAAGCATATTACACTAACTATACTCGAGTGCGCAAATCATGCAAAATTTCGAGTAACAAGGTTGCGCTCTAAGTTACGTCACGGGGTAATTTGTCTAGCGGTGTCAATGACTAGGAGTGGAGTGGTAGGAAAGAAGTGATGAGTGAAAAGTCCTTGCCTCATTAAGCCTGCTATGGCTTATGGTTGGAACAGCGATCGAATTACGAGAAGTACATAATAAAATCACCCTGCCATAGGCAACATTAAACTTGGAGGAAGATGCCTGTGAAGGGTGTGACGTCAGAGGTGGTAGGAAGGTACGTACTGACGGAGTGGTCTCCTCACAGCTCTAGGTCAGGAATTGGAATTTGTAATACCGAAAAAATGTAATAGAAGTGCAACTTTGCTCTAATAAGGTCACACCTCGGATACGCCGCGAGCACGTGGGACCCTACAGTGAAAGAATTAATCCGAAGAATTTATAAAATTCAAAGAAAGGATTCGCGCTTCGTAATTATTGCTTCGTGTGGACGTTAAGGGTTGGATTGCAAGAATGGAATTTAAACACGAGTTTTGAATCGCAGTCTCCGAAAACTTCTAAAACAGCGATTTTTTGCATGTAAGAACGAGGTTTCTGTCCCCCCGCGGACTAAATCGCGGTTCAAAGGCCGTCAATTCCCGAACCTGCTTCTTGTTAGGTATAAACCGCGGGCTCTATTGTTGACAGAAAAACTAACCTATCCGGTAGGAAAGAAGCAGGCATTTGATGTAAATTAAAGTAATAATTTAATAAGGTATAATCAATATAACGTTAAGTTGGCACTCCCTGGTCAAAGGAGTCGGAGCGGGGACCCCAGTCTAATGCGGTCCGGGCGCATCAAACATGGGTGTGATAATAGTGGCTTGAAATCCATTCGAACTTCATGCTCACTCATAAGAATGCTGTTGCTGCGAGAGGTGAGGGAAGGCGGACCTTGAAAATCTAAGGAGTGGTTACCCCCTCAAGTCCAAGGATTTTTAGCTGGGCATGAGTGCTAGTGGCTGGGCATAGATGGACTCTGATGCTACTGAACGAGCCGAATAGCGAGTCTACCAACTCCTTGGGCCACTGGAATAACTCAGTTGGCCGAGCGCCGTCGCATCGTGTAAGTGAATCGTTATCACTCCGTCGGTTCTAGTCTTAAGGGAGTGTATTAGACGACGTGTTGGTCTGAAATTATACTCCCATCATCATTCTAATTTAGGGATTGTACATCTCGAGTCTACTTAGCTCCCAGTGAGACTCAGAAACGGCGTGTGACAGAGACTCAAGCCATGAAAAAGGAGAAGAATACGCTGTAGCAACAGGGAGAGGGAAAATGCGAATAGTGAAATGTGTTTAGATGCAGTGACATTGTTTCACTGTTTCTTTTGTGGTCTCATCTAGTACCTGTGTGCTTTCGAGAGGGTGTGTGGCAGTTAGGCTCTTCAATCGTGAAGAGAGAAGGGAAAATGAAGAGGAATAGTGGGAGAAGTGTTGTTTCTCTACAGATTTGTCTCCTGCTGTGTTTTTATTCGAATCATAAGTGGTGGAAAGAGAAAGGAATTCGTTTATTTTTACGTAAATGTGTTTCGCTTACACTGTCGCAGACATGACCCTTCCAGCACATTTCTTTCTCACAGTGAAAGTTCATATGTGGAATCTGCATTCTTAAAGCACCAAGGGTGCCACTGCCGTATCGTTGGGGCTTGACAGCTCATCACAACGATGATTTATCCAACCTCCGCTGGAAGCTGATGCTGGTGGATCGCTGCATTCCCAGTGATTGGAAGGACAGCGGTATAAGTAATGGTGGATAATGTAAGTTGACAGATCTCATACATATCGCAGAACTTTGTGGTGTGGAACTTTGTGGTAAGAGATTTGAATGGCATGATAAGCCATCTGTGAATTACTGGACAGAGGAGCTGGCTTTCATCTGAATTCATTTTCCCCGCAAATCTCGCATGCTTTTTCCTCTGCAATATCATACCCTTCACTGATGAGTAACTCCAAGTTTTGGCGTCTTCAAATCCATTAATATTGCAATATTAAATTTTTAAAGAGCAACTTGAATCACTGAATTTTGCATATTCGTCTCTTACCGTTATGATGTCATAGCAATGCGGAGTAGCCGTTTCGCATCGTCTGTTCCTTCAAATGACATATTTGTATTGCGTTTACATACTTATGTTAAAGCTTCAGCGGAGAGCCACACATAGAAATTAATCGAGTAATTTACTGTCAATATTTTTTTTAGGTTCTATCAGGCGTTTCATGGCCGTTGCTTGTTATTTCGTCCTGTGGGGAATAAGTTATCAGCCAATGTTAGTAGTTTTACATTCATGAGTTAATTGTCGGTAAAGTCGTGTAAAAGCGATGAAAGTAAGTGAGAAAACTTGTCAATGTAAAATTTTACTATGCTTGGGTCCTACTTGTACGTGATCTTGAGGCCGATCACTTAATTTTAGGTACCTAAGATCTAGTTAGCTTGACATCTCTGCACTTAAACCTGTGTACAACGATGACCTTAGTAAGAATCTGTAGACCATCGAAAGCGATGGCGCAACCTGCCTCAGATAACGTCATGACGTTCCCTGAGACCACCTAGAAGCCGAATTCAATAGTTTCCTAAGTCGCAATGAAAACACTCCTTTAACCAAGTTTCATATGATCGGCCTCTGTTTTGCTATATCTCCATGCCTTTTTTTATCTTACGTACGTGCTTCAAAGGGTCTCTGAATGGATACGGCTGGGAGTGGAATCATGTCCTTAGCACTCCTCAAGAGAGATGGTGTGTTTAACAGATTATATATCTTAATTCCATGCAAGTGAACTTTTCTGTGGCGCCCGTGGAAGTAAGGAATACATTTTTCTGGAAAAGCAATGCCTTCACCCCAAGGAGTCAACTCTCAAGTTTGTTTTCAGTTGTTTTTTTGTCATTCAATAAAAAATGTGTTGGAGATCGTCATAGTAACTAACCGCTGTGGCGTGAAATGGCTTCCGTTATTTGGCGAAAACTTGTTGCTCTCTCGGATATACCGATAAAATTTTCCTCCTGAGAAAAATGTGTGTGTAAATATCGCTAAAGTTGGCTATAAAATTTCTTTCTAGAAAAATTGACCTGTGATCAACGTGTTTCTCTTAGTATATGTATTTTTTCACGAATGTAATAGATTTTAATTTAACCAGATATCTTATGTTCTTAATTGTGAATACGAATTTTTCCTGAATGTTAGCTTAAATTATCCGAGCAGTTTTATTCTACTCGTCTACTTTTTATCTGTTCCTGATGCTTCATCATTAATGCTAATTATCTCCTTCGTGTCTACTAGTGCGTACGCTGTACGTGAAGTACGATGTGCTTCGATGCTGTTTTTTCAAGTTATGGGAAGTAAGGGTACCTTTAAGATCTTTCATCCGACTGTTAAGTGATGTTGCAATAAGATTTACTCTAGCCTGAACCCGATAAATTTTAATTTTTTTATTGGATTTTGGGGGGGGGGAGACCGACAGATAAGGTCATTTGCGCCATAGGGGAGAGGTAAGGGAGGACGGGGGGATAGAAACCCAGCGTCGGCATTAGCCTGCTCATAACGAAACGCGCCAAGGGGGCCACGGTTTAAGTCTCGTCCGACAGACGGAATACTGTACTTGAAGTAACCTCCACAAGAGACTAGTAGAGATCTATAGGGTTTTAACCCTGGCCGTCCATATGGTTAGCCAGTGCCCTAGTCACCACAACAACCCGATCCACCAATTTTAATTATTATAGAAAGATTTTATTTGTTTATTAGCTCCTTTGTTTCCTATATGACTTTCCTTCGCCTCTAAATGTTTGCAACATTTGCGGAATTAGTGTGATATTTACAGCAGTTGGAGGCATTTTTGTATTTGAAAACCATAACGTCTATGTTTCTGTAAATTTTGATGAATCCTTAGGTAAAATCATGATCTTTTCCTGCTATGTAACGTTGAAATTTACTGAAAATTGTTGGTATCGCTTGAGAAAAGTGATGTGTTTAAATTAATTGGTCACATTCATGGGTGAAAAGCGTTTATGAGTCATACGAGTAACACCATTTCCCAGTTTTTGAAATAAATCAAATGATTTTTGTATAAATCTTTGCCGTGCAGGTGGCTACGACTGATATACCGCGAGTCCTCTGCGGGCAACTACACATGCTCCTCTTGCGGCTTCTTTGTCGACTGAAATCTGGCTTTTTGGGAATCATTTCGGAAATAGCGCGGAGTCAGATGTCTCGTACGGTCATGATAGAGTGGTAGACGAGGGAAAGAGTTAGTGGACGAGGCGGAGAGACGTAAAGGGCAGCGAAAAGAGGTCAATATATTTGAGGCACGGTGTTAGAGAGGAAGGGGCAGAGAAAGATAGAGGGAAGGATGAGGCGGGCTTTGGGGACTGGCAAAAGCGAAGGAAAAGGCAGTTGTAGTTTGGCTTGATGGAGGGAGTGGGTGAGTGGTGTATGTCAGGAGGAAAGTGGGGGGAGAAGGGAGATAGAAGCTGAGCGGGAAAGGCAGTGGGGTCGCGAGAGGTCGCGAGGACAGGCAAGGCGTGAAATTCTCACCCGTACTCTCGACGTCCAAATCGGGCCCTTTTTCCCACACCGAGTGAGGGAGCACGGTGTGGTGGGCATTTGACCCTCCCTACTTTCCCGGCCTCCGCACGACGCTACCCCCCACACGTCACCCCTCCAACACCGCCCACTCATCCTCAACCCTCCCCGCTAAAGCTTTCGGGCCTCTCCTCTCACCCTATTGCCACCCACTCCTCCCTCTCATTTCTCTCTCAGAATCTCTAACCGCCGCTCTAAACCCATTGCGCAGGTCGCTTCCGAGCGACTGTCCAACTCTCTGAGCGTGAGTCAAACCCACTACCACGCCGAACGTTTTTTTTTATTATGTGCGCGGAAAAATATGTGCTGAGCTCCCGACATCTAACAGTCGTGGATGCGAACACGGCCACTCTCACTATTACTACGGCTTTTCTCCCCTCATCTCGCGCACTTGCTGTGCTTTTTCCTCCTTCTATGTCAGTCCCGTGCTCTCCTCACATGCTTCTTTCTCCCTCTGGCGCTGCTGAACTTTCACCTACCCCATTTTACTCGCGGCGAATTAACTTGTCGCGCGGCAGTCGGGTGCGGCTATCCTGGCTCAAAAGAAAAAAAATCCTCCGTAATCGTGTGATTCAGCGAAATTATGGCCATTTTTGAAGGAAGTCTGATAAAAAATTGAGTGAATGAAATAATTACTTATTAAT
Organism: Ceriagrion tenellum; assembly: GCA_963169105.1. Lineage (NCBI taxonomy): Eukaryota > Metazoa > Arthropoda > Insecta > Odonata > Coenagrionidae > Ceriagrion > Ceriagrion tenellum. Next base: position 39,229,077 of record OY720640.1, read on the forward strand.
TTTTCAGGTCTCTGCGCTGGTCGAGGTAATTGGCTGGCGGACATAAGCCCTGATGGCGGTCTTCATTAACCTCGTCAGAATGCGCCCTTTCCCTTTTGTACTTGGCCACATGAATGACTCAAGTTGTGCTAGAATCCTTGAATTACTTATTGTTGGTTTACTCTAGTCCTCTCGAAACCACGTCGGTATATTGGGAATGATTTTATGCTTCGTATTATTCTCGGAGTCTCTCTCTCTGGAAGAAATTTGTTTACTCCAGTTTGTTTCTGTCAATCCAGGAGTATTCAAAATTTGAAGTTTGACGCTCTATTAAAGACAAGGGGAGGTAGTGTCTTTCAAAGAAACTACATGTATTTGAGTTCAAGCTTTGAATACTCGAGTCTAATTAACTGGGCCAATATTCTCTCATGTGCCGTGACTAACGGAAGAGATTCCGAGGTAAATGACTGAATGCAATTTGGGTAGTTGGAATGATGTGCTAATGCGGAATGATAAATGATTTGTCAAACGGTTCGTTTATATTGTAAGCGAAATAAGTGCAATTCCTTTCCATTATTTAATACGTTTTTGAAGGAATGGTGTCGCTAACTTGCTAACCATTCATCCGGCGTTTCTCTGTATCTTGATGATCGTCAAATTAAGGTCTGGTAAGATTTGGAATTCCATTTAGAACATTTGCAATCTGTCCAGCTCGGCACCAATTTGGTGAAATAGTTTTGCCTATGTATGTAGCAAACAATATTGCAAAATCCTCATGTCCATCTTAATGATATCAGTTAATCTGTGTTCTTTGTGATTAAGTGATTTTTCGCACCTGTGTCATTCGTTGAATACTTTTTACATTTTCCAGATGAAGTCTTACAGCAGTTTTATATCCTAGAATAATAGTTCTTTTGGCCTCATTTCACTGCTTTTAATTTTTAAAAACCAACTAGAGAACGTGGAAATATTGCCCACTTGCCGGTGAGAGGGTGTTTTTTTTCATGCTTGGTATTTTTTGGCGCACTCCTCGATTGAAACAAATGAAACTCTGGGGAAGAGCACTTTATCAGTGTATCCTTTACATTTCAACCATCTCTCTCCGTTTCAAATAAAAAAAGAAAATAAGTGACCGGCCCTCAGCGAGCCGTGGAAAAATAGCCATCGCCCTCCTCTTGTCAGTCGAATCCTTTCTGCGTATTCCGTTTTGGTCGCCTTGCAACTGGCGAGCTTGACCAGATAAAAATCGGGCTCACTCAATCACATTCGAACATCACTTTTCCGTACATGGCGCGGAATGTTTTCCGCCGTTCAAATCGCATTCGCTCTTAAACCACTCCAGGAGTGACGGATTAGCCTTGCATTTAGTCAGCGCGGGAGGATGAGATGGCCGGAGAGGATGGATCTGGCGATGATTCCCTCGTTTTAATCCTCGGCTCCGCGTGAAACGGTCGCTTGTACGGAGAGCGATGGAATGTGGCGGTAATGTGGAGGGGGGGCTGGCTGTCTCGCTCATTTCAACTGCGGACGGATTGCTTGCGGGAGGGAGGGGAGACCCCCGCTGAACGGAACAGCGTGAATCGGGCGAGGATTTCGCGGAACGGTCCGAGTTGCGCGGTCGACGAGTAAGGGGGGAGGGCGTGACTCCATCCCATCTGCCTTCGTTTCCATCACACTCAATTTTCCCGACATGATTCCTTCCCACCCATTGCGTAACTGTGTTCTGGAATTTCCGATATTCCTCGGCACCGATTCTCAACTTTCTGGTATTTGTCGCTTTGGGTGGCTTAGCATTTTCAGGATGTTTTTCCATGGGATTGACTGGGCGTCAAACACATGGGTAGTCGTCCTCTGAGTCGTAAGGTAGTCCGAGCGAAAAATAATTTTACCTAAAAATGAATGAATTTGGTCCCAATTTAAAGAAAAATATCTTACCCTTCAAATGACACAAAATATTCAACCACTTACCACATTACTTTCGGAGATATTTGCCGAAAAATACCAGCCCTTTTACTTAGGAAATGGTACTTGTTTGCACTTCAGAGAGCCAATATTTACAAAATGAGGAATTTCTAACACTTAGGTGTCGTAAAAATACTTACAGCGTGTAGTTTGTATGTTTTCTCAACTATTTTTGAAATTTAAAATCATATTTTCACCGCAGTAGGCTCATGGGTATCACAAAAAACCTTCCGTTTTGAGGGAGTTCCAAACGCACCACGCGAAAAAAATGAGTTAAGTTGAAGACTTATTTAGATATTTTCATTTGATTACTTCTTATTTCTGTCATACAAAACTGTATTAGTGCACCATTAATAATGCAATATTTAATTCGTGTGTCCCGCAGTTGGTGAAATTAAAACGTACAATTCGAATATGATCTCTATTATGACTAGGGAAATATCTCTCCAGGTAATACATGTTTTTTTGCATAAAATCTGCGTTCTAGTATTCCTATACTGCTGAATCCCTTCTGTATCTAAATGGATATAGCTCTCCATTTATTGGGTTTACTGGTGTTTTCTCAAGGTCTCTCACGATTTTGGTGTCATCTCTTCTGCTTCTCACTTATACGAGCGATTTCACTCTACTCTTCCTTATTGCGAAGTCATAAGATTGCACACTCCGGCACGAGACGCGAAAGCGAAATCTGCGCATCGCGAGGGGAGTGAAGTACTTCGGCGAACACCAAAGCGAAACATTCGTGGTCGTTCCAGGGCTTGGGAATCATAACTTCCGCAGAAATCAATCCCCGCATCATTTAAATTCGCAAGTGGCCATGATCCCTACAAGAAAAGCGTGTGTAAATTCTATTTTTCTCATTCTTTTAATTCTGGTGGTTCAATTTCGACAGATATTATGTACCAGCCAAAGTACCCAACGGCTTTCTATTAAACCTGAGCGGCCCAGTTTATGGTCCTTCGGGTCCTTAGTCTGATTGGTATAGCCTATGTTCACGGAAAATACTGTTCGATAGCTTAAATAAGCCGTTACATTGCCAATGTTTGTAATTTAGTTCTCAACTTAAATAAGCCCTTAGTATGCCATTTATGTTTGTAATTTAGTTCTCTACTCGAGTCACGTGACGCGGGAAGAACGCTGCACTCAGCGAACAGAAATTTATTCGCGAAATATATTTTTCCTATCTTTCATCCCCAAAAGAAATATTTTCCATTATATAGTGAAGAAAAATATTAGCTGAAGGTAATTTAGAACTCCCGTCCTGTACATGTTTATGTTCCTGTACTTTTATGTGCCAGAGCTCAATTTTTAGATTTATGACCATACACCTGCGTGTAATCTAAGATGAAGAAGTCATTACTCATGACAAATGCGTAATGTTTCGTGAAAAGCAGTAAGAATCAGTAAAATAATATCTAGAAGAGAATGATTGGTAAAAAGAACACAATTTCACCGAATATAAGGAGGGCTCGAATTACTCCTAGCCGTCCTTCTAACTGTGACTTGTTGAGAAAGATTTATTATTAATATAGGTAACGCTTTTTATATGTACTTCATAAAAATATAATTAAATTTATACGAAGTCACGAAATATCGTAAGAATCGAGTGAAAATCAATTACAAAAAATCTTTTGAGTTAAAATTGTGGGTCAAATAAGCCCATCCGTCCTTTTATTGCTCATTAATGTTTAGCGGAGCACAAAACTTCAGGCTTGATCACTATTACTGTGACCTGCTTGGTCTGGTATGGTGTTAAAATTGAATTCCTTGAAAATTGGGGGTGTCTCTGGTCAGATATGAAAGGGATTCAAGGAGAGGTGGCCAGATTTGCGGCGGTTCTGGTGTTAACACCCTTGTTAACTAATATTTGCTTATATTTTAGAACCCTCGACAGGTAAGGCACATCTAATTTTACAAATGTTTTTGTGACTGTTTTAGCGTATAATCCCTGGTGAGGAATTGCTGGTGACTAGTTTATCTGAATATCAGTTTAAGGAGTGATGCATGCAACTGCTAGGTCAACTTCACAGACCATGTATTTTTATGGTGGGTCATAAATCACTGCGAAATGAGGATTACGCGAACGGAATTCAAACCGTTGGAGAGCACACCGCGCGCAGACCCCATCCAATCGGCCATTCCAATCATTCGGCAATTCTCTCACTCCTCACATTTTGGCGTTCTTCGCCCCACTTGATTATTCGCTGGCCTGGATTTTTGTTTATTCTTTCGTTTTTCATGTTTACCTATCACAGCGGTCATCTTCACTTCCCCATGCCGTTAACGTGCCCTGTCGCCGGTACGGCACCCTCTAGGACTATCTTTATAAATGTTTTCAGGAGAATTTTTGGAGAGATTTTGTTAAGCGTATAATAGGAAGGTGCTTGGATAAAAGGGTATTAGAAAGATGCTAATTTTCACGGATTAGGCCACACTTCGAATACGCTGCGAGAAATTTAAGAAGTATTGAGGCGGTAGAGTATGGAGACTCAGTAGTCTACATGCTAGGCTTAGGTTAATTGAGAAATTCAGGACTTGTGTGTTTCAGAACGACACAATATTATCATGACGCCTCACTGCATGTCTAGGTCTGATAGAAGCGATAAAATTAGAGAGATACGTATCCTAACAGTTAGGTACAATAACTCGTTCTTTCCGTGCACAATTAGCGACAACAATAATGACTGAGCTCCACTAAATACGCGTCACCATTTCACCTCCTAAAACCTTATATCCTTACACGGCTGGTGACCTAACACCCCCTGCCACACGCTCATGCGGTGGCTCGCAGGGTAGTATGTAGATATAGTATTGTAAATTTTATTAGCTTTGACTACCCTTAAATATTTCATCAGCAAAGTGTATGAATTAAAGATATACTAGGGGTAGAAAGCGCCATGCACGAGAAAACGATTGGAGAATTTCCACGGAATTTCCATCTACAATAGTTTTAACCAACAGATTACTCTAGTGTAATACTTCTAGCTCTACTGATAGGAGAAACAAAATAAATAGAGACACGACGCCAAACTAGCAGGTACAAAAATGTCTTCCTTCCTCGTACCATTAATGATTATATGAAAAACAGCGTGACTGTAATACAGCTACATTGTTAGGGTACAAATCGTCTTGGTCATCTCCCAGTCCTCCTCCCATCTATCCTCACATTTCTATGGCTGACGTCCCCACAACTGCAGCCACATGCCACTGCATTGTAGTTCTAGATGTTGCTGAAAGCATTATAAGTTAAACAATATTTTTCCGGAGCACCTCAGCGATTGAATAACATATATTTTATCAAAAACATAACTAGACGAAAGGGAATTTGCTACACGTATTTTTCGACATAAGTAATGGAACTTTTTATGACCTACGTTAAATTAGCCATTGTCATCTGGAGCGCAAGATTTAGAGCAGAAATATTAAAGTAGTTCTAGATATGAAATGAAATATTTATGAAAATTTTGAGCGTCGATTTTTTGTCCTTTCGAGTCAGCATATTCAGAAATGCTGCTTTAGTGCTATAAACTCAACCCATTGCGTGATTATGCCAGACCATTGCTTAGTTTCCAAAAAGCAGTGTGGCAGCTATGCATAAATTTGTACGCAATCACAGTTCAGGTAAACTCGCTAATGTATGGCTTAGTAACTCGATACTTTAAGATACACATTGGCTTCTACCGATTTCGCAGGTTTCTTGTGCCGCATCTGCTTTCTTCGCGCTTTTGCTAAAGCTTCTGCTGATTGAACGTTATCCTCTATACGGAGGAAATGTGTTAAGAGAAAGCTGCTGGCAGTTGTTTGAAAGACCCCTTTCAGGGAAAAATTTATCTTGTAGCTTCCGCTAAAGTTCTTGGCAAATAACTTCGCGAAAAGGTGTTGAGATCGAAGTGGACAGTGTGAAGGAAAAAGACAAAACGGAAGAGGGGGAGGCAACGAGACGGATTGAGTCAGGCAAAGGCCAAGCTGAGTGCTCATAAACTCTCGATGCGCACGCATTTGCAAAGCAGGTAGATAAAATGACCCACTGCTATGACACAAGCTGCATCCCTATTTGAGGCCTTATTGTGAGAGGAGTCGAAATGGGATGGCTTTGTTGTGATGAATCATACCTGTTCTTGAAGCTCTTGTTTTGGCAGCAATTAGTAAGGTTTTCAGATTCACCAGTTTAAACCACCTTCCTCCCAGTTTTGCACGACTTCGACATCTTAATACTCCTTTTTGTCAAGTCGTCCACTGCGAAGTTATAGGGAATTTACCGTAGCTATTCATACAAACTGGCATCCTGCGGGTTGATAAGGCTCCATGAAGGACTACTTCTCTTATCAAGGTCTCTTATTTTCTTTGTTTGGTTCAGAAGTTTCAATAAACTATTCACATTAACTTTATAGCTTTCCATAACTGCGTATTCTATTCCTCAGATGGCCTTTACACTTTATCGAACGCGGTCAGTATAGTCGAAGAGTTTCGCTTTGTTTCCAAGAAATGAAGTGTAGCGAACTGCTGATAATTTTAGATTTTAAAACATGAGGTGCAGTCATGTTGGCAACACTATTATGTACTCTTCACTCCCATCTTGACCACTGCCAACCTCTTCTACGCTCAACTTGCTATTTATGAAGCCACACGTCGTGCATGCTGCTGCCACCAAGTTTGGCCATCGTTATTATATTTATATTTCATCTACAATGATGTTGGCCGTGTAATTCTTACCAAAAATCTAAAATTATCAGTAGCGAACTGCTGATAATTTTAGATTTTAAAACATGAGGTGCAGTCATGTTGGCAACACTATTATGTACTCTTCACTCCCATCTTGACCACTGCCAACCTCTTCTACGCTCAACTTGCTATTTATGAAGCCACACGTCGTGCATGCTGCTGCCACCAAGTTTGGCCATCGTTATTATATTTATATTTCATCTACAATGATGTTGGCCGTGTAATTCTTAACTTTTTGCGAGTAAACACACATTTTTGCCATTTCTGGTGATATTTACCCGTACTTAAAATTTTAATGTTAAACATTTCGTGATCTTGTGACTACTCCTCTGTCCTACCAAATTTTTTATTGTATGCGTCTATTAACGTGGGTTTGGAAAGTAGATGGGGCTTATATACTAATACCTCGCACTAACAAACCATAAAATATCACAGTAACAGTCATTCGCAACACAACCAGTAACTTTATGATTAACACTAGAACGCCCAGGCGGGTCATTTTGACCCAAACGTGATTTTAAATTTATTTTTTTATTTCATTTTCAATGAGAGCAGGATTTCCTCTCGTGACTTTTATTCATTTGAACCTGCCTTTATGTCCAAAAATTTTCACCTTCCTGGAGTAATCCGTACATTAGTTTTTTTAGAATTTACCTAGAACGCCCATACGGGTCATTTTGACCCAGATATGTATTTGCACTTTGTATCATCACCAAAACTTCTTTTTTATTAGTGATTATTAGTTATTCTGCTGCACATGTTGTCCGTCCCACTTTGTCCCATCTTCCTCATTCGGTTACCTTCCATGCCTGGATCACCTTTCAAAAATATTCTCATATTCCTTCCTTCCACTTCGTATCCCCACCCTTCTCATTTTTCGTCCGGTCGATTCATGGCATATTTAGTAATTAATTTGTTGGCAGTGCACAGTGTAACAACACTATTTTAGAGTGCAGAGAATTTCAATATTGCTCCTTACTGACGTATGGACTATGCTCACTTTGTTGCCACCAGCTCTACTTTTTCTCTCCGATTGACAAGTGGATAATACAAATTCAGTCTTCCTCTTTGTTCCACAGAGTAATATTTTGAACTTATTTATTGCAACCAAACTTTGAAAAATAATAGATATGTATTAAATAATGTGAAATGTCTTCGTAGTATATTGAGCTATTACACAATAGGCAAGAAAAATGAAATAAAATTGAAAAAACGATAAATTGACACAAATGTCGTAAGTTTATATATCAATAATTCATCGATATTGTCAAAGTTATGAAAGTTATAAAGTGAAATAATCAATGAATGTGAAGAGAGAGAGTGACAGTTTGTAGTAAAAACTGTAAAAATGTAACTCAATAGTGCAAAGTGAGGAATAATGTCATTAATTACAGTGGGTCAAAATGATCCCTTTGGGCGTTGAATGATGTTGAAAAGTCCGGGCGTCCTTGTGTTAAACGCTCCCCATTTCACTCCCTGTCCCATGCGTAGGAGCTACTTTCTAATACTGAAATAAATCTAGAACGTACTTAAAAATGGTTTTCTTAACCTCCTTACGTTGAAATCCCCTCTCCCAGTATCACCCTTCCCACTTTTATTTAGCACGTGGAGTTTTCGTCCAATCATTCAGGCTGGCAGGTTGTGGCAACACTTGAATACCTTTCCATCTCCTTTGTACATTTTCTTGCTCGTTTTACTCCCAATTTCCATCCGTAACGTCCGGAAACGGAATAACGGAGAAATTGTGTATAATACTGATCAAAAGTGGTCTTTCGTAGTGTATCAGTGGTAATCTTGAACGATAAATTCCCATGGTTCCTCTTAAAGCGCAAATGAAAGAAAAATTCGAGCGCAGAAGGCATTGTTACGGTCTGCTAGCCGACCATTCCGTCCGTATTAAAATTTTCCCTCGAATCTGCTCCTCTCTTTCCTTAGCAGCCTGCTTCTTTGCGATACGTTTATTCAAGCGGGAAAATAATCCGGCACATTTCATCGTTCGCTATTTTCTCGAGTTCACCAATCCACTGGTTTATCAAAACCCTCCCTCGGATCTGTTGCCTGGCCCTTCCAACCTTCACCCTGTGTTCACTCGAATGAGCTGCGACTGAGTAACCGCTCAGCCTCTCAAAATCAATTGGATTCCTCTTCGTTCTGGAATGTTCCTATTCACGAAAAGCCGAGTATTTTACCAAATTAATTATTATTCCCTGGCGGCAGTGAAGCGTTGTAAACCTACCCGAGCAAAGTAAATCCTTTGCATGGCTAAGGTCTTATGTTAATTTTTTCATTAGTAGCATAGTATAATTACGTATAATAGGAATAGAGTATGAGTACTCGTATGAAAAAATTACCTCTATATCTACATACTATCCTGAGAGAGGCCGCATGGGCGTGTGGCAGGGGGTTTTAGGACAACAGCCGTGTAAAGATGCGAGGTGAAATGGTGAGGTGTAATATAGTGAGTGTATTTAGTGGAGCTCAGTTTTTATTGTGGTCGCCTATTGTGCGTGGAGGGAACGAGTTTTCGTACCTATCTGTTCGGCAATGTATCTCTTTTATTTTATCGCTTCTGTCAGACCTTGAGATGTAGTGAGGCGTCATGATATTATTTTCTGTGTAGCTATGAAACACGCCTTTTCTGAATTTCTCCAGCTCGCCAAGCTTAGCGTGTAGCCTCCGAGTCTGTAGGGGCTCCCACCTTAATCTCTCTAAAAGTTGTGAGACACTAAATGTTCGCTCGTAGCAGGTTTTAACGAGCGTGATGCTTTTTTTTGTATTTTAAAATTTTTTTGGTAAAATCATTATCACCATGGTCCCAAATACAATTTGGTAAACGACAGCATCCAAATACAATTTTGAAAAAATGCTGATACCAATCCGAAACCTAAAGGCAAGGAAACAACAACTATAAAAAGTGCCTCCCATAAGGATTGACATTCAAAAGCGTAATTTTTTACATTTATTTTTGTTGCATTCGTTAAATTTTTGAAAAAGACCGCTTTATACTATGGTAGTGCCAACTCTGAAATGTTATCAAGAAATAGTATTGGCTTCTGCCCTTGAGCACACTTTTTCACTTCGACGTCGACATTGCCAGTGCAGCTGCAGATTTAGCGATCCATCCTGTTGCAGGTTGGTTTTCTGTTTTACAGTGTGTAAAACTCAGTAATTCAAAACGTATCCCGTCTTTTTAACTTTGTCAAAGGAAACCTTTTTTATTTTTACTCTTACCAATGGCCTACGTATATAGCTTATTCAACCCTTAGTATTCATGATTTATGTCGAAATTATTGTAGTAACAAGTCAAGATATACGTTGTTCTGGAGAATATAAACCTGCAAAGGATGCATTCATCTGTCGGCTGTATATTTCAAAAATGAAATTTGATAGACAATTTATGGATAATTTGGAGTAGAAAAACTTGCTCGTGGCGTTTCCTTTAAGGTGTTAATTTTTGGGACATTTATCTTATTTGTAACCAAGGATAAGAGTGTTTTATGTGTATATTTTTTTGGAATAAGCCTGTGTGAAAAAGGATATTCATGCCCTTGTAATTTGTTTCCGAGCTGCCGAAGTAAGTACGTTTAAGGTGAGCAACACGCGTCTTGCATACAAAACCCCTTAGATTCTTCTAGTTGCTCGCTCGTCCCTTCCATCTCTTCTTATTCTCCGTGATTATTTGTAAGTATGTATATTTGAACCAATACGGTGGATTGAAATCACATAGGGTGAAGAGAATAATTGAATAAAATTCTCCCTTACTCTAACCATGAAGAATATGGCTTTTGTCGCTAATGTTACCCGTAAAAAGTTATAATTTGCCTAAAAATAAAAAATAGGTATAAAATACTTCCTTTTTGATTTGTCAGCATGTAATTGATATAATAATTTACCTGATTAAATGCTTTATTTCCTCGAAATAATTCATAACCTGAGATTTATGCCATCATTGCCATTAGAAGTTCCTTGAGAATGGATGACCTAGAGTCATCCTTAATATTTTGTGTCCACTCCTGCCCGGCCACTTACCCCAACGGCGAGAGGGATCCTCATATTTTAAAATATTTATTTACTATCTTCCAGCTCTTGAGTATTTACTCGATCTATATGGTCGAACGGCCACCGCGAATAATCTGGCGTTCGTTTGGTTCTTACAGGTCTCCTGGTTCTCGGGGCGTTGATGTCGCCAGAAATCACGCGAGCATTTAGGCTACCCGCTAAGTCGAATGAGAACAGCTGGACTCCTATTTATCGAGGTGCCGGTATTCAACGGCGTTTTAGATTTCGGTCCTCTTGTTCAGAGGTATTAGACCCAGTGAACGCGGCACTCATCCCTCTCAACCGATCCTTCCATCTTCGCTTCTCCCATTTTCCAATGCTATACTAAACCATGCTCAGTTTAATCCCCTCCCTGCTTCACTCCTTCCTATCACCTCTTTCTTACCTAGGTGCATTATTTAAATGCCCTAATGCTGTGTGTTGGCAGTCATAACTTTCCTTTATAATGACTCGTATGAGTTTAAACGTGCTGGGATTAAATAAAAGTTATGTGGTATAACATACATATCTTTTGACCATTAATACATTTCTCAAAGTTAAGGCCGAAGTTTTTACTATGAGTCATTTTGATATTTGAATATTAAGGACCTTAAGAGTTACAGTATATGTCACTATGAAATTACCACACTTGCCAAGTAGCTGTTTGTCGTGTTGGAACTTAATAACTGAGCGTGTTGGTGGAGCGTTGGCTTGAAGTTACACAACTCAGCATTACGACTAGCATTCCATTACCCTTAAGATTTTTTCGATAGTTGGTTTTCTAGAATAATTGTCAGCTCACAAACAGCGTATAAATCCTACCTCTACGAGCCGATGCGGGGGTGTGTGGCAGGGGATGCTAAGACACCGGTCATCATAAGGTGTGGAGAATAAGGTTTTGGGGTTGTGAAATGGTGAAGTAAATAATGGGCATGCTTTGAGTCGGGCACAGTTCTTCAAATATTTTGTTCACTTATTGGGCGTGAAGTGAACAATTTTTTGTTCCTATCGGTTTGGTAATGTCTCTTTTTTTAATTTTATCGCTTCTGACTGACATAGAGGTGTAATGTGGTGTCAAAACGATTTTTATATGCTTCTCAGTAAAACACGTTCTGAATATCCCAAGCTAACTAAACCAAGCGCGCACCCTCAGAGTCTCTAGTGGTTCTCACCCTAATCGATTTTAAAGTTGTAAACCACTACATGTTAACTTACTGCAGTTTGTGAGGAAGCGCGCAGCTTTCCTTTGTAATTTATAAGTCTTTCTGTCCAGCGTCCCAAATGCTGGCGGCGTAGTCAAGTTGTGGACCAATCAAAGGAGATAGCACCCCTGTTTCACTTAATTGTCTGTGTATCGCCCAATTATATGCTTGATAACTCCTATTGTCTTCAAAGCTATACCGCATATATTTTTGTGTGTATTTCCCACAGAATATCATAGAAATTCAGGTATTTCGAAGCTAATTTATTTCAATTAGAAGACTCTGTGTGTGCTCCACCTGCAGTATAAGATTAATGATAATATTTCATCAGAACCTACATTTCAACTTGGTATTTTGCCTGTCCGCAGGTCCAATGCCAAATACTCTGGAGACTGCTCACTCGATACCTTGTAGATATTACCATCGTGAGTGCCAAAGTCATCTCCTGATGACATAACTACGCAATGACCTAGAAGCGTTCCAAGCGAGACCCAGATAAAGCCGTTGATATTTCAAGTCCTTTATTATTATTTGAATAAAATTGTACTTTGTAATTTTTTTACACAATCAGGGAAAAGTGTCTGGCAAAATGCTATTGAAGAAAAAACCTAGCCTGTATTAATGTCCTATAATACAGAGTAGGTTTTTTACGATGTAGAAACATGGTCTCTGGAGGCAGATAATGTGAATATTCTATAGCGAGGGAGTTTTACTGGTAAAATAAGGTTGGAAAATATGCATAGGACCCAAAGCATTGCTAATAATGATGTGTTGGACACGATAGGCATAAAAAGTGAATTGTTAAAGTGTACCGGGCGGCGGAAAGCGGGAAGGGATAGTTGGAAACAGCGATTAGAGGGGAGTATATTTTGCTAGCTGAACTGGGCAGAAACAGTGTAGACGTTTGCGGTAAAATTAAATGAAATAGAACATAAACCACCCTGAAGAAAAAATACAAAAGATTAGGTATTTTCTCTGAGTAATAGATCGGGAAATGGCAATACTTCAGCATTCTTCTAACCTGCCGTAATTAAGAGTGAAAGAAGGTGATAGTACCAATTTTATCCAAAGTTTGATAACGGTCCTAGTCTTCAAGTTACTGCGAATATTTTCCGTCAGTCTTTGAGTAGAACGTCAACGACTAGCAATACTCTTTCTCACCATTCCGTTTTTCGAATTTGATACGACCTCTGTTTGGGAACGGAATACATTTTACATTTATTAGTAAATAGCAATTTTTCCGCGGAGGCACAGTTCTAGCACTTTACGGTACCATGAATATTCTGCTGAATTACTCGGCGGCGCGGGCATTCAATTTCTTGCGTCAGCTGGAGTGAAGGAGGGCCGCTCCTCCCTCCACCGTTTTATTTCGAAGGGAGAAACGTTATTCTCGAGACTACATTGTAGAGCATCCACTTCAAATGCCGTTTACACAAACCAACATATATTCCATCCCGCTTTCCACCACCACCACTTTCAAACATCCACTTCTCTCCTGCCCTCAAAAACTCCTTCCCGCACCCCATGCCACTAGCTCGCCACTTATCCCCCTTCCCACCTTCTTCACTCCCGTAACCTTCCCTCCTTCAACCACTTCTCCTTTTTCGACTCTCTCCCGCCCTCTTTAGGTGCGCTTATTTCTTTTTTCATCCATTCGCTTTACATATTTTTCATAGCTCTCCGCCAATCCCATCTCCCGCTGCCCTCTCGTGGTCACTGCTATCTCTATCCTCCTTGTTACGCTTTCATCGCCGTGTTTACTTGACTGCGGTCCCTTCCGACGGTATTAAGTCAACCCGGTGATTTTGTTGCAAAATCCGTTGGATTTTGTGGCAAACCTCGAGTTTACCACCGACAATGCTTAATCGTATCCTTGGCGATGAAGTGCAGAACGTCAGCAATGCCATATAGGGAATGCAAGAGTGACAATGTTTAAACGAAATACAGTCATGTATAAAACAGTCAACTCAAGCGAGAAATTCTGGTTTCATTAATGCCGTAGGAAAAGGCTGTTTTTTCTGATCTCGTCCTCACTCTATGGTAGAGTTCCAAATTAAGTTCTCCACAGTTGCGTTAAGCATTTATAACTGGAACCATACAGAGAGTGTTCTCCACATGTAAAGTTTAGATACATCAATACTAGGATATCTTTATGATTTGTAAACCTTCTACTTCAAATTGCTACGATAATAATTCGGTCTGGACCGGGAATCGAACCACGGACCTACGATTTGCCAGACCAATGTGTAGAACACTACGCTATCCACCTAATTCTCAAGGCTATTTTTGGCGGAAAAAGCGAACTAGGTCATAGGCGTCATCATGCGGTCCGCCGTGGCGGAGATAGCGTAGCGTTGGAGCGGACCAAAAAAAGTGAAAGTCAACATTTTCGAGTCGGGTAAGTTATATTCAGTGCTACGGCGCGAGACAAGAATTTTGATACCTGGGTCGACCCGATCGGACCACGGGAAAAGTCCCGCACGGCGCTTGAATATTTCACCTAATTAATCATAGAAATGAGAGCGATGATGCGCTGTCAGGGATCGAAATATCGGTCGGACAGAAAATTTTCTTTTTATAATTCTGTTCTCCAGTTTGAGCTCAAGGACTTTGTCACATAACAATCTAACAAATTTTTCGATGTGACTGATATTTCACCGAGCTTTATAGATAAAGACCCGAACTTGAGGAGGCTTGATAAGGATTTCCTTAAAGGACTTAGTGTTGCGAAAAACATCAAAATTGTTAATAATACAGCGAAAAGAGCTGTACAATTACTGGTGTCTGGCACGGGCTGCGGTGAGGCTGACGGGTCTTATCAGCTTGTCGTGCAGTGGGGCGTCCAGGATTAGATTTCCGGGTTTCCCGGGGTTCATCAAAATTGTTAATGATACAGCGGAAAGAGCTGTACAATTAGTAACTTAATTTCTTAAGGGCAGTAACTTGACTAATGTTGAAGAGCAACGTCTATTGCTCCTCTCAAAAGTTGCAAACGATAGAAAAGTAATTAAACTTCGATATTGTTTACGCTGTGAATTACTTGCGGAAAATTGTATTTGCCCCTCTAAAATAGGCAATGCTTTTGGTTTGTTTTTTTTTAAATTTAATTTTATTTATTATTTTTGAGACACGCACTTGGTTTATTTTTTCCTCCCTTAAATAGACCATTCTGCACTAATTCTGTTTGATGAAATTTTCTGTCCGACCGATATTTCGATCCCTGACAGCGCATCATCGCTCTCATTTCTATGATTAATTAGGTGAAATATTCTAGCGCCGTGCGGGACCTTTTCCCGTGGTCCGATCGGGTCGACTCGGGTATCTAAATTCTTATCTCGCGCCGTAGCACCGAATAAAACTTACCCGAATCGAAAATTTTGACTTACTTTTTTGGTCCGCTCTAGCGTAGCGAATTAGCCTGCGCATTGGCTCCGGCAACCCAAAAGACCGTGGTTCGATTCGCGGTCCAGGCCGAATTGTTCTCGTGGCAATTTCAACCTCTTTCATCTTCTATGGTTGAATATTTTTCAAGTGTTAAATTATTTCACAAAGGAAGCGACTAACTTGAGATTAATATTTGGTGATGGTTTATTCATATCTTTCTTCCAACATTTGACTCAGTGCCAAAGAGACTGGGGTGTAATGCATGGAGTGTTTTACCAGCGAATTTTTCGAGTAAAGATTTCTTGGTATCTCTCACTGTCCTGACGACGATGGTCGAGTCTGCCGTCGAAGTGCTGTTAGTACTCAACAACATTACTTGGTGTAAAGCCCGAGAAATGTTTACTCGAAACCAGTGTGTTAGCTCAACAACTGTAACACACTCATTCTTGTAATGAATGTTAACACATTATAGTCCGCTCACGTAAAAATACGTGTTTCCGCCACCAGCGGTAATGGTCCGGTCTGTTATATAATATGCAACGAATGAAATTTTCATTAAAAATATACATTAGTTCTGGAGTTGTGTGAATTTAATTGTATACATGTACCTTCCCAACGAAAATGCAAAAAATGGCCGGCCCCAAGGGCTAGTCAAATTTAAAAGGCACCGGATCAAGAAGTGTTAATTATTTTGTGCCAGAGGTTTAATTCTACTAAATATTCAAATAACTGTCAAATTGTGTGTATTTTATCAGTAATTCACAAAAATTAAGCTTGTCTGACTTTATTCTCATCTTCTTTCCTCGATTTTTTATTAAATTTCACCCATCCAATTCCATGTGTGGATTCTAAAGAGTCGTATCATAGTTAACTCTCTCTCCCCCTCTCTCTAAACTCGTGAAGGCTTCTGGAGGCTCGATAGTTTGAGTTTGAGGAAAACATTTTGAGTATAAAGGCTTCCAAATTCCTCCGTAATGTTTATTTCGAATCTGCAGTTTTCATTATTACATTAAATTTAAGGGAAATTGTAATGTACTTTCATAGAATAGGCAATTTATAGTTTTTTCCTCTTTTTTCCTGGAGATATTACACTTCTTCAACTTGTAATTTTAATTATTATTTCGTTGTAGATCCAGTTTTTAACGTAGTTGAAATAATGATTGACTTTTTTTCAGGAGTTTCCGGTAACTTGTTTCGTTGTAATACGACGGAGAAGCTTCATGTCTTTACATACAGCGATGGAGTAAATAACCTTTTATTTACGTTTCTGCCTCTATAATGGACACTATAACATTACAGATGAACGCCATTGTAGCTTGATTGAGTGTAGGTGCACTCTAAAGGAGGAGGAGGAAACAAGATAGCTATGGAATGGATATTGTTGCCAGCAAATAATAGTGCAGTATAGGACATGCATATGAGGGCATTGAGGAAATGATATTAGCGGCTTAAATTTTGACAAGAATATTTCCTTGTCACCCGAGAAGTTAACCACCACGACGAGTATTAGAGAGATAGGAAAGGGCACTCGCTCCCCAGGCTTCAAACGGGAAGGCCGCGGAAGTTCACCTCTCTGTATTTAAGCTGTTGGCCGAAGATTTTTTTTTGTTTGCCGGTCGATTCTGTTGGCCCGTATGTCCCTGGAATCCCGATAGGCTGCTAAGCCTGTCATAAGGTTTTCCAGGGACCGGACCAACAGAACTTGGCATACATCCGTGCCTGGTGGTGAAAAACCCACCCAGGTGGACTCGAACCCGACTGTCAGTTGAGCTGGCGAGGACTTTATCCCGCCGCCACCAGGGCCTTTGATAAAACTTTGATATATATTATTACCTTGTGCAGTTATTGGTGCAAGGAATGGGAATTAGTGTCCAGGACAGTTGACTTCCACATAGGATGAGAGAGAGAAGGGGCCCATGGACATTCCGATAACCATCCCAGCTGTGTCTACGAATAAAGAGATCCTGACATGTGAATCGTTTAGTCCGAAAGGGACACTTGTAATTTAAGTTAAGGATATTTTTAAGTGATTTAAGGTTGTTTAATTCAACTTGTTTAGTGCAATATATGCTCTGTGAAATATAATTTACCTATTAAGAGAGAGGAGTCAGTCGTGTTTAATACCTGGTTTGGGTATTACGTAGTAGTTTGTTCTGTTTAAATTAACAGTAAAGAGTGGTAATTTGGGAATTCCCTGTAACAATATTAAATATATTCGAAATTTGTATAAGTGTAAATCTGTTTACAGTTTGTGCAATGTAATTTAATTACTCTTCAATTTAAATGTTTATTAAAAGTATTTTATGTGTATGTCTAATACTATAACACCGACAAGCCAGGAAACTAGACTACTAGAAGGACAGTTGAGCAGGATCATCATTATATTATCTATTTTGCACCAACGTAGATACCAAGTGTGTGTGTAGACAAAGATATAGGATACTAGAAGAATCTTGAAATATATTATAAACCCTTCATAATTTATATCGGCTTAGAATAATATGTTGCACAGGTCTAGACGTGTGGCAAAGGAAAGTTTTACTTACTAATGATTGTCTTCTTCAAAATACACGTTGGTCACTTATGAACAGGTTTAAATGAAATTGTTTCCTAATCAATACGGTGATTACAGCGAGTTTTTAAATTTTCTCCGGAAGTTATTCCAGAAAACCTTTCAAAACCCCAAAGCTACTCTGAAAGTTTAGGCTAAAGTAAGTCAGTTTCTTTGAAATGAAATAGAAGGACTTACTTGGGCCTGGTTTGCTCCGGAGGAATGTTATAATCATTTCAGTTTTTCACGCAAATTTTCCTCCATCTTAATCGACCAGAATTGGATTACCTTCTCCAGATATTAAAGCTACTTAAGCGTTTTTGATTCAATATTCGAACATTTTTGTTTTGTCTCAGTATTCTAACATTTTATTTGGAGCTTTAAATCATATCATCTCTCATGTTTAATTTCGTTCTGTTGGAAATGCATGTCTAACGTATCGATCGGATAAATGTGTCTTTAGTTTAAATGCCTTGTTGCTGTTCAGAAGTCATTGGCCATTTTACATCCACCCCCGTTATGAGTATTGAAACTGCTACCGAAAAGAGCACACTCAGTCCCTACGCTAGAATGGAAATAGAAAGCCTCAGAATACTGGTTGTACTTGGTGTTGGAGTGATAGAGTGAATCCGTCCTGTCTCGCTCCTATTCTTCTTTTAAATACCTTTTCTTCTGAGACGATCGTTCATTTTTACCATTTACTCTTCCTCCCAACCTTTTCGCCATGTCCTTCTACCTGCCTCTCAGACAGCCGCGTACAGAGGAAGAACATCAAAGAAGCAGGCCAAGAATTTTCTTTCGTCGGCTTACAGAAGAATAACCGTGGAGTGGAGTGGACTACAGGGTACGATTGGGGATGAATTGAGTTTGATGCAGGGATTGCTTTCGGGATGAAGGATGAGAAGAAAGTGCGGTAGGAAAGAGGATGAATGGTTACTGAGTTGGGTGAGGGAAAGCGCTGGAACGGTGAAAGCTGAAGTTTCCGAGGAGCACTGGCTGGTTGGAGGAATTTATTCGGGAATATGAAACATTTTTATTCGGAGGGGAGGTATCGCATTAAGTTGCTGGCGGTAAAGAGGTTGTTGGTAAAAATTTTTCGTGAAGAGCGCGACAAGGGTTTAGTTGTTGGAAGGGCTGGCGTTTCTCGCCAGGCTAACCACTATGCGGCTGACCTCAAGTGGGGGAAAATTCAGCGGCAAAGAAGTGGGCTCTGCCGAGAGATAAGGGAAGGCCCGCTCGAAAAAATAAATGCCTAAACTTATGTGAATAAACGTCCTTTCCTCACTTTCATTTCCTCAGGTAATTTTTTCTGTCCTCTGTATACACAATTTATATCAATGTGATATGCAAGAAACTTCACTCCTGATGGTCTGTGGTTCTCTAGAAAATTTAAAAATTATTTATAAGATATTCATGCGTTAGTCCATGGATTTAAACATTCTAAAATTGACTGGTGGGTGTTGCGAATTTTGTAATTTAGATTAGGACTTGTCATCATAAAATCGCTTCGAATTAGTTCAAGGTCATGTGTCATGAAAAACTAATAGGAAAGCGAAAGCGGTGATGACTTGAAGAAATCACTGAATAGAAGAATTCTGCCTTCCTGTCTAATTTTACACCTTTTTTTATTCTGCATCTATTTCCAAATTATAGAGGAGGAGAAATAACGCTCTCTATGCTAGCAATTAACTCATCTGTTCGCACTATACCTGTATCATCAGTCTAAGTCGTAGCTAAATTAATAAATAATAATATATGATAATTTTTACTGGAGATTTTGCTATTAGTGTGTTTATTTATATATTAATGTTTTTCGAGGTTCGAAGACATTTTTTTACACATTTCCTCAGTGTTGAATTTTGCTAATGAGTGCATGCTGTTTTTTGGGAATTATCAAGATGGAATTTAAACATAAATGGGGTTTATTCCGTTATAAGTTTCCGATTCGTTTTCTTAATTCACCCCAAGATGCAGATATCTTCATCTGAAATGAAAATTCTATCAGCGTCGGAGGTTTGTTGAACTATGATCGCATGTCTGTTCCATCTCGTTAGCCTAACAAAACTACTGTCGTGTCGTTACCTTTATACGAAACTAATTCGGCTATCATTTTACTTTCCAGATAATTATGTATAAGTCAGTTTAAGGATGAAATTGGAACCTAGCCTCCTTCAATAGTTCCCGTCATTAGCATACCTCTTTCAATATTTATACATTTTTAAGTATAAACAATATTACGAATTAATTATAAAAATGTGTTATCATCCGATGAACGGACTGCTAGTCTATCATCGTCGCAATAGAGTAATGGCCTTCGTGACGGTATAAAATGTTTCTTTCTGTCCATGTCCTGACTTTTAATATGCTTACAAGACCTTCATAGTCAAGATATGTTATGACATAGAACGTAATGTTACATTCATATCCAAGATGGTCCTACTCTATTGGTGTTAGCTGTAAAATAAAAAATTGATGCTTAAGTAGCTCATGACAGTTATTTGTTATTTTTGTTCACTTCTTGGTTGTATCTTCGTAATTTGAAATTTTCGAATTCATAGAATGCTTTAAAATTGATTTGCTGTATTTTTTAAATTTATTAATTATTCGCGGTGATACATATTTTCTCGAATAACTTCTTTTCATATTTACCCTCGGATCTGCGTAGTTAGGATATGTCGTAACTGGTAAAAATAATTTTTAACTCTTTCATTTCCTTGACTAAGAAATTAGCGGTATTTATTCTGTTCATTATTTCTTTCCTGAACTGAAGGCTGCTGCTCACTTCCATTCCCTTTAACTGCTGTTTACTTTTGTGTGAAATTTCCGCGCTGATGTTGTTCTCTGACTACCCTATCCATCCGTTGGATAAATGGTATTAAGAACGCGCTCATTATCCCCTAAGTCACGTGGCTATTATTTACGTTATTACCTTCGTTAAAGTCTCATTAAATTATTGTTTTACCTTCCGTATCGCACTTCACCCGCTTAATTGCGTTCCCCTCGGCCAGCCGAGCTTTCTTGCTGTGGCTCGGGGAGAGCAAGCAGGGTCGATGGCCTTATTAGGTTTTCATCGTCTAATTGTGCGGCGGAAAATGAGAGCTTCAAATAATGAAGGCCTCCTTTAATTCTTCCACGGATGTATTGAAATTCTACATATCTTTAATACAGCTCATCTTAAATATCGTGGAAAAGAAATCGAGATTGTTGTCTCGCATTGGTTTTTTACATTTATTTATCACTTGTCTTTGACTTTGTTTATTTATCCTGGGGAGAATGAGGCCTTATGGCCTTGCCCCGCCTCACCTAACCACCTTTGAGTTCTATCTAACAAGCTTCTCGTGCCAGTATTTGAAGTTAATTTTCTACATTTAATAAATAATGCTCATAGCTGTTTTTTTCCATCTACTGGGTATAATTTAACGCCATTTCGGACAAGGCAAAAGAGAGAGCTCTTACCTCGTTGTATATTTTGTTAGTTTTGTGGAAACGTTTATAGAATATGTATTAATATCGATGGTATTAGATAGCTTTTGGGAAGCAAACTTCTGGTCAGGTTTATAAAGCACTGTTAACGTTCGTTTATTCAAATTTAATGACTATCTTAAATTGCTCATGAATAACTACCGATTATGGATTTCTGAATTATTTTGGCAGTCAAAATCACATGCATTTGCACAATTTGTCATCATTTGATTTTTTATGATCACGTTCATGCACCATACCAGTAATACTAACGTTGTGTACCAACAAAAGGTAACTTCGACTTCCTCTGGATGGTAACAAAGCGTACGATGACACCTTGTTTTTATTGAATAAGTGGAAAAATAGCTCCCAAAAAGCGGGAAATGTGATTAACAAACTTAAGCCAGAATTGATTTTACGTTGCGTGGGATAAAGCCTTTGAATTATGCGTCAGGATTTTTGAAGGTAGACAACATTATTCTTGCATAAAGTTAGCAATCAAATCAAGCAAACAACATGAATTATATCGGTAACTTGTCAATAATATTTCCTGCCATTTTACATTTTTTAATTAATTTCATTTTTAAGGTTACTATTATTTCTGGAAAATACTAAAGATAAACGTCTTGGCTCTTGTCTGCGTTGAAAGTACAACAGACTGCAAGTATGAATCAATGTAGGGTTTCAGTTTTGATGTAGATGGAACGCCTGAACCGGGAGGAAACCCGAAAAGAATTAATTTTGAGTCCGTATCTTCTCAACTTTCGAGCCACCAAATTTTGTTGAAAGAAGTTTAATATATTGTGGTCTGAGACACATATTTCCAAACTGTGGAGCAAGTGTAGACTCGCGGTAACTTGGTTTCCGAATAATTTAAAACAGTGACGTGGAATCGTGGATTTTTATAATATCGGAAGAAATAAAGTCGTAGATTCTTTATCATTACAAGTGACATAATTTAATGTCAAATTTTGTAACTGTTAGGATTCAAAAATTGCTGGAGTTTATCGTTAAGTTCATTTTGGGGTTATTTATTATGTTCAAAGCACAAAATGTCAAACTTTCTCTTTTCTGACTTATTCACTTGAAAGGAGATTCCTCACCTAAAAATAATATGAATTTTCTTTTATCTTAGATCCACCCTTCAACTATGAGTTGAAAGCAAAACGGGTAGCCTATTTCATCAATATTTATTCTTCGTGTGAGTCATAATTAAGTATGAAAAAAGCCTTAGCCCAGCCAAAAAATAAATATTGATAATGCTGCAATCGTTTTGCTACTGGATCTGCAGACAATGTGGGGCCATTTGCTGTTTATTACTGTAACTTTTGTTTCAATCTAGAAAGAAATTGTTGTGTGTATTGATTCTTACGTTTTTAATTTGCCATTGGTTGTAATTATCAAAGTAAATATTCAAGTGATTTGATTGAATTCCTGGTTGTGATAAAAATATATTTTCTAATTACTTCATCGGCAGAAATAAATTATTAGATTCTTCTGCATATTAAGTTACATGATTTAATTTCTAATTTTTTAATGGTTTTGATTCAGACTTTGGTGGAGTTTATCGTTAAGTTGTTTGTGAGTTAACTTATTATGTATAAAGCACAAAATTCCTCTTTTCCCACCGATTCACTTTCAAAGGTTTCTCACCTAAAAATGATATGAATTTTCTTTTATCTTTGATCTACCCTTCAACTATGATTTGAAATCGTAATTGATCACCGATTACATCGATAACTATTCTTCGTGTGAGCCAGAAACGGTATGAAATAATATTTTTCCCTACCAAAAAATAAATTTTCATTACCCTACCACGATCTTGCATCAGGATCAGCAGATTATGAGGGGTTTGACTGGCAGATAATTGTTTGTTACTGAAATTTTTGGTTCAATATGGAAATGAATTTTGTCATTTGTACTGATTCTAACGTTTTTTCGGAGCCATTTAATGTAATTATCGAAGTAGCAATTCAAATGAGTTGATTGAATTCCTTTTTGTGATATAAATATGTTTTCTGATTACTTCATTAACCTGTGTGGTGGAATAGCAGCATCTCTTCCCTCGCGTTTTCGTTGCTCGCGCTTTACCACTTATCGCGCGCAAAACGCGGCAACTGCAATCCTTTTCCGCGAACCGAGTGCTTGCCTTCATAACCTCTTCACCGTCACTGACCCACCTCTTTACCTACCAACTTTTTCTTTCGACGCCGACGTAAAATTCTCTAAAATGGCCAGCCTTCCTCTCTCTATTTTCTTGTTTATTTAACTCTTTGATTCAATCTCGTTTCCACTTCGACGATGGAGTTGCCTTTATCCACCGCCCTTCTTTCCCCCGAGAACACTCCTTTGCTGACCTCCTTCCACTCGTCTCCTTAAAAGGGCTTGCCAACGCGCATTTCATAAGAGCTTTCTCTAACTGTATTTACTTTTCGGATAAAACACCGCTTCTCGAGTTTCTTTTATTTCCCACTCGTGGTTCGCTCCCTCCCCTCGCCAGATCCTCCAAGTCGGGACCCTTATTATGTATACGAGCCACCGGTGGCAGCACTGGTTTTCTTGGCTACCTTTCTCGCCCGCAACCAAACCTCCCCCCCCCCCCTCACCCCTCCCGACCTCTTCTTTTCCACTCTTTCCAAAAGCTCTTCAATCCCACAATTCCCCTCTGACTCTTTGCATTCATTTCTTTTTTAAGAAAGTGTTCTTGACCGCTAGTTTTTGGGTTCGGTGAGGGAAGTGGATAAAAAAATAAGACGAAGGAGACTTCTTATTTTCCGCAGGTAGGAGTGCGGCCAATGCGAGGCTTTCTTGTTAGCGAAATATAAATGTATTCGCATCGGATATCTCCTTTATTCCTTTTTAGTTGAGTTTTCCCTCCCTTTTGTGAATAATATCTTCTGTGGACCTTGACAAAAGGGGAAACCCGGGGGTCCGTTATGTGTGCGTCCATTGTTGGGCGAGTTTCAGAATAGGCATTCGGGTTAAGCGCTTAAATTTATAAAATGTTATCAGGTGTATATCCTTGCATAAATGCGCAATGCGGCATTCACGATCGTCTTTCCGTGACTTTTCCTCTTGTCAAGTGCATTTTCAATGGTGTACCGTAGCATGAACGCATTTGGATAAGGCGAACTTCCGATGAACAAAACACATTTTCAAGCCCCCATCAGTTCACTTTCCACCACTGTTTCTTTTACGAATACTTTTTAGATAAATTGAGGTTCACGGGCTTTGATACGCAAGATTTTTTTAATTGCAAGAGTTAGATTTCAAGTCCTTGGGAATAACACTTTTTTATTTGCTTAGAGGCTGATAAAATTATTTGAAATTTCTCTTTTTCATCAGAATATCGTTTACGGGAAAAAGAGTTTAATATTGAAGTTATTAAATAAGAATGATATCATTAGAGATGAGTTGAGCACGGTTATTCACTGTATATTGTTTGTTTTTCCTACGGAGTGAATAAAAGACGGGAAAATCGGAGGAAGTTCTCCATAGGAAAAACGAGCATAGACGTAATTGACGGAATAGAGGAGGTACTGTATAATCGTGGGCAAATTGCTTTCACACGAGGAGTTATTCCCTTGCCATAAAAAAGATATTTCATTTATAGTGTTTGCATTATTACCCAATATACCTTATTTCATTCCGAATTAATAGTGGCGAAGTAAATCTAAAAGAAAATAATCCTGTTTCCATGCTCAAATTACTACGCTATTACCGTAGCCGTGTCTGTATCATTTAAAGGGAATCTTTAAAAAAAAAACGGTCACAAATAAGCCCCATATGTATTTTAGCTGGGAAGAAAATGTTTAGGGGAAGGAAAAGGGGTACCAAAACGAATTCTCTTCCGAGAGTAACATTCTTCAGTGCACAGTTTTTCTGTGTAGAACTCCTGACTAATGTTAATAACAGACCATTATCTCCTATTGACTAAAATGATAGATTTAAATATTTATAGACGAATATAGATCTCATCCAGTGGTCATGATAAGGCTTTTCTCAATGCACCCGAAATATTCTCGTGAAAGTTACGACATGCGAGATGAAGGATGAGGGGTTGTTATTTGGTTTGAAAGGGAAATGTGCGAGGATGCGTGGAGCTAAAGGTGTTGTGTTCCGGATTGCGGTGCGCGGAACAAGCGAGTGGGACGGTGCGGTGCAATGGGGCGCGAGAGGATGCGTGCGTGGAGAATGGAACGCGCGACTTCGCGCGTCGAGACGGGCGTGTAAGCGGAAGCCCGCGGTGAAGTCGACCGAGTGGGCGAAGAACGAAAGCATCGGGAGGTTTTGACGGAAGGAGGAAGGAGCTATGCGGAGGATAAAGGTGTATCGCGTGGGGGGTGACGGCGGGGTTACAAGGTGCTAAAGGAATAGGCTCTGGGGCCGGAGGGGGTTGACGCCCCGCTAAGCACACCGCCAAGTTTGTGCGCCTGGTTATAAGCGTGTGTGTGTGTGTTCCTGGTGAGGGCAAAGGCGGTACGAGGATGAAATCGTATCATCTGAGAAGGTTCTCGGAGCAAGAGGGGAGCTAAGTCCCTTCACCCGTAGAGTGCCGATGCGGGGGAGGCGCGTTTAAATTCGCGGTTGACGCTCGGCGGAGACGCAAACGGGTGGTGCATAAGATGACGCACCCATCGGAGGGTGGATGTCTGCCTGCTGGATGGAGTCGTGATGTGGAGATGAGAGAAGTAGCTGGGCTGGGTCTCTGGAAATGATAACTCAGTAGCTACCAGCCGAGCTCTTTTGGAAATAGTGAATGTATGCTAACGACTAATTTTATCCATTAACTAATATCAATGATTGGTCGTTTCACGTGATATATTAATGCTTAGGGAAGTATATGAGGCCTTTCGAACTGTCTCCCGAAAATTGTTTGGCTTCCTGATATTAGTTCCAGCAATAAAATTATTGATTATAGGAGATAGAATTGTAATAGACAATCATTTGGAAAAGTTTTAAATCGACAGATATTGCTAAGATCTCATAGCTCGAGCATTCGTTTCAAAAACGAATTTCCATTCACTTTATATACTCGTCTCATATTCAAGTGATTTCTGACGCAAGCGTTTGCTAGCTGCGATTTATTGGCTTAAATTGCGTCAATATAATTTTCAAAGCACCTATTTTCTATAACTAATCTTATGAAATTATGTCTCTGTCATGTTGCGTAAAAGCGTGACAGATGGTGAAGGGAGGAAATGGTTTGCTTGGAACAAATTAAAGAAGTGAATTAATTGTATCCTACTAGGTGGATACGAATACTCGCAGGGTATTATGTAGATGTAGAAGAGAACCCTAATGATTTATTTGAAAACATATTTAGTTGCATGGCTTGGTATTGTACAAATTTTGCGACGTAGAGATGCATATTTTTAGATTCGAAGACCGGAAACCAGTTGCTGGATGAAGTGATATTAGTTGTTCTGCAAATAATACAGACAAACATGAGGCTAATAATACTACTTTTCAATGATGGGACGAGAATAGAATCAAAATCACACGGACTATTCCATCTCAGTTATACCCCACAGAATGAGAGTAATGCAAGCAGGGATATGCAGCACAATAGGTCACTCAAGCGATGTCGACTCCTAAAGGGGAGAAACTCCAAACCATGTGTACACATCCATCCAGTCCACCGAGTCTAATAGCCACGTGTGTTTGAAGACAGGGTAAATTCTAGAAACGTGTATTGTAATGAAGAAAGCACTCACGCATTTCGGGAAACTGGTATATTGTGGTATGGAGGATGCGTGGTGACGACACGGGGATGACTGCTAGCAGTTGTCCCCGCATCACATTCTCCTTCTCCTAGTTTTGGCAAATTGGCCTTTGGACCCTCAGAATTGTATATAAACCAGGTTGTTAAAATACCCTGAGTGGCAAGATGGTCACTCCCTTACCCCGCGAGACGGCGACCACGTCAGACTCAGTCTCCCTCCTCCGGTGACCACCTCCTTGACAAGTGCAGTGTAAGTTATAATAAATATATTGGAACCAGAATTAGAGAATCATTATGTCACTACATCATAAATTGGTGTCAGGTGTATAAGTGGAAGAACTCAGTACTTGTCGTTCTCTAGTATGCACATTTAATGCTTAACAAAATATAACTTCAGTAATTATTATTGCAATTTGCTATAAGTATTCACTGTCATGGCTTCATACAATCCTTTCCTCTCGGATACTTCAAATCATTTGATTCTCTTCCTTTCGAACTCCCGTGTCAGTCGGCGTACAAAATCAATTTCCATTCCTATTTCAGCCCTTTCGTAAACATTCTAACAACGGATGCGCCCAGTGTCCCGGCACTATCAAACGCTGGCACAACGCTCCCCCAGCCGCCCGCCGCGATGGGTTACCAAGCCTATCTGGTCCCTAATTTCAATGGGGATGACGATACCAGCGTAAGTCAGTTCTTGGAATGCTTGCAAATAGTAAGTCATATCAGCGCTTGGACGGAAACACAGACCCTCTCCATTGCTCGCTTAAGATTAAGCGGCACCGTAGCCGAATACGTCGGTGTGAATCCTCATATTTTAGACAGTTATCCGACTTTCTCTGCTAATTTAAAGCGCAGATTCTCCCTAAAGGTTTCCCCAATTGCTATCAAACGGATGTTCACTTCTTGCTTGCAACTTCCCCTTGAGTCCGTCAACGAATTTTCCACCAGACTTCGCAAACTCACGAGGCAATTAAAAGAGACATTTCCGAATCCAAACTCGGACGCCACCAAAGCCATTTTAAACCATAGGCTTTTAACACAATTTTTGCTTGGACTGCGAGAGGAACTCTGTATATTTGTCATAATCAGGAACCCCAAGACCAGTAGAAGCTGAAGAACTTGCCCTGAATGAGGAAGCAAATGTGAGGAATTATGTTTGTAGAGTGACAGACAATTCAAATCATTACTTGACTCAATCCCACATTAATTCTCTTTCCACCCAACATTGCCTTCCAATTCCATCCTCCCACGCCTCAACCACAGCCTTTGCTTCTTCTGGCGTTAAACAATCGGGAGATATTCAAGCTATTGCCCCAGCGGATAAAACTTTCTTTCGCGAGTCAAATCGTTCATCACCCCCTCGCAAATGCTATAAGTGCGGCCGTTTGGTCATGTTTCCCGTTGTTGTCGCTCAAATACACAGTGCTTCCAGTGTGGAGAAACGACGCACTTTGCGAGGGAATACCCATTGCTTCTCTGTGGTTTATGCAAGGAATCTGGCTTCCGTCCGATAGATTGCCAAAGTAAAACGCGGACGGAACAGGGAAACTAGTCAATCCCGACCGCGAGGTCGGGTACGAGCTAATCTTAGCCGTATCTCCTGAAGCCGGTTCGATAGTTGAAGGAACGATACTTTGCCATAAGCATAAGTTCCTTGTACATACAGGAGCTGCAGTTTCAATTCTGCATAAAACAAGTTTCCTTTTAGGGAACTAAATCCTACCCCATATGTAACTCCGATTAAAAGTGCCTCCGGCCATGTTCTTCCTGTCACGGGACAGTGTTCGATTCCATTAATGATCGATGATAGAGCTTATCCGTATGATATTTTGATCATAGGTCTAGGGTATACAAATTATGATGGAATACTTGGTCTCAACTTCATGAAAAATTATCGTTGTATCTTGAAATTAGACCAATTCTTACTGTTAATTGATAATTATCATAATGTACCATTACGCTCTAACTCAAGTCAGCAGCACGACGTTTCCTTGATCACCGTAGGTTAAAAAATTCCCCCTAAATACCTCGGGATGAGAAGGCGCGATTTGTTATCACAGACTGAAGAGCACTACAAAATAACCCATTCTGAGTCAGATATAAATTCCGTTGGCGATCTATCATTAGACGCAAATAACAGAATACACTAATCTCTGCCCATTATTCCACCCAATAGGGTAGAAGTGCGTCGCTCAGATACAGACGAAGGCGCCGGAAGGTTATGGGATGAATTCTGTAAAGATAGATTCTCGAGAGCCATGAACAGAAAAAGCCAAAGCGGGACGAAGATTTTATTAAAAACGTGCCAATCTGTTCAAGAAAAATGCGAGGAGAAATTGTGGGATGAAGTCTTTGAACATAGAGCCGCGAGTGCTAGGGAGAGAGAAAAACAAAGCAAGATGCAGAGCATATCGGAGGCGCGCCAATCAGGCCAAGAACAATGTGAGGACGAACAAGGGGATACGCTATGTGTGCGAGGGAATGCCGCAATTTTCGGAGAAAGAGAAAATAAACGTAAGGAGACAGATGATGTTAACGCTAGGCCATCAGGAATCCAAGACTGTGTGGATTTGTTTGGTAAATTAAGTAGAGGGGATCCTGATACCTTTGAGCGGACCGTAGTCTCATTGGTACATGAAAAAGAGCGGCTCTGACGTGTTATTTGTGTTGAAGAGAGAGTTAAGATACCCCCTATGTCTATTGCGTTGTTAATTGATAATTGAAGGGAAAGTTTGCACTTGGGTCCGAAATAAAATTCGGAGGGAAGGAAGCGACATCACCCCGACGTCACCAGCCACTGCCGGGCCAGCATTAAGTTTTTAACATCACCCAGACAGGAGAGACATGTGGAATAGTGGCCCCAAACAATAGCCCCCTATTTCCCGAGTGGAAAAGTGCACTTGCTGATAAGTGATGTGAACCTGCTGATAAGTGATACACAATATGGCACATAGTGAGTGACCTAACCATCAGACCATTTCTCCCGTGTGAAAGAGAGAAAGTGTGAAAGATAATCTCACGGAATATGTGACACTTGTGTAAAAAAAATAATGACGATACTAAAATCCTTTGTGTTAACTTTCCAAAATAACATGGACAATATTGAGCATAAGGACAAATGTATATAGTTTATGGCCAGAATATTTATTTTTTATTATTATTGGGAAAATGAACTTTACATTACCGCATATGATATTGTTAGGGTAATATTTTCAACTATTGTGTTACATTTTTTTGCGTAATGCGTATTTTTGTATTTAATTTTTAGATTTCTTGCTGTTTGGGTATTTTTCCAACTAATTTTCCAGACCCGGGGGCATAACTGCCACCGGGGTAATGTGGTATGTAGGATGCGTGGTGACGACACGGGGATGACTGTGCTAGCAGTTGTCTCCGCGTCACATTCTCCTCATCCTAGTTTTGGCAAATTGGCCTTTGGACCCCCAAAATTTTATATAAACCGGGGGTCCGAGTGGCAAGATGGTCACTCCCGTACCCTGCGAGACGGCGACCTCGTCTGACTCGCAGCCCATCCCTCTGAGACGGCGACCACGTCAGACTCAGCCTCCCTCCTCCGGTGACCACCTCCTCGACAAGCGCAATGTAAGTTATAATAAATTGGAACCAGAAATAGAGTATCATTATGTCACTACGACAATATTTAACACAATAATGCGAAAACGCCTGATCACACCTTCCTCGTGTCAATTAGGGCCAACGTCTGCTACGATGATATCGCAAGTAGAGGTATATATACATGAAGAGGCATCAAATAGTCCTTCAAAATTAGACGTCCAAGGCGCACGAGCACTTCAGTAAACGATCGGATAGTTATCCTTCCGCTCGTTATTACACATGGAACTCCATTCAACTTAAAGACCTCCTTCCAACACGTGCAGCTCTAGTATCAACTGGTAAATGCCTCCGTCGATATGCAAGTTGTCACTAAATTCCCTCCCGCTCATAAAGATAAGCCACTACATTTCCAAAAATGTTGGTAATTATCTGCAGTTTCCACGCCTTTAGGAAAACTACTCAATTAAATGAATGTTATTCGGCGAAATTTGGTGTAACACTATCATATAGAGAGTAAGCAATATTTAACTTCATAAAATTCCACATCGGTATAGTCGTACAGTGCCATGAATTTCTCCCATTTGGGAGTCACAAGAGACAGTGAAAATGCAAAAACTTTAAAGAAAATATTTTCGTGCAACTCAGTATCAGGGAAATCAGAGTGAGAGTTGTAGGGTTGGTGGGGTAAAGGGAAGACGGGAGGTATACTAGTCGCAAAAGAAACTGGCGCTGCGCCGTGGACGATTTTGGGACATGGACCTCAGCACTTTTAAAACTCTGCCCTGGTGCGGGAGGAAGGTTGTAAATTTTGGAGCGTCAGTGAGCAAACCTTTTCTAGTTGCTGCCAAACATACCACCTCGGTAAATTCCATGACTCACAGCTACTTGGCGTCCAATTTGCTGCATTTTGTTCGTACTACCACTCCTTGTACGTGACAAGGAAGTGCACGGGTAAAGCATGGCATTGATGAAGCAAAACCAATTGTCTATTGGCCTTGTGTGAGTGTGCCTGGAAAAGTAGTTTGGCTCCCCTGCCTCGTTCTCAGCCGTCCCCTTCTCTACCTTCTCCTCCGTCCGTTCACTTCACTCCCTCCATTTTACCTTTCTCCTGCGCCGCACAGAAGTGCGCCAGGTTCTTTTGTTTTTGCTAAGTCAGGAAGGCAACCTTGAGGAGTGGTAAGATGTACTGCGTAGTAGGGAATCCAAAACTTTGATATAATTCGTAGCAGTAGAAATCTTGGAAATCTCTGACTCAATCACTTCGAAAATGATACATTGCCTAACAGATTGGTAAAAGAACTCGTTCTCTCCGCGCACAATAAGCGACCACAGTAAAAACTGAGCTCCACTAAATACACTCCCATAGTACACGTCACCATTTCACCACCCTAAACCTTACACCTTTACATGGCTGATGTTTTAACACCCCCGGTCACACGCCCATGCCGCCGTTCGCAGGGTTGTATGTTGATGTAGATGTTGATCGATACAATTGACCTCCGTTGCGCCGGCGTCCCTCCAGAATTCGCTCTCCACAATGTGATTACTATAACACCGCCTATGTCCACAAAACAGGTTGTAATTTCAAAACAAAAACTAATAAGCTTATTAAAGCGTTCATGCTATTACTACCAGAGGATACCTTCAGAACACCTTTTTGACGTGGGGCACTGGAGTGATTTTGATTCCACACCTCTTCATACAGAAAGTAAGGGGAGAAAAATGGAAGCAATAGGAGTTTTTCCTCCCATCAAGTTCTTTAACCTTAAGGTCCTCCCATAAGGTTCTTGGCTAACGGAAAAGTCTTCCCTTTCCACTCACCAACCCGGGATGTCCTACTGCGTTCCCTCTCTTCCCCAATTCATTTCTTACTCAAAGATGTAACTTGACCGCCATCTCAGGTGAATCACCACAGTATAGCACCACTTACCATCCTTCAAAGTTACCTTCCTATCTTACTGCCGTTTTACTACATCTCACCCCTTCAACCCCGGGTAAATAAAAACAACAACAACAGACAAAAACAAACTCCAATGCCCTGAGTGGTGATAATTCTACCCAGGCGGGATTCGGGACCACGACCCTCGGGTTAGGTTGCGAGGACTTGATTCCGTCGCCACCGGGGCCGGCATTATATATTTGCTAAGAAGTTAAACATTTCATTGTGCCTGATGACCTCCTGGTGGGTAATACCGGTTGTATGCGCGAGTTAATCGTTGTGGAATTATGCAGGTGTAGTTTTTATTTTCTTCCAAAACCACTGTGATGCGGTGAACATTTTTAAGCCAATACTTCTCAGTGATTTACTTCCAATAATTATCTATTATGTGTTACCGCGGTGCCATGTTATCATGACCCCTTACTACATCTCTAGATGTGACAGAAGCGATAAAATAAGAGAGATACATTGCCGAACAGATCGGTACTAATACTCGTTCTTTCCGCGCCCAATTAGCTACCACAATAAAAACCGAGCTCCACTAAAAACAGTCCCATAATACATGTCACCATTTCACCTCCCAAAGCCTTACATCTTTACGCGGCTGTTGACCTAACACACTCTGCCACACGCCCATGCGGCAGCTCGCAGGTAGTATGTAGATGTATATTTTGATTTCTCTCGCCGTATAGTTTTCCTCTCTTGCCTGCAGCAGATATCTATTCGAGAGAGGATCATAGGCGATAAATGAGAGGGGTCTTTTCGCACTGCCTGCATCAAAATTATGTGAACTTACGTAGCACATCTATATCTAAATGAGGTGTTTGAAGTTTCACTTCATGTATATCGTCCACAGACAATTGTTCATTGGTATTGGTCAATATTTTTTTAAAAAGGAATTTCTTAGCTTTGTTGTGGCGAATCAGTCAAACGATAGCCCATTTATAATGAATAGTTAGATCGTCGGAAGTAACATAGATGATTGATGGCATGAAAATGGGATATCCCTTACGAATTACACCATTCAAATATGCTTTATAGTAATTTTCCATCTTTCCTCATAATTCAATCAACATATAACCATGTTACTAGTATCTGTGCTGTAAATTAAGTATGCTTGACTTTTCCATGATTTATTAAGTTATGAGACTTAAGGATAATGACTTAGACTTTCGCATGTCGACAGGGCAACATCAAATTTTGTTGAACTGGATTCGCTGGGTATTTAACGTTTCTAAGAAGAAGAGAAAATTATGTAAAAGGTTCACAGCATTGCAATAATGTACGTGGACATTGAATTCATTTCTTTAATATTGTGTGAAGTATGTATGTAATCATTATGGGGAGCTACGAATTTGTGGGCCAATTGTTACTTGAATAAGCCTTGTGTATGTCTGTGTCAAGGTCATCCTTTTGATTTATATAAGAGCGAGTCATAGTGGAGATGGAAAAAATACAATTTGCCATGAAAAAACATTTGACCTAACCGGGATTCGAACCCGGATTTCCAAAATGCAGGTCAGGTGTTTTGGTGAATTCCATCACTTAGCCCATGTGGCCTGGCACTGTAACCTGCTACCACACCTAACCGACATTTGGGAGATCCGGATTTGAATTCCGGACAGGTCCATTGATTTTTTTGATGATCATGGCAATTTGAACCCCTCGGTGTATATGTACTCGTGCGGTATAATTTGTACATGCAATTATTGGAAAAAGAGAGACAGGGAGTCTTAAAGATGCGTTCAGGATTTTTTCTGCGAAAAATGTATGACTAAGAAACTAAGATAGTAAATTACGGTTGGGTCATGACAGTAATATATGTTGCCTCTGTATTATCTTCCACTTTCCTCCCTGTGAGATGAATGAAAACTTCCTAGATCATGTCGCAAATGACGAATTTGCTTTGGACCTGTTGTAGCTGCGTGTTTCTCATATATAGAGGCAACATTGTGGACATTTAGAATCATATTTTGCAGAGTTCCCATAAGAATAAAAATTGCGCGTGTTAAGTTTCAACGTGTTGATTAAAGGTGCCAAGGAAAGCATTTGCTTAGAGTTTCGTGTCAATCATACAATCCATGCATTCCCTATTGGGCAACTAAGCCCGCTGCAAGAATTCTGTTTCTACCCCTATGACTTTAAGGATTTATTAGGGTCATCGTTACCTTAGCAGTTATATTTCATCTGATTGCTCCCGAAACGTGCATGCATGACTGGATGTAGAAGTACTCCATAGAAAGCCATTTCTAACTCTACATACAAGAAGCTCCATTGACTGCAAAAGCAATGGGCCAATTCTCGAAGGTGGCAATGTGTTGTCAGCTTGATATCCTCGTCTCACTTGTCACCGTATCGTCGGGGATTGATGGAGAAAAATAGTGAACTATAAAAGCGAGAACTGAAAACAAATTTGAAATATTTTTTAAATACATCGAAACTGATTTTCAGTGAGTGAAAAGTTGCTTATTCAACGAAATTTCATTCGAGTTTCAAACCGAGATTCAAAAATGCGAAGAGATATTTCCTGAATATTTTTACGCTTCCTTAAAAAGAAAGTATTGTTGGAAAAATGTTTTTGGCCCAATTATTAGCCTAGCAAATATTTTTTCCTACCCCATCTATAAAAAAATGGCTCGTACATTATCGCTATGTCAGCACTTTCTATTGAATTAGGAGGTCCTTTTTTCCCTGTCCGTCAATGTAACCTCATCAACCACCTATGCGCTAAGAAGTGCTCGTAGGGAAGCTAGTTGTAGTCTAGTTTTATGAGGGCGGTCTTGGGGAACCTCTTCGCCTGTTAGGGGCCGTCTTCATCGCGATTAACTTGACATGTAGTGTGAGGTGCGGTAATGGAGTTAACTCCCTCCGTAAAGTCGCTGATGTGCAAGGGGGGGGGGGATTCTGGCGGAGGAAGAGGATTCCACTCACCCGCTCCCCGAGGAAGGTTTCTTCTTGACTAATTGTCCAACTGACGGAAGGGGCGCGACTTCAAAAGCGTGACCAGCTGTCGCCAGGCTAAGGCTGGTGGATAGCGCTTTACTCATCAAAATGGGGGATGAATCCCAACTCTATGCGCTTACAACTAAAAGTTTGGTGATAAAGCATGGACAGATTGATACAATTATATGTACAAATCGAACTTTCCCGGATGTTTCTCTAAAAATAAATAGCGTACTGTAACTTTACTGAAATGAAACAATCTTATCAAGCCTGCGTAGCATACTCGCCCTGTGCATAAAACGCGTTATAGTTTAGTTATTTAGGGAAAAAAGTTAAGGCGAAAAGTGAATATTTAATAAATTACACGAAGATGTCCATAATACTTCATTAAAAATGGATGTGTGTAACTGTTTCGTTTACTTTCGTGGTTGATTAGAAAAATGTCAGTTTCTTTCCATTTAGCATACGTTTTAGTTTTTAGTCAGATATATCATTTCAGATAATCACTTATAAACTTTCAAGTATCTAAAAATGAGTTAATTCAAGTATGCTTAGGTGTTTTCTTATTTTGAGTGAAGCTCGAATCACAATCTTGCTAAGGAAATCTATTTTTAGATATAATACCCATCTGCTTGTAATCTTTCTGAAGGTGGGTGGCAATATAATTTAATTCTCAATGCCACGTAGATTTTTCATCGTCAAGGCAGGTAATCTTCATCGTTATACTCTCTCCAATTATTTTTATCGCGTCTTCCTCTATCGCCTTTATCCGTGTGTTGAGCATTGGGTATTTGTGGTATTCTTGATATTCCGTATTTCTGTCGTGCAAGATTTTATTTGAGTAAGTAAAGATTGAAATGTGTAGAACTTTATATCCCACTTTCAGAAATCTCGAGAAAAGTTATTAAAATGTTTAATGTTTCTGTTGCTTTTCACGAGGTCCACTGGATTAGGCGGTTTTTATGTGAGCATGAAAATGAATGTCGATTAACGTCGTGCGGGAACTGTTAAACATCCTGGATATCTGCTTTTCGGCGATTCTCACTGTTTGTGCATCAACTAACGTTGAGTAGTCAGCCACTTTGGAGTCACTTAACTGTAATCAGAGCTTTTGGAATTTTTGATGTGAAGGAAGACAAGTTTCGGTAAAAGGGTCTGCTAAATTGGACTAGGCACTAGGGCGCTTTATAGAGGACGTCAAGTAATAAAAACACTGATTCTTGAATTTCTAAACATAAAGTATTTGACCTAATTTCCACCATATATAAATTTGTTTGTTTTCTGGGGCGTGCTTAATTTTTGGTGGATGCTCGTTGCATTCATCAACAGATGATGTTTCCATAGTTACCTTTAGTTAGGTGGAAACTTATGCAGGGAACATTAAGCCCATCTGTCACTTAAAAATTAGTGCTTAACTATTAATTTCAGTTGAAATAGGAAACATTTTACCTAGCGTGGATGCCGTCCATTAAAAAATGTGACAAAAGTTTAATATTTTATTTAGGTTAAATTACCTACTTTTGAAGGGTTCACCAGAGACCAAGAAAGGGGATAATGGAAGTAATATATTTATGCATGGGTTTTTGATATTGAAGTATATCAATCAAAAAATACCCCTTTGAAAAAGACATTCAACTCCATAAAGGATTTGCTACTATAAATAGTTTTGATATTAACAGCAATTGGATTCGAAGTGAATGGAGTAATACTTCAGTGTTGTGTAATTTAAGGGTGCGATTTTCTCAAGAGTTCCCTCCTTTATTTTCAACTTATCATTTCCCAAATAAGGTGAAAAACAAATTTATTAGGAAACATTTGTACAATTCTTTCAGTTTACGAGTCCAGAGAATGTGACTTATGTATTATGCCAGATCTCCTATCCTCTCCTTAATAAAATTCTTCAGATGACTAAAAGTTTCAACCTAACAACTTCAATTTCCTAGCAAGCTTATTGTTGGTAGCAGCTCGTTACTTTAGTGTACGTTACTTTGGTCTATAACCTTAGGAATTGGTTTCTCTTTCCCCTACTCATAAATAAGATACCACATCCTCATGACTTAACTCTCCTCTGTAAATGTGCTGTGCCAGCTGAAAATGTGTACTCAAAATCAGTATACGGCATCGTATTTGCTTTGACGCTTTAGAAACACTGCATTCAGTGCAGTGGCTATCATCCTTTCCTTGCAACCGTCATTCCTACGGCAGGGAATGCGGAATGAAGAAAATTTACCCACTTATCAACTTCATTCAAATCCACCGTGTGTAATGAGTTAAGTGAGACGCGCTCGGAGTGTTGGAAGAGTCACGAGGCCTAGGTTTTGCCCATAAATATGCTTTCGAGGAGATGGTTGGTGGGTGAAAGCTAGCTGGTTGCATGTTGGCAATGATGGCTTCGCCGTTAAAAGGATTCCGGCCGGAGATTTGAAATCAGCGCAGGATGCAAGATGAGTCCGGAACTGTAATGTCATCAGCGACCTTTCCTTCACCTCTTTTTCCCTTCCATCCCCTTCTTCCAAATCACCTACCTCGCTCCTTACCTTCTTTATCACCTCTCTGTCATCTACTGCCCTCTGACGAGTCTCCTCTCTCCCCTCCAAAAAGCCATCTGCCCCCCTACTTCCCCCACTCTTCGACTCCATAATCGCATATGCTCGTCGTAATTGTCGCCATGGCCTCGAGGTTAGAAAATTGCTCGATCGTGCGCGTCCATCATGGATACGGCCGACCTTGACCGTTGCGCTGGAGAATTTGCCGGGACCTTTTCAAAAGCGTTGCCAAAGGCGTGAACGGTTTTGCGGTTCGAACCACTATCGTCGCTCAAAATATTTCGTTTGACGCTCACGGTCTATTTCGATATCTATTCCTGCGACCTCTGCCGCTGCTGCTCGCTGTAACGGTCGGTGTCGTTATGTCAAGTCGGATGCTGGAGCGGCTGCAATTCGACGCCGTGGCCGCTGCTGCAATTAGCAAAGGGGAAATGACGCCCTCCACTGGCATATCACCGCGTGCCCGCGTCATGTGGTGGCTCGGGCGCTTAATTTACATCGCATATAGTGTTTTTTTTTCAAATAAATACTTTGCAATAGAGTTTTAACGTTTCTTAAACCGTTATCATTAAATAAGTGGATTCAATAACCCCTCAACTACTGGGTAACTCATCGCCTGTATTTTGGAACCCCGCCATACTCGTTGGCATGGATGCTTCGTGAATTCCTGTGGAACATAATGGCGAGGTTCACATGGTGTTGTGATAGTTTTGGGAACTAACAAGAATAAATAATTATAAAAATTTCGTGAAATGGAAGTAACTTTCTCATTACTTCCTCTTATTACTATAGTAACGTAATGCATCCGACTTTTCATTCTTTCTTCCTCCAAATCCTTTTCCAGCTCCGTCTTATATTCAACCCTGTTGTCCTGACACACACTACTTCAAGTATAACAAGGAGCTCAGATTTGTAAATAAACGTTTAAGTAGATACCTCAATTGTAATTCAAAATCTTGATCACTCTCATGCATTTACACTAAAATCATGCTTATCATGTGAATATATTCGACAGTATCCGGCGAGATATTTTGGAACATCATTGTGAATTTAAAAGAAAAAGAAAAGAAATTAAAAGGAAAAAGTGGAGTGGAAAACAATTTTTTTTCTTTTAAAATTCTTATCATGTAAGGCAATATCATTTCAGGTTTACGCTATACCAAGTAGTACGCATGATGAAAGCGGTAGAAATAACCTGTTTACGGATGATTGATACGTTTTCCCTGTCCCCTATGAAGGATTATGATAGGTACATTTCACATAATATTAGGCTAGAAATGCCTTGGAGTCAACTTTATCTGTAGATCGGTCGCTTTCAATATAGGTTTGATGTTTCGTTCATTTAAACTCTTCTTGATATTCAAAAAAGATGGTTTTAGCGTCCTAAATATGAAGAACAAGCATTATTAATTTTGAATAAGCAAACAAAAGAGATTACTCACGAGAAATATCCGCTGGTCCTCTGATGCATCAAATTGGTGGACCGTGAATTAGCTTCCTTTGACTATCTTTCCGTAAACATTCTTTTGCGGCTTGATTACCAGCTTTTGTTTGATATATGGTAAACTAAGCCACGCTGGGGATTTGTCTCATGTCGGTGGTGGTACAAATGCTTGCGTTGCCTGATTTGTGGCTAAACTTAGTGAAGCTGTAAGTGTTGTGGAAGGGTTCTAACGATCGTGCTTGGAAATAAGTGGGTCATTTGGAAATGCTAAAAAAGTGGTCGTACGATAGATTTTTCTTTCCCTGTTTACCAGTTTTTGCTAATGTTTAGAATATTTCGAAATTTGTCGTTCATGACTTTATTTTGCCGAAATGATTAATTGAAATGAAAGGAAACTTATGAATTTCTCAGCAAAAATATTTTTAAGAACGACCTATTTAGGTGAATAGTTGGCATACTAGGTGGTCCAAGTAGCTGTCGTCCATTCAATGGTTCAAGTCGATATATTGTATTTGAATGCATTTTAGTACATTTAAACAAAATTATTTTCTTTTTTCGTCAATCCTAATCATCGTTGATGATTAATTATGTGTCTATTAGTTATTTTTCTCATTTATATTTTTCTTATTATCGGCTACATTAATTTGTCTCATAATATCATGAACTTTAGATGAATAAGGTTTAAAGGGGCTGGAAATTTATTCCGAAGGGAAGAGGATGTATCCCCTAGTATGGTTTCACGTGAAAAGCAAAATAGCCAGGGGCCGCTCGGAAGACCCAAAATTTAATGGTGGGATCGAAGCGAGGGGAAAGTCACAGATGCAAATGAACAGCGGTTGAAAGACATAGTTGGCGACAATTTGTTGACGAGGCCAAAAACCTGCTTGTGTTTAAGTGGCCATAGACAGCTAATGTATGATATTTAGCAAAACTGCCAATGTAAACGATTTTATGTAACTAATTCTCGTACTAATAATCCATGGCACGAATATCAGCCGTGAATGAACTTCAATCTCACCTTTTTGAACTAGTCTCCACAAGCTTATAATGAACAGTAATACGTTTACATCTGTCAGTCAGCCAATTATATAAAATCCAATTATAACAGGGTGTGATTACTGGGAAGGGTGTGATAATTGGGAAGCAATAGTTATACCAATTTTATATTGTCAATCATGGTTCATTTTGTTACACGTTGTTTATAGTCCAGAGTTTTTTAAAAGACTATGCTAAGGGTGTTTGCCTTCCATGGTAGAACATCGAGCCGGTCTCCGCAATTAAGAAACGTGGACTCCTATCTAGTTAGGGTTTACTCGTCCAGCTCACCCATAGCTTTGTTGCTCAACATAGCCGTCGAAAATTCAAGTCTTCATTAGTATTTAATGATGGCGAGCGTGAATGACTTCCATTTATTGCTAGCAATTTTATATTTGATCCTTTTCATTTTTACGGTTAATTAATTTTCAATTATGTTTATAATCACCTGTTTTCTTATTCCTTTTCACCGTTCTCTAATATGAGGAGGATATAATTTGTGCATAATCCTCTGTATTTAACGATAGATTTCCAGTTGTTTCCTCATGGCACTTATTTTTCCTACCAAAATTACAATTTTGACGCTTGCAAAAACATTTGGTAGAATTTATACTGCCTTATTTGTTCACAATTCTGAAATTTTACTTGTAATAGAAAATATTATGTTTAATGGAACGGCAATCTGTAGTTATCTCTTCATCTGTTGTTATTCCTTCGTGTCAAGTGTATGCTTAAACTTCTCCTTAAAGCAATTTCACATCCCATGCGCAGACTAAATATTAGCCAATGTTTAACTTCTGTAATCGGTGATTTATGGGATATCCGAAATAAGGCGAATAATGATAGTAGAGAACAACAACTTTAAAATTCTCTTTTCGCATTTAGATGCATTTCCGCGAGTTATTTTGATTTTCGTGTTTACAATATGATCATTAATCTGATATTCCACGAGTTCAATATTTATCATTTACACTGATAAGGAATCTGTGCAATTCAGTTTAATTTGATTATGAATTAATTTTCTTTTTTTGTTGTTTTTTTAATTAAAAAAAATATTTTTTCTATTAATATACAATATAATCTATTTCATCATAATTATCTTCTTATAGACCGTGAAATCGAGTGATTTGTGTGATACAGATTGCCCTTATTCTCAATTCATTGAAATCAGAAAACGCCATTAAATTTGTTCTTATAATTTGGCAATTGGAAAAAGAAATTAATTCTCTTCCGAGCAGCCGAGGGGATTTCATCCGCACCGATTAAGTGTTATCTTGGCAGGGTTTTCCCCAGGATGAATCTTTCCTTCCCTAATTATAAACTTTAATTGATATCGCCATATTATCTCCGTCATAGAGTTTATTGATTAAATCTGATACATCAGAAAGTGGCGAAGTTGTTGCACTCGCAGTCTAACCCGATGGCCTCCGGAGGGTGAGTTTACGGGCATCTTCCCTGGCATCCGCGATTGTCGTCACTGCTCATTGAGTGGAGACAATCTCCGCATGGCAGTGAAGCCATACCCACAATTAATACGCTCCGCCATTAGGACGGGTGCTCACAGGTTCTTATTCTCTCGATGGTCTTCGCTTTCTCAAACCACCCTTAAAACCCTGCCGATATAGTTCCCACCCTCTCATTAAAATACCTTCCACCCTCCCCCTCAAACTCAGCAATATTCTGTGCGTGAGCCGCTGACAGCCCTTGTCGCATATTAATACCTTCACCACTCCAACCAACCCCCTTTCCCATCCTGTCCGCTCCGACGTTCGCGGCCCGCCCTCCTCTCGACCTCCCCGGCGAGCGAACCGTCACCCGCCGCCGCCGCCCAGAGGCCCCTCCTGCGCCCGGAATCACCCCTAATTGGGGAGACCTAATAAATGCATTCCTGTTAATCCTTATCGCCGCATCTCAATTACGCAATAATTAAGAGGCTAAGCTAGGCGGACGAGGAGAGGTGGGGGTGTGGAAGTTAGGGTATGGGGTTTGAACATGTTTTGGGGGCAATGTAAAAGTGGGGGTTTGAGATATGAGACAAGGGGTTAGATTGAAGGAGGAAGGGTTGAGTGGTGGAGGGAAGGGAATTCGGAGAGGAGGAACGAGTGGACCAATGAAGAGTTAGCTTTCCCCAGCTCTCTCTCTTTCTCTTTCTCATATCTATCCCTCTTTCGCTTACAAGTCTTGTTCTCCGTCTCCCTTTTTGCTTCGTGTTTCTCCCTCAGACTCCTTCTTTCCCTTCCCACTCCTTCCCTTCCCTCCCACGCCCCCGCTGCTAATCCACGTTTTAATTCACCCTCCTCTTTGATGCGATCATCGTAGTCTGTCTCCTTCCTTTTATTTCCCTTTTACTTTCTTTGCATTCCCTTGTTGAGGCGGTTCGTCTTGTAATTGGATTACACCGCCAGGGTCAAAGTTCGAGTTTCACTGGTTGGTTGAGAGATTTTACCTCTTTGTGCCGAGTCCCATAGCCTCCCGTGGCGAATGCAGACGTGGAATCAAGGGAGCGCAAGTCACTGTCGAATTTATTTTTCCTGCGAAATCTCCAGGCTCCTTAGTCGGGTAGTTTTACTTGTGTGTATTCCAAAGTTATGCCCTACAGCAAGTTACTTAATTTTACGTGTGGCAATAGGAAGTTTGGTTCAATGTAATTGCAGCTCAGTGAATAAGGGTATAAACCAATGATCCTTTGTGACTAATATTCTCTTAACTTAATCATCTATGCACGCAATTTAACTAAATATGCCATTTCACCTACTTGAATACAGTAGATTCTACAATAAAACTCATGAATTTTCCTGTTTTCTGCTTCATATATTTTACCTGGACTATCCCCACATACCGCAGATGAATGTAGATTCGGATATGCTCGAATGCTGTCGCCGTAATGTGTTTTCCCGCTCAAAATGATTTAATATTGATTAAGCTCATCCTCTTCAAACCTTCAAATATATTTTAATCTCGAATTTTAAGTTCCTGCGGCAGGATAGGGTATCTGAATTAAAATATGTTAATAATGACTTGGCAGAAAAAAAGATTTTCCCCTAGTTTCTGTTCCGTCCTTAATGTCGTTGGTGTACGTTATCATGGGTCTTCCAGATTACTTTTCCTGAATCATTGTTTTCCCTAGTAGTCTCCTATGGTGATTATGTCTGCGATTTTATTCACCTTCATAGATAAAATTCTTTTTCTGTTCTGTATTGATAATTAATTTTACATCATGCTTGAGTCAACTACGTCATTATTATGTAACCCAGAAGTATTTCGTTATCAAAAACATGTCTATCTGCAGTATTGATAAGCAAATTTTTTTATAGCTGTGATCTCATCAAAGTAAACTTCATGGTTTTCTACATTTTATAATTACTTATTAATGTAGCATACTTTGTTTGACTTATTGGTCAATGGAAATATTTTAGGAATTTTTTTTTTCAAATTTTATCATTCTATGTGGGAACATTGAAAATTC
Organism: Ceriagrion tenellum; assembly: GCA_963169105.1. NCBI lineage: Eukaryota > Metazoa > Arthropoda > Insecta > Odonata > Coenagrionidae > Ceriagrion > Ceriagrion tenellum. The sequence goes on from OY720640.1 coordinate 39,273,054, forward strand.
CCAACACATTTAGTGACAACTTTAGATTGCCAATTCAGTCTTCGAGCATCACCTTTGGCCAAAACTCTCCTTCCATGGGTATGATCGCTATATCAGGACTATTCCTTTCCCGTTCTTGGGATATTGGGTAACCTCTACATCTTTAGAAGAAAAATTTTTCTATAAAGCCTAGGCTGCTCTGAATTTATTTAAAACAATTTTAAGTTATATTTTTCTTTTTGGCTTAATATTGAAAAACTGTTTTTCCAGCGATAAATCACGGTATAATGCCGTGTTTAATGAGTTTTTGAAAGAGGTATTGTTGAAACTGATCATGTGACTGCTGAAGAATTCAACTATGACCGGCCTACTCCACGTCAAATAATCCTTAAAAAATTTCAATTATTATATCAAATCGTGGCATGATCATTTTTAATACCTTATAAATTGCTAAGCAATAATCCGAAATACAGTGGCAAATATCAGAATATACAATGCAATGTAATATACATATAACGCATAGTTTGTTCTTTTATGAATTCATTTAGATGCTAATATAAATCTATTTACTTCTCCATTTTTATGCATGCTGAGGTGATTAGAAGGATTAACCCTCTATGTACAGTTAATCCCGTGTTTAAAAATTATCTCATCGAGGTAATATAGCTTTTATCGTGGATGTATTTAAAAATTTATTTTATTATATATTATTTATATTATACTTTTAATTTATTTCTTTAGGTAATCAAGATTCGTGTAATTATATTTAGTTGATTTTCTCTAACCAACCCTTTGAGAAATACTTCACATAATGTATTATGACATTGATTTAGAAAAAAATGAGTGTATACAGGAAGCAGATGAAAATCGACTGAATGCTAACGGAAATGTGTCCAAAATACCTACTCAAAACGCGATGGAGTGGTGAAGAATGAAATCTGTGAATAATGCGCTATGGTACAGTGTACATCATTCCAGTTTCCTAAAACATTTGATGATGGGACTCGACGAAAGATTTACCTATAATTCAACAGGGTATACTATTAAAGCATTAAATTTAAAACAATATATCCACTTAGAACAACATTTCATATTTTCAATGCACTGGTAACTGTACAAAATTTATTCCATGTAAAATCAACAAAGAAAACAATACTTAGCTAAATTGAAATTGAGATGCCATTTAAGATTATTCCTGTTTAGGTGTGTTGTTTATTTAAAGTAAGATGTATTGTGGCCAAGTGGGTGAAATTTTGAGGCAAAAGAGAAAAGGGATCGATCTCGGGAGGAAGTACATTTGTTAGGGCAGAGAGACAGAATCGGTATCTCGAACAATATTTTACGGAGAAGTTTTATAGTTATTCATCATAAGACTAGGAAGAGAATGAGTGCATCTAGTCTTCGGTCAACTCTGCGTAGTATCCGGACATATTTCCCCTTTATCCGGTGCTTTTGTGCATCTTCTGCTGTGCAGTGCTTCTGCATCCAATACCATGGTCTTCCCTTTCCACCGATTCCTTTCTCTTGCCCTTCATCTCCCCATTCCACACGTCGCACTTTTCCTCACCCTTTCCGTTGTGGCTCGTTTCCTGGACCAAACCTCTCTTCCACGCCGAAAAAAACCTCCTCCGCCGCTCAATTCCCACATTCACCGGCCATGCTAATTTTCATCCCGAGATCATAAAGGGACGACTCTTTTTTCGCATGTGAATGAAACGGCGCAGGAAGGTGGGCGTGGTGGGACAGACAGAAGAGGAGGCCATTGGATTTTTTCCCCCGTTGGGAGGGAAGGTCTGAAAGGGAGGCGAGTGATTTTCTCAATTAAGCATTCTTGGGCTGAGACTTTCTCCTTCCCAATTTCGACTCGGCTAAATTAATAAGGCGCGACGTCGGTAATTATGATTATTACAGCGATCGCATACCAAAGTTTTCCGGCGAGCCGTTGACATCCCCGCCTTCATCAAGTCCGACACGGATTCCTGGATTTTCCGAGTGAGACCTGCTTCTTGAATTTCGTCATTGCGTTAATTTACTCTCTGTGGTCATGTTTTCCGTGACCGTACTTGTAAAGCGAATGCCAAAGTAGAACAAAATATAGCAGAAAACTCCACTTATTCCACTAAACATAACCATGTCACTTCAATCTTAGTTAATTTATTATGGCAATGAAGTGATATCCCTCACCAAAGTCAGTCTACGTTTTGCAAAATTTTATTAAAATACTAGGTAATGTTGGTTTTTTTCTTAAAAATTATGTGCATATCATTGTGAATACATTGTGAATATATATGTGTAATTGCAATGGTCTCACTTTCTTCGATTGATCAAAATAACAATATAATCAAATCTGTTTCATTGAGAAAATGTGTGAAATATTTGTGAGTGACCTGTGCACCCTCCCCTTTTTCATCCCATCCATCTTTTTTCCTTTTCCCACCCCATTTTCTTGACATTCTTCCTACAATGACGGCCGTAGTAGTCTGTCGCCCTTCGTTGTAACTTCCATCTACCTTTCCATCGTCCTATTACCTCATCCTGAATCTTCCTTACCTCACCCGCCATACCGAGGACATTCTCGTTTGTCCATCCCGTGCACCGTGCCTTCTCCATCCCCACATATACGCCTACAGCCGTCCCGCTTCCTCAGTCACATCTTCATCCTCTCTCAGAATCCACGTTCCTTTCATTACAATGCTAATTTCCACGTTAAACTCTTAACCTTGTTTATTTTTTTATATCCTTATCCAAGGATCCCGACATCAGATCCCCCTAATTCCTGAGAACATATTTCGTTAACGCTTGTATCCTTCCTATGTCTACGTCTACGTAATACCCTGCGAGCCACCACGAGGGTGTGTGGCAGGGGGTGGTTATGTGTGGTTATGTGTTTGTTACTACGGCCATTTTCTCACATCGCACTACCCAAGTAATAACATGAATCTACTTTCTCCAGTTTGTACCCTCCTAATTTTATGACCACCCTTGCTTTTTATTCTAGCAAATATATATCCCTTTGTAAATTAAAAGTATAACTTAGTTATTCCACATAGATTTATTGACAGGACGACCTAGGTTTAGACGAAGCTCGTCATCATCAGGTACAGTATTACAAGAAGACATAGAATACATAGCCACACATGTTGTAGAAGATAGAGGAGATGTAAGGAGAATGGGGAGAAGGGAGGACTTTCTGAAGCAGCAATGATTTTCAACTTTAGTAATTCCTTATTTTGTACAGTTTCATTGTTAATCTGCTGAATTTTCTGAGTTATGCTGTTATTTATATTAGCCACTTATGTATAAATCATTAGTTTCTACGAGTGTATATGAGTCTCACAAAGTTGCTCATAAATATATATTTATGTTCGTTAGCATTTTAAGCAGACCTAGACGATAATGGTTTAAAGCGAATACACTAAAAGTTAGAGAGTACTTGTCTTCTACATAAATTCCTTGTCGGATAAAAGGTTTTTTTGCTAACATCGATTTCCTATTTCTCATTAACTCGGAATGAATCGAATGGAAAGAGTCTATGTCGAGGACGTCTTTTAACCTTAACCAATGAGTTGGTAGCTTCATAACATGCAATCTCTACCAACTTACTTTTCTCATATCTTGATTCCAACCCCTCCTTATTTATCGTTCTAAAACGTTATTCTATTTATTTTCCAATATGTTTTCACATATCGCTCGAGATAGAAGATTCCAAGTGGAGCACTTTTTTTAAAGGTTGGAGTATTTTCTTTTTGTCCTAACCCCGGAGTACTCGGAGTAGATAGGTAGGTATCGTTCTGTCCCTACTATAGTTGTCTCCCTTCCCACCCCAGCATCCAAACAGCCCTCCGATCTCGTTCGGAGACCAGCTCACCCCCTCAAGTGGCATCCCTCACCTCTTGCAAAACCTCCCCTCAGAATCATCCCTCCATACCCTCACTCTCAGCCCAGTCCACTTTCCCTAGACACCTCACTCCAAAAATTTTCTCCTGCCCTCCCTCCTATCGAGGACTTCCCCTACCGAAACCCAAACCCAATGTCGCGCTACCTTCAACGTTTCTCCCTCTACCACTACTATCTTCTCTCTACTTCACTCTCTCCCTCTCTCCATCCCTTCCTCCCACGTGAGAGCCGGGAGTCATGGAGGAAGAGTAGGAGGGGGTTGGGTGGGAGGGGAACGGGAGAGGGGGTAAGCGCGGGGGCGGTGGAGGGGGAAGATCTGGGTTCTCGGAGCGCGCGGTCCGACTCCCGCAGTCTAAAACTGGCAACGTTGCCGCCTACCGCCGCCGCCTGCCTCTTCGGCAACCCGTAAAGCAGGACCCGGCGTGGGATATAGGAGTTTTTCGCGGGCTCGCGTCCGTTGCGTATAAAAAACCTCGTTTTTTGGAAATCTTCGCGATCTTCTTTTTTTTCCTCCGGGGACGTAAGTGTCCTGTGGCCGGGTGGCGGGGGAGATAATAGAGAAAAAAGAATTGCACAAAAGGGATAGAGAGTCGGAAGAGATTTATTGAGAGTTAAGTGAAAAAGTCGCGGCCGGAATCGTCGGCGATAAAAGAAAGTTAAATATACCCATATATAAAAGTGTCGGAAGATTGATCCCAGGAAAAGGACGAAAAAAGGTTTTTTTTCCCCTTGCGTTTCAACTTTTCTCCCAGTGTTTTATTTTCTCTTTACTTTTCGTGGGTGTGAAGCGGTTTCTTTGAAATAATCCCAGATTTTTTTCCGTCGAAGTGTGCGCGAAAAGGGAAGGGTACTTTCATCCCTCTCCTCTTAAAAAATTTTTCCTCACTCCCACCATTTCCCCTCTCACCACCATAACCAACCTTTCCGGAGCAAGATAAACTCCCTGTTGATCTGTTCCACTGCCTTTAAGCACGTCGTCGAATCCTTTTTTCCCTCATCTAAGTCCTCGACTACGTATGATAGTCACTCGCCTCTTGCGGCAGTCAAATTCCGCAAAACAAACCAACCCTTACTCCATTCTCGTCCCAACCTTTTGGCCGTCACCTGCGAGGCCGGCTGTAAATCTTCGGCGCCTTGTGGGTGGTCAGTTCGCCGAGATAGAGGTGAGCAGGAAGGGACTGTAGGGGAAAGGACACATACGTTTATATATATTAGGAATTTTTATTATTTTTTCCCCCGTGTTTGTTCTATCGTCGGAGACTTGTTTCTCCTCCGTGGACTCTATTCACCTTCGGAGCCGTCGCAGTACAACTTCGAAGCTTGGTCCCCTTCCTGGAGAGACGCTGGAGGTGGAGAGTGTGTCCCACGCGTCGACCCGAAGGTAGAAGAGGGGGGGCGCCGTTCCTCCCCAGGCCCCCCCTTTTGTTCACCCGCCGACCCCCCTCTTCTGTCTACTGCCGTGCTTCGCCCGTCGCCGGCCCACGTGTTCCCGTGGAGAAGGGGAGGTGGAGGAGGACTTCCGGCCGGGAAGGAAAGGCTCTTCGCCCGCGGGGCGCTTCTCTTGGCGGGAGTTCTCGCGGAGAGGAGGCGGGAGAGTTGGAGAGCGGGGAAGGAGCATTTCGCACAGAGGTAGGAGAGAGACACGCCGAGGACCAAGTTCCACAACTTCACTTCGGCAATCAAAGCGCATCATCCGAATGCATTTATTTACTGTTTTCCCTCACCGCCTCCTTCTATATCTCGCGGCCTGATCTTTCACTATTTTCGCTCGTTTGCCTCCGGTGTTTCTCGGAAAAAAACTATTTCTTCCATTCTTCGGGAAGCACACAAGTTCAACTTCGAAGACATGAGCGACTGAAAATTTCACCAATTCGTCCGTTATTAACTATCGTAGTATTTAGATATCAGCTCGTTTCATATCTACTGTTGCTCCTTATGCTTCTACATATATCCATTGCAACCCTTGTCGGTTTTCGTTTATTTTTCCCTGTTTTGTCTCATAAATAATGATTTCGCTTATTCTTTGACTGCGATATGAGTTTTCTTTGACTCATGTATGTTAATTATATTTTATGAATATTCTTAAAATTGTGATGTTCCAGTTTACCTTGAGATTAAGTTGGGGTTTCTGGAGCCTCGGGGGACGAATTTTAAAGATTGAGGATGTAAGAGATATGATAAGGGTAACATTTTGACGCAATTGATATTCGAGATATAATTTTTTGACAAAATAAGAATGGTGATTTCCTGTCGAAAACATCGAAAGAAAATATCTTCTCTCCACGTGCCATTTATGACTGGAAGGGAAGGTATTAGGTGTTTAATTCCTGGGAATTCCTTGTGACTATACTTTTAATGTAGTGCGGGTTTTAGTCCTGCGTTCACATCGGTGTTAGATTCTATAGGCTCTACGAAAACTTTTTAATGATTGATGTCATTAGAACCAATTTTATTAAATGGGTGTTATTTTGACAATATAAGTTCCCGTCTGTATATCTCTACAATGTAAAATAGAAAAAATTAAGATACGTATTAATAGAAAAGTGTTCCTACTCCTCTTACTACCGTGACTGCATTCTAAGGTGAGCTAGACAATCATATGTCGACGTAAATAATATTTTTTCAGAATATTTTCCTCATTTTGTTAGAGATTAGCTTGGGGGCAAAAGATCCTCATCCCAATTTTACAAGACTTAACGAGCATCCTCCAAATGCGTATGAACTTTCGTATCTTCTCCATCCATTATTTTCCTGGAACCGAATGGCTCCTGGAGAGAGAGCGGGGAGACGGGATGACCAGGAAAATGACCAAAATAAATTGCATATTTGAGGATTGTGTAAGACTCTTCGACTGTAGTTCGCTATAGTAACTAAAGGTTCATAAAAAGGGTATTTACACCTTTTGGATGTAAATGTAATTTCCTTTTTGCTTCTGTTAGCTTTCGAGATGTTAAGGATTATTTTTTTTCATTTGTGTGATATCTTTGTTTCTTCTTTTATCACGTCATTGAGCACCTCTGAGCCATTATTATTGTAAAACTTAACACTGAATATGTTGCGGCAGTAATTTCAATGCCCTATATATTTTCCTACGAGTGTTGATTTCCGTGGTTACATGTTGTTTGCCATAAGGATGTTCTTATAATAGATGGATTCGCTTAAATTTCACAATGGTGGCTTTACAGAAAAAGCTATTAAAACGAGTACCAGTATGGCTAGTGCATGACATGTTGCATCTAATACCCTGTATCTCTGCATTAGACAGAAGGGAATAATTGTCTTACCTGGGTAAACCAGAAAATGCTTCAATTCTTTTTATCTACGTGCCGTTAATTATGAAAATAAAGGCAGAGGACAAAAATATATAAATAACTCATTTTCTTTTTATCTATTATGGTCTTTCTTATTTCAACAGCCTTATCTATTCCTTCTCTTCATTTCTGGTATCCTTAAACCCCACCTTACTCACTAGACGCTTTATAGGCTCATAGGGATTTTTTGTGATGTTAATCTGAAGAAGTGCTAATGAACACCTTCGGTTTGTTTCATAAATCTACATTTTACTTCCTAGTCCTAGTATGGCTTTCATAAACATCAGTTTGATAGGTTGTATTTTTTAAATAAAAATAAAGAGTCATCTGGTAAACCTGATGACAGGCTCAGCAGCCTATTTGGATTCCGGGGACATACGGGCCGACAGAATCGTCCGGCAGCAATTAAAAAAGAATAAAATTAAAAAAAATAAATAAAAAATTCATTCATGCATGGTGATCTCAAGGGCTCATGTGGTGCAGCCAATAACGTGGTCATTTCTTATATCTTTTTTACTTAACGTCAGTTGAAGTAAATGACGATACAATTTTCTTTTATTTTGCAAACCTTTTGTTGTCTGAAAATTCCACCGTCAATCACTTCTCGAGCTTTTTCCGAGTACCTATCAATGGTATTGCGATGTTTTACTTTTTTCAATGCTTATTTGAATGACAAGTCCCCATTCAGTAAATGTACTTCCAGAAGTTGATTGTTTGCATGTTTTAATTTGCTAGGAATTCTCAGTAGTACCCAGTGTTTTGGTCGCGTAATGCCACTTGATACATTCACCGGCTAAGTGGCGCGCAGAAATGGAGGGAACGACTGTGGAAAAATGTTTAATTGCCCTACTTTCTCGAAATACACGCGCCATAAATAAAGCCGTGCGTTGTGAGCTCCAGAAAGGTGTCGCGTGCGAGCAAGTTTTCCGTGCTTTAGCTTCAGGTTTCATCGTTCTTGGTCGTGCGCTTCGTTATAGATAACTCGAGGATTCGATTTTGTTCGCTCACATTGGCATAGCGGATATATTCGAATGTTTTACGATTAATTGGATTGGACGTGAACTTACTCCGTTGTCAGATAATTTAATATCTAGTTTGATTTAATTTGGTATTTCTTTTTGAAATATATCTTCATTACTTGAGCTTTTAACAATTGGCAATAATGTTTCAGATATGCATTAATATCTTTACATATATTATGATAACGACAGGGATCACACATAATAATAATTGACGACATTTCTTGAAACTTCTGATATAATCTTGCCAAAAATCTGTAAATCAATTCTCAATTACCTCAATTTATATTCACCTCAGCAAAACAGAATGATTACAAGTCCAAATGATTAAACAGCTGCCCTGAATTGTACCTTATTTTTGTTTATGTCCACTAAGGAATGATATCAGTCTTGTCAACCAGTTCTGATAACCCCTAAAAATTAAAGATATTGTTAAAAACTGTTATTTAACGACTAAGAAAAATAAGAAAACTGTTATTTAACTAAACACATCAGGAACCATATTTTAGTTTTCCATTATATTTCAAACAGAGGACGATAATTCGTCCCTACAGTTTTGCGTCTAATGATCTTATGTCCGCGAGGTGACCAGAAGATTTGGCCGTTAAAGTCAGTTTTCAATCATTTAAAGGCTCAATATAACTCTTTAACTAGAGAAAGCTGGAACAAACACCTATTGAAATGTTAATACTTTCCACAAATATTGGGATGAATACTTTTAGTAAATTTCTCTTGCTTAGGTTGTTAAAAATATTATTGTTGAGATGAATCTTTAACACATTTTGTAACTATTTGTAGAGTCTTCCATCTTCACGATTCTCTGTCATTAATTTATGAAAGAAATAAGAATTATATAACACGGCACTAATTACGAGATAAGTGTTATATGTAACTCTAATTTTTGTTTTGCGCTTGATTTACTGCCTAATTATTTATCTATTTACGTTGTTTATTTTTTTCTGCCGGGTATTCAGCATGAATGACTAATCAAAATATAAAATTCACTTTTCGTCTCTCAGCTCCAAGGAAATTATTCATATGGAGAAACAACATGGGAGACTTTGGTATTCTACACAGCATTAAGATAGTCTAATATGTGGTTTTGTGGTTGAATAGTTTTAAGGACATTTTTGTGTATATATTTCCGTCATTTAGTGGCGCAGATTTAAGTTGTATAAGGAAGTAAACATTGGCAAAATTCACTCTCATTGTCAAATCTCTGGAAGTAGAAGTTATCAAAAAAATCTTATGACTCCTTTAGAGGCATGGAAAACTTCTTTGTGAAAGCTTTCTTTGGGAATTGTGAAGGAAGAAAAATATTTTATATAGTTGAAATCCAGTGATATCCGTGCTATTGGCTGTAATATATAGAATAATGACATGCGAAAAAGGAGGAGACTAATATGAAAAACAGTTTCCAGATAATTCATTTGTTCTTCTTTATCCTTTTTTTGCAGTCGCATAGTTGGTAGTCATTGAACTCTGCATAATATTTAAAACAAAATAATCTTGAGATAATTCTAACCGAGAATGGCTATTTCACTGCCATCCTGCATGTTAATCTACTAATGTTAGAATGAAGTGAAGTTGGTAGAAGTGAATTTTATATGTAAAAAGAAGTATTTTAACATATGATAATTGTTTTTTTTATTCTTGCTGAGAAAATTGACAAGTTCGTGATAATATTTACTTTCTGATTTGTTGGGATCAATATTTTTCCAAATTTTCCGGATTTAAATATTTAATTTCAAATTACGAAAGTAATAGTCCAGTTGAAAAAACCGGAACTATAGACTAGTTTCGTTTGCATGCATTGGATAAATAATGATTAAAATGGGAGCTGACGAGAATCTGTCGGTGCTAATGAACTAATCTTTCATGGCCCTTTAATGTTCACGACAATGGTCAGTCATAGTACTGGATTGTAATTCATTTTGGAAATAGAATGCGAAATGGAGTTTTAAAATATGATATCAATAAAGTTTGGCGTTAAATAATCCAGTTGAACATTTTTACTCTCTTTTTAAGGTGACGTAGAATTCCATAATATTGAAAGAGGCTAGACGCTATATTTGGAATGGAAGAAAACTCAAGTTCCATTAATTTCCTGGTAAAGAATGCTACTCATTTAGAACCAAAGAAAACTGGTTGACCAAAAATTTGACCTTCATGCCTTTTTATATAAATTAACTATTAATAGGGAGGGAAACGCGTTCGGATGGCAGAATTGTGGCTCTTTGCGAATAGAGCTCGAGTTTATATCGCGTCAGTTACAATGACATCTTGAGTTTTTGGGTCCTAGATATGACTTGAGAAAATCCACATGGTTTTTTTGGGCCCTGGTACGAATTGAGAAAGTCAAGTCACATGTAGGATTAAAGCCTGATGAAAACTATTTAAAAGTATAGAAACTAGTCAAGGAAGCATGTAGACGAAGGAAGGAGTTTTCAGAGACTATTTAGGGTTATTTATTATGCGGTAACTTAGACATGATTTTAGGCTAGGAGGTTAAGAAGTACACTAAAACTGCCCTCGGATATCATGCAGCGCCTGAAAGTCGTATCCCTGAAAATATATAACTAAGCGATTTTTTTGCCTGATATTCTTCCTCGGTCGATGACTGTAGAGAGGTCATGAAAAAAATTTCACAACCACACGCAATCTAAGGTGCTGCTTTAAACGTAGCAAAAATATGGCTCATCTGGTTTAAAAATCGAATCTAATGCCATTTATTCTCGGTTCCTCAATATGCTTTAGTTAATTCCATTTAGTGTTAGCTTTTAGTAAGATACAGGAACCTTGGTAGCGTGGTGTCCGAACAATTATCCGTTAGTATTTGTGCTCATTTTTAGATTTCTTGTCGTGGTATATATTATCTGAAGGTATTTCAGATTTAAATAGGAGCTGTGATTACGGCTTTGTCAATATTTTTGATCGTGCGTCAATTATTTTTCACCAAAACACTTATCAAAACCGAGTTCGTCTTCGTTTCAATTTTTTCTGATTTCTCATAATGATGAAGGTGTTAGGGAATGGTGGAAGGATGTGGCATTCTATTCAATACTCATACGATGGATTTAGAATCCTGGAGATGAACATGATAAAGTATGAAAGTACGATGAATCCCACAGATCCCTACTCAAATCTATTAGGGAGTTTTTGTATAAGAAAAAAAAACGTTTTCCATTTAGTGAGTTTTCCTTCTCTCTGAATTGAAAACTTTTATTGTCTTTTCTCTAAACCAAAATTCAAGCATTCATTATGTACGTTTTGGGCAGCTACTTGCATGATGCTACTTGCAGTGGGCCCTCTATGGCGTAGGTATTGCTCTAGTTTGAATTAGTATAACTTCTTAGAAATCAAAATTACTTAAATTAAAAATTAACATGACAATTTCGAACGATACCAATTGGTTTATGAATGGAGGAAAAGGAAGAAAAGAAGGATATGACACAAACGCGGAACCGGAAATAAAAAAGCGACAAGAGAAAAGCTCTTGGGTTGAGAGAGAAAACTGTAAATCATGAGAAGGCACGGCACGGGAGGGACCAGGATTTGGGTGGATTGTTCGGGTATGGGGAGGCGTCGTATCCCGACGGCCGCAGACGACGGAGCTTAATCGGCATGATAGACATATCGACGCCCGGCTTAGCCTATTTTCGGCCGGACCCCAACGGACACTGTCCACTGTCAATTGACGAAGCAATTTGCTCACGCCAAGTGCTCCCACGCCGCCGCAGACCCACTCACCCCCCCCCCCCCATCCACCTCCCGTTACTCCTCCACTCATCGCCCGCCTTCCCCCCCGCCCGCCCGAAAGCCTGTCCATTTCCCCCGCGTTCCTTACCCGTTCCTCTTCATTACCCAGCTGTCCTTCTCCGCCCCTTTTCCTCCCACCTTCCAGCGCACCCATCTCACGCCTCCTTCCCCATTCAACCCCCCCCTCTCCCCCCGGTACCTCTCTCCATCTCTTTTTCTCTTCTTATTTTTTTGTATTGGGTTTATTGTGCGGAACACGCTTTTTGCCTCTCAGTGTCCAGACATCCCTTTTTCCTTCCCATCCCACCTCCTTTCACCCCTCTTCTCTGTCTTCTTTATCTCGTTTCTTCCCCCTACCCCATTCTTCTCACGCTCTATTCAAGGAAAATTTGGCCAAATCAAGTTAAAACGTACCCGTCCTCGAGTTATTCTTTTTTTGGCATGATGAGCCGTGATTGTCAATTTAGCATGACGAAAATGACGAGAGAATATAATTTTTTCGGTTGAAGGATTTGGGAGGTTTGAAACACGTTTCTTTCATGCAAGGTTTATGTGTAAATTTGAGCGGGAATAACCATACGCTTGTATAAAAAATATTCAGTAATTTTTGCGGTAAACTTTGTTATGGGTGTTGAAATAAGTCAAATTGTCCTTGGGATATTCATGATTGGCTGGATATTGTTTCTATTGTCTTATAATTGTCCATGTATTGCCAACTTTGTTGGTTATTTATGATTGATGCGAATTATTTTTATTATTCTTTTGTATTTAAGTCCTGCCATTAATTTAATCGCGTAATGTTGGAGATTTTTTCATATGTTTTTGATGATCAAGGTAGGTAGGAAGCTTTTCTTAATACATATTATGAAAAAACTCACTAAGGTTTACTTTTGATAGTAGTGATAATTTTCTAGTGTTTAATCTTGTTGGCTTTTTTCGCATTTTGTTAGTTCATTTAATTATTATGTGGCTTTTTGCGGTATATCTTTCACATACTTTGCTTTTGAAAGTTAAATGTAGATCATTGCATGGAATGAACACATTTTTAACGACAATATTCCAAGACAGTTTTTCCTTGGATGAAAAATATTTTTCATATCTTCATTGTCCTTAAAAGTATTGAACTTATCCTCTAGTATATTTATTATCCGATTAACTTATATAAAAATAACTCTTTAGCACTCATAGAAGACGATGTATTAAAACTCACTTTTTCTTCAAAACTTCACAAAAAATTTATTTTTTATTACTTATGGCTATTTTTATAGTATGAAGTGTTTTACTTATGTAGAGTTGAACACAAGCACTTTCGTATATCTAGACACAATATGCTCCTTTGGGGGGTGAACGAAATTTTATGCAGACTGTAACGAAAAGCGGAATCAGTTTGCCCCGTCACATCCCATAACTTCAGAATAATGAAGTATAAATTTGGAGAATTAACGAGCATCACTTAATAATAGTTTTACTGTAGTAATTTGTGAATGACGTAGTAAAATGGATCTAATTATTTTGTCTAAGTTAATTAATCGGGACAATAGGTGTCCAAAATCAATGTCACGTTCTCTGAATTTTGCCGATTTCCCAATTTCCTTCAATTTTAGCGTTTGACGGGCGTAGAGTTTCCAATTGAGGGCATTGATGGCATTTATAACTAGTCAATTCGAAGTCGCGCATGCATCGCTTCATGGCTTAACGGAGTTTCATTGATCATGTCACTGGTATTCTCGCATGATTCATCGCGCCAATTTCTCGACAGTAGTTTAGGGTGTTTCTAATTGCATAAATCGGTATTGATCGTAGGGAATGGTTTGAAATGGGAATGTATGGACGTGTAGGAGAGAGAAAAGGTGTTAATCTAATCATTTTACAGATGAATGTCGTATTTTATTTGAATGTCGTAATTTATTTCGTGCAGTAAATGAATTGACCGTAGGTCATCCGTATGGGAGACTATAAAATGATTTTGATGCAAATGTTTCGGTGTATAGGTGTTGGATATAAGACACGTAGTTTTTTTGATTTCTCATTTTCTATTACGCGTTTTTGGAGGGCATTTGAATTGAAGACCATTTTTGCCGACTTAGTTGCCCTATGTAATTGAAAATCTTTATTTATTTATTTTTGCTCAAAATGAAAATAAATTGCAATTGTCTTCTGATATCACATGTAGATACAGTTTTTATTGTAATGGCTGCACTTACAATGCAAAATCCTGGAGATTTGGTCGCTAAGAGAATTGCCGTATTGACAATAAATTATATTTTTAATTGAATTTTACAGCTTGTTTCGTTGTTTTCGTTTACAGCATATTTTCGTGAGTTTTGCAGTTCCCTCTTTAGTTATTTTTATATTTTGAGGCATTAAAAATTATTATCATCTAAATTTTGTGTTCAGTATGAATCATTATGAAATATCTTATTAAATTACTTAGTCAATTTCATTAAGTGATGTTAGTTTCTACAATAATATTTTAAGTTTTGTTTTACTCTTGTTGTAACAAAAAGAGTTAATGCAGAGGTAATAACAACATTTCTTTTGCACTCGATGCATGATATTTTTCTCCCTCTTAGACGATTTGAGAATGTTTTGCTTAATTAAATGCTTATCCGTGTCTTTCGGTTTCTTATATTCGGAGAGGAGAGATGAATTAAAAGTTTCGTAACTCCCAAAGCAGAATTGATGTCATTTTTACGTTGAAAAAGGAGTTAGTTATATAGTGATTTAGCAACATTATAGAATTTAGCGATGTTCACGGCATTGATCCCAGTCGAACCGATACGCAAATATTAGTTTACAAATTTCCTTTCAAGACAGTAATGTAGGTCAATATCTGCACTAAGTGTCGATTTTCTTGAAATCTATTGACAAGTCTTTGAATGATACTACCGAAGCATTCGTTGAATAAGAGGTTTTACAGTAGAATATTCGATAACCCACGTTAAAGATTGAAAATTTGCGTGTTTTCTGTAATTGCAATGTAATTTCATTAGATTTTAAGGTAATATATTAGTTAAGACAATTTCAATCCATTGTGAACGACGAAGATCCATCGTACTCATTTCTATGCTGTCATCCACATTCCGTTTTCACATCTAAGCAATCTTTTTTAAATATTGTGCTTGCGAAAAATTACTACCGCGAAGGCTACTTGGAATTACTCACGGAAAATTATGCTGTTGAACAAATACTAAGAAAATTATTAAAAATCGCAATTAAATTTCGAACAAGTAGGAGATCTTCCGGCTGTTTTCCGAGAGAAACTCTAGTAATGAAGCGTGCCTTTGGGTGGATTAATTTTTACAATTTATCTCTCAGGGTGAAAGTAAGAGAGAAAATTTGGAGTCTGTAAATCCTCGATTCTATGTTATGAATAACTTTTGGAATTTGTGAATACTTCTGTCCTACGCTTTTTGTATCCTTACCCGTAATGTATTTAAATTCCAATGATTTTTCAACCTTCTTCTCTTTAATAAATATATGATTTAAAAAAGGTGTGACTCACACTAAGTTGTATAAAACATAGTGAACAAGGGATTAATGGAAGATTTTCTTGCTTGGTGTATCATGGACGGCTACATACTTGTATATCTCACTACTTTACTGGAGCAATACTTTTAGCGTTATGCAATTTGATTAAATATAATAGGTAATTCTATTAATAACGTTTCTAGTTATAAGAGGGGGAACAATCATACTGATGAATGCAATGACGACTCTGCCATTAATTTCTTTCCCTGTGATTGTTATATTTGCGCGATGACGTATTATCGATTCAAAAGGATGAGATAAATAGTGTGAATACATCACGGAAAGTTTATATGAAGTACTAAATAATTGAAATTGTTTACGTGAGAACCTCATAATAGTGTGTTATTTACGTTATGATGTTTGGCTTTTTCCTTAAAATAAATCAAGTTCCTTTCATATTTTCATTTCCAGATAATAAAATCTGGCTATAAACTAAAAATTAGTTCAATATCATCTGCTGGTTCGACTTATATATTACCCTGAATCATCAATCAAACAATTTGTTGCAAAGTATGAAATAATCGGTCTTCTCAAATCAGAATCATAGGTATCACTTTTTCGGACATCTCATGTCGGCAGGGTTCACTCGGCTAAGGCTATGAAATGGCAAATTTTGCAATTGAATAATATCCTGATACTCGTTACCGTTTACAGTGAAGTTTCAATAATCAAATTGTTCAGCAATTCACGTATTTCATGTCAATTCTTGATATCCTGACAATATACGCTCCTATTAAGAAATGCTCATAACCATTATATGAGAACATGCGTCCAGCTGAGTCCAGCAAACTCACAGTGGGCGATGAGCTGAAATGCCGATATAGCATTACCAAAGTCGATTTTTCGAACTTTGTTTTCAAATACACGCAAAAATGTCTGTTAAGTAGGAAGAACTATTTCATGACAAACATTGACATTTAAATCTAATACAAGTGTGTGATCCTTCATATAGGGCTTGAAATTGGCTACACCAAAGTTCCTTCTTTTTGCTATCTTTTCACGCGACTGTAATTGCTATAGATTTGCTCTGAAAGGAGCTCATGCGGGAAAATATTTATTTTATCGTTAAAAACTATGAAAAGGTAATGAATACCATTAGTACAATTAAATTCACATTACATTTTAACATATTTATAACAATTAAATGGGAGTATGGAAAAATTCACTTTGGAAAAAAGGTCTCTTTTTTCAAATGAACTACAAAAAAGCCCTACCAGGCTCTCATACCTCATCCTATAGATAATGGCTCTATGACTATAGTAATATTTTACAATAATTAAATCTTTCCCCTAGATGTCCCATTTTATTTTACAGGCATTTAGTTGCACTGTCGTCTATTAGACATCCTGTGCCAGTCAGGCGCCATTGGCATGTGTATCACTCCACGCCTATTCGCTCTGAGAATGACCACGTATATTTAAGACTAGGTTTACTTTGCAAAAACATGAACTTTATTTAGAAGTGGATATGCTTTTATTTGTTCAAATAATTATAATAGTTATTCAAGCGCAATCACAATGGGGTTCCTCGTTAATCCGCCCCTCACATTCTGGTTGTCAACAATTCCACTGTTCGAAACAACTGTCGCAATAGTTGAGAGCTGCAAATGGTCTCCCGAGTTAACGAAAGGAAAACATCTAAAATCGAATGTATGTAAATACAACTACTCATGTTTCATTGCAAATGGCACCAATATATATTCCAATTTCTGGGTTAATAAGAATACGATAAAATTATCATTGCTGATGGGGAGTAAAACATTAGACAATTATTAATGTTTTCGATAATTTATAAAATCAACAATGAAATATGCAATCAATAACTGGCGTGGTTACGAAGTAACCCACGCTGAGAAATATCGATGGAGACAGTTGTTTCTAAATTTATGAATTCTGAAACCTTATATAATACAGATTCAATACATCGCAGTTACCAGGGTCATACTAAGGTCCTTTTAGTTTTTTTTTTTCCTTTTCATGACTTGAGAGTAGATTATCATATTCATAACATATAGAGCCCAAAATACCTAACTCAGAACATGACTGTGGTTATCGTTCAACAAGGGCCTATAGATTTATAGATAGACTTTACAAGATTCCCGAATCGAGCAAACTTTTACCCATAAAAAGTATTTCAACACCATCATTTTCTATAAAATGTCTGCAAAGAAGATTTTGGACTCATCTATTCTTGATAGACCGTCGCGTTAGCTCAGATAAATCAGTTGCATGAAAACACAAAGACGTGAAAAAAATTGTACACTTATTTTAATGCTCGACCATTTTTTGGCTGGAATTTGGTTGGTTTTGGGCTGGAATATTATTTTTCCAAATCTGCCTTCACAACCTTCTCACTTGTGTTCGTTCGAAATATGTGCGATTTAAGTGAGATGAGATTAGACTTTTCATGAGTTTTGAGTTGAACATGATTCAAATTCAGTCATTAAATTATTGGCTGAGATAAATTCGAATTTTTACTGCATTTTGCATGGTTGAATATGAAAACTGCTGGTGCTAATATCTAGGTTTCAGAATTGGGCAGGGTGTAGTTTTACTCGCCTATGACTTTGGTTTTCGGTGGCCTTCGACTCGGAATGGGTGCTATTTGCGTTTTTCAGTACTTATGCCTCGAGTTGGTGACCCACATCGGGCCGCTGGGGATCGATTGTCATTGGGAATGGCTGCTCCGGTGAAATGGAGCGATTAAAAAAGGTGTTTGCTCTGCGAGTTGTGTGCGTATCCCCCCGGAAATGATGATTGCATTTTGGAAAAAGAAAACAAAAGGATGGAGTCGGGAAACCCTCTAACAGAAAGATCTTTCGCAACGCTGCTTTCACAGCTGCAAGCTTCTCTGCCAGCTTGGGCGTGTGGCAGGGTGTGCTCAGACTACATCAACAAATGAGGGCGCGGAGAGAATGAAGGCTTCGGAAGGATAAATGGCAAATAGTGCGATTTTTGCTACGTGTAAGTTCTACGCTCCTAATTTTGTTGTGGTTATTATCGTTTCCTGAGATGTAGTACCTCTGTATTTATTTTTCGGTGTCCACTCCTGTTATAATTCTTCCCTTGCAATCAATATCCGTTTCCATGACAAGTAATATCTGCTGACCTCTCAAATCAGCCAAAGAACCGACGAATGGTTGTAATTCCCAGTCTAATAGGTAACGTTTTGTTTCTGTCGATTGTGAAAATTAATTTCTCAGTCAAAATGGTACTTTCTAACATTATTATTACTTGTATTTCATTTATCCTGCGTTGGATGGGACAGAACCAGGAATACGTCCAGGAAGTGGAATTCTTCCATATAACTGAGCCTAGTTTTAACCACCAAGTCTGTGTCTATTAACTCTTCTAAGTCCTTCCATTAATACGGCTAAACTGTCTTTCCTCGGTTTTTAAGTAAGCGTGTGGTTTCCCAATGTATTTAATTTCAGTTTTAGAATCATTCTGCTTAGGGATACATGTGGGAAACTTGAAATCCGCCCAAATTAGAATGAGGTTACATTTCTATTTCACGGTTTCATGCAGTTTGGGAAGTTGGTGGGAAAGGGTTTTGAGCAATCAGATGGTGGAAAATAGTGCGAGTTTACAATACAGTGAAACAAAAATAGAAAAACTCAATGTGGTGCGCGGTGTTCCGGGCGGAAAAATATTTGTCGATAATATAGTTTGTCTGCGCCGTCGTGCACCGTCACCTGGTCGTGGGATTTCGCTCAATGTTCGCGGTGGCGTTTGAAAAATTTTCGATTCCCTTTTCATTTGCTCGCATTTTGTTTTTTTTCGAACCCCGTCTCTTTGCGGTGTCTTCTTTTTTGCGGCGATTTCTGCTTTTATCTCGCCGGGTCAGAGGCGCTTAAGGGTTCGAATTTATCGGTCGACTGTCAGGAGGAGTGAAAATAATGATGAACTTAAAAAGCACAGGGATGGGTCGACTGCGTGTGCCTGTGTGTGGTCTATATAAAGATCCCCGAGGGACGAGTAAAAATCCAGTCGAGCGACGTAAGTCATTTGTCGGTCTGCGTTAGTGCTCCAGAGCAATTTTGATTCGATTGATGGCGGGCCAGCGTTGTTAATAAGCCAAGACGATTGTGATGATTAGCGGTGGATGAATTATGAGTTATGATGTATTAGCGTATGGCTGAAATGTAATTTAAATGTCTTTGATATTTGTAAGAATGTGATTGGTGCAGAGTCTAGCCTGACGCTACATCACCTGACCATAATCTTGATTTCTCTCTGCCCCGATAATTGTTATTGGTGAGAAAATCTCTTTTGAGTGTTTGTGAGCATAATTTCACTGCTACTGATCAATTTATTTTTAATCTCCGATAAAATAAGCTTATAAATCGGAAAGCTTCCTGATTTTATTATACTACCACATTGTATTTTGCATAGAAATTTCTGTTTTTGTCATTTACATGCAAAAAACGCTACCAAATTCTTTCCTTCTGATGGTATTTCATATTTCATAAATAATAGACCAATATTTGATCCGAACGCGCAATTATTTTGACCGAGAAGGCGTATGGATATTTTTTTCATTAAAATGTAATGGTTCAAATCTGTTGGCTTTGACGCATACGACAAAACACGTTGTCATTACGTAAATTGGCCTTATCTCGAGTTCATTATGATATCTGAACCATTGAAAAAATCTTCATGAAAACTGAAGTTTTTCAACAGATGAAGGATAACTCAAATGATAAATATCTGAAAAAGATATTTGAATACTTTCTGATGGATCATGGAGGGAAAGTTTACCACGAATTCTGATGCATTATCTCTCAGAGATGATCCTTGAACATTTTCTCCTTAAATGAAATTACATAAAATAAAATGTGCACACATTTGAATTGCGTTAAAAGGATATTCGTGCCTTGCATTTTTTAAACCAACCCAGTATTTTAATTTGATTTTGTTTTTCCAAGCACTCAGTGCGTCACCGCACGATCTCGAAACTTTCGACGAGCTCATTGGAGGCTGGCATGACGGAGGGACGTAATGAACCTTTTTTTTGTGTTACCCGCTTCAAAAAACACACGTATCGCAAAACTTTGAAATCCAGGTTATTCACGATGGCCGCGGTGAAACAAAACACATCCGCTCTTGATCCTCCCCGCCGAGCCGTGCAATGCCCGTGCGACACGCTGACTTTCCACCCGCGCCTCAGCGAGAGGGAGGGAGACCCGTGTAGTCGAAGAGGAAGTGGCGGCAGATTAAACCGCTTGGCCCCCGCACCGTTCCACTTGTGCTAGATAGCTCAACTTAATCCTTAGACAGGGTCCCTGACAGGGGTCTCGCCCATTTTATACCCTTTTCATCCGACTCAAATTTTAATTCTCGCTCTCGATACGGGGAACGCAGCCGTCATTTGTCACACAAAGTCGGCGGGGTTCCCCTCCCACCCTCTTCCTCATTCTCCCAACTCCAAAAGCTCGCCTTCCTTCCCCTTCATCTCCTCAACTCCCTCCTTCCCCCACTCTCTACAGCATATTCCACCCTCCACCCCCTCCCCCCTGGTGAGCAACCCCCAAGAGCGCGGAGTTTTGCGGCCGGGTCAACAGGCTTCTGAGGGCCCTGGGACCTTCTGCCTTCGCCACCCAACAACCTCCCTCCACCGCTTGCAGGTTTATTTCCTCCTCTTCGATTTCTCCATATTTATGTCCACGATGAGGTCTCGTCTGACTTTTGCCGTTCCCTATACCCATCACATAAAAAAATGCGGTAGATCTTCAAATGATTCAATCAAATTAAATTACATAATTAACTTATTGTTATAACTTTGATTGAAGAAAATGGAATTTTTTAATAATGTCATGAAATTTCCAACCAGCATTCAATTCTACCACTTGATAATTCTTTCCAAGCGTTAAACCAGAAGACATTAAGCTTTGTCACTGTTTGTATGATAACAATACTACAAAAGAAATTATTGGGTACGTTTAAATTTTGGTCGAGGTATTAAGTAATATTGACTAGGTTCTGCTCTAAGTATACGGTTATTTTGAGCTGCGTAAAGGTTTCGATATGTACGAGTACGAAATATTATAAAGTAGTATTTCTTCTCTCTCCTATCAGACCTGAGTAGCATATGTTCTCTAATTTTAGTAGTATTCAATAAAAAATGCTTTATTTACCCTCTATGACATTTGAACGTCTCTAACGCATTCATATCTCTTAGTTGTTTTCAGATACCAGGTCGTATATGCCACCCAAATATTTTATTCCCTCAGTTTTTCCCATTTCAGTTTCACAGTAAGGAAAGCAATGACGATTGTTTAGGCATGTTGTTTATGCGAATGGCATCATTTTAATGAAGTAATGTCCACAAATGAAAAAACGACTTCGTTTCCTTCCACTGATTTAGAAGGAAACGAAACGAAGTCGTTTTTTCATTTGTGAATATCAACTTCCACATAGTTGAGCCTGATAGCATTGAACGTATGAAGTAATGTCTTTAAAACGTTTGTGTAACAGCTGATTTTTCCAAATTGTATAATTTTTATGTATTTTGTGAGAAGGATCTACCTTGTTAAAAATATATACCTAATTGTCCTACAGTCGGAAGTTTTGGAATAAATGTGAACCCCAGAAGTCAAGGGATCTAAGTGACATTTTTGAAAAAAATAAGTTAGGTACAGGACTGGGATGTGAAAATATTAATCTTTTAGGTGGTAAAGGGATCCAAGTGATTTTCTTGACAGGTGCTGCTATCTAGGGTAATTACTTTTAACTACTTAGTGGGTTGTACCAAACATTGTCAACTTTGACTTAAGTTTTCTCTAAACAATGGTTTTGTTACTTAGACCTCTTGACTTCTGGGGTCCTCAAATAATGTTCCATTTATTAAATAGGATGAAACCAATAGTTAAATTGCTGTATACGATTTCGGCATTGCCATTTCCTTCTTCCAGTTCCTCAGTAACTATTAATCTACAAGTTAGAGTCACCGTGCGGCATTTCATAAAATCCGCATGGAATAAAACTCAATAAAATATTTGATGATCAATGTCCTCTGGTTTAACGCTTGGAAAAAATTATCACGTGGTAGAATTGAATGGTGGTTGGAAATTTCATGACGTTAATAAAAAACTCTATTTTCTTCAGGAAGCAAATTGAGTTTGTATTTATGACTTGCCTGTTTCTTAAATTCTTCTCTTATTTTTAGCTTTCTAAGATAATTTATTTTACTGTTACTAGTATATTTTATTAAGTACAGAGTTTTTAGTTAAAAGAACAGATTATACGGAGCCTTTGACTCCATAAATTTTCTTTGAAATTTTTATTCCTTAAAACGGTACGTTTGGAAAAAGGATAAGTCCTTGAAAAAAAGCCGATTACATTTTGATTGATGTCATTTACCATATTCCCCAAGATTCGAATCAAAAGACTCGTCGGACGAGAAAATATTTTCGTGTTTCCTAGGAGGCCTTCTCGAAAAAGGAGGAAAAAGAAGCGTTTGAACGGTGCTTGGATATTTTAGGGTGGGTAGCGGTGTGGAAATATACCGCAGGTGTTTGTGCAAGTGTGGCCTCGGTAGGTGTTCGTGCGATGCCCGGGAGCGGGAGAGACGGCACACGCCGAGCCGCGGGAGATATGGGTCAAGTGGCGGGAAAGGTTTCCGAAGGAGCCGAAGTGGACTGCATATGGGTACCTATCGCGAAAAAAAAGAACATTGCCGAGCAGGTGATCTCGGATTGGGCTGTATAGGTAGTTGAACGTCTGTTAGTCTCGCGAAAAAATTTATCGAAACAAGAAAAACCCAAAATCAAGGGACATATTCGATCTGTGATAGAAACTTTTTCATCGCGTCTTCATGACTGCGGTAATAATTCTTAGCTCATTCTCTAAAAAGGTATGTCGAAGTTTAATCAGAAGTTTTGGGGGAGGGGAAACGCATTTGTTTTTGCAAGCACGAGCTAGTGAGGGTGAACTATTTATCGTCGCTACACTATTTTAGCTTTTCATGAATATTTGAAATTTTAGTGATATGCTATTTACTGTCATGTTTTTGGGTAATGAGACAATCAGACAGAGTATCCATGAAGGCATTGAAAGTTTAATCACTTTAGCTTGTGTTTTGCATCCGTTAAATGAAAAACAGCAGATCAGTTCATTTCTCTTTAAGAAATCCAAAGTATCTACAGTCTTCACAAAAATCATATTAAACAGTGACTTTCATCACGGATATTTCTAATATAATCGTGTTATGTAATCAAGACACTCCGGAGATCAGAGAGAATTGAAATCGTAATTTATGATAACTGCTCTATCAGGTCATATTGGGGCGATCTTTGGTGTAATTCTGTCGTAAGAAAGTGAATGGTATACTTGTGATTTGTAAAGTTTCTTGCAACTGCATGCTAAGATGTTTTGCGTGAAAATTACAGCAGTAATTGGGTAAAAAAAAGAAAAATGAATGACTTTCCTGGTAAATCGTTAATTTTAGTTTATACTGATATGTTTAGGTTTTTTAATTGAATGATCTCTAGTGTTCAATGCCAAATGAGTTTAGCGAATCATTGTTATCTTCTCTTAGTTTTTAGTTGATACTACTCCAATAAAATTGAACGCTCAAATGCTTCACCGAACTTTAAGCCTCGAACTACTTTACGACTGTCATTGCAGTGTGATATCAGCTATTTTTTTATCTTCTTTCAAAGATTGGATTCAGAAAATTTTCTTCAAGCATTTTCTTTCTGTTAGAGTGGTCACTGGTTTATTTGAAATTCATAACTCAAATTTGGAAGTGAAAGAAAAAATGGTTAGCTCATCTTATTGTGTGCAGTGTGTTGAATGCAACGTATCCATTATATTAAATATTAGCTCTAAGATCGCGGGTTCGAATCACGCCTGGATGGAGTTTTTGTCACCTATGGCATGAGTATTTGAGTATGCTTTTCTTATGTGCAATACAAACCATGAAGAATAGGGTTCGTATTGATTCCATCGTAAGATGAATACAAATCAAATATGAATGAACGTGTTACCGTTTAGCTTTAACGCTCACGTTTGCAGCTGCTCCCAATTTTATGCCGCACGAAAAACTCAGATGGATGGGGCCGAGAGACCCGTCGCCTTCGCCCCCCTCTGGTAAACTAGAACGATAATGTTTTTCCTCGCTCAACTCCGAACGAAAGGATTGCAGCGCACTGATCCGTTCTCATTCAATTATCTGACCAAGTTGCTATCTTTGGTGGAGTGACCCCGAGGCGGAAATCTCCGCTCGGATCAAGACCGGCAGCAAACGACTAGAGTTCAAAATCTCCGTGGGAGTCCGTCATATGAGCTCCGCACTTGTGGGATATGCGCTCTCCCGGCGGAGTTTTGGCGGAGACACCAAGAGAACGTCCCGTAAGAATTAAACCTCATCACCCTCCGCTCTTCTCTCAGCAGCAGCAGCTACCGTTTTCCCACAGCCGCCTTAAAACCAATCCTAAACCCTCTGCCGAGTCCAGCACAGGGACAAGGCGGGCTAGGTGGTTTTCTGCAGTCGGTAGTGGTGGTGTGTGAAGGAGTAGGGAGTGAGGGGGCCGGTGTAGGAGTGTCACATATGGCGACCTCCCCTCTCACTCCCTCTGGGGTGGATTTGAGGTGAGGCGGAGGCTGAATTGATGGAATTCGTCAGAGTGGAACGCGGTCTCTTCTGTTCCTCTCGCGGAGTGCGGCCGGAGATGGTTTCCCCGTAGGTACGGCCTGCGTGAGAAGGGAAACGGGCTTTGGTGGCTGCGGAGACACTCCTGATCCCATGATTCCTCACGCGAGAAACTTTGAGGCGTTAGGAAGACCGCACGCTTCTATCCCCTTAACCGAATTCCACCCTTAACCGAGCATAACCCTTCCCCCAAGACTACGAGACCCCGACCCACCCCTATCCTTCCTCTTTCCTACCCCCCTTTCCCCTCCTTCCCCTCCTGTTCCCTCCTTTGTTCTCCCTCTTCTCTCCAACCCATTTCCAACACGTCCTGATTCACTTTCCCCACTCCTCACTTCTGACGGTCTCTATCTTTCCTCCTTTTTCCTCGGATCTTATCCGCCACGGTGGGCAAATCTCATTCAATCCCAGATTGGTATTCTTCTTGCGACACTTTCTCTTTCTGGGAATTTTTCCACTCATACATTGGCACTCTCTAAGCTGGTTTTTACTTGGGGAAACAGGCATAAAGTTACAATCGCTACTTAGTCTATATTTTGTACAATATAGACTTTTTATTTCGGAAATCAGTTTGTATCATTTTGCTTTCAAAATTAGCAAGTATCAGTTTTCCTTTTTGCTCTTCTCAGTTTGCGCTCAATTGGTTTTGACTCTTGGTTTGAGGGTACAGGAAAAGAATAAAGAACAGTTAACTTTGAGTACAGGAGTGACCGGGGATTTAATTCAATTTAATACATTTTTTCACACTATTATTTCATGCTTGTTTCATCTAGGCAAATTTATCTATTTAGTTTCTCAGTGCTCTTTCTCTCAACGGTATGTTGCGGTACTAACTCTTTAGCCATTCTTCATTATGGCGTCCTCTCACGCAACGCACTTTTTTCACAAATGTGTTGCCTCTTCTTCGATATGATAACTTATATTTTGTTTATCCCATTTGTGTGTGGGTACTAATTTTCACAAGAAGAGAGTTACTGCTTTTTCAGTCTATATTTCTTTGCTATTAAAAAACGTCTCAACTCTCCCAGAAATTCAAAAAGTTCATTTTTCCAATAACTTCCAAAATATTCCGCATGTTTCGTAAAAACAACTACAAACGATGTCGCTATTAATTATATGAGTCAATAGAATGACAACTTTTATTTTGCCTTAGGTAGGAGATGTACGGCGAATAACAATCTCTCTAGGAACCAAGATCTGATTCTGATAACTTCTGATATATCGTAGGGATTACACATACAAAACACTCGTAGCACAGCATTAAAAAAACTAGGTTTTGTTAAGCGTATAATAGGAAGGTCCTCAGATGAAAAAGTCAAAGAGAGATGCTAATTTGCTCTGGCTAGGCCACACCTCGAATACGCCGCGAGCATTTGGGACACTGGTCATAAAGATTTAACCAAAAAAATAATAAAATAAAAAGGAAAGCAGCGCCCTTCGTTCAAAACTGCTACGAGCGTAAATATAGTGTCTCACAACCTTTAGAGGGATTAAGGTGGGATCCCCTAGAGACTCGGAGGCTACACGCTAGGTTTAGGTTGCTTGAGAAATTCAGAACTGATATTTTTCAGAGCGACATAGAGAATATTATCATGACTCCTCACTAGATCTCTAGGTCTGACAGATGCGATAAAATAAGATAGATACACTGTCGAACATATAGGTACAAAAACTCGTTCTTTATGCGCTCAATAAGCGACCACAATAAAAATTGAGCTCCACTACATACACTCCTATAATGCATGTTACCATTTCATCTCCCAAAAACTTAATCTTTACACGGCTGGTGATCTAGCACCTCCTGCCACACGCCCTTCCGGCGGCTCGCATGGTATTCTGTAGATGTAGATCTCATTTGGAATTTACGCAGTTTTAATTTCAGGTATACGTCCAATTCAAGGTATTACGATGTTTTCAATAAGTAATGATTTATAATGCTTGTTAAGATTATTTACGGAAATGATCATATTTATAATTTTGCGTCAAATCTAGGGGAAGCAATTCAATTTGCTGGCGAAAATTTGAATGGGACTTTAATATTAAGTCCAACAAATAATTTTTCCTAAATAAAGTATCCTACAGTATTAGAAAGGTGACGAATTGGAATCTATTAATATAGGATAAATTTAAAATGTAAAAATTCATCTGCTGTCACTGAAAAAGATACTCTTTCAATTATCGTACATATCCATTTTTCCTCCTAAACTTAATAAATTATATTTCCATAACAATTCATTTTCGATATTTATAGATTTATCTGGGTTCAGATCTTTGAATGTTCGTAAAAATTTTCTTCAAAATGGTTTAACGTTTTAAATTAAGACAAGGACTATAACTGAGGCGAGAAACTTTCTTTGTAAATCTCTTAATCATTCCATTTTTCTGGGCTGTAAGAGGTTTTCATGTTTATTGTATTAAATATGTCTTTATTATATTTGCGAGTTTGAAAGTTTACTTGATTTTATCTTAGGCACCTTCACAATGTAATTTACACTTTCATAACGCAATTTAATTAATATTTTTGGCGTCTCATTGCTGAGTGATCGCCAGGCGATGCTAGGATATAAAAAACCAAGGTTATAACGGTTGGTAATGCCACATGTATTAATTCAGAGAGATATTTGCAGAGTTAAGATGTTAAAATTTCCATTTCATCCACCCACAGTTAGGGGCCTTAATAATTGTGATCGACGCCTAATTATTTAATGTTTTAATAAGGATCCAATGACGTAATTTGGAACTATTGGTAGCGTTTTCATTTCTAATACTTATTGCTTTATTTCACTCTTGCTTTAATTTCTAAATGGGATGTAATTTAGCTATATTTGTGTTATTCATCTGAAACTTTGTAGTAATTTTGCATATCAGCATGACCAAAGTTAAATTTATCATCCTTGTGATGCATGAATACGTCCACGACCCTGCGTAATTTAAATAATTATTAGAATCCGCTTAGCATAAAAAATCACGTTAAGTATACTTCACTGACATTTCAACTAGTTTAGCTATTAAAAATAGTTTGACAGTGTTTTTGACGGCTCGTGTATGCCTGGTGTGTATGACTAATCTCCTGCCACTAACCGTTTGAATGATTTTGAATGTTCCATGTACATTTATGGGAATATGTCTTTCGAATCCGCTTTATAATTTGTGCCTTGGTGAGTGCATCTTGACTCGTGTGTGTCATTGTGAAATCGGTTTGTCAGCCCTTTCGTTTATGCATTCCAAGTGGCGATCATTGCATTACGAATCAATATAACCTAAGGGAGTTCTCATTTCAAACTCGCGGATGCCATAAAAATGAGCGCAGAGTTCACAAAGTGGAAATTAGGGGAACAGGGTGAGGTCTTCCTCCGACGCCCTCTCCACCCCACCCCACTCTTCCTCCTCTCTCTCTTGAAATACCGCGAATAATGTACACCAATCCCCGGGCAGGGGGCGTTCATTTAGCCCTATCTAATATGCGGAAACTTCTGCCTAAGAATTTCAAATATGAACGATACCCTTTAGGGCGTAAAATTTTCTCCGGCCGCAGCGGAGGACGAGGACGGAGAGGGGGGGTTTGAGGGAGTTTGCAAGGAAATCGTGGAAGGGGGTGGGGAAAAGGAAAAGGAGGGCCAATGTAAGGGGTGGGGGTTTGGTAGAAAGACGAATAAGAGGAGAGAATTGCTCGGGAGGAAGTGAGGAGGCGGAAAGGGAGCGTGAAGAGAGGGCATTAAAACTTTTTTCGAGTCGCCTGATTTTTCCATGACGTCCCCGACTGCTCCCCAGCCTCCCCTTCCAAGCTATCTCCCGTTCAAAAGCAGAACCCCCCTACTCCCAAACCACCTCTTAACTCGTTCCCTCCTCCTACTTCTCGCATTGCTCATTCCATTCTTCTTTCCCCTCCCTGACTACAAACCCGCGCAGAAAATATAATACCCGAAACAGAAACCCACACCCGCTCAACCAGGTTGCTTTTATCGTAGAATGTGAGACCAAATGTTTTTGTGCGTAACTCGCCACCCTCTCCGATGCTGATTCACGAGAAATGCACAGAGATGAGGTTGAAGACGATATAATCAACCTTCTAGTACCACCATCTCCAGGAATACAACATGAAAATAAATAAGACGAAGACAAAAATCTTAGTATGCGAAAGAGAGAAGCTGAATGTAGAAGTTTCCCTGAAAGGAGAGAAATTAGAGCAAGTAGATTCCTTCACCTATCTCGGAAGTACCATCACGCGCGATGGAAGAAGTTCAACGGACATCAGGCGGAGAATAGCCTAAGCTAAGAAGTCTTTCATGGGAAAAAGACAACTGTTGTGCTCCAAGAAGACAGGACTACAAACATGGAAACAGTATGCGATAACATTCGTGGGCACTCTATCATGATCAGAAGCATGCACCATTGGAAAAAATGACCAGAGCACACTAGAAGCCTTTGAAATTTGGTGCTGGAGGAGGATTCTGAAGATAAAATGGTTGGATAAAATAAGAAATAATGAAGTGGTATATAGAAGGGTAGAAGGGTGGAGGAGAGGACCAAATGGAACTCTCTACAGATAAGAAGAACAAGATGTATTGGACACATCCTGACACACTGCGGGTTTGTGAAGAACATAATTGAAGGCAAAATAGAGGGAAATGTCCCCAGAGGAAGACTCAGTAATAGTTTATGGACCAAATAAAGAGGAAGGTACATCGGAAGAGACAACGGGCAGTAAGGAAACTTGCATCATATAGGGAAGGGTGGAGGGCTGCAGTCCACAAATTTAAGGATTGAACAACCAATGAAGACGAGTACCTCCACGAGTTTTTGTGCCACACTTTGCCAGAATGCACCTGTGATGTTTTGAGCAAATATTCTTTTTTCTCTGGTAACATTACGTTTGCAGTTTATTAAATACCTAAGGTCAGTCCTTAGAGATAAAACAAACAGGACCTAGTCTAACTGAAACATGGTCATAAATGAGCTGTAAGAGCTCACTATTCGACTCCAAACGCTAAGCTCCAGTTTCAAATTATTAACTCGCACTTCATACGTCATAGTGGGAGGGTAAGGATTTTTTTAAAGGCTGTGGGGTAAGTTTAAGAAGCAAGAAGGGAGGAATCTCTATTTTCATGTGGCCGTTGTTTTCTTACCGCGCCAATGGGTAGCCAATCAGAAGTAAAATCAGCCATACTTTGCCATAGGAGTTACTCATCTTGTAACTTTTGACACAGCCATTGTCATCTGAGCTGCGCCAGGGAAGGAGAACTGACGCTTTCTGTGATTTTTTTCAGTCAAATGATCCTTTTCCGAGGAACTTTGGCACATCTTCAAATGGTGTGAACAATTGGAGCCTACGTGGTGCCATCCATCGTTAATTATCGATATGATCCATTGTTAGATAACATCAATCCAATGAAAAATTATAATTTTGAATTTTCTAATTATTACAAAATGCATCAACGATATGGTACACCATCACGCGAACGGGTGCAAATATTTAAATCAAAGATCGTTTTATTCGGCCTTAAAATATCATTTCACCTGACCGGGATACGAACTTATTTCTCCTTGCTGGGAGTTTAAATTTCCGATGAAATTCGGTGTTTATAAAGGTCACATGGTGGTGAAACTGACCACCACAACTGATCTGAATGGAATATCCGGGTTTAAATCTCAGTCAGGTCAATTGAATTTCTCATGGCGAATTTCACACTCTTTGGTCAATAATATGGATGGCTGAACGTATCACGGTTATTTTCCGGCTTCTATTTCCATCCGATGCAGCCGCTGGCATGAAAACCAAACATGTTTATGTCGCACATCGCTGCCGCAAATTTCATGTGAAAAATCCAAAGTTATTCCTACTGACTTCATCAATGCCTGTTCTAGTTTTCCAAGCATTGGCCTTTTTTATTACATGTGCCTTCTCTATGAAAAGTGTTTTGTGTAGGCACTGGTGGACAATAATTTTTGCCTATTTTTGCGTGGTCACTAATAATGTTCTAATTGGAAACTATATTTATAAGTGATGTCATTGCTAAGTTTATGGATGATTAATCTTGGTTCAACATATTTTTAAATACTTTAACACGCTGAAGATGCTTAAAAATTTGGCCATACGACGGCTTCAAACCTAAAAACAATTGACGAAAACTCGAGAAACTTCTTTTGTGTGTATATTCTGGTCGAGAAAAGTCAGAATTAGTTATATTTTATCAAATGAACAGACTTTACTTTGGGGAGGTTCGTGACTTCGAGGAGTAAGTAGGATGGGATGAGGTTAGGCTTTCACCCTTAGGCCCAATTTATAACGGCAAACAACCATTGTTGACGAAAAATTGGGACGAACCTCCCATTTCTTTAATCTACCGTCAAATTTTGCGGTATTGCTATTGATTGACAGAATTTTATTTTAACTCCACAAAAATGTTTTCTCCATTGCTTATTGCCAGGCTTATTTTCATGTAGCTTAGAAAACATGTTGGTATTACGCAATGCAATCTGGGAAACTGCCTATCTCTTCGTCTCGCATATCTAACTGAAGTACTGCATTTGGGAATAATTTCTGCCTTTTAAAGCTTTTTTGGAGGAAAATGTTCCGGGGTTTTGTCCTCTGAACCTTGAGCAAACTCATGATCATACAGAGTAACTGGAACTCACACACCAATACCAATATAAAAGTCTTCCCTGTAGACCTGAGTGATAAAATTATTACTCACCGTATGTATAGTGGAATTAAACCAAGATGATCTATGCGCAACTATAGTAACAGTCTAAAATATGATTAATAACTTTCTAATTAAGTTTTTATTATTTTTCGCCTAAGTATACGGATGGATGTTGCAATTGTCAATATTATTCTGGACACGTTATATTACACAAACCCAGTCGTTGCCTTGTATATTTGTTTCATGCCTAAATGACCACGACCTGTCTACTGTATTTTTTATGCAGTGGGTTAAAAATACATTGATCCATGGACCAGAAGACCCTCTGTTCCATGGTTAGTTCTCAGTAGATGCTTAAACATAGCGTTGGTACACGCGCCGAAAAACGTAATAGTGGCTCGTCAAGAGGTCGATGATATTTAAAGGGTGACCAAAGAAAAGTGTACATGGCGGTCGAGGAAGGAGGTGGAGGGAAAAATGTTTGGAAGGGGAAGTTTGCCTGAAGATGAGACGAGGTGACGCTCTTGACAGGCGACTTTCCCAAAAACTCATTGTTTCGGCGAGGAAAGGAAGAAGTAGAGAAGACTTTAACGAGGGAGTGATGGCGGACTGGAAAAATACAGTAGAGAAGAGCACCAGGAGCGCTGAGCAGTGGTGATATGAAGGGAATGGAGGGAAAAAGATATGAAGTACAGAGATCATATATAAGTTTTCCTTTGTAACTCGAATAGCATTTGAAATATTTCAGCGGCAGTCTTGGAGAAATAGCTGACTGTAGGGTTACTGAAATCATATTCGTTCATACACCCGTGATGTAAGGTGTCCTGCATGGTAATGAATCTGGTAGAAGTAGATGATAGAATAATTTCCACTGTCTCCATGCAGGTGATAAAAAGAATTCAACGTTTAAGCTGCCATGAGAGCACATTGCTACCTTTTCATTCCTCTCTGATATTACTTTAATAGCAGTAAGTGAGCATCCCTCTTCTCTTTACTTGATATAATTCATACCAACCAAATTTTCTCTCCTGCCGTTCAATTATTGTTGTAAAGAACGAATTAATTCATATAAAAATTAACTTTTGATGCTCAAATTGCCGTAGCATATTCAAATATATATGCAAATATAAATTCGGAATTCAATGTCCTAGCAAACATAAAATGCCATGAGTCTGCAGCAGGAGTCCAGATAGAATTTAATTCTGCAGGTTTTTATCTCGTAAACCGCTATAAATCATTGGAATGACATGAATATGAAACATCGAGGTAAATAAATTCTAAATATACTTAATTTGGGAGCCATTAGTGATGCGGAGGCTCTAAGTTTGGCTTTGATTATTGTAATATATAGAAAAACTCACCTCTGGAGAGTTTCAATGCGAAGGATATTATTTTTCCCCGAGCCTTATCACTAGAACTGTTTGATGCGACAGATGTTGGAGATACACATCAAAACTGAAGGATAAAAAGATTCCTATTTTTCCTGCGCATGTATCCGTTATAAAACAATGACGAGAACTTACACAGCACATGCCATTTACATCCATCCTCTTCCCATCCTTATCTCAATTCTCCTTCTTCCATGACTGGTTTCCAAAAAGCCGCAGCCATTGGAATATGTGGTGTCCCGCTGCGTATAATGCAGATGTAGATCGTTTTATGAAAGACATACCTGAATTATGAAGGAGACTAGCTCCAATAAGTCGAGTTTAGGAGTGAGTTGGACTAATATCAATGACTGAGTGGGTTGAGGAGAATGCATTTAGGTGGGAGAGAGGAGGTCGAGGGAGACGGGAATAAAATCTTTTGAAGAATGGATTTGGTGTGGAAAACGGGATAGGAGAGGTGTTACAAGTAAGAGAACGGAACGGTCCGTGTCGAGGGAAGGGGAGAGGGTGAGATGGGGATAGGGTTAAGGACCTGTCGTAAGAAAGGAGAAAGAGGGTTGCCGTTGCGACTCCGGGCGCCCATATGGCTCACTGGGTGGCTGACGGCGGCGGTGCGTCTTAACACGGGCTTTACGGGAAAGGGGTTTGGGCGAGTCATTGGGACGAGCAGGTGGATTTGGGTTGCGGGTGGACAGGGACCGTGCGATCCGTGAAACTGACCTTATTTCTCTGTAGGCTGTCGCGACGCATTACATAATCGCCTATCTCCCTTATTCTTTGTGGGCAAAATTATTAACTTTATTGCTGCGTGCCTATCAGAAAAGCTGTTTTTTCCTCATAAATCAATTTATATATATTCAAGAAGAAATTTTATGGTTTTATAACTACGATTGAGGATGTCGTCGTTGAAGATAAAACTTTCTCCTGTACAAATATTTTACATCTATTGTAGCATTTCAATTATGTATGTATTTTTGAAAATGTTATCCTTCATTTTTTTACGAGTTTAAAGCTATTTACGAACTATGTAATGTTCGAAAATTAACGATATACTTGATCTTGCATAGCCATATACGTTAGATGCCTACCATTATGACGATTAAAGCGTAAATGCTATGCTGGTTGTAATTCATAAATACTCCTGAATTAGTGAAATACCAGTTGTGGCATGATTGTCTGTCGTGATTAAAACTAATTGAAAAATCTACTAAACTGATTAATTAACTGTTGCTATCATTAATCAGTAGCAAAGTCTTCAGTACGTAATCTTCGGCTTACTAGCATTAATTTACTCTTTTTAGGAGCACATAATTACTATCCTCATAAAGTACTTTTACCTCCTACTAAAAAACTTCATTTTTAATTAATTATTTATTCTACACCCAACTCGTTACGTTTTGGCATTACGACGCAGATCGAGTAAAATGCACATAGTAACACAATTCAGTGAGGAAAAATGGCTTTTTAGGTGATGAGTAAACTATCTAACGGGTGATTGATGCACATCTACTATGGAAGATTTTCCTTTTTTCTTCATTTATCCGTAGTTTCAACACGTCCGGATGATTCCATAT
The DNA here is from genome assembly GCA_963169105.1 of Ceriagrion tenellum. Taxonomy (NCBI): domain Eukaryota; kingdom Metazoa; phylum Arthropoda; class Insecta; order Odonata; family Coenagrionidae; genus Ceriagrion; species Ceriagrion tenellum. The sequence continues at coordinate 39,307,810 of OY720640.1, forward strand.
GTCTATTTAGAAATTCATGACTTCATTTTTCCAAACATTACAATTTTAAAAGTACTCGTGGGTAATTTAGCAAAAATATCCCATGATACTGTTATACCCTGATAATGAATAGACACCTATAGCTGCTTAACGTTCTAGTTAATTCTTCTGGAGTTACAATGTAGTGAATTTTTCATAAATTGCTCATTTCGCGTTCATCATAGGTTATTTTCAGGAGGAATTTTATTCATTTACGCTCGGGTTCCCTTCTTTTGTACAACCCTTTAAACAGTTGCCCTCTTTTTCTCTTGCAGCTCATTTCCCCCAATACTATCTCAGCTCCCTCTCTTGTTGTTCAACCCCTCCCTCTCACCGTTTTGTCTTTGCCCTTCCTTCCTTTTTCTGCCTCATGATTTTTCTCACGGTTATCGCTCCCTCCTTTTCTCACCCTTTCAACACTTTTCCAGTCTCTCCTCATTTCTCCATTTTCTCTTTTTCTTCCCCTTCCTGCCGCGTCTCCCTCCACTCACCCAGCGTGAATCCTTCTGCCTCCTCTTCCCATCCACCCCTGCCTTCCTGTGCCAACCAAGCCAGCTCCCTTCTCGACCAGCCAACCCTCATACTCCTCGCACTCTCTCTCTACCCTCGCTCACCCCCTGCCCATCACCCGCTACCGTCTGTCCTTCCGTTTTTGCGCTAAAGAGGTCGTGAGGGGTTGAGTTCTTTTCTCCAGATAACGATCCCTTGAGCGGGTGAGAAGGAAACATCTTTGTCGTCCTCGCGGAAATGAAGTCTCCGACTCCATTTGAGAAGAAGTGCGGGGAGAGGCGTTGGGAAGTGTTCGTATAGGGGGTTGCGCTTTGTCGGGCTGGTCTCGGAGAGAGGGTAGAGTTGCCAGGGAGTTTATCAGCTGGCTTTTAGGGTGGTGGCTGGCAGGAGGCTGCAAGGAGAGTGCACACGAGCATTAGGTTGGGTGGACAAGGTTGAGATTGGTAGGGGAAGGTTAATATGTTTTTGCTTGTGGATTGTTGTTGGGATAATGAATTCATGGAGTAGTTGAGTTTAAATTCATACTTTAAAATGCAGGAACTAAAGCCAGATCGAAGGCTTTTTGCATTAGTGGGCATAATAGATAATAAACATAACTTCATCATTGGTTGTTTAATCCTAAGATTGGTTGACTGCACCCCTCCACCATTCCCTATCTAATGCTAGTTCTCTTGCCTCCTGGTATTTCTTCATATGTACTTTCCTCTTTATTTGGTCCATGAACTTATTCCTGGGTCTTCCTCTGGGGACTTTTACCTCTATTTTGCCTTCAGTTACGTTCTTCACAAATCCTTTTTGTCTCAGGGTATGCCCAATCCATCTTGTTCTACTTTTCTCTATGGTGTGAATTTAACATGTGAGCAGCAAAAATAATCTGGGTACAGGGATAAAATAAGAGTTACCCGCTGTATAAAATATAATGTTACTTATGGAAGGTGAAGTAGGTGGTTAAAAAAGGGAAGTACATTTTGCTGTTTGGAAATAAAATACATTCAGTGTTCTCTAGAAAAGGGATAGCTGAGATGTATCCTGTGCAGATTTTCCGTGCAAATCTTGTATCTATGTGCGTTCGTGATTTTGTAAAATCATAAGTACGAAGTAGCATTCCATTTGTGAGGCATAAATTTGGAAAACTTAGCCTTCTGACAAGTTTTCTTAGATTTTTTTCAATGCATCAGCCGTTTTAGTTATATTTACTTAGGTAGGGGTTTGTGTGATGCATATTTTTGATAAATCACCTTCTACATCACTCCCTTGAGATAACTCGAATGTTATTATGCTGATGTAGGTATGGAAAGACGGAATTAAGGAACGTGTAAAAGGTTGATGACAGTATGAATTTGAGGACGAATGTGCAACGTGAGTATTTTGAGGTTGTCCTATCCATCTATTGGAGTAACCTTTTTTCCGAAACTACTCTCGGGCTATGTCTCTGGCAACCGCTTTCTTAGAACTACGTGCCCCTTGTTCATTTGAGTGGCAGTAGTTTCATTCCCTGTACCTTGAGTGTTGGCCTATACGATCTTTGCGTCACTTTTATAAGTCCTGAGTAGGGATTTCAAACTTTTTCATTTCTTTCTATAAAAATATTAACCGTGTGGACATCTCTAGATTGAGGCGCTGGTAAGCGCAGAAGTTTAAAGTGGTATTTTCCATTTGAGAGGGCAGAATCGTGTTTCAAGTTTCTTTATAAATGTTGTAGGAAATATTTATATAATTCTTCTTGTGAGCAATATCTGAATGAATAATTTCTATAAACATAGCAGAAATCTAACCTTTCGTGATTTATATTCATTAATCATGTGGATACGTGGTCGCTGCTGTCCTCAATTAAATCTTTCATCTCATTAAAATTTTATTTTGCATTCCTTTTTGACTATCACTACCATTGGGGATTATTTATTTTATATACCTATTGTTTTCAGTAGGATTTTGAAATTTTTAGACTTGTAATGTTTAGCTTAGCAGCTGAAAAAACGTTTACGATTTCGTTTTAAACATTTAATTTTATATATAAAAAATAATAAATCGCTGATTTGATTAGCGTTATTATTGTTGCGTTGTTATATAGAGTTATTAGTATTGATAACGTTGTTATCTTTGGAAATGTTTTATAGCACCTAATCAAGGTGCTATATTATTTATGTAATTTTGCATGTATAGGCCAAAACACGTGAATTATGTGTGATAATGTACCTTTCCAATAGCATATACTATTGGTCGTTCAATCTTAAGATTGGTTATCTGCCGCCTTCTACCCTTCCTAAGCTAATGCTTGGTCCCTTACTTCCTAGTAGTTCTTCCTAATTACTTTTCTCTTTATTAAATCTATGAAGTTATGCCTGGGTCATCTCTTTGGAAATTTGCCCTCTATTTTACCTTCAGCTATGTTCTTCACGCAATCATTGTTCCTCAGGGTGTGTACTATCCTTCTGGTTATTCTTTTCTGAAGATTGTTTCTTAAGGTCCTTTCACATTCAACTCTTCTGTAATTTCATCCATCCATTTTATCTCCTGCATCATTTTCCAGCACCAGGTTTCGATAGATTCTGGTCTGTTCTGTTTTGGTGTCTAATAGTATATGCTTCGAATCCTTGAAGTGCCGAGCTTTACAGGCGCAAGGAGGTGGCCAGTTCTTTCTTTACACACTACTTAATATATGGCAGTTATAAATGTGAACAATGATGTAACCTCTCATGAGATATGCATTTGAAATAATTCCATTGAAAGTGATTGAATTAGTTATTTCATTAACTTTTTTCGCTATAAATCATCACCAGATTACATAAATTACGAAAAAACCAAGAAAACATACCAATACATTCAGAATTATATGCAGTGTTCTTTTATGGGAATTTTAGAAACGGAAATTAAACGATAATTTTCAAAACATAGTTACAAAATAACGCTATGAGATAACATGAGAACTAGTTCGTAATGAAATAGTTACCAAATTAGTCATTTGACAGCATGAAAAATAACGTACTTAGTTTAAATGACTATAATGGGCAATTAAGGTAAGTGAGAATTTCGGGTATTATAGTGTTACGTCTAGAGATAAAATGATCATTGATGTTTCTCTCTACATTTATCAGCGTGATTTTACTGTTTTTATGGATAATCAAAAAACTTAAATCAGGCCTTATTTCCTGTGTTTGGATTCCTTGCATTCGGATAATTGTTTGATAAATATGAATGTTAGTTCTAAATATGATGTAATGATCTAGGAATGGTGCGATCTGTGGCGGTAATTCCTTGAGCACGCGTACAGGTATTTCTTCTGGACCTCGGGACTTGTTGCCATATCAATCTTTTATCCATTGTCATAACAAAAGAATATCATGAAAAAGAACTCGATGTTTTCAAAAATATCGCCTAGAGAATTTTTTCCCACCTTAATACATTTATTATTTAAACAAAATTGCAGGAGATAATCTATCTATTGTGTATACGTATCAGAATGTGTTGAATGAAGTATTAGGGCTCTATAGAATATTTGGAATAGATTTCTACAGAATATTTAACTGATAGTCAAAGGATTCCATGTGCCATTCTCACATCGAGTAATTCTTTTCAGAATCTTTTTAGATCCTAAAAATATTTTCGATCTAAAGCTGGAATAAAGCGGGTTGTGCATCGCTAAGTGCAGTGATTTTGGCATTTTCTACCTTGTTTGAACCTTGAAAAGTTCAAATCTCGGAAAATAGAAACATTTATGACTTTTACTTATGGTTGTGATCTCCTTCCTAGAGAGTAGGAGAAGATAGTCCCCTTGAGCAAAATTAAGACACATCATCGACGAAAAGTGGAATTAGTGAAGGATACAGAGAACAGAAATTATTACAGAGCGTAAATAGTGGATTTAAATGCTCTGAATAAATAGAAACCCAGGCCAAAAGGGAATTCATAGGAATTACTCAAATAAGGGTGGGTTATACATAGAGGGATTACTAGCTAAGGAGAAAAAAAGTGGCAGGGTGAAGTTATTGAGGAGTAAGAAGTTAAGGAGTTAAGAAAATGTATAAATCACTTACGGTTTCGTTACGGTTACGGAAACGATTAACTATAATGATCTTGGCTGAAAAATAAAATTAATAAACTTATAATAAAAAACCTTTAATAATAATAATATGAATGTTAGTTTAGTTAGCATATGCAGCGGCGGACTAGAGCTTAACGCTCGGGAACCGTTTGAAATTCTCAAGAGCATTCGCGACCTCTGATTGACACTGATAGACGAGTATTTTCATCCTTCGTCTTCGGCCATCCCGTCTACAGTTGCAAAAAATAGCTCCCTCCTCTTTCCACTCCATTCACCAATTTGTGTAGCTTCCTGTCTTAACGTATTGTCTATCGAGGACTCCCCAGTGTCAAATCCCCGCCAATTATCACACCTGTTTCCTCTCCATTCGCCAAATCTTATCTTTCTTAACGTAAAAATAGCTTAGGGACATTTGCACTTGTTGATCATTATTATTCGTCTAAATACGAGCCTAAAATTTTGTGCCTTTTAGTGTAGTATTTATAAGATCTTCTCTTTTGTTGCAAATTTTGTTGAAAATGTCATAGTAGACTACTTAAATCAGTATTTCTTTTCAAAGAGATAATACCAAGTAATTGAGTCTGTTGAAATTAGGTAATACTAAATACATAATTTCATCAAGAAAAAATGACGTGATAAAGATTTTCTCGGCCAAACTCTGGCTATTGCATCAATTGCCTCTACCGCATATTAGAATAATTTATAACATCATTTCCATGTCACCAGATCTACTTTTTTATTGCCAATCAGTGGTGTTGAAATGTTTTAAAATTGGTGGACGTGGATAGTACAGATATGAACTCGTAAAGTTGATGAAGCCGCAAGCAGTCACATTACCTGCGCTTATTCGAGTGCCAATGATCAGTAAGAACTTTTGGTGCTAAACAATTTGGCAGGTTCGACTTTAAAGACGTCAGCCTAAAAATCGAAACACGCCCATCAATGACTTTATTTAGTAGACTATAACTACTTTTAGAATTTTTCACACTTCAGTCGGAAACATAGGGATAAAAAAATATTCTAATGTTGTTATCATGGTAAACTTCCCTATAGAAATGGATAATTATTAAAATTAATAACTTCTGAGGATTATATCCTCAGAAGGATTAATACCTTCTGAGGATATAATCCTCAGAAGGTGTTAATTTTAAAGAAAGGAATTCAGAAATTAATCTTTGAATATTTAAATATATAAATATATTTGACAACTACTGTTAGAGAAAATGAAAGATACTTTAATTCCATCTCCATGCTAGAAGAGTTCGCTTCCATGAACCCTCAGGTCAGAAAACGACATCGTAATATAAAAAAGTCACACCCGCAGCAGTATTCGTATGGTCGGGCGCGTGAAACTCCACTCTCCTCTTTAACTTCTGACTCGCCGCAGTGTCGGTGGTCAAGCATGTTTCTTATCACGCCTTCCGCTCGTTGTTATAACGCGGTCTGGCAAAATCTGTGCTCCGTTTCCCCGGGCAACCTTCAGCTGTTCCTTATTCCATGCGGTCTGCATCGCCCGGCCGCCAGCGATCGCCGGAAGGAGCAAGATATGTGTACCAGTCCGTGGGAGAATGGCCCCTTTCCGTGTTCCCAGCCATGCATGCCCATCCTTGGTTTTCTCTCTCTTGCCTCACCCCATATACTTGCCTATCCCTGTTAGGGTCCCTTGCCAATTCTACAACCTTTCGCCAGATTCTTCCTCTCGATACTTTTCCCTTCGTACATCAGTACTACCCTTTTCCCCACTTCGTAGGGCCTCACACCCCCTGCGGACAAAAGAGGCTGCCATTGTCGGTGCGGCGACAGATGCGCCACCGACCGCGATCTTGTTCGGGGGAAGTTGTAAAATGTTTCGTGCCGTCCAAAACGGAAATGTTTGCACTTGAGTTATTTCAAGATGCTTCTTACTGCTCGTGGCCGTGGTGGGCTTGGGGAGCGCTTTCCCGTGCATGTTTTTTTTCCACAAAAAAATGTGTTTGGATAAGTTTCAACGGCAGCTAGTTGCCGACGAGTTTTTGGGAGGAAAAGCAGAATATTAAATCCTCAAGTCAACTCCATATGGCGGAGTCTGGGACGCAAAAGTGAAAAGAAATCGTCATATCGTCAGATCTATGAGAAGTTCAGCCCAGGAGAACGCAATATTGGCGAATCAAATTACGTGAATTTGAGATTTCCGATTTTACCAGTAAAAATATCTAATTTATAATTACTCGTATGATAGTAATAATTTAAATCATAATTTGATTAATTCTTAGACATGAGCACACGTCCTGCTTGTTCCACTTAAACCTCTGGATCATGAAATTTTCAATGATACTTTTCATCGTGCATAATTATTTAATGCTAAGTAAGAGATTTAATATCAGTTGGAGCAGCCTTAAGTCAAATCGAACCTCACGCAAATTACCGTGGTTGCTCTATGCCAAACAGTTGTAATTTCCTTAATATCACTTATCATGCACATTGGTAGAGATTTTGCGATGAGTTTTTGAACATGAAAATCGTGCCTCCTGCAAATAAAATGACCTCCTTTAACCAAGATATCATATCCCAGTAAAAATCTAACAGTGGATTTTCTAATCTTAAAACGTGTGGTTAAGGATATCAAAGTCGAGGATGGATAGCCATATCGTTACATGATAACTTATGCATGAGTTAAGACATTGTAGACGGCATTTATTAAGTGCTTGAGATGTTTCTGCCGCTGGTCCCGAAAAAGATGACAACTTTTCCGAGTAGAGCACTCGTTTTTGGGACATGTTCGGAGGTAGCTTGTGCTCGAGGAAAATTCCGGAGTATCTTCGCAGTTGTCGACGCATGCATACAAACATATCAAGGAATCGACTCTTTCGTCCCGGCCTCAGTTTTATTTGGAGATTTCCATTTCATTTTGCCCCCCCATTCCTTCGACCCACGTCGTGAACTGAAAAAAAACCCCACCCTTTAGCCAAACTCAATCTCAAACAGCCCCTTTTTCCACCAGCCCCACTCCTCCCTCCCACTCTTCCGTCCGCTCTCTCTCACACACAGAGCAACTCTCTTACTTTTGAAATAGTTTCTCCAAAAAGGGAGGAGCGGGAGGGGGGGGGGTAAGAGAAGGTTTAGGGTGGAGGAAGAGTAGGCTGTGTGGGAAGAAGGGAAAGTGAAAGGGATAAGGGATGAAACCGCCCTCTCCTTACCTTTTTCGCCCCTTCGTTCGCCTCATCCTTTGGAACTTCTCCCGCCATCCTCCCCCTCCTCTCCCGTTCCTCCCTCGACCTCCCTCCCCCTAACCCCGAAGACTTCGATATCCCGCCCCGCTTCCTTCAGTCGTTCGACCCCTTCCACCTCGCGACCCGACCCCCGTTCGAGCGTCTCATCCCCCATTCTCGTTCTTCTTTCCTTCCTCTCCCCTTCCTCGTCCTAACTCTTAAACCCCAGTCACCCCTCCCCTTACCCCCCCTCCCCGACCTTCCTATCCACTGCGCATCCCTTTCCCGTCGCGTATTTTTTTCTGGATCAAACGCCCGCTTGCTTTTCTTCAGCTCGAGTTGGAGGAAGGAAAGGGAGAAGTCTTTAGAAGGGATTTCGAGTATAAATTCTATTCTGAAAAGGGAGATTGGGGGTGGTGGGTGTGCGAGGGGGTGGATGGGAAAGCTTCCGTGGAGGCTGTGGGGGATGGGGAGGAGGGGGAGGAGGGAGTGTTGGTGTGGTTGGAGTGAGAGAAAAAATGGGTAAGAAGTGATAGATAGGTAAGAGAGAAGTGGATGGAGCCCTGTGTGTGGTAGCGCTAAGGGGTAGTATGTAGATTTTCACGAGAGGTTGGGGGAAGAGAGGGATTTGAATCATGGGCAGGGCAATTGGTAGTGTCGCGTCGTGGATAACTGTTTGTTGCTTTACTATTAAGGAAGGAGACCGACAACTGAGGTAAGTAGCGTCATGTATAGTAGGGGTGAAGATCATTGTTGATTATAAGGGTAAACGATCGGGTTAAAGAAGTTTGAAGGAGGAGAATAAAAGTGCTCTAGAAATTCGCGGTTATGCTTCTCTGTCTACCTGTAAAATTTTTTCTTCAATTTTACATGCGTCCTACCTCTTTTAATACCGTCCATTGAAACTAATATCTTCCTTTTCCTTCTCCGCATACCAGAAATCTTTCCTCTACCATGGCCTTAAACAACACTTCTCATCTAATTACCTCAAGCTATCACCTACTCTGCTTCCTCCTTGTCTCCTGGAGAACTTTCCTATCCCCATCAACGATTCCAAGCAATTCCTTACTTTGTTTCTTTGCAGTCCTACACATCTCTCCATTTTTCCTCCTCATACGCGTGTATCAGTTATTTGGCGAAAAATTAACAAGAATTTAGGATTCTACTTTTTAATGTCCCGTTTGAGTTTTACAATAGAAGTGCTCTCCACATAGCATTCAAATAGAGATCGAAGTTTTTTAAAATCCTCCTTCTCGCCCGGAATTCAACCCCGTAACTTCAGAATGGGTAGCCAGTACCTCCATTTACATACCACTCTGCGAGACGCCGATGAACGTGTGGTAGGTGGTGTTAAAACGGCAGCCGTGAGCAGCAGCAGGATGATATTTTGTGAGTGGAAGTGGTGAAGTGTATTATGGTTATGTTTTAAGTGGAGCTTCGGTTTTATTATGGTCACTAATTGTGACTCATCTCTTAGAAAAGGCATCTTTTTTATTTTATCGCTTCTTTCGGACCTTGAGATTTAATGTGGCGTAAAAATGATATTCTCTGTGTCGCCCCGAAACTCACCTGTTCGAAATTTCTCGAGCAAACTAAGTCTATCGCAGAGCCTCCGAGTCTCACGCGGCTCCCTACCTATCCTTCTAAAATCTGCGAAACACAACATTTTCGCTTGTTGTAGTTTTTAACTCAGTGTCCAGCTTTCCATTGTATTTTTTTGATTAATCTTTCTATACAGTGTCCCAAACGCTCACGGCGTATTCAAGGAGTAGACTAACCTGAGCGAAGTAGCATTTCCATTTTACGTACTCATCCGAGGACCTTTCTATTATACGCTTGGTAAATCCTAGTTTCTTTAATTAGTTTCCGCATATTTTAATTATTTCATTTATTCATAGACTTTAACGCTCTCCCAGCAAATTAATTACATGGCAAAAAAATATATAGCATGTTGATAGGGGTCCAAAACGGGACTATATCAATATGTTTTAGTAGTATATTATATTATTATATTAAACACATCTATAATACACTTCACCACTTCTACTCACAAATATAATCCTGTACACCTTTACACGGCTGTTGTTTTATCACCACTTGCAACACGCCCATCGGCGCTTTGCAAGGTTATGCGAAGTTGTAGATAATGGCTACCCATCCTGAAGTTCCAGGGTATTATTATATATATTATATATTATTAGTATATGACAAGGATGAAGAGGAGTGAGGGCAATGATTTGAGTAGATCGAGGGGAAGGTTAGGGGAGAGTTGGAGGGCTGGTTGGGATGGAGTCAGAGTGGGAGTTGAGTTCCTGGAAGATATCATAAAAGCAAGGAACGGGAAGTCAGTGGGGAAAAGTTGAGCGGGATGTGAGAGGGATAAGGCGAATTTTTCATGAATGAGTAGAGTCGTGAGCGAAAGAAGGCGGGGAATGCGGGAGAGGGGCGGATTTCCAGTGCGTGTGAGTATCTCGGTTGGCTTGTGTGCGTGTGTCGAAGGATTCCGCCTAAGGAAGAAGTGCGCCGGGACTTGGGGAGGCGAAAAAGGAATCGGTTTGATCAATCGGCAGACGTGTGAGTAAGGATCGGGGAAGAAAGTTGGTTTCTGGGGTTAAAGGCGGGAGGAACCCAAAGGTGGGTGGGGCAAGAGATAGAGATGGGAGTGCGTCGGTTGGAGGGGAATATACGAATCCTGACCAAAGTTTCGGAAGAGAGCATCGGATGTGAGGATAACGAGGAGGGAAGAATCGGTGTAGGCTGAATTGGGAATGCAGATTCAATCGATGGCCAACTTATAACCATTCTTTGCTCACGCGCGCCGATTTCAAGTAGCTTTCATGCTGCAGCCTATAGTGGAGCGCATTATATCTATATCTGTCTATATCTACGAAATTCCGAGCAAGCCACCACTAGGGTGTGCGGCACAGGGTGATTCCACTGCAGACATGCAGCACTCATCCCAGTTTAAATCAGAACCGCGCACGTTCCCCCGGAATGCCAGGCGCAGGCCGAAAGCAGTCTGAACATCAGTGCGCGGTCAGACCAGAAACTAGGAGAGAAATACGTAGAAGAACATTCTACCATGCTGTACACTACCTAAGATACAACTACTGGTTAGTATTATTAATGCGATAGATAAATATCACTATATGGTGCGAAGAGATGCGAGAGTATATCATGCCGGAGATTGCATGCGAGCTGAGTTGCTAATAATCATGTTAAGATATTTGGCGCGACTGAATAGACCTATTTAACCTTGTCAGTATCCTAGAACTGACCTATTGCCACTATTATGGTCCTTTATTATGCGTGGAAAAAATGAGGTTTTAAATCTATCGGTTCTGCAGTCTATTTCCCAAAATCTTATTCCTGTGATCGTGTCTACCATACATGTTTGACTACAACAAAATATTTTCTACGTCCTGCAAATAATAGTTTGCATCAAACTTTCGTAAAAGATTTAACATAGATTTTTACCTTCAATCGAATGGAGGTTCCCACCCTAATTTCCTCAACAATTTGGTAACAATACAATGTTTATCATAACAATTTTTAACAAATATAGCTGCCCTCCACTGTATTCGATCTATATCTGAAACTAGCCCTACGTTGTAATGGTCACAGATACTAGCGGTTTATGGAAAAATTGATGTTTGGGCTTTGTCGAGTGAGACATTCAGCATTTATTGTATTCTGGTTTGATACTCTCACGATAGTTTGTTGACCTTCGTATCCTCCTTGGTTTGTTCTGCAGCTAGGCAGGTTTGTTCTGCAGCGAGGCATTATGGGCCTCCATGCTTGCTGTCTGTGCTAGTTACTTGTTGTCTTCAGGCTTTCCTCATGTCTTAAAGACGACCCAACATCATATAATTCTCTAGTTCTCGTCCTCTTTTTTCTTCAATAATTCCCTTTAGCACAGTCTTCAGCAAGCTCTCATTTATTATACAATGCCCGATGGAATTCGTCTTTCTTGTCTTGATATTCTCGACATAATTCCTCTTTTTTTAATTCTTCATAACGCCACCACATTCATCATTCTACCCTCCCTTCTAATTCCTTCAATCCTCCTCCCGGTCCACATTTTGAAGGCTTGACCTTGACTTTTTGAAGATTCAATTCCGAATTGGATGTAGAAGGGAAGGAAATTGAAGTCAGCAATGTGTATAAATAATTAGGAGTAATAATTGGAAACGAAGGACCAAGAAAGAAATAAATTTCATTGAGAATAAATCACACAAAATTAGCAATAAAAAAACTGAACAATAGTTTATGGCCAAAAGATATTCAAATGAAGACGAATTACCAAATATATCAAGCAATTATTCAAAGCATACTTATCTATAAATCAGAAACGTGGGAAATGAACAAAAGACTAAGATAGAGACTGGAGGCCTTAGAAGTGGAGTTTTTGGGAGAAGCTGCAAAGTATCAAGGTTAGAAAGCATTACCAGTGAAAGCATTCGGACTAGGATTAATATGGAAAAAAGTTACGGAAGAAATAGAGAGTAGACGGTTGAATTGGTATGGATATGTAAAAAGAATTGAGGTTAAACAATGGCCAAAAATTACTGAACTGGCAACCAAAAATATTGGAATCCGATTTCGTGCAATGCTAACTCCTTATTTCTGCATTTCTCCTGTCCAATTTGTATTTATAATTCTTACTAAGAACGTTCTCTTTGAATAAAAGAACAATCTCAACTAAAAATTGAGACGGTTAATTTCACTTCTTCAAAATATGCCAGTGTAGGGCCGAAGAAAATTTTCTTTTATTAACGGTTTCATAGTTGCATCTAACCTATAATCACTGTCATCCTACGTTGCCATTAACATTTTCATAATAATACAGACAAAACAAACTTGATCCGAAGGTGGATACATGATTTAGGAGGAACGTATTACGTGGTGTAACGTGCTAATTTTAAATCGCCTTATGATAATCTGATTATATGGTCTATGTAAAATAATTGACACTGAGATGGGGCAAGAATGGCATAGCAATGGAAAAATTCAATCATAAAAAAAGGAAATCGCTGGATGATGGAATCTGGGAAAGGAGATTGTTAATTAGGCGGGAGATTAAACAGATTGTTGCAGACTTTTAGTGTATGGTCGCATCCACCTCAGGGTACACGCTGCCACCTCCCACAGCGCAAGCATTAATTGGAGTTGCGGAATATATAATGAAATTTAGTCGGTTCGCCTGAGCATTAGGTCCAGAAGAGTAGGGAGGGAGAGTAGGGCGCTATGCGATACGGGTCCAGCATTCAGGTGTGATCGGGGTGGTGAGGATAGCGTGTTACGTAGGGAGGTGTGGTGGAAATAGAATGGAAACGCCGAGACCCGTTATTGGAAGGGGTAGTAGGTCAGCATTCATTTGGAATGGGTGTGTGGAATAGGCTGGGTGTTGCTAACTGTTCGAGGGTGGGTTGATTCCCCAGCTTCGCTCTCCCCCCCACGTCCGTACCTCCCCAACTCGTTCTCCGGGAGAGGTGTGAGCGCTGTACCGTGATAGCACATCCAAGTGCATTATCCTGCTTTATGGCCGCTAAGGAGATTGTGAGCGTTATCGATCAAAACCCTACAAACCATGATTTTATTTATATTTTTTCCCGGCTGTCGAACTGTTGAAAATTTCGTGGCGAACCGAATTCCTTTCAATTTTATTAGTTTTTTTAATCGTGCCGAGTGGATGAATTTCGGAAGACCTGATTGGTGGATATTTTCGCAGGTTTTTTTTGTTAAGCCCATTGCTCTCCCATTGGTGGACGCGCTTCGTTTGTGGGTGGAGGGAGAGGGGGTTCGGATTTGCTTGCACGTGTAGGTGGGGTGAGTGAGGGAGGGGGGAGGGGAGGGCGTGGACGCTTCGGAAACCGCACATTAATTGATGGCTTATCTCATCACGCGGAAAATTATGGAGGATTTAGGACTATAATAGTCACCTTTTAATTTCTTTCTCCCATGCTGATATTGTGAGCTTAATTCGTTATGATTCAATGCCGTTGCGCTGCATGAAATCGATAACGATGCTTACTACCTAGTTTATATCGGTTCGTGCCGTTAAAATGCAATTCCTGCCAGGTCGCTCTGCAAGTGGCTTCGTTGGGCTCTATCCGAATGGCCGTAATGAAGTATCGTCTGCTTTTACTAATTTGAAATTTCTTCTTCGTTAAGCTAGTTTGGCCGAGATATTTTCATTTTAGTAGCCGTACAAATCAAGTAATAAGTATTGTAATACTATTATTGAAATTGAATACGCATAAATGACTTATATTCCAGGTAATCAAATAAAAATCAATACATGCGTATTTAATTTGACTCATTTAGTTCACGAGGTATTTTTGTTTTGAATGGATAGGGTAAACTCTCTTTTTCCACAATGAATTTTAATGACTCACGACCATGAGTTCGACGATTAACGCCATCATCAGGTGAAGATACATTTGATACAACAAACAATATTTGGTTGTTTCACCAAATGTATCTTCACCTGATGATGACGTTCATCGTCGAACTCATGGTCGTGAGTCATTAAAATTCATTGGGGAAAGACAAAGTTTACCCTATTCATTCAACATGTTTAGCAAATTCCATGAAGTATCGCCGGAAACCACCAACTGCACGAGATATGTTTAAAACTCATTTACAAAGGAAGATTTTTGTGTGATCCTGAAAAAATTTCTGCAGTGACATATGATTTATTTTGAAAAATATTGGCGAAAACATACAACATACATACTGATATTTTTTACGAAACATAGGCGATAGAAATTACTTTCTTTAACTTGAGTATATGAACGTACCGTTTCCCATGTAAAGTAGCTGGTGGTATACTATGGCAAATTTCACGGAAAGCAGTGTGGCTAATATTTTGGTGTCTTTATAAGGGAGGGACATATTTATTTTAAATGGGACCAAATTCATTGATTTTTTATTGAAATAAATTCTCGCTCAATCTGCCCTTAAAAATCCCTGCCAAGTGAATTAATTCAGATGAAACCGAAATAAATGTTTGCCTTAAATCCTATTCTCAGGAAGCACTATTGTGTTTTTTGGAAACATTTTGTTCTGACTCTGGCATTGTTAGTGCTCTGCTCTGGAGGTAGAAGATTAAATGCCATTATAATTATCATATAATATCACCATTTTTCATATGTTGTTGCCCACTTAACGTTTATTATACGTGCTTAAAGATTGACTCTTATCCTTGATGAATAATATTGATTTTTTTTACTAATCTGGTGGTCTGTAATTTGTGGCTTATATTTCCTTGCAGTGGGAAATAATAAGTATGTCTAGGTAAAGAATGTTAATGAAATATATATGAAAATGCTAGATCAAAGAAAAATGAATTGAGATGGCAGAATACGTTCCAGCATAGAGAATAATATTATCTTGCTAACTGTATAATGAGGATTTGAAGTAGGACGTCCAAACGATATATAGAAAGGAATTTAAAATGGCTCTTTTTAAATTTTTCAGGTGCTTTTGACTCGGTGCCTGTGGTTTGTTCAATACTATGCCTATTTTTCAATATTTAAGTACCTAGCCATCTGCTGCATAAACTCGTGATGTTGTCAAAGCATTTGATGCTATTATACTAAATATACCGTGGATACTGCGTTCTTTAAAATTACATATCCCTGTTCAACAAGATGAAAAATAATTTTTACATATTGATTCCCTCTGCGTAGAGGTGAGGTGAATATCGCCTTCTCTGTCGTGTGTTAGGCGAAAGTCGATAGCTGGGAAATCATAGCTGTGCAAGGCGTATGCGGTAAGGCTAATGTTTATGGATTATGCGCTGCTATGGAATCATTTTTTTTGTGAAATTTTGTGAGAAAAGAACTGTACGGAAGCCTTCGTTGTGATATTTCCTGGGTGATGACAGGTGATGAAAGGTATCGAATTCATGGAATCAAAGGGGATGAATTTAGATTGGAGAGAGGTGATTGCGCGTTGAGCTTTTCGAATTACGCATCGCGGATAATTTGTGAAAATTCCGATTTGAATGTTATCAGGAGATTGGATGGGAAGTTTCTGACCGAGGAAACTATGGAAGGATGTAAATTTTTATGACGGCTCAGAAGTTTATATCGATGTAATTTCCCACTTCTTGCTGCCTATTAAGATTGGTAATAGAATCGCCTAGCTGTCCACTTGTTTCCATCAGTGCGACAGTCATGCATTCATGTGATATTTAATAGCTACAATTGGAGGCCCGTTTATAGCTTAGGTTTGATAGGTAGGTTAGGGAGATGGAAAACTTGCCCCATTCTAAAACAATATTCCCGGAAATTGTGTTTTTTAAAATATGAGCTTTTATTTAGTCTTGGATATTAGCGGAGTGATTATTAATTACGAAGTACCTATAAAAGGAATATTCTCAATGGCGCTCGTCCTAAAATCGGAGATGGTTTACATAATCATTAATTCCGCGATGCTTTCCCTTTTTTATTTTCCAATTAGGTGGGTCGAGCAGCTATCATTTGTGGTGGTGATTTGTATAATCTGTAGCTCTCGGTTTAAAGTTGCGGCTGCCAGTGGGATATCAATATGCTTTTTTGCCATGGAGTGAAATGATTTAAACTTAGCAGAAATGTGGTGAAGTGTGAAGAGACGTGAAAAACGATTTGACGCCTGGAAGCAAAAACCTAAAAGTTAAACATTTTCCGCGATGAAGCGTCTTGCTACTTGGCTATAGAAAACCTCATCCCTTTCCACTCACAAATCCTAGATTTTCCACCGCGTTTCCGTCCTCCCCATTCCTTTCTCACCCCTAGACTTAGCTGGGCTACTACCACATAGCGCCACTTTCCATCCCTAAACGTGACCTTCTTGCTATCATCTCCCCGTCTTTATCCACCCACCCTTCCCACTGCCTGTGATTTGGACGCGTATATATTTACCCAGAGTTTTGTAGTTCATTATGTAACAAATGCCGTATAATTGCGAATCGCGCACGCTGGTGGCGTTGGACGCTTGAATGATGTGAGTGCGTCCAGCCGCCCATGTGGCGATATTCCCAACTACGCACGAGTTAATCACATAATTTTTTATCACAGGTGTGTGCGGCTTTAATGAACGAGAAACTATTTCACGAATATTTCTCGTGTAATAACGTTTATGCTACCAAATAGATCGTTGCGAGGATACCTATCAAGCTGAAGGAACGATTTACTCAATTGAATAATCGTTTCTTTCATGAACGCACGTTATCGTGTAAGTAGTCGGAAATAACTCAAGTAGTGCATAGGTAACCAGTTACCCTATGTAGAATCCCCTTCCTATAGGACATTTTCCCAGCACGAATGATGAAAACATTTTTATAGTATCTGACGATGCCCTGACGGGTAAAGCCGCGTGAAAAAATGTCGGTAAACTTTAATGGAATTTTTTTATGTTCATTTTTTTCTTTATGAAAGACTTCCACCTTTGTTTGCCGATTAACACTGGTTTTATGAATTGATCTTATCTGATCGTGAAAATATTTTAAAATGAAGGTGTAATATTGAACCTGAGGAATGGGGGAGGAAATATTTATTTTTGTTCATTTTATGTTATTGAATTTTAGACGATGCATACCACATAGTGTGTATTTAGAGCAATTAGAATCTCGTAGCGTTGAGTTTAATCAAGATAAAACTCAGCCATTTATGAAAAACTGGTGCGTTTTTGAGAGAAGAGTGAAATTACCTGTCACACGTTACCCGTGTCTAAGCAGGAGGTCTGCTGTGGTGATATCGTAAGCTGGTCATATCTGTATGAACAGGCGGCTAGTAGTCTACAAGTGGACTTCCGAGGGGGAGGAACATATCAGCTGGCTTTCGGATTAGTTTCAGCAGCACGACAGCAGCTCAGATAGCCGGACAATCGACTTTATTGGCTGAATTAAAATGTTTCACTTCACGCAATTTCAAGTGCGGTGGAGATAACTTTCTCCGCATGGAGCGGTTTCAAACTTAAGTGATCAGAATCCTCTACGTGTGAATACACCCTTGGAAGCCACCTTAAGGGTGTGTAGCAGGGGCTGAGTTATCACCAACATGCACTACTCTATGGACATGCTACTAGAAATACAGAAAATATTTGGACTAATGTATACTGTAACTAAATAAACGAGATAGCCACGCAGAAGTAGGTATGCGGAACGTGATGTTACATTTTATGTTATGTTGCTACGTTATGTTATTTACGTTATGTTGCTATGTTTTAGATTAAGAATCAAAAATTTATAGGAAATTAAATAATCATCTGCAATATTTATCGTCCAACCTACGTCAAAGCCTCGTTGGCTTCCATTTAGCTCTTCTACCGATCAAGGGAAAAAAAGATATTTTAAACATGTTATCTCTGTAATTTATTTCCCTTATCTGTACTCTTGATCTGATCTGTTGACACAAATTCATATTGAAATGTGTAAGAATTGAAAGTGAAAATCAGGCTTCCTACGATTCACTTCCTTTTATTCACCTCTCGAAACCAATTACGACGTTTAGAGCATCATTATCAGCTATTAACATTACTGTTACAGTGTAACAGTCATAACATTGTGTTGGTTGACGATGCTTTAGTCGTTGAGCAAGCGTCCTGATCGATATCAATAAATAAGTCATTCGGAAGTTTTGTTTCTCATTTCAGGAACTCCATCACGGTACGCCGAACACCGTGAGTTTTTGGATTTAGTCGGTACAATGATTACATCGATGCCAGTGGAAGTATTTTCTTCCTGACAGAAACATTTACCTCTGCGTTCTCCTGTTTGCCCAATTTCAACGATTATATCCTTCCATCGTGTGGCAATAACTGGGCTTTAACCTGCGCGCGCATCGGCGCAGACGCCCGCCTCGACATAGGTGCACTCTCCCGGAGAAAGTTGAATGGTTGAAGAGAACGGATCCGGGGAACGGGGGTACAAGGGAAGCTGGCTCGTGCGGTGAGTGGAGGGAGGTGCCAGGGAGGAAGGACATCTCTGGAAATAATGAATCCGGCCGGGGTGGACTACGTAAGATGCTGCATAAGCGATGGAGTGGAGCAGTTTGGAGAGAGAGGGGTGGAGGCGATTATCCCGGGGAAGTGGGGAAAAGGCTCTCTGAACGGGGCTTTCGTTTGCAGGAGTGGTGTGTTGGAGGGAGACTGCTCATGGGAAGCGTGAGGTAGCTTGGGGAACGGTCTTGGGAGTGTCCCGGAAGGCCTAAGCTATATTCGAATTTCCACATCGAATCGTGATATGGCTGTGATATTGCAAAGGATGCGAAATATCGAAAAAATGGGTATTTTACCCCCTTGATAAGACGTATCGTACCTTGCGAAGGTCTGAGTGTGGATTTCTGCATCGAATTGACATGGCTGTTGAATCGTAGTTGATGCGAATTAACGCATGTATCCGTATCGGGATTGACTTGGTTGAATAATTGGTTGGTACTTTTTGTGAACAAAAACGCTTCGTAATTTCCCACAGTTTTAATTAAAAGGGACGACATGATTGACCACTTTTTGGTTTAATTAATTTGCCGCAGAGAAATGCGTCGTGCCATATGAGGAAACCGTGGAAGAATACTATACGTTTTTATTCATAATTAAATATCGCGTGAATAGGTATTTTACCTTCAATTATAACACTTTCCGCATATTATCGTCTCGTTCTTTGGATAGTACTGCAATTAAGGCACCGTGATATTAGTTATAGATTTTGGCATCTTCAAGCTTATCACAATTATACTGTGATGAAGATTTAGGAATATACGTTATTATGTTTATGATATTTTCGATGCTAAATATCGGCACCGATGTGTTATACGAATGTGTTTCCTCATAGAATGAAGATATCTTTAATATGGACTCATACCTATGTAACTGAACGCATCGAACTACAGTACGCAGTTATTTAATTGGCTATTATTATCCTTATTTTGGTAAAGCTTGAAATATTTTTGTCTATCGCATAATCAATTGAACTTACATATCTGTTAAATTGATCCTCAGCTTGGCCGTTTCACATCTACTCCGAGAAAAGAGTATAGGTCATCATGAATATCTCCATTTATCGGGTTTACTTGGCTCGTCGCACATGTAGTTTACCCAATGAATTGCATGAAATCAGGTGATGATTAACATTTATATTGGACGTCTATCGTGAATTTCGTGGCAGCTACGTGGGAAATTGAATTGATGGATGCAGAAATAAAAAAATTGTAATGATCTGTGGAAATAAATTTTACTGTGACCTAAGTTTCGATGTTTTTAAATTATCATCAGTTGATACCATGGCAATACAAGCGAAAATCAATCTCCAAGTGAGCGTTAAGATCTCATAATATACTTTTCACCTCATGATGAAGTAAAAACATCGAAACCTAGGTCGAAGTATAATTTATTTCTGAGGATAATTGCATTTTTTTATTTCTGTATCATTCATATATTCCACTCAATATCGCAAGAATCTTCGGATTCTATATGCATTGATTGCCATTGACTCAGATTGGAAATTTCAAATTATCGCAATGTATTGCATTACTTGTTGGCATGGGATAGATTTCGATATCGTCGTGCATCCGAGGTCAAGATCGATTCATCGCAGTATCGCTTGGCTCGGGGGACGTGGAATAAGGAGAGGGAGGATGATATTAGAAGGGTTGGGATGAGCTAGGAAGACTGGGCCTGGAGGCTGGGCAAAGAGTGGGGACAGGGACACTGGCGGAGCTATAAGGAGGCGGCGTGGATCTCCATTTAGGGACTAACGGTGCTTATCTCCTTCGCACTGGGTCTTTAGAGATGAAGACGAGGGTGTGGGGGAGGGAGGGGCAGGCGGCGGGTGGGGAAGGTTGGTGGGGTGTGGGTGACGTGGAGAGTTACGTGGGAGAAGGGGGATGTGGACTGGAGCAAGTGGGAGAGGCTGGATATTCCACCTCTTGAGATCCTGGCATCATCCCAAATGCATGAAGCGATGAAAAGATGTTTATTTGGTCGAAGGTGACTTCCCCCCGTGGATTCTTTCACGGAAAAACCTTCTCTTGACCAAAAACATATATCCGTTCACCCATTTCCTAAATCGGGTCTCAGGTTCATCCCTCTGCAATGTTGGAGAATATTAATGCGGGTCCCTACCGCTGGATTAAGAGAGATAAAGAAACATGTGCTATTTTTGCGGTGTCAGATTGAATGACATAGTGACGTCATGACGAAAAACTCGATTGTTCAAGATAGATAGATAATGTTGGAATGCAACCGAATTTCACTACGTTTAGTTATCAAATATATATTGACATAATAATCCGTTGATTAACAGCGATTATTACTGTTACTGGGCCAAATAGTACACTGTATTTCATTAGCCATTTACGGCATAAATTAACGAATAGTTTGTGAATATATTTCTATAGTTAACCACTGTCTTCCAAAAATTTGTCCCATGACTAGATGTTCATCTGCATCTGATGCTAACTTTATTCATCTGTTACTGAGCAGAGATAAGCTTAGCTTAAGAAGATAAGAGCAGAGATATCACATATGTGTGAGCTTCTTATGGTAATAAAAATCTGACGATAACCGCTGATTGACTTCCTTTGGTGGGTATTCGTTTCCGCGAGTTTTCTTTTCATTGTTTTTAGCCAAATTAATGACTGCGTTCATTGGTATAATTAGTCGTATTAATGTGGGTCATATCTCGTACAAAATGTCTGGAAATACAAGGTCTCAATAAAATATAAGGGGAAAATTATTTTCCACAAATGTTATAAAATCCATTTAGATATATGGTATTTGAATGAGTACAAAGGGCTTTCATGGCTTTTTGCGATTATTTTTGTATTATAAGTTGACTGATATGTTTCCATTTTTCTCATTATATGGCTTATTTAACGCTCAAACTCGTAGAAACTTTTTATCATTATTATCCTGTCGAACGAAGTAGAAACCGTAAATTATTGGTATTCTCTTCAATAGAGTAAAATTGTTAGAAATTATTATATATTTCGCTCCTATTTCTTTATCAAAATTTGTTCTTTCATTGAAATGGAATTATTTTAATACTACAAGATAAGTTTTCCACCAATATTTTCAAGATATGATACCGCTTGAAAATTATTCTCGGAAAATTTATTTTGTAAGCAGTCACATTAATTCAAAAGTATCTTCTTTGAGCGGCGAAGTTTTGATGCGTCGGCAAATTTTTAATGTCTCTTCCTCTTGACTCCGAGTCAGTGGGACAATTTTACGGCCGTCCACTCATCGGGGTCGGCCGTTCATTTTGCGAGCCGTGCTTTTCCCTTCGGAGCTAAAATTTTCCGCAAGACACTCGCCGCCGATGATATCTCCGAGGAGAAAAAAATCTCTTTTTGCACTCCTCCCGAGTCGCGACGTTATCGCATTAGAGTGGACACTCGACCATTTTCGCCGTTTAACTGGGAGAAGGTGGACGGGAGATAGTCTTCGCTGACCACGTGGGCTCATCAATTATTCCCGGCAAGTGTCGCGCTCTCACCGGAGGTTGCTTGACCACTAATTCGCACACTGGCGAGGACTTTTCTCCTCCCCCCTACACAATTCCGAATTTCATAAAGAAGTCTTGACCGCGTAATTTTAAAAATCTCACGCCGCATTCCACCGCCTCTTCCTCCCACAGCATTCGCGACTGACCTCGCTTGTGTCTCCCAGATCTCTTATCTGGGTTAATCTCCATCCGGGATCCCCGGCTTTGCTTCTTGCTCGCTCCGCTAGGTGAGCGCTCGGAGGGGAGCAAAGGCATTCTGGAAGTGCAAATGGGTTTGAGGCGGTTGGGGGATGGAAATGGAGACAGCTTGTGACCAAGCGGAAGACGGAACTACGGGCGTGATGGGATATTCCCTCCATACCCACTCTTTCTCTCTATCTTACTGATTCAACGTGGCCCTGTACATCCCTTTCCCCGCTTCGAAGGTTTATAGATTGAACCAGGAGATAAGTTGCGCCGGAGGCTGCGTGGCGAAATGAGAAGGACGGGATAGACGTGGCACTCCAAGAAGAATCTTACCCTGAAGCGAATTAAAAGAAACAGGAATGCCGTGTATTTTTATCAGTTTTTTAAACCGTGGGTATTTTTTCCACGAAAGCGACAACTTTTTGGTTGATAAATTGGAAAGATAGTTGAAGCCATCATGCCTACGAACACTTTCAATGCTGGAGACGGGATTTTCTTACATATGGCCTTCCAAAATGGAATGCAATATTATGGAGGGACGATATCCTTGTGATCTGACTCATTATTATTTTTTATTGCTACATTTACCAGTTTTGGTTTAATACCCTGCTAAATGAGTTGAGTTAAACAGTTTCAATTAGTACACCATCATTCTTAAGGAAAAGTTAGGATACAATCATAACTTGCAGTGCGAACTTTTATTTTGCTAATTTTTATTGTTATTGCTATATTGACTTGATTGCAACCATAACGTCATCCCTGTTTTGGCATTAGTGTTATTCAATATATTTGGCAAAAAATTTGATCTATAGCGGAGGGAGATTAACTTAAACATTTTTTGTAAGTGGTGGTTTGGTGATTGAAATTGTTTGGTAAGCAGATCTAAGTAAAGTGGATTGAATTTCATGAAATGTCAGCATTTGTAGCCATTAGCCGCTTTTTAGGTGAAGTTTATTTTCATTTGACATGAAATTACATAAGTCTTAAAGAATTTTTAATGTTATAATATTCTTCTTGAGAGAATTTGGATGTTATTTCATCATTAGAAAGTTCTGAAAGGATAATGATTGTAAGATAATAGCTGAGGTGGAGCCAACTTGGATATGCGGCCTCCGTTTTCTCATGTCATGTGTATTGCTCCAAAACACTGTTTATTCACCGCAGTGAATCATATTACCTGTCAGTTGCTACATCTAGGAGGTATCACGGTCGAACAGTTCCAAAAGAAGAGTTGTTAAATGATCATCAGTTGAACCCTGCGAGGAAAGACCTTGATACCTTCGTGAATAAATGAAAGTCCTTCAATTGGCCTTGATAGTACTGCATGCTGGCACTTTCAATGATTTTTTTTCACCATCGGTACATTCTGTATTTCTCGCTTAAGCTAATGGCATCCTACCATCACCGTTTAATGCCTCAGAGCCACCCAATGAGTATCATCTTATTCCACTACCATGAGTTGCTTTGCGGACTTAATCATCTCTAAACTTCGAGTGAACGTGAAATCGAGACCTGGAAGCTGGGAAAAGGGATTAGCCAATGTATCCTTCCACATAGTGAGCTGAAATTTCCTTCACTGGTGGTGTAATACCTATCTTAATTCAGGGAAAAGTGTAGAGTCTGAAAGAGATGAATCCGTATAGACTTGAAAGAGCAATTTACCATGTAGATACTATTTTTTTTCAAGTTCGCCCTTTTTTGATGCTCAAGGTGTATGGCCTTGGAACGGAGTATTATTAGTTACTCATTATTTAGAGTGCCAAAAGTGTTGAAAATGTCCATGCCAAGTGCTCTCCCAATGTTGCGATTATTTTCCTCCACGCTTTCCTTTTTATATTTCCCTTGACCCGCTGTCGCGTCACCTTCCCTTCGTACGGGCGTAGGTTAATAAGGTTATACAGGCTTTTATCATCTGCAAAAATGTTTTTATCCATCCGATAGTGAAAGATAAAATTTTAGAAGTGATACAAGAGCGAAGTTATTTGTTGATAAAAATAATGCTGTGGCTAATTGTTAAGTGACTTGAAATTGAGACCTTCGGTTTTCTTACTTACAAGCTGTACTGCGTCATTACATTTAATTGAAGATGTGATCAATTATAGTAAGGTTTTGGCCTGGTAACTCCTTAATACCATCTTAACTTATGGTTGACCCATCAACTACTTTTACGTAATGTCTGTTTCTTCAACTTGCGCTTATGTTGATCGATTTCTATATTAATGGTGTATTCAAGGGTTCTTATATTCTACTTTTAGGCAATGGTACATCCTTAGTAAGACATGAATATTTTGAATACCATAACTTTTTAAGTTAGCTTAATACATCGAATTTTTTAGCTTTAAAATTGTTTGAGACTATAGATTAACCCACTACTGACGATGTCCTTTCTACTTAGAAAGTATATTTTGCTATTTATTGCTGTTTCGACCTATTTCTAAAATAATTAGCCTAAAAATTTTCACATATACTTAAATATTTTACGGATGCATTCATTATTCACCTTACTTATGTTTTTACTTTTTCAGTATGCTAACACGTAGTAATGGGAAAAATTCCAAAACTTAACGTCGCCACTATCATAAATTTTTATATTTGTATTTAAAATCCCCAATTTGTAGGTTTTCAAAAGATTTTTAGTACTTACATGCTCCGATCAAGTCTCCTCAGAAAACACGAGATGGTAAGGTCTGTGGCCATTTAATCATGGTCAGTGGGCATGTAGTCGAGAAAGTTAGGATCATTACCAATAGATATTGTTCCATAAACATTACGTCAATGCAAATTCGTTAAGATAGGCAGTAAATCGTCTAAGGGGCTGGATTAATAATGGATGAAGGAAATTTTGGAGTATGTTGTGCGGCAGATAACGAGCTGCTCAAAGTAAGCGTGAAATGGGTATTATAATCAGTGGTGAGAAAGGCGTTTCTACTCGCATTGTTCCATCCATTGTTCTAGCTCATCGTCAAGGGTGATTTAACTGTGAATGGAGCTGTTGTTACCGTTTATGTTTGCGTCAACGTATCTACTACCAATGGGGAATGTTGCACGTACTTGGCGGTGCAATATTATTTATAATCAGCTACAAATTAAATGATAGTTTCACATTTTTGTCTTTAAAAACTGCTCTGCTTTTCTTCGTGTTTACTTGTCGTAGGTAGCATTCGAATAGGCTGAAGTATTAACTCATTACCCTTGATATTATTAACAAATTATTGACATCATTTGCTTCTCAATGTCTGCATTTTTGCTTCATTTTTCATTTCACTAAAAGTAATATATTTCCGATCTCCAGTACTAAAATATTTTACCAATCTCCAGTACTAAAATATTTTACCTTGCATGATACTATGGCAAAAAAATATTTTTTTCCTTGAAAAGTTTGGTTGTGACAAGAAATTTCATTGCATCATCTGTACTTAGAGTTTGTCTAATTCATAATACTCTCAGCTAAATGCCATGATTTTACTTTCTAAATCTATGTAACTTCATATCCTTAATCGTTGTAGACATCTTTTAAGGAAAACTTACTCTACTTTCAATGAAGTACATAATAAACATATTTGTGATTGCGTATGATGTAGTTTTGAATTAGGCAAAAAAATTTCTGTATGGGCACAGATAAATTATATCAAGTGGACCGTAGTGAACTAAATATATTAGAAAAATTTTAATGTATTGATTTCAATGTTGTCATTATTGGTTACGAAGTAAATATAACCGAATTCTTTAGACAACTCTTATCCAGTATAGCAATTGGTTTACTAAACAATATCCTTATTTCTACGATTCGTGTAATCTGCTTTCACCAGTAGGTACAGAGAACGTTTTCTACTTCATTGCCTAGTCTTCGTCAATGAGTTTTCCGTGAGCGAAGGGTGCCTCCCGATTTCCGCGGAAGCCTCTCACGCGCGCCACAAATTACGCGTATTTTTTTCAAACTGTCCCGTAATTTAATAAAATATACACAACCCGAATTTGACCATGATTGGTTACTTTTCTCTTGTGCTACCGGAGTTGGTTCCACTGAAACCATTTTAGCGGCCAAAGTTGCTGTTTAAAGCCTTGGTTTAAAGCTTGAAGGTAATAGTGCGAGATGGGTAATTTTTACCCGGCTTTTGCTCGGTGGTACGCAGTAACAACATCCGCACCTTTTTCACCCTCTCCACCCCTCGCCTTAGACTTTTAATCCCGCTCTCAATCCCCTCCAATGTCGACGGATACTCTTGTTAACGGCCTCCCGCCGTGGCCACCCCTGCATCGTACCTTCCAATCTAGTCGAAGGAGTTGGCGTGTTGACAGGGCCCCATAGCTTGACCCGCCGCGCCGCCGGCTATCCCCGTGCCACGAATCCCCTACCCTCACCTCCCTGCCCCCCTCCATGCGATGTCCCGGCAACTTCCTCCTCCATGACCCGCGTAATCCTGTACCTCCCCACCCTCTAATCCCCCCTCACCCACTCACCTGACCCGTCTACCCTTTTCCGTACCTCTCCGGCCTAACCACCGCGTCACGAGCCTTTCCTCCAGGGCAGGCAAGACTCTTATGCACTTGCATTTCGTTTCCATTACATACCAAAATAGCCCGGCCTCTCTTCGCCTTAGGACGTCCAACCCCCTTTTCCCTACACTCGTTTTTTTTTCCTTGCCTTCATTTTTTTCTGCTGCCCCTATCCCTTCCTTGTCCGCAAGTTCTGCTTTGTGACCCCAGTGATCCTCCCGCCAGGCCGTGCTCTGCCTCCCGCGACTTCTCAAATTCACCCCCACTAAACCCCACTCCCATCTCGGCGTTCATCCCTTTTTGCTCGTTCACGTGTTAAAAACGTTGGACGGCGCCTAGCCCTACATTTCTTCTGAAGCTCTTTTTAATATTTCTCATCGTTTCTACGGTGAAATAACGTGCCCAGTTCCTTGAGCTATCGTTTTCCTGCCTATTACTTTGAACATTCATAATGCTTTCGTGTAAGACGGATGACAGGGCTCTAAACTATCGTTTCAATTGAGCATTTTCGTGTTTTTACTTCGTTCAAGCTCGCTTCCTTCGTGTCATCTATGGGATAGACATTGAATTAACGAGAAGAGGAAGTCTCATGTCCGACGATGGGAATGTGTAGCCGCACGCTCAAGTTTTACTCGGTGATATTTGAAACCGCAACAAAATGCACCGTGGAATCGTATCGCTGTCATTTAAATGCGGAAGTTACCAGTTCCGTGATGGGCTTCATGTAGGCCTTTTAGCGAAGAACAATGAATCTGACCTCAAACATGCTGTTGCCTTTTACAGCTCGCGTCAACTTACCGACTCAGTGTTTAACCTTCTCCCAAGACTGGAAGTTTTGTTTATTCTACAAGCTCGATAATTCGAGAAAAAGATTGTCCATTTTGTTATTATAATGTAACAGTCTTTTGACAAAAATTATTTAATTGGTCAAGCATTGACGAAGGCGTGACGTATGCATAATTCCAATGAATTAGATTTGCTGTTTGGTGGGCGCCAGTGGTTCCACTCCATTGTACTTTTCAGGGTAATTACGTGAGGAAGGAAACGACAAATCAATAAGTTTTCATACCGTTTAGAGACACTATGAGTAAAAAACTTTTTTTGTGCTCTGGCTTAGAATGGTATGCCTTTCAGCAATCACAAAGTGACTCATCTCTCATTCACAGCGGTTTCAAGAGTAATTTACTAGATTAGCGTTGAACATGGGGGGGAAGTTAAAGAAAAATAAGTCTATTTGTTAATCCTCATATTAAACTGATTATGTAAGAAATTCTTTTAGGGTATGGTGGAAAACAGTGAAAGATATTTCTTAAGAAAAATCGATAGTTGAGGTTGTTTCAAGTCCTCTACTCCGCAACAATGTTAACTGAAGAAAGCGTTATCTCCTTCAACTTCGTGTTATGCAGTGTTAAGATTTAATTTATATCTAAAGCAGGGTAACGCAAGAGGTAGGGAATCTTAGTTTTACAAATGAATTCCTTAGTCTGTATTAGAAAGCAGAAGAAACGTGTCCGTTTTAGAAACTTCTTGAAAAAACTGGCTTTGCCTAAAGAAAGAATTATTAATGGAGAAATAATAGGCATTTCCTTAGATCCGCCGGAAATGTTTCACCATCCAGGAAACTTGCACGGAATACATTCAAACGTAATCGGTCTCGCATTCAGCTGTTCATGACGTTACTAAAAATAAGGAAATTCTCGACTTATTAGTTATAAAATTTAACTGCAATTCGAGGATTTTGCTATTCCTGTATGGGTGGATGTATTCCCAATGAAAATCCTAATAAATTTGTGATTGATTTGGAAATACATTTTCCTCAATGAGTGAAATTATGTACCTCATTTAATCCCTCCTTTTAGGCGGCTCTTCTCAATTCTTGTAAGGTTTCTCGCATTCTTTAGTCAGATCACTCATTCCCAGGCGTCAATATTTTATTAGATTTTGACTTGTAAAAAAAAGCCTTATCAACTCTGAGATGATGGTTCCAAGACAGTTTTTTTTCTTTTCTTTCTTTTTGTTTTTAATGCTATTTTAGAGGATTGTTCAACTAGCTTTTCTAGTCATAAGTTTAAGTTGTTCAATACGATAATTATTCTTATGAACCGTCTTCACGCAATCAAACTCTTTATCTACCCCACTTAAAATTACGGATTAGCTGAGACCCAAATGGAAGACTTAGTATTTTTTCTGAAACAATTTAAATCAATAGATAATAAGTGATAACATTAACATGGTGTTATTTCTAAAATCCATGCGAATTAGCGGAACTAGTTGAAATAACAATATATCAGTTTGAATAGCTTTAATGAGCCTAGAGAAAATTGAACCTATGTTTAGAATAAAATTTGTTTTGCGTGGAATTGAAGGTATAAAAACTTCTTGAGTTAAAAAAATCTTTAAAATAATTGGCTGCTGAAGGGTGTCAAAAATATTTTTCAAATCTTTCTTTATTCAAATTCTTTCAATATTTACTGTAAATTTTATGCGGACAAAATGAAACTTACGTATTTCAACTTGGTGAATAAAAGTTCTTAGAAACTTGTGAAAATACACCGGCATGCAAATAGAAGAAATACAATTTTTTTGGCCGAGGATTATGCATTCAAGTAAAGTTAAGTAATTAAAAGTAATTATGTATCTCAGCAGCATTATCCCGATATGGTAATTTTCGTCGAAACGAATTGGAATGATTTTCACTTAGATATTTATTGTGTTAAGTACAGTGTGAAATTCTAAGTGCGGAAGCATCTGACTTGGAAAGAAAATCCTCCAAATATCCTCGCCACGCCATCTGGTATTCAAGCTGGAGCGCAGAAATGTTTAAGCGTGTTTCAGTTGCCTGCCTGATTTGCATCCGTGATGGGACGTTTCAACACAATGGCCCTTAACTTTAAAAGCTAGCCTGCATTCCTGGCTTAATTTTGAATGCATACATTGCAGAGAAGCATGCATAATACCTTATGTTGTTGAAATTTCTAACTTTAGCGAAGAGGATACACAAAGCAGTTGCTGTGCAGAAGCAAGTGAGTTGCCTGTTTGAAGGGTGGGTTACAACTTTAAATTGTCACCAGTGACTTGTAAATTTTGAGGAACTATTCTTGAGTGAAATTCATCTACTGACTTACTTTGTGTTTTTTAATTATAATGTATCGAAACTGGAGTTTAAATGAGCATTTTATTGTAATTGGTGAAGTTGTATCGGAGCAATGATATTCTTTTGTTTAGTATTTTCTACATTACTCTGTAACAACTTATCTCTTTATGAGCTGGTAATAAGTGCCGAAAGGGATACGGTGAAGTAACTATTATTAATAGCTCCTTATCAAACCCACTAATTACTATGTAAGAGGATAGAGGTGTGGCTACCTAGCCATAATCCGTTAAAAGCGTATACTCCTCCGCTAAATGGGTACATGATAAGTCGTTGTACCGCAGCGTTCGATATTTACATTTTAAATAAATATTCAATCGTTACAGTCTCATTTTTTAATGATATTTTCTGTGATAATTGTAAGTAAAATGGATAGAAAAATACATAATTCTTTTTTAATCAAAATTGCGACAAAAACGAATGACTCTTTCAAAGGATTCGTCTATTTTAAGTCTCCCATTCGTATATTTAGATGAAGATGGGCGCTACGTTCCTCTCACGTTACCCCTAATTTGAATTCGCTTAAAAAATCATATAATAATTCTTCGGTTAATTTATTTGCATAACGTTAGTAACAACATAGTAGCCACGATTCTCGGCTTGATCCTTATGCTGCCAACTTATTTTACCTCGACGTTCAATTTTTACTCTGAAATATTTACTCCAATCACTGTAGTTCAAGAGACTTTGATAAAGCTCATATGTTTTCTCAAGGTGAGATATTAATTAAAATTTGAAAATGCGTTGACATGTTTCACCTCAAGAATTATTTATTATTAATTTCTTAACTAAAGCAGCTAATTGAATATTGCTTTCCTTTATTTCTACGTCGTGAGGCCTCGATGTCTTGTCACAACTCCTTGGCAGCGTTCCTTTAACCATCTCCGTCTACCCAAGATTCTACAAACATCTGGTTTCTTTTCGTTCCTTTATCAGTATTTATTCTGTTCTAACGGCTGGTTATGCCATTTACTTACCTGAAATCAATGTCTTGCTATGTGTACTCTGAAGCACAAAAGCTATGGCAGATTATCCATTAAAATTTGCTAGCACACTTATACATTACCATCACGCCGTACCCTTTCGAGGTAGATACATCCTTAAAAAAAAACAGCTTAATCTTAATCGACAGCCTTAGGCCCGAAAATCTGGCTCTACTTGAATAATTTCCTCCGTACTGTCGTACCTTTGCTTTACTTTTTCCTTAAACTCCCTCATGCATTATTCCGGCCCCGGTGGCGGCGGGGTTAAGTCCTCGCCTGCTAACCCAGGGTTCCGGATTCGAGTCCCGCCTGGGTAGAATATTTTCTGCCGAGAGCATGGGTGTATGTGTATGTAAACTGGGTTGGGGGAAGAGGGGACGGTTCTGTCCCAAATAACCTAGGATAAATAAATTTCAAGCACTAATAATAATGCATTACTCCAATGTGCTCCGTTGCTAATTAATATTCTTATGTTCCTTCTCTCTAGGAGAATATTACATCGCATCTACACATGGCTTTCTTTTATTCTATTATGTGTCCAAACCAACGTGGCTCGCGACTCTAATACAAGTACATGACTGGAGCAAGCTTTCCTCGGAACTAAATTTTAGCGACCAGATTTTAATTCAAATAAGTTTTAAGTGACTTAGTCGTCATTTTGAGTGAAATTGATTTTCCTTTCTGGGGTCCTGAAACCACTTTCAGAGGCACCTCACGTTTGAACTCCAGGCGTTACCTCTCTGACAGTTTCGGTTGCACGCATACACCCACGTGCAAAATTGGGGAGGAAATCCATCGCGCCCCGAGTTTTGATTCGCTTCATTAAATCCCCCTGATTCCATGTTCCGACCCGGGAGGGCGGTCTTTTCCATTAGGCGCCTCTCCTTTCCCCCTAACTCCCCCCCCCCTCACCCCTCCCCATACACATCCAGCACTCATCGCGTCGCCCGATGAGGCTAACCCTCCGCTTCTGGGCCCGTGATTACGCCGCCAGTGCCATCCATCGGCCCCGGGAGGGAGCAGCCCCTTCGTCCCATAGAGGGCAGCACCTTCCACCCGCGCGGGCGGCCCCATTCGACGCTCCCCGACTCCCGCCATTGTCCGACGC
The DNA here is from genome assembly GCA_963169105.1 of Ceriagrion tenellum. Lineage (NCBI taxonomy): Eukaryota > Metazoa > Arthropoda > Insecta > Odonata > Coenagrionidae > Ceriagrion > Ceriagrion tenellum. Next base: position 39,339,984 of record OY720640.1, read on the forward strand.
TCCAGGGCCCGGCGCATTTGTCACTCAGGGGTCCGGCTGGACACATTGGGACGTAGCCCGGCCCTGTGCGGGAGGAGGGGAAAATGACCGAGGGGCCCCGGTGTGACAAACCCGAGTTCATCAATCAAATCGAAAGCTCCCACACTCCCAAGCCTTCTGCTCTTCCTTTCTGTTCGCCCTTTCCCAGCCTCTTCCTCTTCCTTTTGCGTCCCCTTCTTCCATTTTCCTTTGCATCCTTCCTTCGCATCCCACGGTCCCACGTCGTCGTCGTCCTGCGCTTGATGTAAACGTCTCAGCATATCAATCATATTGCGTTGTCGATGCGTTCGTAAATGGTGGGCTTTATCATAAAGTGTCCACCGTGGTGGTGGTATTTTTGCCTCGGCCTGCTTCGTGGCAATATATCAGAGGTGTTTTTCGTTCCCTTACCGTCAACTTTCAGCAGCATGTAATGACCTAACGTTTTCGGCAAGACGACGAATGAATGGGGATTTGTGACGATCTTCTGCTTGTGTAAGAATGTTGCATATCAGAAAATCCGGGAGTAAAATGTGTGGGTTTTTACTACCTACATTTATTTTAAGTGATTAGCTCTCTTCCTTAGCAGATTTAGTGTATACGTGAGACTGTCAGTGTTTCAGGCAATAAATTCCCAGAAAATTGCCGATATGCGATGCTAATGTAGTTTTTTGAAAGGATATAATATTGTGATTATTCTAACAATAATTTTCATTAATGCATATGATTCTTCGGAACCTATAATGGAAAATTCAAATATTAATTTTAAGAAGTATGATGTATTCAAAATAAAATGCTGCGATTAAAAACTAGATAAAAATCACAACATAAAATGCTCTTCTCCATAAATGTTTCTTAACGTGTACTGCGAAAAATGTGGTATGAAGCCCATATTTAGGCAATAGATAGGTAATGAACTTAGAAAATATTTGCTGAATCACCAATTTGACTCAGTCGTAATAAAGCTTTTAGCTTCTACACTGATATTCTCTCGTAGGGCGTGCAATTTTCATTGGAGTAGATACTGCATTGGGAGTCGATATGGGTAAGAAATTGAAATGGTGGAAGCTCTTCATACTCCCTGAAACGTATGAATCTCCATAGGGAATTGGATGTACATATAAGGAGAATTTAGCTAAGACTCTTTCTCTGTGTTTTTTTACTTTGATTAATCAATTACCATATTAAACACAGCGTGAATTAAATGAAGCTTTTCCGCTATCCATTGCAATTTGAACACATCCTTACTTTCACGCGTGGTTTAATTGATAAATGAGGGCACTTTTAGTTCCACTCTTTAAAAGTGTCAACAAATCAATCTGGAAAGTGAGCTGAAAAATATTTGCCTACTCTATAATACCTAATAGGTCGAAACAATTCCCGTGGTAAATTTTACTTATAACTTGTGACACAGTAGCCAATGGAGTTAGTTCGATGTTTGACTACGCTGTGCTTCAACCAAGTTTTGCCATACTACGGAGTCGTCATTCAGGGCTTCTTTCCTTTGCTCTGAAAATAAATGATTGCTAAAATGTTTTATCGCTTGCTGATAATCAAGCTAATTATAATCAGCAGTTGAAATTTACAAATCAATAACACGGTGAGGAGCAGAGACTTAAAGGAATTTCTTAAGAAATCTTTGATGAAAAATGTTATTTCGTTCGTTTTTCATCAGAAATTTCTCAGAAGTAAAGTAAAAAATGCCAGTGAGTGAACTGAAGACGTTGCTACCGTATGAATATTCTTGAGCTTAGGTTTTTTGTATTCAGCACGAAAGCTTTATTTCATGTTGAAAGACTAAAATAACCTAAGGAATATTGTCGGTTGCATGCTTGACCCACGTTAACTTAGAAGACCAAGTGACATAATAGCGCATAATTTTCCTAGTACTGGGCAATCTGGTCTTAGCTCATACGTTACCCCTTCACGTGTCAACAATCATCACATTCATGTGAGTCCCTTCCCTACCATCTTTTTGTAATACTTGGGAGCGTGACCGTTACATCGGGCTTGTCAGACGCTCTTCCGTCGATCTGCCTGACCTTCGCCGTAGGGTGGGGGGGTAAATAATCGAACTTTTCTTGTGCTATTGTTTGGTCATTTTTTTTCTTATTCCATAACTCAGTATAATGTTTTCTAGCATGCGAAATTATTTATCGGATCTTATCAAATGGACGACCACTGTAGCTATTACTGTATTAGCATAAACTTTGAGTATATGCCGTAGTAGTATTAAATTTAAAGGAATCAAGTGCCGATATTTGTAGTATTGTATTGGCCAAGCCTAAAGAGTTGCATTTTGGTAGCAAAATGCGTATTTGCCGTGATGAGTGAATGAATTAATCGGACCAATTTTATTGCCAACAGATGTCTGATACAGTGAAGTGAACATAATCTGGTATTTTTCCATTCATGTCGAATTTTTCATAAAAAAATACATTCTTAGAAGTTTTATTGATGGAAGTAACCTGGCCTGTATACTTCTTAACGTAGGCTTTTCTTGGCATTATGTCTTTTATTATTATATCTGCGATTATTGAATACCTGGGTTCTTTAATTTTAGGTAATTTACTCTGAAAAGTTTTATGCATGACTTACGTGACCCTTTGTTCGACAAAACCATGAAACAATATAATGCATTTAATTACTCTGATTGTAAAGGGTGTTTTGGCGAGCCGCATGCAATCCTAAGAACCAAATTACTCAAAACCCAACCTCGCCCCACTCACGGAGGGACCCAAAGGCACAGCAGAGTAGTTACGGCAAGAGGATAGCCGCTAGGAGTGAACTTAGGCGACGTGCTAAGGAAACTTTTCGGAGCAATTGAAGCCGTTAGCGGGTCGTACTTAAAACTTCCTCTTTCGAGTCAAGCGGAACTCCATTCGAAGAAATAAACCAATATGTTTATGAACGAGTGAGAAATTAACCTAATCCCCCATTTAGACTCTGCGGTGATTGAACTAAAGTGTGTAAGTGCTTGTTCCTGCTCTATACTTTTCCAAAGCAGGCATTTCACGAATTGGTAATTTTTATTCATTATTTGCTGTAAAAACCATTCTAGTACCGTATTTTTGAACCTTTGCTCCGGTCTATTAGATTTTAAGTCATTGTAAGTGCTGTATTTGGATATATAGGTTAATTTTAATATTTCACGGGTAACATTTTGTGGAGTTACTAATTCCGGCTGAAATTCCATAAATCAAAGTGTATTTAAAAATCTTAGACATATATCTCACTTCTAAGTCAAATCGCATTAGATTTTTCCTTCACAGCGAATCGCACCCACACAAAAATTTAAAATCTGACGCAATTCAATGTATTTTGATCAACTGTGAAGAAAAATTAATCTAATATTTCTTCTTATAATGTTTTTGTTGCATTAATTGTAGGAACCAACCGTATTGTGTCAATTCACATTTAATAAGACACATGTATTCATCAATTTTTCGCTAAGATTTCCACTAACAGTACAAAAATTATTTTGTCGCAAGTTTGAAGTCTGATAAGTGTTGAATTTTAAAGTCAAGAATTAATTAAAAAAATTAACCATTAATTTTCAACCTGGATTATTGTCGTGATTTTTTTTAGTTTCACGCACATCAAGGCTTAATTAAAATTTGATGTTGTGCATTTCTGATTTGATTGATTTATATAAAAATGGAACCACATCTCGCATTTAATAAAAGATATCGATTTAAAGTCATATTTATCTGGGCTTTCATCAATCAGTGAGACTGATTTGGAATCAGCAGATATGCTATCGGCTTTCGATGTCGCGATTGCTTTGAAAAATGAATCTGAGGGCAACCCGAGATGCCAAATTGACGCGTTTCGCCTTTCAGTTTTCTTTCGCTGGCGTGCCGAAATTCACGAAGGCGAAGTAACAATTGATATGTGAATAGTGGGATGGTCAGAAAAATTGGATGATTGAGTCATAACTCTTATCATCTTGGTCATTTACCTGTGAGACTCTGATGCAACCTCTTTCTTAAACTTATGCTATGAGGAATTTCTAAGGACAATTTTCTTAAGCACCAAACATCATAGCAATTTTTATATTAATGTCGTTTGTACCGGTTAAATAAAAAAATCGTTAGTCTTTATGTTCATAGTTTATTATCACTGTTCACATAACTAGAATATCAGTACTTGCAAAAGATTAGACGTTAATGAACTTTGAAATTTTATTGTCAAGTGCTTAATAACGTAGGAAACCTGAAAGTGATCACAGACATATGATTCACCTATTAATTTTATAATAACACAGTCAGAATTCACACTCAATGAAGTAATTTGCGGCATTAACTCGACAAAATATCCAATCATCTTGATTTATTTATGCTTGCGATACTTTTCGTACTTACTTGTTTCTACACAAAGTTCTTTTTAACAAATCCACGTGGCTATTCGAAGATGTGAGCCTAGCGAACCTAGATGATCATTTCTCGAATGAGTAAACTTTTTAATGGATTATCAGTCACTTAACTCTTTGTTAATCTTAATCTGTGTAATTGATTAACTAGTTTAGTGACTCTTAATTGTGAACATGATATTGGCAAACTCTGAGCATCCATACACTAATATTACTAAGAAACTTTTATTTCACCTAAACCACTTAAGAAATCATTCCACTCAATGAAAAATAAAACCATTGAAATACCTTTTTATATGCTGATTAACTGTAACTATCTACTGTATTTCATACATTTTCGTATATTTTAGGAAGACCCTTAGATTATTATCTCATTTTTAAGAGTTACGCCAGGTTTTGCTAATGATACCCCTACAGTTATAGTATTTCATTCAAAAAATTAATCTGGTGCAAATTTACGTATGCCATCGACGTCCCAATCAAATTACCAAAGCTTTAAATAATTCATTGTTAGCAGATATCTACTGCGTTCTCCTCATTCGTAGGATTCTTGTGGCTACTGAGTTATTGAGAAGCGTTGATGGCAGGGGCGACAGAAAGGCTTTGCCAATTAATTTTTTTAGTCAAATGAAGAAGACCAGCCAAATGCGGTGGTGCGACAATATTTAATAGCAGAACTTAGAGTAGTCATGGAATTTTATCAGGTTTTGGACCATTCAGAGGGGAGAGTATCATAGGCATGGAGAATCTAGTCTCCATTAAATATCGTAATGGAGTCCTCTACCCCTGGATAGAAGGAAGGGTGTGTGTGAAAATGACTTGGTAAATAAATGTGTACCACTCCCCTAACTACTTTAAAACGCAGCCACGCAATTCCCATCGGTACCCTCTCAAGCCACCCCTTCATCCTCCCTGCTTTTCCATGCCAACTCCACCTCTTTTAGACACTCCCACCAAAACCGTCTGACTCATCCAAAATGTTCTTGTTCGCACGATAAACGAACCCAGCGCATTGAAACTCGCACACATGCACATCCAGACACCCATCACCAACTGGGAACACTTGCACAAGGGCGCCAAACGAGACGCTTTTTATTTTACCAATGGGAGTGTGTGTATATGGCGTTGGGGGGAGTAACGCTGGAGTTCTCATTATTCAGCGGACGTCGCTTTTTGGAGTGTCCGATGAAGGGGGAAGAGTCCCGGAGGTGGCGCTTTGCAGGGCTCATCTTCACGCTAATGAAACAAACACGCTCCGCGGTGTCCTATGGTGAGCGGCTATATAAACAAATGAGGGGGGACGGGTGCCTCCGCGAAGAAAGGAGTGAGATGGACCGGTCGCGCAATTGTTTGAAAAAATAAAATGGCACCGGTTTTTTTTGCCGGACCACCGCCTCCCCCTCATTCCGAGGATTCTTGTGGCTATTGAATTATCGAGAAGCGTTTGATAAGAGGGGTGGTGGGAAAGGTTTTGGCAATTTATATTTTTTCGTCAAATGAAGAAGACAGAGTTGGTGAAAGCCAAATGCGTTGGTGCCACGATAGTTAATGCGCAAATTTAATTAAGCCAGGAAGATTTCACTTGAAAACTCGCCTTTACATCAAATACATATATATTTTATGTAGGTACACATTTTTTATTTACAATTGATCTTGCGTGGCACACAGCTCCACCAATAAGTCAATATGGTGGTTTAATTGGTAAAATGCTGTTTTTTATCTTCATGTTAGAATATTCCTCCCAGCTTGAACAAAAAGTAACATTGTGTAGGTCATGTGTCATTGTAAGTAACATTGTGTAGGACATTGTGTAGGTAGGTAGGTCAAGTCCAAGAGACACTAAGCATCGAGATGGTAAGTTGTTATAGAATTTTAAACCTGGAATCATAAATATGGGAATATTTCATGAAAAGATTTTATTAATCTTGCTGTGCTCGTAGGTAGTCGCTAATGCAGTTTCTTAATGGGATAACATCTTATTTTTATTTGAGATATTTAGGAATTAATACTGTATTTATTTTGTATTATGTAGTAATTTGTCTTATAAGGATGTTCATTTCAAGTTTTAAATATTTTAAGTAATATTTAAGTTAACAATTTAACTAGAGTAACGTCACTTATGCAAAATGGCCGAAACATGACTGTAGCAGGAAGTGCCACAAAATGAAGTTAGCTATTATTCTGTGCATTTGAAATTCTATCGTTAAACCACCCTTTTCCATCACCGAATGTGAATGACAACACCGTCGTCAGGAATTAGATTTGTATTCCAAGGTCGTTGTCATTGGATCGCTCCCATGGCGTCATCTCTATCGGCGAGGCTTTTTAACGCGACAAAAGAGCGTTAAGTGGCCATTCACTTTGTCTCCCGCCATCCCTTATATCTTCAACCGGCAAGCCCTCAACACTCCGGTTCAATCCCGCTCATCCCTTCCAAAGCCCTGTCCCTCCCTCCCTACCCATCTCCTCACCCCTTCGCTTCCTAATCACCCCTTTCCCTCCCCCATGGCTGGAGCTGTTTACTCTTGAATCTCGTCTCAAAACACGGGCCTCGCTTTTGCAATGTGTGTCTTTTCCCTTCCACGCGTAATACTTTTAGCCACTGGAAAACCACCCTTCAACCCTTCCCAACCCTCATTGCAAAACATTTTATTATTTCCCTATCTGCACCCCGAACAGACGCCTTCGCCGAAACCGTACGAGACCTCTTCTCCCCCACCCCCTTTGCTCTTCATTTTCTCACCCTTTCCCGCCGAATTCTCATACTCTCCCATACTCCGGCCTCTTTCCTCCCATTCCTACTCTTCCTTACGCACACACAAACCGCCCACCTCTCCGCAGAAATCGTTTTTATTAGGTTTGTGTCCATGTACGCGGTAAAGTTTGCTCCCATGCGGGGGGTAGTGGGGGGAGTAAGAGGGGTTTCAGCCGCTAGCTTCGCCATTTCCTTTCCTTCTACCCTCCCGCCTGACTTATGCTTCCCCATCCCGATGGCCGAACCCTTTACCCTTGATTCTCCATCCCCTCGCTTCTCCCTTACCCCTTCCGCTTGCATCCAACTGGCCGAATGAATGCAGAGGGGTTTGTGCTCGATGAATATGTATATGTGGGACACTCTTGCCTACCAAGCAACCTGGGCTATTCTAGTCGGGAATCCCTTTCTCGCCCATCACCCCCACTATCTTCCGCCCCTTGTCTCCCTGTGGCGTCCTCACTCAGGGTACCCACTCCTCGCCGTGCTGCTAAAAGGACACACGCCATAATTCGTCCCTTGCTCGCCCTCTTCTCAGCGCTTCTTTTCGTCCTCGCTTACCACATACTTCTCCCTTGCACACTATATTTCTTGCTATCTCCACTGTGTTTCCCTTTCCGAGCAAATCGGCGTCAATATCTCAGGAGCATGTATTTCTGTACTCAGACTCGATCGATTCGTAGAGGCTTTTTTGTCTAAGTTTTCTCTAGCTTTATTCTTCCTGTCCCACATCTTATTCTTGATTGATTCGTGCGCCTCATAATTCATATTTATATCATAAAGTATGCAAAAGGAATTAAGTATTTCTACCCGATGGATAGAGACTATAACTTGGTGACCTTGAACAATTTAATAGACATGAGCTGTTTGTGTCGCATGTACGAAGATTTAACTTCAATTCAAGTGATCGTTTCTTTGAAAAACGTTTGGCCTTAAAATGTGCTTTGACTAAGTACAAGAGTGCAATGCTATACGTATAGGGTGTACATATGGATAGGAGTGTTGTTACCGTCTTAGATGTAGTATACGGCTCCCATGTCATCAAAACGATACTACATTTCTCCAAAAAAATACATTATCGTTTCGACGCCTTCCAGCAAACTTAGCTACTCTCAGCAGACAGTCACCTGATGAATCGCAAGCAAAGTAAAACGTACCCTACGAAATTTTAAGTTTATTTGTGGAAGCTACATGCATTCGTATATCTATGATCATTAGGATGCATTAATTAAATGATTCAGAAATGCATAGTAATACTCAATTAGATGAGCAAAAAGAGAAGCAATAGGCTTGTTGTGGTGGAAAGACTTCATCATGATGAATTCGCATAAAAGTAAGTATCCCCTTAGATAAATTTTTATTCCAATAAATTATAATTTATAATTTTGCTAAGTGGAATAAAAATTTATCTGAGTGGAAAATTGCCTTTACTCTTATTCATTACAATCAATTGGATGAGCTTTCTGACTGAGAGGCATACTGATTTACAATTCCCTGAATGCACTCAAAGCTCAAAATTAGCCATGTTTCAGATTTAACGGTAAAGGAACATTGTCTACGAACTGACTGGGGAGCATGGCCACTGGTACGAATGTGACGTTTGACGTTAATTGTAAACCTCTCGTCAAATGAAACTCAGGGTTGAACTGTGCGCCCACGGGTACACGCAACCTGGCCGACATTCATGCTTTGGAAGGTAAGCTACTTCCAGTTATTCCCATTCAAAAGGACTCGGGACTGGGCGCTCGAGTTCAAAGTTACTAATTTTTGGAATATGTATTTGGCGCCATCCGTACCTGTACGAGGTGTTTTCCCATCCGTTGCCTGACATGGAAGGTGCAGTTTTTTTCGAAGTGGAAAAGAGGAAACTGATAACCAAGAGCTGAATTTCATTTTTTTCAGTAGCGCTCTAAATCTAATCAGTAAAAAAGTGTGACAAAACGTGTTTCATGCTCAGGTTAACATACCTGATTCACCATCATACGTTAGTTCCCTTTTGCAGTAATCTCTTCAGTGCTACACTGCGTTATTTGTACCTACATATGTGATACAATTTTATTAATGAAGGGTGAGATTATTTACCGTCAGGCATCGGCGTCGGAGACACAAGGCGTAAATAAACGAACAATATAAAAGCATTTATTTTCTGATATTGAATATATTAGTCTTGTCTCAAGTCACCGCCTTTTTCTATGTTATCTGCATAACTGCAACAAAGTGAGACAAAATATGTATTACTTGTTAAAATAGTGCTAAAATCATCTCCTCGGAATAAAATTGTATTTATTGATATCGAATCTTCAATTAACCTGATGATGTGTTCTTTCTACAGAGTTTCGACGTCTACTAATCGTATATCGCGAAAATTGGATGTTTTAAGGCACAAAAGGTGACTAAATATGTGTTTTGTCTTGAGGAGCAGCAAATACTACTTAATGGAGGAGAGTGCCACCGAGCTTTTAACTTTGCGTAGCCTTGGGCATTTTCCAACGTTTTAAAAACTATACAGGAAGGTTATAGAAAAAATTTAATGCCATCTTATGTATTGTAATTGAAATTCTAATTTAGGAAATTAACGAAAGTATTAAGCCTTTTTTTAACATGAGATCGCTTAATTTAGCAATTTATTTCTTAATTTGGCTAAAATATTATGATATCTATCAGCTATTTCTTAGATATAGAAAAATGGAAAGGCTTACCAGTTGAAGATGTTACTTAAGGTTATATTTATATACAACTGAGGAAAGTCTGTCTATAATTACTGACTAAGCAAAAATACATAATATTTTAGTCTCACAACTTCTCACTTATCTATTTTGTACTTAGGCTCTGTATTTTTCGCTGAACCTAGACACTGCTCCTAAAGTTTCAAATTGATAGGACGGCATTGGTAAGCAAGTGACTATATGGGGCTTAAATTCTTGACGAGTATATTTACAGTTGCTTGTTCAGATTGTTATCCTGTATCATACTGTCAGGTAGAAAAGATTATTCCTCTTGGGTACAACACCGTCTAATTCATTTGCTCAATCTCGGTTCACTCCCTTGAACAGTCAAGGAAAATTTCATCGCCTCAACTGATGAAAATTTCCATAACTTACACGTCTTAGTGCGTGCCATCTTCTCAAAAACACATGTGTCTTTCGTACACTAAATGTAGTCCCTTATGCAAACTAAGTTTATTTTTTCCCTTTGCCTATAATTTTCTGGCGTATTCATTAATCTATATGCGCCAACCTTATTTGATTTGTCCTCCCTCTGTTATCTTCATATGCTATTCATATTTACTCCTTCAAAATTAATCCAACCGCCTAATGCAGTTAGCACCGTCATAGATGCTGCAAAACTTGGGAGTTAGTGACGGTGGCTCTTTTCTTTGGCTGCGGAAGGGAATTGTGCTGATAATTTAATATTTCAAAATACCAACTGAGCCTTACATGCTGACGGTTTGTCTCCGTCTATATCCACCCTTGTAAAAGTTGTATAAAATGTGGACTTGATTCTTGGCGTTTCTTGGAGCTATGCAATTCTTCTCCCAGACTAAAGGCTTGATAAGTTTTTATGTTTCTTTGATATAAATTTTTATAACCAGGAGGAAACTCACTGATTAATTTATAGAAACGGCATCTTATAACAATCAAATACTAATTTTGGTCAATCATCGAATAGTTTCAGGGATAATATTTCACTGTTTGGATTTATAGGCTATGGATATGTCAATTAGTATGTTATAGCTAATATTTCCATTTTAGAAAATAGAAATTTGTACAATTTCCAATCGAAATAAATAATCGTACACTTCCCAAAGGAAATTATCAATGGAAATTGTACAAGTATGTATTTTCAAATGTAGAAATCAATAGGTTTCACAAAGTATGTGCCAATACGCTCTCTTATGATAGCTAATATTGACGCTGCGGACGATAGGTCTAATGTTTACTTTTACATCACCTAGCATTTCAATGGAATGCCTCTGTAACCCTTACTTTTTGAATAAATTATATTATCAATGGGTAGCAATTGGATAACAATATTCTGAAATTACAAAGAATATACAGAACTGTACATAATTAATGGGTTGCACCTGAACATCCGCCTTGGCTCATCCGTTTGAAAAGATTGTTCAATATGACAGATAGGATTGTAAAATTAAAACGATATTTTCTAGGAAGCCGTGACATCATGTGAATTCACAAATATAAACTAATTATGATAGTTGGGAACGCTAGGTTTGAGCTGTAGCAATATTTTTCAGTTCATTTGAATGTGTTTTCTCGAAACTCCTCAGATTTTTTGGGTTACCTAATAAACTTGAGTACATATAAATATCCGGCGATGCTCATCAGTATGAGCACTAAGTAAAATGTGAAGGAAAGCTTAGTCTTATTTGACCAAGTTGAATCATCACCGCGGGTGTGGTCGGGCATTAGACAAAAAAGCCTTTCGAATGCACGGGAACCGTTAGTGATGACAATGAAGAGGGGAGTTAGGGGGGGGGCGGCTTCTGTTTAGTCGCAAGACAGGTTGTAGCCGAGCAGCGTGGCCGCGGTGAAATATTCGTGGCTTGCTCAAGAGGAGAGAGAGAGTGAGAGGTGTATGGTATATGGGAGGTGGAGGGGTGGTTTGCCGCAGTTTGCGTTGCTGAATACAACCGGGTTTTACGTGTGCGGAGCACGAGGACCATACGACTGCAAACACAGCGACTGAGAGGGAAGGCACGTGAGAGTTGCGTTTCGACTGTTGACAGCGTGTGGTCTCGCGTCTGTTTTTCCTCCGTCTCCCTCCCTTTGCCCGCCTCTTCCTCCCCCTCCCTGCATCTACGCCACCCTCCTCCCCTCTACAAGCGCGAACAATAGAGGGGGAGGAAGGGCGGTTACTTCTGCGGCTGGACTGTGGAGTATACTCTGCTAGCAATACTGATTGAATTCGTGTCGTTTAGCCCCACGTGACGGGGAAACAATTTCTGTCACCCCGTCGACGCTCCGATTTCGAATCGATGTCCGAGGAACTAATGAAAAGTCAGGCTGGCGATGGTCTCGTTCGATCTGAAATGTGTGTGCATTTTAGATCGGAGAGTCGAAATGAACGTCAGGTGTCCATTGGCCTCGGCTTTCGTTATTTGTTAATGGGTAGTAATTTGACAAGAGAGTTTGGCATGAAGTTGGTGCCTTCGTTCTTAAATTAGTTATCTTCGAAATGGTGGAGCTTGTTATGTTGTTGCAGACAGCTGTTTTTTCCGCTACACGTTTAAATGTGAGGTCGCTTTTGCTGTTCACTGTAGTGCCGATCCCTCTTTTATATTCCTCTTCCTCCATTTTTCTGAGCAAACTACTGCCCCAATTTAAACCTGAGAGTAGAAAATTGTTCTATTTACAGACCGGCTTTTTTGTGTATAAGTGTAGAATTATTCTTGTAATCACTTTAATTATTATTTAAATTTTCTGTTTCAGGTATGTCATCAGCCTATGATGGTCAAACCGTGGGTGGTGGATGGTGAACAAAACCGTGAGTGTTTATTAAGGTTTTTCTGGAAATTAATCTCGTGGAATTTTTTTATGTACTAGCCATTGAAATGGTTGACCGTGTATTGATCTTTGCTCTCTCTCCCCTTTTCATTGAATTTGCATTATAGGTTAACTATCCGTGAGAGTTTACCACGTTTTTTTCCTCAGCGTTAGACATCGAGCTAAGATTTACTCAACAAATTTTATATAATTTTGTATACACTCAAAAAAGTTTATCCTGAAGTCCTTATCTAATTCTATCATATCATTACTTTCTCGTACTCTAATGATCATTTCCATTCTACACTCATGGTTTATCTTGTTTACCGTGGTTACATACTTACTTAAACTGTTATTTACTTTCGCGTTATGATTTGGCATTTAAAACGATAATTATTCAACCACGATAGATAGTCTCGTGACGGAGTCATGTGCTCTACCATCGGAATTTTTTTGTAATCACCTAAAACCACCTCGCTAAGAGGTTCCCCCATTTCTCTCTAACAACTCAATATTAAGAGTGACTCACTGGAATATGTATTGTGGGAAAAGGACCTCTAAACTTACTCAGATGCAAAAGTACCGTCTGAATGCGGATGCCGTGGTTCGGGCAGACACAGACGGGAGAGTGGTTTACAAGAACGCTTTCTTTTTATCTGAAAAAAAGGCATGACCTCAGAGCCGTGTATTCACAGTGTCTTAGAAGAATGCTACTACTTACTAAGAGGGTATTCGTACAGTTTTCTCTGTAATCATTTGCAGATCAACGAATTGGAAATATAGTCAAGTATTTGGTCCCTGATTTAAATTTAGATATAATAGGGCTTTGCTTTCGATCACTCTTACTGCATTGGAAAAGTGATTTGTTGAGTGCTTTAATTCACTTCAGTGATACAGAAAAAAAACTTTTGATAACAAGTTAGCAGCTTCAACATGCCGCTAAGTTACGCAAGTCGAAGGAGCCGTACATTACATGATCATTATGATTGGTTTAAGTAGTCATTGCGCCATATTATCATTGATCATGAATTAATGCTGCACTAATCTCAAGTAATACTCGTACTTTAATCAGTGATATGACGTTCTTCTTAGTTCAGTAATTATTCCGAGGTTAAACTTTTTAATTTCTCTCATCCTCGTCGACGCTTTTTCTTCCCCCTCGTTCGCCTCAGGATTGCAAAAGTTTTCTCCTTTAAGGGCTTGCAGACTCCTGAGATCCTCGAGGAGGAATTCCGTTGATTCTAAGGAGATGAGATCCTGTTTCAGTGGTTATTACCCATAGGATAATGTACAAGTATCCCCGCGGCCCGATCCATCCACTCCAGTGCGATATCCTTCCTGCGCCTTCTTCGGCGTTTAATTAGACAGAAGAGGCAGAAGGGGGGGGAGGGTGAGCGGGGGGAGTGGGTGGGGGTGGGCTCCCCCTAATGAAAATTTTGCCGACGCAAGGACCTGAACCCCAACCCCGTTTGTTGGAAAGGGGCCTCGTGAGTCTGATTACGCTCAGGCTCAGCAGTTACTCCGGGGCTGAGTAAGAGTGGGAGGCGTGGGGGGGAGGGGAGAGGGGTAAGGACGAATAGGGGAGGGTGAGGACGAGGAGTGGGGGGATGAACTTGCGTGGGATGATGGGAGGAGGAGAAGGAGGAAAGGGCAGGCGGTGGTGGAGCTGTGAGTAAATAGTATTTGGGTTGATGGAAGGGCTGAGATGAGCGCTGTTTGATCTTCACCTCCCTTCCCTCCCTTCAGCCTCTCTCTCTCTCTCCCCTATTCAGCTGCATCAACCCTCCACTCCCATTTCTGTCCTCGTGCCACCCCTGATTCCTTTCCAGCCCTCTATCCCTCTCTCTCACGCCTCCCCCCTCCTGTCGAATCCAAATTGTCGTGTTGCACAAGCGGGCGCATGTGGCCAATAGGGGGAGGGGTCGAAAAGCCGGCGACCAGTTTAGGAGGGAGGCCTCGAACGTGTCACCGCCGCAGGGATGGAAAGGGGAGAAGTGGAATAGCTACTGGTTTAATTGGATTTATGAATACGTGTCATTCTTTCGCCCAAGTGGCGTCGTATTCGAGATGTTTTACATCGTGGGTCTTCTTGAATATTTTTATAAAGGAAAATATTCCCGAGTTTGGGTGTTCGCTCATGTAAAAATATACCTTAGTGATACATCCTGTGAATTACTTTGAAAATGAGTACATGCAGAGTGGTGTGGAGATGTTCGTTATTGAATAATAAATAAGAATAAAGGCAATTTTCCACTTTGACAAATTTTTAAAGGAAGCGAAAATCGCCGTGCACAACAGTGCACTTCTTCACACTTTGTTGAATGGTAGTGAAACATGGGTGTGTCAGGATGGACATAGGAGTAGACTAAACGCCGTCAGTATGAGTTATCTGAGGAGTGTTTGCGGCAAAAGTAGGATGAATAGCGTCAGGAATGAGTGGGTAATAAATGAATGCGGGATAGATACTCTAGTAATGGACATATATGAAAGGAGTGTGCTTCGTTGGTTTGGCCATGTTGAGAGAGTGGATGAGAGTTGAAAAACGATACAGATACATATGAGTGAATTGAATGGTGCAAGAGGTAGAGATAGGCCGAGAACGTTGTGGTTGAGAAAATTCTTAGGAGGCGGAATATTAGGAGTCTTAAAAACAGGAGGGCGTGTATGAAGCAGTGTATGAGCGTAAATAGGGCGAAAGAGGTTTGCAAGGATAGGTCAGTATGGAGGAAATTATTGAACCAGAGTGCGGTGTACAATTTTGAATTTTTGAAAGAAACTTTGTGACTGTGCCTACCCCGGAAGGGAACGGCGTGATTGGTATGTGTATATACATTTTGAATCGACCTAAGTTTCAGGACTGATGATGATGTAGTACATCGAAACCTAGGTTGAATAAAATTTTTACTTTTATAAAGAACCTAATAAAACTTTCTGCTCCGTTGGAATCCTAATGATGGGAAAGCTTGAAATTATCTCACAGCTGTCATACGACTTTGTTATTGTTGTGCTTTAGAATGAAACTGACGTTTTTATTAAGTCTCAAACGTCTTTATCAAAGAGAAAAATTGCCTCTAGTTTTATTTATTATGATAAAATCTTTCCATCACATCAAGCCTAATAATTCTCTTTTTGCTCGTTCTTAAAGATAATGTTTATTTCCGATTTCTTTGTAAAAATATTCTTGGGCTACCAAAATGTTTTGGATTTGAGGCCCAGTGTATAAATGTGGTTGTATTGAATTTGAACTGTAAAAAGTCTCTGCTTATTTTTATTTTCGTCGTTTTTAAACGGTAAACGAAAATATCGGTAATTAAAGTACGGCTGAAGTAGTTTTTTAAGTCAGTTAAGTTCAAATGAGAAAAGTAATGACTATAATTGCTCGATGTATACCTAGTTGTATTCGTATTTACGGCTGGTACATACGGTGCCGTTGCTTTGGTCTTCCACCCCAGCTTATTTTTGGATGAAATTTGTCATTCCCTGGCTCTGAAGCTAAACTATATCTCCTCGTCGTCTGTCGATCTTACCATCTACAATTTTTATAATGGGTCTGAGCAATTGGAAAAAGGCTGAGATGGCTTCACATTGCTGATTAATTTATATTTTTTATTTCTCATGTAACAGCTTTGGGAAAACTGAGCCTTATCTCCGAGGAGGAGTTTCTAAATTTGAATTTTCACTCCTCGGGGATAAAAGGAAAAATGTCCGGAAATTCAGGGTCAAGACCTTGGAGAAAACTGAAAAGTATTTGGGCATATCACTATCACATATAACGGTTGCACAGTGGTTTCAATCGCTAATCTAGCGGAACGAAAGTCATTTTTGTAACTTTCGGAATAAAAGTAACTCAAAGTGTAATTATATCATCAACTAATTGCTATATCATAATTTATAGCTTTGGTAAGGAGTAATTAAATTATGACCATGTTGCACTACTGTAAAGTTATGCGTCAAGATTGCCGACCCTCCACTCAGATTTACACAGTGTCTGACCCCTTAGTGTTTACAAGTACGTGCAAAAATGTTTATAAAAAGGAACTATAAATTCTAAGAGGACATATTATCAGTCGGTATGTGGAAACGTACAGCGTGACAACTGTTCAAATACGAGCATTTTTGGGTCTTAGGTTTATAATAATAATCCCTCTGTCTCAAAACCTCCTCTTTTCTCCCATTAAATATTTTAATTGACTTTAAAAAAATATATGCTGAGATAGATTTACAAAATCTTCAGTATTTTGTAGGAGAGTACCTATATTGACATACATTTTCAGCAGTCGTTGAGCATATTTGCGCCTTTTTTTTAATAATTCCCAAGTGTTCCAATAAGTTTGCCCACTAGCGATTGAAACAACTGTGGGATAGAAGGAATGACACTTGAAGCGGTACCGTGTAGTTCTATTTAGTCTAGGGTAGCATTTAGTGTGTTGCTTATCAAATGAAATTTCAAGGTTATTTTATGGAATCGAACTTGTCACAAATCAGTGTAGGACTTTAAAGGTTGCGCATACGAAGAGAGAGCATGCGTAGCCAATTCCTTGGAGTGTTTTGGAAAAGCATGGAGGCTCTTTCGACGAGGACGGAGGTCTTGTAGGTAGCGAAAGAATTTAAAGACATACAACTCTTTCGCCATGTCCTTTCCTCGTTCTCCTCTTCCTCTCTCGAGTACCGCTCCAATTTCAATCTCTTCCTTCCTTCTCAATCCTCGGAGAGAGAGAGAGAGAGAGGGAGCCAGTCCGAAAAGGTTCAAGCCAATCCAATCGGAATCCGCCTTCACACAGATCGGTTCTCCAGAAAGCATACCCCCCTTGAGAGTTAGAGTTACTCGATTCCGTGGACCAGGAAGTGGAGGAGGAGGAGGTTGAAAAAGGGTTGAGATTGACCAAAGGAGGAGGTGGTTCACGTTGACCGGGGGATGGGTCAAGGTGCCCTCTCACTCTGGCCGTGCGTTCTCCGAAGGGCCGGGAGAGCGCAAGGGGTTTGCGGACCACGGGCCCGTGAGGATGGCGAGCCGTGTGTTTCTATCGCAGAAGAGGATGTATGTAGGAGGCGGATAGGGGAGAGAAGAGATGCTACCATTAGTCGGAATTAGACGCATCTCCCTTCCTCCCCGCCTCTTTGCCCGCCCGACACCGCTCCCCATCGCTTTGAGCCGGGGGAACTGGTAACCCTTTCGCTTAAACCTCTACGTCTCTCTATAGTTGAGTATCCATTTAGTCCGGCAAACGTCGCTCGCTCGTCTCCCTCCTTCAAAACATTACCCATCCTTCACCTCAACCCTATCCTCCCCCCCCTCACTACAGTCAGGCCTTTCTAAGCCTTCTCTCCCCCGCTCTGTTTTCTACGTACCCGTCTCCCCTTTCCCGACCACTCCCAGCCCGAGTCCAGATCCACACTTGACCGCACCGAAGAGGTACACCATGCGTAACCGTCCTCCTTTCTCCTCACCCCCGATCCTCCAACCCATCTTCCTCCCACTGGGGTGAAACTGAGGCGCAAACCTCACCCCTCCCTCTCCCAGAGCCCTCAAGTCCTCCACCTCTCCTCTGCGGTTATCCTCCCTATTCCTTGCCCTGAAGTGGTCTTTGCGTCGTTGGCGTCAAACACTCTTCGACACATCCCGGGATGTTATATGTTTATCTCCGTTTCCCATCGTCCCTATACAGGCCGAGCACTCCACGTCTTGTCCGTGCAGTCCATACATTCCCGTTATCATGTCGGAAGCGGACCTTCAATAAATAGACTACAGTGTCCTCTACATCGTGACTACTCGCCTACAAAGTTATACATGTGGACGAACGCACTTATTTTGATTACGCTTGCTTTATCGAGGATGAAAACGGTGGCACTCCTTTCGAATGGGGTAAATGAACCACACACTCATCGCCATTAATTGAGGAATTAAGGTATTGCCATAACTCAAATTTCTCGTAATTAGTAGGGCTCTAACCTGTCGTAAGAATTTAAAACTTTCGGAGTTTTTTTACTGATAACATTGAATACCTGGACTCCCATGTTGGAAGCGATACTCGTTACTCGTTATGCCAGTACTCGGTCTGTACTTGTGTTCGCTAATTTATGGACTAATAGCCCACATGCAACTCCTACCTCTTGCGTTTTGCACTCTCAAAGTTAAGAAGAGGCTAACTCTTCGTATATGAGAATTGGATAAAACAAACGTAAACCAGAGACATTGGCAATTGCCTTTTATAGCAAAAAAAGATAAAAGGCCATGTGGTCCAAAACGGTATCTCTCAGGGTTGACGTCGCCACGTGTTATTATTTCTCTGCAATAAATGTATATCAGCAGTGAGGATGAAATCCTATTTTAATTTAATTCGATGCAATGATTAAAAGTAAATTATTTTCACCATGTTGGCACAAATAGTATCAATCTGTGGATAATATTTTCGATGGAAATAGCAGTCTCTAGTTTTCAATGACTAATCACTCAGTATTATCATTAATGGTTAGTTTAGTATTTGTATTTACCAACCAATGTTGGTTAAGTTTTATATGTAGTTCTTTGTCGGCCATAGGGGGAAAAAGAAGGCAAAATACAATGCTCTGAAAGAATTTCTTGGAAGAGATTGTTAATACCTCAACCTGATAACAATTTTTACGCTGTTTTCTTTGTGGTTTAAATTCACATTATAAATGAACTATACAGCATCTATAAAAAATCAAAGTAGGGTGTTGAAGAATTTGATAAAATTTTTATTCCAAAATCACTGCTCGAGTTTTTCCAGATGGCCATCCTAATTGCTTTATGCAGTACAGTCACCTTTGTGGGCCATCTTTCAGGATCATTTATTTATAGATTTGCATTAATCTAATTTTTTTTGGCCGCATAATATATTAAACATCCTGTATATGTTGCGGAATAACTTACTCATATAATAGAACAACAATGTAATTTTTCTGGAGGCCGCGGCTCACCACGCCGTAGTATCGAGATTGTGAATCTTCGAATCAGTCATTGATAAATACGAAATAGCTTCACTTCTAAGAGATACCTAAAAACAATTGATAATTGACTATTTAATATTTAAATAATATATATAATTGACGTATTATTGCTCCGAATTTGATATACTCTTTTTTCTTAACAAATGTAACGCATAAAAAAACTTAATTTTTGTATGTAAAAACTACGGTTGAGCTGACATTGTGAGATTTTATTACTCTCCGAGGGATAAAGAGTTTGCATTTATTTTTCAATCAATGTCAACATGAATTCCATTTGAAAGTCGGCCAGTGTGTACCTTAAACATCGAATTTATTTGTTTTTGTCATCGCAAATAATCCAATTGGCGCCATTTCAGCGACTGGTGTTTCCATTTTTGAAAGCTGATGAATATGGATGAGTTTAAAAAAAATCGTAATTCAATATTATGACTTACAGAATATCTTCGGATAAATATGCAAGCTTTGGAGCATAAAACTACCTTTGGAAGAAACCAATGCTGTTCTGTGACATTTTGCATCCTCCAGAAATTAACTTGAGACTATTGGCGCTTCCATCAGTGGCAACTAAACTCTTCATGGTTAATAAAAATCATTGAACTTTTTTCCTATTTAATTGTATAATTAATGAAAAGCGTGACGGAGAATTTAACTCATAACGGTTGGTTTCAATTATCTCATATGCCAATGGTAGCGAATGAAAATCGTTAGTTTGAAGTCATATTCCAAATATACAGTGACAGATTTTATCGCTGCTTAAAGTTTTAATGCATGGATATGCATTCAGATTTAATTCCATGAATTGCAATTTTTGAGTCCTGGGAGAAAAATGAAGCAGTGAATTTGTGTAAGAGTAGTGAAAGAGGCAGTAAGGATAGATAAATACTTTGGAAGTTATCATTGTATTGCTCAGGAATTAGCAAAACTTTTTAAGATTTACTAAGAGCATTTATTGTACGACCGGTTTCGTCGAACGGTTGACATCATCAGGTCCTGATGTCGGCTATTCGACGAAACCGGTCGTTCAATAAATACTCTTACGTCTACTAAGCCCTTCCCTTCCAGCGTTCTATTCTCCTGCTATAGTTTTTATTCTATATTTGTATTCCTTAGATTGCCTTAAGTTATCCAATACTAAGTAAGTCTTACAAAATTTTGTCAATTTCTGAGCATTGAGAAGTTTTACAAAGTTAAGGCAAAAACTATTGAATTTATCATTCTTTTATTTACTTATCAAATTATGTAGTATTAAGCCAGTTTTCTTGGCCGAACATGAAACTCTAAATCCCTACACTTAATCTACTCCATATGTAAATGGTGATATGGGCATATGTATTTATGCCAGCTGGGAATATTTTACGTATCATATCAATAAAAAACTTTTGTATGTTATTTCTTGCAACATTGATTATGCTAATCGTTCTCTTGTTCATTTTAATGTACATCGATTATGTTTTAATCTATCTCAAGAAAGAGAGAATCATGAAGTTTTATTACCCTAGGAGCTCTTGAATCCTTTTAGCCACTTTATTTTGTCCATCGGGAACCTAATATACTGATTTTACTTCTTGTTCAGCATTTGGCACTTTGAAAATTTTTGATACTTTGGACAGCATTGCTTACTTGGCTTTTCGTCTTCATTTGACTTAGGCATATATTGATTTGCAAGTAAAATGTTAAAAGTTTGGCATAATTGCAGCAGCCAGCGTACTACTGGGTATTATTTTATGCACAGCCACCAGAAAATTCTTATCTACTATAAATCATCAGTATTTCAGGCTTCTGCAGCCCTTTGATCTTTACCCAACTTCTATGTAGCCGTGAGCTGATTTAAAATATTTTTGTGGGATCTCAATGGCATTATGTTAATAAGCGCCAAAGTTGGAGATTTAAAGTCTCGAGTCGCCAAAAATGCACGGTTTCTTATTTTATCAAGAAGTGATTCGGTTATGTTGAGGTAGATCCGAATTGGGACAATTAGCGGTGTAATTAGAAAAGCATAGAATATTTCATGCCATGCCATGAAATTATTTATAAGAATGAACTTAAGAATTTTGCCTCAAAATGTTTATATTTGGAATTTTTACATAGAAGGCACTGATTTGTTCTATGAAAATATGTTTTTTTTTTGCAAAATAAATTATTATTCATTTTGATAGTGCTGCTTACTTCCTCATAAGCCGTGAGTGAAGCTTGTGTAAAATAATTCTATCATTAAGTAGCATGATAAACAGTCGGTTAGTTGATACGGATATATTGCATGAAATAATATTCTTAATTCTTTTGTCATTACAAATCCTCAAATTTGGCCCATTCTAAACTTAAAGTCAATTTTAGACAAAACGGAAATCACTTAAACGCTATGTTTCATTTTATTATTTTATTTTAGACCTAAAGCTGAAAAAGATGCTAAATTTTATATATAGTAGTTGGGATTGAATTGAAGAAAGAGAGCCCGATCCGCTATCAGCCAAATTGTCCAGTGAAACGAACACGACACTATTGAAGATTAGATTTAATATCTAGGGTAATTAATATTGTCTTTAAAATACATTAATAATTTTATCAAAATGCGACGATTTCCTATCATGTTAGGAAACTCCAGTTGATGGCAAATTTGAAAGAACCATTACTCTCTTATACAAGGATATACACATACATATTTAAAGAAAAATAAGGCTACACACAATTTTAAATATCTCTAATGTCGTTTGTGTTATTTTTAATGAGGGAAACAATTAATTCGTAGTTATATGGTGGTATATTGCTGCTTCTTGATGAATTATTGAATTTGAAGGAGTAAATTTCCCGATACAATTTATGTACCATAAGTCTTCGAGTAGGAACTCTGCCTCATGGAGTGCCACGTGGAATTGTTTTTGCTCCTAATGTAATTGCCTTGGCTGGGAGTTCCCATATTTAAACTTTTGATATTTTATTTAAGAGTGCGCACTGTTAAGTAGCAAGCCCCCAGGGCTGAAGGTAATTGAGACCCAGGATAATTTTACCCACTTATTCCCTCCAGAGGAATTTTAGTTTTCTTTGCGCTGATTTAAGCTTCAGGTTTAATTTGCGGAGCTACGAAAATTTTGCTTGTTATGGAAACTGGAGCAGTACAAAAAAAATGAAAAAGTCGAATGAAGAGGATTTAGCTTTAAAAAACTATAATTAGAAAAGTTTTTCCTCTGCGACCATTATGTGATGTCATCCCTATTTCCTCGAGCTATAATTTCTATTTTTCCATTGCAAGGTCCCCCTTCCTCCCTTACTTCGTCATTCAACCCAGCTCTTCCCTAAACCACTCAGGTTCTCCAACATTATTACTTTTTTTGCTTTTTAGAGAAAAAATTCCGCCCGAACCACGATACTCCTCCGAGACATTCAGAACGGATTTATTCCCTACGCTTCTCGTCGGCGTCATTCAGCAAATTCTTCCCCATACAAAATTTCTCCTTGAAACCCCCACCGTTCTTTCTATTTGCGTTATATTCTCCTGCTATCGTTTTTAATTCTATATTTGTATTCCTTAGATTGCCTTAAGTTATCTAATCACTGATTATTACCCGATCGTCTCCCTATCGGTATCTTAACGACAGTACACATCATTGATAATTGATTTTCACCATTTAAGTTTGATTACAATACTTATTACATTTTGAGTGTGTCCAAGAGAATACCATAGTTTGCTATTAGAAATGCAGCCAATTTTAAAATGTCCAATTCCAATTTGGATTAGGGAATAACGTTACTGAGTAATCCATGATTGGTGGCTTTTGTTTAAGTCATGCGAACATTTCAAAATTGCTTGTTTGTAATTTATTTCTAAGCCACATCAGCATATTTCTACTGGGTATTTATCTTAGACGAACTTTACTTACGTATGTGTCATTGAAACACCTAATTTATTCAAAATAGGTGTTCAATATTTATTTGGCTGTAATGTCGAAATGACTTTAAATGCTTATTGTAATTGATTACGAGTAATCCCGCAGGTTATCTATGCCTTCTTCTCCTTTATAAATTGTCGATTTATAAACTTAGATAGGTACATATTAAAATAGAGTTACATGCATGATTTTTTGGTTGTTTACCTTTCATGAATTGCAAAAATTATAACAAATTATTGCGTCGTTTAATGATTAACCTTATTTAGTCGTTTTTATGGCATTTTTGGTCTTTTATATGTCAGTAGTGTTGATCAGTTTTTGGCTTATTAAATATGTTCATAATGAGCCCAAACGTAAATATTTCTGTTGGACAGTTTCGGAAAATTCATCATTTCGTTCATTAGCTTTTATATTAATTGCATCAACTATTGTGTGAAATGGAAAATTTAGCAATCAAACCGATTTATGGTAATCTACCCATTTTGTTTATAATTTTTATTGCCTTGCATTCACATTAGTTTATTGTAATTTATACAATCGTATGGGAGTTCCTGCCATGGTCAATGTAATGATAATCTATATTTTATTTTTTGAATGAAAATTCGTTTTGTAAGACACCTGCTGCTTCTTATTTCCACTGATGTTCCTTATAGTCTATTTTCCATTTATTTCTCGTCTTCCAATTTTTCCCCTTCATTTCATGCCATTTTACTCTTTCTTTTCTCACTCTCTCTCCCTCTCTTTATCTCTTCTTCCCTCCATTCGATGTTCTTCCTTTAAGTGAACCCTTGGTGTAAATCCCTTCTGCGTAAATCCCTTCGGATTTGCTCCCACGCCCTTCTTTTTTCCCTTTTCCTTCAACTCTGTCCTACATACCCCTCTCCTCTTCTCTTTTCTTCCAATGCCCTCTCACTACTTCACAAGATTTACATGACACAATAGGTATTCTCTCGGAAGACATCGGCATCCGAAGATGCCTTCGTGTGCACAAGTGCCAAGCTATTCGTGGGCGTAAGAGAGTATGTGGCAGGATCGGGTTCTCCAGGTTGACTCTCTGGGTGAGGAACAAAAAACTTTAAGAAGGGATGGTTGGTGGGTGAAGAAAGATGTAGGGTCGATACAATATGAGGGGAGTTATTCGTGGAAATGCTTTCGTTAGTATGGTAGAGTGGTATTGAAATATTCTCTGTGCACTCACGGAAAAGGTGATTGGCTTGTCTTTTTGGTTGGGAAATGGAATCCTGGCCAATAGCCTTGGTTAGAATCCCAATTTCTTGTAGATGTTTCAGTTGAATTTTAACCTCTATTTGGGTGAGTAGTGGGACCAATTTCAAATCCAGTATTCCCTACGTCCTATTTAGTATGAAATTGCGGTCTCCTTGATGACAATCGTTGAAAGTAGCCCTCCTCTGACGCTGGGTTTTACTTTGTCCGCATTTCTTCATAATTCCTGCCGTTTCCTTGCAATACTGCAACCTTTACCTTCGAAAGTACCCTTAGTTGTCATCCACATCTTCTTGTAGTCATCCTACGCTGGTAGATGAAGGCTGGAGACTAAAATGCACGGAAGGTAAAGGTACTGGAGGAAAAGTGCAAGAATGAGGCGAAATACAAATGCCCCGAAAACAGTTTTACTGCTTGCAGATGGAGGAATTGAGATATTTGCACAAGAATTTTATTTTTTGGATTTGGTAACAGTTGAAGTATTTTTCTAGTATTTTAAGTTTTAATTTATTGCAATTAAGACTTTTTAATGGTTAAAATTTAAACATAAGCTGTTTTTAACAAAAACTTTATATTAGCAAATAATTTACAATATTTCTCTATAAAAAAGCCTCTCTCTAAATGGCAAAGCGCTGAGTTCTTATCGAGTTACTAGTAAACTTAGAACTAAATAAACACGCCCCGACAAAGTGTGACTCTATTGGCAAAATAAGGACGCGCGTGAAAGGTCTCAGGCAGCTGCTGGAGGAATTGATGGAGAGGTAACCAGAGTCCGATGGAAAGATAGAGGGCCATGCGGCACTACCTTGAGCAAGGGACAACGACGACAACGAGGAACTTCATGGGAGAGAATGATCAAGGGACGTGAAAGACCTAAGATTCAGGTTTTCCGCTCGAAAGACCGCGCGCTTTGGCATTGCTTTGACTGGCGAGATCTCTAAATTCTGGATTTTCTGGCACTTGTATTGGTAATATGAGTGCCCATTGCGGGAATGGAAAATAAATCTTCAAGTACAGCATGAAATTTACAATAATTCATAATGCTGATTACATATCCTCTTTTGCTGCTTTATCCTCATACCCGCAATCCTTCTCTTAAGACTCATAATAATCCTCCTCTAATGACTCTTCATCTAATTCAGCCATGAGTTTATTATCTGATTTCTAAACACCGCGCAACAGATGAGCAGATGTATTTGAATGGCTTGGAGGAAAGTGACAGCATTTCCTGGGAAGATATCCCTTTGCTAATGACTCTAAAAAGTGAGATTTATAAGTGAATAGCTCGTCAATTGTAACCGGATATTACCGGATCGCCTACCGAGAAGAATAGCTGCGATGATATTGGGTTTCGCCTAGGGTTGGGAGACTTGTGAGGGGAGGAAAATTCGTGTTCTACGCTCCGTTTCCGAAATATGCTAGGGAGGTCATGCTTGCGGTTGCAACTGTCTTCCCATCTTACGATAGAGATTCACATTGACTCTCAATCGTATTGGGCCATAAGGTAATAGAATGGAGAGCCGAGTAATTTAGAATGTCTTTTCTTCCGCGGAAAATATTGGGTCATTATAGTTGCAATAGATCAATTCTGTGAAACTCTGACCTCCATTAGATTGAGTTGGCCGTGTAATTGTACGTAACGGTTTACCATCATTATTAACATCTCACTCTGCATGAAATTTGCAGCATGAGCAAGTTTCCTGTACGCTAAACTATGGTGTGGTACTATTTATCAATATTAGGACACCATTATCAATATTAGGATTGATCTACACGCTCTTAGAACTGCCAATTGAAAGATTATTTGTTCAATTGTATACTGTCAAATAGCTATATTTCACAAATGAAACAAACAAAATAAAAAGTATAACACACATCGCAAATACCTATACTTTAGACATCCTGTGGCTAAACTGTGAACTATTTCCAACCCGTGGTATAGTGCCATCTATTAACAGTCCGTTTTAGTTTTTGTACAGGTAAAATAGCATACCACGAAGCGCCATAAATGATGCCAGCCCCTGGATTCAGCTAATTCGAAAGCACCACGGATTGGCGATCGCCGGCTATAGCCCAAAATCGGAAGCACCTTAATTCATTAATCGATACAAAAATATATATAACTAGTTAGTGATATGAGATGAAAACAAAAATCATAGATCTTACTTTCCAGAAATAAAAAATGCGGACTAAGGCAGAAATGTGCGCGGTAATGATGTGCGCGTAATAATGTGCGCGGATGCTACCTTAAAAGTAAAAAATACGGACATGTCCGCATAAATAAGGACGTATGGTAATCTTACATTAACCAGTCCTTATATCTTTACTAGTTTACTGCATGTTAGCATGTTCATCTACGTATCATTATTCTGGTTTCCGGTATGATCGCGCACTGGTTTCCTCACTGCTTTCTGTTCTCCTGACTAGTTTGTGCCCCGCAGCCGGAGGAAGTGCGAGGTTCTCATTTGAATTGGGACAATTGTTGCTTGTCTGGTATGGAATCATCCCGTGCCACTCACCCTAACGATGGCTTGTACGGTACTTCGTAGATTTAGATGGATAGAAATTGAAAGTTTCCGATAATAGGAATTTCAGCCTACGCCCCCTGTGTATCGAACAATGACGGCTCAAAAAGTAGTTTTATGATGCAGACTAAGTGCACTATTCTTACATTTTTAACGCCCTTGACTCATAAACCTTTCACATAGTTTCTACCACGTTGGTAGCATGCTGGTGAAACTAACCCCTGGCATGTATTTGCTTGTTCTGCTAATACACTAATATTTTCATTTACTTTAGTGGAATATTATCTTGTATGCTGGTAAATTAACTCGCCCAGGCAGTCAGTCACCCTTGAGGTAGCCTGCAAGCTATTGTGTTGACACAAAAATCTCGCGACCCATCGATGGTCGCCTTGAAATTGAACTGTTACCGCTTGAGTTTTCACCAGCAAAACTCTTGCTTCTACAGGATATTCAGGTCCATATCACAGTAAAAATATCATTGCCATATTTCCGAAAATAATAGCTCTCTAAAGATCTTTTCTACATAGAATACCTCACTTTTCATTCATTTTTCCTGATAATTCTTTTAGCTCATCCCGTTCATTTTAAAGGTGACAGTCCAAACAACCTACCACACGCCCTTCGGTGACTTCTCGCGTAATCCAAAAATGTAGGTGAGACTTGCAGAGAGATGTAAGGAGAACAGGCCGCCAGGGTAGGGGTAGATAAGGGGCCTAGGATTCAAGTCAACGCCCGAGGAGACGGGCCCGTAATCTTGCCAAGACCTGACTAACATCTCCGCATCCCCCACCCCGGACCACCGTCTTGTACGTGCATTCTTGGTTACACCCCTGCCCTACGGCCCTTGCTCCTTGTCCGCCCCTCGTATCCCTCCTCCAGAGAGCTGAGGACGCGGTAAGGGAGGATAACTGGTAGATAGGGCTAAGTAACCAGCGGGTGCGCTAGATCCCGGACTACGGGTTCTCAATCCCCCGGTTATCCACGGC
Source organism: Ceriagrion tenellum (assembly GCA_963169105.1). NCBI lineage: Eukaryota > Metazoa > Arthropoda > Insecta > Odonata > Coenagrionidae > Ceriagrion > Ceriagrion tenellum. The sequence continues at coordinate 39,368,218 of OY720640.1, forward strand.
CCTCCCTTCCCGCACAGCCTACAGCGCCGCCCCACTTCTCTCTACTGCCCTCCACGACGAGGCGTGACATGAAAAAGCTGTTTGATGCTCGGGTCTCACTATCACAGCACGTCCTCTGGTTCTCTCCAGCTCAATCGATCACGCTTATGCCGTGTTCCTTTTATCCACAATAGTATATTTTCTTTCAAACATTGATTTTTCAGCGTAATTACTGACATTTTTTTGGAAAAACCTTGACAACATGAGGCATTATTTCATGGAGAAGCTTAACATTATTATCCGCATTGAAAACAATAATTGTAGGAAAGTATTTCAAAGAACTACGGGACTAGCCGCGTAGTAACTTGAATGGAGTCACCCGCTAGTGTTCACACAATTGTGTGAGATTCCCTGTGGAAAAATAATTCGCCTGTTCTGGGAATGGAACCAAGACTAGTATAGAGACTAGCCAATTAATTCGTCAGAGCTCGACTCGTTAGAGTTAGACTCGGTGCGAAATCTGGAGTCGATTCCCAGTCCAAGCGAATCACTTTTCCTCTGTGAATTTCACACAATTGTAGAAAAGTACCAAGTAATAATTTTAATTTGGATACTGATGACATTGTTTGTGTCTTCTTTAAATCGAGGTAAATGCATGAGGTCGGATGAAAGGCTTTCGATGAGAAACTATTATGTACTCATTTCCCTATGATTCTTCTCTTACGTTGTTTTCAATGAGGCTAATAGTTTTTCTATTGTTTACCTTTATTTTGCACCCATTTTTAGTCTCACAATCCACAATAATTTAGCTAACTTTGAATTCAAGGAATATTTTTGCAAGATTCTTTTTACTAAAATTCCTTGAAATAGCCACCGTGGCTACCTCCTTTGAGCGGTAGCCTCTCTAAGCGGCCAATTTTATGGGAAAGGAATGAGTTTCCCATACATAAAAGCAATGTAAATTTTCCTTCCCTTCATCTTTAACCTCCATTAAGCGGCCATTATCTCATGGGTCTAGTGGTAGCCGCTTAGTGCAGGGTTTACTGTATAGTATTTGGGATCGATTTTTCTCCTTCGACATGAAATTTATTTGCAGAGAAAAGTTCATTGGTATAAAATGTACTGGTGTAATTATGCGGATTAGTTCATTCGATGCAGTCGAAGAAACTCTTATTTCGATGGATTCTTCTGATTAACATTCATTCCGCCATACCTTTTCCCATACGTATTCTTTTGCATGTTCAAAACTCCAACGCTCATATAAAAATATTGACGTTAAATTAAGGATTACATTAAGGAGTTTTCTAGGTCTTAATAAAAATCCTATTTTCTTTGGAATATCGTTATTTATTGCGTGAAAGGGTCTTATTTCGTATTATTTTTCTTTTTGTTTTGTAATTGCAGATTCCGTTTGTTAATACATAAGTAAACTTGCAACTCTTTAGCAATATTAGAAATCCTTTTGGTATATTATTTATTACTGACATTTTTGCCATAGTTATTTGAAGTAAGTGAAGTCGAGTTTAGAAGAAATTAATTTGAATTGTGTCACATATTTTTGCTGAATAAGTAATCGTTATATTTTTATGGATTTGGGCAGAAATATATTTTGATCAGAATCATTCAGACTGTGAATTGATTTTGTAAAGCTGAAACCATTTTACCGCATCGCGACTTCTACAAATTGAATCTTTAATCTACTCCTCCCGGCAAAACCTGCGTCACATCAGGTAAGGAATCGATTCCAGGGTAAGGAGAAATAAATGGAAAACATATATTGGTAAGAGAACAATCTTGCCTCTCTCTCGAGTCCCTTCCCAACTCCCATCCTCCTAGTCTCCTTCCTGCTGTAAAATACATACGTAACTACATATGTATTTATTTCCTCGCGTCTCTCCTCCCGACATCGTGGCGGTGAACGTCTCCCAATCCTCATTCGATGAGAATTTCGAGCAGTGAGCGGTTCGGATACAGTCCTTTCCTCCTCCACCACTACCACCCGACTCCCGTTTCTCGGGAATTCTTTTCAATCGCAGGAACTCACTTCTTCTTGTCGATTTTCCCTTTTCTTTTCATCCCGATACATCCTCCTCACCATCCTACGCGCTTCCTCTCCCATTTCCAACCTCTTTTACTTGCCATATCATCATCCTTCACTCCATTTTCCCCGTGGGAGATTCCCGCTATCCCTCAAGATCTCCCAACCCCTCCATTCCGCTAACCTCCTGCCTACGTCCTAAACACGTTGCCTCGCACCTCCCAGGCCTATCTTTCGTGCGTTGCCATTGCTCTCTGTATCTCATGACAGTTCTGCTCGCGTCGCATCGCGAGCTTTCGTCGTTTAGACATCCATTACTTGGCACGCGCAACCATACGTATACTCGCCCAGTTCTTGTCCTCCCCGTGCGCCATTCCTTATTGTCTAGTCATCCCGTGGGGACACCAGCGCGCCTGCTGTCAAATCCTTTGGGGGAAGAGGTCTCCATGGGATCGTGGGGAAATCTTCCCAGTGTCTTAGCAGGCTGTCTTTTCGAGCCTATCACCCAACCCTCGTTCCTGCTTGTCTTACCTCTTTTAAGGTAGATTGAGCGAAATATCATTTAACCTAGAAATCAATAAATTATATCTCATTTTAAAGAAAAATATATCGCCCTTCCATTGACACCAAAAATTCAACCCCTTACCACATTACTTTCCGAGATATTTGTCAAAAATACCAGCCCTTTTATATGGGAAATGTATGTACTCCAGAGAGACCTCTTATTGAAAACGAAGCATTACCTACTCTTAGATCTCGTCAAATAATCAACCGTTTGTGTGTTTTCTTAACTATTTTTGAAAATTAATCATATTGTCACGGCAGTAAATTTTTCGGGATCATAATAAACCTTCCGTTTTGATGGAGTTTCAAACGTACCGCGTGAAGAAAATCGGTCAAGTTAAAGACTAATTTAGATATTTTAATTTGATTACTTACAATTTCTGTCATATAAACTTTATTATTGCATCAGTAATAATGCAATATTTAATTCGTGTGTCTAACATCTGGTGACATTAAAACGTATATATAGAATATGGTCTCAATTATGATTAGGGAACTATCTCGCTGGCACTACCTGGCCAGTTCTCGTCGAGCATGGGAGCGTAAATTTAAATCGTTGAATTCGAGCGTGTAATGTAGATGAAGATCGTTCCCAACGCAACGTGAGAATGTCATTTAGCGTAGAACGTACCCATGGTTTATATCTAAAAGTATTTCGTCAAGTTGACCGAACATGAATGAGAGTAGGTAATCCCTTATCGCCAATCGTAAACTTACATATGTAATAGGATAGCGGTTTCATGGGAAAAGTACAGAGGTATAGGTTAGTTTTAAAAGACAGATGCTTTACTTTGAGATGGTTCTCGAACAACCACTTCTATTAAATAAATTGAATAGCCATCATGAATGCTCATAATAGTTGCCAGTCAATTACTTGGAATTGGAGAAATTTCATGGCATACGGCATCGTTTTGCTCATCTTGTCTACAGTTTTAGAGAAGATAATTCTCTTTGTTAAATTGGAAGGAAGGATATTTAGAAAAAGGCAGTACCTGCCCGAGTTTAAGGCCTCTAGCAATGAAAGTAGGAACATAAAGTAAATGAAATCTGGCCTGCTGTCATTGGTGTCTTCAAACCAATGCGTAAATATATTTTTTCATCATTCTTTCTTTTGACATTTGGATTTTTTTCAGTAATCCCTTTGGTCCGAGAATAGTTCCGTATGTTGAATAGTCAGCATAACGATCATAGCTTGCATTATTAAGACATGACTAATGGTACTTCGCCTATTCCACTCTAATACTCTAGTATCAAGCTAGGTTTCGATGGCCCGTCAGTCATCACCAGGGTCTAAAAATTAGGTGAGCAAGTAATTATAGCACCACAGGAAGATAGCCTTTTACGTCAGAGACGTGCGTCACACAGTCAGGGTATTGGTTCCCCGAATTGGAGGAAGGTATTGACTATGGTGGGGAGTAGGGAGAGAAATAAAATTTATTAAAAAGTTTGACATTCACTTCTACAGTTGAGTTCGTAGTTTCAGGTAGTTTCTTGAAATCCAATTTGATATATCTTTCCCATGTAAAGCGTGTCAGGTTAAAAATCACTTGCACGGTTCTCCTCGATTAAAAGTTAAGCAAAGATCAAGGAAATATCTCCCTTCCTGGGGTACTACATGTTCTCTCGAATATATTGGTCTTCTAATGTATATAAGTTGATAATGGCTGCCGGGCAGTTGAAACCTTGGTAGGTATTAAAGTATGTGTGTGGAATATACGAAGCCATATTTCTGATATTTAGTACACAATTTCGCGAAGTTATGCCTGATATAATTTCTGTTTCACCATTAGAAGTTTAGCAAAAATATATGAAATATCTCCCTTCCTGTGGTACATCATATTGACTCGAATATACTCCCTTCCTGTGGTACATCATATTGACTCAAATATACTGGCCTTCTTTTTGTACCTTGAAAACGACTGCGGGGCAGTTGAAACCTTGGTCGGTATTAAAGAATGTTTGTGGAATATACGAAGCTATATTTCTGATGTTAATTACTCAATTCCGCAAAGTTACGCCTCGTACTATTTATGTTTTGCGTTATTAACTCATGTTCTGGTGTTGAACATGAGCAGACCTTTACTTTCTCCACATCTTCACTCCCTAACTCTTCCTTTCTCTCTCCCTTTCTCTTCGTCCTCGTCTTCCTGCCTTGCATTCTTCTCTCTGTCAAATGCCTCCATTTTCCCCTTCTCTTTCCCTTCCCTCACATTTTCGTCCAATTGAAAATTCAGCTCGGTGTTCTTCCCATTCCGCTGCCTCGTCTCCGCTTCTCTCTGTGGGACACGTTTTTTGAGCGGGTGAGGCTCAGCCGTGAAATGGGCCGCCATCGCTGCCTCCGCTGCTGCGGGGTAGTTTGAATAAAATGGTGACTATGACTTTTTATTTTCCTCCGTCCCCCCTTGTGCCAACCCTCCTCCTTGTCTCCTTTCATTTTCAGAGAGAGAGGGAGAGAGGCGCGTAGGAGGAGCTGGCTGGGTGCTTGTAGGACTCCCCCAATCCCTCCCCAAACTCGACGTGGGTGTAGTAGAAACGTGTGTTGGGCGGACGTGAAAATTTATGAAATCATGCCTCCGTTTCGCTTTTTTATTGCATTCGTATTGATTTAGTGGGATTTGCCGCGTTCCCCGCCCGTCGTTGATGTCGCGAGTGACTAGTGACGATGACAACTGCACTGGGTGCCGCGTACCGTTTTTGATTGCGCGCGATACGCCTTATATCCTTTCCGAGTTCTCTCATATTACACTGAAATACTAGCAATTTGTCACAGCATTTATTTTTTAAAGATATGAATATCCAGCTAACTTTTTCTCATATATTTACCATTTAATTAAAATGTTAGAGTGAGTAAACAGAATAAAATACAGTGATATAACTAAATCTTTGACAATATCAGCGTAGTTCTATATGGCGATGAAGTAGACTACCAAATTTCTTCTCTAAGCTATCTCAGTAAAGTGTTTAAGATTTTCCATAGCTGAAAATACGGAATCATATTTTAATCATTAAATTAAAGTGTAATTAGTTAAAAGAACAGAGAGGGTTGCGGAATTATAAAATAGAGAAAAATTGAATAACTCTCTGAAATTTAGATATAATACAAAAAGGTGGCGCAAGAACATTCAAGTTTCTAAGAACTGACGTAATTGAAGATAGCGGTGAGCTTGCCGCTCCTACTAACCTAGGAGGTAGAAAGGCATTGGAGGCAAAAGCCAGCGGGTAGCCAAGAACCTGATGGGAATGGTTAGCAGAAATGTTTTGGCTTGTTTATACAAAAGTACGTCATTTTTGAAACTTTATTTTTGTTTTTAATCATCCAATTTCATGCGAACACCTTTAACGGGAAGAATAGTTTTTTTCCGAAATAAATTAAGAAATAATATCCCTTAAACCTCAATTTTCTTCAAACATTTTCTTTTGTTTATTAATATTTTTCGAAAATTCTATGTAAATGCAGAGGTTAAGTAAAGGTAACCTTTTTCGAATAAAGAAATACACACGAGATAGGAGTTTTAATTACTTAGGGATGTCTTGGAAACGGCCAGTTGAAGTAACAATCACCGTCTTAGGTAGGAATCCCATTGGCGGAAGTGACCCTGCATGGCAAATTAAAATCGTGATAGCGATCTAAATATTATTTGGCATGCATGAGGTGTCCAGTCTTCTCGGCCAATCGGCAACGCAGGTGGGTTATTTTTTACTTTTTAATTCCATGGCGAGTCATTGAGCCTCCCTCTCGACTCGAATCACTCCCACGCGGCTTTTATGACGTGGATGAGCTCCTTTTAGTTATTTATATGGTCCTCCTCTCTCTCTCTCTCTCTAGTTTCACATTCCTTCTCGTTTTTTTCGTTCCCATCCATTTTTTAAAGCTCTTCTCATCTCATCTCAAAAAAAATCTTGTATACGTCCAACCCTACCAGTTCATCCCAGCATTTCCCCTTCAGACACGCCACAAAATGCAAAATGACCCAACCTGTTTGCACGTCAAACAGGAGGGAACGCCTTTCAAGGACGAAATTGAAACTGTTTTTCTCAGCTGATGACTCGCCTCATGAGAGGGAGGAAGGGTTGTGGGCGGGGATGAGGAGATGGTAGTCGGAGGAAAGAGGCGGCGGAATGCGCCTCGTGAGGATGGGTGGAGAGGAGAGGGGGGGAGGATGAGTAGGCTTCGGTGAAAGGTAAGCGAGGCGGTCCCGCGCTCATGAAAGGATCTAGCCTCGCGCTGCTGTTGAACGGTGGCAAGGGGAAGTAGAAGGGGTGCGTCGGCTCGCACAAAACAGATGAAGTGCGGGAAAAAATGACGGCGCATAAAGGTCGAGATGAAAAGCCGTGTTGTATGGCATGTTGTATGCGCGTGGTAGGTTGAATACATAAGAGGCCGGGTCTGGAAGCGGGTGGCGTGTCTTCATGGAGCCGGGAGAAGTTCAAGGAGGGAAAAAGACTTTTCCAGGGCCTTCAGTGGACAGTGGGAGTAGGAAAGAGAGATGATGGTGGGCATCAGAGGAAATAATTGCGGAAGATGGACGGATTCGCTAGATTTTCAGCGAATGTGGCTGAGAATTGCCTCCCTTAGCCTTGTGTGGTGTATATATTCTGATGGTTACTCTGCACGTCACGAATTTCTAAAACCAATCCAAGTTGATGTGGTGTGATTTTTGCTCCGATTGTATTTGCATGATTCAAACGATAGTTTTATCCAAGTTGGTCTGAGGAAACGCTTATGTATTCCTATGTTTTTCACCGACTTTCCTGGGTCTTTAAACTATTAAAGTCAACATTGACTTTTATTTTTTTTAGAAGCGAAGAGAAGTAAATTTATCCCACTCTGATTCCTAAATTAATAGAGAGAAACTCAGCTGATAGTATCCCTTAGGCAATTAGCCACTGCATGTAAAACAATTATCATCAACCTTTTTCCCTAGATGAGTTTTGTAAGCTTTTAAATGCCCACAAATTAATTATAGACCATAATTCAAAAATATACCATTAATTCATCCATGAAGATGTGTGCCTTGTTTCAAGGTCATACATAGTATAAATTCAGGAAAAGCATTATACATGAAGATGGCTCTAAAGCGTTGAAAATTTTATTCTCGATAAGTGATATCGGCGGGTAGAACAATTCTTTTACTTCAGATATCTGACGCTTATTATCAAGGTGTTAACATAATTATTTAGACCAGGAAGCACCAAGGTTTGTAGAGCGGAATATGAGATTTGTTTGAACTAAAATCTTCAATCTCAGCGACCTTTAGCGTTATTAGTTGATTAATAGTGTGATTTTCACTTCGTACTGGGATGTATTGTGCAATCAGGTTTTGTCATCTTTGTTCATGCTACTTGTGGAAAGGTAATCCAACGTCTTTGAATAGCTAACTCGTCGTGTCCCATCCGGAAAGTGTCGTGGAGTCCACGTGAGTGGTTGAAAGGAATAACACCCGGAGAGAGCCCTGGGGAATTCCTGCTCGAGTGCCTGATTGTGAAGAGCCTATCTTTTTGTAGTAAGCGAGGGAACGTCTGTCACGGCGTTGAAAAAGCTTCATCGCGGCAGAATGACATGAAATCCGCCGGGACTCATGCAACAAACGCAGCTCCTTGCCTTTTCCGATATGATGTCTCATTGTGATTACAAGGAAAGCGTGATCGATGAAAACCTCGTCGTTTGAGAAGCATGGTTCTTAGGTTTACGTTTCAAAATTGTTTTTCAGAACTCATTTTGGTAATTTACTTAACATTTATTGGAAATGGGAACATTGTAATGACATTAAATCGTAAGCCTATGTAATAATCCATTTTCCCATTTTTACAGTGGTGAAGTTCGCTTCCTTTTAGCTAGAAAGTTAATGATAGGTTGATAATTGCGTATAATATCACGCGTAATTCGTGCTATTGCCGGCCTCAAAGTTAATGCTAAAACTAATAACCCTATGTTCAATGGAAAGTAACGCAATATAGTGAAATAGTATATAAAGCCGTTTTTTATAAAATGTTTAATATCCTATGAAATTTTACTCTTAAAAGTGTAAAAGTTTATGATATTTTTATTTCAACTGCTGTGTAAGTTAAATCCTACTGTCTTCCTTTAAACGTATTTGGCCGTCACTCATGGCGCATCATTTTCCTCATATCATACCTTTTTCTTGCATAATGACAGAATTTGAAGCGAAATGAACTAAATTCTGTTGTTATTTAAGTGCAGTTATATCATTGTCGTTATCATCATCAGCTCTATATCCCGGGGTGGATCTTGGCTTCCTTTGTTATATGCCTCCATTTCAATCGTTTTCTTATCTTCTTCGTCCATCCTGTGACTCCCATTGCCTTCAGACATCCTGCAGCAAACTTTTCCGTGGTCTTCCTCCTCCTGACCCATTCCGTCTCGTCATTGAACAGTCGTTAGGGCATTCTGTGTTCACCCATTCTTTCTATGTGACCCAGCTATGTTAGCTCTAGTGACTGGGAGAACTTAACTATATCTTCACATCCTAATATTTTATTTATCTCCCAGTTCATTATGATTCTCCATCCTTGTTCCTCTTTAACTGCACCATAAATTTGCCGTATTATTTTCCTTCCGAATCTCCCTAGTGTTTCTTCGTCATTTTTGGAAGGGACCCACGTCTCAATTCCATGCTGGACAATAGGTCTTATGAGCATTTCATAAATTATCAATTATTTTTTATTGGCAATATGGTTTATTTAAGGAAATATGCATCAGCCAAATATTACCAATTTCCAGCATTCTCTCATTGCTCGATCTCATTCAATATCTCCCATTTTTTAACCGAACTCCAAGGTAGGTGAACTTTTTGACCTCAAACTTATAGTTTCCAGTTTTTAGGTTTCGCAGCACACGTTTGTTCTGTCTTTTCTTTATTGACATTGAGACTCATTTTTTATCAATTTCTTCCATAGTGCTAAATATTTCCTTTAGTTTATTCACAGTTCGCGCTATTAGAGCTATATTAATTGCATGTGCAAATACTTGTTTGAATTAGTGAAAAAAGGTTCCTGTCAGTTTTATTTTTTCATTGATTTTGAACAAAGTTGAATAATGCAGCTGAGAATGCATCCCCTTGTCTTACCTCTGAAGCAATCTTTAAAGCTCTACTTACTTTACTCCAACAAAGACTTTAAAATGGTATTCTTTCAATTTAATTTCAACCAACCTAATTGCATTTCAGGGATAACGTAACCTCTCAGTCCGTGGAACATCTCTTTCCTTTTCACGTTGTCAAAGGATTGTCAATAGTCAATGAAGAGTATATGCAAATCAATGTTGTTTTTTGCATTTCTCCATTGCTTGCCTTGCTGTCGTTACCTGAACCTTAGTACTTCTTCCAGATCGGAAGCCACACTAGTATGAATCCAGTATGCCTTTGGTATAGATTAGTGTATAATGCACTTGCTTTTTTATTTTATATAAATCAAAAGCAGCCCGTGTAGATTAAATTTACCATACAATAGATCAGTATGCTATACCAATGATAATGCATGTATACTCTGAAGAGAACTTTTTTATTGAAATCCATTTTCCTCTGCTGTATCTCTTACAAAACATGAAGCGCGCTTGTTCATCCCATGTTGTGCACTGCACCGATTCACTTTCACTAGGTAATACGCTGGACCATTTCTGTTGTATGTAAATATTTTATATCCTGAGTTATCATTGGGCATCAGGCATCATTCAAATGAATGTTTATCAACCACTTAACGGTGGTGAATCCCATAATGCCTGACGCATTAGACCGTCATCGCAAAATTTTTCATTGCCCTTGAATTGGGCACCACGGCCTTTTGAAAAGATTGTATTTAAATGTACGTGACTGTAACAATAAATAATTTCTAAAATTACATTCCTATTACATCATAGATGTCGTTTAAATTTCTGACGGGACTTTTGAAATTTAAGGCTTGAATTGAAAGTATTGAAATAATTTAGGTAATGCCGTAAAAATGAGCCTGGAACTGAAACTCTCTAGCTCTTGTAAAAAGACACCTAAGGAAGCATATTTCAGTGAATATTTATTGGGAGTGAGTGATGATCTTAAAATTTTCCTCTTTAGGGATCCACAAGCAGTCCTGGGGCCTCCATGCATAAAAACAGTGCTCAACTAACCATCAAATCAACCCCTCGCATTAAACTGTTTGGTTGCGAAATATATTACAAAAAACTTATGGTTATATTCTGTAGGTTTATTTTTTAATTCCTGGGGCGTAAACTGGTAACAACTGGGAATGTTCGATTCCCTAAAGCAGAAGATTAGTTGACGCTGCCATCAACTCAAACGTTAGACGTCTCAATCCCTAATTATGATTCTCTGTCTTTGCGAATGCCTAATGGCCATTATTTATTACTCACGGTGTGCTGCTCACTGCCGTGGTTAAGAGAACTGGCTAAAATCTTTTGAATCGCGTGAAAAAGAGTATATTTGAGTGTCAGGGAAAGGCATTGGCCTCTGCGAGAAGGGAGTGTTTCGGGGAAGTAGGGTTTGGCCTCAAAGGCGTGGGTGTGTGAATGCGCGAAGGAAAAGAAGCAGCGGCCAACGGCGGAAGAAAGTTAATCAGAATCGTGAGAGTCTGGAAGGTGGGGTCGCCGACTCCAGAAATATGCCCCCGACGTGTCTGCAGTCCCACCGCGATAACGGCCCTCCTGAAGCCTCCATCCCCCAGTTCGCCCCCCCGCACCTCCCCGATGCTTCCACGAATACTCACCTCCACCCTCTCATGTTCCACCTCTTTTCACTAAAGAGTGTCTCTCGACCAAAAACATCGTTTTTCTGAATTACTCTGTTTTATTACCCTCATTCTCACCACTTCTTCCGGCGTCTTTCTTGCGACGCCTTTATTTCTTACGTTTTCATCCTTAGTGATAAGATACTGAGCACAGTACGTAGAGTTTCTAAGAAAAGAAGAGCAGACGGTCAATCTACATGTAAATGTAACTTGCAAAATCCGAATTAAGGTAAAGGAAACTCCAACTCTACAGAATATTGTATTTAGGTTGACTATGATGATGTGAATCGAAATCACAGTCGTAGAAGGTCACATATTTTATAAACTGCAGTGTTTTCTTTGCCCTCTTCGTGAAGGAATGATATGTTTGAAATCTAGAGATGGTCGTCACGGAGTTGACAATTGTATAAATATTGTGCCTGGCGCCGTCTAGCACTTAGATACTTTTCCTTCTGAATACGCAGGGTTAAGACGTATTGCATCGTCTTCAAGTCTTAGCCATGGTCAATGTATTTTATATATTTAGTGTCAAATTATTTGAATTAGGCATAATTGCACTTGCGTTATTGAAGCATGAATGTAGAGGAAGAGGATACTGTCATTTTTGCTTGGAATTTATGGCTATAGAAATATTTCTGAAAATATAGTAAAATAAATTATGTTTTTAAAATTTTACTACTAGCATAGGAAGCTAGGAAGTAACAGTAGTGGTATATGATACGAATATTAAAATATGTAGCTGTTAAATGTTGAAAGTCTTCTTTATGTTATATCAGCCGTTAAATCCTTTGTTTCGTATCCACACGCTATTTTATGATATCTGTTACAATATTATAATGGTTTGGTACTGAATCAATTCAGGAGCAATAGCTGTGTTAGCTGGACGATGCATTTATTTAGACCTATTTTAGTCTTATTTAGACTTTTTATTGAATTACGGGAGGGGTTTAATGAACTTATGTTTTTGGTGTGATAATCACAGGCTTTTCTAGTGAATGCAAATGATAAAATATATACATGATTTTGTTTTTTTTTAATACTTAATGTTTCTGCTTTATCTATTGCCAAGAATCTCCTCCTAACTGGTAAAATACATTAGAACTTTAATTTGTTATGCCGCAGGGGGTTAATGAGCTTATGTTTTTGGTGTGATAATCACAGGCTTGTTTGGTGAATGTAACTAATGAAATATATGCATGATTTTGTCTTTGAAAATGCCTAATATTTCCATAATATCAGTGACTAAGAATTTCTTCCTTCCAAGGAAATATAGTCACTCAAGGTTCATTGAATAGTAAGTTTTCGCTTAAAATATCCACTCTTCTACTGATCATTACTTGGAAACTACTGGTCTTTCCTTCTGAGAGCGGAGAACTCTGAATGTAAATTTCACTCATCTGCCGGTGCAGGGGCTCCTTTGCAACCCGAATCGACGACCCCCTCCCCCTAGCCTGTCTCCCACTCTGTCTGGGGGCTGCTTTGCCTCGCCCGCGGCCTTTTCGACTTCCATCGAGAGCGTAATTCAGCGTGCGCTGTTTTGAGTCAATTTTCTCTTTCATCGTCTCACGGGAGCTCAGGCTGATTTGTTAATTCTATGGGGCAGTCGAGACCGATTACTCGGGCAATAATATACTCAAGGATTATTTCGCGCTGAATCTTGCATGTTATCGGTCTATGTAATGGTGTTTACGAACTTGTGGTAATCATCCACTTAGAGGTCTCAGAAAACTAAGAAATTCTCACTTCTCTGAAGATCTATGACTTATCCGCGGCGTAGGTAATCAATGAATTTAGTCATGTGTATTGGTAGTGTATATTGCTAACTAAAGGAAGAACCACTGCATCATTGCATTAGCACAGCTATCTTGAAATCTTTTATACGCGTTTTTCATCTGGATAGGGATAAAAAAGCGGTTGAGATTGATAAAAATTACCAAAACAAGAAGTACTTTTGAAGAGCATCACGTACCTACTTAATTATTTATTATTTATTAAAAGCGAATGTACGCACTTGAAAAAAAGACTCGACTGGTATACCGTACGAAGGTGAATAGTTTAGAGTATATGGCTACTGATTTAATACTACTATAAAATGCTAACGTGATTGATTTATTAGAAATCCATGATGATGAAATTTGTGAGAAACATTATTTTAGGTGAGTATTGACCGTTTAGGTTATTGCTCTACTCCTCCAAGATTTATTTTATAAAATACTTCATAACTATCCGATAACATATTTATACCTATTTATAGTGGAAGGATGCGGAGTAAGATAGTGTTTTTACTGATTTAATTCTCCAAACTTCAACCGCACATGCATCGTTTATTGGTATATATTAGGTTTTTGCATGAAATATCACTCTTAATTTCAATATAAAAATGAAAACTTTTTTACACAGCGACTATCTGACATATTCCACCATGAAGTGAAAATAAAAATTTCATTCAATATTTCCTCCAGTACTTCGTTTAATCCTGAATTAAAACCCTTTACTTGGTTTTGTGACTAGCTAAGTTGAGTTGATGATAATTACATTTTTGGGGGGCTATAATATTTATTTTTATTCATGAATTAAAGTGAATTCCTATAAGTTTATGGGAACATTAAGCATTAGAAGCTAATGGCTTAGTTTCGATTGCTTTAAGGTTGGCAGAAGAGGAGATTAATGTTGGATAAATTTATAATTTGCTATTGCCTAGACTTTGGTCTTTCTATTTCTGTCCCTACAAGTACCAGTATCAAAACGCGTAGGTGCTAATGTGCCACTTGGAAATTTTCCGAATTACAACTACGAGTCTTTCTCGCTATCTCGTCGCCTTTTCCTTTGTCCGAACAAAAAAAAGAAGTGGCTTGGTGTTCCATGTCCCAGGCTCAGCCATGGCCATGTATTCTTCTTAGTAATGCGGTGGTGAAGCATGAGAGCCGAAGATTTGCATTTTAATTGAATAGGAGCTCGGCAGAGCTGCTATTGCCAAATTAATACCAAAAAGCTACCAGGAGGCGTTGATTTCAATTTCGTCGGGTAAGGAGCGAGATATTGTTGCAGCGTCGCTTTGAAAGAGAGACAAAAACGTGCTTGTTGTGTTCTGCATCCGAATCTCATCCCTTTCTCATCCTCTGTGTTAACATCTTCTTTCTCTTCCTCTTTCGTTCCTCTTTTTTTCCATTCTACTCCCACTCCCTGACATAAGATGTCTACAGTATTTGATGTTACCAGTTAAGTAATTATTATTTTAAATGAATAATCTAATGATATAATGATTATATGACTTGACGGAGATTATTACTTACATAATGAAACGTGGGAATTTAACATTTTTATCGTGATTTTTCGGAAATATTGAAATCATCATGACATTGATAATCGTATCTACCCAATTTAACTTATTTTCTTTACCTGTAAGAGAATAATATGAACTTGTGCATATCATTCCCGCTGAATTCCGTCTTTTCTGAAAACCGTCTTTTCATTAATGAATTTATTCAAATAATACTGTTTTACGTGAGGTATATATCAAACATTATCCGAAAAATGAAGTTCGTGGGTGATAATATGTTGCTTCATTTTATGGTTTTCTTAAGGTGCTAGATGATTTTTCCGTTATTTCCTTGAGTATGTATTTGAAACTTCTTTCGAGGTATCTGAATTAATTTTTATGGCACAATAAATTATCAAAAGTAAAAGTCCTATCACCTAAAAATCCAATAATCAGCTAAATAAATGGGGACATACCTAAGAGAAGATTCACGAATAGTGGTCATTTTAAAAAAGACTTATATTAACACCCTCTGAGCAAAATCATTATTAAATATTTTAATTTAAGAGAGGAACTCTGCTAGATTTACTAGCTTACTGTGTAAAAACGACATATTTGTGTTCTGGAACATCGTTCAAATCATTTCGGAGTTTATGGAACTTTTATGCATCAAGTTACCGGCAATATTGATTTTTCTGTAATAACAGTTTCGTTTTATAGACGTAATGGCACGTATCCTCAAACGTAGGATAAGTGTCAAAATTCGTTGGAAAAGCACATTTACATTTTTATAACATCTACCAAGAGGTAAATATCGACTTGGCTGCCATGTATCGTCATAGCGCACAGCTCTACCTTCTACCAATCCTTGCCGCATCCTCTTTTCCCGCTCCTTCTTACTCCCTTTACTCTTCGTTCTTTCCCTTGGCACTTCCACGTCCTCCACGCGACCACCAAGCCTTCCCTCCGTCCTCTTCCCTTCAACCCCCTTCGGAATTCTACCCTCCCTTAGCGTTGTCCCTCCGCCGTCCTACCCTCCCTTGCACCCAGGGAGATGGAGAGGCCGTGGACGGGGGTTGCGACGCGGAGTGTGCAGCGAGGCGGTAGCACCCTAAATCACGAGGTTATTTAGGGAGGAGAAAAGGGGGTGGGTTTTGCAAAGGGAAAGGGGGAGAGAGGGAGAGTAAGGGATGACGTAGCACCGGGGAGAGAAGAAGGGTTGGGCGTATGGCAGGGAGAGAGACAGGGAAGGCGACGGAGGCTGGGAAGCAGAGACGCAAGGAGAGGGTTGGTTTGGGTTGTCCTGGGGGATGAATCCTTGCGCCGACGTTGGAAAATGGAGCCTTGTTTTGCGTCTGGGGTTTTGGAAAGCAGCAAGGGTGGTTGTTGGGCGGGGGTTCGGGCGGTGGAGTGAGGGGAGGATGGCTGCGAGTGTATACGAATGCGGGGAGGGGGGGATTTGGGCGTGGAGGGGTTGGTCTCGGGGGTTCACGACTGCGGCGTGAAGGCGGCGGGGTTGTGGGAGGCGGGAGTGGGTGAGCCTTCTGCGGAGCTATGCACTGTTGTGGGTGGGCGGATGAGGGGTATTCTGCGCAAGGAGTCACATGACAGGGGAAGGCGGGCTGCTCCGGAAACAAAAGACCCTGCAGGCTCTGAAAGGGGGTTGTTGGTGCCCATTTCCAGCCCTCTGTGTGTGTTTTGTGTGTGTGCTGCAGTGGCTATTTTACTCGTTATCTCAAAGAGTATTCAGACACTTTTTTCGCGGTGTTCGCGTCCGTAATTTTCCAGGCAATGGAGTGAAGCTTTTGATGCATCACTTCTACTCTAATGATAGTCTTTGCCTTTCATACCTAAAGCTAAGACATTTAAAATAGTTTCACGCTAGCATTGAAACATTTTTATCATTAGGCGTTATGGTATTTACTTCCTTATTCTATTTCATCCATACATCGTGGAAATTAAATGTAAATGTTATAAACTGCATTATAGTTAATGTGCATCATCTAGTATTTTATGAGTATTAATATCTTTTTAATAAATTGAGGATTTAATCTTGGTCTAAGAGATGTGTATTCCATTGCGTAGCGGAATTGTGGGAAAATTTTATAAAGATCGAAAATAGAGTGAAGCAATGAAATAAAGGAGAATGAAGAAGAAAGGGCTCTTGAGACTTATGTGTTTTTTTATATGTAGGCAACGAGAAAATTTATACATAGTACTACCTTTCTTTACAGATATGAGTTCTCATCAGCTTTTACTAATGTCGTAACTCCAAGCTTTTTTTTGTAACTGCAATCTTTTTTCTGGTAATATTTGGGTTCTAGAGTATTTTCTTGCTCGCAGAACCCAAAGATTACCAAAGATACATCATGAGCTGCGAAACTCTATAAAATAAGTTCTTTCGACTCTATGGGATTTGTACCTATTAACTACATTCTAAATATACGTTAACTGGCATAACACCTCATACATATTAGAAAACTGTTTGATAATCTTGGAAATGAATTACATAACGATAAAATATTTTTAGGAGGAATATTTTTTCATGGTTAAAACCTACTTTAGTCAAGTTTATGATATGCCTAGAGCCTGGGGAGAAAAGAATGTCATCCTAAAAATCCTTAGGGATCCTGAAAATTTAAATCTTGTGAAATCTTTTGGTATCTGCGATGATTTTTTTTAGAGCAACAGTTTCGCCGTGCTATTCTGCCGGCTTCGTCAGGCTAATAAGCCTGAATAAACTCGAAGCCGGCAGAATAGCACGGCGAAACTGTTGCTCTAAAAAATCATCGCAGATACCAAAATATTTCACAAGATTTAATCATGAGCTGCGAAAATTTTCGAATAAAATATTGAAAATTTGCTGTAGAAATGTATCCGTGTATCTCTAATCTTATTTTTCTTCTTACATAAATGTTAAAATTATCGCAGAAAGGCTTAATAAAGGGCATTTTATATTGAGTTATAAATAAGCTCTTGATAATTACTATCGCAGTGTAATGAATATTGTTCCATGAAAACAAATCCGTTGTTTAGTAAATATGTTGTTTCTTCAAAGCCGTTAAATTTAGATGTCTAAATGAAGATAAAGTTGATCATTTGAGAGATTTTAGTTGCCTGATATTATAACATATTTATGTGAAATAAAATTTATATATTTGTAAGATGTGTTAATGAATACATTTTATGGTAAATAATTTACTGATATCGTAACGGTATATACCTAGGTTAATTGAACACTAAAATACGTTTAGATCATCATAAAACTTGACTCTCTGCGACAGGCATGACTCATATTAAGATATAGTTTGACTCAGAAAAAATTTATTTTTCAGCAGAAATCCGAGGGAGGGAAAAATTCTCAGAGAAGAGTAATTAGGTTGACTGGGAAAACTTTAATTCAAACACTCTAGTACAAGTGTAAATAAAAAATAAATCAAAACGATAACAAATACGAAGCCTGAAACTTAGGTCTGCGATACTCCGTGAGAAAATAGCTGTTGTAAAGATACTTCTGTATGGTTATTCAAATTAAATATGTTCGTTAATTGCATGAATGAATCACTGCACGCGTATCTGGAAGTTTAAATTCGGGTCCGGAATTTGTGAGTGTCTCTCTCTCTCAGTAGTACTTCCTGCCTATAATTTCTAGTGCGTTGAAGGGCGTCCTCAAACCAAGGACATATTTAATACATTCACAAGACTCTTAAAATTCCATACATTTGTAGGCGTATTATTATATTAAGGAGGAATTTTCTATACTTAGCTAAGTGCATTTCCAGTAAGGCCATCTGATGAATCACCATCAGAGGACCTTATGCGTCCGTCTTTTTGTTTAGATGGGATGAGAATATAATGTGTCAAGTAATACATTACTGTTATGAATAAATCAAGAAATGAGTGCCTGTCTAAGGAATCGAAAATCGCCGTTTACAAAAGTGTACTTCTCCCCGCTTTGTTGTATGGTAGTGAAACATAGGCATGTCAGGAGAGAGATAAGAGTAGACTAAACGCCGTGGGTATGGGCTATCTTAGAAGTGTGTGCGTAAAAAGTAGATTGGAAAGGGTCAGGAATGAGTGAGTAATAAATGAATGTGGGCTATATGCTCCGGTAATGGACATATATGAAAGGAGTATGCTTCGTTCGTTCATTTAACAACCGGGGAATTCACGGGCTGTCTTCTTTCCTACCAACGTTCAATCTTACATAAGTGTATGCACGGAAGTGATATTTGAAGGAAAATTCTAAAAAAAAATAATAAAATTTAAACGTTTATTGGTGGCATAATATCAATTTTTGCGTCAATTTCCTCTTCTCCCTAATTCTAAAATATTGATGGTAAAACGTTCTAATAATTGTTGACAAATGAAAAGTTAAGGTATAGCGGTGGATTATAAAATTTTACATATGTAGCAAATGTTTCCTCGTATTATTAGCATATTAAAAATCTCTTACACAATTCTGATTGATAAATCGGCCCAGAATTTCACTAAATCTAATAAAAATCTGAGGGCGTTTTTACTTAACAAAATATCTGATAACATTTATATTTCACTCTTTATCCCTCCTGCTTGGAGTGTGTTTAACTTTTTGAAATTAAAAATATATGCCTCCTGAAACTTCTTTCCTTTCCTATAGACCTTCGGAATGTGATGCTTTCCTTGTAAATCTCTCCCCTTAATCTGATGGATGTCTTTGATTATTTACTGAATTTTTTTCAGCCGAATGTAGAAAATTTTATGTGTAGGTCTGAGATAAATGTATTTACATGACGGAGAGTTATATCGTAATGCATAAGGATGATGCATATTTTAAGCGTGGAAACTACATTGAAAATTGATTTCAGGATGTCTGTATATTTTCTCATATTAAGCGTCACTGCTATGTAAGCGATATAACCACCACTGTACTTGCAGCGCAAGATATGTGGTGCATATCATTCAAATTGACACGTCTTCTTTTCAGCAATTCAATGCTTTCTCACGAGATATGCCCGTCAATATTTCACCACATCCCCGATGCCCCCCTCGCCTAAAATGATTCCGCACTTGGTCCGAGTGACAACCAAATTACTCTGAGCAGTTCAGAAAACATACAGCTGTGAATGATTTATCGCGACGATGTAATTTTTCTAAGAAAACACGGACCATTATCAGCGTAACGCAACACATCAATTTCAATGATGTGGCCAAAGGGAAAAACGCGCTCGGATGAATCCATTCCTCTAAGTCTGGGCGCCCTTCGGGGCCGATCGGTGAACTGGGTGGCGGGAATAGGGAGACCCGTTGAGGGATGAGAGTGATGATCCTTCTCCGCGACTACGACGCTCTCAAAACACGTTCTGAAACCGATATCTTCACCGCCGCGTCCCCCCGGACTGATGTGCGGTCAAGTGATGACACTATGGGGTGGGTCATGAGAAGAGAGAAGGGGCGAGTGAGGGCTCCAGGGAAGAACAAGGGGAATCTATCGTCGTTTTAATTCCCTTTAAAATTCTTGATATTCAATTGTAGTATCGCTAAGTTATGCTTGAACACATCATCTGAATTCATCGCGTATGATTGTATCGTAGACAAATTTTCGTTTTTTTATCCACGAGGCGTCTTTAGGTGACTTCGACCTGCAGATATCCCAACGAGGAGTGGTGAAACGTTGTCTATAAAAGAAACAAAAGCAAAGGAACTCAATACTAGAACGACGAAAATGATAAGTTTTACGAAAACAGGAAGAAAAACGTATAAATATATTCAAGGGCTGAAGAAGTCCCTTCCTCGCCTGATTTTTGTTTTCATCTTCCTTAAGAAATAGACATTTTATAATTAGCTCTAGTGTGTGATACTCAACTTACAGCGTATTTATTGTGAAACTGAGTGGAATCCATAATATAGGTTTTTAATAATTTATAAATAATACTAATTTATAACTTAAACAATACTGACCGAACACAGCTATTTTCAAGTTATCTTATTTAGAAACTTATTCAAGTTTAACAAAAATGTGATCACCTGGCCAAAATGTTACCCCAATACAAATGTGTGTGGCATCATAGTGTCGCTTCCGGATGTTAACTCCCCTATCACAAGTTTGTATATCTTATATCCATCATGAAGTCCATCCAGCATAGATTATGTTGAGGTTTTGCACCTTTAATCATGCGCTTCATCGGGTAAGATATATTGTCTTCGAAAGCTTGTTTCTTAAAATTGCTCTGCCTTTATTAATGATATACCTTTAATTTGGAAACGAAAATGAGGGGCCAGGCAGCTTTGTTATTCGGTTTGATGGCGAATATATTTTTTTTAAATTTCTTTTTATTGTCCTAATGGCATTCTGCTGAGCCATTTCCATCGGATCAACTCTTCTCAACCTCAAGAGTAGTGGTAATTTAATGTCTCCTAAAAAACTATAATGGGCTACTGCTTCAATGCCATTCTCACATATTTCCTTGAAAATTCGTGTTTACTTACCGGTTTTCTACGTAAATGATGTCTAACTACGGAAGAGTACGTACTTCATTCTCACTATTTCCCACTCTCCCATACTGTCGTGTAATTGCAACATACACTTGTGTGAAAAGAAAGAATGAATAAAATTATAATTCTAACCAGTCATAGAAAAATAAATCTATTTATGATTTCACGAATTAGAACAGAAGTATGTTCATCTTTCAAGGATGTGGGGATTCTACCATCAAAATATCATTCCCTGGCATTATGCATGTTATTCTCTTTGAATTCGCTGGTTCATTAGTCTCCCAATCAAAAATATCTTTTTTGAATGGAAGTGTTAAGTACCTATCTTAGTTCCCCTTTCATGCTGTAAGTTATGTAATTCTGAATTATGAGCTTTTAACTGCAGTAACAGTAACCAATCAACAAATATTCTTTCATCTCCGATTCTAGTATAGGTCTGAATGATACCTTTTAGCGCCCAACTGTGGGTGTTTTGTCCTTAAATACCAAAAATAATCCTCTAGTAATACTTCATTTTTGTATTCTGGCAAATAAATTTCCCACCAAATCCCCCACGACAAAAATTGTATTTACATGCTATGAGATATCAATAAGGTAATTTTTAGATATTTGCCATGTTTAAAAAAAGATATTCTACCATATATTTATATAATAATTATAAATATTCTCTCCGTGGCAACAGAATGCCTTCAATTAATAGTTTTCAAGCGTCAAGTGGCTATAGTTTTTTATGACTATAATATTGTATGCATCTGTAGTCGTAGTTATTTAGTTGTCTTGCATTAATGAGTGTTACATCTGCTCTAATCTACAATTTGTTTCTGTAGCTAATAGGTAGCACCCTTCAAAATTTATCTCCATGAAGTTTTTATTAGAATACCATAATTATTTCGAAGAGGTTTGTGTTGATTGTCAAGTACTTAAAAAAGGATTAATACACAAATCTCCAGAGCATTTAAGGATTATGGAATGGGGGAGGAGTAGATGGTTGTCTTGGGGCGAAGGTTGAGACACATGGAATGCTTACAGGACGGAGTCAAAAGGGGAATGATCCGGCGGGCGTGGAATATTTAGAGCTCAGAGCTCCTTATTTAATTCTTCCCTGCCCCCCCCCCCCGGAGGGTGGAATGATGCACAAGTACGGGGGGACGGTGGTGGTGATTTTTTTCGTCTGAGGAGAAGAAATCGGCAACTTGGTTGGGGTTGAAGAACGATAGTGCGTGGGGTTGAAGGGAGAGGAGGGGAGGAGAACGAAGTGCCATTAATCCAAGTCCCTTCTAGTCGTGCACCCACGAAATCTTACACTGGACCATTTGCCACGTACCACCCCTCAGTTCCACACGCTCTCTCTCCCTCCTTCACCTCCGAACTCTTCATACCCTCACGCCACCGACCGGCTTTTGTTTGGAAAGACGCCCTCGTCCTCTCTCCGGGGAGGGGCCACCCATGGGACGGACGCACCCCTTTATCCCCGAGCCGTATCATTCCGCAACCCTCTATCCCTTGCCCTCCTGCCATATCCCCAATCTTACCATTCCTACCGATTTCCGACCACTGTCTCCTTCGCTACAGAGCGCACCTCAGCTCCCTCGCCTTTCACCTTACCTCATTCCGACCCTTCTCGTTCGTGCCACGTCGGCCGAATATGCTGGAATTCCTTCTGTCCCCATTAGTTTATTCATCTTCTTAGATTATTCATCATTCGCCAATACAATTGATCATCGTCTGAGTTACATTCTAAGAAAATCTTCCCCTGGTGTCAACTATTAGGCTTCTTGTCAATATGATAATGTCCGTTTTTCCAAAGAGAAAATCAAATAAGCCAGACATGGTTTTATATTTTCCCTAAGGTTGTATGATTTATTTATCCGACTATTTATTAATTAAAAAACTGATAAATAAATTTTCCATCATGTATATTGTATTAGTTTGAAATAATCTTTTTCACTACTGGTTAAAAGAAATATTCATGTGCCCTTTCTTTTTCTTCCTTTTTTCAATTTTTTGCAGCGGAGATTTTTATCAGTTTTTAGTTTGTCATGAGTAATAATTAAATGATAGTTAAAAATCACCTTTGTATATAGGCTTTCAAAACGAGCGTCCCCGTATATATATCGATGTAGAGGCAAGTAATACTCGAGAAAACGTGCTTTGATTTTTAACGTGTATTTTTGTTCATATTTTCAAAACGTTTTTATTCACACTATGCCTTATTCCTTTGTATGAAAAGTTTTAATAATTATCATTAAAATATTACCTTTTAACTCTCCTGCCTTAAACATATCTCTCCGTATTTTCTTTGTTGAGCAATACAAATACACATGCTTTAATACCTGATGTACGAGTTGACATAAAATAAATAACGTTGAAGACGCAAATAATATGATATTCTGTGAAATCATAACCCTAACAATTGTATCTACAGAAAACTGACCAATACTGACCAAGGTGACTATGAGGACTCGTTCATACTAATAACCAACCTAACAAATCCATAAATGAGAAGCAGCGTTGCTCCTGACGAAAGCATTAATATGTATGAAAGAGCTGTGTTTTGAATGAGATATGTTACAAAAACCTTTTCTGGATAAAAAACTAATCCCCTTGCAGAAATCCTGGTTCTACCGTTCCCGCTCTCGTATTCAATTGCCTATCTCAGCATCATTTTTACATGAATCGCCAATTCGCCCTCGTTTGCTGGCTGCGCGAGAGTCTAATGAAAGAAATGTTTTATAGAATATGTTTTATGTTTGCGGTAATATTCACCAAGGTCACAGCAGTAGCAATATTTACGTCAGGATCGCAAGTACATGAAGTCGGATAAGTAGCAAAAATAAAAAAGTACTTCTTTCATTGATCTGGTTAAGTTGTGACCCAGTGTGGATCAGTTTTGACTTATTGACGTGTATTACGTTAATATGGAAATCAAACATTTGCCCTACATTCATAAAGTTAGGCACTCTGTATATGCTAGTTGTGACGCACGTTACCCCTGGCTGAATCCATGTTCATATGTGATTATCATGGTAGTATCCTTCATATATTTTCATTTCTCATTGACTAATCTACTTTATTAAAGGTATTTATGTAACTCATACGTTGATTTAGTCAAATTTCACAAACCCTTAATTCGTTCACATAAAATAATAATTGTTTTTCATACCCTAGTGTTGAATTTCTGTTAAGAGGAAATCTAATAGAATTATTGCTTATGGAAGTCGGATAGGAAGTAGCCTGTAGTATCCTTAGCCCAATGTCCAATTTCAGGAAGCAATGTTTAAAAAAGTATCATGTTTAGACTTTATATAATAGTGGAGTTTTGTTTCAATATTTTTGATACAGTTTTTGCCATCGCTTGTGATCGCCTTTCTTCTGTAAATTTACCAATCCCTCTACAAATCTACCAATTTTCATTGCCTCTTAATTCAGAAAATATAATCCAAGGGCATTGGGATGCAATCTTTTACTTTACGTAAAACGAGACGAGCTTTGTTCTATCCAGATTGAAGAAATTAATTTTATTTAATTTGTCAAAAAGATCACATACAGCATAAAGCTATTCTATAGTGAATATATAACAAACAAAAAAGGACAAAAGCGTAACAAGAAGAAGAAGGTAACAAATAATATATAATAATGAAGGTAACAAACATTACAAGAAGAAGGTAACAAATAATAATGCAACATGGGGAGATAGTATAAATTACTTTTTTTGAGAATGGCAAATGGCTAGGTTAATGAAGACGGTGGAAGATAGGGTGAAAGGGCAATGTTCAAAGGAAGGGAATTTGCAAGAGAAAAGAGGTGAAAAATGAGGCAGCATGTGGTGAGTGAAGTTGGTAAGTGTAATTAAGTGATAATCTGGGAATATCATGGAACCATACTTAATTTCTTTTGTTTATTCATATCTTCGGCTCCTATGCTGAACAGATTCATTCAAAATATAGCTACGCAAATATCTGCATATTTTGTTCCTTAATTTTGGATTTCTGTAGGTATTCCATTGCATGATTGTATTTTAAACTGAATAATTAAACCCAGTGGCAAGGGGGTAAAATCCACCCCTACCAATCTAATTGTCGCAGATTCGAGTTACGCCTGTATGGGGTCTTCACCACTCAGGACATGGATGCTGGAGTTTGTCCGATGCTGTCGTTGTTTCACCCGATGTAGGCGGGTAATTGTGCTGTCTTCGGGGTATGAGAAATAAATAAAAATATAAATAATAGATTAAATTAAAATGTGTAACTAGTAAGTCACCTTACAAGGTACACATTTTCTGTAACAGAACCACCTTAAATCTGGGGAAATAGGGTCAGCAAAAATATAATTTTTCTCTTCCCCTTAGAGACTCAGAGGCTACTCGCTAGGCTAAGTTTGCTTGAGAAATTCAGAACTGGTGTGTTTCAGAGCGACACAGAGGTTATTATCATGACACCTCACTACATCTCTAGGTCTGACAGGAGTGATAAAATAAGGGAGAGATATTGCCGAACAGATAAGTACAAAAACTCGTCCTTTCCGCGTAAAATAAGCGACCACAATAAATATTGTGCTCCTCTAAATACACTCCTATAATATGTGTCACCATTTCACCCTCCAAAACCTTACATCTTTACTCGGCTGCTGACCTGACACCCCCTACCACACTTCTATGTGGTGGCTTTCAGGGATTATGTAGATGTAGATTTAGAAGTCCAGTCCTCCAATTTCTCCTCTTCATCCTTCATTTCCTCTCCTGCTTTACCATCTTCTCCCCCCTACTCCCTACCTTCGCGGTCCCTTCCCACCATTATCTCCCCACCTCCTCATCTCTCTGAGGCCATCGGCAATATATTTTGATATTCAGACGGAGCAAAAGGGTCTCGTCTTTAAGGGTCGTCGACGATGGGTAGGGGAGAGTGCCCTTGGTCGATTGCGCGTGGAATAAATATCAGCGCATTTTAGGCGGAGGCTAGCACCGCGCGATATCCCTTCGAAGTTTCTGACTAGTGTCCCCTGCGGCGATACATTTCATTCCCCCGTGTCTCCGGGACGCGTGGATCTCGCCCCAAATCCAAAAGAGGATTTCGGAAGAGAGAGAGATGTTTCTGTTGCGGGAACAAAGAGTCGTCGAGTATGTTTAACTTGGATGAACATGATTTATACTCTTTTTTTCACAAGGAGTCCAACATTCTTCCCTGCTTGAGTTGAACAGATGAAAAACCTGCTTCTCGCAGAGCGATGACCTAAGGACATGAAAAGTCAAAGTGAAGGCATCTGTGAGATATATCATGTTACCATCTTCTATTATTGGAAGACGTTAGTATTCCATCAAACAAGTTGTTATGTACGTCAAATTACCCCTGTACTCAATGGTTTAATGTTACTTTTATACAATATATTTTGTAGAAAAATGCGCTGGATTGTATTAAATCTTGAGATAAGATATTTTCCATGAGGTTATCTGTGCATAATTTGGATATTCCAAGTTTTATATATCTTATTACTGGAAATATCTTCGGCTGTTATTGAGTTTGTAGTTCTAATACCTCTGATTGTGGAATATGTAGATATTTTATCGTTCGGGACGAGCTAAAGTGACACTGATACTGTATGTATTTAACTTTTTTGCCAATGTTCGTTTTTTTTTATTGAGAGAGGCATCTCAGTCTCCTTGATAATAATGTACTAATTGTTTTTGTAACTGTGAGAGTATAAGCTCAATCATACAGTCAAAGAATCTAGATTATGTAAGAACCACAGAAATTATTCTTTCCAGTATTAATGTTTACAATATATTGTTTGTACACTGCGAAATTTATATAGTGGAAGAGAGTATTACATTTTCCTGCAGGTTAAGAATTTTTATTAATAGCCTTTGCTGCCGATGGAAATTATAGGAAATGAATCTTTAGGTATACTTTTCTGTTTAAATTTGCTGACGTAGGTGCGTGCTGTTGTATAAATTTTATGGCCGTTGAGACGTTGAGTTAAAAATGGTTTTAAAAAATAGGTGATTTGTCTGACTGAAAATCATTGGAGCACTCCAGTTTCTTATGGAGTCGTCTTACAGTTTTTTGTACCCATTTCGTTCAGGATCGTTACTTTCATTTTACCTTTCTAACGGTTTACGAGATTTTTGAAGACCATCGTTAAACGTATCCGAGTTATCCACTTGTAGTTAGTTAAGGGGTTTGGAAGCCAATACGCACTACACTTTGATTTATGCTACCATAAATTTACCATTTGACGCTTTGCGTGTGCACCCCGTGATATTACTGATAATTTCGTAAATATAATGCGAGACTCTCACTCTGGCAAGTTTTGCATATGCTGAATCAGATATCTGTTCGAAAATATTTATGCATTGTATTTCTCCTCCTATTGTTTAATTCCATTCCCCGTAGAATTACTAAGGAAAGGTAACCTTTAAACTTTTACAATAATTGCATCAAAACAAGCGATGATTGCACAGACGTTTTCCACGTTTGGTGGCAAAATTTGAAGTATTTTTCACATGAAATATATTTTGCTGTCAAGAATTAACTGCTGTATCTTCGGTATCAACTGTGTAAGTCAATTGATTATATGTTTTCTGTTAGAATTATTCTACCCATCTGAATAACGAGACTACTTCATGGCGCACTAAAAATTGCGATAAAAACTTAGTATTTTACCTAAATATTCAGGTTTCAGGTTGATGACTTATTACAATGTTGTTGGACAACATGATGATGATGATTTGAGTTTCGTTTGCTGTAAATTTAGTAAATTAAAATTGTATCTCTTGTTGATTCATGACTATAGTAAAAAAATTTCCCATCATGCTTCCGGAATATTAAAATGGGTTAAAATGGATTTTTCCTGATTTTGAGGTAATTTATGACATGTTATACTAAAGAGCAATAAAATGTGCACCATATTGTTTAGACTCTATTATTTATAAGTGCCATTTAGCCTTGGAAAAAGGTAAGAGTGTGTGTATATATGTGTATATATATGTACACAATGGAAAACTTCGCCAAATGGCCACAAACACAATTAAAGAGGAAACTTACAGGGGGTAAAAAGACGAAAGTAAAGAGAGAGTCTTACTTAGAGACGTTTCGGGTGTTATCCCTTCTTCAGTCACACAGAGAATATATATATGTATATGTATATATAGTACCAGATTTGTTTATTCCTAAAGAAGTACCCCAACAAAAGGTTATGTATTCGAAAACTTTTTCTGCAATGATATTTATAAATTATTATGCTCCTTGTTTTCAAGATGTGAGAGCTCAACGTGGGAGAGCGTCCGTATTACGGTCGAATATATCTCATTTGAAGCCACCTGACACCTCTGGTACCACTCATCTGATCTTATATAGGTGTGTTAGTGATGTATTAATCAACTTGACTTGCTACGATAAACTTGTTTATCGACATACCCCGATGCCATTTTTTATACTTATATACATTTTTTATATTTATATATATTTAATAATTAGTCATTCCTGCTCGCAGACTTATTAAAGGATTTGATACCTGTACAAATGATACATAGATTCTTGCAAATATTCTCACGGATATTTATTTTATATATTTGAGATTTAAGGTGATGATTAGGACGCTTTAGCTAAATGATACAATTGTAAGTGAATGTAAAGATACATCTTCTCAAGCGATTAAACGTTGATCACTGAAAATTATCAAAATATTATATTGTCTTTTCACTCCAATCTCAAATATTTCACATACCCTTTTAACATTGTGAGCCTTCAGACATCTTGAAAAATTGGCTGTTCATGTATATCACAGGGGATAGCTTTTATACGATGTGGCCATATTCTGGAAAACCGTACCTAATAGACAGATTCGTTGAACTAAACCATGGAGTACAGAACGCAGCAGTAGAGGAAAGATTTCCTCTTTGATGATCTCAACTGGCAAGCCTGATTCACCAAGGGGGAACATTTCAGTTGTTTTCATTATCTCTTATTTATGAGTCGACAATGCTTGAGCAGCGCCTCGACGACAAACAGCTTTCCCTTTAGCTTTTACAGGGCTTTTCCCCGCCTTCATCGCTTAAGCGTAATATTACCTCCTATCCCTTCCCGCCCTCCATCCCAGCAGACACCCCTTATCCTAACACCATCCAGCTCTGAGCCGAAGAAGTCGCCATCTGTGAGGCAGGAGCTGAAACAAAGTTGGCCCGTCTAAACGACTTACATGCGTGTCGTTAAAAAATGAGAAAGGTTGTGGGAGCGGCGAGAGGGCGAACGCATATAACTTAACCGGGGGATGAGGCAAGGGGCATTTTATGGTTGTCTGGAGACTTAATGCATTTTAAACACCAGTGGCAGATCTCTAACTGTGAATATTACTACGTGCATATGAATTGAGCTGTGATAGGTCCCGGAATAGGAAATTTTTGAGGTTTAAATTTTACCACGACCGAGTAGAAATAGTTGTTTCTGGTTGGAATTCAAGCTGTGCTATTTGGACATGAAAATCGAGTGCCATAAATTTCTCAAAAGATGTGCGCAACATTTAATAATAACTAGACAATTATTTAATTTACATAGTCTCTTGTAATGGAATCGGAAGTACGAGATATTTTCCCATTGCATAGGATATTTCTGGTTTATATCATTGTAAATAAGTGTACTCTTGCTATCCAAGCGTGTTTCTTGCTGAACTACAACCTTATAAATAAATAAATAAGTGAGAAAATATAGGACAGCATTTAGGCAATGTCCTTAGAAAGTGCTGTAATAAAGCAAGGACAGCACTGCTTGAGCGTGTTTCTTGCTGAACTACAACCTTATAAATAAATAAATAAGTGAGAAAATATAGGACAGCATTTAGGCAATGTCCTTAGAAAGTGCTGTAATAAAGCAAGGACAGCACTGCTTGAGTTCTTTTGAAGTGGTCTGGCTATTATTAAAAGGAAAAGCGTAAGAGGTCCCTCGGAGAAGATAAGCGCATAAGCCAAATGAAAAAGGATGAAATAGCAGTATTATCAGGAACACGTGGACTTCGTTTTGGATCAAGAAAATTGGAATGTGGAAGATTATAGATATTAGATCGAAACTTATTATTTATGATGAAGTCTTAATATTAACTGATCTGAACCGAACACGCTTTAATTTCTGAGTGACATGGATTTAGTCGTTAGTGTATCACTCCACGCCCTAGTCCCACTTATGTCAAATGTTTACCTTCGCCTACAGCTCTGTTGGAGCCACACTTAATTTTGTTTTGGGTATCATGGCCGGAATTATATCTACCTGTGGCTTCTAATTAATTCACTTAAGGTCCAATTTGAATTCATAGTTTTCAGGTATTCATATATTAGTTGAAGTAACGAATTAATTTAGCATAACTGCGATAAATTCGAAAAGAATTCCTGAATATTTACTACGAAAGATTTTTCCTCAATGGCAAGAAGTAGTACATTAGTTAGTTTCGTGGATTATACTTGATGACTATATTTGTTCACGCATTTTAGTTGATATTTTATTCACTGCAATCGCCGCACATAATATTGAACATTTTTTGTATCCATCCTCCTGTCTTTCTGAAGGAACACCATACAGTAAACACTGTACTGTAGTACTGGCCTAGCCATTTCAAGTAAGTCAGTAAAATTACTACTTGAGACTTTATGCATTTTGAACTTTTGTTATTAATTTTAGTGTTGTAATGACCCAAAGCTAAGGCCACCTAGATATTTACTTTTGGCAAATGCCTATCTGAGAAAACCATGGTCAGGCTCAATCTTGCATGCAACAGCAATTTCCGCAGTTGCCTTTAACCCAGCCGCTTTTTTTTCCCAAGAGCATCAATTGGGTACCGGTTTTTCTCATTTCCTACTCTCGAACAAGGGTCATGCAACATTAGGCGCCCAACGGCAGAAGAATGCGTGGAGTCTTTGCGTTGGAGGAAACGGGGACTGGCGGGCTAAAAACTTATCGAAAATTCGCCGCCGGGAGAGTTAGAGAGAGAGAGAGAGGTAGTATGGTTGGATGTGAGGGCATTGGGGAAGACAAAGGCGAAGAAGGAAAATGAGGATTTCTTGGCGACAACGTCCGCACGCGTGCTTGGTGGAATTTCCTGCTTGCGCCTTGCGGAAAGTTTGTCGTGGGGTGAAAACTTGTGAGGCTGTGCGGACGGCTGTGCAAGTCTCTTTTTCCGCACATGCCAGGCATGCACTGAGGGGGTTGGGAGGGGAGTAAGTAAGTGAAGGGGCAATATGAGGTGGAGACAAGGGTTTTCTGGAGTTGCTGGCAAGCAAGATCGTTGGGGTGTGCACAGCCTTGTGTCTACGTCCGTTCTCCTTTTTTTGCGAAAAAGAGGTTGGAAAAACACGGGCAAACTGGACCGAAGAATTTCGCTTTGAAACTGAAGACAAGTTCTGTGGGGCTATTGGAGTGGAGAAGATTTACGCGTCAGGCAGGTTCTTGCTGGTTTCCAGTTCAAAACAATCGCAATCATCTCTCAGTACTCTGTAAGCGTGCTTGCGAACGGTGGGAATGTTTGTGTGTCTCTGTTCCATCGTCGTCAAAATTACAAGTTCAAGCAGTCATTCAAAATTACCGCTATGATATATGTTTCATGCTGTAGTAACGACTCGTTTTAATAGTGTGCCTCAACTTTAAATTTCTGGAAATTTGCGCTGTATTTCTCCTCAGAAGTATTTTCTGCCTATATTTTACAGCCATAAAGCCTTAATTTTTCCCTATATTTCACTCTTCATATACCTACCATCTCTTCTTATTTGCCATTATTGTTCGTCATAATTATCGCTCTTAACACTCCATCTCTTATGCCGAAGTTTTTTTTTCGAAATAGAGATTTAGGAAATCTATAACCGTCTAAAAGAAATCTGATTTAATCCGTTTCAATGCGGCCCATGTATTTCTTGAAATCATTGCCCTGGACAGCAAGTTAACGTCATTGTGTAAGCATCGATACCTCCAAAGTCGGCAAAATAAGTGGAAAATTCTTTTATCCTATTTTTGCTTACTTTTGTATATATATAAACGGTTTGCCACAGGAAGGCAATCGGTAAACACAGAACCACAAAAAAAATGAACACACAGATTTTCTTGATATTTCGGTGCCACTAGCACCTTGTTCGCAAGAACATATTCGTCACTCTAGTGATCCTAAGTGTAGTTATATATATATATATATATATATATATATATATATATATATATATATATATATATATATATATATATATATATATATAACGTAATATCAGTTAAAACTTGGACTGTGATAGGAAATATTTTCCGATGAGGATTACATGTCCACGAAGGATCGGTCGTACTTTTTCATATGAAGTAACATTATAGAAACAAAAGTCATCTTAAATAAAATGAAACACAGGTTAAATTTCCACGCTTTTTGATTTGATAACTAGCGCCCATGGCTACAGCGCGTTATGTCATCATCTGGTTGGCAATAACCATCATCGCTAAGACTGCAGAAATTTAACCAAATTTTCAAAATGTTTTCATGGTATTCTGTATATTTTCTCAGCAATTAATAGAGCAGATCTCAAAAAGTTCCAATCGAAACGTGAAAACTGCGTTCAGGATGTCACATCTCGGTAAATATTGGCATTAGCACAAGGTTAATTCGAGTCAGCGCTTCCAAAATTTGCACTGCCTTTTTGTAGTCTATTGTTTACGATCTACATATACCCCAAGTTGTCAAAATTGGGATTAAAAAATTATTCAAAGAAAGTTGGATTTTATAGGGATCAAATACTGTCATTTTTCCTTCTGTACAAGCCTATGGTTTTACAGCGTTTGGTGTGAGTTACTTGTAAATCTATTACCACTACTAGTACGATGTCCATTTATACAGCCAGTTATATCAATACCGACCCTGTTAGTCCATCATGTTACCGTAAATGTCAGCACGAGTGTACAATTAAGTCATGTAGCCCTTCAAGTAAGCAAGCGGATGTAGATATAATTTATTGTATTCCAAGACGGGGAAAATTTTAATCTGACCACTCTAAGGCATTTCTGAGCCATTGATGGAAATGTGTTGCTGAATACACTCCTTTTATTTCTTGTTTTTCCCTTCAAAATCCCAACAGAACTTCTATTTACTAAGTAAAGTTCTCCGTCATGCATCGTAACATCGTATAATATATTTATGCTTGATCTTTGTTAAATAACACAATATGTGTATGTAAGTCACTTAAATGACAACTATAATTGAACTTACAACGAGGGTAAAGTTATGTTTCTTGATGATTTTTTATCACAACAAGCATTAACTCGGATAGGAAAATATTTATAATGCTCAAAGATCGGTCGTAATTTTCAATGTGTGTATACTTAGCGGAAATAAAATATATTTACCTTCAGTAAAAAAAAAACTCGTAAAATTTCTACACTTTTTAATATACACCACCCGTGGCTACATAATGTTATATTACCATCAGGGTGGCAGTAACTTTCGTCGATTAGAGTTTGTACATTTTACGACGAAATGTATTGAAAAGTATTTTTTAAGGAGCCAGATAGTTGTAAATGTGACAGTGAACATGTGATTGGTTGGAGAAATTCCAGCCCTATGTATGATTTTTATTTTGGAAAGAGTGCGGTGTTCTTTTAAAATAAATCAAGGGAACGAGGATGAGAGTTTTAAGTTTTTTTCAAAATTTCAACAAAATACTGCTGAAGAGATCTAACGATTTATGACAAAGGCATCATTCCGCCGCGGTCGCCCCAGCCGTCATAATTGGAGCGTCGAGTTAAATCACTCTGTAACCCGATTTATCGTTCCCCCAATGCTGTGCAGCTCCACGCAGGCGTCATGGAGTGAAATAGACCCTAAAAATCATTTCCGCAGCGGAGGAAGATGATGATAAAAAGAAAACGAGAGGTTGGACGGTCGCCTCTTCGAGTGGGAGTGACGGTCATTTGCTACCGCCCGCTGGGGGGTGGACGGTGGGATAGACGAGAAAAAAATCGAGACAAATGCCGACCAATCAGTTTCCGCCGTTCTTTCCCATCATTCCTCCCCCTCTCCCCCGTCCCCCTTTGATTGACCTCGGCAATTGATTCTCACGTTCCCACCTCCCTTTTCCACCTCTTCGGTCTCCCATGCCTCCCCTTCGGTAGATGGACTGCCCACTCTCTCTCTCTGGCCTCTGAATCTTCCTTCGCCCGGCCCGACTGCCAATTCTTCTCTCTATCCGACGCCACGCGGGACATTTTCTTTCCCCTGCGCTGCTTTCAACGTGCTCTCCACGGCGTTTTGGCAACTTGATCGTTGCAAATGTGTACCGCTAAGAGTTAACTGCTTTCAGCGATACCAACCCATCCTAACATAAAGGTCATTCACCATTAAATGACTAAAATTGAAGTAAATATTTTTGCTAAATGAATAATATATGTTTTCTATTTGATATGGATGTAAAATTGTGCCTTTTTATTTGCTATTTGATTCTGAAATTGATTTTTAAAATTTAGTGCCACTATATGCATAAACTGGTAAAAAAGGGTAATAGAATATTATTCTTGCCCTGTATGTTAATATTCTAGTCCCGATGATGGAATAGAGCATATTTCAAAAGTTGGCATAGGAAAAATAACGTATTACGTTTGACCACAACCCTCTAAGTAGGTTAACTAATAATTACGATTGAATTAGCCGACGTCAGCACCAGGAGCATGGTATTTTTCTATCTATTGATAATACCATCTCCACCAAAATCAAAAATTGTCTGCTGGAAGCGAATTCTCCCTCGAAATTCGATGAAAATAAAATTACATTAGGTGACTTACCACTCTTTCTTTGACATTGTGTAAAATTCGCAGTGGAAAAATCATTCGCATTCATCAATGATTGGTCTAACCAATTAAGCTACCCAGGCGTCCTCTTCCACTGTGAATCTCATTGGGGCTTTTAGGAGAAAGTTATCCTCATCGGTACCGGGGATCTGGGTTCGATTCCCAGTCCAGGCGAATAATTTTTCCCCTGTGAATTTCACACAATTGTGTGACTACTAGCGGGTGATTCCGTTGAAGTAACTGCGCTGGTAGTTCCGTGGTTCTTTGACAACTCTCTTTCTTTATTTATTAGCCTAATACTGTGATCATGTAGCAAAATACATTAACATTATTATAATGATGGCGACTCATTCGTCTCCTACAGTTTAAAATATAACCCTTATTAAAACAGTCTCTACATAATGCCTTCTTAACAACAAAGTTGTTTTTAATGAATATTCACCATATTGACGATCTGAAACATGCGTATTCGGAGCGCGCTGTTGCGCTAATCACTAAATATGAAAACTCCACTCTTTCAACCTATGAGCTACGGCAGAGGAAAAGTTGTCTAATTTTCGGAGCTGCTTGCAGCCGCATTCATGATAATATTCCTATTGCTTCTGTTGACATTCTAATAGTTCGTTGAACCTCACGTCATGGTCTAAGCTCAAAATATGTTTTCCGTACACTTCCATCTGTATTTCTAAAATCACCTGCCCGGAAAGGCTCCTCCTTGTGCCTCGCTTTTTATGTAGACGCAGAAAAGACTCATCTCTTCCACCTTGAAAGAATGTGCTGCTTCCATTCATGAAAAATCTCGTCATAGTCTTAAGTTGCTCGCTTGGCGCTACGCAAGGAATGCTGATGAAAGTTTGTGCTGCTGTGAGGCCATGGCTCTACCCTCGAAAATGCGACGAGAATAATTCAGGCTGGACTGGGAATCGAACCACGGACCTTTGGTTTGCCGGACCTAGGGCATAGGTCTGGTTCGATTTCCCGCTCAGGCCAAAGTTTTCGTGCGATATTTTCAACGTATTTGACCTGCTTTGTTTGAATATTTTCCTCCACCCTCGGTTTGACAATTTCTCATCCTAATGGTAATCTCAGGAATCGCATTCTTCCACCACTTATCAGATAATCTACCACTTGTATTCCTCCGTTATTTTCATGATCTTTGTTCTCCTCTGCTATGTTTTTGACCCTACATCCCTTGCACATCCCTTGCAAAGCATGCTCTGCTCGTCATAAAAGTAGCCTTAACACTCCTTTGTTTCCGTTTAAACCAATATTTTTAAGAAATCTGCGATATTAACTTATTTAACTTTTTCTATTGGTTTGATAACGGGAGTACTGGTTTCCCATCCCTAAGTCAGAGGTTCCAGCCATGGAAAAATTAAATTTTATTAGAATTGTTGTCCCTTATTTTCTGCATCAACATCTACATGACACCCTGCGAGCCGCCGCATGGGCGTGTTGCAGGGGGTGTTAGGTCACCAGCCGTGTAAAGATGTAAGGTTTTGGGAGATGAAATGGTGACATATTATGGGAGTGTATTTAGTGGAACTCAGTTTTTATTGTAGTCGCTTATTGTGCGCGGAAAGAACGAGTTTTTGTACCTATCTGTTCGGAAATGTATCTCTCTTATTTTATCGCTCCTGTCAGACCTAGAAATGTAGTGAGGTGTCATGATAATATTCTTTGTGTCGCTCTGAATCACGTCAATTCTGAATTTCACAAGCAACCTAAGCCTAGCGAGTAGCCTCCAAGTCTCAATGGGCTCCCACCTTAATCCCTGTAAAGTTGTGAGATATATGAGATATGTGTGCTGCTTTTTTTATATTTTACTAATTTTTTAGTTAAATCTTTATGAGCAGGGTCCCAAATGCTCGCAGTGTATTTGAGGTGTGGCTTAACCAGAGCGAAGTAGCATCTCTCTTTGACTTTTTCATCCGAGGACCTTCCTATTTTACGCTTAACAAAACCTAGTTTCTGTTCGTCAGGAAAGTAGCCTTAATACTCATAATACTCAATCCGTTTGAAGCAACATTTTTTAATAATCTGCCATAGTCTCATTTAACTTTTCTTATTGGTATGATAACCGGAGTGATGGTTTCCCATCCCCAAGTCACAGGAATATTTTCTGTATTTGAAAAAAAATTAACACACTATGGTTCAGTTAATGCATGACTTCAGCTGTGTTTACTCCTTCATTAATTCCACCGCTGAATGAACCAGATCAATGAATTTCTTGGAATCATGTGCCAGTGCATTGCTCTGGATGCAACGACGATATAAATAGCTAGTTCTAACTACTGTTTTTCAGGAGTTGAACAAATATGTATTTTGCTCCTCACGAAGTCATTAATACTCATCGTTCATGTTTTGTTATTTCTAAACCATATTCAGTTACATAGTCAGCATACAGAATTCCCACAATATTTTAGGTAGGAACTCAAGTGGAGTGGATATTATGAGATGCTAACTACAAACCCCGCGATGAGGTTCACATAAAAAAGTACTCTTATAGGATGAAGTTCGTATGAAAAAAATGCATTCGACCTAACCGGGAGTCGAATCCAGAACTCCCCATTTGCGGTCAGCTGTGACATCAGGTAGTCATTTTAGTCAGATACGCTGGCCATATTCAAGCTCAAGGTAAACTTTAACTGGGTTTTAATGGAAATGGAATTATGTCTTTGAACCCAGTCTTAATTGCAGCAAAGGAGACGCGTGCAGCCACTTCATAAGCCACTTTTTCCAGTGATATGTCCAACTTTGTCATTTTAGTACGGCCTACTTTTAAATAAATTCATGTTATGTGAACAGGGAGCACATGTGATTGATAAATGTGTACCCAGGTTCAACTCGTGGTCAAGTCAAATGATTATCTCATGGTAAATTTCATCCCTATTTTGTACATGATTGCACCCGTTTGCTACACTACGTGCCGTGTTATGTGTGCATTTGCAAAGTATTGGAAACTCCTCAGAAAAACTGACAATTTTATTAAGAAAAACTAGGAATTTGCCCAAAAATATCAAGTGGCCATCTTGTTAATGGGAGGTTGCACAAGCCCTCTTCTACATGAATTTCTATACCGCTCTGTCCTCCTTTTTTATAACTTCTTTTCCATCCTCTTCACATTCGAACTCTCTCCTTCCTTCTTCCTGCCCTTCATGCCACTTTCTGAAATAGTCCAGCCCAATCTTCCACGAACCAGCCCAAAAACACTCGTTTCTTACTCCAAACCTAGATGGGAGAGGTGGGTTTCGCACACGCGGCCAGGAGGGACCAGGAAAGATAGCGACCGGTGGGCAGCGGCGTCGGCGAGGAAGGATGAGGAGGGAAGGTGGAGAGCCGAGGCGGGATGGAAGTGGCGTGGCGGAGGTCGTATCACTCTCTCTCCCACGCCACACCCTCTCCTGGGAGGTCGTCCTCTCCTCCGGGCGGGGTGGGCCGCCTATAAATTGGTTCCTCCGGCGTTTTTCCGGGTCTCTGGTCACACCACCCCTCTCCGTGGTCTCGAAGGCGAGCCCTCCTCCACGGAACACTGGAATACCCCAATCTGCCTCCCATTCCCCCTCTGCTTTATCGCCACTTCTTTCCTTCCCATCTCCCGCTTCTTCCAACGCCGCACCTCCACCTCCAGCCTCCATCCCTCCACAGATTCGCTTTCCTCCTTGCCTCCATGAATCCAATCTTGACCGAAAAGCTCTCCGCCCAACTTTTGACCTCAGTTGACGCCTAACCATCTACCGACTGGTCCCACTCTCTCGTCTCCTTCGTGCACAGTGGGGATGTCTTTATTTTCCCCCACAACAGGATGAGTGGGACAGCCTCTACTGTGGATTATCAGCCAACTAGTTCTCGTTGTTTTGACATGCGTTCCTCGGTTTGAGGCATTGAATACTACAAAGATTTTTGGTGCTCCATTTTCTTCAATGCATTCATCTGTGACTAATTATAAAATGCGGAAAAAACAAACTGTGTGGAATATATCAAGTGGAAACACACATCGGAGGGAATTTATAGGTCGTTTCGCAGTGCATTAGCAACAGTAATATATCAACCATACCTACTTCATTAAATTTTACATCAAAACTAAATTGGCGAAAATTTTTGCCAATTTCTGGGAAATTTTTTTCTTTAATGATTCAGAAATTACCGTTGTGATGGCAAGTTTAAGTATAGAGCGTGTCTTATTCGATTTTTTGCAGTATTTTTCTGATAAATATATCTTTTTAATTTATATCGTTATGAAATTTAGAAGAATATGTTTTATACCCCAAGTATTTAATTGAACTGCGAACATTTTCTGAAAATGCAAAATTTAGTTCTTATTATCCTATGTTATCGGTAGGTTAGCGATGCAATGTTTTTAATAGATCTATATTGGCGATTTAAATAATTGTCTTTAATCGCTCTAATTAACACAATTATATATTTTCAAGGTCTAATGGAGCATATATTCCCAAAATATTGCAAAAAATGCCTTCCAAGTTAAGTAATAATGAAAAAAAGCTATTTCTGATAACCAAACGGTTTGATGTAATAGCAACCTACTAAAAGATCATTTTATGTGAAAGTTTCTCTAAAATATTACACCTAATTTAGATCCTAGCTGCTGGAGGAAGTGATTTAGAGTATGTGAATAATGATTTGTCTCTGAGCATTAATATTACCACTTTTTTCTTCCCACAATTTCCACTTTAAAGCACGGATTCTTCTTTTAAAAATTTTTAGATACCCATAACAATGTGAGCTTCCTTCAAATTCACCGCTTCGGAAAAAACTGGAATCAACAATGGAACAAATGCTGCATTTTAAACCGCTTGTTGTAAATTCGCTAGCAATGCCTATTTTGCGGACTATTATTCGCTATATAACACAAATTTTAGTTCATATGTCAGCTATAATGTTGAATGTTTTATTTTGTTATTTATTAACTGTTTAGTGGTAGAAATAGAAATAAATTCGACCAAGAATTGACCGCCTTATGCAGTGGGCAAAATTAACGGAAGGAGAAATACAATGGTGGGAGTGAGGATTGGGGGAATCGTTTAGTCCTTGAGGGCTCTCACCGTAATCAGTCGTCCTCGACCAATGTCCCTTCCGTCCGAAGCACCCTGATTGCAAGGGGAAGATTCGTCTGAGGGCGCAGGGAGAGTGATGGAAAGAAGGATGGGGTTAAGAGAATAAGGTCACGGCGAAGGAAAGAGAGGAAAATGGGGGAAAGAAGAGAGAGTGAAAAGGAGAGGAAGAGTGGAATGATAGAGAATCGCCCACGGGCGCTATAAACCACAATTTCCCCGCATAGGCAGAGCCATCTTCCGTCAATTTAGTGAGAAACATGGGTTTTCTGGCGAAGACGAGTAGGGTGGGGGGTGTGGGCAGAGGAGAATGGATGTAGGGAATGGGAGGGAGAAGAGAGAGACATTGGATAGAGGACAAGCTACCAACAAAATCTCCGCTCCTCCCATTTTTTCTACCATATTATTTCTTCCTTTTTTCTTTTTTTATTCCCATCTTTTCGCCAGTCCTCAGCCCACCATCACCACCACTTGAGTTGTAGGAAGAAGAGCACACACGCAGTATGGCGGGCGGGAGAGACAAGATGCTCATGGCGCCAACGCACAAGTTCGTTCAAACAGGAGAGAGCAGGATGTCAACACGGGATGGCTCCCGCGCCGGAATGAGCACATGAGCACACTTCGAGGTGAAGGAGGGGGTGTTGAGAAAATGGGATTGGCCGGGAGAAGGAAGCGTTGTGGGGGGAGGAGGTGGAATTGAGGAAGATTGGGTGACCCAAGAGGGAGCGGAAGATGCTGGGACGAGATGGAAGAAGCGTTTTCGGGAGGATGGGAAAAAGGATGCGGAGTCCGAGGCAGGGACGTGTGTGTGGACAGAGGTCGTTATCGACGTGTTGGTGGAGAGAATAATTTCTCTCCTCAGTTAGTTCGCCAAGTGGCGTGTCTTATCACAATCACGAAATGTATGACCGTATTTATCCAAAGACACGGTACATTTCCAATACAAAGCAACGCCGACTGCGTCCACATACGTTCTTACGAGGCTATACGAGGAAAATGTGCTTCGAACTAAGTTCCGGAATCATTTCAAAAAGGAAAATTAATATAACTTGTTTCTTAAGCATAAACTGTGTTTGTGACGTCTAACGTTCGAATAATACCAATTAAATAACCCATTGGTGTATTTTTCAACGGCTGGTATTAATATTTTCTTTAGAGAAGGGCTAAAAAACTTGATAATTCACGTGATCCAAAACACCGTCACATTGGTTTGACGCCATCGCACGGTATCGTTAATTGATTCAGCAAATATTTCAACGGTGGGATCAAAAAATACGCGTTCCAAGTCTTTCAGTGAAATAAGAGCGCTCTTATATTGTCGTTCAATTATGCTAAATTAGGTTGATAGGGCTAGAAAATATCTTATGACTGGAAGGTGTAACAGCTGGTGACGCCATTGGCTGGGTTCTCGATATCGTTGCGTTTTAAGCCGCTAATCATGGTTAATTCTTGGTGACGTGTGTCAAATGTATGTCTTGATTATTTGAGATTATCATAATGGCAGGCGAATATTTTTCTTTTAGTCGAAAATCGAAAAAAATAAATTTTATCACTAACATTTTTTTCGAAGATAAAATTAATATTTTAAACTATTTCAAGTCTCATAACCCCAAAGACGTTACCTTCCAAACAACCTTATATATTTACCGTTTAACCTTTCCGTATTATTTAAATATGTTTTATATGATTAACTGTTATATTCCAAACGGGGCATATTTTTTCCTTTCTCTCTTGGAATGATGATTTGAGGCTACGTTACCTTTAGGAGAGAGTATTGTTCAGCGTTTCTGATCAAGAAGAATATGCACTCTTTTATGTATTATTATTATGTATGTATGTATGTATTATTATGTAAGTATTAGTATATATTAACGTTATATATATAGAAGTAAATATCTGGAAAATTTTAATGTACGTAGATCTGGGTTAAAATGCTTATGTAGTCTTCTTATCTGAGCTATGCGTTTGAAATATGTCGTTCCTGCTTTGTGTAGCAGGGGTGCAAAACGATAACTTATCCTATGTCTTTTTCATGCTAGTTCAATGTACATGATTTGAAAAACAATACCCGCACCCATCGTTGGACGCAACATGAAAATTGATGGCAATTTTTTGCCACACTCAACCAATGTTTAAAACTCATCTTTAATTGACATACTATTCGCCACTCGAGAAGTTTCAAGTGTGGAAAACCATAATGGCCATCACTGGCTGTAATAAAATTGATGTTTAATTTGCCATTGTCACGTAGATACAAATAATGAAAGGTTTTTCTTAATGTTACATTATATCAAATAATTATCCCATAATTGTGTGCACAATATTTGATAAATTATACTATATTTTGAGGATATTTCATGAGGTACTTTGTGGTACTAAATTATTATTCTCATCTTATTTTATGTCAGTGTTCATCTTGCCAAGGGTTCTTAACGTTGTCTTATTTTTACTTTCTTGGCAATTGTTGTCCCTTTTTATGTATGAGGAATCTCTTCATCCTACCATTTCATTCATTCAAATTTCTTGTTTGCTTCAAATTCCATTGTACTCATAGGGTTAATACAAGCCCTACAAAATTTGAAAAAATTCAAAGCGCAAGAACTTCACCCGTGCTTGGTAGTTTTTCTTAAGTAACTCCTATAAACATCGTGTTTTTGAGAAAAAATTTAACTCGTGGATTCTCTTACAGTTGTATCATTTCAGCCAAAACAATTTCTTGTAGCCACAAGAAAGGAATCACCCACTTCTATGCTTGACTAGACAATTATGAAAGCAAATTGCTATGAGAAGTTTTCCAGTTTAATCCAAATCAGCCGGGATATAATTGTATACAGACAAACAAGCAAACTCCAAGAACTAAGCAATTATTTTAAATAATCTCGGTAGCTTAACGAGTTTTCTTTTTAAATTAATTAGATGAGACGGTGGCTAAAAGGAAGAGGCAACAATGGGATCCCGTCCCTTTCGGGCTTCGGAGGAAAGCCCACCTTTTTTTTCCCGAGCAGTTCTCGAAAAAGTCACTGTCAAGTTCTAAATGATTCATTTCGCCAGACAGTCCGCGGGAATTCCTTTT
Source organism: Ceriagrion tenellum (assembly GCA_963169105.1). Classification (NCBI taxonomy): domain Eukaryota; kingdom Metazoa; phylum Arthropoda; class Insecta; order Odonata; family Coenagrionidae; genus Ceriagrion; species Ceriagrion tenellum. Next base: position 39,411,206 of record OY720640.1, read on the forward strand.
TCCGTTCTACGCGAAACTTTCTCTTACCTCCGGTTACTTTTCTTCCGCAACCACCCGCTCCATCCCCATCCCCTGTCTCCTCTTCCCTTCCTCCTTCCACCCACCCACAGCACACCCGCTTTCGTCCTCGTCTCTTGTCTCATCCCTGCTCACCATCCCCATGCTCACCATCATCTTCACCCCCAACCATCAAAACTCCGTTGCCATGAGAGAAGACGAACATTAAGGTTGCATATTTGGTTATTCAGGCATACTCATAGCCTGTTTATGTTTATTCATGCGTAAAGAAGGTCGAAAATCGCAATTTCAGTGCTGTTAAGCACTGAAATTGCCGGTGACCGTGAAGGTATAAGTACTTAAAAATCCAGGAAATAATGGGAACTGTTTAAAAGAAAGATTGAAAATTTTAAAATTATTTAAATATGGTGTAGTGAGCGAGCTTTTGCATCAGTCTCATCAGTAACTTAATCCTATTTCAATAGTCGTCCCCGCGAGAAAGAACTCCGCGATGGTTGTATATTTGTTTAGGCCTAATCATAGCCTGGGTATGTTGATTCATGCGTAGGCAAGGTCTAAAATCACGATTTTAGTGTTGTACAGAGTACATTTTCAAATATTTTCTAATATAAATTTGTTGAGTTTACGAATGATCTGATGCTACCCCATCAATCGCGTGAGGAAAGGTTGTTTCAGATGTTACACCAGCTTTGAGACAACGTATTCACAAATATCCACGTGTAAATACCGACAGAAAAATCCCTTCAATTTAGATATTTCAGTTTATACCTAATGGTATGAATAGACGATTTTGTTAACGACCGTGAAGGTATTTAAACATTTACAAATTCTAGAAATAATGGGAACCATTTAAAACAAAGATAGCAAATTTAAAAATTGTTTGAAAATGGGGTAGTGAACGAGCTTTTGCATCAGTCTCATCAGTAACTTCATCCTTGTTTAATCGCCGTAAAAACTCCATATCCATGAGAAAACGCGTACGTAATGGTTGTATATTTGTTTATTCAGGCCTATTCATAGCCTGATTATGTTTATTCAAGCGTTAACTATCAAAAATTACGATTTCAGTGCTGTGAAGAGTAATTTTAGGATTTTTTCAATATAAATTCGATATTTTTGAAAATGATCTACTGCTTTCTCGTCAGATCGCGTACGGTGAGATATTTTTTTCTGATGCTGTATCAGCTTGGAGGCACATTCACAAATAGAGACGTATTCACAAATATCCAGGTGTACCAACCGATAGAAATTTCCCTTCACTTTAGATGTTTCAGTTTCTACCTAATGGTATGAATAGACGATTGTGTTGACGGAGTAATGTGACTGATGGTATTTTCATACTTAACAATTCTGGAAATAATGGGAGTTATTTTAAACAAAAATTGCGAATTTCAAAAGTATTTGAAAATGGGGTGGTGAGCGAGATTGTGCATTTCTCTGTCTCATCATTACTCCCCTTATTTCATCCTTGTTGAAATGTCAAGTCTCGCATTAAATTGGTCTCAATATTATCTCAATGGGAGAGTGGCAATGCTTTCGAAATCGATTTTTATTTATGCATGAAGTATACCATTGCAAACAGCATTGAAGCAATGATATCCTTTTGTTCAAATCCTCTTCTTTTTTCAAATTGCTAATTTCATGATCATTTTCTCTTAGACCATGGGCGACTTGTTCATCCAAATTTTTAAGATTTCCATATTCCGGAAATTTGAAAATATTCACATTTTTAATTACCGATTCATCGTTTCTCGTGATTCTCCACCGCTCTTTCCATACAGTCCACCGCCCTCTAGTGATAAACTTCCTCTTTCTCGCCTTCCCAAGGTTTTTTCACTCTCTCCTACTATTCCATTCTTCTCGAAGACTTCTACTTCCCTGCGTCCCACCCATGTAAAAAAATTGAAGAAAACTTTCCATACGTATTCGAACCTGAAGGCAATTTTTTTCCAATCCAATTCTATAGGGAACGAAGCTCCCCGGTGTCATCCTGAGGGGGGAGTAAAAGTGGTAGAAGCCGACTATTACCTTTTTTTACTCAAGACTTCCGACCGCCTATTTCCTCACTCCCAGCTCTTGTTCGTAGCTTTTTTTTGTGTCCTTCCCGTTCACCCTGGCCAGCGCTTCACCCCGCCCTTTCCTTTTCAACCTTCTTCGCCCTCCAGAAAAGTATAATTATTCCCTTGTTTGCCTCGCACTCCGTTGTCTCGGCTTTTTGCGGCTCGGAGATTCATGGGGTGTCTCGTAGATGGCAGTATGTATGCGGCCGCGGATGGCTGAAAGGGGGGGGAGGTATTTGCAACGCGCAGAGTTCAGCGCGTGCATTCGAATTGAGGAAGGAAGTCCTTTGGAGAGATAATTATGAAGGGAGGTCGGATTGTGGTTCTTATGGAAAAAAGGGAGTAAGTATGGCTTTTGTTTGGACCCCGCGAAGTGAAAATGGAGAGTTCGGGGAAAATTAGATCCGTTGTGTGCAGAATTCAAGGTTCTCTGGAGATCCATTTGAAAAAATTCTCATTTTCCTATCACTCGCTCTTTTACCACTAATGCTCCGCAGAGATAGCTCAGGTCGTGCTGGGATTATTGCCGCAAAGGGAGTGAACTTTTGAAGCTTGCACTTCGATGAATCTATCTCAAATAAGTTTTTGCATAGCAGTCTTTTTTGACTCACCATGATGAGCAAAGATAACTAGTTCACGTTTGATGGGGTTTTTCACATTGAGCTAACAATTCCATTTCTTCAGTCGCTAGGTTGTAAAAAGGAATTTAATGTGGTTGTTTTTTACCGGACAATTATATCCCTGATGATGTTTTATGCATTAACTTCCATTTTCATGAACACGGTTGAATTCTCGACAAAATGTATCATCTTACGTATTTTTGAATAAACAAGATGCTTTTTAATAATAGTTACTTATATGTCTTACCAAAAATTTTCTATTTATGTTCCAAAATATAAGAAATTGCTTAAACGTAAAACCTACATTTTACTCATTGTTTCCATGATAGTTGGGCAATATTTTCGTCCATTGTAGTGCATTTTATACTTTAATTGAAATTATTCGGAAAACATGTACTGGATAGAGCCGTTAAACTCGCAAAAGTAATCGAAACTCATGATATATTACTTTAGGTGAAAATAAGATGCCAATTCTCTCTTTTCCGTAGCAAAAAATAACAGATTTTGACGACGTCGACGAACCAGCAGAACATTCTGACGACTGTGTCATAAAAAATTCTCCATGCCGTGACATGAAATAATCATTTGGAGTCACGATATGGTCGTATATGTAATGGAACCCTAAGATTTAAATCATTAGCGCATGAAACTTTGATGCTGCTCAAATTGGCTAACACTTTGAAACGGATGCTTTAAAGATTTTTAGCAATTTACAAGCATCACTTCAAATTGATATACGAAAGGCTTTTTTATTTCGCTAAGCATTAGTGCCTGTTTAAAATAACCATCGGTGACCATGCCGGTCGTTTAACCAGCGGCATTATACCAGGCCTTCTTGAGATATTCTGTAAAAATGTTTATTAAAACATTTCTAAGCTACGTTTTACGGTGTCTAAGTTTATTGCAAGATGATCTAGCATTTATGTCAACCAAATATTAACTGAGAGTTTGCATTTTGTACAATAAATCAGACAATGGGGTAGTGGATACGAACCTTATATTTTTTAGATTCTATTACCATCGGTGACCATGCCGGTCGTTAAACCAGGCCTTCGTGAATAATTCTGTAATGCGGCTCGTTGTACAAAGTAATCATAAGTGTTGTCAATGATCAGTAAACGGATTCGAGATTGCGAATAAGTAAGCGAATTCTACGTAGTAGGTCCCTACTATAGTTTAAAAAACACTTTTTCACCATTGTTATATTTATTTTGAAAAGAAATATTTTCACATTCGGAGCCATAAGATTTTATTTACCCACCTGTCACCCTTATATAACCACTATAGTGAAATTGTGAGGGGATGTTGTAGCCGATGTTTTGAATACATATGCTATCTACAGAGAGGAAACTTCATATTTGCTATCTCATGTTCCTGTGAAAAGTTGTCTTTAAAGTTATATCGCGCAAATCGTGATCGTAGAGTACTGAAAATACTGAAGTTAATGTAAAATCTCCCAACAGACTGTCAACTACCGTATTTTTGAAAATATATATTACGGTAACGGGTAGCAGTTAATGCTGTTTGCACTTGAATTATGCAAGTAGCATGAAGAGCAGAGTAAAGAAGAAGAAAGGGTCTTAGCTCCATAGCTCAATAACGCGTCTTGCGCACGTCAGTAAGTTCCTCCCAACATCTTTCAGGGGGCGAGTCTGATATGCACGCTGCGGATCATAACAGAACCATTGTAGTCCGTGTTTGTGATCGGGGTTCATCAATCACAGGAAGTTTCCATCACGCAGCCACCATCGGGCCTAAATCAAATTTGTCAAAAAGATGTGACGTAAAAAGCATTTAAAAAAGAAAAGGTTTGGAAGGGTAGGGGACGGTAGAATGCGTCCGCGCCTTCGCCACCTCTTGTTCGCTTCCCATAATTCTTCAGCTCCTCCTCCCTCCCCTCCCCCCCCACGGTCCCCGTCCTTTTCGTAAGCCCTCCACATATTCAAAATGAAATACGTTTTTTCTCCCCCACCTTCTATTCATCTCACATCCACCTCTCTCTTTCCTGCTTTTCCTCGCTCCCTCCCAGAAGACACCCTCTCCACCCCGTCTACCGCCTTGTGCGTATGGCAGCGCCCGCTCCTCCTCAGTCACTCCTTTTCCCATCATTTCGCTTCGCGTATTCCTCCTCCCACTACGACGGTTTTTTTTCAATCTTTCCGCCCTTGAGCAACAATCAGCCTCGCCGCTCTCTTCTTCTCCGAAGCCGCCTCCTCGTTTTTTTTTTCCTTCCCTCTGCACACACTTCCTTCAAGCCACTCTTCATCCTCCCACTTGGCTTCCCGACGCGCCCAGACCTCGCACGCTACCAAGGCTACCACCACCACCTTATCCGCGAGACCTCACTTGCTCGAGCATTTTTTCAAAACGAATATTTGCCATCTTTCGGATAAAGCGATATTTTTCTCCGAATATTATCTTTTTTGATTTTTTTTGGAGGCGACCGACAGCTAAGGTCATTTACGCCATAAGAGATAGGTAAGGGAAGAAGGGTGGATAGAAACCTGGCGTATGCATTAGCATGCTATTGACGATAGGCGCCAAGGCGACGGTTTAACGTTTCATCCGACAGACGGAGTACTGTACTTGAAGTGCCCTCCACAAGACGCTCAAGTATAAATCGGGTTTCCTTTGAAAAACATCGACCTCTGGAGGGATTTGAACCCTGGCCCCCCGTATAGTTAGATAGTACTCTAGCCACCACACCGACTAGATCCCCATTAATTAAAACGTAGCTCTACTCTCCTACGCCTGTGGTTTGACAAACTTCACTGCACGAAAGATGTAAAATCAAAAAGTGTGGCTTACACCAAACTGTTTGCATTTTCAGGTACAATTTTCTGTGCTGACTTTTTATTTAGTAAAAAATATTTAGGACGGAATCCTGCTGACGTCAGCGGGACCATAGTGAAACGCCATGGCGATAATTACTTAATTTTATCGCTCGGCTATTGTTATAATCATATTTACCTTTTCCTTCATCCTCTTCGGCCTCACTTTCGTTCATTTCGTCTGAATAAATTGCGGGAATATTGAAATATTTTTCATTAATTATTTATAATTATAAAATACAGTTATTTTTGCAGAAAATTACCAAAGTATTCTTTACCAACACGCTTGTAGCTAGCTATAGATTATATTTATATCGTTTTTGGTAGTTGTATAGGTAATTACCCTCATAATATGGGACTCATTTAACTGTCAGATAGGACATTATCATATTTAAATAATATTCCACCAGCTCATTAGGAGATACGAGAAACATTCTGAGGGGATTAGAATGGGTAGTTAGAACAGATACGATATAAGTGATTGAATGCATTAGGTGGATGATATGGTATAGAATTTGTTCAATTTATCTCATATAGTCGACCAATGCTATTTGTTAGCATTAATTCATTACCATTCCGAGTTAATTGTGAGTAATTGTATATAATTTTCCTCTTTCAACCCGTACATGCTTTATTCTTTATTGATTGTGGGGAAGGTCTATCATCTATCATTTAGGCAATTAAATGGAAAGGGTTAAATGCTTAAATGTATATTGACTATTGGATTTGCTTGATTATTTTATTAATGGAAGTATATATGTTTCTTTACATCTCATTATTAACTTTATGAAGCGGAATTTTTCCATTCTATTCATTCAAAGTAACGCTCCGGTATTCATTCATTGTTACGAAAAATGTGGTAATTATTTTAGTTGACGTTCCACTCTTTCTGTTAATTAACTGATCTCCTGAATCGCGAAATATTCTCATTCCTTCCCAGTCTCGATCAATATTGTGCGCGACTTTCTAAATTGGAGGAGATCATTGAATTTAGGTGGTCTTTGCAGTAAGAGAAGTGAATTTACTGCTAAATTCATGGTGCTGCTCACCAATTATTGTGTAATTTAGCATTAATTTTATTGCTATATGTGGTCTAGGCATTTTGTCCTATATTCTACTCCAGTGGTCGGCAAACTCGTAAGTCAACAGAGGCAAATATCAGCAGTAAAACGATTGAAATTTCTTCTGAGAATAATTTTTTTTAACTTGAGGTATGTAGGTATGTACATTTTCATCACCTTAATTCGGGTACTGCTAAGCTGGCCATTGCTTAAATCGTTCTCAATCTGATTGAGGTACGTTAGCTGAAGTCTACACCTTCCAATTTTTCCTTCCACACTCGTCTTGTGTACTTCTTTCGTCTCCTTCCTTTCTATCTCCTTTCGTTCGTCCTCTCTATGTGCCCAAACCATCTCAACATACCCTCTCAATCTTCGACTCTACATTATCTTTCACTCCACCACGCTCCCTAAAATTAACTTAATAACTTTCCTGAAAGTTTTAAGTCTTAGTTAAACTATACGTACTTTTAATAAAACTTATGCTCAACAGGCCAAAGAGCCGCATGTGGTTCGCGAGCCGCAGTTTGCCGGCCAATGTTCTAGACCATGGTACTGTACATAACGTTACCCCAACTGATGGTAAGGTAATGCGGTAACAGAAAGATGTGGGAAAGTGTGGCATGAATGACCATCATCGTAGAACCAAGCGCGTGTTGTACTCATTCTAAGAGAAGGGTCACCAATTAAACGTTCAATCTTTAAAAATTGAAATAAGCAGTGATTATTCAAAGCGTTTATTTTGTGATTGTCTTTGCTCGTCAATAGATTTTTCTCAGCTTTAGATCGGACAACAATGAGTTACGCGTCTCTTTACATATGTCAGTGTTCTCGCGTAGACGACAGCCATTACGGGCGGTGACGTCAACGACCCCGGTGGATCGAGGAGGTGACTGCTGGTTTCGGAGGGAATAGCCAACACGTTCAGTGCAGAGGTATCAATCATTTACTTCTTCCAGTGCTAGTAGCAGAGTAGCAAAACTAGGTGGCTGTCGCGTGTACAGCCAATGGCGTGAATAGACAAGAGCATATACTCCATAATTTTCTTAAATTTTTTTATTCAAAATATTTCTATGAGACACTGTAAAGGCAGCAGGGCACGAGTAGCGGAAGGTTTTGAGTTCCTGAAAATCTAATAATCGCATTAAAGAAAGATCCACTGCCTTCTCGACGTATGGTATTATGGAAGACTACTCGAATTTTTCACCGAGTCAAACTCTCCATGTCTACCTGATGTAGTCACACCCGATAGAAAATCGTCACATATTAATCGAATTGTGCATATGCATGTAATCAACTTATTTTGCTTTTGATTGCATTGAATATAACATCAGTAAAATTAGTGTTGTAACCATTGAAATTTGATAGGAAATAGTTTTTCTGTGTTTCGAGTAATCGCGAGAAAACTACCATCTTCTCCATCCGCTCGCATTGCTTCGATTGTTTACCTTAAGTTCATAGTTTAAATTTTAATTCATCTTTACCTTTAAGTTACGTTGTGACGATATTATTGAGTTGATGTTTATAGGTACTTTTTTTCTAAAAATTTTCCTTATGTTGCTACTTTGGTATACATTCTATGCGTCCATGTCTCTTTCGATGTATAATACGAGGGTAAGTCAGCAAATTAGCCGCAAAAGTCAGCATTTCACCATCATCATCAGTCGTAAACATTTCATAGGGAACGCATGGAGCATCCATCGTACACTACCGACTTAGTCTCCGCTGATTTTCATCTGTTAGGGCCCCTAAAAAATCATTGGGTAGGCCGACGTTTTGAAAATGATGATACCGTAATCCAAAAGGTTACTCGTTGGCTGCAACGGCAAACAAAACCCTCTTTCCTGCTGGCTATCAAGGACTTGTAAATAGATGAGCAAAGTCTTTGAATGTACTGGGTGAATAGGTAGAAAAGTGAAATAAATTGCAGGAAGTTACTTTGATTATTATTGCCTGTATCTTGTTTTGCGAGTTATTTATTGACTTACCCTCGTATATCGATGAATTAACTAAATTATGTGAGCATATGCAAGCGAATAAAAGAAATCGTTAGCATGAAATCAGGGAAATAAGAAGATACTTAAGAGAGTTCACTTAGACTTTGGCGTGAATAGTGGAGATTTGGCGAGAGTATCCCTAAAGATTCGCGTGCCACCCCTCGGCACATTAAAAAAACGGGAAGACTTTTACCTTCACCCTCTGACTTGGACACTATGCTCTATTTTATTTTTATCTCCGTGATCTCCTTCCTCTTAACCTCCCTGCCATCCCAACTATCGTCTCCTACCCAGTTTCTTCTCGCCCTTCTCTCCTTCCGGCTAACCTGACGTTCACCAATTTGGCTCATCCCCACAAGTCCACCCATTCAATTTTCATTGCGTCGTAATTAGAACGGGGAAGGAAATAAGATTGGAAGTTGGTTAAGTCAAATGTCTCCTGAATCTGAAAGAAAGAGCATTTTGAGGGAAAAAAGGTAGGAGTGGTCATTGAAATGGCAAATTGGAGCGGGAGTGAATGAAATGAAGAAGGATGTTTTAATTTTGGGCTCGATTTTCCTGCCATTTAGAGAACAGCTTGATGTTTCGAGTTTGGAAATGCTGGTGTGTGGAAAAGACGGCGTGTATTTTCTCAAGCCATTATTTGTCAAGTAGTATTCTTGTCAACTTTACCGTTTTTTTAGCAATATTTATTGGAATATATTCTACATCTACGTACTACCCATGCGATCCGCCGAATTGGCATGTGGCGGGGGTGTTAGGAAACCAGCCGTGGAAATGTGTAAAAAAATCTCTTTTTGGAAGTAAAATGCATTAGTGTAGTATAGGAGTGTACAACCCTCTCCTGACACCACTAATGAACGTTTTTTAGGTCCAATGTTAGAACTTCTAAGTCCGGGTCTTCGTGAATTTTCCGGTAGATGACTCCATCGTCTAATAATAATCTTAGGTTGAGGTCCGCTCAATCGATAAATTACGGTATTTATATAAATGATGAATCTGGGAGGACCGTTAACGCTCCCCTGTGGAGTACCGGATGTGGCTGCAATCATATCGGAGCTAAAACTATCAACAACTACTCTACTATCTTCTACTAAAACAATCATTGCATGCGATCACCGAGAAAGTCCCATATCCAAATCTCTATTTTTTTATTTCCTCGACATGATAGCAATTTGTACGAGTTGTTTGTGTAGTCTTGTGGAATAATTTCTTAAAATCAGGAAATATCGTCTCAGTTTGTATTTTCGAGTCACCTATTTTTAGGATGCCATGAAGGAAGAGCGCAAGCTGTGTTTCTTAGGTTCTACCCTTCCGCAAGCCGTGCTGACATCCATGTAAGACTAAACGTTTAGTACAGCGGTCGCTACTTATGTTTTCTAGGTCGTAAAAATAACGCAAAGATCACTAATGCCTACAAGGATATCAACTTGTTTAATATTTCAGGGATACTGTCAACTAAAAGATATAATATTTTATTTCCTCTCGTAGGTTCGTTAACTACATGAGTAAGACAGTGGTGTAAAAGTATATATAAGGTCTCGCCAATATCTTGCTTTCTTGAACTTGTTTCTATACTATTTGTTTTCCAATTTATAGCCGGGAGGTTAAAATACCCACCGATATCTATTACAAAATCATTATCTCTCGACGTGAATGATGATAATTGAGTTTTCGATTGGTACTAAATGTCTATTTTGAAATCCGGTGGTCAATAAAATGAACACCTATGTATATTTCTTTAATAATATACCAAACGCTCTCTATTTCATTGCCAACTACGATAATATGTGTGCGGTACTATTCAAATGTGATTAAACTTCTAAGAATACTGCGCCGCCAGTCCTATCCGGTCGATCACGTACAATGTATATAGATTTTTATCCTATCGGAAAAAATTTGCTATAGCTAATATCCTCTGTTAGCCAGCTCACTGTTCCAATTACAATATTGGACTTTTCTAATATATGCTGAACTTCTACAAGCTTATACCTTACGATACGGAAATTTATTATTGCTGAATTTCTATCGCATTTAAGCTTAATGCATATTGGTTCGCTGTTTTCTGTGTTTCTGTGTGTTATCTCTTTGATGTTCTCTAAAACTGCTGAGAAACGAGTTTTTTTTATTAAAGTTACTGTTTTATCTTGAGACCGCGTTTTGATACTATTTTCGCTACATGAGTTACATAAATTTATTTAAGCTTTCCCTAAGTTTTTTCGTCAATGCAGGACTACGCTACACTGATTTACTTGCTATTATCGGGATTATTCTGTAGAATCCAACTGAATCACCTACTCTCCTGCTACTCTGTTACTAGCTTAAAGAATACCTGCAGTACTCGAAACTCATGCGAACCACCCGTACCTACGCTTGGGTGGAGTAATGGACTCCCGAACGTTTGAGGGTAGCTCCGCACGACCCGAGTACCGGCTCAAACTCTATGAATTCCGCCCCTATGTTCTCACTATGGGTTATTTTAGACTAGAATGTAGTTCACGTGGAGGGATTTAAATGTTGATTCTCAAAAATTAATGAAATAAATTTACACGAATTGAAAAGAGTTTTCTCGAGTAAAATTCCATTTTTATTTCATAAAGCGGTGGAAATATTTGACATTTTACAATGATGAAGAGATGTATGGTACAAAGACAGCAATATCGTGTTTTTGAAAGGTTATTCCCCTTACATCTGCAGGAGCACTCCTTGGTTGTCTCAATTTCTTCCATGTCATATATTTTAGTCTCACACCCCTTATCAATTCCTTGTTGTATGACATCTACATGACTTGATAAATAGTCATGGATAACAATTAATTGAATTACAAATTGACTTTGCAGGTATTGTCTTAAGAGTTTAAAGGCATATTACTTAGGGTTTAGGCTAAGTGACTTTTCCTGGTAGCATCTTTTAATAATTTGAACGTAGAAGTCATAAAAGCATTTTCTTATTGTATCGCTATGTTGTCGGACAAATAATAAAAAAACGTAGAATGCACCAGCAGTTTTCTTACCTCATTAAGCGAATATCGTGGTTCTCGGGAAACCGCATCCCCAATGTTTCCTGCCATTAGAAACTGAGATTTTTATAATAATAAAAAATCCCAGGAAGCATATTTACTCCCTCATTCCCAGGTCTTGCCCGCCGAATTTTTGCGGTTACGATAGGTAAGGGTAGAGAAGTAGAAGGTAAGGTATGGAGTTAGCACGGGATGATGTTGGTGATTGGGGTGAGAGAGAGGGAGGTATGGAGAGGAGATAGAGAGAAGGACAGGAGGATAAGTTTCGTCTTTCTCGTTGCAAGGCTTGGCGGCACGACTTGATATGGCTTCAGGACACGTAGTCTCCACGTCTGGCTCATTTGCATATGGCGTCGAAGAGTGCCTTTCTTAACTCCCTCCCTCCCTCCTGTGCTCTTCCCCCTTTCGCTCCAAGGCCTTCCTTTCCTCTCTGCTTCCCCATCTAACTCCTCTTCCCATTCTATCCCTTAACCCTTTTTTCGCATTAGTGGGAGGGTGCCCAGGGATTGTGCATCGCGTCCCCTTTTCGTCGCCCCCGTGAGACCTACGATCGGGAAGGATTTATTTCTTGAGACAATTGCATCCCGGCAAACGCATTTACATCTCCGTGAACTTGAGAGATACCCTCGGTTTGCGCATTTAAATTCGTCCATCATTGAATAGATCGGCACTCTTTGTGGGCCTTTGAAAGCACTAATCTGAAGTGTACAAGAAAATGCACTATTGCGGCTGGTTTGTTTTTACTCGTTAATGTAACTCAGGAATTTAGAATTTGGGTATTTCAAAAGCTAGTTTTATTTTAAAAAATAATTCAATAGTAGGACAAAATGATCTCTCATCATATGATTCGAACATCGGTGGGAGTACTTGTATTTAATATTGATTATGATGAGTAGTTCAGTGACGCTGTCACTTATTATTAAAACCCTTTGCACTGCCGAGAAAATTTTGACTTAGAATTATGGAGACAACCCTAAACAATATCATGCCAAAACTATTTCCATCTTATTGCTAGCTTCATAGTGAGGCTTGGGAAATTGTTTCTGTAATCGTAACTGGTGTACTATGAAATTAATGAAAAAATATTCGAAGAATTATTTGGCAATCGGTTTTTTGCGGTGGCTAGTGTAGTTTTACTGACCTCCCTTACCTAGGACACGAGTTTGAAACCCAACGGTCGTGAATCTTTTCTATCGAAATACCGGTCCCTGATTTTGTATAGCGCAGAGAGCTCTTGAATAGCAGTTATTCGACCGCCAATAGCGACGTAAAAACGGATCCATTTGCGTCTTTTGTTTAGTACAGCATTATGCGGACGCCAAGTTTCTCTCTGGCCTTATTCAATATTTATAATCATCTTCTTGTCTAACTCTTCTCTCTTTTGTTAATGCATCGAATTACTGAGTTGTTGGTCTTTATCCAAAATAATGACAGGTCAAAACTAAGAGTCAAACAATTGGATGGCTCAAGGTGGTCTACATATGACTTAGTTGATAACCGGTTGTACATACGAAAGTCTTTTGATTTCAACTACTATTAATCTCGGGAGCGGAAACCAAGGACAACTTGCTCCGCACTTTATATCTCTGAGCGGCATGAGTTTAAAATATAACCAAAAGACTTAAAATGGATGAGACGTCAAACCTTATTTGACTGGTAGGTCTAATTCTTACAATTGCCTTTTAATTCATTATATCTTATTATACATAATATGTATTAAAATTTATAAAAATGACGGACAAATATCATTGGTTCTGTGGTAACGAGATGCGATTGAAATTCACAATCCGTATTGTAGGCTTTTAGAGTAAATATTTTGAAACAGAATTGTCTGCCAGAACTAATTGGCATGCTAGCCTCAATTATTTTATAGTAAAAAGATGATTATATCTCGTAGAAATATACGCCTCTATACGAAACCTCTATCAGGAGTGCTTACAGAAAGGCTTTTTCTCCTTGTGTTTACAATAACAACAACACGGTCTTAATTTAGCGAATGACTCTCCCGAAAGAACCAGATTAAGCTGCTTAAAAGATTGATTCATTCTCGGTGAATAACGCTAATGAATAATGTATACTAGATCGTAAATACGGCTGCTTACGTCATTTGAATACCTAACTGTGACATCGTCATCTTAATCCTGATAACAATGGCAGAGATTACCGTTGAGACGTCAGAGGCTGCCATTTTCCTGATCCGGTACAATGCCATAGCGGATTTTATCGAATTAAAACGATGCTCAATACTATACCTGGGATAATTATTAGAAAAGAAACTAAATTCATTGCTCCAGTACGTGATATTATATCAATTCTTCAAAATGGTAATGTCATTTTTTTAACATGCTTGAGACTGGGGATTTTTTAGTTAATGCTCGGCACATCTATTTCTCTGCGAATGGAATATGATTGTTGAATTTTTATCCAAATTCAACAATCATATTCCATTTCAAAATGCTTTTCCATTACTCTGTCGTGGTGCAGGAATATATTGACTGATGATTTCATTTTCATTGATGCAGGTAATTGTTTTATAGGTTAGTATCCATCATTTTCACATTAACAATCCTATTAGAGTAGTCCTGGCGAGATTCTTCACTGGTCATAATAAAAAATGTCATCTAATATAACTTTTTTTATTACGGCAGCTGCTGGAGGTATGGGTAAATATTTCAATCAAAATTATGCAATAATATTGTTTTACATTATCTAAATTCTCTATAATTAAATAAATAATCTAGATAAGTCTTCAAATTGACTCAATTTTCCATGCAGTCGTTTTAAATGCCCTCAGAACTAAAGGTTGTTTAGCGATTCTGTGAAAACTAATGCGGTTAATAATTATTTAAAAATAATTAAAAAGATAAAACGCAACGTACCGCTAAATGTTTGACGGGATCCAGAAGTTAGAATTTCCTCATTTTTTAAATGAGTCTGCTCTAAGGTGCGTCCGCGTGCCATATTCCAAGGATAACGGCTTCTGTTTGGAAAATATTCGAACAAGAGGTGAGTTATGTACCTGATATTTTGGATTTTTTCTTAGAATGAGGTAATTTTATTAAAATGAGGCCTGATTCATTGCATTATAGCAAAAAATTATCTCCAAAGCGGCCTTAAAGGATGTCCGTGCGCCATTGATTCCTTGTGTGCTTTTAAACAATCAGCTTTAACAATTAGCAAAATGAACTCAAGAGTCTAAATTGCGGCCCTACTTTTAGAAAAATTACTTGTTATTAAATAATATTTTGTGATACTCAAATTAGGAAGCATTTCTTTTTACCTTTTGGTAACATTGGTTTTAAGTTTTCATCCACATTCAATAATAATTATTATTTCGACGTGCATTTTTTTGTACCCAATGTAACCTTAAGGGTAGCAATATAGTTTCACAGTGCATTAACACGTGATGAGCAGTCCTCTTAGAAGACTATCCACTGCTGTCTACCTTCGCGACGCGGTCCTCTTTTTAGAAACATAACTAGGAATTAACTTCGAAAGCATTTTTTTACCTTTTGGTAACATTGGTGTAAGTTTTCATCCATATTCAACAATAATAATTATTTCGACGTGCATTTTTTGTACCCAATGTAACCTTTAGAGTAGCAATATAGTTTCACAGTGCATTAACACGTGATGAGCAATTCTTTTAAAAGACTATCAACTGCTGTCTACCTTCGCGACTCGGGTCTGTAATTTATCTCGCTATATTGAGGTTTTGGTAAACTCTACTGCGTATCTCAAGTCGATTTGTCCTCGTTTTATACTTCGCCGCGGAGAACGCTTTCGAACGTTTTACTGGTTCCGAATCCTTTTATTTCAGTTTCCCATCCGAGCACTTCTCTTAGCTTCGTCTGGACTTTATACCCCAAGGTTTCTTTTAAGAATTCTCACGTTCCGCATTGTAAGTCGTTATAAAGTGTAATTAAACTTGGAGAATGGGATCATTAAGAAGTTCCATTAATGCTATTATTACTGCACTTAGAGTTCAGCTCTCCATTCTGCTATTGCACGTGCACTAATGCATTAGGCGACCCGTGCATGTATGCATGTACAACCAGTGTCCATACTGTGCGCTGAAGTATTCAATGGACTATCCTAATTGCTTCAGCCATTTATTAGCGCTGGTTGAATTAATCAGGTTAAAACTCCAAACCAAATTCTAGTTCAGTAGTAGATATTTGTGGCAATATTTTATTTTTTTCCGAGGTGATAAATGATGTTGGAATCATTCCATTATAACTTTCGGAAACTGCTCAACATTTTTTTTCATAAAATTTGAGGAAGAAAACACCAGGTTCAAATTTATATTATTTCTTGTAGGAAATGAGCTTTAGATCATCTCAAATATTAGCAATTGGCACGCAGCTTGAATTACAATGTGAAAAATTTGAGTCGAGTCGTGGAAATGAAGTTAGTTAAGATATCGACGTTACTTCGATACATTATAACTTTTTTTGGAATCCATAATATTACGATTTATTGCCAAAGGTGTTAATGGGTCGATAAATTATTGCAGTTTCCTACACCTTTTGACGAAATAGTATAACTACTTGTTTCATGTGCCTCTTTGGACCATAAAAAATAGTCGAATCATCCCCTACAACGCATTTTAGTTATCTTGCTTTTCTTCTCCTATTTCTTACTTCCAATTCTATCTTATTGATGAGGATATTCTATTACAGTAAACCCCTATTGTGCGAAATTCCGCAGAGAGCGGGATTCGAACCCGAATCCCTCGATTTCCGCCCGAGTGCTTTAGCCAGTTAAGCTACCGAGGCGTCTTCTTTTACTGTGAATTTTAGTGACCTTTATGGGACTAGATTTTTTTCTGTTTATCTCTGTAGAATTTCGCACAGATGTGCATTGCGGGTGACTCCGTAAAAGTGGAACTCCGTGGCTAGTCTCGGATAGCTTAAAATCTGTGTAACCCCTCTTATCGACTACTCCTATCAAGCGACTACCCCTCTCGAAGACCATTTTTTACGGAACCGTTGGTGGTCGATTAATTCAGGTTTCACTAAGTGTGAACATCAAATTTATATGTATTGAGATTTACCAGGAGCAGCTAAATTATTAGGAAATAAACGCGATCTGTGTAGCTTTGAAAAAACGTCGTTTTTTGAGTTCATCCATTTTTTTCAAATCAGCCGCCCGTTCATTGGCATAATACTCCCAGGAACTGAACCCTTGTCTAACGACCACCCCTCTTAAATTTTTCAGCGGAACCTATGGTGGTCGCTTAATATAGGTTTCCCTGTATTTGATTATGTAACTCAGTGGCAGGGGTATGCTTGCATCCTCTTAAATTATTGGCGGTGGGATAAATAATAAAGTTTATATTTTATTGGAATTATAATCAAATAATCTATGGTTAAATAATGTGTGATAGTTAAGCCTAGGTGCGGCATTCCTTCGAGTTCTGAAAGTACCTGTTTTTAGTCTTAAGTCAAGGGGATGGTTATTTATGAACTTCTGTGGAATTAAGATAAACACGATAAATTACAACCTTGCACGACAAATTTTCATAGCACTTCAAAATGTTTAGGTGAATTTATAGTTGATTCTGGTTCTTAATACGATATTAATTATAACTTTCAAACCTGTTTCGTCACGTAATAGTATTTTTGCATGGATTTATAGATGACCCGAAAGACAGCAAAAGATAAATATTAGATAACTGAAGAAATTTACCTTAACACGTTACAATGAGTAGATTCAGTGAAATATGATTATTGAAATTCAAGCACTGGGGACTCACGTTCCGAAACGCGGCTTGTTTTCCGCTGGTGAATACCTCCGCTTGCAGTTTGCCGTCTTTCCACGCAACTGCTCGTCGGGAGGGATTGGAGGGAAGGAGAAAATGTGGGCGGGTGGGCGTGGGAGGGGGAGGGAGAAGGAAACATCACGTGGAGCCTCACCACTGGAGCCAAGGCAGTCAATGTGAAAGAGGAGGTGGACCGCGTTTGGGTCTCTTAATTTTTTTCCTCTTTCCTCGCAGAGTTAAGAGTTGATTGTCGAGAGGCCGTTTTTTCCCTTGCTTTCTTTAAATTTCGTCGTGGCTCGGGATGAGTGGATGTAGCGCAGTTCTTTGAGTGGTGGCGGTGAGTTGCAGTTGGATGCGGTGTCTTTCGTGGTAAAAAAGGAGGAGGACAGAGAAAGAGACACTGGAAGGAGTTAAAAGACGGTGGGAAGGGTAGGGGAGTGGAGTCGGGTGCAGTTCAAGGGGTGGAAGCTTTGGTGGAGAGACGGGTAACATTTGGAGACGTAAAATAATAGAGGTAGGGGGAGCGCTGAGTGTAGCATAGGGCATGGGTGTGGGTAAGGGATGCCTTCCTGGGCTCTCTTTATTGCATTCCGGGCTGTGTGGCCGATTTCCGAAAGAGAAGGGTCTCTCATTCGTTAAGTGGCCGACTTTGTTCCCTGACGTCCCCACCCAACACACCTTACCCCGACTTGATGCTTTTTTTCTCTCAACAGAACCCTCCATTTCTCCTCTATATCCCCTACCTTTTGATATATTTAGTGGGCGGTACTCAGTCTATGAAATAGTCCATCTGCTCAAAAAAATTTGGATATAATGCCTTTCTTCGGGCATGGGTATAATTAGCAGCTATATAAGCCGAGTTAACATACAGCCGTAAACATCGTCTGAGATGCCAAATAATATCGCTTTAATTGCCAAATTGGCTTTAGTAATGATTTACAGTTCGTTTATTTTTCTCATCAGCAACAAATGTTATCATTCGTCGTCACAATTTGATTTTTGCAGCTTAACTCGCCGTTTTTTTGTCAACGACATTCCTCAATAAATCATATTGCGAATATTTCTCATAATAGTCTTAAATCTCCAAAGCCTTCGGAGGAAATTTCTCCCATTCATTATTGTTTTTAAGAAAACATCACATATCAGTCTAACATTAGTTAGCTAGTTAAGTTCCAGTGTTCTACTTTTAAGTCTTTCCTATAAATGTATTTTCCAACTCAGAGCTCTCCTTGATTTTATCCCTTTGATGATTCTTTCAATCCATCTTCTCATTATTCATTCGCTGTATCCATATCCTTATATCATATTTAGTTATTTGCTACTATCGTACAACCTTCTCTTACGTATATCTTACCCTTATTATGATGCTTATATGAAGAGCTGTATTATAAACTATTTTGTATTCCCTACCGATTGAATACCTTGATTTGATTGAATACCATATTTTCTTGCAGTGATTTAATGTCTAGGCGTCAAAAGGTAACATTGAACAGATTTTATGAGTTGACCATTCACGTTGATGCCACTCTTATCCAACCCATTAATTAACATTTTCTATTGCATTTCTGTTGAATTGTTGGCATTAGGATCCTCATATCTCCTTGAATTGCGTTTGTTAAATAATAATATTAAAATACTTGAATCCATAAAAAACAATCCTTGTATTTTTCCACTAATGTTGGTAAAAAAGTACAATGATTGTTTTATTATAGATTTAAGCAAAAATACTTCCACGAAGTGATGCCTGAGGGTATAAAGTTTAAAATTAGAATACTCGCAAATTCTTATAGCTTATTTATGTGATTGTAATCAAGTAAGCTACGTAAGATTATTGCACATTACGGTGCTTGAAGAAAGTATCTTTCACATCGCCTTAGGGGTGTTGCTTTGCACCACAATCTTCTCCGCATTACCAATGTCTCTATTTTCAGATAGATGTTATAAATCAAACCTTAACATAATGGTCCCTTCTAATTACCCGACGGACCGTGTTAAATGAAAGGAGCTGACTCTTTGTCGATAGAGTTTCCTATCGCTCAGCCCCATTCTCTGTCTTTCCTTGCCGTCAACCAAACCTCCCTTCTCCCTTTCTCTCATCCCACTGAGTCCTCTCTAAAAGGCGCGTTTTTTTTACTTTGCCAACGAACGCGAAACCACATCCTTCCTTAATTTCTTACGTCTCACCGCTGCTACCACCCCTTTTATCCTCCCTCATCTCTCCTCACGCCCCATCACCAAATGGGAACGTGTCCTGAAATACCATGCGCCCCCTAAACCCATTCCCTACCCTCTCGTCCGCCCCCCCTCCAACTCTCAATCCTCAGTTCCAATTCTTCCATTCCTCCTCCTACTCCTTCTGTCTTCTCCCCATTCCCTCTCTTCCCCTCTGCACACACAAATTCCCCCTTTTCTCTCTCTTTTCCCTCCTCTCTTTCACTTTAAATTCCTTTCTCGGATTCTTTCTCAAGTCTCACTCTCTTTCACTTGCTGCTTTTCTCTCTCTTTCTCCGACTTCGATTTTACATTACATACCCACCGTAATCTCCCCACCATCACTTAGAGATGATCTGGCCCTGCCCCTCTTTAGGCTTTTTCCCTCTAATGTTGTCTGCATGCCACGCAAATTCCACAATCTTGGTTAAAGAAATAGTTTATCACTTTGCACTTATCTATATATTTGTCTTTAAATGTTTATCTTGTTTCTAATAATTGCTGCTCTTTTTGAATTTTTTGGTGAGACGCTTTTAAACTTTTTGATTATTGATAAACTACCGATTTTATTAGCTCACGGTGAATTTACGCCTGTTTTCGTGAAAAATCATCCACAGTGATGTAAAGAATAATAGGTATTGTTTTAAAAATTTTTAAATAAGTGCAAATATTTCAACGCATAAGTGTCATCTTCAGGTACTTGTATCAATTTTTATTTTGCTACCAAAAACTAATTTGTGGTAACATATCAATATCTAGTCTTTTATTCAACATTGCCAGCTCTATAAAACTACGTTGACTCATTGTTAATGGTATTTATGAAGATAGTTGCGCGAGAAACATGTACAAGCTAACGACTGATACAGTGAAGTTGTCTTGGATTAAGAAAACGAAGGGAGTAAATTTTCTTTTTCTCATGGGAATCATTCTCTTGATGAATGAAAGACTTTCTGTTTCTATAAAATCATATTTTAATATTTTGAACTATTACATTTGTGAATTGGTCTCACGGGAAGTTTGCCATGAGCCATAGGTATAAATCCTTGTATTTTTGGCTAGCTATCTGTGATGGAATTCAAGGAATCTTATCCTAGATTATCAACCAAACTAACGCTATGCATAACTTTTGAAGCATTAAAATTCCTTCTTATCAGCGCTAATTCTCGTCAGGTACGGAGTGTTTTGAGTGGCAGGCCGTATGGAAAAGTAAGCCTGAACTCGATAACGCACATCCAAGCAATTCAATGAAGCATTATTTAAGTGGAAAACACTAAACTTTTGGCTTTTATTTTCCCTGTTGAATGATGCCCACCTTTTGGCACGACTGGATGACGCCGTCAGGGGGAGATGAAACTAAATCTTGGCGAGATTGAAAGGAAACGGGTACTATGAGATTACTCAGTTGAAGCAAAACTCACCCATTCGCCTATTTGGATTAATGATGTGCGGCGTAAAACAATTTTTCGCTTTGAATTTGCATTGACTGGGGGTAGATTGGTCAACTCCGTTACCTTCCCGAAAAAGAGCGGCTTCGTATTTTCAATCAATCATTATGCTTCACCCTCAGGGAGCATGGTTTCAGATGAAATCAGACGGTTATAAGCATATTGTCATCTCAGATTCTGAGATGGTTATGCAAATTATGCAATTACGACCAGGCAGTTGCGGGTATTAGCAGTAAACGGTCAAAAATGGTAAAAGGTTTTATTTATCTTATGATTCTGATCTATACGATAAAAACTAATGGGATGAATAATTGATGAAATGGCTAAAATTTATTCCTGAAATAGCTGATCGTGACTAAAAGTAAAGTAAAATAATTTGGTTATGTTAAGTCAATACATAAAGGTTTACAACTTAAATAGTCCATGAGTTCAGTTTGTTCGGGTTCTTCTCGCATTGATTCATATTAACGGACAACAGTTTCGCTAACGTTTCAGCCAGCGTCGTCAGATCCTGAACCTTTCAGATTCAGGACCTGACGACGCTAGCTTAACGTTAACAAAACTGTTGTACGTTAATATGAATCAACGCGGGAAACTCCAGAATTAACTGAACTCAACAAATCACCGCGGAAGCCTCCGTACCATGTATAGTGCATGTAGAAAGAGATGTAATAATGGGTGAGAACGAAGACGTTCAAATGCTGCTTATGACACATATTATATAAGTCATGCTATAGTTGTTTGCTTTGATAGATCTATGGAACATCGTGAAAATCCGAAATCACCCTTCGAAACGTGACCACAGTAAAATACTGTAAATCTTATTCATCGGATGAAGACTGTGTACATTTTTCTTTTCTCGTTAAGTTTCTGCTTTCAGTTACGTCCTATTACGCTTCTGTAACACTTTCCGCAGAGGAATGAGTAATGTTCTGTTATTGAATACTTTAAATATCTAATATTAATCTTTAGCATTGTTGTGAATATCTTTCAAGTTAATTTTGCATATTCATGGCGCACAGAGTCTTCCTTACTCTTGTTATCGTTCTATGGCATGACATCCATTTTGTAACGTTTAACTTTTTAATTTTGTAACGTTTTACTTTTGTTCTAAATAACATATGTATTTTACTTGTATAATATATAGATATTATCTAATTACCTCACAACTCCCGCTGAAGTCATTGTTATTTTCACATATGCGCCCTGGATACATATCTTTTTAAGTCAATCATGTCCAATTCCCTCTGCTTAGGATTGTTTAGTACAACAGATGAAATTGAGATTCTTAAACCTGGTGTTGTTTTCCAAATATACACTCGCTCAAGTACAATCAAGTTGTTGAGCGTGTTTTATGTTATGTTTTTCCTAAGGCATCAAAGCCATTTCGATAACTTTCTAAAACGATTTCGTTTTCTCATTGAACGATGAAAATCTCAAAGCTTACTTCAATGAAAACCTTTTTATAGCTCTATGGTCAACTGTGTAATATTTCTCCCTTGTGTTTTAGGAGTCATTCTCCATATTTTTTTGCAATATATACTCTGACGATACGATCTTTATTAAATATATGTGGGGTGCATCAAATTAATCCAGGGCAATCTTGAGGATATGCTTACCAGCATCTTCATCTTCCTAATCCAATAAAAATGGTTGTATTTATACTTACAGTATATCAAAAGCATATATTGCATTTCATGATTCAGGTACTCTTAGTAGATTCACAAGTCGTCAGTTTTCCGAGGAATATTCTTCATTGGGGAGCAGCGGAAATGGTTTATATGAGTAATTGTTTGATAATTCGGCGGGAGACGAACGGAGCAAGTCGGGCATACCATTTTACATTAACAAGAGTTAAAGGCCAAAATATCGGCATGGTTGTTTTACTAAACAATACTTGAAATATTTGCTAGGTAAAGAGAAATGGATGGTGTCCCAAGAAGCGATTCAAACAAGGAAATTTTAACTGATAACTGTGTACCTAGTTGTAGTTAATAGTATGTAGTTATGGAGAGCATATGTGTCCATGAAAACAGTAGTAGATGAATTATTTAGGCTGTGGCCTTCGACCTGCGGCTAACCGTGTTTTATATTTGGCATATAAAACCGTAATAGTTTAGACGGAGATATGTACGAAGTATTTTTTAAATGCACGAAATGTGTGTTTTATCGTATTGAACACTAATTTGCTTACTGATATTTACTGAAAGTGCTATGAAATTTTGAGTATCAAAAAGCGCGAGGCAGTGTGGGTGCATACTTAAGCTCTAGTCAATTAAAAGCCAGATTTTCAAATGGAAATGTGAAATTCTTAGGTTTGTTGGATTTGATTAGATATTTGCGGAGCTAAGATCATTTGCGCCATGTAGGACAGGTAGAGAGGAGGGGTGGTGAGAGACCCGGCGTCAGTATTAGCCTGCTCCGTCTCATCCGACAGACCGAATACTACACTTGAAGTGTCCTCCACAAGACACTCAAGTAGGGATCGGGTATGCTTCTATGCAGGGATTTGAACCCTGTCCACCGTATAGCTTACCAGCACTCGAGCGACCAGACTAACTCGATTCCCTCCGATTTGTTGTATTACATTATTAACAGATATTTTTCTATTAAACGTATTTGCATTAGTACTAATTTTCAATTTGCCGCGCATACTTAATCATAAATGTGTTATCAACTCAGAAGTTACAACGTTATAATTTTCAATGGACAATTATTACGGATTTCATGAAGGTAAAATGTCCGCAAGATAATAAATCATTTCTATAATGTGTATCGTAAGATATGATGATTAACGAAAGAGGATACTTCATACTCACGTTAAGGAAAATAAGTTGAAAAAAATGTATTGTCTTCAACTGACGGAAGGCCGATTATATAAGCATGAATTATTGAAATGGCGTTATTATGATTTTTTATGAACTTTTTTAATGTTAGTGCATGTTTATATCATTTATGTAGCCATTTAATGACACCCATGGCTTTAAATTTTGTATTAATTAATTGAGATGATGCAAATTTTGTAATTTGCTGCAAATTTATATTTTTATATGAAAAACAAAGACTTAAATGAGTTTCACTTGATCAAGAAAATACCTTGAGCGGGGTATTTGTATGCAGCGAAAACCCCGTTGCATTCACGGAGAAAACACTGAGAGAAGCTTCCAAGTCGCTCGTAGTTCCCAGCACAAGAAAACTCTGCAAAACTTCTGTTTTTGAAAGTAAACATCTAAATGCAAATATATTTATCACCAAAGGACGCCAATTTTAGAAAACGCAGCCGCGGAACGGTGAAGGATTCCGAGCGTGTAACGTCGAAGAATAGACGGACTAGAATAGTAGTATTAAGATGGAAGAGTCGCCGGGAAATTGAAAGAAATCAAGTCGGAGACGTGAGTGGAATAGTCATGGAGAGAGGGAGAGGTGGGGGCGAGTGGAAGGGAGGGAGGGAGGAAGGGGGAGGCAGAGAGGAGAGGAAGAGTGAGGAGTGAAGGGGACAGAAGTTGAGGGATGGGAGGAGGGAGAGGGGGGAAGTTGGTAGAGGGCGGGGGGTGGAAGAGGAGCGGAAAAGACGTTTGCTCTGCCCGACTCCGTGGGTGAAATACCTCTCATTTCTCAATTCACTTTAATTTCGTTAAATAGTTAAACTACTGAAGAAGGGCAGAAGCAATTTTAAGCTGGATCCTGGAATTACAAAAAAAAATCGAAACAGAGTGAGGTGAACGACGTTAAATAATACCTGCTTGTTGCAGATATGTATTACATGTGTAAGTCTCCTTAAGAACCAAGAATGTATGGTATTTGTTGGTTTCATCGGTTAACTCGCAAAAAATAGCAGTTAAACTAATAAAATCAGGTTCATACGCATTCCCGCGCATGGGAATGAGATGTTTTTGCCCGAGAAAATGATGTTGAAAAGGAAACATTTATTTCTAGTTGACTCTAAGTATAATCGCTACACTTATGCTTTAGTCTTTGAAAATTTTGATAAATTAATCCAAATGAAGGAATGCCTCCATTTTTTCACTTTTGGGGCTACAAAACTGTATTACATAGTTAGTTTTTCACTCCATGAATACAGGAATAATGAGGTCAGATAGTGTCAGTACTTCAAGATTTACCTTTAATTTTGGAAGAAAACCTTAATGCTCTGGGCTTTAGAAAACATAATCATATTGACTTCACTTATATTACTATAGCTGAGATATACTAATATGAACGGCAAATTGTATTGAAAATACACATATTGATCCCAAAAATAGATATTTCTTGGGTGTCCTTTGAATCTTACACCTTGGTTTCACCCTAACTTCCTCCATGTTTCAATCTTGAATAAGAACGGCGTGAAGTATAAAATAAAACACTTGTAAAATGCATAGAGAAACAGAAATGTGAATCTATTCTCGAAGAGTACGGTTAAGTATACCATGCTTCTCGTACGCTCAAACCACTCTCCAGTAATTGGATTTTCCTGATATTGAATCTATGTTTGCAGATATTCCTAATGTATTTTATCCTTAGTTTTCTCCGCGCACTTCGTGTCAGTCACCCTTACCATTCCACCCTTGCGCCATAAAAAGTCGAAATGACTCCCAATGAATCTATAACACGCTCCCTTACAATCAATTATGCTTCTTCATGTCTACTTTCCCAGTCTCGGATTTATGGAGGTGACCCTAAGGACGACGTGGAACTCCATGAAACGTTTAAGGGAAAGAAAATAAAAAAAATAAGGGAGGAAAAATCTCGATTAAGGGACATTGCCCTCCCGTCGTTTCCGGAATGATTCCTCGTGCCTTGATTTCCTGCCTTCCCACACTTTCTGACATCCAGAACTCAGCCTCTGCGTCACCCCACCCAAGTCCAACCTTCATTTCACTTCTACCCCACCCCCTCTCTCACGCCCCTCATGCCGAGCATTTCCTATGACACCCCCCGCCACCCGTCTCACCCCTTTTCTCCCTCCCTTCCCCCCCCTGAAAACCCTTTTCCGTCCTTTAATTTTGCTCCCGAGTCACAATTTCCCCGGAACTTAACGAGGGAAGCAGGTGCTGCTCTCCATTGCAATATTCCCGAGGAACAGAGGGCTATATATGGGAGGTTTGCCGGTTGAAGGCCTCGTGGGGGTGGGAGGGTGGGTTAGACGGTGTGGGCGGGGTGGGACGGGATTGGTGACAAAAGGGGAAAGCAGGAGGGGGAGATGTGACTGTAAGTTTGGGAGCGGGAGGGGGGGAGGCGTGGGGAAATGGAGTGGTGGTCTTGAGTCTTGTGACCGAGTGGATTTTCCGGAGTGGGGACGAGTTACTGTCGTGGATGACACGGGGAGGCGTCTCAGTTTGAAGAATCAATTATGCAAGGCCAAACGGTGGATCTGTTAGAGTTAGTGGCAATACTTGCCGCGGGATTCCTTGGGTAATGTGAGTGATGGTGTGACTCGCGAGAAGTCGTGGCTTCGTGTGCGGTACAACGGGAGGATCGCCGTGTCACCTCTGCACGGCGATCGGTCAATGCAAGGGCGAATGGTTGGCTTGTCGAGAAAGCAACCCACAGCTAAGATAATGCACGCCATGAAGTGTTTTTGTGGTCGGTTGGCAAAAAAATGGATTTGGGAATACGGAGATTTTTAAGGTGGTTGGAGCCCGAATCGTGAGTCGTTTACATCATATATTAATAACTTTCCAGGTAAAACGAAAAAATTATTGGACAACCTATCACTTATGTAGTTCAGTTTATAAGTTGGAATCAACCGTACTTATTATGAAATATATGATACAAGAATTATACTTTCATATTTTCATTTCAATTTAGTCATTTTTATGACATAGTTTTACGGAACGGAGTTGATTGCGAAATTTAAGCGAAAATCGTATGTAAATACATACGTGTTTTTTACTCGGTATGATACCTTGATATTTGCTGGCCAACATTATAATTATGACAAATGAATTATTTCGTGTTTATAAAAAATCGTACATTTATTATGGAGTTATTTTGAAATACATGTCGAGTGCCATAAGACTGCGAGTAGAAATAGCCCATAAACCAAATCGGTAACATCTCTTGTCTATGTATTTGTTATAAGTTCACGTATGAAAAGCTTTATGGAAATCTGTGCATAAACGTAAATTGCGTTTCCTACTTTATTTGTTACAATACAAGCTCTAGTATGCTAGCCAGTACCTGGGATCATAGACAGCATCTAGTACGATTTGAGCAGTCTTAGAAGATAATTTAGCCTCGAGATCATCGTGATACACTGCTGGTGACGAAGCAGTATTATCTATCATATCATCGCGCTTGTACACTTTGGTCATAAATCGATAAATCAGAAAAAGAAAAGCTACCGTGACATATTTATGTTCTGTTGATTTCATAGCTAGAAAATGGCTATTAGCTTATCAGTATTGACTTATGCAATGGCTATTAGAGTATATTTAGCGTTTATTTCAGAAAGTGGATATCCCACAGTGATTGTAAAAGCCAAAGTGATTGGTGGACGGTTACTACAAGTTATGGCGATGATAGCATAGTAATTTCGTCCAAGTTTGAAGGGTCACAAATGATGAGGCGAATTGAGGATATGGAATAACTTGCAGTAATGGGATTCTATCGAAAAAGGAGTTCTTGAAATATTTCAAATTAATTTCGTACTTTCGCTGTCCTGTCACTGCAAACAGAAACCCGATATCTAGAGTACGTAAGTAATTGATAAAACGTCTTGGATAATGAAGTGTAACAGTAGAAGAGAGACCGTGGAACAAGAGAAGTGTGTTGCTGTGAAAAAAATGCTGACAAGCAAATGCATGAAAAGATCGTCCTATGAAGAATTACTTCGAGAATCGGGAGAGAGTAGATTCATGACTTTAAACTCTGTGGGGCAGGAGTGACAAACTTATTGGTCACCAGCTGAAATATAAATGCTTACAAATTACTTTAGTAGATGCAAAAATAAATGAAAATAGTGTTTCAACAAAATTTTAAATATTTAAAATTAAACATTTTGGGTAAATTAATCATTTGGATGCAAAAGGAATGGGAAACAGTGTTAGACTGGTGACTACTGATGGTGATGATGTGGAAGATGAGGCTGCCAATCAGCCTGAAAGAGTTTTTATGTGAAACATGAATGTCGCTGAAGTGTTACACTTTAACATAGCCGTTGCTGGTGAATTTCCTTTCTGTAAGCACCGACACTAAAGAAAGCGATGGAGAATCATACTCAAAGAATTATATTGCATGGAGTCATACGAAAAAGCAGAATGTGGGAAACAGCGATCGTTTTTAGATACGTTTTAAATCCTGTCGAAACTGTCGTCTTCGACAATGGAAACACGCGGAAGAGAACCCGAAAAGTCTTCGATATCTTCTGAACGACTCCGCGGAAGCCTTAGAGTTCATGTTTTAAATCCGCCTATTTTCTTAATTCTCTGGTGCTGTGAATTTGTAAGGCTTACAATAAGAAGTGTTCATACGTTATTTTGGATTTTCATACTCCTGTTTCGGACACTTTTTTATATTTATTTACGAGGCTTTGTTAGGGAGCGTTAGGTATTTCCTGATTTCTTTGATACAGTGTTAGTAGCCCAGTGATAATGTTTTCATGTCTTCCTAGTTATTTTTGGCAATAGACGAGAAGAAATAAAAAATATTGACTTAAGCTTTCCTAATGTATTTATTTCTATTACTTAAATTAGATTTATTTCAAATGCCTTCTAAAAAAATGATTTTCAGAACTGATTATCCTCCTTCAATAAACGTTCTGACCATTACATTCTCTATTAACTAGACAGATGGAATAGCCCAATGAGTTTAAACTATACCATTTTTATCGGTGTTGTGTAAATGTTATTTTTTCCGACTTTGGATTTCGATTTGAGAAACAATGTAAAAAGTGTCATTTAGATGATGCTTAAGTCTGAGGTAATATATTAAAAATATGTCTACCACTGTTGCGCATTTGTCACCGTTTCATAATATTACCTACTCTTGCTATAAGGTTGAGTCATAAGTTAGATGAAATTTTCCACAGTTTCTACTATTGTACCTTTTTTTGGGTGTAGTTTTAGTGAACAATATACCGCAAAAAGATGCGCAAGCAATAGTCACGAAGTGGTAGAAAAAGATTTATCCGAAGAGTACCAAGCGTCAATATACGTTTTGTGGGAGAGCTGGTGATATGGAGTCGTTTTAGTCTCGAGAGAGAGGAGGCTCAATAGAGGGAAGAAAAGGCGTTTTGATTGTGGCGGTCGGCCTTTGTCACGCGTGAGAGCAAAGATTGTCTCCGTTCCTTCTTTGACGCCCAAACCCTCCTCTTCTTTGCTCTTTCTCGGCGAAGGAAGAGATTAATCTCCAGGTGGGCGGAGTCGGGCTCCGTCTAGGGGAAAGAAGGGTATATAGGCCCTAGCCTCGCGCGTGTTCCCTGTGCGTGGGAAGGGTATGGATCTGGGACGTTACAGGAGACTGAAGGAAGGAGACGGCGGGTTGAGCTTGAAGGAAGACTTGGAATTCTAAATCGAAGAGGGTGCAAAAAAAATTGGGGAGCTCCTCCTTCTGCGATCTCCTGAAACAATTCGTTCGGTATTCTTTACCTCTTTGCGTCCAAAAGTCGTCCTGCCAATACCCTTTTAAATCGAGAGGAGTAATAATTAAAAATTGGAAAGAGGATGATCTCGAAAAAATAATGATGTCGGGTCACTTCCCCGCTGGGATTCGATTTCTTTCCAGCGTGAATTTTTATATCTTGTTCATAATATGGAGCTGGCTGAGTTGCTGAATGATATTTCAATCCTTCAGATATTCCTTGAAGTCATGATTAAGGCCGGTAAAAATAGATTGAATATTCCCCGCTTCATAATTTATTAACCTTGCTGCAGTGCTTGGAGTTGAAGTTTTGATTATTGAGGACTTGAAAGGTTTCAATCAAGCATTACAGTTTTTTCACTTTCACGGGATTGGTTTTTACTTTACGCTGAAATATTACAAACTTGGTTTTTTGAAATTAAAATTACACTTTGATTTTTTTTTCATTCATATCGACCTGTTGAAATAGCCCATATTTTTTAGCAGAGCAATAGCCGTTGATCTACACCAGTATAACTCCATCTATTTTGAATTGTATTCCATGCCCGTGACCTGATTACATGTTTTTTTTGGTGTTCTGATTGTATTTTCCTTTTACGTTTTACCTACTTGGTAGTCCCTCAGGTTTCTTTCTTACGTAATTTAACAATATTCAATATATTTCGATAATTAAAATGTCTTAGATATGATTGAAAAGTGAAGCAGTATATTTTATTATTAAATATAAAATCCCCGAAATTATTCAAGAACTCTGTGTAAATAATCTTTAAACTCGGGATATATTTTCAAGATGGGATTTTTAAGGGGAAATATTGGTGATTGAAGACACTACCTCTAATTGAACCGGCGACGGGACAGCAATATTTAGGGGCATTGCCCGTAACATTTTTTAGAAATTCGTTTTGCTCAATGATATTCTGGAGTGTATCAATAAGTGATAGACAACATTATTATCCCGAGTAAGTGTAGTGATTTGGGACATAAAATTGACTTTTTAGTTCATCCTGTAGTTGATTTCTTTGTTCCAAGAGTACCTAAAGCGGACGGGGAGTGAACTATTTAGGAAAGATTTTGCGTGTATAACAGTCGTTTGAGTATGAATAGCAGAGAAGTTTCAATCATTTTCTGTAGGCTTTAGGCGAAACCACAGTGAAATTTGTAGGAATATGATTTTCAAGCATGCGTAAAACTGTTTTGAAATCTATGAAAAATTGAAATTGAGTTAAAACTGTTTTTGACACTCACGAATTTACCCAATGTGGGCGTCCACAACAGAATCAAGCAAGCACAATGCCTGGACTACCTGTTATGGTACGCTGCAAATGGACAACCTTTTCTGAAAGTAATCTTTACAGGTGATCCATACTCTTTATTCCACCCTTGAACATCGCAAGTCGACATGCCATTTTGCGAAACTTTGCCTTAAAAATATTCTGTGAACATTACGCTAATATATCGTGTGCACAATTTTATGATATATATATATAATGAAATGGTATCTTAACCGGCTAGATTTATACGTCCATTTCGTAGCCTTGATTCACAATATGTAGCGGAATAAACGACCTTTTCTTACAAGTTTTGCTCATGTCTCGCCCTTGCCTTGGACATTTTAAGGTAAATTTTAAACTTGAAGTACGGTTCATCTTGCATTAAATACACAAAGCAATTTGATGCTGACTCTTGGATAAGGAAGCTGGTAAGAGAACCTCTCGAAATATATTGTGAGCGTCAAAAAAGCTAGAAGTCGATTGAATCACATCCGCCGTTTTACTTGTAAGATGTAGAATTGATGATCAGAGAAACAGAGCCTAGGAAGTATCTTTGATTTCACCTCGCACCATATTCCTCTGCACCGGATTTTCCAAATTTCCCGATGCATCTTGCTAATCGGTATTTGCTTTTGAGGACAATTCTGAACCCCATATGTTGAGCATTAAATTTGATTAGATCAATTCCTTCAATTCATATCCATGCCTGAAATGTGCATGAAAGTTTAATGAACAAGGTATGTCGGTGAAGTGAGCAGGCAGTGCAGACGAGTGTTAATTGACATACATGTAAAAAGAAGTGGCTGGCCTTGATGAACATTAACTTATATTTTCGAAACCTGGGGCACGTTAGGGTGATGTTAAAACGTCAGGATATTGGCAAGGGTCACCCAGCCAATATTATTAGCACGTATTGTGAACCACTTAATTAACTTTTCATATCACTAATTGGTGCTTATAGATTAGGTTCATTATTTGTTTCATGAAATTCTACAGCATATTCATGGCTGAAATGGCATTCTCGCAATAGGCTTATCTTAATCCATCGTCTAATTTCATCCAGACTTATAACCCCTCGCCCTAATCGCACGGCCGCGGATATCGGCATTGAAAACTCCTAAAATCAAAGATTTTATTTTGCTGCAGTGGTATATGGGTCCAATTTTCGCGTCCTCAAAGTTAAGGCCATTATTTGCGTTAATCAAACATGAAAAGCGGTCCGATCTAATCT
Organism: Ceriagrion tenellum; assembly: GCA_963169105.1. NCBI lineage: Eukaryota > Metazoa > Arthropoda > Insecta > Odonata > Coenagrionidae > Ceriagrion > Ceriagrion tenellum. Next base: position 39,443,311 of record OY720640.1, read on the forward strand.
CCCCGATAAAATACTCTCGCGCGCGGATCCATGGGTTCTGTATCTGCGGCTGCATCGAAATCACGTTCAAATGCAGTGATTAGGTCTTAAGCGGGGAGGGGGCGTGTGCTGGCGGGGGGGGGGGTAGGAGGGGGTTGGAATCCATATCAACGGGATCGCCATCGACCTGGTCTGAATTATAGTATAAGGTCTGAACTACGTGTCCCTCATTCTCTCCTAATCCCTCGTCTTTGTCTCTGAATCTTTTGTCCAACTCAATTTGTCGATGATCATGCTGGTGATCCTCGTCCCTATACGTTTTCCATGAAAGAACGGAATTGCAAGTTGTGAGCGGTGGGTGAGTTGGTATAACTGGTGTCATAATGGGTATCGAAAATCAATCGGTAATGATCTGGAATTTGGTTGATGTAGTGGCTGGAGCACTGGCATCATATCTTGAGGGCCAAGGTTCGACTATTGCAGTAGGCATTAATTTCAGTAATATCCCAATCTATTCTTGGGTACCATGTGGGGAGGACTTCAAATGTAGCTCGGCAAGTGCAGTGAAACTGACACCATATCTTGAGAGCCAAGGGCCGACTATTGCAGTAGGTATTACTTTCAGTGATATCGCGATCTATTCTCGAGAACCATGTGGGGAGGACTTCAAATGTAGCTCGGCAAATGCAGTGAAACTGTTGTCCTCTGGGTCTGTGGTCGACAATCCGCGGCTCGCGAACCACATGCGACTATTTGGCCCCTTGAGTGTGGCTCTTCTACAAAATACTATGCATTAAACTTCCAGTAATGTTTATTCGGCTAATTTTAAAGAGTACATTGTGAAAGACAGGAGTGAAAGACAATTTAGTGTCGAGGATTGAGAGGGGTATGTTGAGATGGTTTGAACATATAGAGAGGATGAACGAAAGGAGATAGGCGAAAAAAATATACAAGACGAGTGTGGACGGGGAAAGTTGGAAGGGTTCGACCTCAGCGAACGTACCTCAATCAGGCTGAGGACCCTAATTGAGTTAATAACAATGTACCTACCCATATAGTTAAAGTTTAAAAAATTTTGCTCTCAAAAGAAATTTCAATTGTTGTACTGTTCATATTTGGCTCTGTTGATTAATGAGTTTGCCGACCACTGCTCTAGGCGATTCTTGATTGGAGAAAGTTATGGCTGATGCCGGGATTTTTTCCACCCATGTTTTAAATCTTCCTATTCAGTTTATTTAACCCAATGTTATGCCAATTCATCTATTTCCCGTAGAACAAACGATACCAGTTGTCTGTCGGCAAACAAAATAAAAAACTAGTGACTCATATCTCATATAGTCATTCTTATTTCACTTGACTTGAATCATTTCCCAGCTGAAATTTGCAACCTGCGATGAAAAAAGGGTATTTAATCGATGACATGCTATGTGTTATGGAGTATATTCCTTAGCCATTATTATTCGTTTCTTAATGATGTTTATAATGTTATGCATATTGTAAAAAATATGGAAATCGCATTCACAAGTACGACGAGTATTCTATTGTGTTATTTTTAATTGAATAGCAGGCTCTTAATAGTTTTTTAGGCTGCTCAAGTATTTTCCTTATCACCCTAATTCTCTATTCCTTGAAAGCTCTTTTCCGACTGATTCTCTTTTTCTGTCACGACTTGATATATGTAATTTGTTTTCCTTGCAGTCTTAGAGTTTTATTGTCATTCCCACTCAACGAATTGCCTTTTAATTTATAAATAATGAGTCTGTAATTTGAAAGGCCATACAAGAATGTGAATAAGTGCTACGACGCTATTAATTTTTGCGTTCCTATATTGGGGAGCGTTCTCCATAGTAGTAGTTAGAAGACACGGGAAAATTAGACAATGAGTGTTCTAATTTCCTGCATACACTCTGAGAGTATCACACGTTACTTCTTTTTTGTACCTTTATTTATCCTGAGTGTGTACCGGAAGAATATACTATACAGTCTTATTTAACATCAGTTAGCATGCAAATTTCCTCCATTGAGCTACTCTTCGCTATCCTCATGAAACCCTAACCCATTTAGCTATTTCCTCCATTTGCTTGCGGAAATTGTCACGCAGTTGTGGTAGGTTAAGCGTCTAAGTGCTGCTGAGGCTTAGGTTATATCGCATCACCTAACCGGAGTAACTAATCCCAGGACAAACACGGCATCCATTCCCGCGGTGGGATTCTGACCTGCGAACTCAGGTTTGCTAGGCCGGCTCACTTCCGACTTGATTATCTTCTACGAGGATCTCGTCTCACTCTCCCACACTGCCACGAAGAGTTTTTAAGCTATATTACAATCCATTGTCATACCATAGTTCATTCTTTCCACATTTTCCTCCTCTTGTAATTATTTGAACGCAAAGTGTTGTTTTATTTTTGCAGTTTTAAATACGGAAATCATAGCGCTTAAACGTTTTCCCTTAGCCATTCCTATTTAATAATTGTTTTCCATTAAAATTCTGATGAGTTATTTCCTTAGAAGGATAGGTCGGGGATCTATTTTTATCCATAAAAATGATGTCATTTGGAAATATAATAGTTCGAACCTGAATTAGGCCATTAAAAATCATGGGTGATAACCATTCATGAATATCACAAGGGTATACCTTTGAAATCAATGTAATTTCCTACCTGAAATGTTTCATAAATATTCAAAATTTAATGTGAGTTTAATTTATAATACAAAATAGGAATACCAAGCACTAATCTTGAAGGAAAGTAATGTGAAACTAAAGGATGAGTAACGGTTGTCGATTGGAGAATAATAATAAACAACTCATAGCAATACTCCATTCAATACTTTAGATACACTTAATGACTTTTATTTAAAGTTATTCTCATCAGAGATATCCGGACAGTGAGCGTGTTTGCAGATGATTTGCAACAAATTCATTTTTTTGCATGGATCGCATATACCTTTACTCCTAATTATCTTGCGTGAATTCTTAGTTTGGCAAAACTTTCTTTGAATCATGTCAGTCTGTGGGACTATAGGTCTGTCTGTCGGCTTCATTAGTTTCACCACAACATGAGCGGCGAGATGTTCATTCTAAGAACGAATGCGGTCTTTGCGTGTGTAAGGTAATCCAGTAGGTACCTACTCTCTTTTTCTAGAGCTATCAAAACTTTTGTCCAAATGGATTGGGTTTGTTCACAATGAACTGAGTAAGATGACGTCTGACACTCTAGAAAACGGCTATTCATTACCCTCTGGCCCGCAGCAAGCAATAAAATTGCCTATGATTCTATTTCATTCTGGTGAAGGGAAAGCAAACTTTCAGTCTGTAAAGGGACCTAAAGGGTTGATTTATCATCAAATCGCAAGTATCGTAAAATATTGGTAAATTTATTTCATGGCAAACTTGCAAATAGTTTGCACAAATGAATCTTTCCCATTTTTTTCTGTGAAGTATGGCAGTAGTACACTTCTTTTTCAAGTCGTAATACGCTAGTTGGAAAGGCACAACCCAAGAGGCCACTGACTCACAGGTCAGCACCTGTGACCAGTGCACTGAGAACGTGAGGGGACAAGTAATAGCGCACAATTTGAGGGTATTAGTGATTGGAAAGACACCTTATGACGCATAACTGATCGATTTTCAGTCCACTCATGCATAACTATTGATAGAACAGAGTACTTTTAATTAGGTTCTATACAAAATTTTAAATAACTATAAAGTGTTGAGAATATCGTTAATTGTTTAAAATAAAATGGTAAATGTTACGTCAGGTGTTTATTAAACTTTTAAGGGTCTAAAGCTTAATATAGCACACCTAAAATAATATGTATAAAAAGTTAGTAATCCCTACCAGTAGAGGTAAGTCAAAAAACTACCTCTACTGGATTTCAAGTAAAATTAAAAAAAATGGGATGAAAAATTAAGGTCAGATCATCCGTGACCATGTTTACTTAAAGTAATTGATAAATGAATAAATGTTTCGAGAGGTTTTTCTCTGTAATTAAAAATATGAATGTGAGAGAAAATGAAGAACTATTCGAAAAGACTACCTTGGGGATTCTTTTGTTAAATTAGTAAAAAATTCACAAAGAATTAAAAAAAACTGGAAACCCAGAACTGTTGCAGTAGATTTGAAAGGGAAATATGAAAAAATGACAATTCAGTTCGATCTCAATTGGATGGTTGGGGATGGGGATGGGTGGCTTTCTGGCCAATGTCCGAAGTGCATACAGGGTTAATATTTATTTTTTGATAACAAATTCAGTAAATTAAAGAATTGGCTATTATTTACTAAAGAGAGGTTTTCCGAATTATATGATACGTTTTTATGGCATTTTTCAGAATCTCAGAAGATATTTTATTATAAAACTTTGCAGGCCTTGGTGCCCTCAAAATGTCAAGGTCTCGCTTGTTTGGACATGATCTTCGTCTCCGAGTCCCGCCTGGGAGGATTACACAAACTTTAGCAATATTGGTACTCTATATCGTTTTCTGTGATTGACCGATGTAATGGGCCCTCCGAAATACTCCTCAAGAGTAATAAAAGAGTGTATTTCCCTCTTACGTGCTAAGAAATGTAGTGCGTAAGATTCTGATTGTCAACTAGCATACTTATGCCTTTCTTTAATGCCGTACTGTTTTGATAAATTTACACAGATTTCCTAACAATTAGACAATATTTATCTAAGAAATTTCTTTGGGCATTATCAAAAAGCCCAATCACGGAAAATTTGTCCATGGGGACAAATTGTTCGTGTTTGCACTGCGAAAAGGAAAGGAACCACGAATTCAACTCTTTCGTGTGGTTGCTCGATAAAGCTTCTCTAACTGCCGGTACATCCCCCAATTCCTTCAGATTTCTCCTTCTATCTCTCTCTGATACTCCCTGGAGTATACTGTGAGTGGAAATTAACTCGCTTTTCTCTCCTACTCACGGAAAACCCGTTTGCTCTCTTCGTTTCCCGAACCCCACATTTTCATTCAACTCTCCACGTCCACACCAATATTCTCTCCTTAATTCCCTTCCATTCATTACTTCCTTAATGTGCCAACCCTTTTACCTTCCCAAGCTCTGTCTACAACTACGGTCCATCCTGCGTCACGTACCACCCATTTAAAGGTGGTTGAGTGTTAATTCGGGAAAATCAAGGTATTTTGGCATGATCTCCCCACTAGCTATGTGGGTAGTTCAATAAAAAACAGCTATAAGTTATAGCAAGTTAAAATCGAATATTGAAGCCTTACGTTAGGGCGTAATATTTATAAAAACGTACTTGAAGCTTCCACAAGCAAGGGCTTATAAATGTATGAATTTACCTTTTTTCATATCGAACCTAGCTTGAATATTGATTTCATTCTTCATCATCACACAAGTGTCTCTGTTTACAGAAGACTAGGAGAGGAAAGGACCACGTGGAACACTGTACAGAAAATAAGAATAAAATGGATTGGTCACACCCTGAGACACAATGAGTTTGTGAAGAAGATAATTGAAGGCAAAATAGAGAGCAAAATCCCCAGAGGAAGACCCAGGAATAAGTATATCGACCAAATAATAAAGAAAGTGCATAAGAAAAAATTGCAGGAAATGAGGCACCTAGAATTAGATAGAGAAGGGTGCAGGGCTGAAGTCAACCAATCTTAGGTTTTAATATCACACAGTTGGACGAATCATTCTCATAGTAAACTTTAACTACTTCTCCTATTTTTTACACATTGAATAAAAAATTCAAAATTTTACTTAGGTAGTCAGCTCACACACACATCCTCTAACGTTTGTAAAATAAAAAATATCCTGTTGAAGGCACTAAACATGTTTTACTATAATTTATAAGATAACTTTTACTTCACCAGGCGCAACGGTTACCTTATACTGCAAGTGGCGTTGTCAAATAATGCAGCCCATTCTCCGATGAAATTAGAAACTTTTCTTAGAATAAAGAAAATCCACGTATTTTCTCATAATCTCACTCTGATTACCTTATTAGTGTTATCTGTACTTAAAATTCCCTAATTTAATATTTTTTTACTCAGAAACTATCAAAATTGAGTCCATTTTCGCTATCTGAAAGTTATGGGCATTATGTGCTAGTTTAAACTCTCGTTACATTCCTCGTTACGGAAAACTCGTTAGCTGTTCTCTCTTCTCGCTCTCCAAAGCCACTTCCACTTCACTTTCCGCGTCCACACTAATATTCTCTCCTAAAATCCCTTCCATTCATTACTTCCTTACCTCTCTCACCCTTTTCCCGCTCTCCCAACATTCCACCCCATTCCTACAATTCATATCTCCAAGGAACCAGCCCCACTTTTCCTTCTTGTCCTCTTCCCCTCCTCCTACTCAGCTTACCTACGCGGTAGGCAGCGCCACTCTCCGGCACGAAGCTGCAATTAGACGTGGCAAGCTCTGAGGATTAAAGGTGTTTTCCTCCTCTGCGCCTTCTCTCATCCCTCATCACTTGCTCTCTCATTTCAACCTGATACCTCTCATTTCTTCACCCCTTTACTCCCTCACCAGTGGTTCACAGGTATATTTATTGTACAAATGAAAAAATTCCCTGATTACATGCCTCAGGATAGTGTTTTTATGGTGCAAATGCGAGAACATTGCCATAATCGGAACTCCTCTGTGCAGTGAAAATTTTCTCTCATTATTAACTCTTGAGATACCTTGCAATTCAACCTGCATAATAGACTAACCTCCTTAATATGCTTACAATTTACCAATATATGTATGTCTGCCTGTCTCCCTCACTGTCCTATAGTGACAGCTGTGTAACGACCCTCACAGAGAGAAAAAGTTGAAATTTGCTAGGAAGAGTGATCGCCTCCGTAAATTGCCCGAAAAATAAGAAAACTATTTAAGCTACTGCAAATTCGTTGTCTCCTCCATTGAAAATATTTAATTTCGTACAAAAGTACAGCTTTATTCTTTAAATTGCTAACTCTCATGTTATTAGGTTGACATTTTCACTGGAGAATTCCTGAGTAAATGATATATTTGATTTTGTCATTATATTTTCCTTCACACTACGTTTTTGCTGTAAAGATTATACTTCTTGCCCAATTATTTTTCGTTTTTTCTATGTTAACTCCGGATATTTTATACCAACTCTCAAATTAAGCACAACTTTTATTGATTTTTTTTCAATGCATCAATTTAACCCTTAGTCCTCACGCGGATAATACAACTATAAAGCCTCTCCTAGGCGTTTATTGAGGACAGCAGTTTTAATTATAATTTTAAAAGTCACTTTTATAACAACATGTCACTGATTACAGAGGTCAGCTTGGGAAAATGCCAGCCTGGTAGTTCTTTGATCGTGGACATTTCTTCCTACTATAGTATGAAAGCCTATGGATACTATCCATTTTAATTGAGCGATATGGCCGATACTGGTTGGTACATATCCTATCAAACTAATCATTTCACGCTTCCAATGAATGTGAAACATTTTATAATTAAAGGGACAGTACACGCATCTCGAAGAGAATTTATGCTTTAATAAATCACTTAATTTTATGAAAATCTAAATTCTAGTTTTACCGAGGAGTGACAGTTGGACAGCAATGTTTGACATGCGCCTGAGAACAGGACCTTTTTAATATAGTAAAACTTTTGTCTACATGTTTATCACAACCTCAATATTTAACTAGTGCATGATGTAAATGTTATGCATTTAAAGTTGTATACGGTTTGTAAGTCGCAATAATATTTTGCTGATTATTCAAGCATATTCAATGTATTCAAAGTATTGCATCGCAAAATATCTGGAACATTTGAATAATCTCTATTTTAAAAAAATTATGTTTTTGGTCTTTTCTTGTCGTAGCGATTGGATTCTTATCAGAGGCTCAATGAATAAGTTTTGAAATTTCCATTAAATAAATTTGTAGTTATTTTTCTCTCTCTGTCTATTTGTTATGTTTAATATGTGGCGGGTTTGTATCATATATTTTCCACGATAGCTTTTCATTGATATGTATTTGTCTCCGCATGTTAATGATGATTGTTATGTGATTATCTTTATTATTACGTCACATTGCCATCTCAAAACCTAGCCGTAAGTCAGATGTCTGATGCTGCTTATGATTAAACTTATGCTCTAGGAAATTTGACCAATATTTGTAATTTAAATATTAGGTAATGCTTAATTCTGTTCTTTTGGATGAGTTTAACCAGATTCGACTCGATTGATCTGCGTGACTAGTCTTTGCTGTAAATTATAGTTTTGTTACGAGACGAAAAATCACATTTTTGCGTGAAATGTCGTTGAAAAATGTGTCCTATGGGCTATTCTTTTAAGCTCATAATGTTCTTGGGTAAGGTAAGGTATATATTTTAATAATGGAAGTTGAACTTGAGGAAAGTATTCGTCTAATAATGGGCTTTTCCGTCAATGTTACATTTTTTCATTCATTTAAATGATTGTACTCAGTAAATAGTGATTTCGTTAAAGGATGATTCCGATTTTAAAGATTAATATTGGTCCCATTTTTTTCTTCGTTAATCAGCTTTAAACAACAGATTTTTGCTTTCCCCGGAGAAATCATGTAACGTCAGACTTATAGATTGAAGGAGAGCGCCTTGTACGTTAGCAAAAACCTGACAAAATATTCATTACCACGAGGATTTTGGCGTGGAATTAGGATTTTGGTAGCTGCATTAAAGCTCCTTTTCCGCTTACATTCGGTTACCAACGGCCCCATAGTCTACACGTGAATTTAAATTTCTCTCCCCTGACGGCGTCATAATCAAACCGCATCCTTCGAGTGTTGTTACATACTAGCGCCCGCCCCGGCCGACCCCGCTTCCTACCGGCAGCGCATGGAACCAACTCGTCATTATTTCCAAACTGAGATTATTAACCGCAGTAGCTCCGGCTTCAAACCTCTGGGGGGTAATATTCTGTCGGTGTTTGGCACCGTTTTTGTTGGTAGTCCCGCTTGTACATTCAAGAGAGATGGCCATTTGTTTAGGCGGAAAACACTAGTCGCCGGTAAAAAAGTAATACTCATTTAATGACGGAGAGATGAGAGATGTGCAAAGGTGCTGTGCTAAGGGCGAATAGTTCGTGTTGCGTTTGAATTGTGCCCTGCGGGTGCTTCGCAATGAAGCTAAAAAGCAATCCTCTCCACCATCATAACTCTTCTCTTCAGGCAAGACAAGTTTGCCTTGTTTTATGATAGAATAAATTACACATGGTATTTTGCTCGGCGAGTTTGAAAATAATCATAATCCTTTATAATGTTGTACGTATTGTTTCAACTCTGTAGTGGTAATGTTCACGCCCAGTGAGTTAACTCGATTTCCTTGGCGACTTTTCGTCACTGATTGTAGTTCTGTTGTGAGTTTCAACGTCACTGATTGAGTTCCCATGTGAGTTTCGACGCAGGTGTTAAGAGTTCGTAAAATTGATATCTTCCGGCGAACGTTCTGCTAAATCGTACACAAATATCATAAAATCAGAGTTAGAACAAACCTTTATATTTCGCGTGTTTTCAAGGTCTCCCTTTTCCAAAATTTGTCGAAATTCTTTTCCCATTCCCTCCTAATGCCTTCCTACTCCTCCTTCTGCCCGGAAAACTTTGCCAATTCTCATCCAATTTCCCTTGCTTGAATTTCCCTTCAAAGAATCTCGTGGTAAAAAATAGAGGGAAACTTTTCGTCTGCCCCTCCGCTGTCATGGGCCCGTCCAGAGTCCTCTACAGGGTTCTCTTGAACCCTAACCATTTGCAGGATACCCCCCTCTAGTCTCTTGTCCCCTTACCATCTTCTCCACCTGTTTTTCACCCTATTCCTTGGTTTGATTTGCTCTCCTCTACGTCTGCCATAGCATAAAACACATGATATCGATGTTTCGTTTTACAGACTTAGAAAATAATCTTAGCCCGAAATTCTTGTTTTACATTCCTTTGTATGCATCCTTATATAAAAAGCACGTAACCCAGACTCAACAAAACCTCATACTAACTTTAAAAAAACCGTGTCTTACATAGGATAATTGCCAACAGCAAATTTCTCACTACTTTCAGCAACTTACATTGCTAAATATCTTTAGATTCATTTTCAGTGAGGAAATAAACTTCGCTGTATGATATATTTACTAATTTCCTGTATGAGATCTCGGAAGTACCATCACGTGGGACGGAAGAAGTACAACAGACATAAAAATGAGAATAGCCCAGGCTGAGAAGGTGTTCATTGAAAGAAGCCAACTGCTGTGCTCTAATAATATAGGACTACAAACCAGGAGACATTATGCAAAAACATTCGTGTGGAGCGTGGCAATCTGTGGATCGTAAGCATGGACTTACGATCTCGCTGCGAGCTCGAAAAGCTGACCAAAACAGACTATAAGTCTTTGAAGCCTGGTGATGGAGATAAAATGGACGAAATAAATGAGAAATGAAGAAGTGTGCATTAGAGTAGAAGAGGAAACGACCATAGGGAACTCCATACAGAACAGAAGAACCGGATGGAGTGGACACACCCTGAGACAATAGTTTGTATAGAATATAATTGAAGGCAAAATCGAGGGAGAAGTCCCCAGAGGAAGACCCAGGAATAAGTTCACGGACCAAATAAAGTGGAAGTACATAGGAAGAGATACGAGGAGGTAAGAGAACCAGCATTAGGGAAGGGTGGAGGGATAAAGTTAACCAATTTAGGATTGAACAACCAATGAACGAATGCTGTATGGTTTTCCACTATTTCTTCCATAATTGTAGCTAAGTTTCGTATTCAGGGTATTGATCTATTTAGAAACCCTATCGACATAAAATAATAATAAAATAAATTCTTTAGCCCCTAAGAAAAATGTGTACCACACCATATGTTAATAAAAGAAAAATTGTCTCATAAATTCTTAGGTACGGCTCTAAATCATATTTAAAATCATTCGACCCCGCAATTAAAATGTACGCAGTGATTCTTGCTATCAAGCAGGAATTCAGTCACTTCGGTTAAATGTGAAGGTAATTTATATCCCCCCTTTTGAAGTAAAGAATTCACGCCTACTTTAATATTACCATGAGTACTCTGATATTACGCTCGATGCTTTGGTGACCAGTGACGGGTTTTAAGTTCATATTTCAATTTTGAATCGTGTGTCATCTTCATTTTACGTTCGTAACGAGCAGCTTATACCACTAAAATAAATAATGAGACATTTAAATTAGGAGAGAGGTCGCAGATGATGCTTAGTATTGGATAATTCCGTCCTTGACTTCACAGTTTAATTTTCCATTGTCAATGTAGAAAATTGATGTATATGAGCCCACTATACTAAGGACTGCGATGGTCAACCCACTTGCAGCATTATAATGCTTTCGGCTTTAAGTTTGCAACTGCATCGAACCCAAATTGTGTTTAACTTACAGGTGTAGGATGAGTTGCAGCTGGAAAGCCCTTCACAATTAGCGAGCATAGTATCATTCATAGGAAAACTTGCCAAGAATTCACGTGAAATCGTGTTTCCTGTGTGATCATTTCGAAAATATAGAATTTTTAATTTGGTATTTCTATTTTTTCATTTAATTTCCACTAACTCACATACCCTTCACTCTATTCCTCGCTATTGATAGCAGAAATAAGTCTTGCCATTTAAATTCTCGGTATTATCCTCACATTTCATTATTTACAAGTTTTGATACTATTTCAAATAGAAGCCCGACGATTTCGACGACCGATGGAATAGGCACCACGTTTTTTTGTAACTTAAATTACACTTAATTTACATAAATCATCCTTATTAGATTACAAATTTAATGTTTTGCCTTAGTACTTGACATCTTAGATACCCTTACTGCCGCTGATAATACTGCTTATACCTACTATCTGGTGAATAAAAGGACCATTGAATGTGTACCCCCTGTAAGTAGTTATCCCATCCGAAACCTTTCGATGCATTGCTCTAGTCCTGGTGACCAGCACTATGTTGCCACCCAACTCCAGCTTAGATATTACTATGGAAGTATTTCTAGTAATGCACGAAAATCTTGTCGTACGAACATGAAATACTGCCACCTGGTATAATTTGCCTGTAATAGACCGAGTGATCAAGGTTTTTCTTTTTTGTGGGAAATTTCCTCATTCTCCCTTTTAACGCTGCCCTCGTTTGCTCTCCTCGTTTTTCAAGCCATTTCTTTCCTATTTATTTCCCACCCTTTTGCGGGGGCAGCACTCGATTTTTCTTCTTCCTCCTCATCTCTTTTGAAACTAACCACTCCTCACGCCCCCCTCAGACTGAACAAATCTTCCGCCAGACCCAAAAATCCCGTTTTCCGGGGAAAGGAGGTGTGTGGGGGGTGTGGAAGAGGGAGGCCACAACAAAAAGGGGAGAGGCTATTCTTTCCATTCTCTTTTCTTCCCCTTTTCGCCAACGCTCTCGACACTTAACCACCCTCCTCTCACACTTTGCTTCGTCTCCCAAGCTTGCGAAGCCCCGTGGAAAACCCATCACTCATGCCTGCACCTCTACGCCAACTTCACTCCAAACCTCCAACACAGAGAAGCTGCCGTTCCCCTTCTCCCCTTGCACCCCCCCTCCCGCCCACAAATCACTTACAAACTCCCCCCTCTCCCCCCCCCCCCCGAGCGTTACCCTCTCCTCTTTCCTATTCCGGAGCCTCAAGCAGTGGGAAAGAATGTGACATCCTTTTATCACCTGTCTTTAGCATGAAGCCCGATTCCTCTTCCTTCGCATGCCTCCCGCCTCTCCCCCGCCCTCTTGCGTTTCCAACTCTCTCACTCTCCCGGTAGGGGGAGCCGATGATTCGAAACTTCGGCAAAGCTTTCGAGTGATACGCATTATTTAAACTCTTCCTCCTGTGTTTACACGGGCCGTAACGGTGAACACAGACTGGGGGATGGAACGCTGATTCGTTTTACGGCGGTATTCATTCGAATACATCCATCAAAGATTCGCGAGGATATTTTTCTCTTTCTTTACCGCATCTAGACTCTTCTTACTAAACTAGTACCGAGGTTTCTCGTGCCCATATAAATAAAATTGGCGAGTCACTCAGGGATATGATTATTTTAGCAACATTCTCTTTTGTTCGGCATACTAACTTAACCAAACATAATCTCACTGCACTAGGACGTGTTGCGTCGTTGCAAAATAGCGTCATCTCCCAGGGATTTTATAAAAAGATTTTTAAAAGCGTAAAATACAGCTATTTCAATTTATTGTCATTTTTGGAAAAATAATTTTATCAAATTCAGCCAACAATTATTCAAATGGTTACCAGAATATTCTGTTCAACTATTTGAACATCGTATTTTTCATCGTATTAGATATTGTAGATATGGGTTTGTGTGGATCCATTCTAAGCGAACGCAATGGAAATCATGGTTACTGTGCCATCAGTTGAAGCTACTCTCAGATGTATACGATCTTTTAATTAAAAGTGTTCAGCCTATATCTCTAATTTGCTAGCGTAAAATCACAATCGGCTCCTTCTCATCGTGAACGTGATTACATATTTGTGTAAAATTAGTCACAGAACTTGCCAGGCTGTGCGAGTTAATGATTTTTGAAAATTTTTGGGAACATATCCAGACCCTCTCCTTTGCTTGAAATATTAGAAATATATACCCTAGTGTTCTATCAATTTTCTTTGGCGTATCGTAGTTCTCTTTGATGCATCATTCTAATTAAGATTCCTTCCAACCCTCCTGAATGTGTCATTTGCGAGTACATAAATGCAATGATTTTCTAATGTTAACGTTTAGTTTTCTTGATTGGTCGATAATTTTGGTATTTTCTGTCTAATTTTGGAAAACTTCAAAGAAAACAAGAACCTATTACACAATATCGTGAGAGTAGTGCGTTATATTTACCATGCATGAATTATATCTTGTAATATTTATGATGATTTTTACTCTTCAAGTCACTTACGTATGAATAAAAGCTGCGAATTTCATCCAAACGGGTTTCCTGTCGCGAACCAGGGACACTTTGTGGCAGTTATACAGGTTTTTGTAAATTTTCGATGTGAATATATGAATCTATTTAAAAAATATTATGCTACTGGCCAGAATCATCACACATCTTTAATTAACCGTTGATTCCAAATACTATTTATAAATTGAACAGATTTCAATAAATAGTTCACAAAGTCAGGTCAGATTTTCCTGTTTTTGTATCTTCTTTGACATGTGTTACAAAGTTGAATACAAGAAGATACTGAAGGATTCAGAAGGATAAAATATTATAAATATTCAATAGCTACGGTAGAATTTGGGTCTCGTTTCCCTTTTTGCATAAGAGCAAACTGCTCATCATTTCTTTGTCTTACAGCACCTTATTCTTTTGTCTTTGATCATTCTTTGTTTTGGTATCAGATTTCGTCCTCGTTAGGACATCTGAGGTTTGCCTGATCACTATCAAATTCACTAACGTACATTGTTTACCAATTTGGTGATAATTCCTGATTAATATTTACTCGCAGACCTGCGAAAACATAGCCCCCTATTTTATATTTATTTTTATATTCTATCTTTATCTCAAGGATGACATTGGCTTCTGAGTCAGAGTCTGTTGCATATCAACGGTTATGTGATTTTCCGTACGCAGCAGACTCACTGTCACTTGCAGATCCGGAACCATATGCTCAAATCTTCCGAAGAGTGTGGTTTATGGCGCTAATTGTGCTAGCTAGCCAGTATAATTGCGACATGGTGGGGATACAATTTTTTTCCAATTATTTTCAACAATTTTAACTCTAAAAATAAGAATAAGCCTAACAAGATGTCGGGACGAATTTGTGACAGTGACTTACACTGTCACAATCTTGAACCAAACTTTGGCGAGACCATCATATTGTTTGAAAAATTTAACCGAATAAATTCTTACCAAAACACTCCTTTCACTGAATTATTACAATAAATAAAGTATTCAAATAATACTATTTCCTTTTTATATGCCGGCCTCGATGGTGGCGGGGTTAAGTCCTCGGGTAAAGTCCTCGCCTGCCAAACCGAAGGTCGCGGGTTCGAGTCCTGCCTGGGTAGGATATTTACACCTCCCTGGGCATGGTTGTGTGTCCGTCCATGTATTAAATACCTAGTAATTGGCTTCGGCACTTAGGTATAAAGAAATTATTATTATTTCGTTCCCCAGCCCTAAGATTCAGAACTTTCCTGATAATTCCTCTGTATGCTTTGGCTAGTTTTACAGGACTGTTTCGACTCTGTACATGTATTTGTCGATGAAAGAGTCACCAATATATAGCGGTAGCTCTTAGGAACACACTGAAGTATATTCTGTTTCAATCACTATGATATGTCCGGAAAATCTAAAATGGTGTAGCGAGGCGTATATGTTGCAAAATGGTGTCCAGTGTCACAAAGTACCCCCAGTTTACGACAGGTGTATGAGGTAAATATGTAAATTTTACGAAGTTAAAAAAAGTAGTCTTCGATTGCGGAAGTGATGTGGTCATCGGAGGTTTCCACTTATCCTCATAACGGCCGTCATCTCATAATTTGCTTCATAGGAGATTTGCACAATGGTAGTGAAATTAGTAATATTAATAACCTTGGTTTAGATGACCCCTTAGAATTATTCATTCACTGTTTCAAAATTTTATGCATAGTATTTGATTTATTCCTAAATACGAGATAAATGACATTTCTTCGATTTTTATGGAATCAATAGAGTGCTATCATCTCACAGAAACAGTGAGATGTGTTTTTTAATTTATCCTACGTATTTAAATCTCCTTATTCTAACATTAGGCTGGTATTCTAAATTTATGTTTTTTATAGGTGTATGGAAAAGTAGTCTTATAAAGTTCTTTTACTACATAAAAATCAGTTCGGTTCTGCTAACTATTGTATGATGGCCAGAGGAACTGTTGTCAGAGAAGGACAAACGGCACGCTTTGGAAAGCCGGAAACCTGATTGACTTCAGGGGCTCAATAATTACTATTATTTATTTTATTTTAATATTCATAATTAATTGTGTGTCGTCACGGTAGTAATCGCCGGAATAAAAATATCTATTTTTCATTATATAATGGCGAGTCATTTTTCAAGGGTTTTAGGCTCTAAGCTAAAATATTGTGCCTGTTTTCTAGGTATGGCTCTAGTCTTGCATGAATTCGAGTTTACTATCGTCAACGTTATAGAAGTTTCCATTAATTCTGTTCGCGTACTCCTAAAAAGAAGCTTTCCTCTAAATGCATGCAGAAAAATGCACGCCGGTGAGTTTCCCCGGAGGCCTATGTGCAACGGCATTTTGTCGGATTTCTAGGGCGTGCATTAGCATCGGGGTAAAATCCGCTCACGTCCCGCTGTTTACCAGAACTGTTTAAGGGAGCGCGCGCACTATCTCCAGACGCAATTATCTCAAGCTTAAACAAGTGATAAACCCTCTAACACAATTACGACTCCTGTATGTGTGTGTGTGGTTTTTTCCTTTCTTTTCTCACAGTGGCCTTTTTCCCCGGTCGCGATTTTACTCCGTGTCCGGCCACCCTTTTATCCGACTCTCGATTCAAGTGGATACACGTATGCCGGACCTCTCTTCACCTGCTCTAATCTCTATCCCGTTGCGAGGCCCTAAACGACACCGGGACAACTTCGAACGAGGCCAACTTGGAGAAGAAAAAGGAACAAGAGATACCCTCATTTGTTGGGCTGCGTCTCATCCCCGTTTGCCCATCGCGAGGGAATGGACCTGCCTGACCCGAGGCGGAAAAAGGGCGCACGTCCCATACATATATTAGTATATATGGCGACTGTTTATTTTATTTTTTTTCAAGGAGACATCAGCCTTTTCAGAAGAGGTAGGGAATGGAGGTGCAATAGATGTCCACCAGAAGCTTGGGATAATCGACGCAGTTAAAGTAGAGCCGGGAAAAGGACGTAATGTGCTTGAATGAATCGAGGGAGGAAGGCATTAGTGCTCCTTTCGTCTGTCTCTTGACGCAAGCAAGGGATTATGTCGCAGACCATTGGGATTAATTATCAAAGTGATGGTTTCAGGCTTAACTTTGTGGAATAACTTCATGGTTATAGATTAAAATACTTCGTAATTTTCTCATGAAAATTTTATTTTAACGACCTGGGTTTTGTCGCTGTGCGAAATCATCAGGTGACATTATTAATTATCAAGTTGATGGCGTATCTAACGGGATTAGACGAATGATAGCTCGGATGAATGAGAAGTTGGGATTAGGCTTTTTCTATTTGTTGATAAAGTCGGGGAAAAAAGACAGCTGTGCCCAAGCCTTTTTAAAGACAATATGTGTAGCTACTTAGAAATGAGATGCCTAAAAGATTTCCATGACCAAGTTAATGAATTCTATTAGGTATTTAAAATCAGAAAAAGGAATTATGTATCTTTGCACCAAATATTTTACTCTCTTATGGCCGTTTGCAAGAAAATTTAATTACGGTATCATTACTTATGAGATCCATACCATCATAGGTCCCATAAACATATTCGGGTTGCAGGAACACATGTGCTAGTTACGTGACTTATTTACCAATGGTCAATAACTTCGAATATTTGATATAATCTTCTACTACCGGATAAAATTTATGAAAGTATAGCCTATAAATCATTGCTAATGCACATAATTTTTAGTCAGTAAGAGTAAATTAACTGGTCATTTGTCTCAAAAAAACTCTTTTATCGATGTAATTAAGTCTCTAAGCGGTTTGTTGCGCATTCACCATCATGGGTACTTATAGAACTCATAACTCCGTGCCATAAATTATGAAACCAATAAGTTTATCGAATGTTTCTGCAACACTTATTAAATGGTTACCATGGCCTATGGATTCCATAAATTTATATAATTCATGTGTGTTGCTCCTGCAATTGGCCATAAAACAAAAATAGAAAGGTAGTTGTTTACTTGTAGAATAAATAATCACGAAGGTGGATGGAGACGGAACGATGGCAGACTTTTAATGCAAAATATTCCGAGAATAATATTTGGAATCGATCCACGTTTTTAGAATTCTTTTCGGTTGGTCAGACCACCAAACACTCCAGCCTTATTTATAATACCGTAATCAGCTTTGGGTTCATATCATCAAATATCCCCTGGAGTAGCCCATAAAATAGGCCGAGATACGGCCTACTCTACGGATTAATGTGATTTTCATCCTTCAGCAGAGAAAAAACGAAGAGGACAGGAGGAAGGAACAAAGGCTGACACAGGATCACAGACAGTAAAGAAACAGAAAAGAGGCTTCACGGTATGCAGGGCCTAATAAGAAAATTTTATGTCTCCCATTACGTGCTCCCCAACGCACAAATTCACGATTCATTTCATCG
The DNA here is from genome assembly GCA_963169105.1 of Ceriagrion tenellum. Lineage (NCBI taxonomy): Eukaryota > Metazoa > Arthropoda > Insecta > Odonata > Coenagrionidae > Ceriagrion > Ceriagrion tenellum. Next base: position 39,461,579 of record OY720640.1, read on the forward strand.
TGCTGCATCTATTCAAAAGCGCATCATGCAGTGCATTCATTCACCATAAAAGGCCATGAATACTTCGTGATCGTCTTCTGAAAAAATACCTTGACAGGGCCGTCCTTATTTTAGGGATCCAAGGTCAATTTATCTCTTAGGTTCAATAATAAACTGGAAATTATTTGAGAAGGGTCTGAATGTACAGATATTTGTTTCTCCTTCATTTTATCTAGATCATTTTTTAGGGTTCTGGCGACACTGATATTTTCTCCTATAAAGACATTATTTGAATGACGCACATTCGTCTCTTTATTTCAGAGCTTGCATTTCACTTTCTTCGTCTGTTTTTTTCCCCCTAAGCCTGTTATCACTTCTCGACCGGCCCTTGGTGGATATCTTTGCCCCAAAAGAAGCTTCGGAGATTTTGATAGGAGTAAAAAAAAGGGTGGACATACCCGATAATGGAAATCCTGTTTTACTTTGTGTATTTAAGTAATATTTCTTGCTCAACGATGAGTGATGTATGATGAAATGATATAATATTTACAGGGAATTGAAATGGACCCATTTTTAAAGTGGTCAATTGTCCGTTTTCCCTAAATATTATCGCCAGAGAATAAAAATTACTTATGAAAACGTAGTTGACATATTCTTTAAGTGTAGAATCAGGTGATACTATATGGAATTCTAAAAGGTTTTATGTGATGAAAAGAAAAATAATCTGTATAATTTCTCTCTAACTCTTATTCACCCAGCCAGACGTAGCTAAGTATTAATTAGATCTCGCCATTTGTTCTGCAGTGTATCTCTTGTCCTTTTTCTTTGCCGTCTCCATTCGTGTATTTTCATGCAGGTCATGCGTTATAATTGCGTTTCGCTGGTCCAAGCTTCCGAATTCATTGTGATTTAAGTTAGAGAGACAGTGGGGTCTCAATCAAATATTTCATTCATTTTTGCATGTATCTTAATTCTCAATATAGAATCTTATCAGTTAGTGCCAAGGTTACGCTCTTAAATTTTCCTCAAAATTTTAAGTCACACGTTCAATTATTCTTTCAACCTCTCTTTCAGTAAAATTAATTGATTGTGGGGACACATTGTGGAACGACAAAAAGGAATAAGTTATAAAAAACGGTATATAGTTCCACTAAGTTTTAATGCTGTCTACCGGTTTCGACATCTATAACGTCATTTTCAAGACAAACAGTAAAAAGCATGTTGGTCTTGAAAATGACGCTATAGACGTCGAAACTGGTAAACAGCATTAAAGCATAGTGAAATTGTACACTGTTTTTACTATGAGTTACTCTCTTTTTATTTCTTTTCTTCCTACACTTTTCTGTGGAAATGTCCACTTTCCTCATCCATTAATCGAAGTAGGGTAGGTTCGTAGGTAGGGTAGGTTTTTTTGAATGGGACAGAAGGAACTCTAAATTACTTTTCAGCCTCATAGACTTCCATTTCTCTACTATCCCGTCGTATTATTGCATAATATCTCCTCGTTTGTCAGACTCAATTCCCCTAACTATCGGTTCACTTGAAATTTTCTTCTATATGCTTCACAAACCAAAACACCTTATGGAAGAAATATATATCTCAAGAGTGTGCATACCCTTTTCTGCCAACAAATTGGAGGTGTGCATGGAGAACTAACTCACCGGAGTGTATAAATATGAGGTCCCCAGAATTCAAGGGGTCTACGTAACAAAACCATTGTTTAGAGAAAACTTAAGTCAGAGCTGAAAATGTTTGGTACAACCCACTAAGTAGTTAAGTGGCATTACCCTAGGTAGCAGCACCTGTCAAGAAAATCACTTGGATCCCTTTACCACCTAAAAGATTAATATTTTCACATCCCATTCCTGTACCTAACTTATTTTCTTCAAAAGTATCACTTAGATCCCTTGACTCCCGGGGTCCAAATATATTTAATATTTAAAATATACAATAGCTGGCCTCAATAATTCTGGATTCAAAAATGTTACAACCAATCACAAGGCTGTGGGCATACTTCAGTAATCCTCTCTGCCACTCATTGACAAGGTTTTCTTTCTACTATTCATTTTAATGCTTTTTCTTATATAAGGGTGGGATATAAGTAACCAGATATTTTCTTTAATTGAAGTTAATTTTCTTTTCTTTAAATTAAAAAAAAATTATCCCTTTCTTTGTTTTCTTTCTACACTTCTGTGAGAATGTCCACTTCCATCATCCATTTATCGAAGTAGGATAGGTACGTTTTAATTTTTTTAATGGGATCTAGGAACTTATAATTACTCAACAGCTTCATAGACCTTCATTTCTCTTCTATCCCGTCATATTCTTGGATAATCTCTCTTCGTTCATCAGACTCAGTTCCCCTAACTATCGGTCAGCTTGAAGGTGCACGTGGGGAGCAAGGGGGAGGGAGAAGATTCCATTTCTTTGGAGACGTAAAAAAAAATGCGGGGTAAACGTGGAAATTGAACGGCGTCGCATATCGGTGGCACGTGAGGATATCGGAGTGAGGAGAGGATTTGTAAACGCGCCACCCCATCTGAGGGAAAGCGATCGGGGGGGAAGGGAGGTTGCCGCTATTCTAGGGATGGCCGATCTGCGGAAGACGCGCAGGGGGGAGGGCATTGAGTGTGGGGAGGTCGGAGTTAACTCGGGAGCGGGAAAGGTAACGACGGTGCGGAGTTTAGTGCTGCGGCCACCGCAGACTGGTACTTTGAGCTGCCGGTCATAACACGTCTTCTTCTCGAGTCATCCAATTCCATGGATTTTCTCTAACGCGGTGGTTTCAACCTCGCGGGACACCTGCTAACGCCAGTCTACGCACGGTTGACGAACAATTGAATGCGATTGGCTGCCCTTTGACCGGGAAATTTAGTTGGATCTCACGTCTCGCGTGTCCTCGTAGGAATTCTATTCACGTGTACTTACCCTCTGTGCGATGGTAAATGCCACCCTTATTCTAAAGTTAGATTAATTCTAGAGAATTTTATAGAATTCTCTTGATATGGCTGTTTTGAACTTTAAATACTTGTATGCGTTTATTTTAGAATAAGTTTTTGGAACAATTGACGTCATTTAAAAACCTTGCTTAAAATGTTTAGCCATAATATCCCATTACACATGCCTAAATGGTGGATCCCTGGCAATGGTCTACGTAAAAATCAACTCCCAATAGCTTTTAAATACAGAAAATTCGATTTGTATGAAAAATTATTGCCAAGTTTCAGCTTCATTCCAAATTTTCAAAAGCGATCCTGCGCAGTATTTTACTTAATTCCAATGCTGACCACAAAATAAGAAATATTTTCCCCTCCTAGGTTACGGTTGAAGATATAATTTCCTGCTAACAACTCAACACATGCACGATGTTTTCATTGTTTAGCAAGGATTTCACGAATATTTTCGTGAAAATCAATTTGAAAAAATGGCAATAATTTTAAGCACTAATAAATTATTTATCATTGAGTCAGGTTTTCTGGAAACGGGCATCTTGCTGAACAATGAGAAAAAAATTTCCAATCTGTTCCTTATATTTTTTAAAGGGCAATTCGCCGGTGGTATTTCAACCAATGCTGAATCTAGTAGAAAAATGTTTGCCTTAAGTCGATGTCATTTATTAGACCTTACGCTGTAGCGAACTTTTAGTGAACAAATAATATGCGTCTCGCCTCGCCAAATCTCACCATAGATTTCCTTATGGCGAAGATTTTTATGTCTCACACTAGGTATGCCTCGGATAAATGCGGCTGTGCAAAAGCAAATCTTATGAAATCATTCGTCGCTTACGACGAGTTTTATTTGGTAGAGCATTAAAATCTTGCATGATGGCCTAACATAGCCGTGTATCGAAGAAAGTACATTAACTTGAATTAAGCTTTGACTTATTACTCGGCTGTCGTGGTATCCATATAGGTGAGGGGTTGTGTCATTTTGGTGGTAGCTGTAATATATATTTTCAACATAGGTTTTAAGTGGCCGTATAAGTTTACTTAAGTGTGTGGCTATAAAATGAGTGCCCAAGTTGGCACTGGAGAATGAAGTATTCCCAGGTAAATGCTTCCTGTTTATCTCATTTGCCACTTACTGGCGTTTCCATCACATAAAATACCTTCAGATGCCTTCCCTTCGACTATCTCGTACGGACCTTTTTTTTTTCTGTTTACGATTTTCTGGACACATAACCGTTTGATAGTTTCATACGACCCGGAGAAGCAGGGGAAAAAATCGGATCAATATTGCGGAGAGAGAGGACGCGAGGAGGTAATTTATTTTTATTTTACGTGCACCGGCGAGGAGCTCCGCTGGAGATACCTTTTCCCCGGCCTGGCAGCCTCCACTCCTAGCCTGCCATACTCTTTCCCTTTACTCATCCTATTTAAACTTTTACTGTCCGCGATGGGGAGGGCGAGAGTCTTACGTGTCCAATAGCCCCCGCCCCCGCCCAAGCAACGTCACCGCCCAACTTCGCCACTACCTCCCATCTCCCACCCCTTGCTTTCCGCAACCGACCCTCGACTCGGGTGCTTGACGACCCCACTGCTAACCCTCCAATCAGCCCTCCCTTATCTCTCAATCACCTCTCCTTTTACGCGTATCCTATTCCACAACCCTCGCTGCGGACCTGTAATCGTCTTCCCAACCCGACCCCACCTCCCATACCGTTCACCCCTCCCCCAACCCCACTCCCTCCTCCCGTTAAAGCCACCGTAGCTCATAGGCATTTACTCTCTCCTTCTCTCCCACCTGCAGCCTGACCCCCCGCCCCCCAATGGGTCTAGAGGAGAGTCGGGGTGTGATGGGCAGGGGGTGCGGAGTCGAGTCCCCTTTGCCGGCCTTTACGCGCACGCACGAGACCGTCCGCCGCCGCCCCACCAACCTCCCCCTCCCCCGTGTCTGCATCCCGCGGCCGCTAATCTTTCCACCCGCCAGTAGATCCTCTCTCCCAACCTTGCAGTAAACGGGCGTCATCAAAACAACCTTTATGCCGTGTTGCTGAACCGGGTGGGCAGGGTGAGGCGGCGGGGGTGTGGGGGGGAAACTGTCGGGCCGCGTGGGTGGTCTTGTAGAGTTAAGTTGGGTCGAGCGAGGCGCAGTTGAGGAGAGTAGTGGTGGGGTCTCGGGCAGTCCAGCCGGGGCAGACTGCCGATAAGGCACCCAGCGAAAAAAAAAGAGGATCTAGGGAACGGGAAGAGGAATGGCGGGCAGGTAAACGGGGAATTTAGAGGTGGAGGTGGAGAGAGGAAGGAGGGATGGTTGTGGAAGAGGAAGAGTTAAGCGAAGCGGAGAACGGGTAGGGGGAAAATGAACACAATGAAAGTTGTTAGTTTAAGTCAGATAGGGTTAGGAGGCGTTTTGTGTCCGATAGGAAGAGGGCGGTCGAGAGGATGCGCCCCACGTAACCGAAAGTGTTGGCTATATAGAGGAGTGTGCGGGGAAAAAGCCGGGAGTTGCTGGGCGTGGGTGGATTTTCGGAAGGGCGGCCGGTAAGGGTGAGAAAATTACGGGGAGATAGAAACAGGTGAGAGGTTAGGGGTAAGTTAAGAGGGACGGAGTCAAAATGTGTTGCGGAGATAGAATGAGGTGTGTTGTGTGTGGCGGAGGAGTGGAGTGGGGAAGGGAGGTGAGGGTGTACTAGTGGGGGTGCCGGTGTAAAGATTTAGGATTAACGCGAAAGAGTTTATGTAGTGCGTCGTCTGGCAGATTGGAAAAAGCGGTGAAAAGGGTTAAAACTGAGGGTGGAGCTAACCCATAACTATTTAATGAAATTCCTCGGCGGTAGCATTTAAATTTGAACGGTTTTCAGGGTTAAAATGCTTAATTTACGTTTGGTTGGGCAATCACTTTATGACCACTAACGAAGTTAAATGAAATCTATAATAATCAAAGGTAGTGTGTATCCTGTATGAACATATTATATTAACCAAGTTCAATAATATTCAGAATTGAAATGGAAAGTTGATTGATTCCTGCTATATGTCATCAAATTTGAAAGAAACTAGTGAAAAACCCGGGGTCATTAAAATTAACATTATTAATCAAATTTAAAATAAATATTACAGTTGTTAATTTTTTATGATGTACTATTTATATTCTTAAAGCAAAAATAAAATGTGTAGTGAATATTCGTGAAAATCGTAATTCCTTAGCATTAGGTTAATTTTGAGAAATGCAGAAATTAGTATAGTGTGCCCTTTATTTAATTAATAAAACGATTTGGAACTTTGAGTTGAATAATAGTGTTAATGGAGTCTCTCAAAAAAATAATCAGCTGTTGCTCAATTAGGTCATGACTCAAGAAAACTATTTCAGTGTAGTACCAAAGTCCCAAACGTAACAATTTGGCTCTGAGATGATTAGGACTCCTTAAAAATATATGCATTTTATATTTAGCGATACGCGTTGCCAAATTTTCCCTCATAAGTGAAATGATTTTGGTAAAATAAAATACATCACGGATGAAATAGGTTTGGAGTAAATTTAGATACCCGAGTGAAAACAGTTATTCCATTTTTACGCAAACTTACTCGTTTTTTTAAGGTTCCGTATTAATTTATTCACATCAAAAATATATTTATTATAATTTAACGCTCTTACTCTAGTTTAGGAGCACAATAAGAATAAGAATAGTGTCCGTTTAAGTTTGCAAGATACTCAATTTCAAAGAAACTTCTGTTATTTGCGTTTATTTCCAGTAAAGTCTCTAAATATAAGACTATCACTTAAATTTTTCCAGTCTAATATGTTCCACAGGAATTTTTTTCCTCTAATAATAGTCGTTTTTATTCTTTTCAGGTGAGACGAGGGTATTTGGCATATACGGTCATTTAGAAAGGACTGCAGTGGGTGAGTTATTTTATTGGTTTTACTGAAATTAACTGTTGAAAAACGCCTTTACTATTGCTTAGATATTCATTAACACCCCTTTGGTAAACTATTCCTTATTTTTCAGTTCTGTGCGATTGATTGAATACTTGAATGTTAACCATTAAACCTGGTACGGATTTCAGAATGTCGTATCGCAAACGGATTTTCGGCGCCGCTGTGGCCTTCGATCGCCATGAAGATAAACTTGGCAGTTTTAAATGAATTATCTATTTTTTTCATATGATGAGTGTTTATTAATCATATGATGAAACTAAAACACATTTTAAATACTTCTCTCGGGAGAAGTGCAAAAGTGTTGATTCATATAATGGCAGAAAATATTTTATTTGCGTTTTTTTGAGCGTGCAATACAAATTACGTGGGAAGTAATTTTGGTAACCAAAGTCAATATTATAAATATGAGCATTTTCATCGTGAAAAGGGAAATATCGATCGCTTAAGTTATTTTTGCCTAGGTTTCCTTTCAACTTGTTTTCCGACAGTATAATCAAAATTCTAGAAAAAAACCTTTTTGTCCTTTTCTAACGTACTTTGTCCATCCGTTTCAGGGACGATTGATTCTAAGGCCATTGCTTTGTTGACTCCAGTAACTGATGTATGCTCAGAACGAGAACTATCAGAAAGAAAATAACCGGTATAATGTCTTAGCATAGCCATAAAAAAATAAGTCAATAACAATAAATCATAAGTCGAGGAAATCGTACTTAGGAGGATCTCTGATGTCTGGATATCAGAAGTCCAATGGGAAGGGGGAAAAGGTGAGGTAATTAGCATCTATTAGGGTAGGTTGGTAGGGTTGTTAAAGTAGTTGTATTTTTGGGAATGAAGAAAATTTGGAAAGCAAACCGGATTCGACATTAGCCAACTCTCAACGAAAGCCACCAAGGCAAGCTCAAATATTAGTTTCATGGGACTAACGAAGTATTTTACTTAAATGCTCTTCACAAAGCTGCCGAGTTTGGATAGGGTTTTCTCTGAAATTGTACAACACTGCCAGCACCCTAACTTAGAACCCGACTCATTGGGATAGAAGGATAGAACTTAAATCATTGCACCAACTTCTTTCCCAAAATTTTCGATGTAAGGCAGTTACAAATACATAAATGTTCAACGAAAAAATTTAATTTTTACCTTGCTTCGTTTGTACAATGATTTATACTTCAGGGGCATTCGAATTAAATACGCAGGTCCATTTAATCGAGTTATGAGTTGTATCAGTTGCTCCCCTCCCCATGCAAGTAACCAAACCTGCGTAGCTGGTGTGTCTAATCCTCGAAAGGATCGATTTTCAAAAGCTCCCTCACCCTGCCCGTCAAACCATCGCATGAAATACATACGTCTTATTGTGTGTCGAATTATTTGTTTAGGAAAATAATCCCCTTCTTGTATATGAATCCTGATATGTGCAAACGATCTTATCGCTTCCAGTTCGAATTGTCTTTAAGTATCGAGTTATTGCGGGCTCAATCACTTCAACAAAAATATTTTCAGCGAGAACTTCCTCATTGTGCTTCAACACAGGTGGTGCATGAGATTGAGCGTTTCCAGTTTCGACTTTCGTCTAAATTTCCCAGGTCTGTCGAAACTGAACAAATTTTAGTGTAGCTAGTACTCGAAGCAGAGAAGATTATCATGAAGTAAATGGAAGCATTCTCATATATATGTAGTGAGATTAATCCGTTTTTATCGTTTGTGTAATATTTAACAGCAGGATATTTAAATAAAATCTAAATGTATCTAAAATATATTAAATTTATAAATATTAATAATATATATAAATATAATTTATAAATTAATAAAAAATAAAGAATTATAAATTTATATAATATAAATACCCTTATTATTTACCTTAGTTTTATGAGAGTAAGCGTTGATTCGCTGATTAAATTAATTATTATTATTTGTCTTTCAACTAGCAAACTTGAGCGTTATTTGACACAATCTAAGGCAGTTCAATTGAGGCTCAATCCATTCAATGCGAAACCTGATCTCAGGTCTCTGTCAAAATATTTTTGTTATATTAAGTTATATCTTTCCTATTTATTTGTTTAAAACACTCAAGTTGTGTAGATTGATATCAAAATTTGACTTGATATTAACGTTAATTTTACTCTTAAGTCTTATCTTTGGTATTTCATATATCATTATATCGTTAATACGCCATCAATATCCGCAGTGAAAGGAAAATTATTTTGAGCTTTTGGTTAAAATTTGAAATTCGGAGTCAATATCTAAAACCATTATCCAAAGTTACATGGCGTTTTCTCCCATTTAGGGACTACCAACCAAAAAGTTTGGTTCTTTATCCTTTATTTGGGAGTACTCTTGCCTCTTTACTTTACCAAATTACGGGATGCCTTGAAGAGAATGTCCTGAGTTTGCCCGAAAACACTTTATTCCTCGCTTTCCCTGCTTAGGTATACCGAAAAAATTCCGAATAGGACAACGGTCGCTAAACCCAATTAACTGCTCATTGACAGCAATTCTCTCATCAGGGAGAGTCTCTTCATTTGCCAAATATCAAACGTCAATGAATATTTTGAAGCGAACTACTGATATACATAAACTGACTGAAAATTATAGATCAATAAAAAATAATCCAAAGTCGAGGTAGACTCTAATGTCTGGGTCTGTTTCAGAAATATTTCCAGTTTGACAGTATACATAACCCACTAGGTATACTATTTTTATATTAGTGTAAAGAAGAAATTCATCTTGGGTTTTCTTATTTATAATTCGGTTACAGGAATCGATTGGCTTCTCGACCATTAATCCTGGAGTAGGGAACACCTTATCCTCCGCACCTTTCGCTATATTATGTGCATGCATTCCACCAAATAACTGAGGTTCACATCACTACCATAAATGTTTGATCTTTAGAAATTGAATGTCATTCACTCGAAAACTTTTGATTATTTTTCTCCTCCTCTGTTTCCGTTCAATTAAGTGAAAATTTTACATCAACATGGGAAATACATTCTTAAGTTAGGAGTAGAATATTGAATAACACAGGAAAATAAATCACTCCGTGTTAAAAGCGTTCTTAAGCTTTATTCATGAATCGAGTGCATCATCCAACCTGAACAATAAATTGTGAAAAGCTATTTATCATCGTGAACTTTGCTAAATGAAGATATGCATTGATTCTTCCGCATTTTAAAGCGAATGTTTCGTGCACGGCGATAATAATATACATCATCAATAGCTTTCTTGACCAATATAATATAGGTAGTTATAAGATTCTTAAATATTTGGTTATTAATATATTTGATTCACAGCCAACGTATTATGAAATATATTGGCATCCTCAGGGCATTGAGCCTAATATTGGTGATAATTGAACTCGATACCAAGAGAGTGAGCATTCATACTCGGAATGATATCCGCCTGTAGTTTGCACCGCGAACGGCGGAGCATAACGTTTATTTTCTCAGCTATAATTGACCTTACAACCGTGCCTTACTTAAGTGGAGAGAAAACCTGTGCTAGTGTCGTTTCTGCACTCTGTAATAAATTTTTTAACTGTAGAAGGTACTTTGGTTTGTTTACTCATTTTATACGCCATTAACTTTTTGACTGGTTATTTTTACTTAACTTGTCGCAATTATTTCAAATTACTTTTTATTTAGAAGTTCAATCATGCAATAAAATTACGGGTTTTTAAATATTACATGTGCAATAAAAGGGGTTGGAGATGCTGTTCATGAAATACAATTTTTAATTAAATTCATTTATAAAAATTTTGATTTAATTATCGTTACTCTTGTTGGCTTACTATAGGAATCACAGATGGCCTGAAGCAGCGGGAATGAATGAAAGTCTTCATTTAGCTTCATTTTAGGAATATGGGATGTATTCCTATATATGATCTTGATATTACATTCTGATAAGAAAAACGTCTTTAAGCCCTCCCCCCTCATTTGGAATGCTACGACTGTTCTTTTGAATCTGTTCTTTTGAACTGCTCTGATTCCTGAACTGGACAAAATGAACTGTTTACCAAAAAGAACAGTATATCACACCTATAATAATGACTTGACTCCAAAAGGTGGATATTTTTGGCAAAATAATCAAGCATACGGAAGTTGCTTAATTTGTTTAAAGTACGCTCAATTTGCTATAAAATCAGTAAATTTCAGGACCACTATCATCTCATCTTTGCGCTATTTCACAGCGGTTACATACGTACTACAGAGTTCAACAGCGAAGTGCCGTGTATGGCAAAAGTAAGGCCTTTATGAGTGACCTAATAGCCACAGTGTTGGAAGCGAATATTAGCGGCCACCGATGATCAGCGGCTGATCAAACGGTGGTACAAGGCGAGATTTAGTTAACCAGGTGTTCATCCTACTAGTTCCTCCATATCTCCAATTCTTCCCCTTTATTGTCTTGCTCTCCTCAGTGATATGTAAAATTCCAAGAATGAAGTCACTGTATTGGCTGTCGTCTCCTACATATTTGTGTCTCCCTCTAATTCTGTGTCTAGTTTTGGAGGAATTTTTTTCTTCTAGAGGAGTGGACCTGTTTTATATTTTTCTGAAATTTCTCTTAACCCTTTGGGTGCGGCATGACGTGATATCACGTTTTTTTTATATATTTTATATAAAATTTATTTAATATTATGAATCATATACCTTGCAATTTATAGAATATGAATTTATCTTACTTTTTTTTTCTTACTTACATTAATCAGTAGCAACTATTTCCGTCTGATGGCACTGGTTGGCTCCTTTAGTTTTTTCACTTAACTGCTATTCTCATTGCTTCATATTAAGTAATCATTAAATCATTCTAATGAACAGCATCTGTAGCTTGAACATGATGTTTATGCTCATCTTTGCTCGTTTTTTATACTTGTATTTTCCAGCCATTCAAGAGAGTTACTCCATTATTTTACTGATGAAGAGATATTCTCAGGATATCGATTTTTTGCACTCGTCGCAGTTTCAAGCTCTTAATTTGCACATTTTACGTGATACCACTTAATATTTCCTTACATTACCCTTGTCTCTATATCTGTTATGATTTTAAAGTATATATTAGTAGTATCAAAACTTTTTACTCGGAAGGAGCTACGTTTTACTCTCTCGGTACAATTCCTGTCCCTAACCCAAATCCCCCTCTATTTCACTTCCCTCTTCATTCTTTCAACGCTTCGTTACAGCTCCTCTGGTTTCTCCGGGTTTACTTCCGGAGATACACCCTACGCTCTTCACTGGTTGAATTAATACGCTGTCAACACATTACTGTTCTGTTGCTAATTGTACTCACTAGTATAGCTCATTATTTTCATGAATTCTTCCAGGATAGTTGAATGTGTTTCAGGATACTTGAATATGTGGTATGTCTAACGGATAGCATTCCTAAATCTACTCTCTGATTTACTATTTCTCTCTCTGCTGCCACGACATCAGTGACTCTCCCCTGACTGTTAGATCTAACTACGGTGTAACGAAAGCATTTAAGAAGTCAACTGTTTTTTCATTGACGATCATAGTCCTCGCTTTTACTATGCTCTTTTGTACGCAAACTAGATATTTTCCACTTTTCCATTGCCATGGTGAACTAAGCCACCTTTTAAAAGGCATAGTTTCTAGTTTTATGTTTTCTCAGTCTTTGCTACTTCCCTATCTCTTCATTGACTTCAGAAAATGGGCGTTTCGGGGATTCAACCCCCACCACTGCATAATCAATACTTGCCTAGATGTGTTCATCTCCTTCACGTTTAATATACGAGTGAATATTTATCATATCATCCTTATATCCAACAAACAAGAGTTTGTATCAGTAATCTCATATTGTTTTCACTTCAATTCTTGTCAAAACTGACATTCTCCAAAGTTAAATACTTCTCCAGCCGTCTCTCAGCGCAACTGATTCAGCTGTGGTGACAAATTATGACGTTTCCCTTGTCAGTTATTGGCTAGTCGCTATTTCTAGCTCTACTGTACCAATGGGGAATGTCCGAGAAACTAAAATTTCAATCAAACCAGCGTTTCATCATTAGAGAAATAACCACATTTAAAATTACGGGTTACTAACAATTTTAAACGTACGAGGCAATGTTATTCTTGAACACATTCATCAGTAGTAGATGATCCAATATTATAGCTTTACTCAGGGACAGTTGTATAGCAATGACCATTGTCGTGGAAGTAGCTATAATATTTCAGTACAAGTACATGGATAATTCACTATCACACGTGGTTCATTCAGGGTATAAACCTATCCTCAAATTTGAATTTATGTACTTGTATTTTCAATGCTTTTGTGATTTTCTTTTAGTTTTTTCAGTTACTACCTATTCATGTTACGTTCTTATATCTCATCACTGTTCTATCTTCCTAGTTCCACGGAGTAGGTATTATGAGTTTTACTAAGCTTGAGTAATTTCAGTTGGAAATAAATCCATTTTTGACTTTACTTCATGGCTTTGGCTTGGCTTTTGTTTTTTTATCTAGTCACTTATTATGGGTATGTTCTTTGAAGTCTTTCAAAATGTAGTTTCTAGAAAAATTTTCCATCTTATTCCACACACATCCCCGCACGTCGTCAAATCTCGCCATACCGCGCGTTATACGACGTACTATAACCCGTCAAGGAGGGGAAGGAGGACTGGGAGGTGCAAGAAATGGAAAAAGATTGTAGAAATCATTTAGCCTCTATATTTGCATGGACTTTTTATTTGTTTTAATTAATTCTTATTTTGTGAGAACAATTAGTTACAAATGGAGCTGTTTTTTTTAAGAATATATTTATTACATATAGTTCATTTGATTATAACTCGAGTCTTACGTTTACGTATTTGGGCACTACAGCTTGAAATTACGCATTAAGACTGACCTCCGCTGCAAAACATGTTATCTTGAGCATTGTAATGCTTTCCAGCCAATAGGTGTGATTCAATAAATTCATCATAAATTGAATGGACTTATACTTTTCACACTCTTTTTTTCCTTCATGACCGAGGTGTCTAGATTCATTCTTTTCCTTCTGTGTGTCGGGATTACATTGGAAAAAACTTTTTCGTAAATACGGTGTTGCGTGGATGCCTAAAGCACTGGATACAGTCATAACTTCCACCGATTGCCTCTCCGGAGAGACCGGGCGGCGTAGGTTCCAGTGAAACGGGACATAAAAAATCCAGAGGATTGAAACCCACGTATAAAAACATAAGCGCATATGTTTATCCATGTGATGTCGCGTTTTTCGTGTGGGAGGAAGAAAGTGCTGTCGGTATATTCCGTGTATTTCTTTTTTCGTTTTTAGAGGGATTGATCTACATTCGGACGCGGGAGAGATGGGTGATTCGGGTGAAGGCAAGAGGGACCGTAGGTAGCCCGGAATGCGGTGTGTGTGTGTAGCGGTACATGTTTATCGAAGACGGGGACGGGGGGGGGGCTCAACCATATTGGCAACGTTTGATACGATCAGGTTGGAGTTTGAGGATGGTGAAGGGGAGTGTTGGGATGGCGGTAAAGTGATGGACCTTTACGAGGGAAAGGAAGGCGAGGCTGTACCGGCTCTTGAATGGTTGCGGAGTTGTTTGAGCAAGAGGTGTGGGAGGGGGGGGGGGTTGTAGACGGAGCGCCGTAAGACGCCGCGGGTGTGAGAAAGACGTTTCAGGGAGCGGGGGAGAGTTTGTGTATTGCCTTCCGGGGAAAGTACTCGGCTGACTCCCTTTCCCACTCCTCCTACACCTCCTTGACGGGTTATAGTTCGTCGTATAACGCGCGGTATGGCGTGAAGTGGCGGCGTATGGGTTTGTGTGTGGGATAAGATGGAAAGTGGGAAGGGAGAGGGGATCTCTCACTCAAACAACGACCGCTGACACGCCGCATTGCATACCTCCGCTCCCCCCATTTCTGTCGTTACGGAGTGTATATTCAGTGTGTTTCTGTGTGTGTGGGAAGGCAGCGGATGAGATGGCTTTGGTGGAGGGGAAGGGACACTTTCGCTCCGGCTTCTTGCCTTTCCAGTGTACCTCCATCGTCCCATTCCCATAGATCCTTCCGCCCGGATCGTTTAGAGTGCTTATTTTTTCAAAGGTAGCGCATGTTTTCACGTCTCAAGGATGGAGATTCTATATTTTTTTCAAGCGAAAGTCGATGCCATTTAATATTTTTTCAAGAAGAACTTTTCACTTGACTTGTTTCCCCATCTCGCCGGTGAAATGGCGCTCTGGTTGTTTGCGATTCCTTATTTATTTACGAGACCTGAAGATAGGCTGATCGCAGTTATGTCGTTATTTAATCAAAGACAAGTAGCTGTCTAATTTACTGTAAATCAATCCTTTTACATATTTTATTATCAAAATAAGTAATACAAATTTGATTATATATTTACCTTGAATGGAATATATTCCGAATTCTGTCTTACTTTCAATATTCTGTCGCATGCGGGCATGAGCTTGTAGATTAACAATTGATTGCACAAAATCTTGACAATATTAACTGTCAAGACCTCTCGCAAATTAAGTCATGATTTCACGGCTTCCCTTTCCCATGTAGTCTACCTCTATTAGTTCAATCTCATTTTTCCATTCCCTAAATGGAATACATTCCATTATTCCATCCAGCTTTCCGTCATTTCATGATTAAGTTTTTCGCTTTCTAATTTCATCAATTTACATTTATTTGCGTAATGTGTGAAGTCATCGTACTTTACCAATCATAAAACCTCTATTCAAATATGGAATTTGGGTTCGTATTTATGGCAGCATTGGTGTTAACACTTTAATATCCTGATAATGTAGATTTTTCATTGAAATTTACCAAGTACCTACTTTCTATATACCTTTTAATGTCTAAATGTGGAGGTACAATTATGATATTTATTGTAAGCGGTTATTGAAATAGTCTTATACGGCTATATTTCCAAAAAATTTAATGGCCACTGCTTTAGTTAGAAAATTATTTCCTCACTCGATTGACTGTATTTATGGAGGATTTTTATTTTGATTGGCGTAAATAATGCTTATTATGTCAACTTCTTCATATTCTATAATTTTTACTTTAAATGTTTTGCATGGTGCCTTAAATCTGTACATATTTTTTGACGAAAGAAGTGTCTTCAATCATCTCAGGATATCTTTTGCCCCAAATATTTCCTTCCTGGTCCTTTTTTGCGAATGATAGTGAATCCTGAACATAAGAAAAAGCAAGCACGGTGACAACTTATGTTAATAGATTTTTGTTTCATTTCCGAGATGTGGTATCTCTGTTTTTATGGTCCATATCTTTTTTTTATTCCTCCGCTTTCCGAGAGAAAGCATTGAAAAGGTTTATGACTGTAAAATTTACGTTTCTCTTCATTTTGGTTTCGCTGTGAGTAACATGCATAACTATGTCATTTTATTACCAGTGGCATGTCGTTTAAAACGGTGGGTGCATGGCATTATAGAATCTGAATTGCCCATAAAAATTGATTATGGATTTTTCCGTTAATATCTCGATTAGATTTGTATCCTTCATTAGGCAGTTACCCAGCAATTTAAATCGTCTTGACTGTACAAAAGTTCAAAGTACCTTAATGTATAACGAGTACGGATATTTCAATTGCTCATGATTTCAAAATTTAAAACCCCCATCTTGTAGAAAATCATGAGTGGGGAATTAATTAGAAAAGTGGTTTGGAAAAAGTCTCATTGGAGAGATTAGTATTGAAGACATAGCGCTATAACAAGTAGAAAAAATAAAAGAAAATTTTTAAATTCATTTGGCAAACATATTAATGATCACAATCTTTTGCGGTATAATAAATTTATATTGAAATAAAACTAAACATTTAATGCCTCTCGTTACTAGTCTCATGTCTTGTCATGTGTAGCGGAAAATTTCTGTTAAAAAACAAAGATTAAGTGTGTGTAATGAAATTATGTTTGATGAATGGCTATCATAGAATTTCGTCGAAGAAATCGTATGTGTCATGGCATTGGGAATTCCTTACGATGGAGAACTGCTAAATTTTCCAATTTCCATTCTTTTTTCTCTTTCAGGCCGTATACATTACACTGTTTGCAGTCTAAAATGGGTTGGAGTCATCACAATTATGAAAGCATGTGCTTAATACCTTAGTTCACCACATGCAAATTGAAATGCAGATCGACTTTGGTCGACAACTCACACGAAAAAGTTCTACCGATCAGTGACAGATTTCGGCATCTACATCCTACCCTCTAAGTCTACACATAGACCTAATGAAGGGGATGTTAGGATTCCAGCCGTGAATGTGATAGGAATAGGATAAACGAACTGAGAGAGTACAGAAGTGTCATTTGAGGTGTGCGCCTTATATTAGTGTTATGCAGTTTTTTGGATAATCAGTAATGGTGTATGGAAAGATGGATATCATTACACCTATCATTTCGGTAGTACACCTTACGTATTTAGTCACTGCTATCAATTTCTATTGTTAGAGCTCGGGATTTAAATTATATTATCAGTGTCGTGCTAAAATTATCCTGGTCTGAATTTTTCTAATAATCTATACCTAGCATGTTGCCTGTGTGTCTCTAGCGGGTAACTACCATCAACTGCTTTGCTAGGTAAAATAAACAAGTAATGCATGTATGTATCAACCGCATTTGCATGTTGGGGCTAATTAACATTACCTGCGGGAAATACCTGACCTAGGAAGGTCAGTGCAATATTTTTTGCTCTCCTCACCGCATGTCCCTCTCTCATGTTTTACCCTCGAGATATAAATCGAAAGTTCCCCTGCTGCCATCTGACTTTGGGATTCGAGTTACACCACCATTCACGACCTCAAACATCGGGACCGCCGCTGTATTTTACAAAATGCCCCGTGTCGCGGACGTCACCGAACCGATTCATTGTGTGTCGGTCTCTTTCAAACCCAGCGTCTGACCCTTCCTTCCGCCGCGCCCCTAAACCCCTCCTCTTCCATTCCCGTCTCCGCCGTGCACACGGGCCGCTCCGCGCCGCGCCGCCGACCACCGCCGCACCCGCATCTGCCTTCGATCGGGACCGCCACCACCAACTCCCGTCCCCGCTCCGAACATGCTTCAATGGCGGTGCCGGTTTCAAAATAAATGAAGGGAATTAGGGGATCCCGTACACACTTGGACTATTCCGGTTTTCGCGTCGAAGCGGAGCGACCAGTTGGAAGGCTGGTTGGCTGGTTCGAATCGGACACGGGGGTTTGTTGTGGTGGTGGTACTGATTTGGGAGGCTTGGGGAACAGCTGCTAAAGGAGTGAACGTTAGGGAGGAAATGGACGAGTATCGAGAAATTAGAAATAACCATTCCAGTGCTATCCTAGGAAAGTACTACCTCTTGAAGAACGAGGAAAATACGTTTGTAGAAAGGAAATATTATATTTGTAAATACTAATGAATAACATGAGGTAGAGCATTCCTCTTACTTGGCGTGGCCAAGTGGGAACTTTGACCTGCTATGTTTGGGCAACCATTTCCTCTATCTGCGCCATTTGCTGTATTATTCATGTGTAATGGTAAACACTGGAGGTGTATCCTGGATGATATTGTTTTGCTTGATAAACGTTAGTACAGTATTGAAATTCAATGGGCGTTACGCACTATGACTAGGGTTTAAAGAGGGTGAGGCCCATGGATGCTAAACCTTTGAATATATTTGAAATATCTAATCTTTTGGGGAAACTGCGTGAGGGTCCGTATTAAGCTCTACTCTCTCAAATAAAATAGAAATTTTTTAAACATTGATAAAAACTCGTTACAAATGGCAACCGATAGGTACACTTAATCAAAAACCCACGGGCTGGTAGTTAGTAAGATATTTTTGCTTAGGTTCTTCTGATTTATAGATTATAAATTAAAGGTAGAGCTTTCTTCTTCCTTGGCTTTCCAAGTGTGGCATTGACCTGCTTTGTTTGGGCGACCATCACTTTTTCTGTACGATTTACGGTATTATGCCTGTGTTATGGTGAATCTTATGTCAATTAAATCAGTATTTTTGTTTGTTCCCGTGCTTGAATTACCATCTACAATTAACTATTTATAGTTAAAAACTGATATTGGTAGGTTATATTACGCTGGCTACGTATTAACATCAACAATTAAAAGGTTGATACATATTCTAATTCAAAAGAGCATATCTCAAGTGGTCATTAGTCGTCCATCTATTGCTGTTTTGATATTTCTGACTAATGTATGAACAATATATTTTGCACTCATCCGCCAAATTGTTTAGCTTTACTTTTTTCCATAAATAACTTTGATTCTTTAATGATAAATACCAATATTTTAAATTTCCTTTGAAATATCTTACTTTACTAATTGAAAAATTTTCCAACTTCAATCAAGTGCCGGTAGATGTTTTATTGTCGTATAATTCCTCTACTATTATTTCCCTCTAGCGATGCCAATTTTTCACTTGCTGAGCAGATACGTTTCCTCGTTTTTTGGCAAATGTACATCGTAAGACTGAGGGCACCCAATTTTCCTCTTCTGCCTATGTTTCGTGTGGGTGTGTATTGTTTTTCCCTTAAAGAGTGTCCGTAAAAAACACCTGAGGCTTCTTAAAAAACATCAAACTCTTAATTCTAAGAAATGTCATTTTATGTCCTTTGATACTAGCTAGTGTCTAGTGACTAGTGTCACTAGCTTTCCACTTTTGTATCTTCTACTTCTCCTTGAATCGTGAGCGATTCATTCTCACTTTACGAATGCCTCTCTAAAATAACTATATGTTCAGTTTT
Source organism: Ceriagrion tenellum (assembly GCA_963169105.1). Lineage (NCBI taxonomy): Eukaryota > Metazoa > Arthropoda > Insecta > Odonata > Coenagrionidae > Ceriagrion > Ceriagrion tenellum. Next base: position 39,481,142 of record OY720640.1, read on the forward strand.
TTCATTTTTATTGAATCCCAAGTCGATGTAAGTTTTTATGTTCCGGTATAACTAAACTTAACGTTGAGTTTTACTGTCTGTGATTATCTTTTCCTCTTGACTCTTCTTAATTAGCTTTTCCTCATATAGGTGAATTTGCCCTTCCTGGAGTTTTAATCCGTGAGCCCAATTATGAATAAATAGCAATATGTTATAATATTATTTGACGGTGAAATTCAGTTGGAGACTCAACCTCATTAAAATATTCGCCCTATATCTCCATAATAGGTAGTAAGCTGTGGTAAAATATTTAAGGTGTGGAATTCAAGGAATAATTCTATTTTTTGAACTGCCTAAGGGATTGTTCAAATATTTAAAATATAGTAAAGCTACAATTTAATCAGAGGAGTGCAGGAACAGAGGTTAGAATGACATTGGAGCTATAGAAAACGCGTCAAGGCGTAATTATCGCGCTAGGATTATTCGGTGCCTGCTTCAAACGGAGGGTAGAATTCCCCTTAGAGTCATGGATGGATTTTGAGGAGTGCCAGAAAGGTTTTGGAGATGTGTATTTTGGAGAGGTGTGGCGTCGCTCTCCTATTGGCCTTGTATCAGGCTCTTCACCGACAGATGAGTTCCCCAGTCTGTGGCGTACAAACCCCTCCCTCTCTACCCGATTCCACCAACGTATAGTTCCTCCATTCCTGCTCCGGATATTCCCTCCGCTCCCGTAATCCGTTTTGCAGGGGCGTTTCTTCGCCGTTTGTTGTTCCATGGAATGGAATGCATACACACGTATAACACGGATCGCGTGATGCAATAGAAGCGTGTCCTCTCGTCGCTGCATCTCAAAAACTCGTTTGCTTCTCTACGTTCCGCAATAAAAGACAGGGGGCTCAGTTTAGTGTCACATCATGTTTCGATATCCTATTATTGTATTATTGTGAACGCAGTCTTGTTATGATAGAGCAGCCGTTCCAGATATCTTTTGGTTTGTACACCCGTGGATCACCCATTATCCTAAATTGTACCCTTTATGTTAGTGGAATGTCTACTACTTATATGTATTCTCACTGCAATTGCAGTCTTATTTCAGCTTTGCCTAGCCTCTTTCGTGGGCCACTTCTAAGTAGACTCTTCTCACGTGTCAGATATACTGTCATATCCACACCATGCAGGGTTCAAAAGAAGCTTACAATGCTGCTTACTCCTACCATTGCTCTTACTTTTACCATAAAAGCGTTGATTTTTCACTACTCTTGTAAAGTTTTGAGTGATACATTTATCACTACCTTTAAAGATATTTGTTGCGTGACTGTAGTCAATCACAGGACATACTTCAATACTCTCGTTGGCGCTATAACATTAATTGACATGTTGCAAATTATTATTTTTACTACCATGTGACATAACAGTGAGAGTACCTGTGAAAGCAGTGGAGAAATCAGTATTGATCTCATTGGTAGTTTGACTTATGCATCTGAATATGATCTCGCAATCTGACGGGAAGACGTGTAAGCAGGGTGTCAGGGCACCATCCGTAAAAAGTAAGTGGTTACGGAAAGAATTGAATGCGAGATGTACTTGACAGATTATTGTCCGGCTCTGTTTCATTTGTTATAGTTAATATTGTTTAGCGTAACAGCTCGCCACGATTGTAATGATTTTACAGGTTGGCAGTTCTGCCTCGCGGGGAATGTCCGAACAGGGTAGATATTGCTCGGGGATAGGATTGTTGAGGGAAATTTCGGCGAGTAAGAGGAGAGTTTGGATGGGAGCAGGTCAGAACGTGTGGAGAGGGAGTGGAAAGTGTACGTGAAAGTGGTATGTGGTATAAGAGAGTGGACAAAATCAAGAAAATACGTACGAGTGTCGGGAAGTAGAGAAAGTGAACAATTCAAGGAGGACCAGGAATATACCCAGAAGGAAACAGTCGTGGTAACATTTGGACGGAGATGAGGGATGGGGAAGGTTGAGTTGTAAATTGTGTATTACATGCGACACGGGTGATAGAAAACGTTGTTCAATTTAAACAATAACGACATTGATGATGATAACACATATGTATTATATGTGACTAGGGTAAATCTAACGTTGCTCAATAAACGATTTACAATTGTGTGGGTGAAATGATCCAGTAAATATATTTGCTAGTTATTTCTATAAAATTTTAACTTCTGTATATCTTCTTTCTGCTGTATTTTGTAGGTTGTGTGAGTTGAAATAATAATATCCACTATATCTAACTAATAAGGTTCTGATAGGATTCTAGTTTAAAATTCGTTTCATGGGGACCTACTTTAGAGATTTCATTACGGCTAAAAAGCATTGAGTTTAGAGTATAACTTTCCAGTATAGAGAAGCCAGTACCTTGTAGAAACGGGTCAAAGGGAATCACATTTTCAAAGTCATTAAAATTCAACAATTAGAAACTATTGGAACAAAAATCTCGTCTCGTTCAAATAATCGGTAGAAAAAACTGTCCGTTTTGCTTCGATAAACGTCTAAGACCTATTTAAATTTTCTCAATATTAAGTATTGATAATAATTTTAAATGAGCTGGAAGAGGTCGTCCTTGCATTGTGCTCTGTCGAGAAATCTTAATTCTTTCTCATGATGCTCTTAAAACCACTGTTCAGATTAATTAGATAAATAATGTTCTATGGAAGATGTACTAGTTACACTTTGCCTACAGTTTAGGGCTCCCTTAAGGGAATTTTTTCCAGAATACTTCAAAGAATATCTCATTTTCAAGGCATATTTTGCGCTAATTATTCATGGGAAACTCGTATAATCATTAGAAATATTAATTTAAAACAATTTTCCACTATACTTTTAGTGAAACCTAATTTTTAAAGAACCTCTTAAAAGTAACACATAAAATTATTGCTATTCTGACTAGTTCCATGTTGTGCTGATATTAAAGACCAATAAATGAAGTAGGCCCTAAGTAGCAAAAATTATTGATAAAGATCTAATTCAAGAAAATGGAATATTGGATGCAAATTGAATACCTCTTGCAACTGATGGAAATAGCTTGATTGAAAGTAAAACAGTATTTTCTAAATTTAATCGCATCGCAAAATAGCAAGGTTAGACTTACAGCTGAAGATAACGATCCCACCGTGTATGAGCTGCTAGACTATTTTCTAGCATGTTCCCACTCTAGTCTTATTTAGATCTCTGTGCATGTTCGAAGATTTGATTAAGCCGGAAACTTACGTAGCGGAATAACGAGAAGACATTGCTGTGTCGCAAATTTGCCCACTCGTGCAGACTCGTCGGCTCGCTTGGGAAAATAACGAAGCACCAGGCGAAAATGTATTCCCGTGGGAATAAAACGCAGCATCAACGTTGTTCCTAAACATTTTATTTCGAGCCATTCAGGGTGGAAAATTAAATCGACCGGCGAGAATCCTAAAACGCTTACAACGGAAAGTGCGAGCTAAGCGATAAATAGTCTGGCATTTTTGGGCGAGGAGCTGTAACCGCGGTTGGGGGTGGGGGTTGGATTGTTTCGAGGTTGGGAAGGGGTGAGGGTAGTAGGCGGATTAATAAAAAAAGGACAGACGGTAGGGTGAGCATATAATAACACTTTATTCGTGGCGCACCGGGAATCGGGAACCGGAGTAACACGCACTCTAACATAGGTACTTCACGTACATGCGCCGCGCTCGTATGTACGCCCGGCCCAGAGGAGAACGCAGAGACCGCGAAAATCGCATTGCGTCAGTTTTGTAATAATTAAAATCCTCAAACGGCAGCGTCGGCGGCGAGACCAGGCCATATTTAATGTCCTCCATTGCTCCTGGAGCACAAAAGCCGTTGAACCCTGCACCTCTCTCCCATCTATTCTCCTTAGAGAGATAGATGAACCCAACTAACGATGGATTAAGGGCTAGAGAAAAATGGCGGAGAAGGTTAGATTGGAGATTTTATCTTGTGTTAGGGAATCAGGGTTCAGGCATTCTTGTCGATGAGATTCTAGTGAAAAATTAGTGATGAAGAGAAATCTGCAGAGGTGGTGTCATGTAACGCAAGTGACGATGGATTATGAGATAAGGAAACTGGCCCAAAATGGACTAAATTGAACACTTTTGTTGGTCTTTACAAGATGGCATTAAGGAATGTATGCAGATAAAAATTTGAGGCGCTAGAATGAGTAAATATAGATTAGAAGTATAGTGTGGAAAAAAATGATAATGGGATACCAAAAATAATGGAAGTTGATTTGCTATTTGCTTGGTCTTCGAAAGGTAGGGGTGAAAAGTCCTGATGTTTAAGTTTGGTGAAAAGCGTGTGTGAAACGGGATTGAATGGTGAGGAGAGAGATTTTTTTAACGCACAGATCGATATATTATTGACGAGGAAAGCGTAATGAGATCCTTGCAGTTTCAATAATGGGATAAGAATAGGAAAGTACGAAAATACAGTGTTAGGAATGTTAGTGGAGAGGAGTTGGTATGTGATATATCAGAGTAAAAATATTTGTAAATTAATGTAAATATTGAATTAATACACTGATTTTCGATACTTAAAGAAACTTCATTGAATATTTCGAGATATTGACTGATCTTCATCCTGAATTAAGATCACCAAGGGTTGAAATTTGCCATGAAAAAATCATTTGACTTGATCGGGAATGGAACCCGAAATCACCAATTGCCGGTCACTCGTACGGTAGTTGCACTCGTTAACACCGCTGACCGTGCGAGTGACTTCGTCAGTTCAATGATTGGAAATTCAGAGTAAGATTTTTCAAAATCGTTTTATTCTTCATCAAGATGATTTCGACATGTATCACCGGGAAGGAAACAAATAATGATACCTTTGGTAGTCACTAATAAAGTACTTGAGCTCTAATCACGTTAGTTTATTTCAGATTAACGGCTGAAGTGGTTTTAGTGGCGCGCAATCACTCGCACGTGTGCATAGATATGCACCAAGGGGATGAAATCCGACATGATACAATCGTTTAACTTGACCGTATTCGAACCCGGATCTGGCAATTGTCGGTCCAGTGAAAGTTTTTTCTGTCGATTTTCAGCTCCCACGTACATAGCTTTCTGCTTTCGCTATGGACTAGAATAAGCTATACTGAGCCTTCTTAGCAGCTTAAAATTTTGGAGTAAAACTGTGGATGGAAAGTGGGGTGAGGTACAGGGAGGAAAATGTGAAGTGTGGCCTGGGGAGAGAGAGAAGAAGAGAAATGAGGGAGCTAAGAACGTAAAGCGAAAGAATGCGAGCTCCTCTGGACCAAAAGTCTGCTTCGTGGTCCCGGGGGCGTAAAAAAATGAGCCTGGGGGTGGTCAGTGAGGGGAAGAGGGTTGGGAGCAGTAATGGCTCGGGAGAAAAAGGCCGGGTGTGTGGGGAGGGGCGGGGAAAGGGGAGACAAGTTACCATCGCGGTCTGCGAGCCATTACTGGGAGAGCTCCCAATCCAATGCAGCAGCGGCCAGGAGTGGAGGTTGGTTGGGGTGGACTGCTTGACGTTGGATGGGAAGGAAGTCCGCCGCTTGGGCAGGGAGGAAAAGAGATGGATGCATGGAGCGAACACATAGCATCCCGACCTTCTAGCTTCGAAGGCTGGCGAGAATGGCAGTTGGGTTGGGGGGGGGAGGGGCAGGAGAAATTCTCCCTTCCCTGGGCAACGCCCCCTCCGCCCCCCCAATGCCTCCCCGGGGCATCACACCCACCCAATCCCACCCCTATCCTTCCCTCCATTAAAAGTGAGGCACGTTGTTTATCAAGCGAATTAGCGGGGAGCGTGGTCTCTGTGGCAACCGGACAGCGATTGCCAATTTCCGAGTTGGATCCACGCTTGCGGTGCCTCCCCCCCCCCCACCTCCAGCCTCTCCTCGTTCACCCCCAGCACCCACGCCTAGCCCTCCACCGATATGGACCTCCCCCAATAGTCCCTCCACCGGCTATTCCTCCTACACCTCCCTCCCTCGGCTAGCCACTCTACCTTCTCCCAAACCGCAAGCCCTTCGTCCTCCACACTGCCTCTTCCTATGCTTCCCGCCGTACCCATCGCTACGAAGTGTACTCCCTTTCCCTTCCCAGCAACTCCCCCTTCGTTTCCATTCGGTTTCTTTTTAGTTTCGGAACACGGATCTAACTGCACGACCGTCGTGAAATTTTACGGGATAATGTCCATTGCTCCACAGCGAAGCTCCGTGTACATCTCTAAGCATGGCCTCCTCTGAAAATGTTTGTTTTTTAAATGGGATTAGTGATTAAATCCTCATTGAGGATTATGCTGTGATAATTGGTGCGTACGGTGGACATGATACTAGAATAGCACGTTCAAGTATCGCTAAGGCTGGCATGACTAAAATATTTTCGTTAACAAACAAATTTCTAGCCCTTCATTTAACTGTTTTACGTAATTATCTCGCCCAAATTTGTTTTAGGATGCCTACTTAGTGGCTTTGAGGCTCGGGTATACTCGGTTTACTATGACTTGACAAGGTTTAGCGTGGATAATACGATACATCGGCCAGTACTACCGATTTTTGCACACGCTGCTTGCAACTGCAGTTTTTTAGTGTACTATAGTATTAGGCATTGTATAAAATCAAGGATATTTAATGAAATCTATTCCATTCTGATTATTTCTTGCCATTTTTGCCGGAACATAAAAAATTATTGATTACGTTTGAAAACCATCACTCCGTATTGCTCACGCTAATTTGTAATTAAGTTATATTCTAGATTTGGCGAGGTTTTGAATATGTGAATCTTTATTTCCGCCATCGAAGAGAAATGTAACTTACGGAATACCCGATCGATAAGCTTTATATAAACGAATTATTTGTTGTTATACATCCCCCGTATACTAAACTGCATTGCATACGTCTCCTGCGCCGAAATTTGTTTAATGGTAAGCGGAGTTACGTACAATTAGTTTCCGAGCAATGGCTATCTGACAAAGTTTTATATTTTGTTTCATATTAGGTTCATGATAAAAATTTAAGCTCATGAGAGCACTCAAAAGTAATTTAAATTTGGGTGAAATAATTAATAAAACGGAAGCTAAGTTGAAACATTACTCCTACAACAAATTGACCTTTAGCCATTTATATGTTTTCGTGCTACAATGAATTTCACATAATTGCTCTTTGACAATTTTGGCAGTTTGAAATATTTTCCAAAGTTTAGTTTAAATTAGGAATATTTTTATTGACCCTATACTCATAAATGACGTTTTACGTTTTAAAGATTTTATAAGGCTGCTTTATATATTTTGCTGTAACCCAATTAAAAATGTTGCCCTTAATGTCTCTATATTTTATTTAGTATCTACTTATCCACATGTATACCTCTTATGCAAATTATTATGGGTACTGATATTTGCTCAGGATTTCCACTTTGCCCTTTTGACCTGAATGACGTCTGCTCGCCGTCATGATAATGGGAGTTGACGGAGTGAACAATACGTTCAGGTTTGACGGATGCGAGCGGAGGTGGTGAAATGTTAAATGATATGTGCAGAAAGATTTTGGAAATTAATATTTATAATTATTTCCTCCAAGAAAGGCTGTTAGGTATTCATCGCCTTACTACCGTACCTCAAATTTTCACGTTTATACTTTACTGTTTTTCCATGGGCAAGATTATATATTTGCCATCATGAATTTCTGCTGCATACTGAGGCAACCCTAAAAATACATTTTAATTATTTAGTCTAGGTTATTGGTTTGCTTAGTTTTAAGTGCTACAAAAATCCTCGTTAAAGTGTGATCTGTCGATGCTGAATCACTACATTATGGTCAAGCGTTGATAATTCTTGCCATAACCAAGCTTATATCCGAATTCCGTTTATTAAATGGCATTTATTAATAAACTCTCCATGGATTATCTTGAATTCTGGAACCTCTGTGTGATTATATTTGGAGACAAAACTTTATCATGGGTCGGTTCAAGTTCAAAACCAAATATCAGAGTGTTGTGGTACATTGAGGTAAAATTAATTAGGGCAGCTACTGAACCGTTGAGTACAAAAATATCGGAAGCTTAATGATGTTTGTTAATTTTATCGCAACTTTGAACAATAACTCATGAATTAATGGCTGCAATTAACTCATAAATTATCAATACAATGGGTTCGCTGATCTTACTACCGGGGAATAATCGGGAGGCTTACATTAATAACTATTTTAATGAGCTGACGTCGATAACCAAAATTTGTGATCATTACAGAAAGATAAAAAAAACTTCAAATCAAAGTTGCTCATGCATATAGCATTATTTTCTAAACGACGAGCTCGAAATTAAATTTTGACGCCCGTGGCATCCCATAGTTGTTATGATTCTTGCGTTAGCGTAGTAAGTAAATTAATGTCAATTACTCTCGATAACTCGACTATAAACCCTCAAAATCAGTACGCAAAATTGTTTATACATGTGCAGTTGCCTCATATAGTCTTCTATCTATCCATTTTTGTTGATAAGTTAGTAAAAAGTGATTATTGTCCTTCATTGTTTCAAATCTGTAAAGATATTCCTCTCTTTATCATCACTTGGTGATGCATAATAATATTTATACAACGCATAATTCAGCATTACCTTGATAACGTACCTTTTTTAACTTTTCCAATTTTTCTTCATATGACAGGTGAAACTATTTATTTCAGAGCAGCACCAGGCACGCCATCGTCAGCAAATAGCGTCACACATTCATCTATTCAAATTGTTTGAAAAACTGTCGAAAGAGACCCAACTTTCCACACACTTAATCTGAAGCGTTACAATTCTGTCTAGCGCAGCAACTAAATGGAATAGCCTTTTAGAAAGTATATATTTAAAAGATTTTGAAACGTGACAATTTGGACTCGCACGTCCATTGAGGGTTAAATATAAGAAAGGCTATAGTAAATATCAGGTGTACGGACATGGATTGGGGTCTTTAAATAGTGTTCCTGTTCTAAGAGAATGTATCAGATAAAAATGAAAACAGTGTGAAGCTCATCGAATTAATGCAAGGAGTGTTCAGATAATCATTCATGAGGAGCTTAAATGAATGAACACCTAGCTATACTACACTACGACTGATTGTCGTAATATACCTGAGGGTAATGCCTAGACGTCGAAGCCCGTAGTGCAATAAAATATTCAAGGAACATAATTAAGTTTATCACTATTTAACTTCATTATGCTGTTCCTCTACATCTTACCAGACACTGCTGACTAAATTAATGAGAAGGTTTTATGTTCAATTAATCATTATACTTAAATGAGTGAATCAGATTTTGACACTCAAGGAATGTATTCTATATATTAAAAAGAATATTTAAAAAGTCATATATATGTATGAAAGTTTGGGTGTAAGCCGGAGCCCTGAATAAAAATGGGTTTATAGTTAAAATGACAGAGTTGAGCCATATACTGATCAAGAAAAATTTAAGAAAATTATAGAAAGAATAATGTGGTGACGGTGGTGACTGATAGATGTGTAGTGACATCTCTTTAACATCATAACTTTTTGGATTGGCAACCTTTTGATTCGACACTTAGCTTCATGGATAATTTTATTGCAATAGTATTACGTTACCAAATGGGAGGTCTAGTTACATACTGATGGAGTTACGTCGATAAATTTGATTCGGTTGCCAATTCCTCCGTAAAACGTGCTAGTGAGGCTAGGAACTGCCTTCAACCGCTCTCCTCTGCCCCATCCTTGCTTTCTCCTCTTTCCCAGACTCCAACGCGACGAAAAACAAAGCTGGAGTCCTCTCCCGAGTACATAGAACACGTATACAAAAATATACCGCGCGTCGGCTGTCGCCATCTACCCGCCGTCGGCGGTGTTAATTAACGGAAGAACCAACTCGCTCATAAATTCAAGGCAAAAGGGGGCTAAGGGGTTTCATAACATGTTAATCTGCGTCAGCTACTCTGTATCTCATTAAAAAATGTATGGGAAGACATGAAAGACGAGGGATGCCGACGGTTTGGAGGAATCGCGGGAGTGGGGAATGCGTCGGAGGAAGAGGAGTTGCGGGGAATGGAGACGCAGGAGTGGGAGGGAGACTTAAGGCGAGGAAGAGGGCTGAGGTAGGCGGCGAAGAGAGAGGTATAGTAGGTCGCGAAGGGGTAATTTGAAGATCACAGTATCTGCGGACATATCAAGGCGCTGTAGGAGCTTTTTGACAGAACTGCAATGGATTAAAAAAAAACTCAATGTAAACGATCCCTCGGAAATATTTACGAAGCGACGGTAAACGAATGCATGGAACGAGTAAGATTTTTATATATGTATTTTTAATCTCTTTCAATTAGCATTTGAATTAATGTCACCGCCACTCGTGAGTCTTTTTCATTTTCTTGTAAATTCATTCCATATCTCATGTCTCAGCACTTGGATTTTCGAGTTTGCGAGGTGGTGTGAGTGGCTAGATTTGTCATTTTTTTATTTTCCTTCAAGGAGATGCCGCTTATCCGCCACCGGAAAAATGTCAAATAATTGCTGTTAATGCTGGTGGCGAGGAAGATGCCTCGTGAATTTTAATTATTAAAAAGCTTCGGGAGAGGTCGAATTTTGTATGCCTTCCAAATATTTACCTCAATTAGGTTCATTTATCCTCTTGTGCAGTTGAATGTTATTGCAGCTTGTTTATAGAATCACAAAAACATCTGCTGTTGAAGATGAAATAAACATTTTCGTATTGCAGCGTCAAATGCTATAGATTAATTACTAGGCATACTTATTGAATATCTCAGGAATATTAATTTGCCTCTTGGGAACCTTCTTGCATCTTATCAAATCGATTCGGGGAATATGAAACACAGTTTCGCTTTTTTATTTTGGTTCCAGTTTTTAGCAAAAAAACATGATATCAGAACATCTAATGTCACTGGATGTTGCAGGTGTGCACGGCTATTGTAATCGGATTGATTTAAGGACATGGACAACGTACATACGCTCCTCTGCGTTTATTATAGAGTTCTCATAGGCATTGTTGCCTTTTTATGGAGGTGCAAGACCATGGTAGACTTCACTTATAACTGGAAGGATTTAATAAATTAGTAATTTAAAGAAGGATCCATAATTAACGCTTTTCATTTTTAAATACTCATATTAATTATTACCATATTTCTTGGAGTCGTTTTACATTTATTATTGAGCCATAGCATGATCCATTTCAATGAATTTGGCTAGAGTCTTTTAGTTTTTGTTATTGAAGAAGTGCTCATTAGATGATTAATACGACTCATATGTATTAAACTACGCCATAGTTGGACTGCATCATTACAGCTGTTAAAATATGTTACAATCTACAACTTCAGAGCTTTTCTTCATCTAATTCTACTCGCTATTGATTTTCGCTTGGAATCCATCCCTGTAACACCATAACTCGTATTCTACTACTTTTCGTTTGTACTATTTTAAATACAGGATTCCAAATAGCTGAATACTTCGATTTTTAGATTTTCACTCTTGTATTTAAAAAGGATCATTAAAATTCGTGATGCTGCGCTTCAGCTCCCAGAAAAGGAAATGAGACTGTGGTCTTTCAAAATTACTAACATTCACTTACGTATTTTACACAAGTCAGATTATCATTAGTCGTTATCCTAAGATTGGTTGACTGCAGCCCTCCACCCTTCCCTATCTAATTGTAGTTCCCTTACCTCCTGGTTTCTCTTTTAATGTACTTTTAACTTTCTTTGGCGCATGAAAATATTCCTGGGTTTTCCTCTGGGGACTTTTCCCCCCCATTTTTTCTTCAATTATGTTCTTCACACACCCATTGTGTCTCATACAATTCAGAGAAAATCCCTAAAATGTAAGGCCCATTCGTCATTCCTCCTTGGCATCAGCGCGTTTCTCCGTGCCTTTCACCCGACTGGGAAAACCCGTGACACGTCCTTGCTCTTCTTTCCACCTCCAGGGTGGGTACTTGCTTAAACTCCACCTACACGGCAATTCTTATCTCGCTATCACATTTCAACACAGACTCACGCGGATTCAAGCCGTCAAAAGAGGCCTACCCTCGCATTGCAGCATAATGCAACTAATTTTGATCAACCAATTGTTAAAACAAACTTTTTCAAATACCACAGGATGAAAAGTAACACAACTCGGGTTTTAACGAACGATCCCAATGGCTTGACCGTCGCCACTCGAATATCAATCAAGAATTATTCGTCAAAACCTGGGTCGTGTTACATTTTTATCCGATGGTATTGAAAAAGTTTGGTAAATGAATGTGTTAAACTATGGAATGATTAAGGAAGAGTTTTACTCATTAATTTGATTACCTCCACCAGTTTCGACGCTAATCATCTAGGTCTCTCGATTGATTCTAAAAGTGCGGAGTCCATGGAGTGTAATTTCTCTGATTTAATTTCAGTAAGTGATTTCGCCTACTATCACTGAAATCAGTTAATTAAGGCTACGTAGCTCCAGCTAACCGAACTTCATAGTCATATAAATAACGTATCAGCCATGCCGGACTCGAAACTGCGACCTTCAGGTTACTAATGTAGCACCTTCCACTTGGCCAAATAATGGCCGCGGTTACCAAGTTTAAGCGTTACCGGGAGGCTTCAAGTTCAGAAAATTGTTATTGCGGGCACACGGGAATTCCTCCCGAAGAGTGCATGCTGAATAGGGAAATGTCCGGGAATATGACATTATTTGGTAGCCCCATATATTACCTCAATGTATGAGAAAAAAGGGAAATAATAAGCAGGATTCAACTAGCCATGTTCGACTTTAACTCAGCATCCTTACTGACAGACACATTGATCTAAATGCAAGAAAGAGATCATGAAAGCATATTTGTGGATTGTTGTTTTATAGGGATGCGTGACATGGACTGTTGGGAGGCCAGAGAAAAGAAGACTGGAAGCATTTGAATCATGGTGCTACCGTAGCATGCTGAAATTCAGCTGGGTAAAAAGAATAACTAATGAAGGATGTTTAAAAGAGCAAACTAGAGAAGGACAATGTGGATTAGCATTAAAAAAGACGAGATAAATTAATAGGGCACATCCTACTTCGTAATCATAAAATGAGAACAATTATAGAAGGAATGAAACCAAGGCTATCCTACATAGAGCAGATCATGAGCGAATTGGGTTGCACCTCCAATAAAAGATAAAAAGGATAGCAGAATGAAGATCGGAGTGACGAGCTGCTGCAGACCAACCTCAGGGTTGACAACTTAAGAAGATGAGAAACTGGGTAGTGAAGGTAAAGTAAATGAAGAAGACCGAGCTTGAATATTGGGGAAAATTCATGAAAGAGGGAGGCGAGTGTTCGGCGAATTTGTAGAAAACGGGTTGGACACAGACGGAGAAGAAGGATGCGCCGCTGATTTTGAGTGGAAGAGTTAGTTATGGCCCTTTTCCCTAGGACGGGAGGGAGAGGCTGCGCTTCAGAAGCCATCGTTGCCGGAGGAGAGAGGGAGAGAGAGTGGAAATGAGAGTGGGGGTGAGAAAAGTCCATGAGTCTTTCTCGTCGCCGGTTGAAGACGCTCCGGGCTCCGTCGGTGCAGTTCCCACCCATGTCCACCAAACCATTCGCAGCAGATTGCGACTTACCTTGGGCATCTGTTAAAGCGTTCCTGCTCAACTCCCACATTCCCCATCCCTTCCTTGAAAAAAAATAATAAAAATAAAACGGTCCAGTCATACGGGCGCGGCTTATTTTCAGGAAGGGTGGATCTCCTCCCACTTTTTCCCTTCCACTTTCATCCCCCTCCCGCTCCCATATTTATTTACGTTTTCCACTTCTCCCTCCCTCCTACCCTTCCTCCAAACCCCCATACATTCCCCTTTCTCATGCCCTTTTATTTTTATTGGTTCTACGTGACTGGGTGGTTAAGATGGGAAAAAAGGAGAGAGGACGCTTTGACCACGTTTTCGGGTCGGGCGAGTATTGGCGTAAGGATTTGAAAAGCGGTCGGCTGGGTTTAATGGGATCTCGAGTTTTCCCTTGCACTCTCTGCAGTTATTGGCTGTAACTTAAATTGCATTACTTCCGTAAAATATTTTGGACTCGGGACTTTCAGTGATTATTTTTTCGACAGAAAAAAATGGATAGACTATTTAGCTATGCTCAAATGGACGCTTATTTTGTTATTGACTGGAAGATACTTGGTATTTTAGATGGCCATTGCTTGCTTTAAAGTTGGCAATTGATATGTTTTATTCCTAATCATATTTCTAATCTATATATCTTAGTTATCATGAAAGTGGTTTTATAGTAATTTTAAAGCAACCTAATGATAGTTTTATGGCAAACTTTGAAAGTTTTCCTATGTAAAAATCACTGTACAACTTATTTATTCCTGAAAAATAAGCCATAAAAGTATTTGGTGATATTACATTTAAAAATGACGCTCTTTGCTCAAGGAAGAGCAGCAATGTAGCAGTTCTTATAGCAAAATTGTGCTTCCTTTTTGTTTCTATTTAACAATCATATTGCATTATTCTTCCAAAACTATACCCGTAAAAAAACCTCATATCCAATTCAGTTTGTTTGCTTTTCGTGATAGCCGCAACTACCAAAAATGGATTGTTGTTGGCGGTTATTAAAAGGAGAACTTTATGATCTACCAGGCTAAAAATTTAAGTTGAAACCCATCAATTATTCCATTCCATAGTTTCACTTTCTCACTTCTGGACTAGAAATAAGTAAAATTATTCAAACACGGCGGGTGAATTTTTGTGAAGAAATTGCCATGGGAAAAATTCGGCCTGGACCGGGTAACGAACCATGGACCTTTGGTTTGCCGGACCAATGCGCAGACCACTACGCTATCCAGGCTTCCTAATTCCCATGGCAATTTTGGTGGATGCAAGGCAACTAGATCTTTGGCCCTTGCGGTCCATAAAGTAGAAATAAGTATTTTATGGGAATACATATGTCCAATAAACACTCTTACAGAGAAGTTAGTATAGCCTATTGAATATCAGGTGTATAGAGTCATATAACGCCAATTCAGGATATTTAGGGCCGAGGGATCATGGTTCTAGTTTGTATAAGGTTAGCCATTTATGCAGTTAGAGTAATTTTTATTCCGATACACCCACTTTCTGTATCTTAATTATTGGTAACAGTTGAAAGAGGTACGGCAAGAAGTGAACAGTGAAAATCTGAGAAAAGATTTGGCATAGCAACTATCTTCAGCGGGGAGGTCAAAGGTGTTGCCGCGTGTACTGAAAAATGTCAAAACGGTAAATCCACGCTAAGAAGGATGGGATCATAAAAATTGCGGTAGCATTTTGATGCGCGGGGAGTGAGTGGAGGTCATTCTGTGGAATGTGTTTATAGCGACGTCCAGGGGTTGCGATGAGTATGGAAGGGTGAAGGGGTGAAGGTGTTTGGAGTGGAGTGAGGAAGAAAATATATGGGGCGAGATTCGAGAGGGCCCCATCCACGCTGGTGCGGCCGCACACGCCGCCGAGGCCATTACCCGTCGCTTGAGCGGAGACGCCTTTTGCCATAAATGTTGATTGCCGCTTGCGCGCGGGAGTGGACGCTGGGTTTTTCGGCAAAATGGTGGGCGGTGGACGTCGTGGAAGGACAGACGCTGGGGAATAGTGAGCGGAAGAACCGTCCTCATTTGAACACCCCCTTCTGGAGTTGTGAGGTTTGACCGAGAAATCTAGATGAATAGAAATCGAGAACAAAATAATACAAATAACGGCGTGCTAAACACCTTACGCGTGTACCCTAGTTCTCTTTAAAAATTAAATTCTCCGATCTTTATCAAGGAATTCTACTGAAATTGGCTGAATATTTTTAGCTATCCAAATTTTGACTAGATATAAATATTTTTTTATATTATATAAAAAAGTACTCTATTTATGAGTATTTATTTTGACGCGGCATTTAAAAACTAATCTTAGATATTCAAGTAAACTTACTTCATGAGCAGACTTTGATATCGCGGTCGTTACGTACCTGCATCAGTCAATGTACTTAAAAAAATAGCTGTTAAATTGCAACAGTTTGTTTGCTAATGAATATGATATGATATGCGAAGTTTAACCTGCCTGAAAATCCTTCATATATTTTCTAAGATTATGCATTTCAATTTTTAATGGGCGAATCGTCGTAATTTTAGCGTTTTTTGTTCATTACCTTATTTATTGTTTAAATTAAGAAATTCATAAAAGGACAATGGAGAGTGATTTTAAATGGAGCTTTGGTTTTCCCAGCTTTTGACAGATGCTGATTGTGGTTTTAAAATTCATCTGTGCTTAGAGCATTATAATCCCAATGTTTCAATCGCGTTGCAGCGAGCGTGTCTATTGCTGCACATCTTTTGAGGTGGCTCGCAGAGTATTTTGTAAATGAGCGTCTTCCGGAGCGAAATTCACTCCTGAGGAAGCTCGTCTCAACGCGATTGAAGTGTTGGGCTGAAAATACTCCAAGTGCAGCGCCTCTCAAAATGCACTTAACAACTGATTATTTATTTTCAGTGGCAATTTGCTCTCCATTGTATGATTAATTGATTTAAAATATTATAATGTCACAGCATATTTATCATTATATCTCCGCCCTGGTTTGAATTTCTTAATGCGATGATGGGATTGCAATACCGGGGGTTTCTTTGGGCGTAAAAAATAATCTTGAAATGTAGAAACGATGTTGAACTGAAACAAATCTACATTATTCGATTTGAAAGTTTACGGTAAGCACCTAAAAGGAAAATTTGTTTTAAATGTACTGATTAATTTCTTTATGATTCCCAGTTGTCCAACAAATAACTTACTATTCACAAGAACAATGCTGAGCCGTGATACTAGAATTATCGTAGGCCTTTGAAATGAAATACCTTTACTTCAACTTCCGTGTAATCAACAGAATTAAACCTACTACTTTAATATTACTCTAAAAACTGTGATAAATGTAAAAACAGAGGAAGAATTTTATCTCGGATATCACACTCTCGTGAATGTTAGTGGACGAGAGTTATAGATCATGAATCTCAATCCGTTAAATTTAGGCATAGACACTTCAGATCTGGGCACTCATTTGCAATAGGGATTTATTGGCCTTAAAAAAAATCTTCCACTACCGGGATATAAATCTAGCAATAGTTGTGGGGACTCCAATCTGTGTTTTAAACGTCTGTTTTAGTTCATGTACTTGTACTTCCGATGAACTTAATCCATTATTTAATCAAAATTTTTGTCAAATGTAACGAACTCGAAATCCTTTGACATTAGATATACAAATTGTCTGATGGGTGAAATACCGTCCTTTTATTTACATGAGTATGATGGGAATGGCAAATATAATTTTTAGCATTACTTTCTGAACTCTGCTTACTTCTTATTCTTCAAAAGTAGTAGTAAAGCAGAAATACGGTTAGTCATAACAATTTATTAAAGTGAGGAAATATTTTACAAGCCACAGAAAAACACACGCAACCACGACCCGGCTTTCGACAGCTATGCGTCATCATTAGGTGATACAAAAATGTACAGCAATCCAAAATATACTATCAGTGGTAAGAGGAGGGTGGGGAATAATGATTTTACATGGTGATGGGGACGGGAATGGCTAACAAAAGAGGAAAAGATAGGGGAATATGGCAGGGAATAGGGCAGCAAGCATTCATTTAAAAGATTAACATCTGAGTCAGCATTTCGTTTTAAAATTTCGAGCTGTTCTAATGCATTTAGCTCACGTCGGTCATCAGTAAAATGCAGTATTTTAAGTTAAAAAATCACTTTGATGGTTACAAGGTAGAGGTTGTTTGGCAAAATGACTCTTTTCTTCATGGTGATTTTTAAATGCACTATAATGTTCTTTGGTTCTGGTCTGGAAACTTGTCGAAGTCTGCCCCACGTAGACCCCTTCACAGTCGTTGCATGAGAGTTCGTAAATACCACTTCTGCACATAGACTCCACTTTATCTTTGCAATGTACCATCAAGTTTTTAGGGTCATGGTTGAGTTATATGATACATAGAATTGGTCTTTGGGGAATGCTTTTACAACATTTTCGGTTACATGACCGTAATACCTTACAGAGCACCATTTTTTATAACCCTTTTACCACTATTACCAGTATATATTTGATTAACCAAATTTTTCTTCTTCATTTTACTAATTAATTTGTCTATTATTTCTAGTGAATAACCGTTTGCCAAAGCTATATTCTTAATTATGTTCTTTTCTTTCTCAAATTCTTCTTTGATAAATGGGACCTTAGTTAGCCGGTTAATGAAGGCATGGAATGCTGCCATTTTTTGTGAGTGGCAATGTCTTGAGTCGGCAGGAATGACGATTTCAGTATCGGTTGGTTTTCTATTAAATTGCAAATTTATGACGATAATTCACCTGGGAAATTGTCAAATCCAAATAGTTTATAGAACGTTTGTCATCATTCTCATGAGTAATAACGATTTTTCGATGTACATTGTTTAAAACCTTATTAAATTTGTCCAACTGTCGGTCTGTCCCCTTCCATAAAATCAAAATATCTTCTAATATCGATAGCAGTATATTACCATATTTAATAGGTTATGTCCTGAGTTAAAAAGTTTATTTTCATAATAATCTAAAAAAAATGTCAGCAAGTAAAAGAAGAGATTGGGAAGCCCATCGCTAAACCCTCTGTCTGTTGATAAAAACAATTTTATTCTTACTGTTAGTCGTATATTTTATTTTGTCCATCATCATTTTGTGCGTACTGTGGTTCATTTAGCGCTCATATCACCGTCATGAATGTCTCACGGTGTCTCGCAAATGCTGTCATTGATGTGAAATAATGGTTTAATTGAAATTTATCAGTTTAGATTAAGGAGAACATTCATTATCAAAGTTCTGCAGATGATTATTCGCCTGTGCGACCGGTTTCAGTACAATTTATAGTCGTGAGGGTCTTGTTGATGATACCCTGTATCGAAACCTGTCACACCAAATCAAAATTTGTGCATCTTTACCTGCGCAATTTTTATGTTGATTAATCATGAAGGAGTCTTATAATGTCCCGCCTGATACCATTGAATTTCTCAGTCTATGTATTGCTCAACTGTGGAAATATAGTGATACTGTAAGACCGTTAATACCTCCAGCCTTTTTGCACAAGACCAAAAGAATCGGATGTAATTTCAGTTAAAGTAGTTTGTAGGGCATCAAGGAAAATAATGTACGAAACGAGATTACATACTAACTTTTTAGTGACCCTTGTGCGAGAGACTTCGATATCAGCTAGTACCGAAGAACAATAGTTTCAGATACTATGCTATTCCTGGGCATTGCTGGCATTAAAAATTATATTATCCGTCGTTTTCTGTCAAAAGTAGAGTCTTAGTTGGAACTGAGAAGTCTAACGAGTCCAATTCCTTCGCGGCTTTATCTTTAAATCTGAGGTGCTCCGCTTTACCGACTTGTTGAGTCATATTATCCCCGTAGCTATGTATCCTGCCTTCCGCCGTCAATTCCGCATTCGGCTACATCTTCGAAATAAGACACCACCAGCTCCGAGAAACCCGAGGAGGCAGCGTCCGCCAAGGCCGGGAAAGCAGGAGTAGCAAGCCCGTATATACAAGAGCAACACAGAAAAACATTCGCTGCACTGCCCTATTCGTCGCGTTGGCGAGACGGCATCTTCAACCGGCCTCGGGTGTCTTCCGAGTTGGCGTGTCCAAGCCCCACCCAAAGGGGGAAATGCTCGTTGGATTGAGGGTTGAATGCGTGTCCTCCTTGTGCATGCAGGTGGAGTTGTGTGCGTAGCGGAGACGCTCGGCTGGCTGGATAGAGAGAATACGGTCTCTGATGGGTTTGGATCTCTCTGGTTGAAGGAGAGGGAGAGAGAGAAACGGAGATTCTGATTGCCATTTCGGCTCTGCGGGCGACCAACACAGGAAGGGTTTGCAGGGAGTGGGGTTACACCGTGAGGGAGTTGGGCAAAGGAGTGTGGGTAGCTTATCTTAGGGTCGACTGGTAGCATGCGAGGTTACTTCTGTCTCACCCTCTACTCCCCCTTTGGCCCTGTGGTGTGTAATGGACTCCGATCGTGTGGGTTCCTTCCCTGGACGATTCTCTCTCTCCTCGCCCAAGAGGCTTATTTTCCCCGTATTGCGCCTCTGCTAACACCCTAGGGCGGCGGTTGAATTATTTTTACCGCTCAGAAATGTTTGACTGGATATTAATTCGAATGGATGCCTTAAAAGGGGGACATTATATCCCGGAAACCTTTACGGTATTCCCGTGCAGTCATTTCGCTATATTAGGGAGGCGATGGTTTTACCATTAGGTCGTAACGCCAGTGGATATACCTTATACTTCTATAGTGGTAATCTAATAAATAGTGACTTAAATATGATGATCAATACGCAAAAGTCGTTATTACGATAATTTTTCTTTAAGTTTCATATTTACAATTCTTGTAAAACTCGGGTTTTTTAAGTTTACTTTACATTACTTTTTAATTCTACCTAGGAGTGGCATATCTTTTTTTTTAAACTATGTCATTGCTAGGTAAGATCTATCTTATTTATTTGTATTGGATGACAACTATAAATTTCGCAGAGCTTTAATACGAGGTAATGAAAAAATATCCGGCGTAAATGAAATTCGTATTTTAGCTTATCCGTGAAGTTCATACTCTTCGAGTATCGAATCTTGAATGTTACTTAAATAAGTGAATTTGTGCAATCATAGATTGATTGAAAAATAAATTAATGCACTCCCTTTTTTAAATGAATCTAATTAATGAACTTGAACGTATTAATTATACCATACAATTCCTAAGACTACTGAAATGTAGTATCCATTTTCGATTCACTATCTTAGTAGGCATTAAGGTAGGAAAAGAAAATACCTAGACAAAAGGGTCATAGTTTTCTTATTTCAATGAAATAATTTATTTATTTTATTTCCCGTGGTTAGACGTATATCTTACTATCATCAAAGAGATATCATTCATATTGCATGATTTTAATACTCGAAAATGAAAAGAACATATTATTTGTATATTTTCGGTTTCAGGTTGTTGCTGATAGATGTCTGCATTATACATAATTTTTGTCGTGACGATATTACGTATATTAGGGGTAGATATCTGTTCAAAAACTGAATATAAAACTAAAATTATATTCACTTTTCCTATACTTGATTCTGAAACCACACCCTACTAACTGAAAAGAGACCCTTTAGTTAATATATACCAACAAGATATTCCACGTCTTGTCCTTGAAAACTGTGATGTACTACACTTATACGTTCAAAATTCGCTTAATGTAATGATTGAAAAAATATGATAATAATAATTGTGGAATGACTGTGCGTATGAGGTTTTTGACCTTTTCTCAATTCGAAAAACCTCGTGAATTTTAGAAGTAATGCTACATTTTTTATAAATAAATAATTGGAATAAAATTATGACAATCGCTACAAAATCACCCCTTTAGTGTATCACTGCTAGACACAATTTATAAAACTAGAATTTTCTAGTTTCGTTTGGAATCGATAGGTTCTAATCATTTAATACGAATATCTTAAGTTTGCGTACAGAAACCGCGAATACTTAGGTAAATGAAGCGTTCTTTCTTCAAATCAACTCTCCATCTTCTTTAAGTACCAGTTGAATGAATTACTAATACTGACGCTGTGCCCTCACCTTCGCCTTTCTTGAGGTAGTTATTTTTTCGCTCAGATTTGTTGTAGCAGTAGTTTTCGGAAACACGTGGAAGAATTAATGCCTCCTAATTAACGTGTCACTTTTCTATATGCGAGTCGGCTCATCCATTTCTTCTCATATTCCTTGTTGATTCACTTCATCTCTCCTCCGCAAGCCCAACTTGATCTCATACTTTTGTTTTGCCTAAATTTCTGACTTCTCCGGGGGGCGATGCCGCACACTTCCCGCCAATTTCTCTTCCATTTATTTCCCTCCATTTGCCACTTCCAAGCCCGTTTTATCCCTTACCCTTCCCTTGTCCCCTTCCCCGGAACCTTATTCCCATGGCGAATGCCCCTCCTCCCACCACGCCCCCCCAGCCTACCCTTCATCCTCTCCTCCCATAGTCGAATTCACTCCTCACTCTCGCCCTGTCCCTTTCTCACCCATATCCTCTCGCCACGATCCTCTTTTTGCTTGGTTCTCAGCCATTGGCACCCTTTCTCCCTCGTTCTTCTTCTGTCTTTTTGTCCACAGAACGCCCTCGCGCCCTTTCCTATGCTTTCCATGATATTCCTTCTTTCCTCTACCAAATTCAGGTTGGCCAACGTTTCGCAAAATCCTTGAAAGCCAGAGAAACTCCCTGAAATTGGACCTTTTTGAAGAGTCCGGGACTTCTCAGCTTGACTTACTTTGAGAAATAAACTTTTCCGAGCATTATTTTGGCTTGGAAAATTTCTGGATATATTGCCACTGCACGAGTTTTATCAAATATAAAATTTTTGAATGGATCATAAATCATAATTTTCCTTGGCCAATTGTAATTTCCGGTTACTTTACTAAGGAAATGGTTATAGGCTTTACTTTGCGGTAGTAAATAATTACGGTGATAATGAATCTCCAAAGACTTAAATAAATAATAAATCTCAATTAGAGTTTATTCAGTTTCTTTATTCTTCCTTCCGGTTACTTAGGCCATTAAAAAATTAGGCCATTAGGCCATGCTAAAAGCTTATATGTTAATTCCTTATTATACTCATATCTATACTTAATGTATTTGTGAATGTTAAAGTTTCTACATCATAGATGGTTGTTGTTAAATTTGTTGGTAGAGATGTCCTAAGAAAGATAGGTCACTACGTCACAGCTTGTCATAGTTTGTCAACTCAACGACACAACATCAGTCACAGTTTCTTTGTTGGATATTTTAGTCCGTTTTTATGTATAAAATAATTATTTACTCAGTTTTATTTGCATTTTATTAATTATTACTAAAGCGTATTCGGTTAAATAGGAACAGAATTCCATAATCAGGATGCAAAGAGGTAGTTGGAAAAATGGAAGTAGATTAGACACTGTCAGTCAACCTTGAAATGCGCCATGTTTTCATTGCGGAAAGTGATTTTTCCTCCGGGAAACCTGGAAAACTCTATGATCTTGAAAATATGGATCCAATAGGCACTCTTTTCTTCGCCTTTCCTCCGCACACATTCCCTCCATTATGTCTTCGTCCTTACTCTTATAAATTGGCCACCCTGCAAATCTCTTCTACCCTCGAAATTCTCCTCTTTCTTCCTGCCGTTCTCTTCGCTTGTTTTCTTCTCCCGTCCTTAAATTTATCCAAAAATAGGTCTTCAGCGAACTAAATATTTCTTCCCACCGC
Organism: Ceriagrion tenellum; assembly: GCA_963169105.1. NCBI lineage: Eukaryota > Metazoa > Arthropoda > Insecta > Odonata > Coenagrionidae > Ceriagrion > Ceriagrion tenellum. The sequence continues at coordinate 39,504,381 of OY720640.1, forward strand.
TCCCTGCGGTTCTTTCAATGCACCAAGGGTTTTCCTCCTCAGTGGTTCTCCACTTCTTCCCACTCTAATGATCTCTTCTTTTCACATGTTTATGGCTTCGAGTTTAAGTTATTCTACGTTGTAATCGTCTTCACTTCTGCCTTCTAGGAGTTTCTACCTAACCTTTTTCACCAGTGTTTCTATAATTTTTTGTCTCGATAAAAAAACTTCTCATGTGTCTCCATTTTATTGATGATTATATCGCTTACTGACATCAACGCATTTATTCCAAGGAATTTGGATTCAATTACCACTGCGATTGTCCTAAAACGCCTTTTGCCACATGGAGAAAAATTTGGGATCCCCTTGGCCTAATTATAATATTTGTTGCGGAATTAAATTTAACTTTGAATGATTGTTTAGATGTTACTCAAAATGTTACAGTAAATGCATCAAACTCCACTTTTTGACACATTATTAACGAACTTTGCTTAAATTTACCGAACCATCACTCTTTTGCAGTCCAGAAATCGCGTCGCGTGCAGATTTGTAGTTGATGGGTGAATTAAAATCAACGTTAAGTAATCTCCAATGGATGTATATTTGACGAGAGAGCTTCCTTATTGCGGTCATATTGTGTGAATAGATGAGAGTTGAAAAACGGATGATGTACATCTTCCTAATACCCTCCAATCAAAATCATGGATGTGTTTTAGGGGCTAAGCATATCACAGATATGCATTGCATTGCATCCGATAAAAGTAAGCACACCTTCTGATGCATTAGGAAAATCATGCCAATACCTCCCTACAGGCAGTTTTCAAATATGCACTACACCAAATTTGTGATACCGTTATTAGAGAGAATTTGTATCGATTTTTTTTGCAACTGCGACATCAAAGAAGAATACAAGAGTTATCTTATTCATGGTGTGAAAGGAAGAGGTAGCCCGAGAAAATCATGAGCGAATGTGGTGGAAGATACCGGTTAGAGAAGGAATATTAGCAGTCTTAAGAATAGAAGACGATGTTTTAAAGCAATGCTTGAGGGTAAGCAAAGCAAAACGCAAGGATTGGGCAGTACGGATGAGATTTTTAAAGCAAATTGGCTTTAGAATTCAATCTCCGAACGTTAAACTTCTTTGATTCTGCTTATCTCGAGAGGGAACGGAGTGATGGGCGTTTCTATGACTATGTACGCACTCTGTATCTCAAAGCCTGAATTTTCTCGCAAATGGTCCACCATTTTGCCGAAAACTGTTTATCATCTCTCTAATTAGCGCTCGGAATTTTTCGTTCCCTCTCGTTCCTTATCCCGGGTGAGTGCCGTTTAGTTTTCCTTTCCCTCCCATGCTCGCTCTCTCTTCCCAACTTGAATCCCACAACCCCGTGAACTTCCCGCTTTGCCATCCATACATATATTTTTCTTCCTCCATTCTCTTGAGCCACTCCCAAGCCCTCCTACTTCGGTCCCTACTCATTCCACCCCTCCTCCCACGCTCCCCTCCCTTCCCCCACCACCACGGGTGGCCCACTAGGACCTCCCGCCCCACCCCATGCCACACTCCCATATCCCATCCCCACGAATCTCTTTCCTTTCCGTGTTCCCATTCCCTTACCCTTTATATATATCCCTTGAGCGTTACCCCCAGCCTCCCGCTCCCCGGCTCGTGCAAGCAGGGACCATCCCCTACACTTCGGAGACAATTACTACCACCTCACGCACCACCGTAACTCTTCGAGTAATTTGCTCGTCGTCTCTCCTCACCCTCTCTCCCTCGGCGCAATCATGCACACCCCCTGCCGCCCTCTCTCCCTTTTGCCGCCTCCTCCTTATCCCCCTTTCACCTTCCCTTAATTTTCGCTCACGTGCCAGGGTACGCAGGAATTCCAACCCCCTTCACTCGTCCCCGCAGGCGCCTTCTCCACTTCCCGAGCAATTCTTGGCGGCGTCACAGTTGCAAGAAGGTGGCGGCCTGATGTGTGCCCAAGTGGGTTGCCTCAAAAGGATACGCCGTTCTCTTTTTTTTAATAAGTGCTCGGGCAAATGATCACTTTCATCACTCGAGGCAAATGACGCACACGCGGAAAAACAAAAGCCGTCTCAAGTCAGTCTTTGGAAATATTCGAAAGCGTGACGGAGGTGACTATTTCTTTTGTGTATTCCTCCCTATTCATGTACCTATTACCTTCTCTATGCACTTTTCACGCATATAATCTTGTTATTATCTTTATTCAACTGCTCAGTTGGAAAATATTTTGTTTAGGTTATTTTGAGCAGACATAATATTTCACACTTGTCTTTCCCAATGCTCTGCGTAGTAGAGTCGGTCTCATATCAAAAATCAATTGCCTTTTCAGCTCTTTGGTAGATGGGGAAAGTGTTGATATAGTTTTACATGTGAAATTACTCTGTTACCTGTTTATCAGTCCCCTTTTAGGTTTCCTGTTTTATGGATAAATTTTTATTTCATTTTATTTGTGTTAAAAATCGAGTTTTATATTCCTATGGTAATTATTGTACTTAAAGATATCAGTACGTCATATTTTATATTTTTTATGAATTTTTCATGGTGCCATACACTTAAAAGTACCCGAAAAGTGGTGCTTAGTTAGATTTTTATGTCAACTTATTTCGTAAGAATGCCCATGATAACTGTATTTTTGTTGATATAAAGACGTTTTTGCTGTCAAGAGCCTTTATTCTTAAGGATAACACTAAATCTTGGATAGTCTTTGAAAATATTTCCAAGCTTGACGATATGGATTGAAGCATTATATTTCGCTTATATTTTATAGACATTCATCTACTTACGAAATACCATTTTTCATCAGTTCAGTCGTTTTTTAAACTAGAATGATTTTACTCTCTAACTTGTCGTGAAAAAGGGTTATTCCAAAAAATGACTGTACCTCTACCTCGGAAAATTTGGCAATTGCTAATATTTTGAGATGTTATAAATAATTTCAAGTTAATAGGAAATTATAATATTCCAACTAAATTTATTGAAGTATCTTCTAGGATATATGTCATCATTATAATAAATTCCGTGGCGTTTGTAATTTAAACTCCATTGGTAAGTCCTTCGCTTTTTTTACTCGAGGCTTCCTGATATGGACTAATGCAATGCTATGGATCGCAGATGGACACAAGTGAAGAGACTTCATTCGAAATTAAATCGGTGAACCTGTCAATAGCGTATCTTACCGCGCTATCTCTTCTCTATTGAATAGAATTCCTGATCATTTTCTCTTTACCGAAGTAATTGTTTTAACTGATCGTCTCAAAGTGTTTACTCAGGCGAAATTATATTTCATTATTTTAAAATTTGCCATGATTGCAATAATTTCAATAAAGTGGAAGTAGTCAGTAAGGAATTTCACTCACGCTCGTCGGCTACACACTCTGTGCATCTGTAACCTACACTACTGGTTTGTTGGTGAATGCTGGAATCAAGAAAAGGAAAAGGTTAAGAAAAAATAATATATGAGTAAAGGGAGTAGTGACGACTTAGGTTTCATGGATTTATCCTTCTCTCTATTCTCATTTAATTATAGAAGGTACGTTGTACGAGACTACTATTATCCATCTGTTCCACCTTGTACCTCTCATATTTTTGCCACTTTGAATACGTGACCACTGTGAAGTTTTTATCCATCATATAGTTCTGAGGCTGACTGGATTACTGAGTGAATATCGTTAGTGCAGGCATACGTCGTTTTAGAGGCCTGAGAGAAAAGAGGAAAGGTTCGTGAACTAAGGGAATGGTGTTCAACTGAGGTCGGATGAGGATGTTGGTAGGCTTGGAGGCAAAGTGGGGACGTCCTCCCCTCTTCTAGATTCGCACGGGAGTTGAGGCAGGTGATAAAGAGGGCGGAGACGGACTAAACGATTCGGGGGGGTGAGAGTGACTCCCTTGTCCCCTTGCAAGGGCTTCGTGCGAGCTGAATTTTAATTGTGCCACCCCCCCCCCGCACATGCTTCCCATCCTCAAATCCCTCATTCCATTCCCTCCCCTCCCATTGCCAACCTCTGCTTTCGCCTTCCGCCGTTCCACAGCGGGAACTGGAAATGCTCTTCGTAATGCAATTCGTGCACTTATTAACTAATGTAACGTCCACGTGAATTCAATTGAATGAGGGTGCCATTTATGTACTTATCATGGTTGTGTGTTTTTAAACTTAGCTTAGCGTTCGAATTTTTTGTGTGACTATCATTTATGCATTTATTGTATCATTTATGAATGCATTTAATTTTTTGATACATGAAATATATTCTAATAAGCTAATACTATATGCATTATATTTGAATGGCGCAAGGTGATGATTTGTTAGAGGATGTGTAACGTCTGCTGTTTTTATCATCTCAAAAGTTTCAATGACATTTTTATCTTTAAAAAAATAGTACAAAATTTCTCTCCCGATTCACTTGAGGGACCAGTGGCAATGTTGGAAAAAATGAAATGTCTAATATATCCTCTTGAAAATAATCTCTCCCTTTTGCAAGTAAACTGTTGATATTTGTAACTCATTCGTGTTATTTTGCTCCTGTGTTTAGCCTCCAAAGTTGTTAATTTCAAAGGCATTTCTTTGGTTAACTCCTGGATTGTCGTTTTTTGACGGTAGCTGGGTAACTATGAGCAATACTTTAATTTCCCATTTGCTTTAGAAAAAGACTCAATGGTTTAATTTTTCTGGTGCATCTGTTTATTATTTATTTCATTCCTTGTCCTATTTGCATTTATTGTCTTATAAATATGGATTTTTTCCAATTATATGAGCAATTTTAATCTCAATTGGTCGTACCTTAAAAGATATTTACTGAAAATGATGATGTGAGATTGAAAAATCACGAGAAAAGCACGTAATTTCTCTGTCAAAATCTCTGGTTACCTTTGCATCAAATATGTGATGATTGCATAAGCATCGTGATAAGAATTAGGCTCTAAGAAAATCTATATAATGAAATTTTGATGGCGTTAAAATTAATGTATATCTATGCATGTTGTTTTAATATTTTATATTAAATTGATCCTCTTAAATATCTATTTGCGACGCATGTGGAATAGTGCCCTCAAATCTTGATACGAATCTCTGCGTTTGTTCAATATGGCTGCGGAACTTTCTGTCAAAGAAAAATCCAACTTTTAATGCATATCATCAAATTTAGTATTTTTAAAGTGCAAGTTTCCATGAAAATAAAGATAAAATGAATTATATTTTTATTCTGGGTGGTTTTCTTGAATATACCATTGGATTTCAAATAGTCATTTAAAGGTACTCATAGGTAATACGTGAAAGTAAAAATCCGAATTGGTAGTAAGCAGTAATTAGCTTGCATTCAAATGTGAAATGGAAACATGGATCTCCAAATATTAAAAAAAATGTTCACATTGTAAAACCTATCATTAACTGCGAAACCGATAGCGTTTAAAACTATGGCTAATAGCACTTTTGAGGTGAATGCTCAAACATTGGTTTTCAATGGAGGTGTAAAATAATTAGCAATCGAGCGGTAAACAAATTTCGATACGCCCACAGAATATTCTTTAAATAACCGGTTCATTGCGCCGAAATGAAAATCCATTCCCCTCAAATTAGTTTCAATAAATATTGAGGCCATATATTTTGCCTGCTTAATATAATCATATCGTATATTTGTTTTGCACTTGAACTATTCACGATCACGTTTTATTCGATAGCTTTAAAGAGACAGGGGCGTCTCTTTGCGTGGGTTATTACGTATGCAGTGTTAATTTCATCCCTTCGCTTGGGAAGTGTACTCAATCTTTAGTTACGACATTCTTTTTTGTGGAACACCTCTGAGCCATCAGTATCTCTCTGAACAAGATACTCAGCCAGTATGCGCCCGGCGAGCGATTTAATTACTTCTCTCTCCCTCTCTGCTTCCTCCCTCCTACCGTTCCTTCCCTCCTCATCTCTCTTCTTCATTCTCGCGCACTCAAGAATCAACACTCAGTCCTTAAGCGTTCGCAAACCGTAGCTTGGCGCCACTAAACCCTTAGGGTTGTGTGCGTAAATCCCCTCAGTGACGCCGCAAGTGATGTCGCGCAGTTCGAGTAATTAAGATATTAATTAATGCGTCGTCGTTTTTAAATAAAACACTTTGATTTACTATATTTTATGGGCGGCAAATATGTTAATTGCTCGGGTTTGATAATAACGGAGACATTATTACATCACTTCACAAGTTCTTGCCTGACGGCATTGTACTCGCGGTCTTAATTAGAACGGAATTATACTCACGGCCACGATATACACCAGCCAGATTTGATTTTATTATTTTTTCTATCGTTGGAATTATTCAGTTATTATAAAATAGTGTCAAAGTTAAGTTTTGTACTATCATATAACTGTTAAAAATCTTGGTTCTGTTGCGGCTTAGGCTTGTTAGCAATCGTCATTTACATGAATGTTATTTTTTTTGTTTTATACGTTTAACTTTTATTCTTGAAGGGTTTTATATCCTTCAATCTATTGAAAATATTACAGAATTTCCAAGTGAAATAATTTTATTTTTTTACCCAAGGTAGAGACAAAACATTGAGTAAAACATATATTTGGGTAGAATCATCTACACGACAATTGTCTATGTAGTATCAAGCAGAATGAATAAACTCTATATTGTCCTGAAGATGACGAGGATTTTACTTGAGAGACAGTTCCAACTCCGATATTTTAAAATTCCATACCTCAACGACTTCGATGTACATTATGAATATGAGTCCTATATACTTTATTTTACCTCAGTGGCGATTACTTAGTTCCTTGCGCAAGGGGGGCATCATATGCGTTTCACGGAGTTAACACAGGGGAAAAGCTTCTTAAGTATATTTCCGCATCCTGTCATCAAAAGTTAACTAATATCCATTGTGCATTTTCTTCCATCATTTAGTGCTTCCATTTTGGTTCCTTAAAATACGGCTTTGTTGGCTGCGTGAGATAGTATTTTGGGTTCAGTGATATGCTGGGTAACGGAAGCAACTGTGGTGTATTAATATGTTCGGAAAGCTGTATATGTTTTATTGGCTATCATCATGAAATAATGTATTCAAAAATTGAACGAGACTTTACTCTAACTTTAGTACTGCTTAATGAGCTTGTGTATTATGAGCGACGTGGGGTTTCTTTTGATGCAGAAATATCCTATGAATCACCGGGAGTGTGCTCCACTTGAATTCGGTTATTCGAATTGAATTATTGATGCTTAAAAAGTTGCAGAAATGCTAAGTTATACATAGTGGAACAAATAGTCTCATGAAGAGTTGTCCACACAGCAACATTTATGTTCTTTGACATAACCTACCTCGAAAGGTCCTGATAACCAATTTTCTCCTGCTAAGTTTTTATGGCAGCAATTGGTAGTTTTGTATTTTCAATGTTTACTTTGAACATTATTTATGTTTACTTTGAACGAATATTTATTCGCAATTTATGCTTGCATATTTGTCTGTGTCTGTATTGATTTGAGGAGATGAAGGCATAAGCACAAGGACGACGGCATTTCATCTTTAAGTCGTATTTTTAAAGGAGTAATGAAGGATAAAGTTTCGACAAAAAAGCACGAGGGAAATAAGTGGTTTGCGTAAGGGAAGAGAGAAGGAAGAGGGAAAACAGAGCAGTTCTTTGCGAGTGGTTTCTTGATGTCGGATTGCGTAAGAGGACTGCTTATAATGAGGCAGGCCTTTTCAGGCGGCTTACTCGTGAGGAATGTAAAAAAGGCTGCTGAAGTTTAGATAATGACATTCGTCTTGCATTGTGTCGACGAAATGGTTTCCAAGGGTACGCGCTCTCATTCATTTTTAAATACTTTATTTTTTAAGTTTCATTCCTCGAGTGTCGTTTCCCGAGGAAATTTTTGTAAACGGCGTCAATGGAGGAGTGATGCTTTTCAGCTCGCCATTTTAAAAACTTCCGCTCTTAAAAGGATATATTTTTTATCCTTTTTCAGTCTTCAGTGATCGTAGTGGAATGGCATTTCTCTCAAAAACTAACACGTACAATGTTTAGCCGTGAGACGTTTTATTATTCAAGTTATGAGCCTGTTGTCTACTTCATATGCTCTGATACTGCTTCTTGATGACTGATGGTTTTTGACTCTGTATTACATGAGCCTTTCATTTACCTCACTTTTAGAATAATTTCCAATGTGAAATTACTACTTTCATGTCAAAATGTAACAAAATTAGGAAATATCCTTTGAATAGATGAAATAACTCTACTGATTTAGAAGAGCCAACAGGTAAAAAACGTGCCGGGAAACTGCATTCTAATTCTCCCCCCCCCCCGCCCCGAACCCAATGTCAAGTTTTCATTTAATTTATCCGTAGGTTTTGATACATAAGTTTATTTAATTTGCATTCGAATTTTCATACTTGCAAATTTTTTTGTTTATACTGATGGTAGCTCTTAATATTTACTGCATTACGAACACACTATTTCATTTTAATGCTGCATTTTTAGGAAATATTGTCAGTTTAAATAACATGAGCTTTTGCGAGAGTTGAATTTAGAAACTAAGCATTTTACGGTATTTATTTACTCTCCAAATATAACGAAAGGACAATTGGAGTTCTTTTTCGGCACTGGAACAATTTTCCACTACAAGTTAAACGTCAATTAATTACCACTAAAATACCTATAGCCTGATTCGTGTTGTGCACTCGTTAGTCTAAATAGTCTTTCACAGTTTTCGGTTTTTCTGAATTTGTTTGATCATTTCCTATTTAGCTAATTTCAAATTGTTTCTGTGAATTACATTAAATATGATTTAATTATTTTAATAAATGTGAATTATTTATTCTGGTGTTTTACTACTTTACTGGGGTTTCGCTATTCAAGCACATGCTTAGTGAAGCAATAATTTGCTCATATTTAATCATGAATGCTAGTCGGCTTGGCTGAATAATTTCGCACATTGATATTAAAAAAATTGCTATTATTCTGGAAATTTTTTAGATGATGAAATATAAGCTATATAATATAAATTTGAATGATTTGCTTGCATGTAAAAATACCATATGGGAATATTATTCGTCTATTCGGGTAATTCATTTAGGAAAAAGCCATTATTAAATATTTAAATTGTAATATACAGCCTACGACTTTCAATATTTTTCTCATGGGATGAAAATACGCTTAACTGTTATAAATTAGCAGAAATTAACTTTGGTGGCATTGTCATGTAGGTTCTTTCGAACCACCTCAGCCACTTTGGATTCCTATTAGTATTCATTTGAATTACATAATATTTTCATATTGGAACATTTCTTTTCCTATTACTTATTTAATTTTTATGAATGGTTCCTTTAATGGAACATGGTTTATTTCTTATCGAAGCAAAACCTCTTTCTTGAGAAACTGCAGTAATAACATCTTAATTGGACGTAATTCAATAAATATCTTGCTGGTAGTTTATTTTTCATTTCTTCATAATTGACACACATTGTTCTCTAAGCGAATGAAAATGTGTACTACAAATCTTTTGATTTTAGATATTTTGTGTATAAATAAAAGTAACCTTCTTTTTCACCCTTTTGACTGGAAGACTGACCGCATGCATAGGTGAGAGACGAATCGAAATTGCCTCACCACCAACAACTTCGCAATGTGTAAATTTCATCCCGCGCCAAGGTGCTGTGCGAAGCGAAAATGTCCAATAACCTAGGAAATGCACCCGCATCCTCACTTGCATACACACACACGGTTTAGCAACACACCTCGAATCGCAACATAGTGACAAGACTCGCTAAAGATTACACCCGGCGTCAAGGCAACTGTTTTAGCCCGGCACGTATTGCAGCGCGACGACAGTGTGGCGATCCCGTCATTCGATCCGGTGGCGGCGATACAGAGGTGGAAACCTTAACGAGCAAGCGAGCGAGCGGAGGGACCAAAAGACAGAAGCAGATAGTAGAGTGAGCCCTCTGAACACGGAGCTAACGGAGTGGGAGGGGTGTGGGCTGTTTGCAGGGCCGCCAACTTTATGGAGCTCTCCTAAAAATACCTATTAATCGGACAGTAATTTATTAATAAATATATCACATATCTGGGATTCAGACGTTTTCCTACCTTTTTAACTAAAAAAAATAAGCTTTAAAAATACTATTATCAATAAGCACTCTTAATCACATTCACAAAATCTGTTAAAATTTAATTATTAATTGTATCACGTAATGTCAAATTATTCTCATGAAATGATTCCTAATTTTTTTCTTCATCGAGAGTTTCGACACCTGTAATATCTTTACCTTGGATATAATTGTCGATATCATGATCAGCAAGCATATAAAAGTGTGGAATTTGCAAAGTGAGAAATTTTTAAAAATTATAATCGAGTGAAAAATGTAAATCCTAAAATATTCGCTGGCATATAATATTTCCTATAAGAGATTTATATGATTGTCTCGGATTGGTCAGCTATAGTTCAAGCATTCAGCCTTTAATGATTGTAAAAGTTTTCCTATGGTAGAGTTTTAGAAATTTGGTGTTAATTTATAATAAATGCACATGATTAAGTTATGATGATTTATGAGTTTAACATCTACTGAAGGTATCACTTTGGGTAACATTTCATGCGTAGATTTTTCGTCGTCCACTTAAAATTAAGTTTTATTTTCCTGTTTACTCTAATAAATTTTGCTGTTCATCATAAAAGATTTCCAAATTTTTATTTAATATTTATTTCTTGCTCTCAATGTTCAAGCCCAAATTACCCTAAAACAGTTGCATTTAACCAAAATGTTTATCGTGTGAGTGTTATGGTGGGAGTATGGTAATATAACAAACATAAAAAAGTATAAATCATAAACACTATTACAATCACAACTAAGCCAATACTATTAACTAAGTGTTGAAATTGGTCTTGCAAAACCATTAAACTTGATCGGGATTCAAACCCGGATCTCCCAATTCCGGCCTGGTGTGTTAGTCAGTTACACCGGCCGGCAACTGGGAGTTTCGGGTTCGAATCTCGGTCAAGTCTAATGATTTTTTCAAGGCAAATTTCAACCTTTGGTGTATATGCACCCATGTGAGTGACTTTGTATGGTATCATTTGTACATGTAATGATTCGAAGTTCATTAATATTAAACTTACAATTCTTCTTGGGTTGGCCATTCTACCTGTTAGGCAGGGCAAAGGTTCGTCGGCTACGTCCTGTATTTGACCGAGGTGCGGTGAGGGTGGAGGGTGAGGTGTTGTAGCGGGGATGTAGGTAGGAGGGGGGTAAAAGGGGGTGGGCAGGCGTTAGGTAGTGTGTGTATGTGCGAATGTGTGGAGGGCAGATTAGAGGCTCCGAAGGCTGTGTGCTCGAGGTAGAAGGGTAGGGCAGGGCGGGATTGGATTCGCTTTGATCAAGGTGACGTGGTAGAGGGAGCTGTGTTCCCGGAACGAAGGGGAGGTGACGATCAGAGGTGGCGAAACTTGGTTGAAGAAGGGCGGAGGAAGAGTGAGGAGACAGGATATGATGCGCAGTCTAGGAGGCAACATTATTGAGTGGAAGAGGGACCCATCAAAGCCCTGATCACACTGAACACCAAAAAAAAATTTATAAACATAGCGTATCATTGGTTAAAACTGCGATAGTCCGTGTTTCTTAGGCAAGAAGTGAATATATTCTCTCTCTTAAGGAAGTTTGCCAGTTAGTAAACTCAGATGTTATTTCATGCATCAAGTTGTTTTATTTTTTAAAGTTTATTATTCAATTACTATAAAATGCAGTATAGCTAATTACTGTAAAATTACGTATTTCCATATAGCTATCACCCTATGACATATATTAAAAATTAAAACTCAAAACAGTTTCTCAATGTGGGTGCTGGTATGCTACTTTTTGCTTGTCTATTTCGTTGTAAAAATCTGACTTAGAATCCCCGAAGGTAATTTAAACTACCCTTTTGTTCGGTTACTCGTGAAAATGTCTTCATTGTATGATATAAGGCAAATTACAACCTACATAAGCTTTTTTGGCGAATTGAAATTAAAACTACTTTGGAAATGTAAAAAAATGTGAAACTGGCTTTTAATAAACTAAAATCAATGCTATTTTCTGCAAAAAACTGCTCTAATAGCAAAAGTTTCCAGGTATATGTAAGTGTTAATGAAACATAGGCACTCACCATTCATATTTGTTTACAGATATCTGTAATTTAGAGCAGAATAACGTTTCATTGTCCTGTAGATTTCCCCGAAGGGAAAAACGGAAAATATATATAAAGGTCTGCTTTCACTGCTTTAAGGCAGAAGCCGAAGAAAAAATATGTAACTGTGAGAATGTAGCTGCAATCGGATCCTTGGGTAAATACTATTTGCTACATAAAATTATTTGTAAAATTAATTTTCAAGTTGCTTGGATTGGTTATTAGTCAAACTATAATGTTGCATATGACGTTTAGTAATTAGAGATAGCTGAATAATTGCCTTCCCTCCAAAGAACAGGGTTCAAATACTGGTAGTTACACCATGGTTGGTGATGGTATCTTTTCAATGGAATCCTAATTCATGTATGGGATTCCCTTAAAGTGCCTTTCCGTATGTGGGATGGTATGTAAAATGTCGCCCCCTACACGACGAGATGTTTCTTTCCTCCCTTCAATCGTTCCCCAATTAATCCTTCTTTTACAAATATACCCAGTTGTTTATTTGAAGAAAATTATCTCAACACCGGTCGCCGCCCCTAAATGGAAACCTGCGGATTATTCTTGGATATTGCTAAAATAGTTAATACTACACGCTTTAAATGAGGTTTCATTTACGTTTTATAAAATTGCTAATCCATTTAGTGAGATGTATGCATTGTCTTTTGCGTAACATCGTTAGGAAATGCAAACACGTCTAAAAAGACCTGGGGAACTCACTTCAAGAGTAACCTCGCGGGATCTTGCGCCTATGTGGAAGAAAATTAAAAATTTGTACTGCTTTCATTTCCTTGCTTCAAAGCCTAACCAGGTTTTTAAACGCTTTTTTATGAAATAATGTTATAAATTATTTAAATATATAGTGGTATATTAGTGGATAAGTCAAATTTTGATTTATTTAGTGTTAAATAAAAAATGTTTATTTCTATTAGACATCGCTGCAAGGAGAATATGCACTCTTCTTGATGATTTCTGATTAGTAAAGAAAATCTCTTTGTAGTTCTCCATCTCAATGATATAGCTTTAGATGAACATTTGGATTCTTTTGTGTTAAAGGCTGATTAAAATTGAGCTTAACAAGGAAATATAAGTAAATGTTAGGTCAGACTGCTTTTGCTAACGACTTTAAGCATAACAGTGAAGTCACTTTTCCGGATATTGCTTCTCTACGGTCATTATTCTCGACGTTCAGTATCAACTTGTATGTGATTCCGGTCAACTCAATTCTACCAATTAGACCGAACGTTGATCACCTCAAAATCATCGCTTGATTACACTTCCGAAGCGTTGAAATAAGAGCACATACAGCTTATGTATTATCTAGTTTACTAGATTGAACACTACTGGTTTCAGCTACTATGCCATCATTACGTATATAGTATACAATTTTTTACACTACATTATGGTATTCTGTCCACCTGGTGATGGAATAGTAGCCAAAACCGGTTTTCAAATCTAAAAATTTAGCGGAAAGCACAAAGTTGTGCTCTTATTTCAACTATTGAACGATTCCTTAAATTTAGATCTTCATACCATTATTTTATCTTCCAAAGAGTGTTTTCAACGCCACTATACTTCTATTCTCGAGTTGCGGTTGCGTCAAGTTGCAGTTTGACTTTATTCCAATGTTTAGAGTAGATCGTCCAAAGTTTTCACGTGATGGTCGCTCCACATCCGACTTGTATTCAACCTTTTTCATTTGCGTTCTTACGTTATTCTCTCGTGTTCTCAGTGGATCTAGGTCGCGTCTGAAGTCGTGTCCTGAAATATATTTTATTAACCTTTCTACACATTATATATCATTCATTAGTTACTCTACATTAGTTACTCTACAGTTAAGCTACATGGTGCCAGTGCTCAACATGTTAACGAGCCTTTACGTTAGTGGGAAGAGTTTGTGGGGTAGGAACCACCGACCACTTTAGTAGGAGTGTTGGTAATCGGTTCGGAGAGGGTTTTGTCGCGTAAGGGGATAAGTTGACGGTGAGCTTCGATGGGCGCGGGTGGCTGTGATTGAGGGAGGGACAGATCCCTCGGACGCCAAAAAGGGATAGTGTTGCATAAGCACTTCGCTTAAGAACTTTGAACAAAATTACGTCTGCTCTTTCATAAGAAAAAGAATCTCCTTTGGGGGGATGTGTGGGGGTATGAGAGAGGGAAGCAAACTTTAAACTACGAACCCTAGAGGTCCCTCCAACTCCACTGATGCCCTTTATCTTTTTCTGATCCAAACTTTTTCCCGACCTCAAGATGAGGGAATTTTTTTACTCGCACCACTTCTGAGATCGTCCCTGCCTCTCACACCGCGGCAAAAACCCTTTTGCTCTGATCCCCGATATTCCTTAGTCATCACGGTGAGGACTTCCTTGTGAAACCGCGCACTCTAGTTTTCGGAATGACTTCGTTAACCGCTGAAGGGTTAACGGAGGAACTGTATGGAATCAGGACTTGATGTGTAAGAGAGGTTCATCCTCTCGCATTTTCCTCCAACTCCTTACACGGTGGCGGGTACTACTTCGTCATAGAGAAGGGGAATGAGAGAACAGATAATCGCAGTGACTCTAGTTGGATGAGCAAGTGTCGTTTGGTAAAAGGTATGCGATGAGAAAAAAAGGACCGGGCTCCTTGCTCCTTGGCCTGCGCCCCGCTTACCTTACGGCGTCGGAGAATTGGAGAGTTGACATTTTTTTCCTCCTTTCCTCCCAAGCCCTCTCTCCTCGCTCTCAGCTGAGGAGTCTTCGTCTCGTTTGCCTTGAAGCGGCTCCGTGTCTCACTTCTTCGCCAAGAGTGTCGTTCGCCCTCTCTTCCTCCTTCCCCCCCCCCCACGCCCCATCGTCAAAAGGAGACTGTTGCCTTAGCGATGAGATTGCAGTTTCATTAACGTTGAATCCTCCTCCGCTACGACCCCGTCTTTTTTTTCATCTTTCGAGAAAGAGCGCCTTTTTGGTTCCGTAATTGGGAACGAAGGATCTCCCAAGTCCTCCCAAACCAGAAGTGTAATTCATTTTTTTATATTTTAATCAATCGGAAACGTAATGGGGTTCATGTGCCCGCGACCTCTTTTTGAGCGATGGTTGATGAGCATATCGTTTAAATTCAGAGCTCGGGTTCTATATTTTAATAGCTTATGAGAATATTTGGGATTATATTACTGTTATTCAGAACAAGGAATCATTCTGAGGAATATTTAAGGATAAGAGAGGATATAAGTATATTTCACCGTTTTTATTTGATTTTGTCGTCTGAAATTGCAGCATTAGATGGTTTAATATGGAGCGTATGATGATTCTTTAAGCTCTTCGGAAAAAGATACCCCCAATGACCAATAATGATTCGTGCAATAACGAATTCTTTTTAAAAGCTATCCTGAAGTATTTTTAGCTTTTAAAGGCGATAGGCAAATCACTTGCAAGCAAGTGTGAATTACCCTTGATAAGCCTCTATATATGTGTGTAGACGTTGGTTACTATATTTGCTGTTATCTTTTTATCTTTGTAAATATTGTCACTATATGAATGGGCAAACGTGGGTATTTTGGTTATTAATTTTAACCGTTTTGTAATCATTTGGTCATTTCAGTTTTGCTGATCGTATCACGATCCCCCTTGTTATTTCAGAAATCATACTCCTATGCTAAATTAATTTAAAATCTAAGTTGATTAATGCGCGGATAAACTATGGTCACCATATCATTAAGTTCATACGGTTATATTTATATAAGCTATATATGATATAAATGCTAAGTTAAAATAATTAATCATAATTATTAACTTTCTGTTTAAAGGTAATGGACTAACTTGCTTAGAGGTTTTTCAATATTTTAATCATCAATCATCATTTATTAAGAGATTTCCCCTTTTTAAATACATATATAGGTACATTTCACAGTAAGAATACAATTTAAATAAACTATTACCGAAATGGACAAATATAATAATAATATTATATGTTACTGGTCTACTCATTGGTATAACTGCATTTGTCTCTCTTTTATTACATAAAAAATTCTGGATTATTTCAATAAACATAAATGAATGCATACTATATCATATTGATATCACATATTATCAATTTTTTCGTATTTATTCCCATTTCGCCCATCCTTGCTCATACTTTGTAATTTTTAGATACGTTTATGACTTGAAAATGTTCTACTTATAATACTTCTGTCCTACCTCCGATGCACCTCCTGTTATGTTTTGGAAATACTTAAATTCCGTTATTAATTTTCAATTTACTTGGTGCGTTTTTTTAGTGCTAAGATTTATACTCTTCATAGCAATCACGCTTGCTGTGAGTTTTTACGTTTATAGTGCTATAATATATGAATCATTCCGGATCTGTTATGACCGATGCAAGCGATCCTCTAATCTTGTATTTTGAGTGTCACTTGCTCTCTTGTTCATCTTGCCGAAAGAATACGGTATTTACTTATTTTATTTTTATTTATTTACTTTATATTATTATTTAATTATTACATTATTTATTTATATACGCTGATATTTACTTTTCCAAAGAGGTGCGGAATTAGTTCTATTCAGTTATCCGTAGGTGTACACAGTTAAATGCATTTTGATTTTCTCTCGTCTCTATTCTACAATCAACCTTGAAATATACATCGGTGTTAAATGACAAATGCAAATTATCGTGCAATTGCTGTTGGGCATAATGCTTTTTAATATACGAGGTCAATAAATGTTTATTCACTGATTTCTCTCTTAATGCAACTCCCTATCCATTATCTTCATTAAAATATGCTTATGGTTCATCAGTATTTACTATCTTAATTTGATTGTTAGTTATTAAAATGACTATGGTTAGATTAAGTGTGTACTCAGCTCTGATGTAACTGGTGCTGTAGCAGCCCACATTTTTGAAAATGAGGCCATATTGGTTTCCTCGCCAGTAATATCGCACCGTCAGAGTTAGGAAATAGCAGAAAGACGCCTAGTATTTCAAATTTGTCATCACTTCTCAGTTTTTGCTCTTCTATGTCAAAGATTAATTTTAAATTCTCCTTTTTCGGTTTTTTCTGTAACGAAATGTTAAAATGATAATTACTGGCGGTGTGTTCTTACCTGAGATTAGCTCGCTTAGTAATTCCCAGATTCTTTCAGACACGGATATTTTGTGCTTCAATAGATATTTTATGGGGCACAATACCCACCATGCTCATCAGGATAATAGGAATACTTCTTTACATTCTCTCATATTCAGACCATTCTCTCATATAACAGCCACGATAAGTATTTCTCGTTATTATAGCTCGTGGTGTACCATTTATGACCGTTATCATTCCGTGACTGTTATTCACGCGCGAGAAGTTATTGGTAGCGGTAAGTAGTTGTACGATATTATTAACTCAAATATCATGAGAGGAAATTTGTACTTAGAAAAAAAAATTTTCTTTCCAGGTAAGGAACAACTTCCAGCCCCCAGGGGTTCCCTGTTGGTGTTCTGCTAAGTAGTTGTTATTTATTTCTTTACTAGAAATGTAAGTCATCGACTGCGTCTTTCCTTATATGTATTTTAATAGGAAAAAAATGTTTTTGTTATGCAGGCATAATCTTTACAAAAACAAATTTTGAATTATGGTCTTGACGAGAAAAGAATAGTAATTCTGAATTTTCGTATTCTATAATCAATGTTTCAAATATTTTAAACTGTGCGCTGTGATAAATTTTTTTGAACTGCTACTTTTAAAATTAGGAAGTTGCCCTTTGAGGGCATTTTGATCAGCCTTTTCTACTGCGGAAAAATAAGTGCGGGTACTTAGTCGCAATGCGATTAACGATTGAATTATTTATTTCATGATTATTGTTCCGTAGCATCATTCTTGACAGCTTGTACGGATGACCCCTTTACATTTGTTTGGTATTAAAAATTTTCTCGCCCACTTTTAACCAAAGTGATATTGATATTTTTCGCATTTCTTCGCTTCTTGCAAATATTAAAGAATCTATTTCTAAACTTTACCAAATATGACTTGACCCACAAGGAAGTTGTTCACCGATACATATATCAGGGACTCATTTTGACTTATTTCTTTTCTCTTAATTCTTTTTTTTCCGTCTGCCTACCGCTGAAGGAGCGTTAATATTACTCATTTTATTAGGATATTATATTTTAAAGTTAAGTAATGGAAAAGTAGTATTTTTTAGGGCACTCAAAGCATACATAATAAGTGGATATTGTAATTAGTATTTGTAATTGTGCATAAGAAGAATGTTTGGCTAGAAAGTCTACAATGTTTCTACAAGGGCAGTGATTTCGCTATAGAATCTGATGCGTAAAAGGTAAAAAGACCTTATACCTTACAAAGGCACTCCCTTGGATGATGATCATGAACTATTCTGGGAAGTGGTGAGTTGAAGTTCAGTTCGGGGAAATCATGTATCTTTAGTAGTTTTCACTGGAGAATTCTTTTGTCTTTCATTCCTGTTTGCGGTGTTCTGTATTCTCTCTTCCGCGGTGTGAAAATGCAACCAGCTTCTCCGTCTTGTATTCCAATGAGTATAATCTTGCGTAACTCTTCATACGAATCTCATTCATGAATATAATTATTCTGTGCCCGTCTTATATCGCCCAATTCAAAAACGTATCTTAAAATCGGAAATTGTTCTCTTTAGCTAGAGTAATATTAATTGCTAATTTACTTTCCGTAACTTAAAATAAGCACTACATATATATTTGGGATTATCTTCTCGCCACCGCATTAAGAAAACATGGACAGAGAAAATTTTGGCTTCTTCCAGATTGCCGTTTGTCTGTACGATTAGAACTTTACCTAAGTGTACTCCACTCAGCCTACTCAGTTTTATAGAATCTGGTAATATCTTGCTGCCTACAGAATTGTAAAATTTACCGAAATGGTGAATTTTTAGTTGACGTATGTAGATATGGTCTTAGTGAAACTGTGAGAAACCTAATTTTTTGGCTACTACCTCACAAAACCATGCAAAATTATTATCAGCTATAGAATAGTGATTTGAATATCTTTGTAAAATAGGAATATGTATGACTCAAATTAAAGACTAATCGTTGAATCTTATACCTTTATTTACTCCTTTTGGGGAGGTGACATTACTTAGAGAGAAAATTCTCAAAGCTTATTACCCTATGTGCTTGTTCCGAACATAGTTGAATATATTTTCATCGTTTTGTTGCATATTACCACAATTCGAGTACGAGATATAAACCTTGGGTACTTAGTCGCTCATTATAAGAGAAATATATTTCAATTTTTAATGAATGAGATAAAATGGTGACATTCATTGTTTTGGAAGAGAAGTGAATTAAACTTTTCTGTAATGTATCATTAATAGACAAAGCCACTATTTTTACAATCAACATTTATCGAAATATTTACTATGTCAAAGTCTAGTGAGTGGGCTTGGTTGAAGACTTTATTAAGCCCTTTTCTATAGGTGGGTGTAAGTCTAAAAGAGATACATTGATCATATCTTTCGAAGCTATTTAATTTTGTTGCAGCATCTGGTTCTTTCGCTGATTGAATTCGTCGCTAATTGAGTTGACTCAGGTTTGGTCATTGCATGTGGTACGGAAATCTATGACCTTTTTAGGCATACTAATTATTTACCAATTTTTGTGTTCCTAAGTAAAATTCAGCTTGAACACGATCCATAGTTTGAGGCTCAACTATCTCTCTCAGGCTCAGGTACCTGACGATGACATCGCTGTGTCGAAATATGTTGTACCAGGAAAATAAATCTGTGGAAGGAAACAAAGTTACTTTTTCATTTGTGAAAATACAGCTTTCCCAATTACTCTATGGTTAAGAATCGATACAGTGTAAAAGGATTTGATGCCTAAGTCCACTGCGTCTATTGTCCGCGATCAGTAGTTAATGAAGAAGCGTTCAAAGCGTGTTTATAAAATCTATGACCATTCATTTTCGTTGCACTTTCAAAGTACATTCTATCATTAATACATTGCGAAAAAAGAATGTTATCGCGCATATAATTTCCTTATCTCAGCCGTTTTACCTTCACTTGCTGCGCTCGTGGAGTCGGCTAACATAATGGCACCCTCAACCCATCTGCCTTATCGGTTTTGTACGGGCATTAATCCCCGCGCCTCTACTGATCCCTGAAAGAGTACCCAGAGTGAGTATCAGGGTCGAAAATCTTATGTAAAGCAATGCTACGTCGTCATAAAGGCGTAAAATGGCTCTGATTTTAGATAATGCCTACCGTCACCCGCCTAAACATAAACATAGTACAAGTTTCTAAATATAGAGGGGGACAGGTAATGGCCCGCGAGAGCTTGCTTGCTGGCGGGAAAGTGGTTTGTTTGAGTAAGAATATAACTGCTGCCATACCTTTTGAATGAATTTGTTATCTCTGGCAACATATAAGGTTGCTTGCATGAAAGACGTAACATTTATCTCACGTGTCATTTGCTCTTACTAGCTTATGGGATACCATATGAGAGGGAACTAACGTTTTAAACACTCGTTTACTCTTCAAGTATGACAGGAGTTATTGTAAGTCTCAGTTTTTGTAATTATGTTTTTAGAATATATTTTTGCATTCCATGGAAAGGTGAACAAGAGTTTCTCATGGAGAATCGAATATTTGATCTCCAAAATTTTTCGTCATTTTTTCGATTACGATTTTACCTTTGTTGGTGTATTTCTGATAAATATTAATCGCTACACGCGATCTAACCTCAGAATTATCTAAAACAAAATTGCTTGCATATTTTGTTATCCTATTAAACATTTCAACGCTGGTTATATGTACCAATTGCATTTATTTTTCTTTTTCTCAGGCAAGTCTAATGTTTCTTCTTGATCAGAAGTAGGATCAATTTAAAAGTTAGTTTGATGCTCCAGGGTAACTGGAATTACGAGAAATTCTGTGAATATAATGTTTTAACGTGCGTGTGCCCACTCCCTGTGACGTATTTCTGCCTTTCAATTGATTTTTATTAATGCATCCACCAATTGCATCCCTTCGACTGAAAATTTCGTTAACAGTTACACTACCTTGTACTTGTTTTATCCGCAGCTCGAATTATTGTATGATGAAGTGACTGATTGTATCATATTCAGTGTGAAATTGCCAGGGGAGGCACACGTCTCTCGTACTGCGTGACTTAGATAATATCTCAGTAATTGCTGAGATGCAATACTGCAGTTTGTAATTAGATGCAATTGTTGAAGTTGAAAACGTTTGCCAGGAGACGAAGACACATTCTCTGCCTTCTTTTGTTCCACTACTGCTTTTAAACAGAAACCATACGTCCGACGGCAATTCCCGGTGTTTTGCAGAAATTTCCACCTCTTACAACCCTTGGATTGAACATGAGGGTTATCCACAACGTTATATCGGTAGCTTGAGTGAATATGTATGAAGGCAGCTCAGTGCCTTATTCTAGACGAATAAGCCAAACAATGCGAATTGCTTTTTTTTTACCGCGTAACGCTGTTTTAATGCGTTCGTAAGTTCATAATTCGACGCGAATGATGAAGTTATCTCTGAAGACGGTTGAATGGCCATATTTATAGGTAGACTAGATTGCATGTAATACCTCCATACTTTCGGTTCTCTATTAAGCAGAATAAAATACGGACTACTGAAGTGACGGAACGTTTTACAAATAACTAATATTGTCATGAACAACCCTCCGATGGAACTTCGGTGGAGCACTTGATTGTTAAGTTAATTGATGACTCAAAAATGTAGAAGGGACTATGTAGCTTCTTCAACATGAGACTGGCAAGTAAAGTATATCGCCTTCTCTTTCCATCAGCGCTTCTTAGAGGCAAATTTTCTTATTAGCGGCCGCAAAACAGATTTTCGTACTTCGATGTCAATGAGGATTATTTCTACGAATATGTTTGATGATATTAACTGTCGGAAGTCGCTGTCACATTCAATATCACTTTCAAGCAGATAAAAACACATGTTAGACTAATGCCTATATGTTGCCCACGATTATTAGCAAATATATACTATCGCTATCCTGCCCCTATATAGCCCTCATTGTTAGCGTATTACTTATATCTTGAATAAATATTTGGCAAGAAAGTTTTGAAAGGATAAATTTGGCAAGAAAGCCAAAAAGCGACATTTTTCAACATAATTATTTCATGTAACGTACATTTCTTAAATACATATTGACGGAGATGAACCGTTTTTCATAACCGGACGCCATACGCAGATGAGAAAGTATCCTACGAAGATTGCGGAAGAAAAATGCTTGATCGGTGATGTTTGCCGTGTGACGCGATTACATTCAATGCCCTATTACTTCCAGCACTGCTTCTAAACAAAGAAAACTACATGTTGCGTCAATTCTCGGAAGCTAATGATCTCTCTAATAACATATGCGGCACAGCATTAAAGAAACTATATGTTCTGTTAAGCGCATAATAGGAAGATCATCGGATGAAAAAGTGATAGAGAGATGCTACTTTTCTCTGGTTAGGCCATTTCAAATACGCCGTAAAAATTTGTGACCCTGGTCATAAAGATTTAACCAAAAAATTAATAGAATACAAAGAAAAGTTACATAGTTAAAAACTGCTACGAGGGACTCACAACTTTTAAAGAGATTAAGGTGGGAGCCTCTAGAGACTCGGAGGCTACACGCTAGGCTTAGCTTGCTTGAAAAATTCAGAACTGATGTGTTTCAGAGCGACACGGAGAATATTATCATGACGCCTCACTGCATCTCTACGTCTGACATCTTACTAATATATAAAAATCTTGTGGTGTCTGTCTGTATGTCTGTCTGTTACTCAATCACTCATAAACCACTGAATCAATTGAAACAAAATTTGGCAGGAAGATATTTGATACATCTGACTCACGCATAGGCTAAAGAACAAGGGCCTTGGGGACCTAGAAGGCCCTCAAGTAGGCCCTTTCATCACCAAAAATTGGCCCTGGAAGATAACTCTTGCGTGTATTAGAAACACGTAAAATCTACCTATACTGTATGTACAACAATCATTTGGTCGTAAGTCACGCTGGGGCCCCAGAGGGCCCAAGGTTCCAAAAGATTGCTTTCTTAAAAGCCTCATAAGTATTGAACAAGTGAACCGATTTTAGTGTAATTTTCACGCATAGGATCAGTAAAGCTTGTTTAAGGAAATTGGGACTATAAGGAAGACCCCTGGGACCCTAGGGCAGCTTATTGGGCTGTCTGGTGACTTAATGTGTTTGAAAAACTCAAGTCTAAACATTTTGGTTCAAGTGCAGAAGTTTCTCTTTTTGCATATTTTAATTAGTTCTACTAAAGGTAGAAGGCTATAGTTTTCGCCATTAAATGGATAAAAGATAGCAGTTTCTTATTTTGTCATTTTATTTCATCATACGAGGAAACTTTCGCTATAAATCGCGTTTTTAATGTAAAAATCATGAATTTTACTTCTGTCAACAATAGGATATTTCCTTGGTAACCATTAGCTTTAGAAGGAAAATTGGACCTTTACAATGGCGGCTGGGTTTTAAATTTATAGGTAGGTATTACAGTGGAAATCTAGGCCGTATACTGAAATGTTGCTGATTACGATATTTTCAGGGATATATTTGCCTAAAATTGGCAAAATTCATTTCTAGTGGACTAATTTAAGTTGGACCCATGTAAAACAGGAGAATGCCACGATGTTATGTTAATGCGGAAAGCCTCTAAAATGCAAATGGCCTGTAGTTTAGTTTCCATATGTTACTGCAAAAGAATGTCGAAACTCGGTATACATAATGTAATGCGTTTTTTATCTGCTGAATTAAATAATAAAATTAAAATTATAGCTGAGTAAAATAGGAGAACGCCACGATGTTACATTAATGCGACTAACCTCTGGAATGTAAATGGCTTGTAGTTTAATTTCTATACGTTACTGCAAAAGAATGTCGACACTTGGTAAGCATAATATAATGCGCTTTTCACCTGCTGAATCAATAATTAAAACTAAAATAATAGCTGATTTTCCTAGAAAAAATACACCTCATGAGCGATTCGAACCTACAACCTATATGCAATGTCTTTCTTTCATCCCCCGTTGAATTTTAACGGGTACCTTTGCTAGTAAGCTATAAAATAAGAGAGGTACATTGACGATTAGATAGGTATAAAATTATGTATTTTTTATACTCTTATAATTATAATTATATATAAATATACTCGTTCTTCCCGCAGGCATTAAGTGACCACAATTATAACTAAGCTCCTCTAAATACACTCCCATAATACACGTCACCATTTACCTTCCAAAACCTTACATCTTTTCACGGCTGGTGTCCCAACATTCCC
Source organism: Ceriagrion tenellum (assembly GCA_963169105.1). Taxonomy (NCBI): domain Eukaryota; kingdom Metazoa; phylum Arthropoda; class Insecta; order Odonata; family Coenagrionidae; genus Ceriagrion; species Ceriagrion tenellum. The sequence goes on from OY720640.1 coordinate 39,528,803, forward strand.
TGGCACACGTCCATGTGGCGGCTCGCAGGGTAGTATGTAGATGTAGATATTATTTACGTTATGATTGTAGCTCAGTATGGTCTGTTACAAGGCAACTAAGTAGCTTTTTCAACATGAGTATACAATGTGACATGAAATACGTGGTTCCCCCTAATAACGTGACGTAGTTAAAGAATTTATTACCAGTTGCTGTTACACTAGAGTTCGTAATTCGGCGCGAATGCAGAAGTTTTCTTCAAAGAGCCTAGCTTGATGATATTTGTCGTGTGACGGTCGGATTCAATACCTCCTTACTGCCAACACTGGTTCAGAACAGAAAATAGAAAACATGCGACGCAGTAATCCCTTCGGGGCGTCATACGTTTCGCACCGCGTTCTTCCTCTCTCTTCTTTCTCCCATTCCATCTTCCGTTCGCCCAGTGCAACCTCCCGATTCCTCACGTTCGGCGCCTCCTCCCCCCCTGCCCCCTTCGGCACTCACACGTTTTCCGCACCCCACACCCTCCTTCGCACGAGAGACCCCTCTTCTCAAACTTCCGTCAACCCTTACCTTTGCCCTCTCCCCCAGCCTCCATGTCCCCTTTCCCACATTCAATATTTACGGTTCACAAAGGGTTCTGTCTGAGGTAAATCTTGGGTGCCACGAAGATTGTCCCCTTGGGAGCAAAACCTTCCCTCCTCCCCCCGTATTCCTCGCCTGTTTCCAGGGAAACACTTCTCCTTTCTCGCGCGCTTACCCCTCCCTTCTCCTGTACCCCGAGAAAACCCCTGAACTCCCTCACTTTCCGCCGCCTTTTCCACCCCTTCCGTACCTTTCCCTGTACCCCCGTTCTATCCATCGCCACCTCCGACGGCCTTCGCCGTGTCCTCCCAGCTTTCCCGCCAAACCTTCAAGAGCCGTGCCACATGACGCTCGACCTAGCTCTCCCTTTCAGCTCGGCTCTCCTTAATGCGTTGACAGGCAGGGAGAAGCTATAAGGGACTTATTAAGTTAGCGGCGAATATTAAATTGGAAACGTCAAGTGGGAGGGGAGTATATCTTCTTGGCGGGGAAGAGAGAAGAGTGTATGAGCGGCCGTGTGTATACGCGTGGGGTTTGTTGTGGACTATTTTGAGGCGCGTAGGGAAGTGCGTGTGGAATCGGTGTGAATGATTTCCTTGTTCCGCCATCGCTGCCGCTCTCAAAATGCCTCTTGCCGTTTATGTTACCTTTGGCGGGGAGGAGTTCAGAAATATAACAAAATTGTTTGATAGTTTTGTTCATTTCAGAAATTACAGAGTAGTATACAAAGGTAGCCCCTAAGGATGAGCCTGTATTGGGGCTACTAACAGATATAACATGCAAAAGCAATTGCAACATACAAACATGACAAAATGTCTCAAGCAAATGTTTAGCAATACAGTGGAATTATAAACTAAAAAGAATTACTCAGAGATATACAGAATGATACACAGTGGTTACAAAAATGAGACACATAAATACATGATCAGGTGGGTATGCTTACTATAACAACTAAGATATGGGTCCGTATGAGCTAGTATTATTGTCCACTCACCACTCCTTCCTGTCCACATTGGTGTTACTCTTATTTTTAATTTTTTCGAAAATAGCTATGGATGATAAATAAACATGAACAGTTCCAGCAATAAACACGCAATTCAAGCCTTTTTTTTATCAAGTACTCGTTGTTTTAGCTAAAAGGCATGGAGAAGTTTGAATTAATTGGTCTTGAATCACTACATAGCAATGACTTGGCTTGTTGTTATTATCCTTCTTTGAAAAAGAAAAGTTTATTAAGGAGAGATTATTATTTATTGCATTTTGTTTAGGTTACTTTTTCGGGGTGAACTTATGAAGGTTTTAAAGACTCCCACAAATTCACCATTTCTTCCAGATGTCCTCGGGCACGGTCAGCATACTGATTTTCATGGGATGTTTATAGAATTCAAAGAACTCATTTTTTGTGACAAATTCGCTCTTCAACTTCAAATACTTCATTATAAGTTAGGATATTAAGGCTTAAATTGTGAATAAAGTAGATATTTTGTAATAATTGCGTGGTAATTTAATTTTTTATTCCCGTTATGACACGCATTTTCAATTCAAAGTAAGGAAAGTTAGTTTCTCATCAATGCTCTCAATAAGTAGTATCTAGTATCGGCTCTAGTAAGTTTTTATAGCGTAAGTTTCCTTCCATCTTCTTCTGTATTATTTTTAATTTGCAGTTGCTACCCTGATGTACATTCGTGACTTGATATCTTTTGATGCTCAAAATGTAACCTCTTTTGAATTAATTTAAGGAATTCCAACTTTAAGAGGTTTGAACTGAGATTTATGCGGTCTCGTTGTATGAGTTAAAAAGTAATTTGAGGTGAACATGGCGATGTTTTTAAAATGAACAAAAAAGCATCATTAATATCATTAAAATGCAAGCTCTTACGTGGTTATAATTTTGTAATTTTGAATTAAATATAAAATATGATCTCATCCTACGAAACTTTTGGTTAGTTGGTATTTTAATTTATTGCTGATTTGTTAAGTTTGTTCTGAGTCTTTTCTTATAATGTTCTCTTCTAACCATGGCAACGTTAAGAGACCATTAAAGCTATTATATACGTTTTATGTATGTGTTGCGAGAGGTAAATTCAATCTTTTGGCATGAATGTAGTTTTGTAAATTCGGCTCTTACCATTAGTTTGAAAGTATTATTTAATGGCATTTACTTTTAGAAAGACTTTGAGAAAACTTTAATATGAACAGTCAATACAAAAAGGGAGTCATCATCAAAAAAATCCAACGCATCGAGCTATTAGCGTTACTTATTGTTAATTGAGCGCCCATGATATCCCTTAAGTACCTGCTTTTCTAATACTTTGCTATAATTTAGCACATTAAGGCTTATATTGTGACTAAAATAGATGTAGTTCAATAATTAGCGTGATAATTTAATATGTAAATTAGGACTGATCAAAACAGTATTTCCATCAATACACTTTACCTCACTCCTTAGAGCCATTCTGTAGTTTTTTCGGTATGTTCAACTAAAGGAAACTATGTCGTATTGTTTTATTCATTGGTATTCACCAAACGCTGGAATCATTATGTTACCGAATGCTGATTACGTCTTGCAGAAATTAGAAATGGTTAATGACTGGAAAGCCAAACAGGACTGTGGAGGAGGAGGGACAACGGCCAGTTTGCCGAGCATAAGAAGAAGAGCAGGATGCGAGTAATGGGAAATGTTCCGGCGCGCCGTGGGTGTTCCAGGGTGGGGGTTTGTGCATTTTGAGAGAGGCTGTTGCAATGCGATTCGGTCGCGGGATAAGTGAGAAGATAAGAGAGGAGCCGAAGGATCAAAATGGCCGTCCTTTATCTCGTCGGTTTATCTCGCTGGAGTGCTGCCCATTGAGCGGCGACACTAACATTTAATGCCCCAGCATTACGCCTCGCAGGCCCTTCCACCTACCCTCCCCCATCAACCTTTACCTGTCTCTCCTCTCCACGTCTTCTCCTCCTCTCCCCTCCCCCACCTGATGCCTCCCTCCTAGCCTCCACCCACCGCCCATCGTTCCATTCACCCCATCCGAGAGCAAGGCCCCCAGCCTCCGCAAGCTAAACCTCCGCTTCGGGAGTATCGGTCTAGTGTAACGCGGGGCCCGGTGTGTTGTGGGTTCCGCTGTCAGCTCGGGCGATGGGCAAGCCGCCCATGCAAAAGGCGATGGGATACCTGGCCGACCCCGATGCCTCCCTCATCCACGCTCATTAAAGGCATGCGATGGTGGTTGCTCCAACCCCCCTCCGTGTTGCAATATGTGTGCCATTTGGCGGGGTTCCGCACGGAGGTCGAGTGACCCCACGGCGTGCTGGGCGTTGCAGCGGAGTGGAGGGGGGGTGGAAAAGAGGTGGGTGCGGGCGGGGGAGGGTGCTGTGAAGGTGCGGTCTGCAAGCGCCGCTTTCCCAACTGGGTCGCCTTCTTTTCACACACGATTCGGAGAGCGCCGTGATTTTCCTGCGGTGCAATTTTCTGTCAGTTTACCGTGTTGCCTTCTCTCTATGACCTCTACACGTTCCATGTAGACATTTCTGCTTCAGTTTTCATTAATCGTGTGACTCAAATCTCCCAATATATTGATCATTTTTTTTAATAGCCCACCTCAGTCAAACCTACAATCTCCCTGAGGAAAGTGCTACTTTAGGTAACGCTATTTGCGGTTGATGTTTACCACAAATTGTCATTGGCTTTGGAGCCATCATTAAATTATAAATTTATTTTATACCATTTTCTCGAGTTTCTGGCCGTTTGTTGAATATTCTTATTGTAGTTGATTATATTCTTTGCTTGTGCTTCTCTACTCAAAAGAATTCATATTTCTTCTTTCTCTAGAAGTGATCCTACGCCCTAATGCCTCCACATAGCATGTTTTTGGTGTATAGGTGAGAGTGACTGCACTTTGACGAAAAAAGAACCGCTCTTTGCCAAAAAAGACATGACAGAGTTAGGATCCGTTTAGAAGGTAATTTCATGGCTACAAAGATGAAGTAACAAGTGAAACATTCATTATCTGAAGAGCTCAATGAGATACATGGTCCATGAATAAATGCATAATAAGAGAATAAAACGCTCCGAGGCTTGAAACCGGATGCTGGTGATGAAATCAAGGGACAGTTATTAAGGTGATGGAGATCAGCTAATGGTGAGAATTATAAGTGCAACATTAAAGAAAGAAAAAAGGATGGATCGCAACTTAATGCACAATAAACTCGTTATGACCACGACTCAAGGAACAGTAGACGAGCAGGTGACGCTAAAAGATATAAATACGTTAGCGAGATAGCATGGGAAATCATGCGAGAATATATCAGGCAAAGACTTATGGTAGCATTTGCATTTTAGCTGCTAAAATTTGCACTTCAGCAACTAAAAGGTTTTAGCCAACTTCTCAAGTAGTCGAATCCGCATTTATTTCAATAATTTTAAGTACACGTCTCCATTTATCTTGTTTTGCAATTATCAAAAGTTGATATTATCACTTTGTTCAATAATTGGTTAAAACTGCCCAACTCAAAATTTTAGTCGTAAGGGGAAGCTGAAGTGTTTGGGGAGAAAATTAGTGGTATGTCATGGGGATGCAACATATTCTCCGGTTTAACAAATTTGTACGTTAAACTTTGCTTTATAAAATAGCTTACGAATCGGTACCAAAGCGAAAAATGGATATAAATTAGAAATATATGATGGGACTGCAATGGAATTTTAAGCCTAAAACCCTGATACCGAGGAATTCTATTTACCTTCAGGGGTAACTTAATTATCCAATTCTATTCATATTATATTCTCAAAAAAATTTTCTCGCGTTTGATTAAATATTTAACTTCTTCGTGAATTTTCAGTTGGAATCTACCATTGCCTGGTGTAGCCATCCATATTTGGGCAAACTACAATAGGAAATATTTGCCATTTTAACGTGAATTAGATGCCACTTGGGAAGACATTCCTTTCCCTGCATTCAGGTTTCCTACATGAACCTCGTTTTAAATTGATATAGGTAACTACTGGGTAGGGTCATTACGCTATTTCATTTTACTTCTTCTCCGTACAAAATTGAGGGCATCAGTTATTCAAAGTTAAGCCATTGGGCAATGTCGTTGACCTTAGTGTACACACTTAAATGGCAAGTATGGGCATCTGAGGACGCAATTCTATGGAGAAACAGGAGTGAAGTGACGAAGCACAGGTTAAGAGGAAAAGGAAGAGAACGGGAGGAAGACCGATTCAGAATTTGAGGTGAAAGCGGAGGTGAAGGAGATGGCGTACTCGCCGCCTTTACTTTCTCCACCCTACCCCACTTCCCCACTCACTCCATTTCTCTCTATCCCTTCTGATATTCGCAGAGTTAGAGGGGGGGAGTGAGGAAGGCAAGCCAAAGGGGGTTTGCTTGTGTGAGGACGCATCTTCATAAATCACTGTCAGTCCAATGTTCCACCTTCTCTGCTCCGCCAGCCGTCTTCCCCCCATACCCACCCCATATACAACGTAATGGAAGGGAAGTGCGGAGGGTTGAGGGGGGGAGTATAAAGTGTGGGGGCGGAGGGAGGGAGGTAGGAAGGGGCTTTGTTCGGAGGAGGTAGAGATGTTTGAGGGGGAATTGAGTGGTGAGGTGGGGCGGAGGCTGGGCCCTGGCTGGATCTGAGGCCTTAAGGCCTTCAACCGCTGACGTTACTCCCGCCAGAGGGGGTGGGAGGGGAGTCCTTCCTTTTGGGAAGCCGTGGCTGAGGAGATGCATTTCCATCGCATCCGGCATATCTTCCCTCGTACCGTCCCGGGGGTTTCCCATAACCTGCCTCTTCCCCCGTTCAAAATCTACAAGGGGCCTGCCTATCATTCCAAATCCTTCCATGCCCTTCTCGCTGGGTCTGGCGGAGAGAAGAATATAACGTAGACGCAGATACACACACAGGACACACGCCCACACGCACACAAACAACCAGTTTCGCCGTCGTCAAGGCGACGCCCCCTTTCCCGCCAATCCGCCATTTCTCTCCACCTTCCCGACAGTCCTCTCACTCCGGCGCGCGAATGGCGGTGTTTTGTCTCCATTAAGCCGGAAGCGGAGGTTTTGGCGGCGAGCTCTCTCGCGGGTGAGCGGCGATGTCTCCTAAGGTTTCTGGAAGTGAGCGGAGTGGTAAGAACTCCGAAGCTGTTTCCTATCCCTCCCCATGCCGAACTGAGAAATGGCAAAGGCGCCATGTTATAATTCTGCTGTATCCATTCGGTGTTTGCTTTGTCAAGAAAGCGTCAGCCTGTAAAGTCAGGGAAATCGTTAAATCATTTTAATCACCTTATAAATCTGTAGAAGTCGCCAGGATACATTAATACTTTACCATAAGCTATAACCAATTTAGGTATTGATTTGGGGCAGCTATCCACTTCCTTTTCTCATAAATTTCTTCATTAGTTTAAATTTGGAAGTACCTGATAACCTAGTTCATGCATAGTATCTCTGGTAATCCGTGGATTTTTATCTGATTTTCTTAAACTGAAGTGATTTTATTTCAAAATTATGTGTACCATGTTTTCATGCATTTTTTCTGTTCTGTCTCGTAAAGTTATCCAGTTTACACCATACCAATTAGATCTCCCTACGACCACCTACTTAAAGTGATGATTCATTCTTCTCTTCAATAACAAAATGTTTTTACTGCTTCTTATCCTGATCTGATGCTGATTTTGCCCTGGCATAACTCCATTATATGAATATGGTCTCTATGTTTGTTGAAGTGTAGTGATTCGTCTTTGCCTAACTTGTGTTGGTGGGTGAATCTCAGAGTAACCTTTGATTGAGGTAAAAAGCTCTTTGATAATTTTGATAGGTACCACATCACCTTCGACAGTAACTCCATAATACCAACAGGGTCATCAACTTTTGTCTAACTATGCATAATTTTGTAATTTCTAATAATTCAGAAATCTCACGTTTCTAGACAGTCAGTAATAAATCCTATTTGTTTTAAAGTATTTAAAGGGCAGATATGGGAGAAATTTGTCAATTAACGGTCAAAAACGAGTATTTAGCTTCCGAAAGGATTCAAATCACAAGAATTTTGTATGACCCAAAAGATAATATTTTGGCTCCTTACTTTCTTCTAATGGGAGACGAATACATCAAAATATTACGTTCAAATCTCTCGGGTGTTTACCATCACGTTATTTATGAGACAACCGTTTCACCTGCCTTCCAGCAGACGTTTTCACATCAAATTGCTGATGTCAATCAAAGAACAATTTAGATTATCTTATAAAGGCCTGCCTGTGTGAAAGACCGTATGTCGTAGAGGTGATACCCGTCCTCCCGTTTGAAACTCCGCGTTCAGGTTTTAGTAAGCCTCCAAAATGTGAAACCTTTTTCTCAACAACAAGAACACGAACGAACAAACGAGAGATTTAGCCGCTACAGTCTGCGCACATTGGAAATCTACGTCCCAACATTAGATGTTGCTAACATAAAAGTATTCTCTTCCTTTTCATCAACATTTCCACAAACATAAAATACATGTACTTAACGGAGCAGAAATTTGGGAGAACGCTGATGTATTAAAACCATTTCCTTACCTAATGCCCATCCTAGTTTTATTTCATTCATTCATTCATCCTTCGTTTCGCGATAGTAGCTCATCGTTACCTACTTCGCTCCCATGCATGGTCATGTGGGCATTTGTTGGGTTTCGCGTGGAGGGAATAATTGTATAAAAGAGATTTGTATATTTATAGGCAGTGTAGGTGGTATATAAAAGGGCCAAATATGAAAAATAGTGATCCCACTGCGAAAGTTGCTGATATTTATGATTTATTTTTTATCATGAAACGTTCTATTATTTTTCAGACAATTTTCAGCAGTAGTTTTGAAGGATGTGGGAATTATTTGCTTGTATGATTTCCGTTATCTTAAATCCTACATAATTTTTACCAAAATATTCTGTTGTAATTTTACAATGGTTGGAAAACTTGCTGAAAATCTCCTCATTGATTTTACCGTTTGAAAGATAAAAGAGCAATCAATAGTTCATGGCTGATGAACAGAAGGATGACCTTCAAGCTGAGTGAATTTTTGTGTTTCCTATATTTATTTGCTAACTTTTCTTTGCTTCTAAAGCGCAGAACTCAATGGGGATACAAATATTTGCTGCAAATTAGCGAGTTGAAGCTTCATAAATGAAAAAGTAACTTGGTTTCCTTCCACAGATTTATTTTACTCTTACAACATATTTCGACACAGCGGTGTCATCATCAGGTACTTTGATGGTGCAGTAGGTACGCTGGTAGTTCTTCAGTAATGGAAAATATTTCTGAATAATGCATGCAATATGTATGTATTCATTAGAGGCTGATTAAATTGAAGATTTTATGACCATTTAGCATTTCTAAAGATATGATTAAATTTTTTGAGCGATTTTTTAACGTTGGAATGCAAAAGAAATCAATCGTTTTTGTTTAGATTTAGGTCAAATTCCTTCGTAACATTAATTTCCATTACCTCCTTTGTGGGACGCAAAGTTGCTTCTGGTTTCCTATTTTCACCTTTTAAAAGAATAAAGAGATATATTTTCGATGCTGAAAAACTTTAAGTACCTAATGTTTGCGTAATTTTGAATATTTTCCGCTCATTTTGTAAGAGAGAATAATATGTTTCACGGTCTATAAATATGGTTAAAGATGTACAGATTCATATGCGTCGCAAATGTGTGAGAATCTCTGCTTATCATCACATTTATTACACTTCTTAATTAGAATATAGTCAACGAATATTTATATGTTACATTCATTACTTCGGCGATAAAGGTGGAGACTTTCATTTTGGCCGAGATAGTTGCGGAAATTCTTTATCCTGATTACTAATGTTTTTAACCTAATCCTTTCTGTCCATTATGTTTAATGGCATAATTAGGAATCAAATATCTAAGATTTGCCTAAGAGATGAATAATTAAAAGGCCTCTGAGCCACCTCAAAATGTTGGCATTTGACTATACCAGAAGGACGTAATCGAATCTAGGTCCATGTAAAATCCTCTTCCGTTTGCCGTCGGTAAACAGTTGCCTGTTTGAACTAGGGCGCAAATATTATGTTCGCAGATGTCTGCACTACACCCAAATTTCCAGGCCAGCCGAACTGACGTTATGTAACCCTCCCCCTTATTTCCTTCTCTCTCTCTCTCCCTTTCCCAAATAACAAACCGGCCCCTTTACCCGACAGCGCGCTAATACAAACTGTGAGACACAAAGCACACACAGACACTTGCGTGACTCCATCTTGCAGCTAGAATTAGCTGTTTCTTTTTGCATTTACCCACTCAAGCCGACATTCAGACTAGGATGTGTGCATAGAAGTTAGTTCCATCACCGTTTTTTGCTTGGAAAAGGATCAGGAATGTATTAATTTCTTGGACTCTGAGAATGGAAACGCTCTTGTGCGTCCATGAGACGATTTCTCCTCCTCTCAATGCTATATCCTCATAGCCTCATAGCTAACATGGAGTTTTCAGTGTGTATGTCGGCTATGAAAGTTGTATTTTGTTAAAATTTGAAGTTTGAAATATTTTCCCTCTTTAGAAACTAGATCCAAAGAGGACTTTTTTATTCTACTCATAATTTGGGACGCCCTAACAGTTGAATAATTGTTTAATATTTTCAATCTCTACTTTAAAATTCTTTCCTCATTTACATGTATAATAACATCGCAATTACTGTCGTTCGTCATTTTGAATTTTCTCTAGTTGAACATTTGAAATATAATTGGATTGGATATTTGGATTGGCGACCGACAGCTTAGGTCATTTGTGCCATATGGGATAGGGAAGGGAGGAAGGATGGATAGAAACCCGGCGTCGGCATTAGCCTGCTCTTAACGAAAGGCGCCAAGGGAACCACGGTTTAACGTCTCATCTGACAGACGGAGTACTGTAATTGAAGTGCCCTTCACAAGACACTCAAGTAGGGATCGGCTTTCCTCTGAAAAACATTTGAACCCTGGCCGTCCGTATTGTTAGCTAGCACTCTAGCCACCACACCAACCCGATACCCTTAGATTTGAAATACTTAGGGTACGTGAGCACGAGCGACACCTTTCGCTGACATAAAAGACATAATCTAACTCACTACTATTGGAAACACTTTGCAGGAACACAGGGAATAGCGCTTGAAAGGGAAGCCACTGGTGGCGCCGGATCTTAGGTATGAGACAAATATTTTTTTATGTGCATATCACGATAAGCATTTTAAATTATTGATAAGCTGCTGAAGGGATGGATAAACTGAGATGAGTCTGGGTTGTAGGGAGATCATTACACTCAATGTTTTTATTATCATTTATCAATGCACTGTTGATAAATTGAGGGTTCATAGAATTTGTTCATTCTTATTTTTTCTCTATTTTGCTCATTCCCTTTAAAACGAATTATAAAAATGTTTTCTGATTCAAAAAGCCCACAATTTTTCCCCTTAAGTTTTAGGAAACAAGTCTTTTTTATTCTTCTTCTATAAAGAGGAAGAACTACTTTTGGGGGCCCCAAAAGAATCAATGTTATGCAACTGGATAAATGTTACATTAAAACCGTGTGGGTTTTGGAGAAATGGGACCATGGAATAGGAAAAATCTAGCTGCGTAGTTTAGATTTCTGAACAGAAAGGATAGAAAACCCTAATTTCGGAGTATATACGTTCACGACTACCTATTCTTCTGTTGGTCATTCTGCTGGCGGTCTATTAATTCCAGTGTAATTGTTTATTTTAGGTGCGCATGCAAGTGAATTGTCAGTCTCATGTGGACATTAGTTCCACGGCATAATAATGTAGGCACGGTGCGTTACCAATACGTTCGTTGGAGGATTCAATTGTCCGTCAAAAATTATGCGTTTAGAGTCGACTGTGCATTTACTTTACATTTTTCATACATTTTTATTTTGAGGCTTTATTAAATTTTGGGGAATATCTACTCTGTATTATTTGGGATGCCTTAAAATTTAGAGTGCTATTTTCTAAACATTCAAATGACCCATAGCCTTAGGTTAATAAACCCAAAGGCTTTTATCGTTGCAATTACTATTTGTAGTCGATTTGCATATTTTTTAGCAAGCAATGGTAAATTTATCTTTAAAAAATCCACTCTTAGCTCATTGACGTAACATAACGGAAAAGCAAAGTTCAGTTTCTCATTCCTGCGAATAACTAATGCAAACTAGAGTGACTGATGCTTTCGTGACGCCTTCCCATCTTTTCGCTCTAATTCTCAACAAACCACTCGTATCTGTTTTTCTATGTCTCCTCCTTTCTTCCACTTCTTCTCTTCCACTCCATTTCTACTCTTTTGTACCTTACATCCTTCCAACTCTTCCTCCCTCACACTCCCTCCCGCATCCGTTTGAAATCTCCATCGCAGCAACTCGGGCTCCCAGAAGGGAAGTCGAGGATTATAAAGATTCAAAACTTTGCCGCGGCACTATCTCCTACCGCTTCTCCTCTCGCGCCCCACACTCCTCCCTACCTCTCTGCTTCTTCCCTCTCCTCATCTCTCCGAGACCCCTTTTCTCAGTTTGAGAGAGTGCGGACTTGCAAGACTTCTCCCGAGAACAATTAATTAAGTTCTCAGACTGAGCTCGACGACTACTTACTTACCCGCCATCTCTCCTCCATCTCACCCGGCCTCTTCTTCTTCTTCTTATTCCCGCTCCCAGATCTTCTCCTCACCATTTCGTTCCTCCGCTACCAACGCTCCACTCTCGTTCTTCCTTCTGAACTACTTCCGAGGGGGGATCCGGCCCGGCCTCTCCAATTTTCCGACCTCACCGTGCAAAAATGACAGCTCTCATGCAAATCCCTGGGAGCATGCTCGGCGCGAGACCTCAACGCTTTGGTGCCCGTGGCGTCACCAAGTGTTTTGTATGGTGGGAGTCGGGACGGCCTGTGGCGTAACCTATGCGAGGAATCACCTCCCTCTCTCACTCGTCTAGCTTCTTTTAACCAAATTATTAGCCATCTCTTATTTTTTATTTATTAGATAAGCTTTTTTATTTTTATAAGAGCGTTTATGTATCACTTACTTATACAATCGCAATACTGAAGCAATGGGCGTCGGATCGCCCTTGAACCTTTTTCATGATGCTTAAATCGCACATCTGATTATCAGATACACGTTGCTCACAATATACTAAGTATGGAATATAAGCGGAGAGCTTTAATCCTGCGACCCGAGCAAATTTTTTCCGCGGTCAATAAAAAGGTGAATATATGTTGTAGGTTCCGAATTAATTGCTTTCGAAAACCATAATTAATTAATAGAAGCTTTTAGAATTTTGACTACAGCGTTTATGTATCACTTGCTGTTAATATCGCATGATTGAAGCAATGGGTGTTGGCTCTTCCTTAAAATTTTTGCACGATGCATACCTGGTATATCTGAGTTTCAGATACACGAATTTCACGAAAGAATTTGTGACGCTATCATGACAGTTTAATTCACTTGTTCGGCTTTTCGACTAATTAATTACGTTTTCTATATATAAATGCTTAAATGGCTGCGCTGAGTACACCTCAAGTCTTGATACCACTTGCCGGCTACTTTGATTTTATCCCAGGAAAAGGGCTAAGTTTTACTTCATTTTAAATCTCAAATCTCTTTATTCTTGCTGATTTTCATCTCTATTAAGTATGATATCCAGTTGAGAATTGTTTTTGTAGATATTTAATTACGTCAACTCAGGATGCTTGTCATAAGCTGGAATCTTATGCGCCTAGAGGCTCATTATATCCAGACATTCTGCTGTAGTGTGCTTCAAATAAATGGTCCTAAATAGTTATCCTGCTACATTTTATATGCCTTAGAGCAAAACACGACCAGCGATCGCAGATAAAGAGCTTAATTAAACTATTGTTAGATGTAAAATAATTCCATTGTATTTAAATTGAAACAAAAGTTGATTCTGCCTTTTTACTTAGCCAAACCAATTCTACTAAATAACTTAGTATATATTTTATTAATGTATTGCAGGGCAAGTAGACATTGACCAGAATTCTCTCATTAAATTTAAAGAGTTTTAAAAGTTTTTTATCATACTTTAAAAGTTTCTTTCACGCATAACCTATACGTCTAAAGTTAATCCTGTTCATAATATGGCTTTTTGTGGTCCGAACTTAATCTAGGATTCATTTGCACCATCTTGAGTTTTCGACAGATCTTGCTTTTGGTTGATAACACTCCGTGGCTGTTCTTGTTTCTAGAGAAAAATAATAAATTTGACGTAGGTGCGGTATTCATAAGTGTCTTAGCAGTATTGGATCCAATAAATTACAAATAATGAGAATACCAAATTATTTCTCAATAGATCAAACTGACCAGTTTCTGTTACCAAAATATGTAATGACACGTTGAATGAAATTACTGCTTGCTAATATAAGTATTTAATTCTTCAATTTGTTATTTTCATATTTTTACCAAGTTTGTGTCTTGAATATCATTTCAAGCATAATAATACCATTGACTGCTGTCAAACGTAATCATATGACTTTATCTAAATTATTAACCATATTATTGCAAATTAATTTTATTCGATTTTTGATTGATCCACAGTATATTATTATACGCGTTGGTCAGTAAAATATATTTTCTGATACCCAGATCAACAAATAATAACATTCAATGTCAGTCGAATCTTTAAAAGCTCTGATTTGCCTCAGCGCTGTAGCAAGTGTTTCTGATTACTTTTAGTTATAATTATTGCAAAATCTATATTGATAATACTTATAGAGTTAAAATGTGCTTTTCTTTCGACTTTACCTCAGACGTCTCTTCGTCGAATAATCTAATACTAGAATCCATATTAAAGATGATCCGTACTTATCCACAACTATTAAAAATGTTTAAAGTTGTAATAAATATTTATAGATAAGCACAAAGCATCTTTAATATGAATTCTGATTTTGATTATTTTTCCTTTAACATGACATCTCTCGCTTCTTCGCTTTCCTGCTTCCATCTTATCATATTCAGTGCTTTCCCATGCCTCTTTCGTCTACCATCTCCTTTATTCTCGACCCTTTTTCCTCTCATTCTTTCCCCCTTTGCCAGCCTTTCTCCATCCTCTTAATCTCTCCTCTCATCTTCGCCGCTAAGTGTTCAAGATACACACCAACCCTATGTACTTTCCCTCTCCCTTGACTCACTCATCCCCGCACGCTTCTTCCTCGCAACCCTCTCGGCGACGTACATTGAGTACACTTGCTGGTCTCCAAAACCACTCCCGGCAGCTGACAGTCCCTTTTTGGCGTCCAAACCCTGACGTGTGAGTTGATGATTCGGGGAAGGGTTTAAATGGGAAGCACTAGTCAATGCCCCGGAACTTCGAAGTATTACATTTGTACATATGCGCATACGCTATTTTCACGAACGTAAAATATTAGTACGCTACGATTGAGGAGATAGGAAAACTATGTTGAAGCCGTCGGTTTTCTTAAGGAGAGAACATTGGGGAAATAAGGTGACGGAAGGAAAAATTGTGTAGGGATAAGATATGGCCGTGTAATTTGCTTCTAGATAGTGTTAGATGATTTCATTGTGGATGTTATTAACACATTTGATTTATTGACAACATAGAAAGACGTGCTTTTTTGGTGACAAAAAGGATGTCGTGGGTGGTGTATAGCAGTGGTGTCGTGTCGTCCTGGAACGTCGATAAATAGAAAGTTTCGATGGGAGTATGCTATGAGATGGGAGTTTGTGTAAGGTCCTCGTGTAGGGACTCATGCTGCTACATAATCTGCAAGTGGTGGGAACGTAATAATTTTTATAATAGGAGAGGGGATTTAGTATTCTCTAGTACTAAGCAGGTCAACAAGAAGCTTTAGAAAACAATGAGAAAAATATATGTGGAATACTAAATGATATGGAGTGCCAGCAAGTGACTCATATATCACTGATACAGAAAGGAGAATGGTGAAAGAAGTTTTCCCCAAGAAATTCTCCAAGGGTGAGAGCAAATTGGTCGTAGGACTTCAAGGCATTATGCGAAGAAATTTTACTCGCGATGTATATTCATTTCTATTTGGCATAGTTTGCCAATCTGAATTAGACCTACATAAATATGTGAGCCTTTTCTGTGCGTAATATTAATTTCATAAGTACTCATTATTTTTCATTCTATATCTGAATGCGGAATACATTTTCCAGCATTGATTATAAACCGTAATCCTTAGAGAAAAATATGATGATGTTGGAATTGTTTCCTCAAAACTGCTAATATCATCTCTTTTCTCCAGTAACGATAGGAGAAAAATAAGAAAACTTATTCCATGATTCGAGAGGAGCTACATTGATATTCCGAATTACTTTCTCTTTTCGTCATGATCATATATTGAACCGATGCAATATGATGAAAGTCAATACAAAAATCCTGTCGAGCCCGTATCGTAGATCCCAAGCGAATCAATTAGAATAACCGCTACAGTATCATTTATTTTCATCTTTACTCGGGGAAATTGCGGTTAATCATAGACCTTATGGCACTAACTTATCCTGCTTCCTATTTCACTTTTTTGCTGCTTTTTGTCTCGTCTATGTGGTAAAAGACTGATTTATTATTTCGATAATGGATTTCGTCGCATATGTATAGGAGTGCATATGTATCCTGCATTAAAAACTAGATTGAATCCAATTTGAAGCTTGGAAGCTATCAAACAAAATTTTAACCTATTTATGTTCTTAATATTGGGTAATTATATCAGAGGAATCACTCATGGGCTACTTTCTTAATGGTAATAAACCGGTAGAGATAAGTTAACTGAAAGGTAGACATACCGGACTTAAAATGCTATTTCTCGTGTAATAATGTAGTCAATGTACAATAAAATATGGAGGAAGATACTCCAATTTACCAACAAGCCTGAGGGGCATTCTTAGCTGAATGACGCTTGCTAATTGAAAATTCAAATTTAAAAAATACCATGAATTTCGTGAGAAAATATACAAGGGTGTATTGATTCGGTTGTTGTTTGTTATTTTACCAGCTGTTTTATCTGCGTTCACGATGACAGCAGTATTCCATTAACGTACGCAGGTATATTACTTTCTAACTCTAATTGTTGAATGAATTATTTGGCATCACAAAGACAGCCGAAATCGTGGATATGAAGCATCTAGCCTGACGATTTTGCAGTGATTGTGAGCTTCTTAATCGTCTTAATGGCCTTCATTAGGCACAAAAAGCTCCTTGCGGTTGAAAAGAGGCTAGATAATCGATTCTTTATCTTAATGTCTTGAATGACGTGCGCACATTCCTAGGGTTTGATTAATCATTTCATCTTTTCATCTCATCCATCACTGACGCTTGCAAACATTTCGCCCCTGTTCCTCTCCCACAGCCTCCCTAATTCGCCCACTCTTTATCGGGTGCACTACTTTCGTATCCGTTCTCGACTCAATCCAATACGCTGCTAATTCTCGGCCCGTTTCTTGCTCCACAGAAGTCCGTACGTTTAAATGGCTCTGCCGTTTAATTACTCAAATACACCTACTTCAATGTATTGCATAGATTTTTTATTAAACAAATCAGCACCCGTCCATGCTACTTCATTCTAGAATTTACTTCGCGTTAATTGCATGAATTGGTGTATTTTGGGAAATTAATAATTTTCTGTATGACACAACTCTCGTTTTTGCAGAAAAACTGTTTCAAAAAACAAAAATATTCTCAAATAATTGAATAAATAATCTCTTCCCATTTCAATAATTAGTAACGCATTTCAAGCATTCTGTAAAAATGTAGAAATTCCATAAAAATGACATTGTAATCTGCTCCTATAGCTTTCGAAATAGCTATACCTTTCGAAAATAGATTTATTGAACAATCCTTACGTTCAGTTTTCTTTGTTATTTTATAGCTAAAGAGCAACGTACACTAAATTACCGTTTTATTTAAACAATTTACGAAATAAATTAAATTTAGCACTTTTTTAAAACTACACAATCGAGATTATTAGTCAAGTATCACTTCACCGTTTGAAAATGTGGCCAAGTTTTTTTATCAATAGCCTTCTTCATGTTTTCTACCTCTGGTTTCATATTAGCTTACATTCAGTATTAGTTAGCTAATGAACCTTTAAAAGGAAAGTTCGAGTGGAAATAATTTGGAAATTGTATGTTGAGCCTTAAGGGAGAACATTTTCGTTGACACAATGATTCGAACAGAAGCGTATGTGTATAAAATTAATACAGTTTAATAGAGTTTGACTTGGTAAGAGCGGTGTCCTAAAAGATTAGTTCCCAAGTATCTTCAAATCTTTTTGTAAATTCGTGGAATAATTTGGAAAAACCTCATATCAGTGGTGAGAATAGTAACAATATTGAAATGGTTTCCAATCATTATTTTGTTTATTTTTACACCATGATAACATTTGTTTTCAATTTGTAGTTAGAGGAAATATATCGTAACATTAGTCGTAACGTATTGCACGGCCCTTAGCTTCGTGCTTGAAAGGACACTGTTTAAAATTTTTTTCTTTGAAAGTTTTTGGAGTAAAGATATTCATGAAACATGAATATCAAATGAGGCATTCATTATCATGTTGAGGATATCATCGCAGCGAATATGCAAGCTTTCATTGTATAATCTTAGTATACTTTCACTGTGGAAAATTTGTCAAAATATTAATTTACAACTTTACTTGGCCCCTTTGCAGTGCGAAATCGATTCCACCCAATTGTGTTTAATATTTAGATGAATCACCAGAATTTTATGGAATAGTTCCTTACGACTTTCTTATGAGATAGCTCAAGACTTTTATTTAAGTTTTGAGCCACCGCCTCTCTCGCTCGTCACTTCCAAGCGGATGTGCTGGGAAGGAACGTCGCATCTGCTGCCCCGACTTGGGAGGCCCCCTGCACTCTGTCGCCGCCTAGCGTAGCGTAATGAAAATAGGCCCGTCGTCAGCGACTATGGGGTAACATACTCGGTCCCTTCCGTTCACCGCCGTCAGCCACCCCTTAACCCTTCCCCTCCTCTCTTTGCCACCCTCTCCCTCCCATTACCCCACCCCATTTCTCCTCCTCCTCCTCTTCCTTACAAAGGCCTCCCCACCTACATCCTAAGAACTTTCAGGCCGCCATGCCGGAGATGCAGCATCGCATCCCGCGCCCAGTTCTAATCTTCCATTCATATGCAAATTCGTTTTATTGGCAGCTGACTTTATTATTCCCCTCCGCAATGTCCTCTTCCATACCCTTAACGCGTCTTGCCTTTTCTCCTCGCTCCATTGTCCCCCTTTCTCTCATTACGTACATTTTAGCCATCTTTCGAATATCCTTTTCGCCTGTTCATCTTATCCCGTCTATTCCAAAACGTTTGCTCCCGTGGTTTCCACCTTCCATTCTCTCTGTTTTGCCTCATTTCCCCTCCTGCCTCTTTTCCTCTTTCCTTGCTTCCCTTTTTCCTTCGACTCTTCTTGCTTTCGTCCTACGTACCTCATTCCCAGGCACCGTAATTGAAAATATTACCCCGTGAAAATACGGGGGACCCCTCACAGCCTCGGCATAAACATCAACTTGCGTGGATATATAATTTTATTTTTCAGACGACGCTGCTTCGAACGGAATTTAAATATTCGTCCTTTTTAGTGAAGAGAAAAAAATGTAACAAGGTAGAGAGGTTGGATAATACGCTGGAATTTTTTTTTCATTTGCTCATCGAGGAAAATTTGCTGAGCAGCCTTTGACATCATCAACCCGCTTGAAATCTCTTTAAGCGTAGTAAAATAAGACGAAAAATGTTAAATTTTTGTGCCGTTTTTTTTAATGGGCACGCATAAAAATATGCATCTATATATTTGGAATTTTTCATGGAAACTACCCTCAAAGATCAAGTAAATTATTCTATGAATTAGATTAAAATGTGTACGAAAATGAAATTGCGTGAGGTAAGTTTAAACAAATGTTTATTCGACAAATGACAAAAAAATCGAAAGGCGATGAAATGCGTTATATTTCATGTGTATTTATACCAGTGTGGGTATTTCTTAGGTCTCAAATTATATCGCAGATGTACAATAATACAATTGTTCCAAGTAAGGAAAGACAAGAGAGTATAAACTTCAAACTGTTTACTTTAATTGTTAATAGTTATCTATTCAAATATTACTTTAAACTAGAATTTTCTATGGGCATATTTTTAACTACTGCCTTTTCTCAAATAATACAAGAGTATTTATGATAAACAAAGCGATACAAAGGTTTTCATAATGTCGATAAATGAAGAAGCACTGCTTTATTCACTTTCACTTGTAATACTTCTTTAGTACATTTACCTAACTAGGCAATTTCCTGTGTAGTATATTCGGAAATATATTCTAATTCGATATTCTGGTTATTTGAAATGTGATAAGTGGTTAGGTTGATCGTGCCATACAATTAATAAAAAATCTACTTGGGAATGAGTATATTTAAATATTTTGGGGATATTTTCTCATAGAAATCTGTGACTGAAGGGATTTTTCTCGTTTCTCTCGAGGAGAATAAATTGCCTGATTTATTGTGTTGTTTTAAGATTACGGACGTAGTTTTCAATTATCAGCGTAATGCCATCTGCTAGCAATAAAAAATTACCCTAGCATATTAACTAGAGACATTGGAGCGAGATGTGAGAATGGTAAATATCTGAACTCGCAGAGAAAATTACAAACTAGATATCTTGTTTTACCAAAAATATTGTCATTATCTTCTTATGGGTTCAGTACCTCTTCAAAAGTAAGTTTTTTTGTATATAATGGAGTGACAGAGAAATTTATTTTTGAATAAGGCTATATCATATCAATTTCACACATCACTCTTATTCTGAAAATGTTAACCGTTGTGAAAATAAATTATGTAGGAAAATCGGTAAAATTTCGTAATACTGAAAACTCCCAATAGTTGTTCATTGAATAGTCAATGTGTCAATTGCCCATGTCTCTGACTTGAGAATTACTTGGGTCACGTACCTTCTTCTGGGAAGTTGCTTATCTCCGAATATGATTTAAATTCAGGGACTTCTATAAAATCTCTGAAACCCTCCTTTTATGGTAGTTATTCTCTCTTGTATTAGTTTTTTATAGCCATACGTGTGATGTGCTTTGACTGCGTGAATGCTGTCAAGATCACTTTTACTCGGTGATTACGATTGCTACTCATGTTTCAATTAAGGTGAATTTTGGAATGCCATCGGCACTTGATACGTAATATCATGTAAGAGCAAATAACGACGAAAATTTAACTCTATCATTCATGTATTGTTTTTACTCTGGGGTAACCGTGAAATGTATTGCCCCTTGCCATGGATAAATTAATCATTTTGCTTCTTGCATTAACTTCTCGTCTGTTTTAAATAAGATGTATTTTTTTGGACGTCAATTAGCTTGAATCGAATTAGTCAGGCAATATCTTTCATTTGTCCTCATTTTTCGTAAAACTTACTCAAGTGCTCGGTTTCGTTGAAAATATTCAACAAATAAGATACAATAACCAAGAAACAAAGAGAACCTCTTAAGTTTAATTGGAGGTCAATACATTGATGAGAGAGTCTTATTTGCTGCATGAAAGCACGCTCGGACTCCGCTGCGGAAGGTTCCTAGGAATTATAGCAGTCATGGAACAAACATCAGATATCTGATATATCCGCATGGGGTGGCGCATCTCCCAAAGACCCTAAACTCATAGACCATCTGGATTATTTCATCACCTGGTTAAAAATATGCCTTGTTTTCTTTCTTCCCTTTAGCGTGGACTCTTCAGCCACCCGTCCCACGTATGGATGCTCGCTTCCCGTCCGTCTTTACGCATGCATGCTCGTTCGCGAAAGGAGGGAAAGAGGGCCTTTTACAGCCACTCTCCTCATGACTCCCTCTCTCCCTTTCCACCGTATTGCGCACCGTTTCCCTCTATCCCCACGTCCGGTGCCCTGAGGGCTTCTCTCCGCAGAGGATTCCGATTAATGCCCGAGTCCTTTTGGCGAGGCGCTCCGAGGCCGAACCTGGCTCACGTATCCCGTGTCCGTGATCCCGTTCCGTACATATGTATCGCCCCTTCCCCGCTTCATCCCTTTCGTCATAGTCTGTGTCATCCTCTGTGAGTTGAACGCTCTATTCCCACAGCCATTTTTAGTTTCTTCCCGAAAAGTCGAAAAAATATGGAGTAGGGAATGTGCCTTTAAAACTCGGTGACTCTATTGAAATACATTTTGAAAAAGAACAACCAACATCAGGTGGAGAATAGCCCAAGCTAAGAAGGCGTTCATGGTGAAAAGACAACTTTTTTGCTCCAAGAAGATAGGACTACAAATCAGGAAACTTAATGTGCAAACATTCGTGTGGAGCGTGGTACTCCATGGATCAGAAGCATGGATCATAGGAAAAGAGCTGACCAGAATAGACTAGAATCCTAGATGCTGAAGATAACATGGGCGGACAAAATTAGAAATTATATACAGAAAGTGTACTGAAGGGGGATAGAGGAGAGGACCATTTGGACCACAATAGATAAAGAGCTACAGACTAAAGAGATAAAGACTAGATGGATGGGACAGAACCTGAGACACTATGGGCTTGTGAAGAACATAATTGAAGGCAAAATAGTGGGAGAGGTCCCTATAGGAACACCCAGGAATAAATTAATGGGCCAAATGAAGAGCAAAGTACATAGGAAGAGATACCAGGAGGTAAGGGAACTAGTATAGAGCAGGGTGGAGGGCTAAAGTCAACCAATCTTAGGATCGAACAACCAATGATGATTTGACAATTTACCAATACAAGAGATTTAAATAATTATACGGTGCTCAGTCATAAATATGGGTGCGAGGATTCACATTAGAGGGGAAATTTCGCATGAAAAATATTTGACTTGAACTGGATTTGAAGCCGAATATTTTTATTTCCGGCCAAGGGGGGGGGGTTATTTTGTAATTCCGTATACTTGCGTGAGAATGATGTCATAATCGTGAAATATACGTCGTTTTTCGTAGTTAAGCTCCATAAATCCAGGGCGGCGAGACCATCTTCGGATCTCCTCACGGTGATTTTGCGAGACTTTTCCAAGAGTCAACGGCTCTTTCACTTGATTCACCGGCTCTTTCTGGTGATCCACTTGCTCTTTCGACTCTTGTGACTCTAGATCCGTGTCTTTATCCCAACCTTTCGTTAGTTCCATGTCACCAAATATTGGGCACGTGAGCTGTCGCCACTATCGTTCCACTTTGCTTGAGGAGAAAACCGTGGTAGCTCGGGAATTTGGTTCGTATAAGCATACGAACGGCTGCGATACGCATGTGGTATTCTTTAAGTGCCC
Source organism: Ceriagrion tenellum (assembly GCA_963169105.1). Taxonomy (NCBI): domain Eukaryota; kingdom Metazoa; phylum Arthropoda; class Insecta; order Odonata; family Coenagrionidae; genus Ceriagrion; species Ceriagrion tenellum. The sequence continues at coordinate 39,551,654 of OY720640.1, forward strand.
GGATATAATTGCCACTGGTAGGTATTTGTAGTTTGAAAAGGTCATATTATTTATATTTATGTATTCTTAAGTATATTAACCCTTTGAGTGCGGCATGACGTGATATCACGTCAAGGGTACCGTGAGTGTTTCAGCTTTCACTAGGCCCCCTAGTGAAAGCTGGAACACTAACGGTACGCATGACGAGATAACACGTCATCAGCACCAACGTAAAGAAAACATGACGTGATATCACGTCAAGCCGCACTCAAAGGGTTAAAGCATGGGAAAATGCGTTTATATATTGATATCATCATTGTAGTCGTGATCTTAACAAGAACTCTACATGCTTGTTAACCATTTCCTTGGTAATGCACCTGGCTGAGTGTAAAGGCTCTGTTCCCATGAAAACTATTGAATGATTGCTTATATTTTGTGTTATTCCTTTGATGCATGATGGTATTATCTTCGCCGTGTTATGCAATAGTGTAAAAGTAGAAAATTCTTTACGGTCAGGATTTATTACTACGAATTTTGCAAATCACTACGAATCTTTCAAAACATGGCGATTGTGTCCGAAGTGATATAGGCCCAGTAATGAACCACAGAAGGACATTATTTTGCAAGTAACGAAAGCCTTTAGGTCATTTGTGAAGCTATCTGCGATCTGTAAATGTCTGATGTAGGTTGAAGAGGTTTACGCAACACTTTGTCGACGCAATTGATTTATTCCAAAGGCCAACGCCGTAAGCTAGCAGTAATTCAGTCTATATGCTTGTGCGTCATTTTCAGTCATTTCGCTGTAGGAAAATGTCTCCTCACCTCCACAGCCACAAATGATCTTGCTATCCATTTCATACAGTATTAGCCAGCTCATACAGTAGTAGCCATATAGTAGTTCATACAGTATTAGTTAGTTTACATTCATTGTTGCTGCCTTCACTTATAAAAAGACTCTTGTGATTTTCGAAGTATATATTCACATAAACTTCTATGCGTTAGTCTTTCAGTTGCTATTGTTGACTCTAAAGAGGGTCAATATTTTTTTAAAATTAATAATTCAAGTGAAGATGTAGGAACTGGTATCAAAAGAAATCAACCGATATTTAGATAGAACCCCTGATATTTATATTTTTCTAAAGATTACCATTCATATTAATTGAAGTATCTGAAACTTTCCACTTGACCGACTTTAACTTCTGCCTTTGGGTGAGACTCTCGCGTTCAAAATATGAAGACTCTGTTCTTCAGCGTAATAGTTCACACTATTTCGTTCGAAACTTGCTTGTATATTAGTTTATTCAAGTCTTCGTCATAAAGTAGAGGAAACCAGAGAAAAGTACCGACCAAAAGTTTAGACAGAAGTATTATTATAGCTCTCCTCACACAATTCGAGAAGTCTCGGTAAAAAGACGTTGAAAAAGGCGTCATAAACGTTTAAAATCTGTTTAAGACCATTGAAGACGGCCTTTCAATAACAATTGTTCAGTAATACTTGAAGCAACTTGAACGTGCTTTCATAGTGCCATTTAAAGCTAGAAAGACTTCTAAGCGATTTCCAAGGAAATAAACGACTATCGGAGAGCACTTTAAAGCCTAGAGTCACAAGTCATACTTACTTGTTGGATACAATCGATCAATTTGCTTCAAATCACAACTATGTACTCCCTCAAGGGTTGTTTACGATATTAACATTCAGTTCGATTGCAATGTTTTCGTAAATATTCAGTTTTGGAGACAAAAAACGCATTGATGGAGTAAATGTTGCTAAAGTTATATTTTCATTGACGAATTAAGGTGTTGCACTACTGGAAGACTTAATACATTGATTTATTTTGCGAAGAGTGGAGCTTAGTATACCAAGTAATGCTTATTGGGAGATAAGTTATTTTGAATTGTTCCTGCAAATCGAATTTGATGATGTGGCCCAAAAATTCTGAGATATCATTACTATATCTTAATATTTTTGCCATCGGCCACATGCCATAAGAACTCAGGACAATTTTAATCGCGGATTTATGAAAAATTTTGTTTTCGTCCCTGGTCTGCATAGTAACGCAAGCGAAGAGGTAGCCATAAAATTTCACTCGAGGCTCACTTTTGACAAATTTCTCTTATAAACCACATTATAAAATTGCGATATACGATCACAATGTTTTCATCGCCTCCCACTAATATTGAATTTGATCGCACAATGGCAAGTTACCAACAATCGAAATCTAATATGTGTTCCATATAAAGAGGTACACTACGTCGGATATATTGTAGTTTAATGAAGATTCTAATTGATAAGGCAATCAATCTATGTTGCTCAATGTTTCTTTATGTTTAACAAAGATTTCGTTTGGATAACCCAATTGATCTCTGTTGATCAATGCCTAGTGAATTTGCCAATATTCAGAGTATCAGATGAAATGAAAATGTTCTTGTTAAACAATTACTCTTCGTAATCGGAGGGAACTGCTGTCCCTCATCTAGTTGAGCCTCAAATTTAAATATTTGGAGTCATTTCATTGTCTACAACTTCTGCAGGCTTCAAACGACTGTGACAGCAAATTTCCAAGCGGTACGCGCCGAATGACGTTAAAAGACAAAAGACAAAATGTGCCCCGCTCGATTTGGAATGCAAGATAAAATAGGAAAAATAATTATATTTTGCACACTTTATCTCTGTTTTCAGCTCGGGGGATTCTCTGGGATTTTCTCATCTCGTTAGTCACGTGAGAACCTTTGAAATTTGAAATCGTGAGAAAAGTAAATTTCTGTTCAGTCCGCCCTCTCCCACTCACGTTTTATTAGAGTTACTTCTCTTCGTTTTCTGTCTACTTCTTCCGGATCTTTCGGTTAGAACTTTTTCAGGTCCTCGTAATTCTTCCTATCCTGGTGAAACATGTTACAGCTAAAATTTGGAAGAGGTGATAGAGTGAATTAAGATTTTAATGACTATAGCGAAAGTGATTCTTTCAAAATATATGTCCATAACAAAGAGCTGTGCAATTAATTGTGACAAAAGAATAATTCGCTATATTTATGGCGCAATACTGTCAGCTTGACGTGTAAGCAATACCGTTTTTCACCACATAATCGTTGCAGATTTTATGCCAATTTCTTTCGCTGAAAAATACGGTGCAATCATTATGAGGGGAAATAAAAAAATAAAATTGCGCCGGTATTAATTATACATAGGTCATTTATTACGTACTTAACTGCCTTTATTGAAATGCTAGGATCTCATTAATGGTAGGCCTTCATTTAATACAATGCATTAAAATTTAAGACTACAAATCGACCCTATTTTCTCCCTGTTTAGCGTATACAGTACTTTTTCCGGCTTGAAATGAACATTTAACACATTATTAGTATCGATACATTATGGTAAACATTACTACACTTAGAAAATTTACTGCTGCAGTTGAACAGGATTTACATGCGACGATAATGCGATGAAAAGTTGTTAACCAATTTTTGGACTGAAAAAGTAGGGTGGGTCGATTATGCGGTGAAATACGGTATTTCCTGCTTGATGTGAAAATATACGTGTGGAGTGTAGCACTCTATGGATTGGAAGCATGGAGCATTAGAACATCTGACCAGTAAAGACTAGATGCCTTCAAAACCTGGTGTTGGAGGAGGATGCTGAAGATAAAATGGACGGAAAAAATAAGAAATTATGAAGAGTACAGAAGAGTAGAAGAGGAAAGGAAAAAATACACAAAATAGGAACTAGATGGATTGGACACACTCTGAGACACAATGGGTTTGTAAAGAACATAATTAAGGGCAAAATAGAGGGGAAAGTCTCCACAGGAAGACCCAGGAATAATTGCATGGACCAAATTAAAAGGAAAGTACATCAGAAGAGCCACAGGGACGTAAGGGAACTATCATGTAATAGGGAAGGGTGGAGGGCTGCATTCAACCAATCTTAGGATTGAATGACCAATGAATAAACGATGTGTTATGCATTCGTTGTAAAATTTTAATTAATTTATCTCAATTTTTCCGTTAGTGGACGCCGATGCATGCTAGCATATATCCATTTGTTTTCTTTGGCAACAGGAAATGACTCAACGAACAATATTAAATACAGTGGAAATTTTCTTTACCTGAACAGATTGTCAAAGTAAAGATGTTATGGTAGAGGAAGTTTATGGAGAGTCTCTTCTTCCTTAGAATTTAGGAACGAGATGGATTGAACGGCTTGCATAGGAAAGATGATCGATATTAATGGAAGGTGGGTCCGAGACTCAAACTGCACTAATGGAAATAAACATTATCACACCTGCTCTTATTTAAAGGAAAAAACGACCTATGCTGCTAAGAGCACAATCAAAAATACGACATTGAATAACATTTTATTAATTTTTTTCCATTGAGATGCATAGCCTGGTCATTTTCATTTTCTTTATGATGTCAAAACAGTTTACCTGTGTAAAAAACTTTAATTGGAAATGATTTTCCACTAATTTTTCTGTAATAGCAGGTCCCTAATTACTTAAACAAACAACTTTTCCAGCGTGAACGCTTTTTTCTCTGTGTCACATGTAATGGCTATTCTGTCACTTTGCGCTTCCCAACTGCCCAAAATCTACCCGTCTTTCTCGGTTTTCAGCATATCCTCCCCATTATGACTTGCCCGAAATATCTATTCTGCTTTCTCTGATTTTCTCCCGCAGACTTCTACCCTCACCAGCCATTCCAAGCGCTTCGTCGTTTGTCCTTTATAATCATCCCCACGCCCTATTTCCCACCTTCAAAACCCTTCGGCTCTGGTCGTCTTTATCTCCCCAACGGTGTATTTTATCCGTCCTCGAAATACATTTTCGCTACCTGAGCCGCCTTCCCCCACTCGAATCTTAACCCTCTCGTATCTACCGTAAAGCTCCTGTGCCTCTCCTTGACTGAAAAAACCTTCCTCTTTCCTCGACTTTACCGCCCTTGCAGCCGCGTGGGTGGGTGCCGTTCCTTTCACCTGCTTTACCCCCAACCGATTCTCCGCACACTCCTCCCCTCCTCGTGCCCCCCCTTAACAAACCCTCGTGCTCTTTTTTCCCCTACCCCTGCATTCACCTGCCCTTCTCCGGCGCCCCCAAAAGCTCCGGCAGCCGGAGGATTATTCAGCGCATTAAATTTCTGTCCTTTGTCCCTTTTACCACTTCCGTATTTATTTCAGCGAAAATTTTCCCCGACGACACTTTGCTCCCTCTCGCGAATGGGGGATAAAAAAAGAGAGTTGATTTTTTTTGCATCTCGACTCGGGCTTGAAGCGAAACAGTTTCTCCTTTTGTCACTCTAACCCTTTCCTCCGCTCTTTTCCTCCCCCTCTCCCTTCCACCTACTTCCACACCCTCTTTTCCACTTCCCCTGTGGCACCATTCGCCTCTCGCGTCTCTCCCTCGCTATCTCCTCGTAATTCCCTCCATTTTGCCATTTTTATAGCGCCTAGCTATTTTCATCCGCCATATTTTGAACCCCAGCGAGAGGGTTTGTAATGAGAACCTTTTGCAAACGCGATTGTTTTCAAGTGACGGGTCAACCGCGAAGTGAACGTCTAATTCAGCATTCCCTTTGAAGTTCGGGTTGTATTAGACACCCTTGCATAAAAAAGGGAGATTAATGTCGGTGCATTTTTAATCCACCACCGTTAATATGGGTGTAAATTATTAATGAGTGGTGAAAAAACAGTTAATTACTCCCGATGACAGGTTCAGAGATTAAGTTCAAACACTTTCTACAAATCAATAATCCGATAAACTATTTTATTTTTGTTTGTATGCTGGGTGGCAGCATTCGTAGCTGTTTTATTTGTACATTACTGGGAGATAGTTTTCAATCAATCACACTTTTGTTGCCAGGTGTTCTTTCCTACAAAAATCGATTGTACCCATTTATTTCTCTCAGAGTGAAAAATACACTAAGCCAATTTATTTTTCGAATCACTCGTCAAAGCATAGTCATATGAGGAAACTACTCGCACTTTGTTGTACGCAAAAGCTTTTGGTCCATTTAAAACTGTGTTGAGCTCGTTGGAGTTAACTCCGTATATCTATTCATACTGAAGACGTGCATGTTTCTTTGATGCCATAGCCTGAAGCTGTGGCTTAGTTAGGAGTTTATTAGTGTTATTGGGAAAATTTGCTCCACCTTTTCCAAATTATAAGGTTCTCCTTCTATAATAGCTTCCATTGGATCTTTTTACTTGGACTTACTATATTTCATCGTATTTTTTGTGTTTCGAATTTCATTTCAAAACTTACTGACCGTTATTACCACTTGTTTTTGCTTATATTTATTTGTCAGTCATTTGAGTTTATTTGAGAGATAGTTTGAGGAAAGCATACAATGAAATAAAAGAGCCAAATCCGATAGGCCTAACTGGAAGGCTAACTTCCAAAATCAGCTTTTGATCGTAGGCGTCGGCCCAAGTCGTCGTTGCTATTGGAAGCCCTCTTAAATAAGCATTCTTTGACGTAATTGATTTTCATTTTGCAAGTCAATGGACCTAGTAAGATAGTGTTGGTACGAATACGAAACGAACGATAAGGTTCCGAAAAACGAATGATAATTATCTCTGTAAAAGGAGATTTGTCGGTCACTTACGTACTAGTTTATACCCCAAACGTATTCCACGAATTTGGTTACCTGAGTTGAAACCCATTGAGGTGACCATTCTGTCACTTAATTATCCAGTTTTAGTCATAGCATGAGGATAATGATTTTTGTATCCTTTTCTATACTTTTCGGATATAATATGCGTATGAAATCCACGGTATATCCCATTATTTCTCAGTCTTTCATTTCAAAATTGTCGTCATTTGTCCATAAGCAAGCGATCACAATTGAATAATTAATATGAATGCTTACATTCATTAATACCATAGACGAAAATGACGACCAAAATTCCAGTGCGGTGGTCAAATCATTAGGATTTCTTATTGGTTTCTGAAGCATCACATGATTTAGCGAAAACTATCATCAACAAATCGCCCTTGTTATTGCATATGGAAAGTGTTCAATGGGAAGATTAGTGACATGCAAACTGAAGAGTCTTGTTTCTCGTTCACCATGCCCGTTTGATTCACCATTGTTACATTTCACCTTTAAATCTGTTGCGTTTTATCTAACTCAAATATGTACAGGTTTTGACCACGTTAAAAAGATGCTTCTGGTGGATTGGTCTTCAATTGAACGATCACATTGCTTTGCCTAAGTATCCTAATTATCTTTTTACATACTCGGGGCTTGAGGTGAAATCATTCACATGCATATATCGATTGTGCTGGCATTAGACAGAATAGGTCTGTCGTCCCGATGCATTTGTGTATTGTATCTTTCCAATTTTTTTCAGCATTTAATTTGTACGTTCCCTTTAAGTGCATGCACGACAAATAGCGAAGTTACTTGAGAAATATCTGCGAGGAGGTTGTAATATCAATCGATATTTCAACTTCGTCATTTATCGAATATCTGTATACTTATTTATGAATGTCAAATCACTGCTATATCTTCAGTAAGTCAAAATCGTATTCCATTGTAAATTGTCTCTTCTTTTTGATATGGAAGCCTGAAATAAAAAAACTTAACGAAAGGATTGCTGTGTAATTTTAATCATAAGCACATAATGTTTGTGCGAATTTCCACAGAGAAAAAATCCCTCGATTTCCGGCCGAGTGCTTTAGCCAGTTAAGCTACCGAGGCGTCCTCTTTATGTGTGGATTTTTATGACTTTTTTTCTCTGTGGAAATTCGCACATTTGTGCATTGCGGGTGACTCCGTAAAAGTGAAACTCCGGGGCTAGTCCCGGATAGCATAAAATTTGTTACATAATTTTTGGTTGGATTAGAAGTAAAATAAATTGGTTAATCCTAAATAAGGATGATATACCTTATAGGAATGGGAAACATACCATGAGGAGTCAGCTGGATTGAATCGAGTTAGTACCTTAGTGTTATTTATCTTTTGATTTTCCGATGCGAAAGGAGTATGTTTTCTTGTATATGACTATAGCGTTCAGTCTTTCTGTAAGTTATTGAGATGACTGAGAAGAGATGTGTTTGACCCACCATAGTGCATCATACATTGTCTCTCCTTTTATTTTGTCTTCCTTGAGATAACATTCATCAGCGGCATGCCTCAAGTTTCCGTCGTCGGAATAGATTTAAGGAAGGGCTTTAACACCGTAGTCTTGTAACTATTTGGACATATTAATTCAAAAATTTCCCTCTCTCGCTGAGTTGGACATTTATAGATCCAGGAGCAGACGACCTCGAAGATTGTGGGAGACGACTATTGAATCGGCAAATCGTTGAGGGGTGCCGGGTGGAAGATTTGGGGGGGAGGGCAGGAGAGGAGCATAGTCAGGACGGAATGAGACTGCGGCAACCCATTCCCTCGCTTTTCACTCAAATCGAAGGAGTCTGAAGCGAAGAGGGAAGGGTTGGCCCGAAGGAGGAGAAGAAGGGACGTTCGGTTGGGTAAGGGGATATAGACGGTTAAAAAGGACAACGCCGTGCTGGATTCTCGTGGGGCTACGTGTCTCGAATATTTGCAACGTATTCCATCCACATTGAAAGGCCGGGATATTCTCTGGGTTAAGGGATCTGCCGAGTTCGCCATGTAGGAAATGGAATTAGATGCCCTTTGTATTCCGATCCTTGGGAGGTCATCACACGACTTTGTGGGCGGACGAAAAAAAAGTAAACCGGCATGACCCCTCCCAACCCCTCACCTTTTAAGCCACTCCTTAAACCTTCAACGCGCCCTCTAGAACTTTTTCCCGCCATTTCACTGGCTGCCGCGGGAGACATCTATACTCGGGGCGCATAAACTTTATGCCTCCGTTGTAGTAGCAGCTCTCGGCCCCAGCGATCACGACGCAAGAATTCGTCTATTTCTGTGAGATTACCGTCTGTCAGGCTTACATAGGCTGGGATGAGAAGAGGGTTGGTTAGGTAAGGCGAAGAAGTGGAGGAATACGGTCTCTGAATTCCGAATAAACCCAAGGACTCGTAGGAGTGTACCGAGTTTGAATCTAGAGTGGTTTCCCGAATTGCGGGCATGAGCGGGAAAGGCTATTCGAGGATTCGAGTTAACCGAGGGAAAAAGAGACATGTGGTTGAGATCGTATTGGGGCCTCGATCGATTATTACTGTGCAAAAAAGTGTTTAGAACTTTAGATATCAATTGAGCTGGTCTTGCGATAAGAAAGCAACTGCGTTCGCCTCCTGCAATGGCAGTCTCCAAATTCCTCGTTCAATTCATACATAAACTCAATAAATTCCTCGCAATCATTATTGAGAGTTTTGAAATTTGACAACACTTGCACACTAAATTAATTATGAACATAAAGTGAAAATTCACGCAGTGTTAATCGTGACCGTTTTTCTTACGTGTGATTCATAAGTTGCGTATGAATAACACACGTATGAAAATGAATGGTCCTCATATGTTTGAGCGATTTAATCTCTCTCTTATGGAAAGGAATACTAGGGTTTGTATTGTGAAATGAAATTAAGTATCAATATTTTTAGATGCTAAAAAATTTTATTTTTATGGAAATTTATTCTTTGTATGAGAAATATCTATCTTTTTTAGAGATATGTAACATAATTGTGAGAAGTATTCTTGCCATTTCTCATAGTTAATCGCTATCTTTATTTTAGCTTTCGCGCGACGAAGAATAAGAGAACATTACAGAAGTTGGATATAAAATTTTGATCATTATCTCTTGATGTATACAGTAAATATGATAGCTATGCAATATTCAGAGGAATGCTTCCAATTAAATTTCATAGATTTTAGTAATACCTCAGTAATTTAAAGATATATGAAAGGAACTTCATTTATTACATTTGATCTTTATGACGAATTTAAGATTTTAATTACTATTTGTTAGATAATATTTTCAATTAGTACTATTTTACAGCTTTCATTTACCGCCTTTACTACCTTGTTTTAATGTTCCTATGATCATCACTCTACTTCCAAGGCCATTTTTAATTCTAATTTACATTTCTACAAATTTCTGTACCGACTGACGTTTTGTATGGTTGGCTTTGTTATAGTATATTATTTATAATTTCGGTCAGAAAATGTTTTATTAAGGAACTAAACAAAAAATAACACAGTATGGTTTGTTTCCATGTATTTTCCATGTTTACATGTATTTAATAAGTATTTTACATTAGGTGCAGCTAGTAAACCACCGCATAGTGCTACAGATAAATCCAAAGACCATGAAAAATATTTTTTCGACGAGCTTACTGAAAAAATTCGGAGTTAATTTTTTTCCAACGTCCATGGAGTTTACTTTGTATTAATGGTTGTGAGGATGGATGGGTATGGTATGATGGTAAATTAAGGGCCATAGTATGCAAGATTTTTGTACCCGGACGATTTAAATCAGCCAATTATTGACTGTCACCACTCCGGGTCCCTCCTGCCAATTGGAGAACGTTCAGCGTGGCGAAGAGGGAAATCCTAATATTGTTATACCTCTCAGAGGATGGAATTCTGATTTTGAATCTGAGATAAGCCCTCTTGAATCGTTGAGGTGGTCCAGGATGCCGCCTGCTGACACCAATGGGACGAATCGTGGGAATAAAAGAGGAAAGTGTGAAGAAAGGGGATTATGGGGCGGTTGTGTGTTCGGGGTCTGGGCGGGGAAAAGTATTTTGGAGGCAGAAGAACGATCATGATTGGCTCCAGTGAAGCGACTGTAATAGGATCCAGGATCAATGTACCTAATATCTTTCTCAGGGTTTTTTCCTGAAACGGCTGACGGGAATTATTGAAAAAATATTTTAGTGATGAACTTTAAACTGCTATCACTGGGTCGACTCATCATTATATTAATTGTGTATTTACTCTCAAAAAGCGCTGAAAGTTTCAAAAAGATATGTTATATCAAGGTTTTGAAACAAGTGACAAAGTACCCTTTTCTTTAGAAGGTAAAACACCACGCGAGATGTGATTCGAGCACTTGATCTTTTGATTAGGAACTAAGGATAAACTCTGCCACCGATAAATACGGTTTTTGCAAGACTTCTTACGGAAATAAACCGTCAAAAACGACTGTAGAGCTAAATAATTTGCATTTTTGGTTTAAAGGTTTGAATAATTTATTATTATGTCGCTATTGAAAAATTGATGAATTTTAACTTATGAGACTTATGAGGGTGGTATTCTTGGTGGTGGACTAAGAAAATATTTGAGCAGGACCTGTACTTATATGCATTTCTTCAACCAGAGATAAGATCTTAACGTCCACTCAGCGTAAAATACGGGTTGCCCATAAAGTAAAGCCCCACTTTTTTCTAAAAACCTTCATTTCACCATAATAAAACACACATGGGAAAATGATGTTTTATCCTCTACCACTTGGTCTACTCATTCTATTTTCCTGTGTTATCTACTTCAAGTTCTGTTGACTTCCTCCAGCAATTCATTAGGGTGCGTATGCCCTGTATACATTACTCCTCGCTCTCATTATGAAGATAGGTTTTCACTACGCTAATCAGCTTTCCGTCGTCCAAAGTAGTCTTTTGAAAAGGTACTAGTGTCATAATTCAAATTGAATTTAAAATAAGAGAAATTACGTAGCAGTTTACATTCTTTAACTCCTTTACTTTATTCCAGACCAACTTCAACAGATTTAGGCGAGACACCGTGTAAGTTCGTCATATTAAAACAGAAACAACAATTGCACTATTCGTTTCAGCTCGCGTTTCACTCACAGATCCATCATCAGGTACAAGACTCGCACTATTCCACAAGGAAACAAAAGACACAAGACAACAAGTCTTATACCTGATGATGGCTCTGTGAGCTGAAACGCGTCGTACGCACTAAAATACTTTGTGGAATAATGCAATTGTTGTTTCTGGTTTTTGTTCCAGACCAATATTTGCGAGCCCAAACTTAGTCTGTCCACAATATTGGTTCGAGCACTCAGATATTAGGTACGGTTGCATCGTGATATTCCGATAATGGTTTTCAAACAATGGAGAAGCGTCTCTCGATGACCGTTGCAATGACCAATTTCTGTTATTTGGGAGTTTAAAAAAAAATGGAGAGCATTACTTTTTGAGCATCCCTCGTACTCAGTTTTTATAGGAAAACGTCTATGGATTGGGTATTAGAGCATAATTGAGGATAAGCTTCCTATTTTACGGGCATTATTTTTAATTCCAGCTAAGAGAGAGGTTTGATGTGGAATACTTATCCCTATTTGAGTGATATGAGAAAAGTGTTTTTAATATTTGCACTCAGACCGTCAGATAATACGTTGAACAGTGGCTTCCGATTTTCCCTCCCTTTGGTGAAGCCCACCGCTGGGTTTCTCTCCAAACCTCTTCCCTTAGCGACTCATCTGTCAACACGAACGACGGAAATAACATTACTTTTGGTCGCCTGCCGAAATAATTAATTAACCCGTAAAATCTGGCGGGATAAACGTCAGTCAGTGCAAAATTACGAAATGGAAATAGTTGCTACGTAAGAGCCTGATGAAATTCCATGACTAAATTGTATATACAACCGTGAAACTGTTATGCTTATATGAAAAGGAATTGCAAAATTCGAATGCGAAGATCAGGGACTCATATTTTAGGTATCGAAACTCATGGTAAACCCAGATTGTTTATTTAGAGTTTTGGCTACTCCTCCTCGTCTCCCTATTTTACCCTACCCGTCAAGTTTTGCATGATGCAATTATAACGAGAAATCACGCAAAAACCTGTTTCCTCTAGGAATATTCATTTGTCTGAACGTAAGATGGCTAATAATGAAGAGTTGTTGCAGGATTTACTTCATAATTTTAAGTTTTTGTGCTGAAATGAAACAATGAATTGAAACAACTCCAATGAAGGTAAAGTGCCTTTCGCTACATTTTTACTCGATTTTTAAAGCCGCACTAGTCATACCTATTTTCATCACACTGTAAGCTATTTTCCTGTACTAGAGTGCTAACTTACAATTATGTATCATTACATCTACTATATTACAAAGCTCTTTCTCTTTTGAAAGAGCAGGTGGTGCACGAGAATTACGTATGTGTGCTCAGTTTAAGATTATCGTTTGAGTGCTGCTAACTGCTGAAGTAATTAACAATCAATAGAGGCATGATTGTGTTACCAACAAAGTAGTTTCCGACTAATAGTAATGAAAAGGAATAACACTGCTTGACCTATCCAAATAAACCAATTTGACTTTTCGTTATTTTACTTGTTCACTTCGAATTTTAAATTAAAACTGCCACTTTTTGTTTTCAAAATGAAAATTCTTGTTGCAATTGAACAGCAATAATGTTGCAAGTGGAGTGGAAAGAATTAACATCATCAGAAAAACAATAAAATGAAGGGGAATTTTGTGAATTTTTAAGGCGAAGCACTAAATGATCCTTTTAAACGACAGTATTTTCGATAATCTGTAAGTGTTGTTTTAATTGTGATATTCCCTCATTACATTCCTTGATTTGACTTTTATATTACTCCTGATTACAAAACTGTTGTTATTTTAATGCACCACGTTTGTAAGACTTGTATTTTTTAATTGAACTATTTTGATTTTACTTTTGATTGGTCAAATATTGTCTCATTCAAATTTTAAATGGAAAACTGCACAACAGCAGACACAACCCGTGATACAGTAGATGCTGCAATACCATTTCCGTTTATTAATATTCACTATTATTTAAAATGAGTGTACCTATAGAGTTGCTACTGCTTCAGCATTTAATTGAAAGAACTTTTAATAGTAGCAAGAGAAAAGTGTTCGTAAATCTATGGCACCACGTTATCCTTTTATAGTATTCATCAGTTTTTGATAGTAATGGACGCCATTAATGGTGCATTAAATAATATTTTTCCCTTTTACCCAATTTTAGACCCAATGTTTTGTCCTTTCGCTTCCTTTTTCACGCTTTCAGCGAGATAACACGTCCATCGCTTGATTAATAATTATTATTCGACGCAGCCGCGTCTAAAACAGATTTGACCAACCGGAAAATTGTCGCAGCCATTGAAATTTCAGCGGAAAATCGATGTCGCACATCGATGGCCATCGTGGAGCTAATTCATTTCGAACAAAGGTTGTTGATGGAAAAATAAGGCCAATTGAAAGGATCGGTTACTCTATTCAAAATGTTTAGGCGGAGTTGTCTCATGTTCGCCTCTAATTATTTTTAGTGGACTTCGTTTTTTCATGCCTTGCGAGTTTTTGTGTTGCCTTGAAAATAAGTATTGTGGGTATGAGGGCTTGTGTAGTTCGTGAACTATATTTGCCTCTTTGACCAGTGGTGAGTCTGAGCGTCAGATATATTTAAGTAATTTTTACACCAACACGGTACATAAATGTGTCAATAATAAAACTAAACAAAGACCTTTGATAATTTGGAGCTAATAAATATTCCATTGAACACCAAATAACATTCATATCGTTGCTTGGTCGTGATTCTTTCAGATTAGAAACGTGTTCAACCTCTCACAATCAGTAACCATATTAATTTAGATTTGAAAGTATTTCTCTCCATTATAAATTGCTGCTCACTTTTTAAAATGAATCGTAAAGGTTATTACATGAATTGGAACCAACTTTGTGTTACTTATATGATATACCTCAGCGTCAACTCTGAACAATTATGCAGTATAATTGTATCGGCTGTGTTAGGGTCTCATGTGCATATTGAAGTATTGTACGTACAAATTATAACATGTAATATAAATGCTTATGGCATTTCCCTCATATTTATTTTGTTCATCGTTCGATTAGGATCTAATAATGTGTAAATTGTCTTTGACAAGGATAATTCTCAAATTTGTCATTTAAATCTTCATCAGTTAGTTATAATAGCTAATTTGGAGCAGAAAGTGAAGTTGAGGAACCAAATTTTAGGTATGTGACAAAAAATTTAAAATCTGATTACATCGAACCAGCTTACCTTTCACAATTCACAATTATCTTTAGTGAGGACCGTGTCTAGAAAACAATGTGCTCATTTGCAGAGATTTCGTTTAATCAAAACTAGAGAGAGCAATAAAACGTCACACAACTGGAAATGATTTAGGAGAGTAATGACCGTCAAGATTTGAATAAATATTTCACTGTGTGAGTGTATGAGAGAGAGAGAGAGAGAGAGAGAGAGAGAGAGAGAGAGAGATAGAGGAAAAAAATCCAACTGAGAGAGAGAGAGAGAGAGAGGTATTTTCGTAACAAGCACATTTTGCGCTTTATTGTTACTTCCCCTATTTTTTTCAAGTTTTTCAGGTTTTTTTTGTTCCTGCTCAGTCTGCGCAATTACGTGGAGAGAGCGGCGTGTGACGTATGTTCAAAAACTCCCGAGAAATTGAAATAAAACAAAACACGACACGGCCGCGCACTCTCTCGAACACGCACTCTCCTCCCCACTCCTGTGGATCCTCTCTTCGCCGTCCACATTCGCACGCTCCGCACGGTGACACAAGCGAACGTACACACTAAAACACACGCACACAAACGGGCGCGGGAATATAGAAAGAAAGGGGAGCGAAAAACGGAAAAACAACGGTGAAACGAGGAGCGAATGGCGGCAATTAGTCATTCACGTGTGCGCCCGATGCGGACCGGTGGCGCCATCCGGTGGTAAACTGTAGCACCTACTCCTCCCTCCCGACCTACCACTCTCTCTCTCTTTCTCTCTCTCTCTGTGTTTTTTCCCTACCGATATATTCCTCTCTGTGTCTCCTATATTTTTCTCTTTGCTTCCTCCTCGCCATTTTTTTTCTCTCTGCCCCTCTCGAAAGCCATGGTTACTCACACAACGACTGATAAATCTCGCTGCTGAAGGCTATAAATCTACGTCTGCTCCGTCTGTTCTTCGAGGTTCGGTTTAGAGGAGGGAAGTTTCATGGAGGGGGCGTATTGTTGCCTTGTCGTCCCTTCCCACCGCACTATTTGCTGCATCTTTCTCCACGTGGTTCCGGTCCACTATTCGGCGGATAACGTCGACGGCGGCTCCTCTCTCTGTATGACAGGAAAGAAGGACGGACAGGGATGAGCGATAAAGAGACCTCGACGGGAGAATATGCATAACTTTAAACTGGTCGTCCGAGCAACCGTAGCGCGATTGGAAAACATTGCCAAGTGTGGACGATAAGGGTTCCGAGTCGCAAATGGTTTCACACAGTGAGAGAGAAGACATGATTCTGCTACTTGAAATTCATCTACATCTGTATGTTACCTTGAAATCCACCTCAAGGGTGTTTGGCAGGGAGTAAATAATCTCCAACTTACAGTATAGTGCAATAGTACAAAACGATACTAGTGACAGTTTTTTTGCGTTTCATTTTCAGGTTTTTCGAGAGCTTTCTGGGTAATATTCTGTAAATGGGAGATTTTTAGCAATCAACTTGTTTTTGTGCTAAAAGCTCGTCTCACTATAGATGGGAGAATTGGAAATATCTATCGTAAGTCAATCATTTGTCTCTCTGTTTGTTATTCTGTCTTTCTTACTTCGTCGCGCCTGCCCGTTCTAGAGTTATAAAATGCGGTCGAATTAATAATCACCTCCTTTTATAGTACTTCCCCTGGGTGGATTTTTTGTAGTGTGTGTATTATTTAAGTCTTTGATCCGTCTTCTTTCGCGGTCATCAGTTTTAACGGAGCATACGTGTTTCCAATTGTCTAATGTGCATAGCAAGTCAGATCTTCCGGGCAGAATACCATAGTTTGAAGGTGTACTCAAGACGTGGCCTACCCTGAACATATAGTATCCCTCTTTTAGTTTTCATCGGAAAATCTCCCACCAGTTTATTTGATAATTCCTAGTTTATGTTATGCAGCACCGCAAATGTGTGCCGTGTGTTCATAATGGTATATGGAAATAGAGTTACTCAAATTTCACATTATAACGGGAAATATTAGAGCAGCGCACATTACAAACTTGTTCTTTGTGTAACAGAACTACAATATTAATCGTGTCACATCAATCTTTTTAAGATACTGTTTGCATATTTTTGAAGCTATTATTACGGATATGCCATTTTTTCTTCTTCTTTGGTCTTCAATCTGTCGATTGATTTGCAGCAACTCGCCATTCCTCACGTGCATCTGCCTTTCTCTTCATTTTGGCATAGATTTTGCATCCCACTTCCTTTATTATCTGTCCCAAATGTTGCAGACGTGGCCTTCTTCTAGTTCTCTTTCCCTTAACTTTTCCCTCGATTATCAACTTATGGAGCCCTTCGTGTTTCAGTAGGTGTCCAATAAGCTCTACTTGTCTCTGGACTAAGGTTTTCTCGTGGCTACGTTTTACATCTATTATTTGCAGAACTTCTTCATTTGCCACCTTGTCAACCCATTTGATTCTTATGATCCGCCTGTTGTACCTGAGTTCAAACGAGTTGATTATTTTCGCCTTTTCTACGCCTAGAGTCCATGTCTTACATATCAGTATATGTCTCACATTACACTCCATACATATGTTTAAGGAGCCTCTTCCTTATCTGCGAGCTGTAACATCAGGACGTAATTAGCTCAATTTTTTTTGTTGAAAGGACTTTTGGCTTGGTATATTCTACTCTTTATTTCATTCCTACTTCACCCATCTCTCTTTGTCCTAGTTCTAGAGTACACAACGGAATCAGCTTGATCAATACGCTAATTATCGACCACAATCTGCGCCACAAACTCTTTGGCAGTCCCCGCCAGGATATCCGACCGGGGGACTATTTTACATCCGGAAAATTTCGACAAAAACGTATCCATATTGAGTTTCTGATACTTAGGATATCGAAAAGGTCTTTAATGGAGTGGTTTCCCCTTGCCTTCTCCATCTCATGCCGTTGGCTGATATGGCTCACCACCTTCAGGGGGAAGTTTTCTCTCCATGGGGCAATAGGATGGCCCTTCCTCTACCCGCTCGTCTGTCCTCCAAGGAGGCCGTTGGACTTTGGTAGAGGGGATTGCCTTATCCCGGGAGATACTCGGTCCCTTCGTTCGTTAGCAGTTTCTATGGAAAACGTTTCTCCCTCTACCACGGGGAGGTGAACGTAAGAATCTTTCTAACGTGTTTTTAACATCGAAAAAATCAATTCCTACCTTAATGTAGCCTAATTAAAATTTTCTTCTGTTATTGGGTGAAATATTTAAATAATCCGACATTGTTTAGTAAAATTTCAGTCTTTAAATGTGAATTTTTTTTTCAATCTCGGCGCTTTATCTTAATTATCATTGAGTAATTTGCCCCATAACTTCATTATTTTGCGAGGACTGTAGTGGAATAATGGAATTACGAGATTTTTGAGCCGTGCATTAAGCCGGTGAAAGCTTCTGGGCATGAGAAAAGATTTCGTTGTCGAAAGTGAGGTTAGCTTTGAGGGATCCGCGACGGCGTGGAGAGGTGACGGATGGGGGGCTTGGGTGGAGGGGGAGGAAGGACATGATGGAGGGAAACTTCCGTCTCCACCCAAATGTAATCATACTCTCTCTTTTTTCCACCTCCTTCCTTCTCTTTCTCTCTCCCTGTCGTCCCCTTTCTACACCTCCCTCAGAAAGTGCAAGTGCGTCTAATTCTGTAACCGATAGATCAATTTTTCATCATTTATCCGAGACAAGTTTCGCGTGGTCGTGGAATGATTTCTGTGCCACGCGAGAAGCCAGCAGCGCGCAATATAATGTTCTCACCTGTACCATGTTTTTACATGCATAAGTAAATAACTGCATACCCATCGAGTATTACGAGCCTTGGCATGTTTACTATGCGTCTGTTATTTGCTGTAACGTAAATAAAATTACTTGGAGAGGAAGGCGATGACCTATAATACCTAATAAAATGCAAAAACGTATTCCAAAGGTAGATATTCCAAAGATATGCATAAAAATAGGCCCAGCTTCGGCATATTGTTCATTAAAACAAATATTTGTATAAATATAAATCCAATATCTTTCATGGCATATTATTTAAATCAATTTAAGGAATCATAGTTTTCTATTCTTTCGCGTGCTATCACTACTAAGAATTATTCATATTCAGATGATATCTTTCAGTCTGGCGTTGATTTACCTTAAGATGAATAGCACAAATCAAAACCGGTGGTGATGGTTCTTCAAGTAATGGCCTGTTTATAATCATAGGGCTGTAGAATCTCATGAATTTTAAGATTGGTTGATTGTATTTTCTAATCCTAATTGTTTGTGTCTTTATCTTACGGCATTGCTTTTTTGTCTCTTTTAATTCACCATATGTCTGTTTGTAATTTTTTTATTTCATTTTCATTTCCCATTTGCCGTTTATATCTACCTTTTTACTACGTAGTTGTTGTAAAATGTTGCGTACAATAAGATTTAATAGTTAACGTATTAGATGAAAATAAAAATACATTTTTAGTCCTCATGTGAAAATTATGTGCTCGGAAAATGTTTTATTCTATACCTCATAGGTTCGCATATTCCACTTCATTCAATTGCGCAAGGTTATCAGTGCTGTCTCTTTTTAAATGAAGCCTAGCAGTGACGAATAAGAGACAACATAGTGCTAGATTTGTAAGTCTTTCGGGGAAAAACATTAATCTTATTCGCCTTGAAAAATTCATAGTTTTAGAATGAAATGTAAGCACATAAAATCTATTGAAAATATTACGTTAACATTTGAAAATGAACATGGTTCTTTATGGTCAATGACCATTTTCTCGATTTTCATAGTTATATTTTTATTGACTGAGTAAGACGTCTACATTTCCAATAGGTATGCCTTATTTTAATCTGCTTGGCATTTTAATTACTTCGTGTATTATGAATCCTTGAACATATATTATATAATCATTTTAACTATTTTACCGGATCCATAATTTTATGGTTAAGCTAATAATTTCTTATCTTATACATACGCAATGGCTTCTCATTGATCTTTAATTTAACTTTCATTCGATTATCTACGTTATATATATATTGGCCACATAAATAATTCCAAATTGAATTATACTTCAGTAGTCACCCCTATCTTATTTGCAGGTCTTATAATGTCTTTTTGCAGGCATATTTTTATATTGATAAATATTACTTCGTGCCCGTTTTATGCGAGAAATATTTCTCAGCTGATTTTTAAAATATGACTCAAATATTTTAGATTTCTAGTTCAGCTTCTGATAAATGCTGTTGAACACTAGGTACTAATCTCACCACTATGAAGACTAGATAAGTCACCAGATTAGAAGCTATCTTCGTTCTAGTAGATGAAAGAAAGAGATAATAGAGAGTTTCATTGGATCAGTTGGCCTAATTACGTTAGTTTAAGACGCTCTAGCTATCTACCTCTGCGTTCAGTATTCCAGATAGAGGGGGATTAGGTGTAGTGCTTAGCATATGCATGCCTTCTCAAACGACGAGGTTATCTCCTTCTCTTGGAGGCGAACTGGGGATCAATTGCGTCAAATGGAGGGGGGATGATCTCTTTTGTCGAGGCCATGTCGTCAGCTATAACCTAGTTCCCTCAATGGATTCCTTATTTCGATGCGAATTAGGACTTCTCTTAAGGATTTCTTTCGTATTCCCTCAAAATGTGGATATTATGCATTAATTTGCTCTTTGCTCTGACTTTCCGGGATGGAACCTATTCTGTAATTAGTGCCGTGTAATCTTCAATTTTTAAAGGAAATTTTGAACCAGATTTGACTAAAATAAGAATCTTTAAAAACAAAATGCTTATCTGTTTTCTGTTGTCAAACGCTGATTTTTGCTGGCTTCTGCCAGAAAAGTATTTATTCATATGGTAAAATGAGCTCTCATTTGTTTTGTTATAGTAGTTTTATAGTAATAGTAGTTTTCTCTGAAAGCCTATGTCTCGTTTCTAACTCTCTACTTGAAGATACGAAATAAACACACGCTCATAAGGATTGATGACAGAAAAATATATTTTTCTGTTACCGGTCACCATTAGCTCTAATACCTCACCATCACAAAATACAAAAACATCTATTGTTTTAATACCTTACCACTGCAGAGAGTTAAAGGTGTTGGCAGTAACTTGTTGGAATTCCTTTATAATGAAATGATGGTTAACTTAATTTTCCACAAAAGGTTTATTACTATCCTTCTACCCGCGTTTCATCGCTGCGCGACATCACTCCGGTTTTGATCCCAAAAGATTTGATGATATAGTTCAGTGACACATGTTCAGTTCAGTGTTACTCGTTTAGTCCAGTTCAGTGAGTCTGGGAAAGGTTTTAACTAGTCCTTCTCTATTAGAAATTGCGTATCGAATAGCAAACTTCATGACAGTCGAGCGTGGTATGCTTTAAAATTATTGAAAATGAAGTTAACTGGTGGAATCAATGGTGGCGCTGGAGAGAAAAGAAGCATAATTCTCTGGGAAAATAAGAAGAGCATATTGAACATATTCTGTAGCTCTGACCTACTGAAAATAATAATAAAAGGAGATAAGAATGAGTAAGAATTGCAGGGGAAGACCTAGAATGCATTACACCAGGAAAAATATGAAGAACTTTACAGTGAGAGCTGAAGAATGTCAACGCCGATTTTCTTGAAGGAGACAGGAATTAAGACCTTCAGCAAAACAGTCTTTGTATTGATATCTAATGATTATGACGATGATTAAAAACCTATGTCTTCAATACATTTTTGATATAATTTTCAAAGATGATGAGTTTTATTGGATAGTGGTATTGATTCATACTAAACTGATTAAATCATCATTTTTTACTCGAATGATTATAGTTTTTGTCTCTTCAAGTGTACAGAAATAGATGTATTGAGTTTTTATGCTTATGCAATCATTATGGAATTATGATACTTTCAAATTCTAATCCAGAAAATGTCATGTCTCTACTGAATAAAACGTCTCCCATCAAGATTCTCCCAATGCCTCGAGTTTTATCCCCAGTGGCTTAACGAAATGCCTCACTTCATTTAAAATACAGCATTACCATCAGCATCATTTTCTTCGTGTCTTGAGGCATTATGGGCTGCCCAACTCGTTTACGTTACAATATTCATTCGGTGACATTATATTTTAAAAATAACTTCCTCTCTAAGATATCTCCTGCAACGCTGGAAGAAATTTTCACGAAGCGAGCAGGAAGGGATGTAAGACGGGGGTTAGTCACGGCGAAGAGTAGAGGGTGGGGGTAAGGTGAGGGATCAGGGGCGTTTATATGAGGCCGAAGGAGGCGGAGGGGGAGGTTGAGGGCGTTGGAGACAGAATGAGGGCCGGCCTTACCTTCTCAAAATATATCACTTGCTCATTCCAGGGCGCCAAACTATCCTCCCCTCCCCCGCACTGAAAAGTCCTCAAACCCTTAAACTGTCCCACTCACCCCTTCTTGCCTCCCTCTCCTTTCTGCGACCTCCCCAACCTCTCGAATGGCCTCGTTTCCCACAGTTCCTCGCGCCTCAGTGGGCAAGAGCGCCGCGCACTCTTCGTATCTCTCTGCGAGGCAACGACGCGAAAAATTCCTAAAAGCGCGCGCCCGCTCGCCTCTTCATCGTCATAGCGTATTATCTGGCGTAAGCGGAGTAGAGGGGGTGGGGAGGTGGGTTGGGGTTGGAAGGTCGGGCCCGTGACGTAGTAATCCCAATTGCTCGGCTTCTACACGGGCCTTACCCCTCTCGCCCGCCCCATCGCCCGCCCCATCGCCCGCTTAGTTTAAGAGGAGAATGGGTCTCCCATTCCCCACTCTACCTTTCCTCCCTCTTGCCCCTCCCCCACCATCTCTCCGTCTTCCTTAAGGCTGTCTTTACTGCCACCGCTCCTTCAAACCGTTAAACCGCTAACTCGAGGCACAGGAGGCCGTTCTCATTGTCGCCATCGGTTTAGTCATGGTATATTTATGCACATAACTTCCTACTCTCTCTCTCTTTGCTCACAGTTCGCAGATGTTGCTCCCATACAATTTTAACGCAGTCTGGAAATGCACTTTATGTGCCGTTTATATTATAATGCAATTTTGTTTATGGAATACTATTCGCTCCCTGGATGTACTTTCCGGCAGAAAGCGGAAGGGATTACTTTCATTGCAGAATGCATTTGTCTAACCCAAGTCTCCAAAATGGATATTTCTGAAGGATTGCACATCATGTAGTAAACGCCTTCTGTATGTACTCTTTTTTGTAGTTTTTAAATATATCGAATCTACGTGGAATAAGGTGATGTGAAACACTATTAATTTCCAGCAGATTACATTCCTTACCCTCACGTTCTTGAAACAAGTTACGTAGCGTAAAATGAAAGGATATTGCAATCATTTTGCTGATCTGCAACTTCATGTATTGTAATATTTAGCCACGTCACTCGGAGCAAATTATTGAAGGGCACTGATAAAGGCTGAGCATTCTGCAATATTGAGAAAAAAAATGTTCGCTAAATATACGGATTCTAATTAAAATTATCACTGCTTCAAGCAAAGAAGAGAAGAATCGTCTTGCGAGTCGCATTACGTCGAGCAATTTGTTTTTTCTAAGTGTAAAGTAATTGGTGGATAATACATCATAGCGTGTAGAGAGATACTGGATATTTTTATATCCTAGTGGGCCCTGCAATTCTGATAGAGTTTAAATATTTAATACCTAGGTTTGCCTTACATTTATTTATATCAAAAAATTTAAAATAACTTCAAAAGTAAACAGCATTTTTAGATGGAACTAGAGAAAGATAATAAGAATCTCTTCAATGAAATAGAGTGAAGGCTAAATAGTCAAATTTCATTTCTTTAGTTTAAATGTGTACACCTTGCCAACAATATAAATGAATATAAATTTGGCATGCATAAAATTAAACAACAGATATTGGAGTGTGGTGATATTCCTGAATAGTTTCACGCCGAGTATTACCATAACTGTGATATATTCGTGGAAATTTTGGTGCACAATACTTTGAAGAACAAACGATGACCAAGTTATCATTAAATACAAGAAATGTATTTGAAATAATTGACACTGCCACTGAATAACTTAACTTTGCTAGTGAGCAAAAGTTATAATTTTACGGCACTAAATGTATTTATCTCGCCCTACGTGAAACCATTTTATATGAGTGATAACTCTCCATAACCTTATGAATTATTGCCGAAGTAAATCAACAATAAATATAACTGCATAATCAAATTTCTGCCCTGGATAATTTATTGATTTTATCAGTTTATATATATTTTTGCTACATTTTTATTGCTTTTCGAAATTGTTGATTTTAAAATGTGTGTTTTGCAAATACAGCGTTTTTAAATAGTTTTCTAATATCAATGTAGTTAAAAGTTAGCTGAAAAAAATATTGTTTTAGTCTCTACCTACGGTTTATTTAAATTTTAAAGTAAAAATGAAGATGTCTCTACGGGTATTTGTTCCTATAAAATATATACGGTGGAAAAATAGCATTGTAGCGTGGTATCACTTATATGAGAATTTCAAAAAATGCTCTCCATTTCTCAGATAGAGAGACTCCATTAACGATTGGAATAAATAAATTTATTTCCTGGATTTCAATCTATTACTTTTATCAGTGCTATAAGTATATATTGTTTCTAAATTTTTATTGATTTTCAAGATTGATGATGGTAATTGTTCCGCAAATGCAGCGTATTAAATAGTCTCGAATATCAATGTAGCTAAAAGTTAACTGAAAAAATTATTATATAAGTCTGCACCTACGGTTATCACAATTTTATGTTAAAATGAAGATGTTTCTACGGGTCTTAATTGCTACATTATACAACCGGCGGAAGAACAGCATTTTAGCGCGGTATAACTGTCATGAGAATTCAAAAAAATGCTCTTCATTTCTCAGGAAGGGAGACTCCATTAACGATTGCACGTACCAGCCTTGAGAAATATTTTACCCTCAGTAGGCAGTAGGTGATGCGAAGAGATGAGAGCAAAGTTTGAATGAAATCGGGGAAAGAGATGGCCGTAGAGGTATTTAGAAAAAAAGAAATGATGGAGGAGGCAGTGAGAGAAAAGAAAAGAGGTTTCCGTGATTTTGGGAAGCACCCATATTCGAGAATGGCTGTCCTTTGAAGAAATGAGAGGAATATGTAGGGAAGGGTTGCTTGCGGGGTGGGTCGAGGAGTATGTTTGAGTGGTTGGGAGCAGGAGAAGAGGAGGTACGAGTTGGGGGATGGAGAATGGGAGGGTGAGAGCTTACAGACCCAACTGATTAATGAGAAAAGGGTAGGACGCAGAGGAAGGTGGGGGGGGAGTTGTCTGAATTGGTAGTCGGAGTGGGGCCTCCAGAATGCACCCAAGCATTGGGAGATGAGTTATCGGTCTGAGTGTGTAAGCCACCCAGTCTGACTTTCCCCTCATCTCCGCCCTCCCCCTGAATCCCCCCGTCCCTCTCTCCTGTCCATTACTGCCTTCTGCACCTCCTCCTCATCCCCGAGCCGCTTCTTTCATTCGGAGACTTATAGCTCATCCCCGTCCTCTCTTAATATGCTAGCGAGCTCTGTGAAGGGGGAGGGAGGGGCGTCCAGGTTTTAGGGCAAGAAGAAGTCCCAGGAAGCGGAGTGGGAAATGAAAGGGTGGAAAAGGTTCCAGTCCTGTAGTTCTCCTCATCCGTTGCCCATGGAAGGGGGGGATGGCGGGCGGGGGGGACGTATTAAGGGGCTGTGGGCCGAGGGGATTGGATAGAAGGGGTCAGCCTGAACATCCAATCACACGCAAATTGGTTCCCTTTATCCGCGGTGGTGATTTCGTGGGCGGTTTCTGAGTTAATGAGAGGGAGTCGATCGGGGAATCCGCATGGACAAATGATAAACGCAATCCGCCAGAGGCAGATGAGTTTTATTGCCGGCTGGAGGTGTACGGGCGATACGCCGAGCCCCATGCTTCCTCACTTTGACTTGATTTGCGTCCTGGAAGTGGCGACAATGTAACGAGATTTGACACTGAAGTTATTTTTTTATGATGATGAATTGCAAATCAAAATTGTTGAAATTTGATATTTCATCCAATAATGCTTGTAAAATCGATGTTCTAATTAAAAACCTTGAATATTGACGGAAACTTGCTGGTGCTCACCTTTGTTTATTATTTATTAATTATTTTGTCTTATGTTGATGGATAAAGTTAAATACCTTCTTCTTCAAATATTTTTAATTTTTACTATAAAGAGAATAAAATTTTCGTTGGGATTATAAATAAAATAACCAACTAAAGAGTATGATACCTTTTTAGGTATTGAATTCATGAGATCGCGTTCTTTTGTTTTTCAGAAATTTAGAGGGAAAGTTTCGGTTTCTTTGAAAAACTCATATTTCCTTAGGTTTGTAGAGTTATGGACACCATTAATTGATATTTTTATCAAAATACAATTAGAAGTTATGTAAATTGTATTCTTTTTCAGGTAAGAGCTGAGTATCCACTTGGGAGTGAATCATCTATTGTTGTGGACACATTGTGCTTGAATGGACTCCACATTTTGTAAGTTATAACACTTTTGCGGAATATTAGCAAATATTTTATATTTTTATAACACAATCGCTTTCAGAGCTGTTGGTTTGTGATTGATTAAATCAAATTCATATAAATTCTTTCGTTATTGCTGTAGAGTTATGACATCTACAAGCTGTATAGTAGAATTTCATTTAATATTTTAATATCCACGCCACTTAATGATGTTATTTTTGATATTGTACCTCAAAACTAACAATAGTTTCGTTCCATTCTCCAATTCGGAGGATCACATGATCTATTTTCCATTAAATTCCTTTACTTTTACTTTGCCCATTACTAACTATTACTAATGTGGCCTAGAAACCAGATTCTGTGAAAATATGCCGCAATTTAAAGCATTACAATCGTAACACATCTTATCTAGGAAAATTATGTATACTACAAAATTAGCATTAACAAAATTTTACTAACAATTCACTCATATATTATCTTAGTTTTGTTTATGCGATTGGTATTTGCTTCTGCCGGGTTTTCAGGAAGATTTATTTATTAAGGAAACTTTACCCGAATTTCGTTTGCCTCGTCAACTTTATTCTTAGAAATTTTCATCTGAAGATGTTCAGACTTGTTGTTTTAAAGTTTTTCGTAAGGCTGTTATTTTTTTACCATGCCTATACCCAACACTTGATTTTTAATGAACTTTCAAACACAAAGCCTTCATTTTTCTGCTTATAAATTATTACTTTATATGTAAGATAATGTGTAGTTGGAACCATTCCTTATGTGTGACAATCCAGTTAGCTGTCACGCTTTGTCAAGCGCCATTTCATCAAATTAAGACACTTATGCAAGTGTAAATGCTCTTTCTTGGCGAGAGTGACTTTTTTGGACTATTAGAATAAGAGTCTATCCGTACAGTTCACTCCACCATGTACTGGATCGCATGCTTATTCCTCAGTAATGAGATGGTGCGGCGAGGGTGACAACGTGTAGCAAACGTTGAAGGCGGGTCGACGGAACATATCCCTGACTACCTAAGTGGGCAAGGGGTGATACATATATTTCAACGCTTATCCCTCTCCGCATTTAAGCCGCTTTTGTCGCGGAGTTCTTCTCGTTATCGAGTTTAATATTCCACCATTGGAGGGCTTCTCGCCCACTTTCAGGCATGCCTGCTTCTGGTATCGTGAGCCGTTTTGCCCTGTGGCGAGTAAATGTGCCTCATCCCTCCCCCTCACACAATCCACCCCACAAAAACATTTGAATAACGCTGACCCCTCACCTCAGGATGACGTCTCACGTTCAGGTTACGAATTCTCTTACCATTCCCTAATCCTCTGCGAAATGAAGAAACTCCTTGCCCTGTGTGATATTCATTCCGTCTCCCATAACTTTCCTCCTTTCGTCGTCGAATTAGAGACAGCGAAATCTTCACCACTTTTCGTAGAGGACGAGAAGGCAGCACAGACTTCATGGTGTTGCCATCTCGGTGTGCTTATGGTAAGAATTTCTGGAACCAATTAGTGACTAATCCCTCGGGCCACAAAAATGACCATTGCCCCAGGACGTTTAGCTTCAGAAGCTATTTATTATTATTGTTAGTTGCATATGGATCCTTTTTTATTGGATCACGCAAAGCATTATGACTCATTTCAAAGTTTCTTTCTAATCTTCCAAAGTTCTCTCATTTTTTTCTCCGTGGATTCTCTATCTCTCTTCCGTCCACTTTGACCCTGGTTTCTTTGGAACTTCGTTCTCTGGCATTACGTTCCATTGGTGTATCTTATTTCTGTATGTGATTCTCTTTTCAATTTCCCATTGGGCCTATTTTTGCTTTTTCTAGATCACCTTTGACTTGTGACAACCATGATATTGTTGACTTGACACCTTGTAAATATGTGATGACCTTTTTGATGAGTCTTGTCGGCCTGAGTCAATTGATATGTCCGAAAAATTGCAGTCTTCTTTTTCTGATATCCACCGCTAAGTTGGACATCTTCTCCGTAGTTTTTCTGGAGTGCAGCATATACCCTTCTTCTGTTAATTTTGGGCCGAGAATTTTCCTCATGATTTTTCGCTCTTTCTTAAGTATGTTCTTCATATCTCTTTTTATATGAAGCGTAAGAGTTTCGCTTGCATATAGAACCTCTGGCTTGATTACAGTGTTGTAGTGTCTGATCTTTGTGTTTATGGAAATGCATTTCTTGTTATAGATATTGTATGTCTTGCCATATGCCCTCTTCATTTTCTGTAATCGAGTCTTCTGTGCTATCTTCTCTCCTCCTGTGGGTTCAAGGATCTCTCCCAGATATCTGAAATGTGTGACTCGATTTATCTTGCCGTATTTTTTGTTCAATACTTCGATGTCTAATTTTGAGGAGAAGAATTCGGTCTTTTCGGAAGAGGTCTGTAGGCCGACTTTCTCTGCACATTCCTTAAGGACCTCTATTTGTTTGGCTGCTGTTGTTTCTTTATCTGCGAGTATGGCTATATCATCAGCGAAAGCCAGGCATGAAATTTCTACTTTATCTTTGGGTCGTCCGAATCGTGTTGGTTTCCAATGTCCTTGGTTTTTCAGTTCTTTTTCCCACTCCTTTATAACTTTGTTCAGGACTAAGAGTCAGAGGACAGGAAAGAGGAGTGGGGATAGCCCATCTCCTTGGCGTACTCCAGTTTTTATCTGAAAAGGTTCAGAAATTTCACACATAAATTTTACTTTCGAGATTGTATCTGTCAATGTCTGTTTGATCAATCGCAGTGTTTTTGCATCGAGTCCCTGTTCTTCTAAAATATTTAATAAATATTTTCGGTCGATAGAATCATACAAGCTAGAAGCTATTTATTATTTTGAAATCAGTAAATTTTAGTCTTGAGTTGCGCTTATCATCACCTACTAATTGAGTAGTCAAAAAATGTATACATTTTATGATCATCAGAAAAATAGTTACATGCGACGGTTATGGTATAACTCATCATGGAGCTTACAATGATTTACATCCTGATGAAAGTATGACATTATCAGTAACTGAAGTTCTAATGACGCTTTTATGTTCATTATCATAAATTTTTTTACATTAGGAAATATGTAGGCCTTTTAATTGTGAACTTAAAAAGCTCAAAGCGTTCAGAACCAATGACAACTGAATCGATACATGGCAAAACATGGAAAATAAGATATCCATATGTAGCAATGCCATTATTAAATTTTATCGTAAATTATTATTTGGAGTGGTGAGCGTGTTATCCGCTTATGGTGAGTTTTGCAAATACTTTGGAGGTGATTCGAGCCATATCTTCTTGCAGTCTTGAAATGTCCCGTGATTGTAGATGTTAATTTTTACATGCATTTCTGTATTTTAAACTTTGAGACTAAAATATTGTTAATCATAATAATGAAAATACCCTGCTTTTAGCCTTTCCATGTCACGGCTACGCTTAAAATTTAAAGCAAACGATGTGGATCTGTTAATATTATCTTTCCCAAAAAATAGAATCCACATATCTTTTTCCTTTGTTCCTATGCATTTATGTAAAGTTCAGCTCATCCTAGGTAATAGATAATGATTTACTTTTCCGTGATATTTTTCATTATTTAAATGAAATTTTAAAAAATTTGAAACAATAAGGATTTCATTAGTAATTGAACGGCTAGGATCGATAAAACTGAAAAATTTCACTCTCCGACCCCTTACCAATGTATTTCTTGTGTTCAAAGAACTTTCGAAGATTTAGGAGCTGTAACTGGTCAGTATTTTAAGAACATTATTTTATTTTATTAAAGCTATGAAGCAATAGATTTATATCCTCCGCACGAGCGTATATTGAAGCAGTGTATATGAAAATGCGTTGTAACAAGTGTGTTAAACACTTTTGTTGAAAAATTATCCTTTTCGCTTTCTTTTCTTTTCAATTATCAGCCATATCACTCTCGAATACTTAAAAAAGTATGCGCAATTAGCTTACTGGTATAATATATAAATTGTAACATTGGTTTAATTGTTTTAGGATGATGAATACTGTTATTAAATAAGCTCTTCAAACGGAAGAGAGGTATTTATATTATGCTAACTTACCATTACGCTTCATTTATAATGTATATTGTATTCTAAATTTATTCAAGGTAGATAAAAATAAATTTTTAAGCCCAGCTAACTCTTGTGGAAATGGATACATTTATAAAATTCATCCCACCTAACATCTTGGCAGACCTTTTAACCTCATTTTTATAGCAATGAGTAACATTTTTTTCTCTTTTATATATTGTGCTAATTTGGAGTTTCATAATGCTAGACAAAGAGGACAAATTTATCTAACAAAAGATTCAAGATTTCATTTGTTTAATCATAACATTTCCTTTTAACATTTGCATCCTTGCTTCATTGACTACTTTCATTCTAATCTTTATCAAATTCCTATCAATATCAAGGCCCAATTTCAAATCCTACAAAATTAAAATATGACCTCGTTTTAAATGTCACCATTAATTTTGCCGTTCTTAGGAAAATCATCTCCTGACTTTCTGTCTTAAAGACTTCCATAGTGGAATTTGGTCTTCAATGCAAGGATCAAAGTAATTTTGCTCTTAGCAGTTCTCGTAAAAGGTTCCAAAAAATTATGAGCATCACAAAGAGGAAATCCATCCTTTTCTCACTCCTCATTACTGTAGGCATGGAGACAAGTCAACAGTTAGGTGTCTTACATTTTGGAATGGGGAAGGAAGTTACTCAGCTTCCGCAATAAGTTTTTTCTCTTCTCCGACCCCGTTCCTCATCTGTTCTCACCAGCATCATTCTACCTAGCGCTTCATCAGATCAAGCGGGCCTCCTTCATCCCTTACTCGACGACAACTTCTTCTTCAGCCGGTGGGTGGCGAGGCCCTGGGGGGGCTCCCCTTTCTCCTACGGCCCCCGTTGCACCTGGAGCCTTGGGAGACTCCACCACACCCCCGCTTGTGGTTCTCCAAGCCGTATATACCCACATCACGCCCCCTCCAACCGCTGATTTGAGGAGTATGCGTATATTTCCACATTTTTCAGCGGGTGTCCTCTTCGCAGGAAGGAAAAAATGGAGGAAACAATGGAAATGTGGCGTGGAGGTGAGATTTGTTTCAATTACATCCACGGGGGAGGTCTCTGTTGCGCGGTGGACAATGAGAAACTGCGGGCTCTCACTCTTATCCCCCCATTGTGTTTGCCCTTATCTCCTTTTTGTTTTGTTACTCAACCGTCTCTTGTCTCTCATCCTTTTCCTGTCGGCCCTGATGACTGTCTCTCCGCGAAAAAAAAATTCCTGCTCTTCTTCTCACGGTTCGGGTCCTCTTCCACAACTTCTCGCGCAAATTTATTCCCACAAATTTTATCACTTTTTTGCGGTTTTGCTCACCTGGGAGGAGATGGGGCTGAAATATTACAAAGGCTCGGTGGAAAGTTTTGGGTTCTTAAACTGCGTCGGTTTATGACGCAATTAAAAGAATGTATCAGGTAGAAGAAAACTCGAACTTTTTTATTCTCTCGGGAAAGGGACGCGAGAGAAGGTGAGGAAGGAGATTATGTAAAAATGTACATAAGGATTTGTTTCTCCGTTCCAAAAAAAGTGACAGATTCTAGTTCAAGCGTTTTTGTTCCTCGCTTAGTTGCAGAAGTGGTTTTTCTTTGAGATTACTTTAATTGATATCGCTGGCTAAAGGGATGGGAAACATTTACTCATTTCAAGAAGTGGGTGACTGCTTTAATCTTCCTTCGTCCATTAGCGATGGAATCTACCCAAAAAAAAATTTCTCAGTTTTTTTAAATTCGTGTTTCCATTAAAAGAGGCTCGAAAATACGTTTTTTAAGTATAGTGGGAGTTATGGACTGCAGAAATTTTACTCATCAGCTCATGGAATTGATTTAGCATAGGTTTTATATTGGTATTCCCCTTTATTCCGCGTTGATTTTCGCAATCAAGCTTGTTGAAA
The DNA here is from genome assembly GCA_963169105.1 of Ceriagrion tenellum. Classification (NCBI taxonomy): domain Eukaryota; kingdom Metazoa; phylum Arthropoda; class Insecta; order Odonata; family Coenagrionidae; genus Ceriagrion; species Ceriagrion tenellum. The sequence goes on from OY720640.1 coordinate 39,583,965, forward strand.
TCAGGTCAATAATAGATATCGCCTTAGGCCTCAATATTAGATGTTGAAGTCATATACCATTATAATTGTGGTAAATTATAATTGCAACATAAAACGTATGGTGGTGAACAACCAAGAGTGAAGTATGGCTTTTCTGATGTTACATTTAAATAAATGTCGTTAAATATATGCTGATCTTCATATCGGTGAAAATATTTTGGCGACGGCAACAATAGTTGATTTATCAGGTCTGTGCGTTATCTTGTAGGGAACAGATTAGTCCATATCACCCGAGTTGTTAGATATGATAATGACCATTATGATTGATAGTATTAGATGAATTTAGATCAGATTTGGATCAAGAAAACTAGCAGCCACTCTCAAAAGGTATCGTAGACCTCCCGAGTCCCAAAATTACTTTTTCCTCACTTAAGTTTTGACCGAAACACATTAAAGTCATTTTTGATTGGAAGAGCAATTTTTCATTTTTATCTGCCTATCAACACCTCCCAGCGTCAAAACAGGGGCGAGTTTTGGAAATATTTTGAATTTATCTACTCAGAATGTTTTATACGGTGTTTTCCCCCGTGGAGTTGAGAACGGCGTGGCGGGAACAATCAGTGGTTGATGGAGGGAGAGAAGTTGAGGCTGATGGGCTCAGGACGAAAGGGTTAGTGAAGCTTAAAGGTTGGGTATACGTTGAGGAGAGAAGGTTGGATAGATGGAGTTGTAGTACGGCTTTTGGGTGGTAGATGGCGTGCTGAGAGTTTGGTAGTGTGTGGTGGTTTGCTGTTTATACCCGAGGATGATCGCTAACCCTAACTTTTACGTGAGCGATCGCGAGTAAGACTTTAGATATACACTCAGATTTATAGCTATTACCTACATTATATTTTACATATTATTAATGTAAAATAAAGATTTTCACAGTCCTAATATCCTTATGGATATACCTTATCATTATTACAGGTAACAGTACACGATATACGTGTATATTTATCGTTTTACGACGTTCTACGTCTTCGGATTCCCAATTTCCATGCCTCCCGATCATTCCACAGTTCTTCATCTAATCCTCTTCCTCTCATTTCTTTTTGTATCCCTCGTATTCAACTTTTCCTCGGTCTGCCTCTCCGCCGTCTTCCTTCTGGGTTCCACAGCAACATTTTTTTTGAAAGTCATTCATTTCCCATTCGTTGCACGAACCCATACCCCATCAATTGCTGTGTTTTATTTCATCTACTATTGTATCGTTGACATTCATAATTTCTCTGACCCTTCCATTCCTTATTCTATTTTTTTCCGGATGCTCTTCGCCAGAAGTCCGTTTCATTGATCAATAACAGTTTTTCTGATTTTTCAGTCAGGGGCCATACTTCACAGCTCAAGGTTACTATGTTCTTTACTATGGTATTATAAATTCTCTTTTTATTTTCTTTGAATATTGGCTGGTCCCACAATAACTTATTCAATAGTGTTACTATATTTTTAACATTGCTACATCTATCCCTAATGGCTGCCTCCATTGTTTATTTTCTTCAATTTGCATCCCTAAGTATTTATACTCTTTACAGTGTCCTATTTGTTTCCCTTCTTCTAAAATAAGATCATGTTGCATTCGTCCCATACACATATATTTTGTTATTTTAATACTGATATTCAGACCCCAATTTTGGCATTCCTATTAGTACACGATTTTTCTAGTAGTACACGATTATATTGTAAAATATTTCCGGAAATCGACAAATAAAATCGTAGTGACTTATTTTTTCAAGAGATATTTCAACCAGATTTTTCACTCTGCCACTTAGATTATATATCGTCTTTGATTTCTGATTTCTGTATCAATTCGCAACTTATGTGTAACCTGAATTTTGTGCTTTGAGAGTTAAACGTAAGTGAAGCGATTAAACTAACGTCAGTGGTCGTACCATGACTCATAAAGGAGGAAATATACGCATACTACTCGAATCAGCGGGCGTGATGTGCGAAGGGGTGATGTACGAAGGTAGCCGATGGTTTCATAAAAATCATAAAACGACTGCGGAAGCTTCTTTGATATTGCGTGTGGCGGTGGGTCATTGAAAAGAGATGAAAACTTTGGTAAAAGGAAAGGAGAGCTATTTCAATCCACGATTACAAAGTAAGGACAACTTTAACTTTGCTCTATAGAAAATCTCTTAGTGCGACCAATGGCATTATTAGGAGGGCAGGGATTTGGAGGTAGCTTGGCTGTTAACATGGATTTGTATAGTCGTTGACTAAGGCCGAGTGGGAGATGAGGAAGGCATTGGAAGATTTCCTGAAATTCTTGGTTAAAGTCGTCATGCGGGAAATAAAATTCTCCTTCTCGTGGAAAAACAATCTAAAATTTTCTATTTTCGATCGATTACATTTAAACATTTCATAGGATATAATATAATTCAGAAAAAAATCACAATGTAATCTATGCATTTGCAAATATTGTCTTAATTTTATGTTTGCATTTATGTCTTAATTCCGCCGCTCATATTTCATCTATAAACTTTTAAAACTGTGACGCAACTAAGGAATTCATTCAGATGATTATCAAGTTTTGAGATGGATGTTAGCCTTCGTTTAACTTTAGATATATCGTTGGGAACACACATGCAAAACATATGCGGCACAGAATTAAAGAAACTAGATTTTCTTAAGCGTAGGTATAATAGGAAGTTTCTCGGATAAAAAAGTAAGAGAGAGATTCTACTTCGCTGTAGTTAGGCCACAACTTGAATACGCCGCGAGCATTTGGGGCCCTGGTCATAAAGATTTAACTAAGCAAATTAACAAAATACTAAGAAAAGCAGCATGCTTCGTTAAAAACTGCTACGAACGAACGTATAGTGTCTCACAACTGTTAGAGGGATTAAGGTGGGAGCCCCTAGAAACTGAGGCTGCACGCTAGGCTTAGGCTGCTTGAGATATTCAGAACTGGTGTGTTTCAGAGCGACACAGGGAATATTATCATGACGTCTCACTACATTTCTAGATCTGACAGATGCGATAAAATAAGAAAGATACTCTGCCGAACAGATAGATACAAAAACTCGTTCTTTCCGCGCACAATAAGCGACCACAATAAAAACTGAGCTCCTATAAATACACTCCTCTAGTACATGTCATTATTTCACCTCCAAAAATGTTACACCTTTATACGGCTGGTGACCTAACATCCCCTGCCTCACGCCCATACGGCGTGGGGTAGTATGTAGATGTAGATGTAGCCTCGTAGAAAAAAAATGTTAATGAAATTATGGAATCGTCTTCTCTTTAACCCTATAGTTGTGACATGAATTGGTGGGGTGGTGGCGTCACGTTGGTCTCCTGGATCGATTTGGACTGAGGAGTTTTTAAATAGATAATATCAGTTTTTTTCTTGAATATTCTCAAATAGCAGCATTCAAACATAACTTAAACTTTTAAATTGCAATTTTTCACTGCAAGATAAGAAGATACTTAATTTGATATAGGTCATACAGTAAAATAAGTAGATTATGGCATTTTTCCTTTATAAAAGAAAAATAGCCGCTACGAGGTATTGGTATATGAAAAGTGTTGATATCCATAATATGTCAGAAATTACATATCTATATTGTAGTATATCATCTTTGCGGAGCACAACAAAATGCGTATAATTTGAAGACACGAGTGATGGTGCTTGATCTTTTGGACCGACTCTAGCTTTAAGTAGCATTATGCATACTCCGATTCTTTGGCTCTTATAATGAAATACAGTATAGAATATAATAAAGAAGTATGAAAATACCTCACCTGCAAAATTTTGCACCTTAAAAGCGTCACGAAAATGATATATTGTCGGTTAGTGAGACCGGGAGTCACCACGCTAAGGTTAGTGATCTGAAATGCTAAAAGTAACGTTGTTACCTAATTTTGTGTTTCATCAGTACACATCAGTTTATTTTCAGGATAAAGTTAGACATTCCTTCATATGCAGTCATCATATATGTCTATTGCCTCTATATATATCCTTAGAATAGCGGTTGTTAGTGACTTTAAAATTGGAAGAGAATGATGCTAATTTAACTTTAATTTTTTTCAATAATGTTGAAGCATTTTATTTCAATTTTATGTAACAATTTCTAAACTAATTCTAAGACTTAAATGAAATTCATATAGATTTCGTCAAGGATCCGCCACGAATGTGTGTCATAATATGATGGAAACTATATATTTTTCGTGTTCAGCTTTAATAACTTTATTTTTTTCCAAATAATCTCTTCAGGGTATGGTTGGGGTCCATAGGTATACGACGTCTATAAAACATAAAGTATACGGCTGTCTGTTCACATTTTGTTTGCAAAGTTGCTCGTTGAATTATAGTGGGTGATCTCGTCCCATGGTATTAGAGGTCCCATTGTAGAGGTCGCGTGTAATTCTACCCAGAAGAGATCGATGCGTTGGTTGCCCGCCATTTGGTTCGGTCGGGCAGCCTAAGGCATACGATGCCGTGTGGCGCGAACACCTCCTGCCAATATCTCCATAGGTTCGATCGGATCTTCGAAGTGGGCCGTAATCGAAGCGATTAGGGTCTCTCCAGGATCAAGCGAGGTGATTTGGTGAAGATGGGCCGGGTTGGTAGGTGCGCGCAGAAGTGAAAGAGTCGTGCTGGGATGCTGTGAGGAGGATTTTGGACCCACCGTTGAAGCCATTATCTGACGGCGGTTTTGGCAGGCAGGTCCTGAAATGGAACCTAATCTGTTTGCGGCGACCCACACGCGTATCACCTGGAGAAGGCTATTCGTTAACACCGATGGATTTCAGGTTTGGGCCAGGTTAGTTTCTAAAGACTCATGTCTAGATGATATTCAATGGGATGATGAGATTGTACACGACCTAAAGGGGCTGTACACTGATGGGTCTGGAAAATCCAGATGTGATCAACGTGGCTTCTGACACCGTGTTCTGTCATTTCGAATTGAGTTTAATGGCTTTGCTTCCCAGAAATATCTTAACGGATGGCATTGGAACTAGTCGTGCTGATTAACGTACGACTGAGACTGGGTAGGAGAAAATTTGTGTTTTCACTTTTAAATGATTTAATATCAATTGTAGTTCACCAAATTTACATGCACTGTGGAAGTTGTAGAATCGATGAGCAGTGTTTTCTAAGATAAAACCGAGAATATTCATTTAAAAAGCATTGCTGTATGATAACAAACTGTAATGAAAGTGATAATAAGTAAAGATAATTGTGCACGGGATAATTCAGCTATTTTTAGCTTCAAATGCGGCTTTAAAAGTTTTCAGCAATCAGAGTATTTTTGACACTTAGTTTCTATTACTCCTAAGGATTTGAACCCTAATCAATTCAAAGTGCTAGTTTAAGCCTCATCCATCAAATTTTCTTCACAAAAGCTTAGATTTTCGGTGAAATTTCATAGATTCGGTACACGTAATTTGATAAATTTATTCTTTGTATATTCCAATTGTTTTTATTTTCAAACCTGGCCTGAAAAATCGTCGCTATCAATATAATATCAAATCTTAATGTCATAATGACAATGATTGTCAAAATTATAGCCGAAAATAAAAATACAATACAACTTTGTACAAATCCATTTATTATCGTATATTTGTTATTATTTGGTTTTTAGACCTGTTGATATTTTCATATGCTTAGTTTTGGTATACGGCTAGAGGCAAAAATATGAAGAATATTAAAACACTTTATACTTAACAGTATTTATTTTTGGAATTTAAGAGCTTTGATAGTAATACAACCATCGTTCCTGAATTAGTCTGCGTTAAAATGTAAATATTTAGAACATATACTATTGAATTTCTGCAAACGTTTCTCGCATTTGTTCATATGATTCTTATGTTATAAATGTATAGCTGCTAATGTGAATTTAGAATCAGGCATTGATACATAAAATATATAAAAGACTTGGCAGGAAAAAATGGCATTAATCTCTTTACCTTTGCTGTCAGCAAATGCGCAATAATCAGCAGAGTTGTCGTCGAATGAACGATCTGGTGAATTTAAGGCCAGATTAGTTGGCAGAGAGTGACAATAGTGGGAATGCTTTTTGCTGGATCAATGGAGGTCCCAATGGAAAGATACCATAAAAGATAATGAGATGAATGTCCGCCACTTCTGCTCGCGTAATTATCAGATTGCTGCGTCGGGAGGGCTCCTTGATTGGGCCCGTTGTCAGCGCCCCGTGTAATACGCTTTCATCGAATCTCACGCAGCTCTTGGATTAATTTATCCCCTCGCTCAAATATATCCTCGCCACTCGCCATCCTCCCCCCACTCGTCGCTGATACTAACGGAATCAAATCCTATTTGCGTTTTCTTTTACCCGTGGAATATTTCAGACGACGCTCTTGGGCGGGGCTGTTAAATAAAAACCCATTCTGGTTTTAATGTGAATTACTGAAAGGTTCGCTTCCATTTTTGTCCTGTCATGTACCCTCACCATGAGTAAATTTGTCCCTTATACTTCATTGAGAAATTTGTGATTTCTGAGAGGCCTCCGTGAAACACATATAGATTACAGGAGAAGAAGCAACCTAACTTGAATGAAACTTAGCATGGCACTTAAATTTATGCAAATATTCTACGCATAGAGCCTAAAGGTCAACTAGGAAGATTTAAATCACAGTAGTGTTTGTTAGCTTTTGGATTTCTAGTGCAAAGTCCATATCAGTGCAAAACTACAGGAACTAGTTATTTGTGACGATTTTCTACGTTTAACAGATCAAAAAATAATAAATTTCGTTCAATAAAATTGAAATATGAATTGATTCATATATAAATAGTGAAGGAAGTTAACCCCGCTAGAATGACACTATTTTACTGCTTCACATACCTATACTTATCCTGTCCTGTTGAAACGAAAAGAAAACTAAATAAGTATTTTGGTTTTGTTCAAGTGGTCACGTCGCCGATATGAGTAATCTTTTAAAAAGTATCTACTCAATCTTTGACGCGTTCAGAGAGGAATTTTTTTCGAATTCTAAATGATTTATGAGTATTTTTTAATAAACAAGGGGTAAATATTTCTGTAACGAAATTTAAAGCACTAAGCAGCAGTCAGATTATTCGGCACAGCCCAGATGGCTCTGGATTCAGTGTCATATCCACGTGTTGCTCTGGTAAGTGCTAGCCGTAATGAAACCAAAGCTCGTGACACACAAGTCTTCACATGTGACCAGTTGATATGTAGTAATTTAGCATTATGAGATCCACCTGCCCGAGATGACACATTTCATGATGCAGTTCGCTTTGCAACCCTCGTGGTGCTCTAAAACGTTCCGTGACCTGATGTTTCTCTGTCATATTTTCTTTTTTTAATTATTGATATTTTTTGGGAATGTAATTGTATGGTTGTTCATACCTACCATTTATCACTATCCTTTGTAAGGATTGTGATAAATGAAAATTCTCAGCCGGTAAAAGATTCACGTTTACGCATCAGATTAATGCCTCACTTATGCTTTAAGGTTAAATTTTTTATGATTTGGCATAAATTCATTTCGTGCATACCCTCTACAAGCGGCAGATCCCTGGCAGTCGAAAAATGTCTTATCCTGTGTTCGCCGCCTATAAAACCTGGCCAAACATTTCAACTTAGTATAGATTCATGTCTGAATGTAAAATATTTAAAATCTGCATGTTAAATAATATTCATCTATAGCCAAAAACATGAAATTTTTAAGAAAATAATTTCGCTGGGTTGAATTACCTTTTCAGTTGCACCTATGTGCAAACCAAACAATCAGGTGTAGGCGAGCAAGGCATCAGGTAGGTTTAGGCAATGTTTAATACGAATTCCACTAATCAGCAACATTAATATCACATCACATTTTAAATTCTAAATTATAATATTGAATGATAGCCATTGATTATCGGGAGATACTATATCTCTTATAGGGGTGATGAGTGAGAAATTGGGAAACCTGTGGGTTGAGATTTAGGTTTTTCTAAAACGTTACCCATCGTCTATTCACTGTTACCTTCATTGATTGGTTGGTCAATCCTAAGATTGGTTGAATGGAGCCCTCTATCCTTCCCTACCTAATGCTAGTTCCCTTACTTCCCGAAGTCTCTTACAATGTACTTTCCTCTTCATTTGGTCCATTAACTTTTTCCTGGGTCTTCCTCTAGGGGCTTTTCCCTCTATTTTGCCTTAAATTATGTTCTTCACAAACCCATTGTGACTCAGAGTGTGTTTCATCTATCTTGTCTTTCTTTTCTTCTTGCTTCTAGTCTTAATTGTCAGGTCCATGCTTCCGATCCATAGAGTGCTACGCTCCACACCTCACTGGTTACCTAAGCTTGATTTGATTAAAATGAATTTGAATGAGCGTTGCTAAAGAGATAAACGAGTCTTCTTCGCTCTTGTATGACTTTATCCTAGCAAGCCATTTATCCTAGCGGTTGCAGTCATTGATCATAATCATAAAAATAAGCAGCACTAGAAAAATAATTATAAACAGCTAGAAAACGAAAATCTAGAAATTTTAAACAAGTTATTGAGACCAGGCATCAAGAATCAACTTAAAATAATAGGGCTAAAACTGACAAGGAGGAGGATTTTCATTGATTTTTCGACTCATTACAAGAAAATTATCATAGCAACAAGAATTGGAGGGAAAATGTATAATCTTAAGAGACATTCACGTAAAGGTGATAACAAATTTCAGGTACTCCAATTAGCAACACTGAAAAGCGATAAATAAAATGTTTGTATCAGGCGTTACTCTTTATGGAAGTGACATTCCAACTCTGGGCAGGATAATAGATTTGAGGACTTTGAGGTATGGGAGAAGAGGAAATATGACTTAACTGGAAAGTGGAAGAACTTCGTATTGTCGGAGAAATATTGAATAAGAGAAAGTAAAGTCGTGTTGAGGTTATATCTGGTGCAGAGTCTTGCGTTTTACATGAATGCGTTGCGTTGTCTTGGTGCTTGCCCTGTATTTTGCGGTGTGCGCTTCATTGACATATTTCTAGATCTAACATAACTTTCTAATTATCCCTATGTTGTGATATGGATTTATCGCAATAAGATTAATTGAACTTCACATAACCTTTAGAGGTAATTAAAATTATTTTTAATTAAGTTTTTTCATGCGGAAATCTGCTGAATATGCCGTAGTTGTCTTTGCCGTGATATAGAATTAATTTCCTTATATGGTATTAAAACAATGTTTATTGCTATGAACTACCTCTTTCCGAAACAAGGTGATTTTTTCTTTGTTTTAAGGTCAAAGTTTTAATGTCACTGTAGGTACCTACTTGTCCGATCATCATCTTATGTCATAGAAACATCTTCATAATGCTCTTTGTTTTATTTCCCTATCTAATTTCTAATTACAGTCATTGGGTTACATACCGCATAATGCGCGGGTATTGCAGGTAATCTACAGAATTTGACGATATCTTTCCCTCAGAAGCAAACGTTACGCGCAAGCACATCCTTGTTGCGGGATGCTTGCGTGGAAAATGCGCTCACCTCAAAATTGGTCGCCGATGTCGGCAATCCCCGATAGGCGCCACGCAATTAAGAGCTGGATCAGACTATCATAATATAGCGAAAGTTAAAAATTACTAGGTATAAAAGTGTTTATTTGAGGGAAGCGGTAAGGAAGGGAAAAATAAAAACGTGCAATGCGAGGTAAGAGATGGGAAAAGTGCTGATTTTGAGGCAGTGAGTGAGACGACTTTAGATTAAACAGCTGATTAAATAATAATCAACGTTACGTTGACATAACTCTCAGTTCTCGGTATTTATAGTTTACTCTTAAAGTCGCGGAGATTTTTAAGTTCATTTTAATGGTAATGAGGCTTATTAAAAAAATGTGAGTTCTTAATTCATTAAAGCCTCACTAAACGCGTAGATTACTGGTAATTTGCACTCGTAAGTGCTACTTAAATGTGTATTTGAGTAAAATAAACGCTTTCTCTTTTTCCACTCCAACACACTGACTGTTTCGTTCGCAGAAACTTTATTTCGTTGTGTTCGCATGGCTCATATGAATTTCTTGCTATCAATATGGAATGAATGAGCATTATAAAGGAATTAATGAGAGAAAATTCAGTGGGTTATCCAGCCGTACTACTTATAACATGGTAACCTCTACTGTTCCGAGTTGCTATTTCGAACCCTAGCTGCCATTCCTTTTGTTCGATTCAGTCGGGAATCCCCTATTTCTCAGAGAGGGGTGCTTATTTACGACGAGGATGAGCACCATCAGGCGCCCATTCTTTTGTCGGGTATCGGTGTGCCCGTCAATGTCGTTACTGGGCGGCAGTTTCGAAGGAGACGGGTGCTATAATGGAGGAGATTTTGCCGTGGCAATTACAAGTTCTGCCGTGTGTGGTGTTGATCGGGTGGCTGAGGGAGGACATCGGAGATGGAAAGCACGGGTAGTATGAGAAAGCAAAGTAGTACGGGAAGCGGGGATTTTAGTGCTATTGAACGCTTTGCGCCAAAAACGAGCGAGGCCATTTCAATGCGGCAAAATGCCGCCTGGAGTCGCTTCAGTCGTCGCTTTTTAACGGCGAGAACACGCGAAGGTGGCCGGACGCTTTGTTTTGGAGTGTCGGGGCATTAGTCACGTGTCCCTACCGAGTGGAGCGCTGTAAATCAAAGGCCTCGTTATTTGGATCCGGGAGATACACACTCTCGCGCCATTGCACACATATGTACATGCATATACTCTTGATTATATGCCCCTTGACCTTCTTTGCCAGTACAGTTGGTTTCGTTCCCGGTTTCTCTGTCTTGTGTATCCTTCCCGTTCCTTCCCTCGCTCTTATCAGCTGGATTTTCGCCTCTCTCACTTTCCTTCCCCTCAGGACCTTTCAATCTTCTTCATTAGATTAAAAAAATATTCACTGTTGGCCCCAGGTTTGCAGTCTCTTGGGTGGACAACGCGAAGTTATCTTCATTCAAGCATTTTTCGACCTTAGTTGTACACGTTCACTGTCTTGATGGTTAATTCCCCAAGTTTCAGTCTGCTTCATTCATGAATAATTAGAATTCTTCGTCATAGTGTCATAACTCATTTCATGTATTGAAATATGAATGGTAGTTTTCTTCAGTGGGATATTTATTGATGATGATGGAATTACTCTTTTTCTATTCGATACTTGCCACTTAGATTTTGTAAATCAGCTCGAGGCTCTTTAGTTGAAATATTACCGGCATTAATTTTACACTAATTGTGTATTTAATTTTATTTATCTCCGATAATTGAACTTTTGCATTTGGTTTATGAATTTTGTATATAAAAGGGGTCTTAAATTATAATAGCTAAATGTTTATTTTATAGATTTATAAAATATAAGCCACTTCCTTTATTAACTCGGTACATGTCGAGTAAAATACAAACTGAAGCTTATGGGAACCATGTAGGCGGGACTATGTTAAACATATGTTTTGCTTGTATGCTTGGGATAGTTGGCATTTGATGTAATTTATTGCATGAAAAAGTTTGATATTGAATAGTTATGAATCTCAGTTTTAAGTTTTCAAGTACTATTTCGGGTTAGAAATATTATTCAAACTTTGAAAATTCTCTTCTGTTTAAAAAATCAATTTAGGGGATATACTTACGTGATTTACTCGTTTGATTTATAGTTATGAAGAATCAAGAATAAGATGATGAATGAAATAACCATATTTTCCACACATCATGGATCCATAAAGTTATAAATTTGGTGGAAAGGTAGAAATAAATTTTCGTACGTCTTTCATGGCCGAAACCTCCTGCCAGATCCAAAATCAAATTTATATAAGGACCAAAAATGGCCTGGATATAAAATATAACCCTCGTTTCTTATGCATGGCAAAGAAATTAACGAATTCATTGGATATTTCTGCTGACCTTCCATTACCCTTATTCTCTAATATTTGTCTCTCGGAACTTTTAATTTTCCAAAAAACACCGCTGATGCTTGACTTGTGCAGAAGATCCATTTTTCCTGTTTTAAATCAGTTTCTCCTCATCTTTAACAACACATAAAGAAGGACAGCTGTGTAATTCATATCCGATGGCAACCTGAAATTTGTATCCCCTTTACTGAGTTTAGCTGATGTCTCGCATAGCCATTTGATAAATAAAAAATGTTACTTGTGATGAGTCACAGAGGAAAATTTTAAGGAATAAGAATGACTGATATGCAGAGGAGTAACATAGGTGTAGTGCTCTAGGCACAGTGGAAAAAGTTATTAAGGTGTTGGTGCCAGGTGGCATTAATCTTTCGTAGAGGGGTTATAAGGAGCGTTTTGCCCATGATGGGAGGGAATAGAAGGGCCAAAAGCTCTGAAATTAATAGATTTATTTTATATCAAGCATGAAAGTAGAAAGTATACTGATCTCCAGAGGAAATTGGTGTGATTAATTTGTTGGTGAATTTTGTAATATATTAAGACATATTTTTATTAATAATCAATTTAATATCATGAAGGGTACATTTTAGTGTAGAAGATGTTTATTGATTGGTGAAGTACGTATATATTCCATCCGAATAAAATGAAATAAATCTTAGGATAGCTGTAGCCTGGTAATAAAACTGTACAGAGCATTGAATTTATAGCATTATATTTAAAATCATCACGAATCTAAAAGAGATTAATTAAGGATTCTCTTCCTTTTCTTCGGATTCCTTTGTGTTTGCCGTCGGGCATTGTCTCTACCAAATGTCCTCTGATCTGGTATTTGGTCCAAATGGACTCTGTTCAAAAATCTCCTGTGCTTTTTTAAGTTAATCAATGGAAATATTGTAAGTCGTGTATTGATTTATTTGACTAGTTAAAGGGTTTTAATTTATTATTTAATATGTATGTTATAATTACTTTCTTTGCCTAGTGAATTCTTTTAGTATGGATTGTTCATTTAATGAAAAATAGTAGATTCTCTTTGAATTGCTATTATCTGGTTAAAATAAGCCAAGGGTTATTTGTAAATAGTTATATTTTGTGCAAAAATTATGTCGTTCATTGAATGAGATTAACCTCATTTTTCATAAGTGAACAATAATTTAAATTATTAGGCTATACAGTGCATCGGGAGATGGGCCCCTCCAGTGGGATTAGGTAGTCATGCGATGGAAAGTAACAGGCCTTAAAATTATTATTCTCTTTGCTAATGAAGCCGATTTAATTGGTAAATATCAGCTTCTTCGTGCCAAAATGATGCCGTGTGTCGGTTAAGAAATATTTAATTCTTATTGAATGTGAATTGAAAAGATAAAAGTGCACATTATACCAAACAATTGTGAAACATAAGATGTATTTGTGTTTAGTTTGTTTGTTATGAAGGACAAACAAGGAACTCCATACAGAAGAAATACCCTTCACATTACGCCAAACGTGAAACGGAAGATGTATTTGTGTTTAGATTGTTGTATTTGTGTTGGATTGTTTTATTTATTGTTTTGTAAAAACATTTAGAAGGGGAAGATGTTGTATATTTAGATTTATGCCATGAGATGGTCATGGTGATCACCAGAGAGGTAATTATTTAGAGGACAACAAGGAGCATTGTTGAGAGAGAGAGAATGAGATAAAGATTGGAATAAAACTAAGTAAGTAAACTACATTAAAATAATTGACTCAACAAAGCACCATGCTTCAGGGTGAATCGAGAGATAGGGGGCCTCAGGAAATACGAGGTTCTTCCTCTCCCCCAGCTCTTTCAGCTTTCCTTTCCGTCTTCCATCCGCACGTCGGTGTCCATATCTCCTCCTCTCTCGGCTGTGGGCAGTCACACTTCCTCCCCCGTCTTTCCCCTTTCTCTTCGTCATCCGCCCTTCTTCATCCTCTCTCACCGTGATTGATCCCGACTCGCACCCTTTCACTTCCCGCGCGGCCGGCCATCTGCCCCCGTGTGCCTCAGGTGCACGCGTCTTCGCTCGTGAATTATTCACTTCCTCGCACTACTCCCATGAGTCATTTCTCTCGACTGCCGCTGCACGGAATACCGGGGATGTTTCTTGGGTACGTACCGCGACGCAGATACGGGAAATGTTTAGTTCCGCTACAAGACAACCGCCTTCGAGAGTTTTCCTTACGTCTACAACTTGCACCCCAATACAAGTTTGTTTGACTCAACCTCGGTAAACCACGAAAACGTTGGAAATGTGATATATTTTCCATATATTTGAGAAGCGATGTATTTTCGCTCGGTTGGCATGCGACTCTTTTGTCAAAGTTACCCATCTAAGTATATACTGTTCTCGGAAAAAATTATTGTCTTTCTTCGTTACTCTTTAAGCTCGTCGTGGCCACCATGGTAATGTAGAGAAAGTTATTTTTCTACCCGTTTTTTCTCGCGGGACATGCTTATAAAAGAGAAAAGCATGAGTTGCTGAACCATATTTTTTATTAGAAAATTTAGTGATCCACTTATTTGTCATAACTTTTTCCAGAGTTATCTTTGTAATTTGCTGGTTTAATAATTACAGTAAAATAAAAGTAACCGGTTTGTAGATAAATAATTGCCATTATACCAGAAAACGTGATTGTTGGCTCGTTTTGTAAAATGTGAAGGAAAATTATGGGCTAACTTACGGAACGTACCTACCTATCGTATTTCGAAATCAAAGTCCGAAAGCTTAAAGCGGTTTTATAGGTCAACCTCGAGTAACCAGAAAGTGAAGAAAATTACTCTCATTCCCTATTACTTAGTTCTGAATGAGACTTTTAAACGATGACCTTACAGTAAGTTTAGGCAGGGAAAAAGTTTATCCTGGCTTGATAATAGATTTTACTCAAAGATCTTTCAGGATCTCTTTCCCTTCTCCTCCAATAAGACTATTTTTCTCTTCGGCAGAAAACCTTGGCGATTCATCATTTAATAATGTCGAGTCGTTCGTTTCAGGTGTCCTCTTCATTAAAAAGAGAACCGATGAACTTGAAGTAACGCTATGAGATATTTTTTCATTGCGGCGCGACGACACTGCGGTCGCGGACGCACAATGACTTAAAAACTCTCTTTTACCACCATTTCGGGGGGAGATCATTTATCAAAGCGTTTAGGTGAGTTAGCGTGAGGATGGAAGGGGTGGGACGGTCGGGCAACTGCGCAGTCACGATAAGAGTGGGCGAGTTTGGGAGGCTGAAGGGGACGGTGTAGGTTTGCGGGACCGACGCTCATTGGCTTTCCCCCCGCGACCACGGGGTCGCCCAAGGGGTCATCCTTCGTCCGGGGCCGGAGGAGAACCACCGCGCGACGCTATCACACACTCCACAGCCCTTGTCCTTTAACAAATCACCTGGGAGGGAGGTTTTGATCGAGGTGGGGGGGCACTGGGGCGGGGGGCGAAGAGTATCGCGCGAAAGGAGGTGGGTTGGTCGAGTGGGTGGGAAGGGGAAGAAGTGGGAGAAGCGGTCGGATACATACAACTGTGGCCTCGGTATTTTGATCGTGCGACCGCGAAAACTAATCGCATAGCGGTCCTTAAGGGGGGTGTGAGGCGGTCAATTTATCGGCGAGAGTGTGGGTAATTGGGTGATGTTTGGAAAGGGTTGGGCTGGTTGAGGGCCCGGCCTTCTCCCATTCCCTCATTCCTTCCTTTGTTTCCAGTCCAATTCCATAAATTGAACGGTCACGTGAAAAAAATAAATAAAGCCAGCTTGTTGATTTGATCTCTCCATTGTGGAGATCCCATATGCTGGTGCCTACGTTATAAAGGATGAGGGAAATGAATCGGAAGAAGATTCGATTTGATGATCATGCGGAAAAAAAAATCGCGCGAGCACATTTCCACAAAACTCCTCTGCATTTAAAGCTCAGTAAAACTGCAAGCTCGTCGTTTTATGCTGTGAATGAAATGGCTGTTATTTTGTATCTCGTTCGTCTCTGAGGATTCATAGAATTCGGATATCGGCTTATATTTTTCTTTGCTCATTCTGTTGTATTACTCTATCCTTCCTCTCATATAAACCAGTGCGCTGGAATTTTGATTTTTTTTCATTTACTATTCCTTGAATATTGCATTCCAGCTGTCTTGATTTTCGAAATGTGATTTCCAACAGATATTTTGATGACATCTTTATGAGTAGTACATCAGGCAACGATGAGATAGCAAAGGCATAAGTAGGAGTATTTGAAATATTTAAAGATGTTCTCAAGAAATACCTATTATTGTCAGAAATGTTTACGGCATAACTTTTAGGATTACATGAAAAAGTCAGAGAAATAATACAGATTCAAATAGCTTACAAATAATTGTAGGAAAATATATAAGTTATCGAGTTAAAAAAAATACTTTTAATTTCAATATCTCTACGCACTAATAAGGTAAGCTAAATTTGTAAACCGATGCAAATATTGAGACTATCAGTTTGTTTTATTGGAGTCAAATATAGATTGATTCACAGTAAGACCAGCAGAAGATAGATTGCAGAAATTTCGGAAGATATGAGTGAATTACACATTACAATAGAAGATTTGAAAGAAAAGACAGACACAATCATGAAACTCAAGAACAAACAGACCAGACTACAAACCAAAATTAACAAACAGAGAATAGGAAGGGTGATCCCAGGTGAAGAAAGATAATAACGATCCGAGCGAAAGGAAAAATACTGGGCTAACAGGAAACGGAATACCTGAAGAGGACTGAAGTGGTCCAATGAGGGCCATAAAGTGAATAAATAATAATAGATTCACAAACTCTCATTGGAAGTGGATAATTATTTAAAGCGTACTGTGCGTACTACATTGCGCGGTAATTTACAACCAACACTCTTAATGAATCGACGTCATCTTTTTCATGTTGTAGCTTAAATAAGATTGACCTTTATTTGGAGCTGCCCTTATGTAACATTGATTAAGTATTCCTCTTCCTAATGTAAGAAAATATCATTTTTTTCGAGAGCGCTCCGATAAAAATCAAGTTAAGTGCTGTGGTGGAAATGAAATTGCAGGAGCAATTCCACCACCATGCTTTAAGAAATGATAAGCATCATTTTCTGGCTTAATATCGCTTCTGAATTACTGAGGTAATTTTTGAGACGGTAAATAAGGGGCAACTCCGTCCCAGAGGGCTACAAAAAATTATTTCAGGGATCAAGTAATATATAGGTCTGCCTTGTGCTGTGGCCTCTGATGATCCTGCCTCTTCGTCCATTTTCAGAGCGGACTTTCGCTGGGCCATAATCATACCCGAGACCTCTTTATACTACTTACTGTTTATTGAGGACGCAGGGAGAAACAGATCTTCTCTCCCGTAAATTTAAATGGTGAACTTTGCAAATGACTGTGACCTAGAAGAGTAATAATTTTTAGTGACAAATTTTACCATGTAGTACATTAAGCATGATTATATGCACGATGCACGAATACGTTTTAAATAGTAATAATTTAAAAATATCCACAGTATGTAGTAAATTAATTGCACTGAGCCGTCACTTTCCCATCATTAATTACAACAACAATCGTTCATATAATTATTTACGGGTAATTTCTCTCGGTATGTCCTTTTAATGGTTAACTTCTTCTTCATCTGCGATCATATGCTTCTGGTCATTATAGCGTTTTGTGCTCATTTGTCTGTTTTACCCTCAGTTAGACAAATTAGTAAATTACTCCAGTTTGCATTGATTCTATTGACACTTTGGTATTTCACTAAAACTATTATGCGAGCGTCCGAATTAGTATTCAGATGGTCAATATTTTGCCTTGTATAAATATTCCTGCTCACGCAATTTTCAACTTTCAGATGGAATAGAATACCTGTACCAAAACCTAATAATGAAGCTTTAGAAGGTCTTACTTGTATTGTGCAACTAGAATTTTTAATCGCCTACCATTCCACGTTGCCTCTGCAAAGCATATTAAATTATTCCCACGAGACTTAAAAACGTGGTTATTTTCTATAGACAATATTGAAAAATATTTCTAAATACTGAAATACTAAGTGAAGTGAATTATGTATAATTTGTAAACTTGTTTGTATGTTAATACTCTGGTTCATGACTATCGGTAATTAATCTTTTTTTTGTTGTTTGCCTTCTCCTTGCTTTGTTCTTGTAATGAACACATTAAAAAAAAAACTGTTTCTTGACTTTCAATAAATATCAATGTTGAAATTTTCTGTTTTGGCTGCACCAGCCAGCTGTGTTTTTTTTCCTTAAGATAACTTTATATGATGGCAACTCCAACACTGATTGTTTACCACATGGGTGCCTATATTCCACCAAAAATAAATTTATTGTCAAAGTTATTTGATGTAAAATTTAGTGGAATAAATAATATCTATCTATCAATGGCACGATGAGGGTTTTGCCATGCTTTGCCATAAATGTTTGTTAATGCCACCTTAGTAAGTTTTCCGCAAAATATATTTCGTATCTTCTATTATCTCCTTGGTTTCATCAGATATCATTTTCACGTTCATTTTATCACCTCAAGAACTTCTTACGCAAAAATGTTGCTTTCGTACCAATCAGAAGTTTTGAATCCAGAGATAGGGTTTCTTCAGTCCACATCTCCATAATACTTGAGCAGACTAAGGAACTCTTTCATTATTACTTATTTAGATATGCCTTATAATTTACTTATTCCAACTATAGCAATCGTTCTTTCTTGTCAGATCATCATATTAGTAGTTTCTATGGTATTTTCAAGGCGTTCATTTTTTGCAGAATATGTTCAAAAGGTTTTTCTAAGGTATTTGCAGTAAAAGCTAAATTTCCTAAAATTTATATTGCGTGAACTAGTAAGTATTTGAGCGAGAATGAGGATGGATCATATCATCCCGTAGTTGGATGAAAGTAAATCACTATTGGACGATGCCATTAGGTTTGTTTAACCTGCATTTGTGAAATTTGAATTTGGGCCATAGATTGTTCTATCGATGATGGACGGCTTGGTAATTAGGACATCGATGTATACGGTGAAATGGATAATGTTGGGGATAAAATCCGTATTCATCGAAAACTGGAACGGGGCATGAGAAGCTTATCGTATAGCAATGTGGAATGCGGTTGGTGCCTATAATGTTTAAGGGAGTAACACTTAATTTAACCCCTCCGAGAGCAGTCTGGCTAAATGAGCTAGGATAATATGTAATGTGTACCACATGGTAGACCTAATCTTGTCACCCAGTTCCTCAGGCCCAAGGGACCTTCAAGTTCTCTTGATGGTTTCGCATCATGCATCCACGGCCATTCACTTAAGGGCTGAGATGAAATGTTGGCTCGGACAACAAGGAGGGCCCAAGAAAAATAGTAGGGGTTTGAAATTTTGCATTTTGAGTAATTATGAGAATTGCATTGCATCGGTTACATAGTCTGTCCGTATGTAAGATTTATGCTTTTAGAATTTTATTAAATGATATTGTATTAGCGATATTTTTGCTTTGATGGCTTCAGAGTGACACAGAGAATATTATCATGACACCTCACTGCTTCTCTAGGCCTGACAGAAGCGATAAAATAAGAGAGATACATTGCTGAACAGATAGGTACAAAAATTCATTCTTTCCGCGAACAATAAGCAACCACAATAAAAACTAAGCTTTACTAAATACGCTCCCATCATACACGGCACCACTTCACCTCCCAAAACCTCATCCGTTACATCTTTACACGGCTGGTATCTACACACCCCCCACCACACTCTCATTCAGCGGCTCGCAGGGTAGTATGTAGAAGTAGATGTAGATGAGGAATGGAGGAATGTGATTAGGAGTAGGGTAACTTGGGGGGAACGGACTTGCATTCGGCAACTCTTCGTTTTCTCCCCTTACCGCGATATATCTACTCCGCATGAAATAACCGGCAAGTTACAGTTCCTGCATGACTTACTAGTGGTACCTTATATTACTATTATTGGTCGCATGAATAATACAAACCAGTAGTTGTAAATAGTATACTGCATGATAGCATGTTCATTTACGTAGCACTATCCTAGTTTATGGTCTGACCGCGTATAGGCCTGCTCCTGGCATCCGGGCGAGCGTGCGTGGTTCTGACTTCAGCTGGGATGAGGGTTTCATGCCTGTTGTGGAATCACTCTGTGTCACACACCCTAGTGGTGGCTTGCACGGCATTTCGTAGATGTAGATGTAGACTCCTTCCGCTGGTGACTTCCATGTCACTACAATTTAAAACTCTCCGTCACTCATACGGCAACAATACCAATAACCCTTTCTTGACTGGATGGGAGAGTGCTTTTGCATGGCAGAAGGACCATGAGCCAGCGAGCGAAAGCCTCTTTGGCCTTCCAGAGGGTTTTTCTGTAGGGCTTTGGAATTTCTGGGTCTCGGCAGTGACAAAATTATGATATCTAATCCATGAAGATTTTAAATAGGACCATTCGTAAGTTGAGAGTTTTCGGGGGATATAATGGCCTGTCCACAAAATTACCTGGGCTCGAAGGTGCCGAGTACCTACTAAACGCCACAAGTGTCCTTCGGTGCCGATTTATCTTGAAAAGGTGGCGACAGAAGAATCCAGGGAAACACGAATGAGGAAAAATACTGTGAGTGCCAAACGCGTGGTATCGTGAGCTCCAACATAGCTTGGTGATTTTTATCAGCTGATCAATTGGATACGCGTGATGGGTACATTGTAGAGTAGTATCACTGATTAGCGTTAAAATTAAGGCAAAAAATTGAGAATCAAGCTAATGACTTCTAAGTAACACCTGAAAGGTATCCAATTTCTTCTTAAAATCCTTCTCCTGAAAAAAGTTATCGATTTAACGAGATGGAAAAGCAAAGACATTCTTACCCAAT
Source organism: Ceriagrion tenellum (assembly GCA_963169105.1). Taxonomy (NCBI): domain Eukaryota; kingdom Metazoa; phylum Arthropoda; class Insecta; order Odonata; family Coenagrionidae; genus Ceriagrion; species Ceriagrion tenellum. Next base: position 39,604,690 of record OY720640.1, read on the forward strand.
ATCTTCCCGACCCTTGGCGTGAATGGTGGAGGAACTATGCTTTATCTCATCACCAGCGCACGCTCTTCATTGTCATGGGGACTCTCAATCGCCTATTTCTTCTTTGTATCTCCGATATGCCCCCTGCCCCAAACCTTATCCCCCGCTCCTACTTTCTTCTTCCCCTCTCTCGCTTGAATGACCCCTCCTCCCCTTTCCCACCTGATGGATGTCCAGACGCCGTGACCCATTCCGCCCATCTAGATATCCACTCCTCTCCCCCGTCCCCCTCTTCCCACCCGCATATCCCGCTATCTCTATCCGTGACCCTTCTTCTCCCACCAATACACCCCTCCCCCACCCCCACGCTCACTTTCCCTTATCGCCCTCAACCCTCGATGCCTGTCCCTTTCTCTACGCAAGTATGGAGGGTTGCGAGGATTTACTGTTGCGTGTAGTGTCATTTTTTATGGAATTTTAAAGCTGTTGTATCCCTGTGCTAATACCTAATGCATGAGTGATTGCCATGATAATTATTTTTTTATTTAATTTTACTAGGTGCGTATTAAAATTCAATAGGAAATCTCCTCATCCTACGGGTTTCCTCCGCGCCTGCATTGTTTGGCCGCAACAACTTTATCGGCACTTCTACCCCCGTCTTCTGATCGATGATGGTCATTCATGGCATTGGTCATTGTGGTACAGGGCCGAGAACGAGAACAAAGTTCCTATGCATAAAGTGTTGTGGAATAAAGCGTGAATTTGAAGGCAGTTTAGTAAAATACGAAGCATAAAATTTTATTGTTCCCTTTTGGAAGGGTGTAGTGCAATATTAATACTACCCGCGATGAAGCCTAATAGAATAACTATCCTGGTGGCTGATTATATTTCATTCAATTCGTGTAAACAAGTGACCTTTTACGGGTTTTGATGCTTTCGTATATATTCAACTACCTCATGCTTTCTTCTCCTAAACCCCATCTCCCTGCTCCATCCCTGGAGGACCATTTTTTTTTTTACTCTGCCGGAGACTCTCACAATTCATTTGAGGTGAGGAAGGTGTTCGCACCTGCGCATGCGTAAAAGTTTCCCATTTCCCTCTCCACCCCTCTCCTCACACTCTTATCCTTCCAACCCACCCTCCCCCGCGAGCCATTATCGCCCCCTCGCTCCCCCTCCCTCGCCTCTAACCCTCTCATTTGTATCCGAGGGATTGAGTCCATCTCCCGTTTCCATCTGCATATCCCTTCATCTCTCAAATCCACCGACTCGCATCCCGCGTCACGAATCTTCTTACGCTGCGTCTTCCTCGTTCTCTCACCTTTCTGCCAAGCCGCCAATGCTTCGTGTCTCTTCCTCCCTTGTCAAGCTACGCTCTAACATTTCTTACTTTTGTAACCATCTTTCTCACTTCCCTGTCTCTCTTTACTCTTAAGGTTACATTTTTTTTGTCTTGTGAACAGGTTGTAATCTAATTTAAATTCACTAGGGGTCCCAAGATGTGGGTGCTAGAAATATAATTTAATATAATCGACTTCCATTCTGTACTACGGAAACGGCTATGGACGAGCGTTGCCCTATCAGTCTAGTTCTGGATGTCTACCTTCTCGCCACGTTCTTACCCTTTTTCTTAACCGCTGAGTTCGTTGTTGTATGCGGATCCGCTATTACTCTATTGATTTTATGCTACGTAAGCAAATTAGGTTAACATGCGGGTTAATGTGACTCTCTTTTTTAATAATTACTCTCCTTATCAAATTTAACACAATTAAAATATTTATTTCGCTTTACTGCAATAAATGCTTTAGATTTATTAATTTGGAGTCCAATTTACAAATTTCAAATATGACTGACCTCAACTTATTCAAATATATAAATTGACATTAGTTATGAAATATTATGTCCAGACAAAAGACAAAATTCAGACACCGAAGTATGATTGGAAGTGAAAACAATTAGATTTTACCAATTTGGTGGTGCGTCACCCAAATACCTTGCATTAAATTCTAAACCAAATCAAATTTAAAATAATGAGTTGGCAATACAAAAGTTGAAAATTGGAAATCAAAGATGAAAAATAAATGGTGGATATCTATGATCCTTCGATGATGTTTCCCCGACCAACTCCAATTTGGCTTCCCTTTCCGGACTGTGTGGTCCAAGGTGTCACGGCCGACTCTCGAATGCAACGATGGTACGGTGCGCCATACGATGACTGCCAGGCACTTATATTCACTAATAAAACAACTTTCGAATATACCACGGAACGGCTTAGCTCAGCGTCTGTCTCCGTCGAAAGTTTCATTATCAGTCCCCCAATACGTCCGCCCCCGCCAAAAGGTCCATTAGCTGTCCCACAATACGTCTCTCCTCCTACTTTGGTCAATACCTCTCCTCCTCGCATTGTTAGAACATTGTTCCCCAAACTTCTTCCCCTTCTTCCCCTTCCCGAAGCGTGGCTTATTTTGGTTTACCCGCGTCAGAGTCTTACTGCACGTGATCAATAATATTCAGGTTTGTTTATGTTGTGGTATTAAAAATATTGTTGTCTGCTGCTCGTATAGAGAGAATATTCATGGTAAACGTTGAAGGTCATTTCCAGGATATACAACTTTGCCTATCAATATTACGAGTACCAACTATGACATATAATAACAGGGAACAAGTTCTAGTAGTGAATACATTATAAGGTATGTCTCTACATTTTAGAGTTTGTCTAAAAGAATGCTTCATTATATTCCCTCCGTATGGTAATTATAAATGATATCTACATCTTATCCGGCTAGAGTGTGTAAAATTTCGGCTATCTTTTAGGATTAGAATGCCCTGTAATTCAAGCGCTTCAATTCCAGCTAAATTCAAGCTAAATGATGCATGTTTCTCTTAATATACATCAAGGGGACATCCGATAGTGTTTGGATTAGACGATAGAAGCTCCTGCGTGAATATAGAAAGAAAGAGTTCCTGTTAGTTATTTCTACTACATAATTCATAGACTTCATGTTGAGCATGAAATGGGTTTATAGTAATCGTTGTTTGTTCTAATTCTTCAATTTTGCTTCATTAGAGAGAGAGAAAAATTATTGGCATGGGAAAATAGGGATAACTATTGGCAAATGTGTTTATTTCTCACGCTGTTCGAGAGACTGTGACCTCGTTCGTAAAATGATGACGCTTGATGTCGAGTTTCCCCAGCCTCACATTATTATTCCGCGACTTATATTTCATTTTCAGGAAAAGATTTTTCTCAAACCTGAGCGAGTTCTGAAATTTTTTCTAGATATTCTAATAGAATCGAAATGTACTATATGACGGCTGCATTACATTTATTTTGCTGACATGACAATTTTATTTCAGTTTTTTTAATTCACCCAGTATTTTATTGAAGCTGCACCTATTATATTTCTCCTGATAGTTCCCACCGACATTACCAAATTAGTTCACTTAAAAAAATGAAGAAAACTCAGGTTTAGCATTGGCATCCATTTTTTCATGTAGAATATTTGGAGATCACAAAGTTTCAAAATGTTCATATTAATTACATATTTACCAAGAAACGCCCGAGAGGCGTTGAATTAACTCCGACATTCAGGTAGCTTGAATGATGACAATAGCTACTCATGAATGCTATAAATTACTACATATACCGTGGAGCATTGTCAATGCATGGTTCTCACTCTAATTACCCCCCACTGCCTCAATCACACTCAATCTCCGCCGTTTTCCTCCTCCATCCGTCTTATTCCGTCGCGGCTCGCTGTCGTGAAGTGAAACACTAAAAAAGGAGCAACAAAAGTGAGAGGACTGTAAATCTGATTGTTTTGGGCGGCCATCCGCCTTTCATGCACAATTTTGTAATTATCTTACTCTCCGAGTTAATTCAGCCTATTGCCCACCACTGGAGTAAATAAATTTCTATTCTATAGATGATACAAAGGAAACAGTTGACAATCAAGGAGAAATAGAAGTGGATTTAGCATGCTCTAGAGGTTGACTAAATATTGCTTGTCTTCAATAGCTGTTAAAAGTGTACGATATTATGGAAAAGAAACAAAGGTGTCCATGAAATGCTATTAGTCAGGTCATTATCATTGCTATTAAATTAGAAAAAATAAATTTCTTTGACGTGAGTCGTAATTATGTCCCACAGACGTTCTAGGGGGTGTTTGAGCCCAGACGTTTTAGTATTAATGTAGTGTAGATTTTCATCATATTTTCAGTGTGCAGGATAAGATTGCTCATTGATTCAATTACGGATGGGGTGTTTGCAATAAACTCGTAACAGTTGTATGCTGCCCACTTACAAAGAAGCATTTCACAACGTTTGCTTTGTGAACACTGCCAGTGATAACTTAGCCATTTTGTTTCTTTTATTGTTTCCAAGGTTGCCGCTCTATAGTGTAGAATGAAAATTCCTGAGGGAATATACTAGTTTTTTTCGGACTAAATTCCCGTAATGATTTCCTGTGCATTATGTTATTTTAAAATATGTTCTGTAATTATCTCTACATACCTACTTCTCATCAGAAGCTTTACTCCCGCGCCAGAAATTAACCGCAATTTAGCCATTGATATCATTAAAGGAATTTTTTTCGAAATGCCTGTATCCGTCTTTGCTTTAACCCTGATTAAAAGCCAAGAAGTCTTGATTAGAATTTTCAGCGTGACTCCAAAACACCAGATTATATCAAATATCTTTTATTCGACAAATAAATCAATGTGGAAGCTTATATTGAAGCAAACTCCTCTCGATGGTAGAAATATTTTACCATCATATTATTAGCACAATAAAATCTTTATATATATATAATTCTTATGTAAGTATGTATGTCACTGAACTTCTCCTAAACGGCTGGACCGATTTTGATGAAATTTTTTATGTGTATTTGAGTGGGTCCCTGGTTTAGATTTACAAATGGACCCGGTAGGTGGCGCTGTGATTGGGTTCTAGTACATTTTTTTGACGACATTTTTGTGGCGACCGTAAATGGTGCCATCATCTTCTATATTGTTGCCAAGGAGGCCTTGCTGATTTGTTGATGTTTATGTAACTAAGTCAGAGGACTGATATTGTAGTGGACATTGATTTAGGCTCTAATAAATTGATTTGATAAACGTGGAGATCTCCTCACCCATCTCCACATTGGTGACCCCGACAAGGAGAATAAATAGTCAACGTTTGGTGAAAATGGTTTCTTGGATACTCTCCACCAATATTTTTAAAAGGAAAAAATAATAAGTTTATGAATAATCGACGCGTTGTTTTGACGAAACGAAAAGATTGAAACGTCAAATTTCACTTAGCATGTAGTATAATACCGAAAATTAAAATATCGAAAAAACGTTTGCTGAACCCGCTTATAGCTGGCAAGCCTACGTTTGGGCAGGACAATGTCTGTCGGGTCCGCTAGTTGAGTATAAAATGTTTAATATGAATTTATAATTGTTGCTGAAGACGAAACCGAATGATTCGTTGTAATTTTCAATTTTAGCAAACTGAATTAGATATGCAGCGTAGGGATTGGGGCGATGAAAAAATAAATTGCTCACAATTTACTTCTTTGCTCTCTATTTTATTGTATCCTAAGAAACATTAACCCATGTTCTTTATCTTGTATGTACCGGAGACTGAAAGGTTGGGGCTGAAATTTCATGTTATAAATGACTTCTTGATCCATGATCATCACCATCAACATTGGTCATCAAATCCTAAGATTGGTTGACTGCTGCCCTCCGCCCTTCTCCATCTAAGCTTGGTCTCTCACTTCCCGGTGGCTCATTTGATGTACTTTCCTCATTATTCTGTCCATGAACTTATTTCTGGGTCTTCCTCTTGGGACCATTCCCACTATTTTACCTCCAGTTATGTTCTTTACAAACCAACAGTGCCTCAGGGTGTGTCCAATCTATCTGATTCTTCTTCTCTGTATGGAATTCGGTATGGTCCTCTCCTCTTTTGCTCCTCTGTAAACTTCGTTACTTCTTTTTTTGTTCGTCCATTTTATATATGGCATTATCCTCTAGCATCAGATTTTGAAGGCTCCAGTTCTGGTCATCTTTTCAAAGGTTCATGCTATCAATACATTCCGTATTGATCCACATTCTAATGCTATTGAAGAGCTCATAAAATTTTTACGATAGAGAGCTTTTTTTAAAACCATGGAGCTTGAGCTAGCACAAGGACTGTTAGTATGTTGTTTCTTACGCTCCAGTCTTTTCTCCGGCTGTGCCCCTTCTTTATAACTTATACTGGATCAGTAATGTGGAAAACCTAAACCTCTCGATAGATAAGAATAAAACTGCGAGCGTTCTATTGCTGATCAGAATTTTTCCTTCGAAGTGCTGCTATACTCTATCACGCTTGCTTTTTCGTGCATCCCTCTTCAAATTATGTCTGAATACCTATCCTAACGATAAGGAAAGGTTCCCAGTGATGAGACTTTCTTCCTTTGACTTGAATAGTGCTTTAAAGAATAACAATTTTTTGGAAAGTATTTTACGATATTATAGAGACCAGTTTAAAATGAAAATATGGGCCTAAGAACGGAAAAGAGCACCTTGGCGTGATTCAAGATTGGAAGATCAACAATATAATTTGTATAAAGTGGATTTGATTCTGGTTTTGAATATTGCGCGGTAGTATTGCTAATTGCGCAGTGATATGCGACACGTTATAAAATCGACGAATAGAGAAACTGTGTGCACCAATACTTTCGCGCCTTTGGTTGCGAAATCGTGAGGAAGAGAGAGTAATTTTTTATCGCGATTCCTAATTTTGCGCCTAACCGTATTCCGTTATCTTTTCAGCGGACCCAACTTGCCCCTTTTAATTTTTATCCGATCCATTTATCTTTGGGGGAGATTGTGAGATCAAGGTGGGTAGCGAGAGAGGAGAGAGCAGTCGGATAAGAGGCATGGAGTGAGGATTTCGGGAATGGGCGGGTTCCCGACCCACCCACGCCTCCTCTCCGCAAGCACAGTCCTCATAATCGCCGCCTCCGGCTCGGACGATTAATCTTCCTTACCTCAAGGCTCGCCCGCCAGCCTCCTCGAATGCTTCTTTGCGGGAGGGCGGGAGTAACCAATGGGGGGGAGTGTTTGATGCGTCGCTCGCAGCGTCGTCCCACCCCCGCAGCCAATCAAATGAGAGGGAACGCACGAACGCCCTCCGGACTAGACATCCTCCGCGGGACAATCACTCAACCGTGCTCCATTCTCAATGCCGCTTTTTAATACGCATTAACCCAATTTTTCATTCGTCGTTACGCAAAGCCCGGATGTCGTAGTTGAGTGAAAAGATTGAGGGCTCACGTGTTACACGTTACAACCTCGGACTCCAAAGCTCTTATGTGCTATCCATAGCAGCAATGCAATCACGCTATTTGGTTCGCCTATATGTAAGTCTTAGAGGAACTTTTAGAACCTAGGGTGTATTTGGGGTGCAGTTATTGCCTGTAAAGAGGAAGCGATCGCTTGACTTTACACTGGCCAATTCTTCATTAATTTATTCTACACACCATCTCACGGTTGTATTTGTTCGCCTTCGTTTGTCGTGCCATACTTCTAAGAAGCAGTTATTATTCTATCCATGTGGAAGTAGTAATATATAAAAATGCATGAAGCTAATGATAGCATTGGGAGTAAGGTATTTTTGAGATTGATTAGTTTATTGGTCGTAATTGCTTAGGATCAATGGAAAACGAGCGATAATTATGTGCACCGCCATCGTAATGTACTACCGTCACATATCTCGTTCCATGTAATAATTAAGAGCTTCTAAATCGCTCAGTTAATTTTTAAATATAATTTTTACTTCATTATAATTGAATTAATTTGATCGATTCCCTGTTGCTACCTTCCTTTTAGTACTTGTCTTACTCTCTGTGTAGCTTCCTATTATTTGAATGGCTAAACTTTGGGGTCGGTAATTTCATCAGAAAAGATTTTACTAAATCCTTAATTCCTGTGTTAAATACCTTGCCTTAGCCGTCCTAATATTTGCTAAAGAGATAGCCGCGATGATGTTCAAATTATATCTTCCCGAAATTCCAGTAAATTCGCCGTTTTAACTGCGAAAGCACCTCGCTACGTCGGGACTATTTGCTCCCTGTTGCTTTGGATATTTTACACCATCATATTCACTGCGCCACCCTGAATTAATTTTTTGATGCCGATTTAACTTTATAAGATAAAAGTTAAAGAGAGAATTTTCCCCGCATTAATATTTCATCACATGGACTTGTGGTAGAACTGTGCCAATTTAAATGACTAACACTGTTTCTGAATTTTGTGGGTAATATGTATGTTTATCGGTCATTATAAAACACTTCAGTTGTATTTGAATACATTAAATTAATTTCTAATGCTGTAACAATTAATATCTCCTAACCCAGATAGCAAAATAAGCTTTAATCAAGCTTGATTTAAGCGTGACAATACATGTAACCAAGCTTGAATCCAGCTTGACAATTCAAGCTATTAAGCTTATTTCAAGCTTGAATCAAGCAAGCTACTCTCCACCTGTCAAGCTTTCTACAACCGTAACAGCGTAGCTTGAATCAAGCTTGATTTTCCATTTTGATTCAAGCATAAGTTTCATGTGGAATCAGGTTAACTATTCCCTTGCCAGCAAGTCTAAATCAAGCTGTTCAGATTTAATGCAAGAAATGACTATTTCATCTTCGTACAACGTGTGATCCACACAATTATTTTACCAAGGCTACATTCTGAAAATGAATAAAAGCAGGTGCGTGAAGAAAGAGGATTGTTTGAGTCAAATTGAATATCACTTCTCTTTCACAACTTTACAATGCAAGTATAACTGGCCTTAAAACAATTTCTCACACAATTTCAACCCGGTGTGATTTCATTCGACATAAGCTTGCGAAAATCAAACTTGATTATGATGGAACTTGATCAAGCTTAGCGAAAGCTTACATGCCATCTGAGAATTGAGTGAGCGACTTTTAAAACTAGTTTTGTAATGCCAAACAACAATTTGAATCACAAAATCACCACATAGATATAATTTTCAAGCTACATAATGTGTGTATAAGAGGTGTTTTATCCGTTTAGTGTTTAATTTAGCATATGATTCCGTAATACGGCGATGAAGTATACAAACAACATAAATGATAAATTGGCCTTGAGCGGGAGTCGATTCATTAGTCTTCTGTTCTATCGGGTTAGTACCTAGTACGTAGACTAGCCGTCACGTAGGCCAGACTAGTGCTTGATCTACCACGCTTCCCGGTTTTCCTGATTATTACGACATCGTTTGGTGCAAGAATCACACTGGACTGAGCTTTTATACGGCAAGCCCAATGTTTGTGATTTGGCTCTCGGTCCAGGCCAATTTCAAAATTAATTGAGCTTGATTTCAATAAATCGCTTTTATGCTCTGCAGCATCGAACAGTGAATGTATATGACTTGTGATACTTTCTCTCTCCTCAGCAAATTTATCTTAAATCTTGTCGTGAATCGTAATTTTGCTCAGGCATGGAGGCCACCAGGTTGGTGAACTCCAAATTCAAAATGGTAATTCTTGAAAGAAAAGGTATTTTAATGCCGCCACGAAAATTCCTGAACGTTTTGTTTTTCGTAATTCATCCACCAGAGGTCGGTGGTTCTTGTCCTGCTGAAGCGAGTAGTTGTCAGGGCTGATGGTGAGCTCGTGCTTTCACCTCAAGGAGAGAGGTAGCTCAAGACCAGCCCTCTGAAGCTCCTATCCCTCGCCTATTAGCGAGAGCGTACCGATTGTGTTCAGTTTCCATATTTCTCCACCAGTTGTCGCTACCGGCCTTGGGTGCTAGGATTTCTGCCGGCAGTATTATTTACAAGCTTAGGTAGTTGAGTAAATAGTTTCGTTCTGAGTTTTTGACGACTTAGTTCGCTGTTTTTTGAGTGCATAGGCTAGGTAATATTTTCACAACTTGTGTTATTGTAAATATAAATGTGTTTTGTCTGAATACTGGGAATAAAACGTGGAGATAGTGCCACGGTACCATTGCTACCTAGTACTGAAATATTAGTAAGGCGTTGGATGGCGCAGCATTTTTGATATTCATAGTATGTAATTAAAATAATATTTAACTTTTAATTGTTTTTCCATGAATTATTAGCCAGGAAAATTAACTCGGTGGCGATATGAATGAACAGGAGACGAACAATATGCTAACAGTATGCAATTGTAACAATATGCTTTGTTACAATTTTGAGTTAACTGTAATTATACGTGATTAAATTCTTCTCTAAGCATGGTAATCCGTTATTTGCCAATACGTAACAAACGTCGCAAGAATTTTCTGAACTGAATTTCCGTTCACTGCACGGGTTCTCCGAAATATTTCTATCATTTGATGAATTTAAGAGAATAGGTACTAGATTATTATAGGTAACAAATCTAATGATAACTTCAAATGAAAGTATACTTTGAAGATAATGCTGGATCAGTTTGCTTGATCATGCACGTCTCATGTGTCCAAACGTCGTCAGCTCCCTCGAACAAACTGTGGAAGTTAAAATATTAACCTAAAAGATACATGAAAACAATACGCTTTTTTAGAATTTCACAAAATAGTGTTACCAGTGTTAAGATTTTCGAGAGGCTAATTGCGATGTCTAACCATCTTATTAAGCCCACGGGCTATTTACAATAAAACATTTCAAATATCCGTGATAAAATAGTTGATATTTACCATCACATCACTTTCCTTGATACACTAATATATCATTATTCCTACTTCATATGCATCCAAACATCGTCTGCTCAGTCGGATAAGTGGTGAGAATAATATAAACAACCCAACAGATACACAAAAACAATAAGCTTTGTTACAATTTTGAGTTAGACTGTAATCTTACGTGTTTAAATTGTTCTCTCAGCATGGTAATCCGTTATTTGTCAATATGTAACAAACGTCTCAAGAATTTACTGAACTGAATTTCCGTTCACCGCACAGGTTCTCCGAAAGTTTTCTATCAGTTGATGAATTTAATAGAATACTATATTATTATAGGTAACAAATCCAATGATAACCTCAAATGAAAGTAAACTTTGAAGATAATGCTGGATCATGCACGACTCATGTATCCAAACGTCGTCCGCTCCGTAGAATAAATTGTATAAGTTAAAATATTAACCTAAAAGATACATAAAAACAATATGCTTTTTTACGATGGTGAGGTGAACTATCATAATAGAAATTAAAACTGTTTTCCCAGCTCAGATAGCAGTTATATGTTCACATAGGTATGCATAACAAACATCGCCAGCCTTTCCTAAACTGAAATCCCGTTCTATCACAAAATCTAAAATTATCAGAGAGTTATCTATCAGCTGATGAATGCAGAACAAAATAAAGTATACTAATAGTATCCGACGACAGCATTGAATGAATTTAGTTGGATTATTTATTGAAAACATTCTTTCATGCACCAGACTCACGGCATCCATGGCGAAGGTCTCAGCTGTTTGTGAAAAACGTAAACATCGCTCGTCATTGGCAGAGAATTATGATGTATTATCATTTATTCTAATATTCCAAAGCACTTGATATCCTTACCATATTCCCAAGGTTAAACTTTTTGTAATACGTGGTTTTGTCATGAACGGAATTCCACTGCTAACCATTGAAATTGAAGACGTCCTAGCTATAGCTGTATGCGCTACATTTACATGTGCCGTAAATAGTTACTTCGTCATTTCACCTAACGTCTTGAAACGTGCGCTAACTGGCAGGAGAATTAATCTTATTCATTTGGAACGTTGAGCGCTTGAGAACCAGGCAGAGTAATTCCGTAGCGTTTCTGTAAATTTTGGTGGCAGGATTTGTGACAAACCTTCTACAATAGTCGTTTATTTTGTTCATAAATTCCAATATAGCTACGAAATATTTGATATCATCACTAACGCTTTTAACAAGTATAAATTCATTTTTATCGCAGAGAATTAGAACTGAAAATGCAGTAATATTGTTAAGGTATATTCTTCATTCGTTTCAGAATTCTTAGGGTCGTAATATCACTTTTTAACGTCTTTAAAGTAGACACTTCCATTGCAACGCATAAGAAGTTCGCACCAAGCGACGGTGGCGACAGCATGCGGCGAATAGAAGAAACCGAACACTATCGGTACGCATTTCTTTGTTGACCTTCCAATCCTATATATTAATCCGTGCTCAAGACGAATTGAAAAAGTTTAGGCTGGAAAAGAATTTTGTTGTCTTTATGTGTCAACTAGCGGAAGGTATACATTGATATTCAACGGGTGTGAAAAATATTGAACATATTTTATAAGAAAACCACAACGCCTGTTGAATAGTATACTTGTTCTAAGTATGAATTAAATTTATCGATTATCCCCCGAAGCAATCTATCATGGGGCTCTTGAGACTCTTGGCCCTTCATATACAGTTTTCTTTCTACGAGAAATCATGAGTGTGCAGGAAAACTTAATATTTAAACGCTAGTGGTGTGAAAATCCTTTGAAAATCAAATCTCTGGTTGTCAAGGAAATATGCTATTTTTTCAGAGAAAAATGTGAGATTTTTCAGCTAAAGCCATGCTTTTCAGACAAATACGAAAAGATAAAGAAAATGAATTGAAAGGATTCGAAAATTCATTTATTCAGCCATCCGATAAAAAATTACAGTCCTCTATCTAATAAAAAAGTACTTTTAAAAAGCGAAAATTGAAACCACGGCACCAAACGAAATGCTTAGCATGGACCGCCAGGGGGGTGGGGCTTCGGGGAATCATTGGGCTTTTTAATATAGTCATTGCTACAACCAGATATATTTTCTATCTACATGCCGAATTTCAGCTCAATCCGTTTAATAGTTTGTGCGTGACGGAGCAACAGGCAGACAGACACCATTTCATTTTTAAGCATTAGCAAGGATGATTTACGTTGTCACTTCTGGATTAGCGGATTTTTTTAGTGATGATCATTTTCGCAGTTTAATTGTTGCTCCGTTATATTCGTCATAATGCAAAGTGAGAATGCTGTCAACAGTATTCCCAAATTCCACGCCCACCTCCACTCAGTCTTTCCTTATCCTTTCCTCATTCTTGCATCCCCTCAACAATCGCTCACCTACCCTTCCCTTCTGTGGTTTCATCTCCACAATTCCAACATCCCTCCCATCTCAACTTGCCAGGAGTGGCTAGATATTCCCCCTCTCTTTCCCTCTTAAACTCATTCCCTCCTCTCCTTTCCGTCGTCCTTCTGAATTCTCTTCCCCACTCTGGCCCCTCTCCGTTTCTTCCAAACGAGGATATTTGCCTGGCAAATATTTGGGCCTTCGGAGAGGCGGCGGCGGTGGTGGCGGGAGAATAGGTGAGGATTTTGAAACAGTTCGGTCCGCCTCCGGATGTAGCTTGCGGGGGTGTGAGCAGTGGCACTTTCGGATTGAGGAAAGGGGGGGGAATCGGGTGAATGAGAGGGTTTTTTTCCTCTTTAAAGAGAGATGGGTTCCGTATTAAGGTTCTTCGGCTTGAGAGTGGGCACAAAAGGCAAGTGGCTAGGGTGAAAAGGAAAGAAAACATTGAGAAATATAGCTCTGCTGGGTGAAGTGTACAGGGGTGGCAAGTAGTTAGAGGGAGGGAGGGAAAAGTGGTTGGATAAAGAGTGGGGAGAGCTTAGAGAGGGCGAGACAGGTGGGAATGAGTGAGGGGAGAGGGAATGTAAATCGAGTGAAATGATTGTGTGCGAAAGGTAGACTGGGCTGAGCGGAAATTGAAACCGACTTGGTGACTTTAGGAAAGAAAACGAGGGCCTCTGTATGGTTGTTGAAAATTGAGGATTCTACTCCCAGTTAACTATTCCATATAAAATCCTCCCTTATTGGCCCTATTACTTAAGTGGAGTAGCATTTTTGTTAAGTGACATATTGTTGATTTGTGTTATAATGCCTTTATCGCTGATCTCAATCGTTTAGGCTTAAATTTGTTAAAGTTCATTATGAATAATGAGAAAGATAACATTTTGTGATTCCACCAATTTATTTTCAGCTACTACAAGTTTTAATCGGCACTTTAAGATGACGCCGCTGCGTCAAAACTAGTGTCACCTGAAAATAAATTGGTGAAATCAAACATAGTTTCCTTTTTCATAATTTACTTTATCGCCCATTAAAGCCAATTTTTTATGGCACAGAATAATTTGCCTCTGATGTAGTTAGGGAACATTTGGGTAGATTTGCTGTGCCTATTTTGTGTAGTGACACAGGATGAATTGAAGTTGTGTGGTAGGTAATAATACACAAAATGTATTAGATGCATCTCATTGTATAATAACACAATTTAAATCTATAAAGCTGCTAAAACCTGTGTGGTAAATTTGCGTAATATTCAATGTGGAGAGAAAATTTATTCTGTTTGGAGGAGATTAACAGTTAATTAATTGTCTTGTAGCCATGAATCAAAGTTTGAGCAGCTGTCAGAGATTCTAATACGAGGAATGCAATTGTTGCTGCGTAGGAGACGTCGCAATGGTACTCTTCGCGAAAATTTATTACTTATGCATAGAGATGCTGCGGGTTACTAAATCGGCTTGTTGCGTTTGTGGAAAAAGGATTAAATTATCAATCAAGAGATACGGATAGAGACATGAGAGTATATTATGCTCTTAAGTATTAATGATTTTTGTCGCTTAATCTGAGATCCCAAGTTTTTCTAGGAATTCAAGGGATCTACTGAAAACTCTTAATACTGGTTATGTGTTTCTGGCTGAGAGGCCTCAGGTTTACTTGAAATCCTATCTAACTACTATACTCTAAGGTTTCAAGCTTCATATTGTGGATGTTGGAACATTTTTAGATAAAAGTAATACTTTTTATCATAGCACTTAATGTCATTAGGTTGACCGCTGTTTCGACGCTGTAGCGTCATTTTCAAGGTACAAGCAATGACTATGAGGTCATTTGATCAGGTAGTCCCGAAAATCGTTCACCAAAATGCGATTGATAAACTATATAACTTTTAATGGCACAAAATACTCCATTGCAAATAATTTTGTTTATTAAAACCTGGATAATAGCAAATAGCATCCAAAGCCATAATAATTACACTAGAGGAATTGCGATTGCGTTGTGAGCAATTGATAGCGATTACTAGTTGATACATTATACAGCTAATTTTTCGGAACCTTTCGTTTGGTGATATAGGTATGAAAGGTAAAGAAAAAATTATGTGGGTTACACACATATAGCTAGGTGTTTCAATAGAGTATCTTCAACGTTAATGTTTTTCTGAAATTCCGTAAATAAAGATGCATTAGCGACACCTTGGGTGAAATCGACGAACGTAATTGACCACACATTTGTGTATTTGAATCTGTATTCTACCGAAATTCTGTTGAAATGGCTAGCAAATTTGGTCACGACAGCTAATTATTTTGAAAAAATCGAGTACTTTGGTTATTCTTCGAAAAATTATTAGGCTTATGTATATATTACTGTATATTGACTTGTCCCGTGCTATTTCTCGTTTATCCAAGTGCTGAGATTGATGCAAACATGAATTGTCTATTCTTATATAATCAAACATTATCGAGATCAGTAATTCATTAGATTATACTCAAAGGAAGGCTAGCTGAAAGGAAAGTACATGATTAATAATGAGTAGCAATGGTTCTTAAGAAAACTCTGCAGCCCCATTTTTCTACTTATGCCGAAAGTGTAGGATATGTACAAAAATACTCTATTTCCCTCGCAGCGATTCATGTAGATGAACCAGTCATTGATTATATGTATTGCTTTCTTCGCCAGGAAATTAACATCGTTAATCAATCGTACTTTCTGCTGGGTCCGTTTATCAATCATCCCTGATCCAATACACAGGAAGTATCGGCATATATATCCGACAAAGAGCCAGAGGGTCCGCGGAAACTTGGCCATGTACCCGTCTGACAGGTCCACGAGCACAGAATTATCGACAAATTCAGGTTGGCCCGCACGAATTTTCATCGTCCGGGATGGAAGTTGATGGAAGGGGAGAAGGGTGGGTGGAAGTTAAGGGCGGAGAGCGTTCGGTCGGATCATGAAGCTGCGTTTATATTCACACTCTTCCACTCCCGGCACACAGCCGCTGTCAAAAACCCACGCCCCGGTATCCCTTCACCTTTTCCCTCGACCGAATCCACCGCCGCCGCCGCCGAGCCTTATTTCGTTCCAGCTGAAAGGGACGCCAAAGAAAGATTGATGTAGGGCTTCCATCGACTCGGGGGGCGGGAAAGGAAAAGGGTTTTGGTGGCGGAGGTCGTTGAAAGGGCCCCGCGAGAGGCCACTAGGGGTCAGGGGACAAAGTCCTTCCCTCCACACCCCTGAGCTTCCCTCTGATGACTCAAGACCCCTCACAGTCGACCGTGGAGATTTGCATGGCATTGAAGTGTACTATAAGTATTGATGAGCTCCCAAACAATACTTATGGCGTGATATTGAGAGGGCTCTCATGACTTAATCTTCGAATATTTTGCACTGTGTCTATGGGTTGACTTGTGTCTCTGTCAGGAACTTATGCTTGAGGGTAGAATGATCATCATCATGAGCATTATTTTTAGTTGTCAATTTTTACAAAAAATGAACTTTATCGTAGTAATGGATAAAACTGGCGCCAAAGTACTAAGACTTTTTCGTTTCAAATCTTGATCCAAAAATAAAATTGCTCTCTGATTGGGCTTTAAAATTCTTCTTTTGAGCTGTGTTATTGGTCAATTGACTTCTTTGGACCATCTCACCATTTCATAGACGTGTTACCGCATTCCTACAAAAGACCATAATGGCCGGAATGAGGATTATATTGTAGAAAGATATAATAGGTTTAGAACGTCTGGGGATCAGCTATAATTACACGGGTTCTTCAATTGTAACGTGACACTGTCGTCTCAAAGCTGGAAAAAGTAAAGTTGTGGATGGTGCATTAAAATATCATGTGATTAAACTGATAAATTCTTGGAATAGACTTTGAAAATAAATTCTAGCAAAATAATAATTTATTAGTTAACAGTCTCATCGTTTTAGAAAAAAATAGTCGGCTTAACTCACGATATATAATAAGCACTGCATAAACATGTACATCTTCCGGTCCAGATTTTAGTATTGTTTGGCACCTTGGCAGAATTATTAGCAAAGTACATCATTAGTCTGCTTATGACATACTCCATACTCCTTGAAAAATGCTAAGTTTCCTCCAAGATAAATCAACGTGCATTGCGTGATGGTTCATATCTACGTATTCTTGCAAAGAATTAGATCATTAGGCTGCGACAATTTCACCGATTTTTCATAATATTGTCACTGTAGCCTTAAGTGACTGCTTTATGCAAAGCCGTTTATGGTCGATTATATTTAAGTGTGGATTAATTCTCTCGTTCATAGAGTGTTTAAAAAATATTTTTATGATTGAAAATTTACACCGTGAACAAGAATATTAATTTATTTCGGTGAGCTTCAAAGTTTTCACCAACTTTCGGGAAATACTCACTCAGCTGGTGTCTTGATGTTCGATGTGCCAGCTGACGAATGGAATTTTGGAGTAAGCAGCACCAAGAGATGAGGAGTGTGGGGAGACGTTGAAGGAACTCCAAAGTGAGAAGAGCTTACTCAGGTGACTCGCATCAATCGGCAAGGAATCCGAGAGTTCGCTCACCGCCGCCTCCATCCAAACGTAACGTTCGGGTCCTCCCCAAGAGGATTCATCCCCGCTCCCCCCCCCAAACCTCCCCGCTCGCTCCCTCCGCGGCCATCCGATGCTCGCTCGAAGAAGATACCTTCACCTTCATCTCCGAATAAGGAGCGCATTTATGGAGTGTCTTTCTCCGTGAGATGGAGTGATAGGAAAGGGATTGTGACGTGCGCGCATTAGAGTCCCGCAAGGGAGGGTGAGACCCGCCTGCATCTTCGTATTTGTGTGCGAGCGAGGATTGAGGGCCGCGGGTTTATTGAAATGGAGTGTTCTCGGGGAAGGCATTGGCAGGTGAAGAGATGTTAGCGGCGGTGATATATTTGACGATGTGAAAAACTGTCGATCTTGCCCTTTTGCACCTGAGCTTACAAATGAGATGGGAGACATTTTAATTGATCTATGTGTGCATGAATTATTTCTACGCATCAATGCTCCAAATTTATCTCTAGTTACATTACTGTTAAGGGCCCATTCAAGTATTACGTGAGACGTTTTTGGGGGTAGGGGGATTGGGATCATGATACTTTGTCTTCTGAAGGGGGGCCACAAGGGGTCTAGAACCAATTTACGTAAGATTTTTGTCCGTCTTGAAACATTGTATCGCTTCCAAATATCCTGCGTTTTTTTCCAAATATCCTGTGATTGTTCACATCTTCATCAGCTGTGGTACTGTTTCGCCCTTAATGTTAATGAATGTGGTACTCCAACACTGCATAGTTATACGATATCCAGTGCTGAAAGCTGTACGATGGAAAGATGAAACAGCAGAAAGCAAGCATTTAACGAAGAGTGGATACAAATATCTAACGTCTTACGTTTGACTGGGAAAATCTTACACTGTCTTTCATAGAGGGAAGGAGGGAGGTCAGAAATGGCATAAATCGCCTTACGTAATACTTGAACGGCCCCTAATCTGATGTCCACTTCAAAGGATTGGTTAGAAAATTTTGGATTGGGCTAGTTTTTAAAATCCAAGAAAATCAATCATTTATGCCGTATGCGAGGAATTCCAAAGGAATGCATAATTGAATATTCTTTTCAAGCCTTTTTCTTTTTTCTCGTCGTAGCGTGGAGTAATATTCGCAGATACCTCAGATAGGCCTACGCAGAGACGAAAAATATCATGTTTTCCCGGCGTATTGTTGTGGTGAATTCTTCTTCGGATCCCCATCAGGTTAATGTATGCATGGCGGTCGGCGTTTTAACCAAAGACTTTCCAATCTTCCTCACGGCTGTATGTTTTTTTCCCAGAAGATGTAGGAAATGTCTTGCTTCGAAACGTTGAACATCACATACTCATTAGCCCGGCGAGAAGTATTTTTAGTATTTATCCGAATTATTTACAGGTAAAGCATAAATATTTCATTTATATGTAGACCCTTTTCATTTATTTTATTCTATGAATATTACTCTATACTATAACGCAAGAGAAACAAACTCCTTGAAATGAGGAGTGAATTGTGCGTTATCTTAGCCGGAGAAATCGGGGGCTTTGAATTTTTACAACTTGCACATTCCGATTTTTTTCATTCAAAAATTTCCATTCATTCGATAGTTTAACAAATCTCTTCTAAAGTTTCGCTTGAGTTTCATAAACGAGGACTAATCGTAATGGTGATAGATTTTTGTTGCTTAGGAATAAATATGATGGGGTATTTGCAACCACATTCGGTCGGACCGGTCAGAAGAAGGCGGAATTGACGATAGTGAAGAAGATGAAAGATCGCGAGGGAAGGTGCGCTATAGGTGAAAGGGGTGGGCCTGGGCGGGTGTAAGAGGAAGGGAGGAGGGAAATATAGGAATAAAATGAGGAGGGGCATGAAAGAGTGGGATAGAGTCGTAAAAGGCAAGGCACTGTGAAAAAATTGAACGTTGAGGAAGTTAAGCTAAAAGGTTTTCTTCGCGGGAGGAGGAGAACGTGATCTTAAAAAGGAGAATAGCTTTATCTTGTGGACGGGGTCAACCCCTTGTCCCTTCAGCCCTTCCCCCATCCTCTCCTCCACTGGATATCACCCTCAAGCAATCTCACCCACAACAGCACCATCCCCTTCTGCTCTTCACTGGGGATACCTCCTACTCCCCACCGATATCGTCTCCTTCTCCGTCCTCCCGAGCATCCCTCCCACTAAAAACCCACTTACAAAGAACCTTCACCTATCCCCTCTCCTCCCTTCCCACCCCAACAAACTCTTCCTATTCCCGCCGGGGAGGAATACTACCCCAAAAATCTCTCCCCCATTTTTTCGTTCCCCGACCACCCACCCCTACGACACCCGGATATTCTCCCCCTCTCGCGCTCCCCTTCCCTAGACCCGTTAACCCGTAGGTTATTCACAATCTCATTCCAGGCGGCTGACCCGGGATCGAACCACATCAGCCGTTGTCCACGGTCTGATGCCCTTGACTGGATACCTTGCCTTTCGAGAAATGATCTCTCTTCCACGGTCCGTGCTCTCGTGGGGAAGAGAGCGAACGGGAGACCCTTTAACTCCTCCTTCTGCCGCCTATCTCTAGGTGAGAGATGGAAAGTGCCCGCCTTCATCAAGCCGGCCATTCTTCAAGTTGGAAGAATCTCCTCGAGGATCCTTATGCTTTTTTCCAATGGCGGAGCCAGGCAGAGGATCGATAAATATTTTCCTTACATGTCGCATTGAATTTATTTTCGAATGCGTTTCGATGAACTTCAAATTTTGTTCTAAAATTCTTCTCCGTATTAGGTCTACGTCGTGTTGAGAATGGAAGCAACTGGATTAGATGATCATCTTGGACTATTTTTAGTTCTGAAATGAAGTGATAATAGGAAATGCATAGTACTTAATGAAACAATAAGGGACATGAGTGAAAAATATTTTGCTCGATTCGTCTATTTGGCCCATTATACGTTTTTTCATGCTATCAGTACTCTTATATGCATTTTTTCCAATGGCAGAGCCGATTAGAAGATCCATAGATATTTTCCTTACATGTCGCATTGAAGTTTAAATTTCGTTCGAAAATTCTTCTCCATATTAGGTTTACTTTGTGTTGGGAATGGAACCAGCTAAATAAGATAAGCATCATGGATTATTTTTAGTTCTGAAATGAAGTGTTCATACGAATTACATGCCACTGCATGAGTCAATAGGGGACATGAGTGAAAAATATTTTTCTGGATTCGTCTCTTTGGCCTATTATATTGGTTATTCACTGAATTCATTTGGGAAAATGCAACCCCTGACTACTGATGACGACTAAAATATAACCTTTTCCTTCATATTTGCCTTATATTGCAATACGAAAAACATTTTATACTAATAACTCTATTCTTTGTGTAATTCCTCCTCCTCCACGATCATCCATGTCAATTTTCCAAGCATTAACTTATCCGCGGCCTTCTGATAATTCCATACCACAATCTTGATACGAAGGCACCACTGTTTCCTCATTACACTAATGTTTAAAAAAATTAGTTTCCATCGCTTTTGCGGCCACAACCTGAGCCAAAAGAGACTAAACTTAGGAGCTATGCTAATATGATAAAAAAGTTATAACAATGAATTTTCTAAAGAAAACGAAGTATATTTTGTCTTTGCAAGACTTCAAAGAAGGCTGTCTGGGGACTATTTCAAGGTTATTTTGTCGAATATTCAATTCCACCCTGGCCATTACAGTCAAAGGAAGTGGCTAGCGTAAGATAGCCCGTCTGGTGCCCAGCGGGAAATCCCCTTGTCACCCTCGTCCATTCCATCTTTTAACTTTGAAGTCACCATTTTTATTTCTCGATTCCGCCGCATGATGGCTCTCTGTTTGCGGACTCATGTTCCACAGAGGCCCTATCCCTCGGACCCCAAAATGGATTACTCCTTTGATCGCTTCAAGGCCAATTTGCTTCCTATTTCGAAAACCCTCCGTGAATGGATATTTTAAGGACCCGGAAAGACTCGAGAGATGCTGCCCTAGAGAGGCTATAAGGAAAAAAGGACAAAAAGTTACCGGTATCTTTGAAGGAACCCTAAGATTCTAGCTTCTTCTCCCTCGACGTATTCGCTGAAAAATGCTTTGTCGCTTGCTTTGAGCATGCACGATGCTACCTCTTTGTGGATTGATGTTTTTCAATCGCTGTTTGCGGCTAGCAAAGCATAATTTTCTCTGCGTTTTGTGTATTTACTAAATCATATTGATATATAGGTATTTGGGTAAAATAAAACACGGGAATCTGTTCGTTTCCCGAGGTCCAAAATTTATGTCAGAGATATTCATGCGGAATACTTTATCATGGTATGGTGTCCATTCATCGATGTAAGGGACAATTATATAAGATTTTTGTTTATCAAGAGGCAAATAAAAGGCACCCAAGATACACACACATGCATGTTAATACAGGGTTACAAAATGTTTTGACGGCATAATAATTTGGTTCGCAATATGTAATGAAATTCGTGAACTATAACATTAATGGTTGAAGGCGTAACTTTGTGGAACATTGTCTAAATAATGTCTAGATAAAATGTTCTAGTGCATTTTACGCTTCAAATGATTATTGCTGGCCTTGGCTTCGACTGCACAACAATCATTATTAACGTCCTATAATATCCTTGATAATGATTGCTGTGCAGTTGATAGCTGGGTCGGCAATAAACAGTTGAAGTGTGGAATATACTAAGATATATTTTCGTCATGACTGTTCCTGAACTTTTGTTGCGTGAATGTCTTACCAATCGTAACATAAGACTTCAGCGTTTATATTACTACGTATTTATGGGTAAAGTCTGGTTTTTTAGTCAATGAGATTTTACATGACTTAAACTAGGAATCAATGTGGATACTTAATTATAAAGTATTAACAACATTAACCCTCGTTTGCGTTTTTTAATCAATCAACATTACTTCAGAAAGTAATATTCACCATATTATTCATTACTTGATGGATAGATTGTAGCGGGTGTATTTACAAAATACTGCTATCGTTGATAGTGCGATTTTTGCTATTTACTTTACATAATAAATTACGAGTTAGGATACGAGTTTTTTTTCACTCGTCAAACACCAGTGGCATGACGAGAAAATTTTCATTGAGAAATCTTTAATTTTAATTGAATACATTTTGAAACGACTGAATAAAAGAGGAAAACTTGTCACTTAGAAATGAATTTCACTTTACAAAATATGTTAGATTAGTGGGTTTTTAAAAAAAGGCGCGAAGTAAGTTGGCGATATGTGAGCGAATGTTAACAGATTGATAGTGAAAATACCATCTGAAATATAATTTTTCAATTTATAACTCAGTCATAATGTACCTTTCAGGTGGAAGAGAACATTTATCTTTCCCAAAAGTTTATCAAAACTGGTACTTAAGGGTGTTACCTTATTTAGTTAGCTTTATTATCCTGTCGCTCATCAAGCTACTCGTAAATACTTCTTCTGTGTTGGATGAGAAGTTCTTCTGTTTATCCTGAGACATGATTGCCGTTTCTCCTCTCAACCTTTGCCTGCTTTGAACCGATTTCTTCGGCATTTCTTCTCACCGCCCCCACAACTCAATCGCTCTTAATCTGACTGGCCCTTCCGGTCTATCACTTCCCCCTCTCACCCTTCACCTCACCAGTCTTATCACTCGCTCTCCCTCCCTCCGGAAAAAAACCCCTCAACCTGGCTTTTCGTGCGAGGCGTTCAGATGAAGCGGCAGAGAGAGCCAATGAATTATTGAATCGATTCCAGACGCACGACCGGTCATCCAGGCCACAGCTGCCTTCCCCTCCCCCATCCTCCAACACGCTCCCCAATCGCCAAAGATGCCCATCGTGGGCAGGAGTCTCTCACCCACATACGCGCGAACTTCCCATCCCCGTGTAAGGCTCGTGTAAGATTTCCCTCCCCCCCCCCAAAGCCAAACCCCACAACGTCTCCATCCTCCACCAAGCCAATCTTCCATGTCCACACACTTGCACAAGTCTGTGAGCCCGCCGCTGCTGGCCCCTGACGTACGTGTACCAACAGCGCCGAGCTGCAGTCTCAATTTTTCGGGGCGCAGTCCGAGGATATTTCGAACAAAGCCAGTTTGCGGATTCCTCTGGGGGCTCACGAACCCGACTCGTCTTACGGTTTATCTTCATCTTACCGCGTTTCCTTTTTGCGGGATCTGTATTCCGCTCTCGAGCATCGAAGCGCAGCATCTCCAGTCCCAGGACACAACGCGAACAAACTGCTCTACGCATTCGTTAAATTTTGTAAATCCTCATCATGGAAACGCTAAAAATTGCAGTTATCAATGGAGAGGATTGAACTGAGCTTCACGCTTAGAGTAAAAGCAACTTTTTTCGTTTAGGTAGAAAACAATTCGAACATATCATGCTCAGCTTCGGTGAAAATTAGCCTAATTATAATTCTACGTTAGATTTATCCTTCATTTTTAACTTCGAGACTGTGGAAGCTCTTATTTATATTGCTTATTATTTGCAGGTCGAGTCAATACATACCAAATTATCGCGACCTTTATTCCCACCTGTTTATAGTGCACAATGCAATTCGTGAATAAAAGCTGAAAAAAATCAGGCAAAATGTAATTTTGTAGTCTGCCGTTTGAATATTAAAACTATCTATATTGATTCATTTTCACCCATATGTTTTGTTTGCTTAGTGAACTGTGATCTGAAAGCATTTCCTCGTTTACTAATGTGGATGGGATAATAAATGATTAAAGTTAAAATTTTTAGTACAATAATGCTGTGTTTGAAATACTAGCATTCACTCTGAGGTTACAACAGATATGTATAATAACGACTGTGGTATAAAATCCACTGTAGTCTAATAACGACAATTCCACTTTGTCCGGATATACCCCGGCTATAAACGATGTGATATGAAATCCTCATGGAAGTTGCTGCGATTAAAATTTTAAAAATGCATTATTAAATAATTTCATAATATCTTAACCACTTAAGAATCCTTGCCACTTACGAATGCATTAACGTCTCTAATATTTTCTGCTGTATTTATTTTCTAATCACATTTTGTATTACTCACTTCCCATCACGAAATGTTTTCACGCCTTCAATCAGGCAAAGTTTTATTATTTTGATAGTATGTTTTATTTTGTCATAATAAAGCCGAAAATATTTGAATAAATCCAAAACATTGTGGCATTAAGTGTTATTTAATTGGAAATGTTATGTTTTAAAAACTAGACATGGTTCCTGATTATTGATTGATGTTCCTGAAAGTTATTAGCTTCTTTAGGATAATTAAGAAATTTTCTTGTCTTCCTCTTAAATAAAGTATGCTTAAATAAGAAGTTAAATATGTATATTTGATCACTTCCCCTTTGGCCTCTCGAAAACATACTCCTGGGGGAGGTTATTTTGATGTAAATTCCACATTTTTCAGGACATCAAACAACTAAGTTTTTTGCGACTAAAAATAATCGAATTTCATGTGAAATATTTTAATTTTTTCCGTTTTCCCGTTTATAGTTCCCTAATAATCTAGTTCATTATTGGGCGCAGTTATTTAATATTGAAATTGAAAGCTAATAATTGATGGTTTTGTTTTAACATCTATCACCAGATTTACTATCATGCAATTGGCATAGACTTTCATCGTATGCTACGTACTTATGAGGAATTTTATTCTATTTTCTTATTCGAAAAAAAAAGCATTTTTTCAAGTAGAATATCGCTCCACACCATGTAAGCATTCGCGCAGTTTGTCCGCCGACACCAACTATTCCCTCTATTCCTTTCACTTTTGCAAACTTCTCCCAGCTCCTACGTCCTACGTCACTGTGGCGGACGCCCCACTCGGCTCCCAACCTATCCGGCCCTCTCTATGTGTCCCCGTGGGCCTGTTTGTTCCCACACGCCGGACCTCCAAGCCTTCCACACCGCCGGCCGCACCCCCTCGGCGTTCTATCGCAGAAAGGCTTGGCATGTTCTACGAGTGTCGTAAATTCCGAGTGACCTTGCCATCATTCGTGTATTTAGGAATTTTTTCGAGTACCCTTCTCATTGCTCCCTTAGGCAGTCAGTTTCAATCTTCTGCATCATTCCGTTCTTCTCATGTTTTATGTTCGACCCTGCCTTATATGAGTTATTTCAGTTTATTTATAGATAATGCTTAAGGTTTTCGCTATCTTGCAGGTCACCGAATTGACGTGCGTAGAAGTGTTACGTATGTTATTGCGTGATAAATACCCTATTTTTATAAATTTATAATTTTATCCATGATAAGATTTTACCATTGTAATCACGAGGTACATGATTTGTTTATCGGTATATTTGAGGTATTGTAAGTGATCCTCCAAAAAAAGTATTTGCCTCATAGTATGTTTATGCATATCAATCGCTCTTCTCCCACAAATTCAGGCAATACTCTCATAGACCTTGATCAATAAAGAGATTTAATTCGTTCATCCTCAGAGTAAAAGTGACTCAGTACTTAATTATTTTTTCTATAAAATACCTCGATCTTCTAAAATCTTTTTGGTTCAATCAAGAAAAAGTGACTCGGTACTTATTATTTTTTATAATATACCCCGATCATATAAAATATTTTTGGTGATCTAATTTTACTACCCTTGCTCCCCCTATATGGATTAAGGCATCTAGATCATTGGGTATTATCCCGGACAATTCTTCTTATAGATTTTCGTTTCATATATCTGTACTCTCGTCTGTCTTTCTCATTTTCCTCATTTGCTCCATAAGTCCGGAAAGTAACTGAAGGTTATTTATTTATTCACATTTAATGGCCAGTAAGGAAGAGGTGTGGCAGAGAGTAAAAAACGTTCACTAGAGTGAAAGAATTTTGATCCTTAAAATGGTGTTCTATCTTACTTAAAGATCACATAAAGCACTTTTTATATCACCATTGGTTATTAAATTGCTCTATTGTTCAAGTAATACTTGCTATACAATTATGAATTTGGGTTAGATATAAATTACCAATAAAAATAATTGTTTAAGCTCTTTTGGAACGTCGGGCTTTATAACAGTGGATACCAATTTCAATTGGAATTAGTGGATTTTAAAAAAGCAACTGTAAATGTAACCCTATTAAATAGTTGTTCGCTTGAAATAATTGCAACTAATGAACATCCTCGCAATGTTTGAAAAAAGCAGTGTTGTGTTTTCGTTAGTTGTTCAAAGATTGGAATTTTGTCAATTCCAAAATAATTGGGATATGACATTCATGTTATAATTCATGCAGTTTTCGTGCATAGTAAATTTAAAATTCAACCACAAGATTCCTACTCATCTGTTTTAGGGTGTGTAGGCGATACCTTTTTTTATTTCACCGTTATCGATATCCAAGACGTGAACCCTTCTAGAAGGTCAATGAACTCAGTTACTGCTCTAAGAACTCACCGTATCAATATAAATGAGCAAGCTAAGGCTTCTGAAAATATTTAAAGAATATAGAATACGTTTTCGTTCTAATGAGGGCAATGGAACAATAATGAGCGCAGGCGTTATGGAGAATCATGATCGCGCCCATATCTTCTCACCTTCTGGCTTCCGTGCGTCCTTTTCTCTTTTCCGGTGCCCTGTATTTCCTCCCGTCAAAAGCGCCGAGTGCCTTCCTACAGAACTTCACTCCTTTTCTTTCTCCGCCTTCTCTTCTCTCACCCAGCCTTTTATTTCCTCCCGCATCATTCACTCCATCTCTCTTTCTTCACCCGGCCTTTTTTCACCCTCTCTCCAATTTCTTCCTCTTCCCCGGCCGTTTTTATTACTGCACGCTACACTTTCTTTTCCTCGACGACCCATCCATGAGCACTCAAAAACACGCAAGCCTCAACACCACAGCCCGTCCCTCTCCTGCGCTTCAGTGGGCCCTATCTCACCGCGTCGATGCGACATAGTTTTTGGAACTGGCAATTTTAAGTGGAAGATTTTTTTATCAATAGCAAATTTTTCCATAGCCTTATGAATCCTATTCCACATGACTCCAAGAGTACTTTTTTGTTTAATTTTATTGACGTGAATATTACATCCGCTCCATTTATTTTCAAATTTCTATTTTACTGATTTTCTGTAACGTTAAATAATGAAATCTTGATATAAAACGAAATTCTAAATTAAATCTGATGAAAGTTCAACTGTAGATTGACTTATTATTTTGTAAAAATGTAACTTATTCTTTTCCATATTGTTATAACTTTTATGCCGTATTTTCCATTTTTGTCAACTTTTTAAGAGATTTACTTGACTAATTATATGATATATATTTATAACCATATTTATCGCTGTACTTCACTAATACTATGAATATACTTCTATATTTGTTGGCATAAAATATAATTATATAAATATGCAATCATGTGGATATATATTATTATTGCGTAGGTATAATTCCATTTCTTGACAATTTTTACAAAAATACATGGTTTTATTCCTCTCTTTCTGATAATATTGTTCTGATATCAAACTGAAGCACTTGATATACACTGTTTGATCTATAATGTATCAACCGATGTATTCTGAGTATAGCTTTGTAGACAGACGGAGGAATTTCGCTGAAAATTTTACTACTGTACAGTAATACCATACAATTTTACTGTATTTGAGTTATGTCAGGGACCTATTGGAGGAATTAATTTTTACCGGTACAACGCCTTTTATTCTATTCCTACTACTCTTCTCCACCTTAGTTCTCTAAAAGTAATCTAATGAGGAATCTCGCGAGCGTAGAATTCGTCCATCCCAATTTGAAGCATTTATTGCCGCATAAGTGAAACGACATGAGAAACGGTCTCGTCTGAAATGGAGGTTCTTCGTGGGGTTTTTAGCCCGGGAACATGTAATTGCACTGATAAATTTGGTCGGAGAAATTTATCGTGTCCAATAGGGCCAGGAAATCATATCGCTTAAAAATTGCATTTCAAAATTCTCCCCGACTTATCGACACGGTGTGCGATTCCGTCTGGTTTGGGGAATAAGGTTCACGTTCTTGGCTTCGCAGTTTCACCCGCTCACCCCGGCGCTCTTCCTTGGTGAGTTCCTCAAACCGTCTCGTCTTATAACCGCCGTCTCCTCTGTCTCTCTTTTCCTTCCTTCCCTCCGACATCTTTCGTCCCTTTTCCCATCTCGTAACTTCCACCTCTTTCGCCCTTTCCTCCGACCACCCGTCCACCCCACCCCTGGTCTCTCCACATTGCATCTAAGCAGATTTATCGTTCAAACGGAACTGTATTAGCGCGGCCCATATGAGCACCGGGTTCTCTCGAAATTTACGAGCCGCATTCACGACGTGGGAGTGTGGTGGGTGGATAGGCGTGGGGGAGGTCCCATTCCGGAGGCTCACCTCCCGTCTCCCCTTCAGGGACTCTCCCTCTCTCTCCAACGGCGATACCCTTGCAGATCCCATTCTCCCTCCCCCATTTTCCCTTACGTCCACTCTCG
The DNA here is from genome assembly GCA_963169105.1 of Ceriagrion tenellum. Classification (NCBI taxonomy): domain Eukaryota; kingdom Metazoa; phylum Arthropoda; class Insecta; order Odonata; family Coenagrionidae; genus Ceriagrion; species Ceriagrion tenellum. Next base: position 39,633,733 of record OY720640.1, read on the forward strand.
CACTTTCCCGCCCTCCCACCTTCCCACTCCTCCCTCCACCCATTCCGCTCGCCTCGACGCCCTGGAGTCGAGAGATGCAGAATTTTTTCAAGTGTTTTTTCTTTCTCGTCTCGTCTCTCTCATTCCGTTTCTTCTGTCCACGTACACGTCTCCCCGTTTCCTTTCCTACGGTCACTTGTCTACTTCTCCGTACTGTGGATGCGGTTTTCATCGTGGCAATGCTATTGAATACTGAATTCTTCTTGTAGTATGATTAGCTTATAGACATCAAAACTCTGTGAAATAAACCTGATTTTAAATTTTACTTCTCCAGAAACTTCTCCATAAAAATCAGTTTTGAGTTTAAGCGTTTTAACAAATGTTTTAACTTTAATTATCATGCTCAGCAAGAATAAAGTACTCTCAAAGCATTCGATCAATTATTTATGTAAAAATCTTGAATAAATACTGGGACGCAAAAGATTTGGTAACTCTTGGATGCTAATAACGTGAAGAGAAATTAATTCCATAAAAGTGAAAGAGTGAAGTAGAAGGCTTAGATTAAGGTAAAAGTGCTTGAAGAAGTGACCTTCACCTTCCTTGAAAGCTACGTGCCAAGGGATGAAAAATACTCGACCGAAATCAATCGGAAAAACTCATCAACTAGAGCCATAAAAACTATCGTTATGAAACACCAGCTGTTGTGTTTGTCCGGAATTGGATAATTTATAAGGAGAATATGCCTGAAAACATCGACATGGCGGGATGAGGTATGTGACTGAGAAATATAGTACATTAAAAATCTGAAACTGAAGAGAATAGGCTGAAAGAAGAGGCTTTCGGAACCTGGTGCAAGTGGCGGAGTCTGTTCATTAAATGTATGAATAGGATGAGTAATTTGTGAATTTAATAAGGAATATAACGGGAGGTGACCATATGCCATGCAAGACAAATTCTAGATGTTTTGGCCATATTTTGAGAAAAACCATTTTACTGAGAATTCAAAGGGTAGTGCCTGGAGGAAAACTGATGGGAAAAATATGTTGCGAACTAAAACGCGTTCTAAAACAGAAGAGATAGGAGAATAAAAATGAGTTATCGGGGTATAATTAAGAGCTGCAGTCATGCTGACGATTTGTTGAATAAAAATGGGAAGGATAAATGATTTAAGTTCTGAATATTACATGATAAACAATTCTAATCACATTAATAATGTTTAGGGGAAATATTTTTGTGGCCTTAGTATTTTTTGCCTAAGTATCACATTTTTTTTCGGTGTGCTTTATTAGTGCATTCTTCGTTCCAATTACCTTTTTCCACCTTAGACTAAAATTTTGCATGGGTTTTCCCCGGAAATGCCTCTGAAATAGCAATAGAATATAGAACAAGGTGGAATATTAAAGTGGAGGTGGTATGATTCTGGTTCCTATAAGTTTTAGAGGTAAAGATAATGGAGGCAGGTAATGAGAAAGAAGTGTTTATGGCGTGGATGGGCGTTGGATCTCATGGCGCGACAACCGTGCTACGCACTAAGCGACGTCGGAAATAACTTCGGAGGAAAGGAAGAAGACACTCGTTTCCCCGAAGACTTTTTTCTTCGATTTCCTCACTTCTGCGTCAGATGCCATGTTTTCGAACCGATATCTTTTAGCGGACATGTCACTGAATGAAAATGGCGCAATTTCCGATTGAATCTTTCTTCCTTTTGATGTTAACTACGTGTTGGAGGTTGTGGGTTATATCTTGACTTTTTGTGATGAATCGTCACGGCATGATGTCAGATATCATTTTTGGTACTCCAGCTTGAAGAGATTGGTTGACTGTTGGTTGAGTTTGATTTTTCCATTCTGGTCTCACGCATTGCGTCTCTGTACTTTCAATTTTTACATTGTACTTTTCAATTTACTTTTACTTTTCTGTCTTTAATTTATTTCTAGTTCGCTTCCTAGGTTTATGGTTTGGTACCTTATGTCCAGCATGGCTTAGCAGTACAGTAAATATATTCCCGTTACTATCACAATTTTTACGATGCTCAACGAGTACTAATGTTCCTCTTATACAACTAGTTAAAATACTTCAATTCAACCAATTGTCGATTTTAGTACATACAGATAAAAAGGTGTAGTACTGTAGTTTTTAAGAGCAAATTTAGCTCTCTAAGTAGGTGTAGTTTTAATTCTACTTTAAAAAGAGGGAGAACCTGGCTGAAAAACGATCTCTCTCATGCATGCCTCTCGTTGTGTGTTTAAGAACAGAAAGAATTTCAGTGACTGAGGCATCACTAACAAAAGTCCACAGGTATGAGATTTTCCTGGTAATTGTATGTAATAGGATAACTATAGAAAAATACTGAAATTATTTTTATCTAGTTAGCTTTGGGAAAACCTCTATTCTCTCCTAGGTCTATAAATTATTTACACACCCTCGATATTTTTGGAAAAAATCATCAAACTATTTGTTGTTAGAGTCTATTTCGTGTAGTATATGCAAACTGTTTACATTAGAATTATTAATTTCATGGATACTATGTCTGTATTAGCATTAAAACAATTTTAGAATTTCTGCAACAATTCCAGGTTAATGATTAATTTCGATAGAAACTGTAAATTAATGTTTTCAAAGCGAGAAAAATAATATCCAATGTACACACATAAAACTCGTTGTCTTCTTTTTACTAATAGAACGATGTTTTGTTTTTTTAAAGTGTAGATCACGACGGAAGGAGTATGTTTAATCAAATTACATATGCATCTGATTTCACGCTTATTAGAACTCGCCGAATCGTGAGAAAACCTTTTGATTGAGGTTTGTCCCTAGCGTTCTTCGTAAAGTATATTTAGATATTAGCTCTTGCAATTCATGATCCCCCTCATAACTTTCATGTATACAATGGCTTTCTCTCCGGAAGTATAATAAACTATGTGACCGCATCAACCTAAGAAAGGCTATGAATTCGGCTTCTTTAGTTCAGAGCGTGTGATAATATATGAATTTCGGTGGTATATTCTTGCTTTCCATAAAGTTTACTCTGTTGTTTATTTGCAATCCATAAAGTTTACTTTGCGTAAATGCCCCTTTTTTATATTTTGGTAAACATTTCTCTTTGAGTCGACCTTTTTTGTGAGTTTCGGCCAAAATCTTTTGTATTTTCTAACCCCATCCTAATTATATTTTGTGTCTTTTGATTTTTCATACTATTCCGCAATTTTTATACATGTAAATGATAAGAAAGAATGTCTTGTTGATGAAATTCGATCAAGTAATTTACACCCCGCTGTCAACACTCCATACTAAACACTGACGATCACTAATTCCAAATACATTTAGTCTGTTGTAGGTATGACTTGCATTGGTTTCCCTATACTTACCATGTTCCGAAGCATGAAAATGCTTTCAGAGCCCTGATAATCTGTCCATTCACGCTCTTTTCATAACAAATAGAGGCTTCCAAACTTTTGGAAAGTCATTGCATTACTGGAAAACGAAATGCAACTTGGATTCTGGTTTGGGAAAATTCAGAATGGAGGCCCAAATGCTCCATGCTCGGCATATCTGCGAGCTGGGACCGCCTTTCGGTTCCGCTGATGAAAGCGGAACCCTTTTTTGCAAATTCGTCCGCATGCTCCGGGCTCCATGAAGGCGGAACGGGGCGAACACCGGTGGGGTTTCCGCCAACCATTTCATCTGCGCCCCCATCCCGCGATCCGCTTGCCTCCTCAGCCCACAACTATCCCGCCCCAACGTCCGCTGGACATCATAACGTGTTCGGTACTCCCGGCGGCTCGGCTCTCCCAGCCCTTTGACCTCTCTATCCCCCTCTCTGTATCCCCCCTACACACCCTGCTCTCAGCTGGGCGTGCCTCACCGTCCGGGCCCACCACTCTTTCTCATCACCCAGGCCCTCATCCTCTCCGAATGGGCCTTTTCAGGACCACTCCACGGCCGCCAATGCACCACCCGCGGGAGCGCAGCACCGGCCCTTTTTTTCACTCAGAACGCGATACTGTACGTTGCCGCGTTGGTCCGTTGCGCGATTCTAGCGCTTCCAACGCAAGCCCTCTACCCTTCCCGCCCGCCCTCATGCTGCCCTTGTGAATTGACGTACGCTGCTTTAATAAAAGCCTCCTGCCCTTCGCCCCTCTCCCTCGCCGGCAATTACATTAGGTTAATACAAATGGGTACTGGATACCCCTTGCAAGTCCGATGCGTCCTTTTTTTTAAATCCGCCGACCAAAATTGTTTTCACCATTAAATTCCCAAGTGCGTTTCGGCATTCGCCTCTTGCCGACAGAGATTTCAATAGCAGTACACTTTGCGGATTGGATGTCGCATTTTTCTTTTTTTTGGGTCAATACCCATTTGGTACTGGTTTCGTGGTTCAGGAATTTGGTTTGCATGCGTACATATTAGACATTTGGATGAATTACATTTCAACAAATTGTGCAAATCAATTGCTTGTGCTCACTTGCGCTTATTATAGTCGTTACCAAGAGTACGGTTTCATATATAGCTTATCGTGGTTGTAATTTAAAATGAAAGCATATTACATTCTCTCCATTAAAAGCCTTACGTGATTTTCCTTTTCCAATCTCTTGGAAACTTTCATAATTTCCCAAGTGTTCGTAAAAGAATGAATCAAATTTAATGTATCAAGTTTCTTTGATGCGGCTTTTCATGCTATTTTCTGTTACTATCGTGAAATTTGTAGTATTTTGAAATCAACGGTAATTTTTGGCAACGTTGTAATGAAAAAGGTATTCCTCATCATTAACTTGAACATTGTAGTAATGTATCATATATTCACCTTAGTATTGGTTTTGTCTGCTTCCCCTGCATATTAGAAATCTAATTTTTTAACGTGAAGTGAGTGATAAAAATACTGATTTTCTTAAGACGTGCGTAGTTATATAGATTTGTCCTTTAAATATTTGTCGAAATATCCCTTTTCATTGTATATTATAAGAAATAAATACTATTCGGCATAACTAAGTGGAATCGATAACTGTACCTAGGTGCTCTGACGGGTGAAAGCGGTTGTTAAGAGCTTTTAAAAGAACCTGTGAAATTTACAGCGCTATTTAATTTTTTCTCAATAAATTTTAAATAGGAAAGTAGTATTATTGCAGTGGCAGCCATTTCTGTCAGTTCAACTATGTCCATTGACTTATCTTAAGAATAAAGTTAATGCCATAAGTAAGTTTTACTCGTTGCTATTTAAATGAACTACAAATGACTGTGGGTGTAATCCTACGGGTTATATTTAAAGAAAGCACCTTGCAAGATGAAGTTAAAAATTATTGCGTCAAATTTTTGGGACTAACATATCATTCACTCAGAAAAGGAGAATGAATAGACGTAGCTTAACTTAAGAGAATTGCAATTAATTAATACATGCACATTCCTCTCCAGGTTGTAAAACATAGAGGAATGCTTTAATAAAGTAGCGTAGTAATCGTTGAGTAATCCTGCCACCCTATGTTCGTAGAGTTGCATTTGGTGATAAGTTAAGCTCCCTTTTGAAAGCCTTTTGGGTCCGCCGATAGGGATGAGGCGGAGCGATCAAATATCACATCCCTCCTTCGCCACCACCAACTCCTCTTATTTATTTGAGAGCGTGCACTCTCCGATTTCATTTTTGCCGCCGAGTACGAGGAGATGGTATCCTGAATCAAAGCACTGCTGCACGACTCTGGAAGCTTTTGAATGATTCACTTCTGTTTCGCCTCCTCCGCTTCATGCCCCCTCACTCCCTCCCTCGTTCTTTGTGCTCTCTTCCTCCCGTCCCTCCTGGCCGCAACCAAACCCCTTTTACTGATTCAGGGCGCTTGCCATCGTGATTAATGAGGATTCTGAAGGCTAAGTTAGGTAGCATGGGGTGAAGGGAGAAATTTAGGGTTAGGAGGAGATAAAAAGGATCGAGTAAGGGGTTAAACTATAAAGGTTGTCGGTGGAGTCTGAGAGTGGGTGAAGGAATTAAAATGTGCGTTGGGAAGGTTGAAAGTTCGCGGGTCACGTGGGATGGGGATCTTGAGAGGAACGCAGTGGGGCGGACGAGCATTTTCTGAATGAAATAAACAAATGAGGTCAATGGCCACTTTCGTGCATCCATAGGATTTTCGGAACTATTGATGTCCTACATACCTAGCTAACCTAATTAGTTCAATCTCTAACCAAGGTCTTGTGGTTCGAGGGGATTCATTTTTTTTCGTGAAGAACGATCTTGCTCAAGGGAAACTTTCCGAAGAAATTCAAAAGGTTCGGCATGTTCATTAAATATCATTACGAGTGACAATATATGCGAGTTATGGCGGAGTATAATAGAATGTGTGTCACTTTTATATTATCTTGTGTGTTGAAGGACAAAGATCGTATTTTTTTGATTGGAAATTATAGAAAAGAGAGAATAAAGAGGGTACCGCGACCGGTGTAGGAAATATATTACCTAAGAATAAGTTGTCAACAGCCCTGGCTTAGTTTGTGTAGAGTGTTCAAATATGTTGCCCGCTCATCATTTTTATGTACCTACTGGATAACCCAAAAATAAAAGGAGATACAACAATAAGCTAATATGAATGACCATAGTCGTGGCATGAATCGCGGTGACAGAAACGATGCCTGCCCGCAGCAAGATTCGCCCTTGAGCTTGTGGAATAGGTGTTATCCATCTATTAATATTAAATTTCTTTCAATTTTGAAATTATTTTTTAAGAAAATGAAATTTATCTTGCGGTAATATTGGAGTGAGACGCTTGTTTCTAATGTTTCCAGAGGGTTGAACTAGTATATTCTTTCGTATTTGTTTGAGAAGGAAAGCACCCCGTCATAGTTGCAAAACCCTTCAGAAGTAAATCACCAAATGCACCGAGATATTTACGCACTATTACTTTTTTCCTGAATATTAAATATATCCCATTTAAACCACTAATTTTTGCTTGAACTTTCATGTGGTATCTTAAAATGTCCCCTTATTTTCATCTTGTTGCGTAGTAATTCATTCCAAGTCAGTTATTAGTATTTGACTAGTCAGTGTCACATTCAAGTTTTAATTTTCCGCGGTGGAGTGGACTGCAATCACCTCGGATTATTAAAAAAAAACTCGCATTTTAGTGGAGTGAAACGCAAAAAAACTGCAGAAATCTTGATTCTCTGAGCTTCAAAATTTGGCATGTTTGAGATGGAAGTTTTGAGAAAAAAGAGTAAAATTTGTCAGTCGTATTTTTGTATTAATTTTAAGCTGATGGCCGAGTTCTTTTACTCGTGTTTGTGATATTTTTTCTGGCTTAGAACAGGCACAACACACTGATACTTACTGCAATACGGATACTTGATACGCAATATCGATAAAATGTGACTGTTATGTTTGACTCTCATCTGTAGTTCACATTAACCTCCTCGGTCCTGGCGTATTGTATACAATACACAGAATTTTGAATTTTTTCCCACTCAGCAATGCAAAATATTGGCAACGACATTAGTTCAGCGCTTGCTGATAAGTGGCAGCATCATTAAGAACCTTGATTCATAGAGATATTAACTCTGCAAACATGGCGTAAAACATAAGTAGGAAGAATTTTCCAAAATAGTGCTGGATATGTCTTGGGACTGAGGGGGTTACAATCTAACCCAAAAGGTGGAAGGACAGAATAACGATTAATGTGGATGGTATTCCACAAAACAGGAACGCGCGAAGTAGGAGTGCACCCCAACGTGAGAAGGTGAATTAGTGGGTCACGCTTGGATCGACGGGTGAAATCCAAAGCAGGCGGGAGAGATGGGAGAAGTGCGAACAGTAGACGTGAGGGGGAAATGAATTGAAAGTCGGGGAAGACGGGATGATGAGAGGGCCGGGGAGACAGAAGCGGGAGATGCGAGCAAAGTCGAACGTTGGTGGGGAACGAGATGAAGTTGGGCAGCATGGAACGATGGCTGCTTTTGCTGACCACCAATTCGGCCATTAGGGGAATGGACCCTGATCGCCCGTATCAAAGCACTGGAGGTGCACGTTGTGGGTGCATTGGTTGGAGAGCCGAGACTTGGGGGGGTTAAAGGATATACTGGATGGAATTCGGGTAAAACTGGAGGGAGGTTGTTGGTGGTACAAGGGTATTTATGGGTTGAAGAGCGGAGTGTTCTCTGTATGAGAAGCGAGACGGAGTGTTGTCTTTCTGGTTCGGGCGCATTCACCCCTTGCTCAAGGAATTGGCCAGTGGGACGGGGGAAATCCCTGCTCTAAGTGGAATAAGGTTGATGCGTTGACTTCAATATGGCTTTCCACCCCGACTGCTTGGTTTCGAATCTCGGCTTTTTTTAGATTTTTTTCTGTTTCTCAGATTTTTATATCTCTAATTCGGTACCATCGGACCTAGGGTGACCGTCGAATGAGACGCATAGCTATGATTTCCTTTAAGTATTTAATTAACAGTCGGTCAATGCTGACTTCGGGCATCTTCATACAACCATTCATTTACAAGATTGTTCTTCTCTGACCAACCCGCCTAACTATACTTGATAAAATATTATCAATCACCTTCCAAAATAGTCAAGACTTCAATAGGGATTAACGTGAGAGAAAAACCAATATTTGTGGCTCTAAAATTGTATTCCAACTCTTTCTTAAACTGTGGTAGTTTTTATTTAAGTCAGACTATCCATAGCATTGTAAATGACTGTCATAACTCGGAATATTTTTTTCGTGTGTGTTCTAAGGTCAGTTCGTTTCTATGAGAAGCGACGGACTCCTTACGCTATTTGAACCCCTAAGAATAAGTGAAGGTTTGGGATAAATATATCATTTTGGTGATGGACGATACCGCCACAAAAAATAGATTTGACTCAAATAGCCCCTTACAGAATTTATAAAGTTTACTTGGAGACCATTTCTTGTACTCTCTGCATTTGAGGAACCCATGACATAAATCCATTCAACTTTCAGCTATTGATATGTAAGCTGAAGATTAGTTTTTTATGAACATTACCTTATTTCAATATGTAGCAATAATATGTTATCATAAATAAGGATATGCAAGTGTAGCATAATACTTTATTGGCTGAGTTTTGCTTTTGAACTTTCCTGAGTTCTAATATTAATATAGAATTGCTAATGTTTCTATTTTCTCCTTTAAATATTTATTATCTTACACCTTGGAAGTTTCCTATTCCACTTTTCTTTGTGTTCTTCCCTTCTATGCCCGTCTATTAAATTGATTTTTGGATTAAAGTTAGCAAATATTTTGATGAAATATAGATTAATCTGCAAGTCCATAATATAAAATAGTATGAAATCATTCTATTTAGGCCATAAATATAGATGGGTAACTTTTTGGACCGTTTCTTGAAGACGTTCTCACCCGCATTTATCAGTATACTTTTCATAAATTGACGCTTATCGTATTTTTACATGGTTTCGTGGGAGCGCTCCATTATGTAATACACAAAGAATTTGGCGAGAACCCGCATTCCCCTTGGAAGATTTTCACGCCCGTGTAGACTCAATGAGGATCCATACCACTCACCCTTCTCCTGCGTCTCTTTCTCACTTCAAACAGAAGATTTTCCCTCTTCGGCAACTTTCTGACGCCACCCACACCTCCCTCCCACTCCGCGCATCTTACGAAAGTGGCACTATCATCCCGGACAACCTCTTAGATCTCCCACTCCTGCTTCCTTCTCACTCTTCTTCGGTCTACTTCTTTACTCATCTCGATGCCTCTCTTTCACCCGGCTCTACTTCTCACCTCCACCCCTCGTCTGTCCCTTGGCAGCTGTATCTGCCCATTAGTTTTCCCTCAATTTCTTCTCAATTTCATATTTGTATCATAAAACTCCCAATGCTAGACCGTCTGGGTTAGATGGGTTCTCACTATATTGGGTCTCGATGATCTGGATTTATTTCTACTCGAATCACTCAATGTTTGCCTATTCTTCAGGCCATATCATACTCCGTGCCTCAACCCGAGAAATTTTAAGTTTGGTAAATGGAATCTTGAGTTAACGTTGATCTCATTGGTAATATTTTAATGCCAAATCTAATGATAGATTTTAAGTAAATCGTCTCATCTTTTGTTGCAAAACTTACGCCTACGGAACGCGTGGAAACTACTCTTGGATCGGTGAATTCCATTGCAAATATTTTCTGGTAATTGATTTCATAAAAGAAAATAGATTCTTGAATATTCATCTGGTTTTATTCTTGTACATTGAATAGTTATTTATTGATATATAAGAGACTAAAGCATTCTTGCATTATAATGCCTTGCGTTTAGAAATAGTAAAAATAGGGACAACTCTGAAATCGGTACCATCTACTTTCTTAAAATATTTTCTGATCGAATTCAATTTTGATGTCTAGAATGTAATCGATAAGGAATAGAAATTGAATCTTTTATACTCATCTTAGATTTCTTATAAATTGGGCCATTTTTCAAATATGTACTGCCGATTTTGGCTTCAATTTTCAGGTATTAGGCTCAACTGTATCATGTGAGATGTGGTGGTACATTATTTTTAATCGATAAAAGTACCTACTATTTGATAGTACATATAGCAAAGAACATCGAGTTTGTACCTAAAGATAACACCAAGGCGTTGGAACGCATAGTAATAAATTAACAAGAAAGTGGTGGTTTTTATCGATATTTAGGTATTGAGGTAAATCTTTCATCTGGGAATCATGATGGCTTCTAGCCCAAATGTTGTTGAGGGGATTAGGAACGATTATATGATTTTGTGGCAACGGCTTAGGGTATTCAGGTGGATACTTCCTTTACTTATCTCTACAAGCCACTCCGCTAGTACCATTGATATCATTGTTCTCTTAAGTCACTAATAGGTTTATACGTTTGCTGCTCTAATCTATTTCATGATTCCAAGGTGGAACGGAAAAGTGGTTTTTCGTTGAATTAAAAGTCTCATCACCAGTAATTAAATTAATTTTCGCAAGAAATCATTTTTGATTGAATTACCAAGCTATTGATGACTTTGAACAGATTTATTAGATTATATTTGATGGAGACGATCTAAGAACGTCGTGACAGCATCTGAAGTGGTAGGAACTCTTTGTTTGTGAGAATTAGAATAAAACTATTTTAAAATAATTTTAAAAATGTTATCCCCCATGGCAAAAATTACAATCGCTGGCGATCAATTCTTATATTCACAGGAATTCCAGTTTAGTAGTATGATATTTTTTCATTTAATTATTGTACAAGGTCAGTTTATTTCTACATGATTATATCATTTAACTGCACGGAGTATATCCTTTAAGTTTTGAGCCTTATTTATTCTCTCCCCATCACATTTCTATATTTTTATGAAGAAGATGGCGAGAAAAGAAAATCCATATTGATACAAAGGTAGACGCCCATTATGACGTCCTCTCATGACCCTCAACTTTTTGATCTTCACTTGGGTTGTGTCGTGCCAAGGCCAAACGACAATACCCTTGGCGGTGCAGCGGCCCGAAGGGCAGAAATCGCTGATGTAGTCCCCTCCAATTCTTTAAGCCAGCTCCCTCCCCTTACAAAACCAACCGACCACCCTCGTCCCCTTGTTCTCTCACCGCATCCCCCCCCACCCTCAACCCACCCCCCGCATTGATCCCAATGGCCTTTACTTCTATTTGTATTGCATCCACTGAAAGGGCAATTTGGAAAATAACTCCCTTCCATTCTTTCTCCATTCTTTTGAGGTCCTCCCACCCCCGCCGCCTCCGATTTTCCCTTTTCCACCAAGAGAGCCTTTCGTCCATCCATGCGGACGGGCAAACAGCGGAGAAGGGAGATGTGGGCGTGTTGTGCGACTGGTATAGGGAGAAGAAAGGAGGGATGAAGGAAGAGAGGGACGTGCGACGCAAGAGTAGATGATGGCAAGACGGGGTGGAAGGAACAAACGGGGGAAGAATTCGATGGGGTGGGAGAAAGGACGTGGAGCGTTTGAGGGTGGTTCCAGAGAGCGAGTGGGGGGGGGTTGGAAGTTTTGCCCTACGATCTTCTTATGTCTCCTCTCCAACCTTCTCCCCCCCCTCCATCCCTCCTTATTCATCCCGTCGAGAGATAGAGGCTATTCTTGTTTCTTTTTTTCTCTACGCCGTCCCAGCCTTCCTCGCAATCCTTCTACGAAAACATTGATTGCTCTTGCTCGTTGGCTATTCGCTCTTATATCAAAGCATTGTTTTTTTCTCCTTCTCTTTCTTCTCCATCGGATGCAGCGTGCATCTATCGAACAAAGTGGATTCTTCATTCAGCCTTTCACTCGGGAATAATTTAAAGAGAACGCTGTCTACTTACTTAACAGCAAGTGATATTGGGAAGTTTATTTTTTCTCCTGGACTCAACCTTGGTTGAATAGTGAATGGAAATGCGGTGAATTCTGAGCTCCCCGTGCGGTTATTAATATTTATTCTGTTCTCTGTAGAATATTATTGCTTACTTTTCTGAAATAAAATTGATTTTTTCCTCAGTCAAAATGTAGGCTATGATGTAAAAACCTTTTGAAAAGTAGATGAATGAGAATGTATTACTTGAAAATCCTTTCTTTATTAAGACAATTATTTTTTATAAAAAGGTTCAGTGAGGATAAAACAAAACAAACATTGTCCGGCTCTTTTAGTGTTACCAGGTTTCCTGCCCCTGTTCTTAACAAATTTTCGCTAAAGCTAGGGATTGAGTGAGCCAAATTTCTGGTGAAAAGAAATATTTTTCTTATCCATGCATTGCAGAGGTATGATTCCTATTGTCTTAGACTGACACCTTGGTATACACACCAATGAATTGGAATCATGAAAATATATCTTATTAGTTCTTCGTCTACACTGAATATCTTGATATAAACATTCCCTACTACTTTGCCCGAGGTATTTCCCCAAGGTACCTGAATTAGATTTGAATACGGGTAAAAATGGAGGGGTACTTTGGCAAGAGTATTATATTTTTTCGCACACTATTACTTCTCTTGCATTATCATCGTTTATCATCATATTTAAATCTCCAAAGCTTTGTCCTTTACTGTAAGGCATTACTTGCAAATATGCCTATTAGTAATGACTTATCAGGATCGTAGATAGTTAATATTTAAATATTAGTTGTATTAACCACAGACAATTCACAGGTGTAAGATATTTCAGTATAATTTTATTAAAGCTCTCAGTAATGCCTATAGAAAAGTTGACTGTCCAAATGTTTAATCTAGAAATAGCCGTAAGTTTAAAAAAAAATTCACATTGATTTTTCAGCCAAAGTTTTTAGTCTTCAGTACTCAAAACCAATTTAATGGCTTATTTCATGTATTCGTAGGTTCCATTTTTATTTTAGATAGCCATTAAATAATGCCATTCGCGAGTTTTTGTAAGCATTGCCTGTGATTCCATATGCTTCAGAGTATGCATCCACTCACAAGATTGAGATCCTAAGGTAAACTTTTCCTTTACGCCATGGTAACGATTCTTCTATTTCGTCTTACATTTAGCCCTCAGCAAATATCGTCTTCCGTAGTCATTCCCGCGCGTTCATTTTCTTCAACGGCACATAAAACAGCACCAACTCAAACAGACTCTCGGAAATCCATATCCAAACCACCCTCGTTTCTTCTGCCTCTCCTCCCCCTTCCCATCGCCCCTTGCCCGGGACACACTCCCCTATCCTCATCTGCTAGAGCGCTTGCTTCTTCTTGCATCCATCCCCACTCCAGATTGTATCCAGATCACCCATTCCCGCACGCCCTCCGTCCGAAACCTTCTTTTCACTATTTGTCTTTTTCCCCATCCCGGCTTCATCTCCGTCTAAAAACCAAACCCGCGTATTGCGTCACTTAGTTCCTCTTCCTTTTCTTTCCTTATTTGCCGCCAGTGAGGAGAGCATTCGCTTCGCAGATCACCGCAGCCTTTTCTGGGGGCTCTCCATTCTTCTTAAACCACACTCACTCGACCAGTTGAATGATTAGCCGTACTTCTTAGCGGGTCATAGGGTGGCCATAGGAACATATATCTCAAATTTTGTTTCTTTCATTGTCGCCAGTTTGATTCCGGGATTAATATTTTAAATCGACTGCACTTCCTATCTTGTGAATATTATAAACGCTAAGAATGATAGTGCCTAGATATTATATGCAAGTATGGTAAGTTTTCTAAGGTGTTTCCGAAATGTGCATCTAGCTAATCTTCAAACCCTCAAATTCGGTGATATTAGTACGTTTGTTCTTTTCTGAGCATGGCATTCCTTTAAATATTTTTATGAAATTGGAACCGTACCTATTAGTTAAAACTTCATCAGTTGGTGCATGGATTATCTGGGAAATTTCAACATAAGGCTCTTCACAAATTTTTCTTCAATATTGTTTTCTTAAGAAGGAAAAAATCGATAGGTAAATCATTCTTCTAGGTTAATACTATTCGCTCTACTATTCGAACTTCAACATTTGAACCCCAGCAGCCTGTTAAACTCTACTAAATTAAAAAGAAAATGTTCGTTAATTGGTGGGTCGTTTGGTGCTCCTTTATCAATAATATTCCCAAGGTGATAACAAGAATTGACATTGGATACCTATTGATGCTGTTGGTTACGGGGGAGGAAGGTGGGAATGTTGTTGGACAGAAAAAGGCAGTTGCAAGAGGAGAGAATGTGAGAGGCACAATTGTTCATTTGTGATGATATTTACTTTTCAATCATAAAGTAATTGGAACCCAGATATGATCCTTACAAATATTGTAGTTGTTTACTCCGTAGAGAATCTGTATTTATGGTAATAACTCTTCGGAGTTTTTTCCTTTTATCAACTATCGTTTCATGTCGTAATTATATTGTCACTCCATTTGTCCTTTCTTTACCCTTTTCAAATTTTATATATGCTTAGAAAGTTTTTATCTCTGTACTGGATTTTACACGAGCCTAATTTCAGTACTGAAAATTGATTTCAACGTATCACCATATAAATTTCATGGTGAAAGTCTTAGATAAAGCACTTTATTCCACCCTCTCTCTATACCAATATTTTTAAGGAGTGTGTACAGAAGCTAAGGTCTTATTTTGAATTGTTCATGGGCATGTTATAACAGCCACTGAAATTATACAAAAATTCCCCTCTTTCAAATCATTAAGTGAATTTATGTCTGTTTTCCTGATCAAGGAACACATTTTAAAAATACAGGAAAACTCGCCGCACGTGGTATTACCCTGGTTGATGAAAGCGATATATTTAGTGTGTTTTATAGGACCATCGGCGAAATTTACCAGAAAAGTTTCTTCATGAATTTTGTGAAACAAAATATGAATGTCAAGTAAGTACGGGATATTTTGTGAACTATTTTCAGTGGTATAAATCAATAATCATGTACGTAATTTTATCCCAGAAATTTTACATTTTCTACCAAAAGGCTTAAATGTTCTACCAAAAGGCTTAAATGTGGATACTTTGGAGTAGGTGGAAATTATCAGGCAGTCAATCAACCTTTGAAATGAGAAACTTTTTCCTCACCGCTCCCCACTCCTATGCTAAAAAATTTCCCTTTTCACAAGCCCCTGCCTTCGCTCCAAAAAGTTAGTTTGTTCTTCAAAACCCTCACCTTCTCTCTTCTTAGCGTAAGGTTGCTATAGAAACAATAAAAAAATAAAAGATAAACAATTATATCTTAAGATGCATCAAAGTGCGAAACGCGTTGTACGATTACAATAAATTACTGTGAAATAGTTAAATACTTATTTTCAATATGGATTCGAATATGAAATACTTCCAAGAAGTGACACCGGTTTAAAGGTTAAAGTCAAATTCAATGCAGTTATCGAACGTGATCATTCTCTGATATGAGTTGAGTTGCAAAATGAACGTTACATGTACTTATAATGAATTTCGTTCAGCAATCAGTCTTGCCTCCTTTTGGCCTTTACTTCTATTGTTTTCTATACTTCTCAACTTTCTATCGGTCGTCCCCCTTTGCCTGTCCTTCCTTCTCCCCGCTTCTGCTGCTTTCTGCATCTTTCCACGCCAGCATCTGCCTCCTCTTCTCACCGCGTCTCAATCTCCCTGAGGGGAAACGCATATAGGCCCACCCTAACCTTTCATGCATTTGCCCTAAAAAATCTTTCTTCGCCTTTCCTCGACTATTCTAGACCACGACATTTCTTCCCGGCATCGCGTCTCCCATTCGACGGGAGGGTTTTACGCGTAGCAGAATGGGGAGGACGGTGGCGAAAAGAGTGAGTGGGGAGATAGAAGGGGAGATTGAAGTTTGTGCCACACCTCCCTCTCTCTCTCTAAAGCCGCTCTACTTCTCACCATCCCTCCAGCTTCCCTCTTTTTCACTTTATTTTCCTTGAGGCGAAAGACACACGGGAAAGAAGCAAAAGGACTTCATTTGCGGAGAGAGGCGACTTTCCTCTTCTCGGGACTTACGGCGGAGGGAGATCGGGATAATGCGGGACGGAGGCGAATTTTGGGTGCTGTGATGGGGGAGGGGGGGGCTTGTTGGGTGGGGGCCGAACGTGGCGGTTTTCTCTCGAGAATCTCTGGGTTAGTGTTGGGTGGTGTGAAGAACTCGGAGAGAGTGGAAAGAAGAGGCGGTGGTTAGAAAGTTAAGGATGGTTAAAGTGACGATATTATGGTGAGTATAGCAAGTTAGTACTAGTTTCTGGAAATGAAATTTTAGCCTATGCGATACTGAGGCTTCATGTTCGTGCAACGTGTTCGTATTATTGTTTCTTTTTGAATTTTGAATGAATTTTGAATTATGAACCGGGAAAGTAAATCTCACGTAAAACTCATGACAGCAATTATCTTAAATTGGAAGTAAATTTACCAGTCTATTTAGTGTTGAGATGACAGTTTCATCAACAGATAGCTCGACTATTGCTGACCTTAGCACGAGCAATAGAAGTTGGGGGTTTAGCAAATGGTACTTAATCAGAAAATACGCTGTCTCAAATCATATTTACCCTAATTGAGCTCTGGATCCAGTTTGGAACATTTTTGATGAGATTTTTGGATAAAGTGTAGCTTCATACAGAAGTATATATATAGAAGAAGAAGAATGTGTGTAGAAGACGTGACTACAAGCCATGTGAAAACATTCGTGTGGAGCGTGGCACTCTATGAATCAGAAGCATGGGACATTGGAAAATCTGACCAGAACATACTAGAAGCCTTTGAAACCTGGTGCTGGAGGAAGATGCTGAAGATTTTATGACGGACGGACGGACAAAATATGGAATAATGAAGTGCACAGAAAAGCAAAAGAGAAAGGACCGTATGGAACACCATACAATAAAGAAGAACAAGATGGATTAGACGCACCCTTAGACACAATGGGTTGGCGGAGAACATAATATAAGGCAAAATAGAGGGAAAAGTCCCCAAAGGAAGACCCAGGAATAAGTTCATGGAACAAATAAAGTGGAAAGTATGTGGGAAGTGTATATCCCAGGAGGTAAGGGATCTGGCATTAGATACGGAAGGATGGAGGGCTGCTGTCAACCAAGATGTGGATTGAAAAACCACTGGTGAGCACGAGCAAAAGAGATTAGGTGGTTTAGCAAATTGTACTCACTCGGGAAATGCACTGTATCAAAATCATATTTTCATATTTTACCTCTGGCCCCAGGGTTTGAATATTGTTGATAAATTTTTGTATCCTATGAAGCTTCATGTATATCAATTGTCAAGGAACTGCCCGAAAAGGAAGCTCTAACGGAAGATGACACGGTAAATTGTCTTTTGCTCAATTTCCCTCTTTTCTCTCAATTCTCTTGCTCTTAACCAATAGCTTTTGTGGCCTGATTAATTACCCTTGCTCTCCTCCTGAAATACTCCATCTATGCTTAGTATGATACTGTAGTTATAGTTAATTTGTATTCAAACGCCCTTTATTTCATTTGTCTTAATATTACTAAGTATGCTTTTATGTTTTACCATACACTTATCTTGGAAGACCATAGCGAGTCTTTGTATAAGGCTGCCGATAAAAATAAACGCTTCTATTATAACTAAGTCCCCATTTCTAAATTATTGATGAATTCTAAAGTGGGTTGAAAATTATGCTGGAAAGGGAAAGTGTCCTTGACAATATCTCAATCAACAGTTGTTGCTAAAAAATCACTGTAATTACCATTATTATTTAATTTTTGTATCTATCAGATCTGGAAATTTTTGCTTGATGTCAAGTGAGAAATTCTCGTGATAGCGGAAATAATATTTGTATTAAAAATCCTGTCCTGATTGTTATTGAGGTTCAAACTAATAAAAAATTGCTGTTCATTCAAAGTATCTCACGAAATGAATTATAAAAAAAACCGTCTCATTTTATCGAATAATTTAATCAAAAATATTTGTTATATATTTTCGTGAGAAAATAAAGGTTTTGTACAACAAAGGAAATGGTTCCAGGCTTGACTTTGTAGAAGTAATTCATAGTAACTTAAATAGAACTTTGTATACTCCAATATTGGTTTAATAACACGACCCGGGTTTCGACACTTCGTGTTATTAAACCTATAGTGGAGTATACAAATTTTTATTTGAGTTTTTTACAACATTTGTAGAAAAAATACCGAGTTAAGTGTTTACACTCATCTTGGGTGCAAAACCACCATTTGTTGAAGGGAATGACTTTTGAAAAGAAGATTTTTACTTTTTTTCGGACCACTTGAGGTCAAAATGAAACGATCTGGAACTGATTTTCTCTTAGGAACACAACAAAATGATAGGCAATATTGAGGTTAGACGGCGTGGAACTAATTTCTTTTGCTGATGAAACCGAGGAAAAACGAAAATTGATGAAAGGGATTCATTTGCGTTGAGACGGAACCTTGGCAAGTCCCTGGTTGCTTGCTTCACTCAAAAAATGTAAGTATGAACTGTTTTTTGCGGTAATATTTGGCTTAGTCTCTCCGTTTTGTCACACGTCGTCATCTCAATGTACAGTTGGATTCTTTATTTAGCCATCTCTCCATACCTGTCGTCTCCAGGCTATAAACTGGCCAACAATAGGTGATAATTTCTTCATTCTCTCAAATATTCATTTTCCAGTGTGATTGTTCACCGTTTAAAGTACTATTCTTTAAAACTACTCTTTAAAACTTGTGAGCACATTAAAATTGTTCTGTAGATTCTTTTAAGCCGTCGTCGTCAATATCTCAACAGCCTCTGGGCCTTCTCTTATCTCCCTAATTTTACGCGAGTCTTTCTTTTCACAGTCATTTTCCGTGTTCTCTAAAATTCATTCGAAGAACTGATTACGTATGATGGGTAATGCTTTGACTTTTCATCTTGTAGGTATTTGTTATAAGAAATGTAGTGGCTCAAATTTGAATTCCGATTATTGCTTGGATGCCATGTGGAGAACACTGCAAGTGCAGTTGGATGAGACGTTAAACTGTTGATTCCTGCGTGCTTTTCAGTAAGATTTGCCTCTTCTCCATCTACATATGCATACTACCCGACAATTCGCCGCATTGGCGTTTGGCAATTGATGTAAGGACACTAGCTATGTAAAAGAATGGGTCATAGGGAGGTGAAATTGTAGTTGTATTTCAGGTGTGTTTTGAGTAGAGCTAGGTTGTTACTAAAGTCATTCGTGCACTGAACGAATTTTCTACCCGTATTTTTGGAAATTTAAGTCTATTATTTTATTTTCTCTGTCAGATCTAGAGGTAGAGATGCAGTGTGGCGTCCAAATGATGTTCTCTATGTCGCCGAGAAACACACTTTTTCGGACTTTATGAAGCAAATCAAGCCAAATCGAGTAGCCTCCCGAGTCACTTGCGACTCCAAACTTTCGTTGAAGCTGGCTTTCCCTCTATCTGACTTTTTGTCCCAAAATAGGTCTTTTCTTATCAGCCTTCCCGCTAGCATGTAATAAAGCAAATTGTTTCAGGTCACTCTCGTCTCCTCCAAAGTTTCAACCAAACTGGTATTGTCCTCGTGGCAAGAAATATTGCATTAATTCCAAAAAGTTCCTTCTTTATCTTCGCTCCCTTCTTCTCCACAATAGGGAATCCATGTCCAATCAACATGTGCTTAAATTTCAAGTCGTGTATACAAACCATTTGATCATCCCAATGTCTTGTTGTCTGATATCCTTCTCTCAATACCTCCACGTTAATTTTAAACTTCCTCATCCGCTGTTTGTACCAGCTTTTTCCTAATATGATCGAAAACTAATCGCTCTTTACCAGTACGTATACCAATATTGCTATAAACTAATATTTTAGCATGAAATAGAAAATTTTAAGGAGACATTCAATACATAATAAATTTTCTCTGAAGAATGCAGTTACTCCATCACCTCTGGTATGTTTTTTAAAGTTTATTTCAACGCCTTTATTTTCTTGGAAGGACTACGTATAAAAACGGTGGCCACATGAGGTCGAAGCGTTTTATTAGGGCTCGTGAAGGCAGACGAAGGAATCGTAAAAAAAACGAGGATAAGAAAAAACCCTGACATGAGATCTCCACGCAATTCCACCTCGATTCAATATTCTATTCTTCGAAGGCGCTTCCTACCCCCCCCCCCTCTGCTTCTGCCTCCCACACTTTTTGCATTCACGTCATGCGCCCAACTCCACGCCCCCTTGGCCGACAAACATCCCTCCCCCGCAACGCATCCATCTTCCAGGCCTAGAACCATTCGTTTCCTTCCCAGCCACCTTCCCTCACCTACTCTCCGTCCTCTAGAGCTCTATTCGTATGATGTCTCGCCGTTGCAAATATGCATGCGCCAGTACTTGTGTTTTTTGCCATCCTCTCTCCCTACCATGCATTGGGAGATCCCAGGCATCACGCTTTGCGTGAGTGTTTTGGGCGTGACGTGACGTCGACGCGCTTGAGGGCGACTCTCGCCTCCCTCGGCTGATTTCCCACGTGGGCCGAAAGAGGCGCTCCGAGCGCGGAGGGGGAGAAAAAGAAGGAATATGGCGCTGTAGCCTGATTGCTGCTTTGGCCACCGTCGACCCACCTCTAACACTCTCTCTCCCTCTCTTTACTTCACCCTTTCCATTCCTCACCTTCCTTCTGTTCTACCTTTATCCTCCTTTCTCTATTTCTCTTCCTTTCCTGCTCTTTCGCGTAGTTCCTTCCTCTCCCACCTTTGGAGGATTGACGCAAGGCATTCATGACGCTCCCCTGACCGACACCCATAGTGGTATTTCGAATGTTTGCGTACGAAACTAATGCGGATAGGTTGATAGGTAGAAATATTAGAGGTGTTGAACAATGCAGAGCTTTGCATGGAAGGCAAGATAGGTAATAAGGGTTGCAGTGTTGATTTGTGGGTTTAAATACATGCCGCACACCGTGTATTTAAAGCGATAGCAGGTGTTGCTTTGAGCAATGGGGTTTTGTGGGAAAAAGTCTTGATTAAAATTATTAACAACGGGTGGCTAGAGTAGTGCCGTCATCACTCCATGGCGTGTCTCCTAGTACCACCAATATGTAACTTTTTAATATCATAATGAATGTGTTAACCTAAATTTTTTGTGCTCGTGGAAAGGTATTTCACGAACTTTTCTCTAGAATTCATCTATATAGATGATCGTATCTTTGAAATAAATATTCATTATACCACAGGCATGGTTTCATGATTAATATTAGTGAATTAGGGCCGTTCGCAATGCTGTTCTAACAGGGTGGCGCCTCAAAGTAAAGTTTAGAAAAAACTGGCCAGGAGGAATAAAATCTGAAGCCATTTTTCTATTTGTACCTTATAATTTTATTTTATTTCTATAATGCTGTGATTTATTTATTTGAACCTAACAGAAATATAATTTTTATGCTTCCAGTGAACAAGGGACTAAAAAAATAAATAATGGAGAAATCTGTGAGAGAGATATCAAATACAGATTATCGAGATTCAGCTTTTTTTAAAATATCGGCCAATCTGCCCTGGCACCTGTGAAAAAAAATATAGGTTTAATCCATCAATTCTGTTCCAAGGCTAATTAATTCATACATTGACGTAAAATCCGTAGACGTTTTGAAAAAAATTAACACAGCATTTTCCACGTGCGGTAACTTATGTGTGAGGCTAAGGATGTATTTTCCATTTACAGAAGTTGTGTAATGTTTGTAATTTCTTTAGTTAAGGGCTGAATTGTAAGGGTATAAGATGTATACCGTTGAGCAATAAAATATGAGTGGCAAAAAGCACAAGATATGTTGGTAAGATAATAAATTAGAGTCGTAGTTTTACAAAGCAATATAAATTTTCTACAATGCCTTCTATAAACGGGTTCTAGATCGACCTTGTTTATTATACTAAATGCTTCATTATTTTTGTAGCCAGCTTTACGTTTTGTAGCTTCGCAACAACCAAAGACGAAGCTGAAGCCGATGGCCATTATTAAAGGAGAGTGATATTGAGGTTGCTAAATGATAAGATTGCGGTTAGAGTACTCACCTACCACACGGGCGGCCAGGGTTCAAATCCCTGCAGTGGCGGATGTTTTTCAGAGGAACCCGATCCCTACTTGAGTGTCATGTAGAGGGCACTTCAAGTGGAGTACTCCATCTGTCGGATGAGACGTTAAGCCGTAGTCCCCTTGGTGCCTTTCGTTAAGAGTAGGCTAATGGCGACGCCGGGTTTCTATCCACCCTTCCTTCCTTACCTATCCCCTATGGCGCAAATGACCTTAGCCGTCGGTCGCCTCCCCAAATATTCAATCCAATCCAATGAGTAGATAGCTTGAAAGAGATAACTATGTTAAACATATGAAAGGAATTATTAGAGAAAATAATAGAAGAGAGAAGGAGATGCATGAGGCAAGGGCACTGAGAAATGGCGTTTACGCTGGTGACTGTGCGTGCGCAAGGCTGTCTGGGAAACATCTCACTAGGGTGTAGGGTGGAAAGTATTCCGCAAACTCTTTTGCGGCTTCTTTTTTCCTTTCTTATTTATATTTATCGGTGCCACCAGAGAAGGAGAATGGTTCATGCAGCTTAAATGTTCCTATGGATTCGTTTATTAGCCTCCACGCCACGAAACGCCTCTCTTCCTACCTTTCTCACTTCGTGACGGCCTTCGCTCTCTGTTTTATCTTCTTTCACCGGAGAGGCCTCGTCGAAGGAATGAGTATCGGCCTTCCCGTGCGTGTGAGGCGGATGAAGAAAGTCCATTCTTCTATTCTTTTGGGCCGCGAGGTATGAATCCCACTCGTTGAGATGCAGCGGCAGATATTAAGGGCGCTGCCACCTCCCAGCGTTCGCGTTCCTGCATCCGCTGTAACTGCAGCGCCGACCCGCGTATATTAGGAGAGACAAAGCGCGAATAATCGTGCCTTACGATCTCCCGGGACCCACCGACGCCAGCGCTGCTCGTGGTGGAAAGAAAGATTAACGGCGAGTTGGAGCCCGTAATAATGAAAAAGCCATTGGCGCTACAACGACGGAGGCGAGCAATTTAATTTAGATTGGATCGCGCGATTTACTGCAACCGAAAGAAACATAATTTTTGGGCATCATTTTTTTCCTTTCAGTTTCAGTCGCGATTTTGTTTTTACGTTGGAAAATCAAATAAATGTGGTGATCTATCCCCAATTGGGTCCTAAAGCGAGCACTTGCCGATCTTGTGGATCCTGGGAGGGGTTTAGGATAAGCTTATTAAACTCTTTGGTTAACTACTTCAATATGGCAGGAAGCAATACTTTTACAATACAACAATTTGTTTTAGTGATAGTTCAGACTGCATAGGTAGTATTAATATTCTCACCTTGAATTTTGGAATGAAGCAAAATGCACTATCAATATAATAAAACTACAGATGTCAGTAAATATTCCAGAAAGCTACCTTATTCAAAAATATCTATTGCTGTGAATGATCGATGGTTAAATTACAGGTTAATTATTTGGTGAAAATTTTATAAAATCGTCAAAAGCTTATAGCACGTTGTCGGTTTGGATAAAATAGAGAGGTGTATGCATGAGGCATAGGAATATTGAATCGGGTGATGGAGGTGGAGGTGATATAGGCGTTTTGGCGGTTAGATAAACTTTGATCTAAAGGCAAAATTAACTTTCTGAACAGAAGTAACTATGCTCTCAACCAAAACCACTTAATTTGTAGAAGAAATAAACCTACGTGTGGTGTAAATTTGAAAAATGTGCATGTAAAAGTGTAAAAATAACTATAATTAATACTTGTATCAGTTTGGATGATAAAATAAGTCACTCCTTATCTATTTATACATCTTAAAAACATTAGCCACCTACAATTTCTAATTCAAAGAAATATTGTCGATAGATCAAATACATGGCGAGTATTTCTACTGAGTGTGGTGAAAGAAGTGGCTTGTGTAATACACCTATTACATGCGATACTACGCTTCTAAAACAAACGCTACTCATTTGACGAAAGTATATTATTTAGTTGATAGCTGTGAATGTTTTGGACGTAAATTTTGTGACAAAATTGGTTGTAAGATAAATTGCGTTTGCATAAATGCAACGAATACAATACTTTTTCCAAATTTCACCAATTTCACCGAGACAAAATTTGGAATCAGCATCCTCATCTGTACGCATTTCCATTGACCGAAAATTGCCCGTATCAGTTTGATTTTTTGTGATTAAAAAGTTCTGAGTACTCTGCCTCCTCCTAGATCCTTTTTTCTGCAAACAAGTTACGCAGCAAAAATAGTGTCCGTGGGTGAATCACATCGGTGTCCCCTTCCAACCGCAAAGTGATTACGCGTTGTCCCTCGCGCCACACAATTCAATAAAGGCAGTCGGTTGGTCAACCTGATCAGGCGTACTCTGAATATCCCAATTAACGTGGGCGTCCCCTGCGCTGCACGGCGTCCTACGCGAGAATATTACCATGAATTGTGCATTGTTCCGAGAGATTTGTCCCCTGATGGGGGAGGGTTCCGGCACACGCGGTTGGGGTGATATGGGGAACTGTAGAGAAGGTTTCGGAAGAGAAGGAGTGGAGTAGGATGTGCATATACATCTACTCTCTAACTAATGGGTCCTCGCAATGGCTTGAGGCAGGGGGTGCTAGGACTAGCTACAAAAGGAAAGGGTACGTGGAAGAAAACTGGAATAGGGGAAGGACGATGAGTGAGGTTTTACAGGTTAGTTTCTCCCTCTGTTTTTGCCGATTAATCACCAATGATGTGATGGAACAGAAAAGTGTAAAATTTCATTTTTCCCGATACCAATAAGAGACCGTAATGGCTCGTTAACACTTTGAATTAGGTTAGTTGACAGGTAGTGTAGCTGATTAATTTATATGCACCCTAATGCATGTAACTCAGTCTTCCGAATAGTGCTGAAACCATGTTTTACATGTTCCCTGCATGACTCGTGTTTCGTTTTCATATTTACACCAATTTCACCGATTATTTTAGTGGTTTCTATAACATATGTAGTATACCGATAGTGCGGTGCTTGTTGGTGAAAGTAAATTTCATCACTGTAGTTCATGTTGGTGATAAGTTGCCCTTGCCAAACACCATTGTGGTGTCTTACAGGGTAATACGTAGGTGTAAATGTAGATGTAGATGGAGGAAAAGATTCTTATAAATTTTTTTTGACCATGAATTTCTTTTATTTAGTCGCTTTTTCTTGCAGTAGGTTGACAAAATCATGTTCACCGCATCGACTAGAAAACTTTAATTCTAGCAACCTCCGTCAAACGGGAAGCCATCGGGGCTACTACGACTCTTATCAAAGTGATAGTTTTTCCTCGCTTTCTGGTTATTCTTATCTGCTACTCTTGGTAAATTGTTGAGTTTGTCGCGTAACTGTCTTTTGGATTCATAATATGGCCTCTTTTGACTTGAACTTTTTTTTTCCCGGAAGGATCTTGCAAATATTTGCCTCATTAGTCCAAACTTTTCAATTAAGTGATGTACGTGTTTAAGAAAACAGCAGTGCCGACAAAGATTCTTCGCAAAGACAAACAACTTCATATAAAATGGCAACCCATTGACATGAGCATGCTTAAGCATGGCGCGATCATGACGTGGAGGAAGCACCCAAGCCCACTTAGCAAGGCTCTGGTATACGTAATTCTGGGGAGGCTAGATACTTACGGCTACCAGTCAGACATGTTTTGTTACTTAAAATCACCCAATTTGGGCACGGATGCACTGACGGCTTAAATTCTTTCATCCACGTCTTTGCTGCATTAAAGGCGTTTGGAGTTTGGCAGCGCTGACTGTGACCTGCTTCCATGTTACCGACTTCGGTTTCCGTGAAACCATCAACTGAAATTCGCGACACATATCCTCGTACACTTTCGTTAAATTTCGGTCGTTTGACAATGCATCCGTGGATTTATTTAATGTCGAACAATGAGCGAGTACAGCATATGGACAAGTGTGAGTATAATCAGTTGTTACGTCACACATAGAAATTATTAATGTCATGCAATATAATCGCGAAAAGGTTCGCCTTAAGACTAAGTGAAATGTGGTAGACAAATGAGAGAAGACATCCAGTGCACCTATTGCGCTTGCGCGGGCGTCCACCTTGAACGGGGTGGTTTGAACTAATGAACTTTAAACCTTGACGGTTGTCAGTTTTACACCCGTGGAAATGCATCCTTAAGAACACTGGTAATCAAGACGAGTTTGAAGTATATATTCACGCCAATCGTTAATCGGCTTTCACGCTCATGCGTCATCATTCATCATTCGTCGTTCAATCCAATGATTTGTTGACTGCAGCCCTCCACCCTTCCCTATCTAATGCTAGTTTCCTCACCTCCTGGTAGCTCATTCCATGTGTTTTCCTGTGTATTTGGTCCATTAACTTATTAAAGGGTCTTCTTCCGAGGACTTTTCTCTCTTTTTACCTTCAATTATGTAATTATCAACCCATCATGCCTCAAGCAATGTCCAATCCATCTTGTCCTTTTTTTCTGAATGGTGTTCCACATGGTCCTTTCCTCTTTTACTCTTTTTTAAACTTCATCATTTCTAACTTTCTCCGTCCATTTGATTCTCAGCATCCTCCTTCAGCACCAAGTTTCGAAGGATTCTAGTCTAATCTAATCTGCTTTTCCCCATTGTCCGTGCTTCCGATCCATGGAGTGCCATGCCCCACACGAATGTTTTTATGCACTAATTTTAAGTTTTTGGGATCAATCGTTCTTTCGCTAAACTTTTTAACTAAATAATAAAATGAAATACGAAGGAAAACTGCGGGCTTCGTTAAAATTTGCTACGGGTGAACATACAGGGTTTCTCAAATTTTAGAGGGATAAAACTGGGAGGCTCGAAAGCTACACGCTAGACTTAGTTTGCTTCAAAATTTCAGACCAGGTGTGTTTCAGATCGACACAGAGATTATCATTTTGATGCCGCAATGCATCTTTAAGCCAAAAAAGAGATAAATTAAAAGAAATACTATTCCGAACAGATAGGTAAAAACACAACTTCTTTCCTCGCTAAATAAGTGACCATAGTAAAAACTGAGTTCCACTTAAAACACAACTTAAGTATCCTTCACCATTACATCTCCCAAAACTTTATCCCTTATGTCATACACGGCTAGTGTCTTAACACCCGCTGTCTCACGCCTATACGGTGGCTCGTACAGTGGTTTGTAGATGTAGATTCTAATCAGGCATGATGATTTGGCCACGGAAAATGCTTTCCTCACCAAATGTCCGATGGTGAGGAATTACGAAGTGTAGGAGACCCAGAGAAGAAACAAAGGGTTGAGCCTGAAGCAGAAGCGGAAGGTTGAGGAGAGAAACAATGGAGGAGGAAGTGGTGGAGAGAAGGGATGCGTGGGAAGTCAGAATCTTTTTCTAGAAGCGAGATGAAGGGAGCCTAGTGAGGGAGGGGTAGTTGGCCGGAAAGGGAGGGAGAGAAGAGGTCATTACTTTCACAAGACCGGAGAAGTGTGCAAATTTGCGTAGCGTGAAATGGCCGAAGGCGAACTAAAGTGGCTTGGAACGGAGAGACTGCGTTGAGGTGGGGGTCGTCGGGAGAATAATATGGAATGCGAGTGACGCTGAGGAATTACTTTAAGGGTCGCGTTGATAACAGTGGGAATTCTTCTATAACACTAGTTTCATAGGGCTGATGATGTCCGGCTATCATGCATATTTTTGTAAGACGATAGAACCTTTACGGACCGAATGTATTAAATTTGATAGCATATTCCATGATTTTGCGTTATGCATTTTTTCTCGTCGATATCCTTTTACGACGTCCAAAATCTTCATTTCTCTTCATCTCCTCAATAACCAAACTTCCCATAACCAAACCAAAGTCTAACCTAAATCCTGCCTTATTCCATCATCTCATTCATCTTTCACCTTAATGTGTCCATTTAACAGTATCTCTTCAAAATACACTTTCACCCCGTCACATTTGTCATACCAATGTTTAATCTTTTTCTTCATACTGATTACATCACCGATAAACCTCTTATTTACATTTCTCTGGGCTCCTCTCTCTGCCCTATTTTTTATCGTTTGATATGTTTGTGAACGAATTTAGACTGCTTCATTTGTGTACATCTTAACCTGTACCATATTTATATCCATTGTTGTCCTTCCACAGTCAATTTTTTTCAAATAACTCCTTGTCCAATAATGCTGTTTGCGATAGATCTACGTGACTGACCCCTTTTTCATACAAATTACTTCTCGAATGGGCAAGGTGGTAACCAAACGTAAGCTTTTCTCAGTCATAGGATAAAAAGTTCGATAAAACCGTTACTACTTATGTGAAAATGGAGCAGTTTACTCGATGTTTGGCTGTTAATTAATCGATGATGTGAAGGATCTCTTGGAGTGAATGCCTAAAATACTTCTTGTCTTGAAAGAAAAAGTCTTTTCCTACCTCATATTATTCCTATTTTATATCTTACTCCTTGTTCGTGATACGATTTTCTAAGTATGTCCAAGGAAAACATATCATTGGGAATGAAGGAAGAGCAAGATTATGATTCAACAACAATTACCTAGACATGCTGCTCGTCTAGAAGCGATACACCGTCCTAATAACCTTTTCTGTGATTTCATCAGGCTCGTTTCTTCTAATCTTTAAAGTTCTTACTTTTAGTTCGGAGGTATAAAATGAAATGAAATCTTTTAGTCTTTTTAGGTTGTAAATATGGAACATGAAGTTAGCATTTTATTCGTTTATCTACCTAGGTCGTCTGATTGTGTAGCACTTGATGGATTTTTCAAGGTTTCTCTTTGTGTTATACCGTAAATTTGTAAGATTTACTTAATCCATAATATCGAGACGAAGAAACTTGAATTGGTAACCATGTATGAAGTAGATTATCTGTCGTAATAAATTTTGCCATAAAATCCATCTTCAGCCTTCAATGGGAACTCTGGTAAGGTTTATTGAGTAATTTTTTATAGGCTATCTTTCATGTTTTTCCATAAATGCATGCCAAGTGTGCGTATCACTGTAATTAATGACCCTGTACAAATCTAAATTAAAGTTGTACCTTGAGTTTCTTTTTTTTACTGATACTCTTATAAGAAGTGAATAGTTCTGGTAATCAGGGGAGGTAAACCAACATTGAAGTGATTTTAATGTCTCTTTCTCTCACTTCCTCTTCCCTTCTTATTATATGAAGTAATAAGGGGACGATAGAGTTGCTGAGTATTGCATAATCTAGTACTTCTTTGTCTTATGGGCTGATCCACACAATATACGTATTTATCAAATATAACCCGTATTTCCTTTTCATCTTGCAGGACCCATAAACTGTTATCTTACCTCGAAGGAGGCTTGAATGCAGTAGCATTTATTTAATCGGTAAGTACTTAATCAATTTTTAATAACCTTATAATTAAAACTGCACCAAATATGAAGTAGGCATGAAATTATTTAATATTTTCATTTTTGTTGCTTGATTATGGTGGCACAATATGTATAACATTTTTAGTTACATGAATCCTCAAAATTCCGCGAGGACAGTGAAAGTACTTTTCAATATCTCAAGAAAATTTAATTTCTCGAGACGATAAGTTTTAGCATTAATTTTAGAAAAAAGATAGCTATAATTTGATTATTCTTCCTGATGATCCGTCACTAAATTTGACTATTAGTGACTCGTAAAACCTGAAGCTATTTGTCTCTGTTATATGTGCACATATTTTTCCTTATTTTGGTGAAATATTTTCAAACATCCTTCCATTAAAAATTGGTATTTTAAATATCCCTCTATGATGGAGTTAGGGAGTATTTGAGGTTTCTAATACAATAATATCTAGTCGAAACCTGATATCTTCAGCTTAATTGCTGCAGAAGTGAATTCGTATCCGCTATAGTTTAATACATATTTGTGGTCGCTATCAATTATTTAGAATTTGTTTTTTTTTTCAGAAGTAGCAAATATTTGCATGAGAAAATTGTTTTCCAGTGAATGATTTTTTTCTTCTCGAATATGCAAAAGTGGCTGCTCTAAAATGTATATTTACTAATATTTTATATGCGAGAGCTGTTTCATGGTATTCTTCTTATTTTATAGTTGGTCGTCGGACTCATTTACCAAATCAATGATTGCTCCATTAATGCCTTGGAATTAGACATCAATGCGCCTTTTCTTTTCGGAGCAATTGATTTCTGAATTATTGATTGCGTCCTTTTCATCTTAAAAGTCGCAATAATCATTCCTAGTCAATTGGTAAGTTCATTGATTGCCCCTTTTGTCATTTATTCCGTACTGGGCGCAATGTTTTAGAACTTGCTGCTGGTCATTAAGAAATTTAGTGCGACGTGCTCGGAAGTTTTTCGGCTAAACGTAGTTGACCATAATCATAATCATACTCTGTTGGATGTTGCATGGTTTTTGCCACGCCCTCTAACTAATTGCTTACCAGACCTTTCCCATCATTTTGCTGTACGTCGCTTTACCACTTCCCAATTTGTCTTCTTGTAATTCCTCACAACTTTCTGAACCATTTACCATTTTTTGCCAATTTTTACCTTTTTTTATTTTACATTATTTTTACTTTTTTTTACATTATTTTTTTACATTTATTTTTACATTGTTTTACATTATTTTTACTTTACCTTATTTACCATTTTCCGTGATTTCCCTCGCTCCAGCTATTTTCATGGGGATAAAATGTTTCTTAAAGATGATAAATTTAAGAAAGTTACCAAGTTTCAATGGGTTTAATTCACATTTAAATCTAAATTACGAATGGGTGGTAGTTTTTAGTGGTGTATTATGGAGCATATTGCCTAACCACTACTTGGAAAGATTTGTGAAGTTATCTTTATCAAAACACATATTTGCGTCAATGGATTATTTAACTCTATGGATGAAATGTACGCCAGGGCTAAATGTGATCAAATAGAGATTGGAAAAGATGTCGAGCAAAAATAGCAAAGTGAACGTTATATCTGCGTTAAAAACAGTATGCGAAGGATGATATACACTTGATTAAAAACTGCTACGAGCGAATAGGAAGCCTTACAAATGGATGAGAAAGTTAACCCCAATAGACTCAGAAGATAGAAAATAAAGTAAGATCACTTGAAAAATATACCTCGTGGTTTTCAGCATAACGAAGAGATTTTTTTGATCATGGCCATTATCCTTAGAACTTATGGACTAAATGATGACAAAGTGAGACATTGCCTAAAAATGAAACATTAAATGAACAGTTGTAAAACAGAGCATGACATTGAGACGCTTTCAGGACTTACCTCGTATTTAAATTCCTTTTTCCCTACTCCCCCACTCGTGGTTGTCGCACATATCCTCATGCCACACGCCCTTAGTATGGCATATAGAGTAGTATGTTGTTGTAAATCTTCATACACCAGATAAATTGCATAAGATAAGGATAAGAGTTCAAGTAGCATTATATCATTGTTTTTAAACTCCGTAACGCAGAATATATAGTTAGGGACTTCATCAT